>OU026114.1:24293750-25725000 GCA_907269095.1 Blastobasis adustella
TATATTTTAAGACTATGACATTAAATATGGCAATTTCCACATATATGGTTGTACGGTATAGTCGGGAAGTTTCCTGTAGAAATTTACGGAAGCGTCATAGGCGTAGATCAAAACATGACTATCATAACAGTGATCTTTTTTTGATATTTCTGCTCCCATGGCGATCAGTATGGCGATAAGACAACAAGCCATTCCTCTGTCTGATATTATATCCTTTGATGTATTGTACGTGAATGTTACTCATCTTTACTGCTCTCTTTATGTTGCCATTTGTAGCAGATCACTTTATGAGAATCTGTTACATACGTCTCTGGATGTCACTACGCTAAGATTATGGTATTACTCGTGGGAGAGGCCCTAAGTCCAGCAGTATAGAATGTTATGGAATGTGATGATGACATTTTCTGTGTGCCGAGTATTTTAGATGAATTGGATTTTTGCATTTTAAATTGGATTTTTTTTTTCTTTTTGTAATAATTTTTTTGTTATAGGTACTCCTAGCGCGGTCTTACTTCAATCACTTAAACTACCGTCAACTACATTATCGTATCCCATTATAAACCCTGCGACTACTCGTGGTAAGTTTACCTGAAGTAGTAAGACATTTTTATACTGTATTTTTATTTTTTATTGTGCTTAAATATGTGTTTTGCTTTATTTTTAGTGGCGGCCCTTGCAAGATTCCTGATAGACACAATATCGTTGGAAATATCTGCGTCGAATGATATGAAACCTTTGTTCGCGGTGCATATCGACCAAGCAAACCTAGCGATCCTATCATTTGGCACGGTAAATAAGTAAAACGTCTTATAAACTTAAAATTATCTTTTTTCTGGAGCTGGCTTTCTGATTGCACTGAGGGTTTTTTTCCTCCTACTTAAACAAACCCCTCATAATTACCTAGTGTGAACGAGGATGTTAATTATGGACGCTATACCGTTCACCCATATGGAAAAAAATCATTCTCTTTTGGACATGGGCCGCCCTAATGAGCGCTATTGCGCGCTGTCCTCGGCTTTCCGCATCCAGCCTTTATCTGCAGCATTTCATATCGTCACTCAGTCTGGTCCCACCACATCTACCACAACATGGCTAGGAGCGTCGAGTACTGCACATGCCAATTCGCAGTTCCCACTACGAGGTTTTTATACCACAAGTTGCAAAAAATTTGCTATAACAGCCTATGGACGTTTGCGATACCAGGGGCATCTCACTTGTGTTGCCGACCCTGTAAAACCTTTTCACCCTTTTCTGAGTTACATTTAATAGTACAAAACAAAGTAAAAAAGAACGGTACTCCTCCCCAGGCAATGCGCACAACGCTCTCAGTGTCGGACATCCAAATCGACAACTTGCAATACGACAGCGGTCTATACGACTTCGCTGTAGTGGCCAAGACCCGGGCCGAGGTCGTCCCGGCGCCCCCGTGGCCCGCGATGTGGGGACTCTTTGCGGAACCCGAAACGTCTTCTCCCGCCGACCCAAGGCTGAGACTGGGGATGACTCACGACGTTTGGAGCGCTGCGCATCTGCGGTTCAAAGGTAGGTGTGATTGTGTACGCATATTGTTTACGCAGTGGAGAGTTGAATCCTAAAGTCACATGTCGCCGTATATACTTTAGAGGTGTTATACATTAATCATCTACGTATTTTTGTTCTACAAATAAAAATCTATGAGTAAAGTAGTTTCTGATACTGTGCTGGTATAACACCACCAAAGTATATATAACGGCGGTTGGTTTAACATTTAATCCCGACTGTACGACTTTGTGGTGGTGAGGAAGATGAGCATTGAGCACATGCTGCCGTCCCTAGCAGAGGGCGAACGCTATTGGTGCCGCTAACCCGAGACTTGCGCTGTGCAAGATTCAGAGGGAGTAAACTTGTGTTGCAGGCGCTTGAGCGAACAAAAAAGTTTTGAGAGCAAATGTAACCAGTTTACAGAATGTGTACTCGAACAAGCACCTTTTTATTTAATAGAAATCTGTTTTACCCACAGCGTTGGCGGAGATAGAAGTGCAGTTGGGACCTATTGCGGTGTATTTAGAAGATACGTACTTCAAGGCGCTGTTGCAAATGTACGAAATGTCGATACCGGCGTCCAAGCCCACCGACGCCAGCGTCGCATTGGACGAATCGCGGGTCATACAGAGCCCCATACTCTTGCGGTCGCTGGAAATCAAACCGATTGATCTGACGTTGACGCTTCATACTGCGGTAATTTTCAAGCAAATTATAAATTAATATTGTATTTTTAGGTATAGTAACATGTGTTAATTGGGTAATTCTATTTCCAGGTGCGAATGTATATTGCTTTGGATCAAAGTCCGTTACACCTGGACGGGTTCAAGCAAACGAATATCATGACGTCAGTGGAGCGGCTGGCGCACGCGTGTACCGTTCATTATTTGTCTGCGACCATTCTCGGCGCGGGTTCGTATATGGGTTTCCATTGCTATAAATAGTCGTATCTTGAATATTCGAAGGTGTTAAGAGAATTTGCTAAGTCTCAAGCTATATTTACCCACAAAAACAAATACAGTGTCAAGGAAGCTTATTGCTATTGACCGTCTTATGTAATTTGGCGGTATTATGTATAAGAAACTGATTTACATAATATGGATTTATGTACTACCAGATACGAACAAACAACAGTTCCCTACCACGAGACAGAGGAAAACAGTTTCCTATATTTAACACCGCCAAATTATATGTGATGGCAGTGGCTTAACATTCCCATTGTATATAGCTATCATTATTTTTCTGTTGTTATGTTAATATGTATAGGTAAATGTCCTCGGACAATTCACACAGCGACATCTAAACCTAAACTAAGCAAAGTTTGTTCTATAGGTTTTTACTTAGGGATCATCATATCAGCCGAAAGACGCCCATTGCTTGGCATATACCTGCCCCTAAAATCTCCACAAAAGCCGGATCTGTCGTCCGCATCCAACTGGTACCTGCGACATATACGCGAGCTAGTGCTCTGCCTACTGCCACTTAGACAATCTTTCGGGCTATGTCGGTGACCTTAAGTATATTCAAGGTTATTTACACAACAACAACAGGGTGTTTTCACGGTTACAGGTTGGGTAGTAGGCGGGCTCGAGCTTCTAGGCGCGCCGGGTGCAATGGCGGCTCGCATGGCCAACGCTCGCGGCGGCGTCCGAGGCGTCGCCACAGCTGCCGCTGCGGCCCTAGTCCGCTCCCTGAGCGCTCTAGCTGGCTCCCTGGCGAGGAATCTGGATCTCTTGGCTGGAGATGAGGAGCATATGGCGCGAGCGGCGGCCGCTAGGAGAAGACCCCCGGGCTCTCTGCTCGCGGGTTTGGTCACGGGACTAACCAACTTTGCGATCAACATACTTGGTGAGTAATATCAACCGGTTTTTTTATTATTATTATTTTACTTTATGTAATGTATTATGTAAATAAAATAGTACCTACGTAATAGTTACAATTGCTCGCACGGTAAATGTTTAAACCGAGAAGCAATGTAACCGTTTTTCTTTAACTAAATTGCCATTTCCTATGTTCGGCCTTTTAATCTGTCAAGTATAACAATAAAAAAGTTTTTGATTGTGGTCTCTAATGATCCACGTGGCGTTCAACATGTTAGTGATCATGATTAGACGAATTGAACTATTGCTGACGAAGACCGAAGCGGTGCGTGTTGCTTTTGAATTGCTCACATCAACCGTATAGTCCATAGCAGTCCAATTCTGAGCTTGAGCCTCCTCCGCGTTAGTGGAGACCATTGCCATAATCTTCACGCTTGGCAGGCGGATTTAAAGATCGTGAATACTTAACAAAAAAATGCTGCTACTGCTGCTCTATGCTTTAGTCGACTCTTACGGTACCCATTGTTCTTTCACGGATGTTGGGGTTGGTGCTATACTACTTGGCCCACTGGTTACCACACAGCCTTCTTGAACCACCTCGTGTCCCCCAGGCGCGGTGGGTGGGCTAGCCCACCACCCGCTGGTGGGCGTGGCGGTGGGCGAGTCGACTAGCGGCGCGGTGGCGCTCCGCCGTGGGCTGCTGGGCGCGCTCACCAAGCCGCTGAGCGCCACCGCGGATTTGGTCGCGTACGCGGGCACTGGACTGCTGCACCAGACCGGATGGGATCCTATACCGCAGGTAATGCTGCGCTGCTGATGCTATTTACACTTTCACTACACTTATTACCGGATTTGTTACCACGGTTAGTACTGTTACCCGGTAATATGTGTAGTGAAAGTTTAGTGATTAACCACGAGTCTTAAAACGTATAGGGGCCTAACTCTCGCGATGTGACATCTCGAATTCGATGTTTTTTCTAGCCACGTATCTTCATTGATAATGACATTGAAATGTCTATTGCAGCCGAAAAATATTTTCTTAACTAAGTCGTGTATTGTCGAACATTAATAACACAGTTTTTGGCCAAAGAATATGTGGAATTTTAGATGTCACAGCGCGTGAATCGCCCGCTGCCTTGAAACGTCAACCGCGATCAGGTAGGCGTTAGGGGGGACGTTTCGGGGTTGCTTCGGGGACAAAACGCGGGGGCACGGAGCTCATGTGTTTTTCCGAAAAACGCAGGAAGCATTTTGTTTCGCTTAAGACAATGATTTCCGCCCTGCGTTCAGCTCCGTACTATCATCCTCTACCCGTCCACTACTTGCCCGGCAAATGCATTTTATTCACTAATGAGGCACAGTGATTTTCCGCTATACTATATTGCGTTTTCAGCTACAACCTAACAGTTCCTTATGCCGCTAATTACGTTTTCTCTAATCAATCTACCACTCCATTTCCCCAGCCGCGCGCAGTGTGGTCCGAGCGGCACGTGCAGGCCGGGTGGCGGCGCGACTGCGTGCGCTGGACGTTCCGGCTCGGCGAGCTGGACGCCTTCGACGGGTTCACGGTGCTGCTCAACGACTCCCAATTGCAGCTGCTCATCACTCACAAGGTTATTGCCACTCTACGTACGGACGCGAAAGACCGGCACCCATTCCCATCGCTGCAAGTCCCCTAGGAGCCGATTCTCGCGCAGCATCTAGCCTGCATCGTTGCCCTTGGACTGTTATCTGGGCTGAGTTGCAGTTTGCGGCAATGGGTGATGGCCTTGGCCATTATTAGAAGAGTATTCGCTTCTGCTCGATCTGCTGGAGCGTCTGATACTTACAATTACGAAACAAAAATAGGTGTATGCAATATGCCTATAACAGTAAATTGTAAAAAATAATTAACATAAGAACTAGCATCCTATGCATCATAGTACATAATATGGCGAAACATGGCCTGTCATCGCCATTCCAATTGAATCGAAATGGCTACATTCGTAGCGGAGTTGCCCTCTTTCTGTCTACAAGTACTTATTTTGTGGTTATTATGTTTACAGTTCTTAATAATCGTGGAGCCTGGGTCGGAACAAGTAATCGAGACAATTGACCTACGCTTCTGTACGTTGAAACCTTACCTGGGATCTATTATTGAGGTAAGCTATCTACACAAATTATTTGTTTTAAATTCATGATTAAAATGATAAGAATTTTACCATCGACCGACAAACATACACAAGTTTTAATAAAGTTATACTTTTCTATTACAGTTGGTGGTGTTCCAAAAAGAAACTCCTAAGGTGGAAAATACTGCGACAGAAGAAGACGAAGAGGTTCAAGTGAGTAATGTAACGGGTTTTCATTAATAACCCGATTATTTTTATAAAAATTCAATTTGCTAGACAAACAGGCAAGCGCGACACCTGATACAAAGTGGTGATTACTACAGTGGATGGTGGTGGTGGTGGCCATCACTATTAGTTTTTTTAATATCAAGATTAGTTCATTATAGAAAGGACTATTGCGCTTATTAAATTTGACTAAATTCAGTAGTCTAAATTCAGAAGCAAAAAGCGTTAGAGCAAATAAAAGTGCAATGTATTGCTCATAAAAAAGGTCAATTTTTGTATCACGCCTTTTGAAAAGCGGAGCGACGCGTAACATAATAATACAAGTGTTACCAAAACTGACCTTATTCTATTAGCAAAGCATTCCAATTTGATCTTGCTCTCACGCTTTTTGCTTCTGTATTTAGGCGACTAAATTTAGCTAAATGTAATACGCGCATAATGAAGGACTAATCCATTCCAATTGTATTAATGGTGCGTAAAAAATCGAATTTACTGAAGAATGTCACTAGGTCTAAGTTTCATTTCGAGCGAGTAGTTTTGAAGTTACGATAATTTTAGTGAACGACTATGGTATTACAGTTCCTAGCTTCCTATACGTGTAATTCGTTGAGGGTTTATTTCGATGTCCCTGAAATTTCATCATCAGGTTCTGACCTGCTAAAAATGAGGCCATCTCAGAAATACAACCTTTTCTTTCAAGCACCATGTCCGCCCTCGATACTACAATAAATAGTTTCTGTCCACACATAGCAGTATTATGCTCTAACCAGCTCATCCGCATGAGATGACGACGACTCCCAAACCAAACGGCTGAGTAAGTTGTGAAAACGTAATAAAAACATCATACCGAGGAGCAACCGTGCAAAGACAACTCGGTTGCTCCTCGGTATAGCATGACCGTGTCCATCGCTCACGTTCGGGTATTATGGCGTGGAGGGCATTAGACCAAACCACATCGTTAGAATAACATCGAAAATGAAATGTAGTGACACAATGACAGCCAGGCGATTTGGCGCTCCAACACCTGGCTGGTACCAAATAACAAGCGTACCCCCCGTGTCCAGGCGAACGCGGCGGCGATGGCCCGCGTGGCGCGCTACACGGGCGCGGCGGAGGCGCGCGCGCCGCAGCCGGGGCGCACGCTGCAGCTGCTGCCGGCGCCGGGGCACGCGCACTCGCTGCACGCCGCGCTCGCCGCCGCCGCGCACGCCAACTGCCCCGCGCACTTCGCACTGCTGTAGGCGTGTGGCGACGGTGGCGCATGCCGGGTGAGTAGCTATGCTGTGTAGTCGGGGTTGGGCGAGAGGCCCGCGCACTTACTGCTGTAGGCGGCCTGAACTGGACAACTCGACTGTGCTACATGTGGACGACGGCGGGTGGCGCACACCGTGTGAGTAGCTGTGATGTGTGGCGGGGTCGGACGAGAGCACCGCGCATTTCGCACTGCTGTAGGCGGCGCGGGCGTGGGTGGCGCACACCGTGTGAGTAGCTGTGATGTGTAGCATGGATGGGCTAGAGCACCGCGCATTTGGCACTGCTGTAGGCGGCGCGGGCGTGGGTGGCGCACACCGTGTGAGTAGCTGTGGTGTGTAGCATGGATGGGCGAGAGCACCGCGCATTTCGCACTGCTGTAGGCGGCGCGGGCGTGGGTGGCGCACACCGTGTGAGTAGCTGTGATGTGTAGCATGGATGGGCTAGAGCACCGCGCATTTGGCACTGCTGTAGGCGGCGCGGGCGTGGGTGGCGCACACCGTGTGAGTAGCTGTGGTGTGTAGCATGGATGGGCGAGAGCACCGCGCATTTCGCACTGCTGTAGGCGGCGCGGGCGTGGGTGGCGCACACCGTGTGAGTAGCTGTGATGTGTAGCATGGATGGGCTAGAGCACCGCGCATTTGGCACTGCTGTAGGCGGCGCGGGCGTGGGTGGTGCACACCGTGTGAGTAGCTGTGGTGTGTAGCATGGATGGGCGAGAGCACCGCGCATTTGGCACTGCTGTAGGCGGCGCGGGCGTGGGTGGCGCACACCGTGTGAGTAGCTGTGATGTGTAGCATGGATGGGCGAGAGCACCGCGCATTTGGCACTGCTGTAGGCGGCGCGGGCGTGGGTGGCGCACACCGTGTGAGTAGCTGTGGTGTGTAGCATGGATGGGCGAGAGCACCGCGCATTTGGCACTGCTGTAGGCGGCGCGGGTGGCGCTGTTCAGCAGGGATGGGCACCTCTTACCGCACACTTACTGCTGTAGGTGGCGCGCGTTTCGCACACCATGTGAGTTAATATGCTGTGTAGCCGGGATGGGCAAGAGGGCCGCGCTCTTCGCTGGCTCTAGGCGACGCGGGTGGCGCCCACTGTGTGAGCGTCTATGCTGTGTAGCGCAGTGTATCTATTTGAGTGGGTCATCTATGTATGGAGAAAATAATATATTCAGCTTTTTTCTGGTCACAGTGATAAAAAGATGCCAAATGATGAGTGTAAATAGAATATGAAGTTTGGAGGTAATCGGCATTAATCTTCTGTCTCCGATTTCAGTGGAAATGTGAAAAATATGGTTAAACACAGCCTAACAGCATGTTATGCAAAGTTGCACTAATCAATCTATTTTTTTTAATAACATACTGATAAAAGCCTTAAATCAGTAACAGGTGTATTTATTAAAGAGGAACTAAATCATTTGTCAAACAAAAAAGATAAGGATAGGATACGCATTTGATATCTCTCTTGTAAACTGGAGTCGACCGCAAGAAATCTTTTTCACCACTAGTAAACAGGTCAAAAGTTTGGCCACCCCTGCTGGCTGTGATGTTCGTGTTACACACAGCTACGTATTGATTGCAGAAACAAACTCAACCTACTTCTAACCTGACAAATCCCATAAATTATTCATATTATAAATCTAATTTTATTTTTGAAAATAGTGTTTTAGAGTTTTTGAATAACACTACCTTCAATTGCTCTTGTATTTGTCACCAATAGATACCTATTTGCTTTTGTAGAAGAAGACAGCCTTGTGTGGCTGTGACCGCGCATCAGCGGACAAATCACGCGCCGACTATGGGAGTGGGATGGGAAGCCCAACACGCGTCCTAAAAGACAGGGCCCTTCGCAGTTCTTGCTGCTGTGACCACGCCAGCCAACCAGTCTCGCATTACGGATTGTGGACACCCCAGTTCCTATTAGCGTTTTCTAATTCATTGACCGAGTTAGAAACTAAATTTGTGTGTTGTTTAGACGAGCTAGAATTTACCTACTTTTTTCTTTGTATATACGAGTCCATATTTGTGTCCAAATTTAGATCCAACTCGGTTGAAGTATTAATGTAATCGCTTCCTGACTCATCGACTATACCATTGCGACAAGATACTTTGACGTAGTTACCAAGACACATACAAGTGTCAGCATGTAATAAGCGCCGTAACCAATTAATATCGGCATTCATTCAGGTAAATAATGTACTGGCACCATCGACGTTGAGTTTAAAGCCGCTATTCCTAACAGAGCAGCTAACTTTGTTCTATAGCAATACAGGCTGGATGATGAACACCTGTAACAACACTAATTTAAGCTAAATAGGGCAACAACAACCAATCGACTCTGTAATTTAATTTTTGTACAGGGCGCCATGTAACACTCATATTTTTATATTGAAACTGTTAATAGTGTTAATAATGCAAACGTGCACCGTATTCGACTTGCTTGACGTAAATATTTATTTTGTAATGAGTATATGCATAACTTGTTTCTTAATGTTTCAATAATTTGTTTTTCAAATGCTAATTGGTATGAATTAATTAATTTATAACACATGTATACTTTACATATCAAATATACAGTATTAGAAATAAACAATAACAACTTATTAGATCCAAGTGATATCGCATGTGTTTAAAATTTTCTACTCAATTAATAATTTATAGTAAAAATATCATTTTCATTATCATTATGTATTATTTTTAAACTGGTATTAGGTGTAGATTTACCTATTTAATTTTAAACAACGATATTCGCCAGAATGAAATATTTATTTATTAATATTACATTTTACCAAAGAAGTATTTGTGAGCTGATAATTAATGTAATGAGGACGAAATCCAAATTCAATTACATGTAATTATAAAATGTCTATCTAGTATTTTTGTTAAATATTGTTTCTCAAAGTTTTTCTAAGTACATCACATAGCAAATCAATCACAGCAGCAGAAATAGCCGTAGAGTTCAATGGTCATCCTTGTAATACCTGATAGTTTTGGTCCGGCAGCAGCGGCCTTTGGATAAGCACTTAACACATTTATTAATAGAATGTAAACTGTATACGATAGCTATCCGACACTAACCGTGGTATAGAATTATCTTTGCCCGACACCACAAGCACTGGCATTACATTCCATTTAATACAACTATTATGGTTTCACGTGACATAGCAAAAAATATTTAATGTAAAACATCTGACTGTTATTTAATTAAAAATAAGAATTATAAATAAGTATTTGTATAATTTTGTAATGTATAAAGAAGTTGCCAAATTAAAGATAGATAATGAAAACGTTGTATGAATACATTGGTGATATATTATGATGTGTTATTTGTATTGTATGTAATATTGTTTTTGACAAATAAAATGTGTTGATCACAATCAATCTCTATTCCTCTACTATTTTACCCTAGTCCTCTTTCAAAAGACCAAAGCTAACATTTAAGCTGAACTGAACTGATAGGTGAGGATGAACAGCGAGGATATTGGGCAGACACTCAATGCCGATGGATGGACTTGACCTCCACATTTATGGAAGTGTTGCCACGCATGGCAGGCGGGTTGGGTTTCAGTGTTCGAAATACTCAGCTTTCTAGTTTACGAACATTAGATGTCTAGTACGACATCCGCCAGTCGAAGGGGTTTTATGCTATATTTTACTCTGCCGGACACCACACGTCTTCTTTTTATTCATTTTAGCGGTCCCCGCGGTTCTCACGTCGTTTTTTTATACATAAATAATAATTTAAAGGAGGTGAACGAGCAAGCAGGTGCAACATTTAATGATTTGGTAGGAATAACCCACAACAGTTTCTTTCGAAAGGCGAGTGACCACTACTTCAAAATGTCGTGAATTGTTGACTTTAAAATTATCGACAGTTATCGTTCTAGAATATCGAGTTTTCATTACACTCCTGTATCCATGTATGATTAAAATCAAAGTTCATTATCATATCCGTTTCTTCGTAACGTTGGAAGACCTTCACTTTTCAATTAAGACCTGATTTTCAAATATTTTTAGACAATTGAACAGTTCAACTTCCATAACGTCACGGCTTTTCCCTGCAGAGTAGTACACGTAGGGCCGAATCACACCTGATTGGCAGCGGCCGGCAGCGACGCGGCGAGCACTTTCAGTGCGAAATAATTTTAAACTTTATTTACATACTTATAATTACTAGTATCGCTTGAGGTCGCGCGGCGTCACCGCGAGCGGCTGCGCGACGCCGCGCGACCTTTTTGAAGTTTTCAAGCGATACTAGTTATAAGTATGTAAATAAAGTTTAAAATTATTTCACACTGAAAGTGCTCGCCGCGTCGCTGCCGGCCGCTGCAATTCCGGTGTGATTCGGCCCTTAATCATTTCAAATTTTACGAACACAATACTTTTTTTTTAATTTTATAATTTCATCTTTATCATCTTGGCGTTAAAGTCCCGATTGTGCTCTCGCGTACGAGGGCCAGGGGTCCGCCTTGACCATGATCCAGGATTTGGCAGATAGGGTAATTGCACTATAGCGACTGCCATCTGACCTCCGTGACCCTGCTACCTGGCCTGGAACCTGACCAGATTGGATCATGGTTACACAATCAGTCGCCTGAATGTGCAGGTTTCATCACGATGTTTTTCCTGACCGTAAGAGCATCGGTTAGTATTCAACTAATGTACGTAACTTAGAAAAGAGTCATTGGTACATGGCGACAGTGGGATCGAATCCGGTATCTCTCGCTTGCGAAGCGAATACCGGAAGCACTAGGCCACCGACGCCTTAAAAATAAATTATACATGCCAAATGAGGATATAGGTAAGTTCAAAAAGCCAAAAACAATATAACCAATGATCTGATGAAATCCCAAGTGCCTAAGGTGACAACCCAGAACCTGGCGCAAGCGTCCGAGGAGACCCGACCCCGAATAATGGGAACATAGTGCCGGACGAGTACCTACGGTACAAGCGGCATCGTCGAATTTGGGCTGGCCGCACATCTCTTCTGGTGCTCTGGCTGGGAGCGCTACGAGTTCAGGAGGACGCAACAATTAACATGCCAATGTAAGTATCCTTTCTTCTCAATCCCTTTTTCAATTGGACTGTCAAGAGTGTTTTTTAATATTTACGAAAATAATTTACATCTCTGTTAAGTCAAGCCGGCATATATGAGACAGTTGTTAGAAGCACACAACCATTCGCCCTATCGACTATCGCGCGCTACTTTCTAGACTCAAACCCATAAACCTCTCAAAGCCTTAGTTCTCAAACACGATGCAAGCTGACTTGACTGTGTAACTTCAGTAGGGGAGACCGAGGTGTTATGAAACAAAGGTGATTTGAAACAATGTAAATAACGTGGAACTTAAAACAGAGAGAGCGCTGCCAACTCCGCAAATCGTTCGCTTCCACCCATATGCAGTTCCCTAATCATACGCCCGTGACTTAAGATCCGCGGTAGAGGCGTTCTGACAATCTTGTCACAAAAATCGTGAAAAGTAAGATTTCTGCTTTATTTTGACCTAGGTATATTTTGAGAATGTGATTGTATTTTCTATTTCATTTTATGTATACCGAAAGCCAAATAACTAACTATTGAAATCATAGTAATGATACGGCTAATTTCAGTGGTTTCCTTCTTTATTAGTTAACTTATAAAAAATGGGACGATTTTCTCATCTGAGGTGAAATGAAACGCAATGTTCCAACTCACCTTGTTTTATGCTTTATATGGAGGATTGTATAATCGGAGAAGAATGTTATTCATTTTGTATAAATTTATTGAAGTTTTCTCCTTTTAGCGCAACTGATAAATAGCAAAACTGAAATAAATTAATAAAAATAGTGAATTCCTGAATATCCCGTAAACACTTTATTTTTTCCTCTTCAGAGGAGGACATTTTCTGATTACGCTACATTGCGGCTAATTTAGCCCTGTTGTACTTATATTGTTTTAAACTGTATTTTTACAATCTCCTTTAATGTACAATAAAATGTTATAAATAAAATAATAAGATAATATTAGTTATTGGGGGAATATTTCTAATTAATTCCGCTTAAGCATCGACTGTTTCAGTTCCCCTTAACTCCTGGTTCAAGTTACCTCGGTATGAGGCGAGTTGATACAAAATGACTTGTTACACTAAAGTAGATTTTTCGTCACAGAATTCATGCTTTATACATATTTCTTTGCGTAAGTAATTTGAAAGTGTAAGTAATGCACTCTCGATTGTTACTGAAGTTATACGATTTGTGTTTATAGTTTTATTTCTATGAAGCAAAATGTAAAAAGTGTTTAAACTCTCCTCGGTCTCCCCTACACTACCAATCTGGGTATCACCACTCTGTTTTGTTTCTGCCGTTAAATGTTAAGAAGACACTGTTATGGCATGAAACTGCCAGCTTGGTTCTCAGTGCCCAGTGACATAACCAGGGATTACATTTTTTACCAGAGTCGTAGACCCTCATTCCGCTCACAGAGGTCACGGTGACCTTTGTGTGTTTAATTATCACAATGTATCTATAGAAAATCACCAGCCTCTTCCGCTTCCATACTTTTTAAAATTTGGGGTCCCTGCAATGGCATTAAATAACTTTTGGTTATAAAATGTTAGCAGTTTACGATGCCGCAGAAAGAAAGATCAGAATTGTTACTGGGTCAAGTTACAATAAATCGTCACAAGTGCCTTTTTATTTTCATGTCTATAAACTTCTTAATAAGGACTACCACTACGAGTCTACTACTTACATAATTTATTGTAATTTTGATATCGCTTTATGTCTGCCATTTTGACATACCTATATTAGTCTGTGCTGTGACCTACACCTATTCCAGGACTAACAGATTATAATTGACGAATAACGTATCAATCGCAGTCATCCTGTTGACGACCTACATCTGAACTCACCTTGGGTGTAAATCGTTGAACGTCCGGTGTCTCTAGATCTTGGTTTGACTTTTGTACGCCCCTTCATCTATTATAGATGTTAACTGTAGTCTATAATAATTTATGTGTCCAGCCGTTAAGCTATATGCATGCCAAATTTTTATCGAATTCACTGTGGAAGATGAGCCGCGAAAACTTAAAAAACAGACTTGAGTCTTATTGTAATTATAGTTTTATCAGAAATAATTATCATATTAAAAAATTAAATTATATTGTACACACTACAATATTCTTGGTACCGGCCCCTTGGCTTTAAAAGCGAGGATCGATCAGTAATTCGTAACACTTGTCAATGTGATGTGATAGTATCCTTGTCCATTTATTCTGTGCTTGTAAGCCTCTAGCAAAAAAGTATTACGTTTGCGTCATCGTAAATTGTTAACCTTTAAAATTTTGTCGTAGCTGTCTTTCCCGTGCGAATAGGATTTAATATTCATAGTATGAAATAAAGTCGCTTTCCGCTGTCTGTTCCTATATGTATGTAGATCTTATTTTATTTGGAAGACCAACAGCTGTCCAACAACATAATATTAATATCCTTACGAAACAGAAAGCCAATTACAGATCTTTTGATAGACTTTGGAATACAAATAAGAAAATCTGTTGATACACTTATACCGATAATAAATTGGACACTTAAAACTAATACATTACTACAGTATTACTTCAACTAGTATAATACTACTACAACTACAGTAGATACTACATATAAACTAATCTTGTAAACTAAGCAACTGATTTTAATGAGATTTAAACAATAGATAGAGTGATTCAAGAGCGTCGGTGGCCGAGCGGTGACAGTATCCGACTCGTAAGCCAGAGGTCCCGGGTTCGAATCCCGCTCCGGCCATGTACCAATGACTGTTTTCTGAGTTATGTACATTAGTTGAATACTAACCGATGCTCTTACGGTGAGGGAAAACATCGTGATGAAACCTGCACATTCAGGCGACTGGATGTGTAACCATGATCCAATCTGGTCAGGGTCCCCTGGTAGCAGGGTCATGGAGGTCAGATGGCAGTCGCTCCACTGTAATTACCTGACCTGCCAAATCCTGGATCATGGTCAAGGCGGACCCCGGGCCCTCGTTCTCGAGAGCACAACCGGGACATTAACGCCAAGATGATTATATATATATTTTTTTATAGAGTGATTCAAGAGGATGGTTTATAAGCAAGAACAAAAGGGTAGGCAGGGGTGAAGTAGTTGTAGATTAGATATAGAGTAGTTGTAGAGTAGGTGTAGGGTAGGGGTAGGACACCACGCGAACAAAGTCCACCAATCACTTAATAAGTACCTACTACCTGATTTGCCATGAAATAGCTGGAGTTTCCAGAGCCTACCTAGAGTTACCTCGGGTAATTTGTTATGAGCCCCAGATTAAGTTAAATCGGTGCTACTTGCCTTTTCTTCATGGCGTTTTCGTTTAAAGTTATCAGCTACAATTATAGCGACTAGGGCAGTAGGTAACTACGGGCTATTATGTTTGGAAATTTTCTGTAACCAATCTTAAAACGATCTTGTTAATAGGGTATAAATATTCTAAAAGGCTTATTTATGCAAATACTTGTTTGTCATTTGATTAAAAATTAGATACTGTTATTTTATTACCTTAACAGCATGTTTACTTCCATAATAAACATTCTGAAAATAACAACTTTCCTTAGGAACTATAATGAATTTACAAGGTACATTTAGATCTAATGTTAGCATTACCTACCTAACTACTTATAGAAAAAGGATACCTCAAGCCAACCAATTTCTTGTTAAATATTTTGCTATTTTTTTTCTTCAGGCGTTTTAAAAGATGAGACGTGTAAAAGTAATGACTCCAATTAAACATTACTTTTCTAAACTAGGTTGCAAGGGCATCTATGCACAATACCTACTCATAAATTTATTAAAAGTAGCGTTCCTGCCTTTTCATTGACAACCTACGTATCTACTTATGAATAGGAAGTTACCGCGAGGGCAAAGCAATCATTCGACGTTCAATTCTACTCCTCCAAGGACAGTACGAATCGCGTTCACAGGCATTCGTAAGTCCTTTAATAGATGCTACTACAACATTATTTATTTATGGAAATCACGTTTCCATGGTAAACTACACAACAACAACAAGAATATTTTTTACAGCACCCAAAACAGTGCTAGAAAACTTGTTATTTTAATTTAATATTATTAGATTGCCTAGATGTATTTAATTATTTTATTTAAATATCACAAGGAACTTGAGACTTTGAGACGCAATTTGGGTTGGATATAGGTAGAAGCGATCTCTTACTGAATCTTTACAAGAACATTCACTTAGGTGTTCTTAATTAGAGCTACTTATGCAATTTATACCTATAGACGGCAGACAGATATACCTATACTACCACTAGATATTGCTTCGGTGTTAACAGCCTTACCGGTCTACTTCTAGAGTTGAGCCTCCTCCACATTTGTGGAGGGGTTTGCCATAATTTCGGCGGGTTGGAGATCGCAGTGAAACGTTTTCTCCCATCGAGGCCCTAGCTATCTGCTTCCTTAGGCATGCCACCGTAAGTCGAAGGGGTTGATGATTTTTTTACTCTCCCGGACACTACAAGGCTTATCTATCGATGTGTGCCTGTTCTCTATGAACTCCGAAACGACTACACCGCTTTTGACGACGTTTTCAGCCAATCTTCAGATTAGCCTGATGATCTTAAAGAGTTTGGTACGCATGTGAGACCGGGGCGGGTTGCTAGTTTGTAATATATATAATTTATGAAATTCACTTTGATAATAGATGTAATATATCAGAGAAAACCAGACAAACATGGATTGGGCACTAGTATTAAATTATTGGCTTTTCATATGATTTTGGATATAACGAATTTATTATTTATTATACATAGTGTGGATGCACCACCTCCACCAGCCTCTTGAGCGGCTCGGGGTGGTGAGTGGTACGTTCACGTGTGCGCGATGATGTTGTGACGTCACCAGCACGCAAAACATTATAAGTTTGCGCGAGCGCAGGCGCGCGTTCATTCGCAAGCCCGCGCGCCCGCCGCGCACCTCGCGTCACCTGGACCACAACACAGTACCCGCATATTGCAAAATTTTACGATAATCTATTGATTTTTTAAAGTTGTGACGACTGATAAGTGACACGATGCCGAAGAACATATTAGCCGAAATGGGCTCCCAAGTGGGGCTCACCCCGGGCCGACAAAATAAAAAGGTAAGATTTCTAAATTTAACGTTTTTTCTGCTGGAAGTTTTTTATGTGTCTGTATTGAAAGATTATCCTTATCTTCGTATTTATTGACATTTTCTTAACTGAAGTAGCGGTTGTGATATGCGGTATACAACTTTACGAGCTTTTCTTGAGCATAGCTTCATACGTCGATATTTTCAGAACTAGAAGCTTCAGAGAAATAACTATGTGTCCAATGAATGAGCGTATAGACGGTCTCACGGCCAGACAGAAATAAACCCTACCCACACCACGCCGCTAACATGTCGTATTCTCGACTACAATGTCAATATCACATACCTTAAGCTTTTCAAAAGATATTACGTAAATCGGTTACTTATATTTACCTATTTCATATAAATATGTAGACTTCTTTATTTGGCGCTTAGACTAATTCCCAAAAAACATTGAAAAGGTACGTTATGTGAGTGTGGTACCTACTACGTTTTGTAAAAGCTATAAATTTTTAATGTAATATCTATATTTAAATAGTAAATATTTACCCTCGTGCATCTTATTATACAGAGGCGTCTGTACGGCGCCAATACTGTTTAGTTTCAGTGGCTAGGTACCTTCATCCTACGTTACCACGAGGTACCTATTGCGTTTGCGTGAATGGACACTTGCCAAATATTTTTATAATTGGCTAATTTTACTAATGATATAGGAAACAATATACATAAACGAAGATCTTATTTCGTTTAAAAGAAAAGACGTTTTATATAGACAGTGCTACAAGATGACATTTAGGAACACGATACAGACTATTTTAATTAACCGCGCGTATTTTTAAATGCTATCAAAGTATAGCGAAATGGGTTCAACATTTTTTTGATAATCTTGATGCATGATTTACTAACAGGCCGATAAGTGTGTCTGGCTAATGCAAAATACGGCCCAAGCCCCGCAACGGCCGGCTTCGGCCGTGTCAGGGGCGACCACAATACTGCCATCATAATACTAGTCAAGTCTACTTGATATTAAGTTATGCGTGAAATACTCGATTTGTCAAGCAAAATACACTTTTATTTACAACATGGGCAGGTACTGTGTGCAGTCTTCACCTTTAAGGACATTATAGGAATTTCTACAAATGTGTGTAGTTATTTATCTGAGAAAAACACTATGCACGTCCAAAGTACGTGTTTAATAGCTAGTAGTAGAATCGTATCGTTTACTGTTAGAATCTTGGCTAGGTATCATTATGTATCTAACAAAGAAATCTTCTATGTTTATAAAATAGGTTTAGATTGTTTCAAATGCAAAATGTATTCTACCTACTTGGCAATAAAATCACACTAAAAACCAGATAGGTAGATAACGACCAAAATAGCTGGAAGTTTCTGTTTATTTCCTTAAATATTTTATACAGTTTCTTTTGATACTGTATATTCAAGAATAGTGAGACATGGTCTTTCCGCTTATTCCCAGTTGTACCTACTTATGTTCACAATGGGAACGAATTCACAAAGGGTTTTGTTCCCATTAGCAACAAATAATTGCTTATATTTGGGAGTAAAATTTTGTGTTTCTATGCACACCCCACAGTGAGTTCAGCTATAAAATAAGGCCGGGTGATGTACATACGCACCGCATTCGATAATTAGCTTAGAAGAGGTGTGTTGCCTCAGTCTACGTACGAGTAGACGCTAATGTGAACTCGATGTGCTAACTACCTAATCACACGCGTACTTCTTGGAATTGATTCCTGTTTTACTACAACTGATACTTCTAAACCATTTTTTTTTCTTTGTATTTCTACAACCATTGCCTGCGGTTTCGCTCATATCTTTTATTTATCCAATACAGTATGTCGTATTAAGCTGGATTATGTTATAAATCTACTAGCTGGCCCGAAGCGACTTTTTTTCGCGTGTTGTCCTATCATATAAACCTTCCTCTTGAATCACTCTATCTATTGTTAAAACCGCATTTATAATATTTAGTGATAATATACCCAGCATACTTGGTCAATAAACAACTAAGATGTTGTTGAGGTATTTTGAGGACAAACAAACCAACAAGTAGTTTTCGATTGAGTTTACGTGCGTAAATTCGCGGTCATAATTCATAATTTAGGTACACACTTTTGGTTTTACATCAGTACAACTATAAATACAAAAAACAATTCTTCGAAGCGGAAAAGTTCTCAATTGTGGAATATCTGTCCGTTGGTTTTTTCCAAATGAAAGAAGACATTAAATACTCATAAAAGCATTGCATACTCGATAGATACTTAGTCGTCCATACGGATCTCAGTCTACATCTCAAGTATTTGGAATCCTGTTACAGACGTGGGGCAACTAGGTACTCACAAAGTAAACAATTGAATGATTAAAGGAGATCACAGAGGCTACTGGTTGATTTCAAGTAGACACTACAGACAGTTGATAATACACGTGATTGGAATGTACGTGTTTGCATGGTCATAATCAAGGCGACACTTCACGTTGGGAAATTTGAAGTGCCAATTCAGGGAATTAATGTCCGAGGATAATATTAGAATAACCGCGATTTAGGAAAGGTGTTATACTTAGCTATATTTTCCCTTCGTTACCTACCTACTTAACGAAAAACCATCACAATCAATTCAGTCATTTCGGCGTTATTGTAGGACAAACAAGCACCATACTATCGCATTTATCTCACAACTAATGATTTGCACAGCGAAAACAATATTAATTTTTTGCAAATGCGAATGCTTGAGCGAGTCACTTAACTGGTTTTGCCATGGAAAATTTAATTCTTTGTATTTAGCCATAGCTACAGCTTAGCCAGACTTGGGTACCTACCAAAACCAGCAAGGTGAATAATGTCGATATTTTCCGAATTCATAACTTTCGCCTCAAGTGACCACAATTGCAACCTTCGAATGCAAATTCATGAAGGGCCCTCAGAAGGACCCATTGTTTCAAGTTACGTCTGTGCATTACACAGGAATGTAAAACATGGCGCTAAAGGACATCATCTCAACAACATAGGGGCCTACCAACTTTACTCTTTGCTTTGCGAGTTTAGTTAGTAGATCATCGTGTGTTCTATCTGTCTAGTCTCTTACGACTTAAGCGCGACTTCATCAGCAGCTTGCTTTTAGTACCTAACTCTAGCACTTATAGTAGGTACCTGGTACTCTCGCATTCGTAATTATTCAATTAATAATAGCAATCAACACCCACTTTCAATATAAGAGTAGTCAGTATTTACATATTAGTTATTTGGTACTTAACACTAAAACGTAGTAATTATCTTCTGCTTGCCTACCACTAGCAACTAGCACAGCAACCGCAACAACTTTCGAGATAAGTAGATACCTACTTACCTATAAAATCTAGCCACTTCGTGGATAAAACCATTCATAATGTGTTTTGTAATTTTAATCAATAGGTAAATATAACCATTTAACACGGTATGTGATCTAGATTTACATGCCCACATAACCCTATATGCAGACGACACGTGCTTGTTTTATTTTGGATCATGCATACAAAACATTATTGAGAAAGCTCAAAAAGACTTCAATACTTTACATATTTGGCTACAAGCAAATTTACTGACAATTAACGTCTCTAAAACGTCATACATCATTTATTTATATCATATATCATTTAAAGCTAAAAATAAGCCCATATCTCCATATGAAGATCAATAATACACCAATACAGGAAAAGCAAGTGGAAAAATACTTAGGACTACGATTGGACAGCCGATTAACTTTTGATGTGCATATTGACCATATCAAAGAAAAATTGTCATCGCTTATGGGGTCATTGCGCGGAAATGTACGTTGTTTTCCCCGAAAAGTACGCGTACTTATCTACAACTCACTAGTGAAGTCACACTTAATGCATCTGATAGAGATCTGGGGTAGTGCATCTAAAACAAAATTGTCCAAACTACAAGTCATACAGAACAAATTGATAAAAATCCTTTTTCATTATTCATATCTCACACCCACTAACAAAATATATAAAGAAACGAACATAATGAACATTAAATAATTATATAATTACTGTATGTGTACACTTATCTGGAAAATCTTAAATAAAAATATTAATGTACCAATCACTCTCACTAAAGTCGGGCAAGTGTCTAAACGCTCCACAAGACGCGCTAACTATCTTGTACTACCGAAGATCAGAACGAACTACGGCAAAAAAATGTTTACATATGAGGGTGCGGAACTTTTTAACAAGTTACCGTCCAATATAAAAACTACAGAAACTTACATTGATTTTAAGACAAAGTTGAACGATTACATATTAAAAGAATGTCGTAGTTAAATAAAAGACCTAGTTACCTATTTAAGTTAATTCAATGCAGTGTACCTACTATTTGAATAATGGTGAAGTGTTTTAGTGAGCGTTACGAACGAGATATTAAACTAATTCTGTAAGTTATTTTCTCATGTAAATGATGTAATGTCTTAATGAGAATAAATATGTTTAAACCTAACCATAATAGGTCTTGTAAGTCTTATTAGATACGTACTTACCTGCGTATTTGTCGGATAAAAATGATAAAATTGTAAATTATGCATTTTTCATTGAATTTTAATTTGAATCTATCATGCAACCTTCAACAATGAGGATATTCTTACTTCTGTGTTGGCAATGGATACGCGATTTAATGTTAAATCAAAGCAATGTCTAATATGCCGCAGCCAGCGTAGAATGTTCACTGGTATGTTTTTCCACGACAATAATTAATAAACAATATATGCTTGGACAAATTCACACTGCGCCATCTAGCCCCAAAGTAAGCAAAGCTTGTGTTATGGGTGTTAGATAACTGAGAAAATGCTTATGTACTTTTTTAAATACATACTTATTATAAAGGTGTAGTATACACCCAGACCCGTAACAGAAATTAAAATCCATCATTTCAACTTCTGCTAGCCCGGGAATCGGACCCGGGACGTCAGCGTGGCGACCGGCATGTTAACCAACTGAACCACTAAGGTCGTCGAAACATACAAATATAACTAATGAAAGGAGCCATTTGAGACTAAGCACGTTATTTAAAGTGCGTAAATAGTTAGGTACCTAACAGAAAGAAGTCTAGCTTAGTAAACTCCTTAACTAAAGTTAATTAATTAAAACAACCGCACTTGCCTTGTTCTAAGAAAATAAATATTTTTATCTCGTCCATATCATTAGGTAGGCACCTGTTTCAATAAAACCACGGCAATTAAAAATATTTTAGAATAGAATATTGATTTGCTTAAAACATGGTTACAATGATAGGTCTTAAGATAATCATCACATAGTGGCTCTCACATGTTCAGCCAGTATTAACAGGCATGCAAATTTGTTCAGTGTTAATGAACATGCACCTTATGCTACCTTAAACTCTAAAAAATCCTTAACAGAATAAAAGGAGGGCTCCAATAGCCATTTATACAAGTCCTTTTTGAATTTGTTTATGGGCTGTTCTGTAATTGCCAGTGGAATTTTATTAAATATTGATATACCCATCGAATAACATTGCTTTTAGTCAATCAGGTTACTTCTAATACCTAGATGACTTTGTCTAATGTTTTTTACTTTACATATCTACACCACTTTAATTTTGCCACTGTTACCTATACTTGTGTGCAGGAAGTGGGTGCATGGTGCCTATCGTCACAAAGCGCGTGCACTGGACGTATAAACAAGCAAATAAAGCCAATAAATTGAACAGAAAGGCAAGTGGTTGCAATCTTTTGCGCCGTACCCACGTAGGTACTGACTGTTTTGCCGACCTTGATCTTGCATTGCTTTGTGGGTGAAATCGACGTTCTTTCGGTACAAGATCTGTTGCTCACTGTTTACTTAATATCTCTTTACTTTTCGATTCAGTGCGATACTATTAGGTAGTTATTAGCAATCCCCCCTGGTTCTTATAGGGACATTGAGTGGTGAAGTACGTAGATACATAATCATTTCAATAGCTGTGTCACTAGTAGCACAGAGGAAAAAAACAGGTAGTAGGTACCTAAGTTTGTTCAGATATACGGAAACTTAGTTTTTGAATAATTTACGCGATCGAAAGGCAGGTTTGAAAACAAGTTCGATGATGATACACGATTGCAAGAACAGTAGAAGATACCAAAGTACATAGTAGATGTAAGGTACACTGTGATTGCTGTCTGGGAACCAGGAATTCTTACTTCGGAGCTCTTATCAAGCTGTTTGAAAAAAAAAAAAAAATCTGCTATAAGGGCGAACGAAAGGCTTTTGTTAACTCAAGGAAAAATTAGTACCTACCTACAGACCCAGCCTGTGCTCTCAGTGATGTACTTACCTAACTAAACATACTAATATAGACAAACAGGTACTGGAAAACAGACATTAAAATAGTAACGAGCATATAAAACTCAGAAACTCAACTTGTTTAAACCGGTGTAGGTAGGCCTTTGCGTTTTCCTTATGCTATTTGAACTAGTTTTGAGATATTTTTTGACATTTGTACTTACTAAGGTAGAGTGGCACAAACTTATCTGAACCGGTCACGGCATCGCTGTTGTTGACATTGACAACATAGTGCCATTTCAAAATTCCGACACTTAGTTCTAGTTTTGGCCACCGGGTCAGATAAGTTTGTGGCGCTCTACAGTGGGCGATTAAAGCCCAGTGTCCAGAAAACCTTAATTCTTTATTTAAATTTAATTAATTTAAATTAAATGCACATGGTTTACCCCCTCATACGTATATAAACAATAGGAATGCGCCTGCGAAACTGCAAGTTTTCAAGCCAGATTTCCCTTCTAATGTTTTTATACTACGTGTTAAATTGATTCATATGACCTAAAGATCAATCGTTCCGATTTTACAATACATTTTGTGCAAATCGGGCGCTTAACCGCAGACGCTCTCTACCTCGACCTTAGCTCAAGGAGTTGGTAAGGCAATATTTATGATTTAGAGCTGTTGTAGTCTAGGTCAGTTAAATACATTTGATGTAACGAAGTCCATTACAATATTTTTCTCATTGGCCTCTAAAACACCAATCCGCATCAGCCTTATGGATGTTATCAGTCTTCTTAAACCTGAATACAAATGGCAGAATAACAGGAAAAAAAATTTGGAAAACACATCAAAGCGATTTCGGCCACAACTAGGATTTCTCGTCTAGAAATTATACATACTTAGGTAGGTACTCGTTTTATGGAGGTGTTCCAGTTACTGATCTCTGCAAAAATACGCTTTTTACGTGCGGTTAAACCACAGTAGACATGTATGAATTAATTAACCATTACTAACAACAAAATTTATTAACCATATCATTCTTCAACAACTTGACATCCAACATAGAATTATGGGTATCTATTAATCGGTGGTCTAGTGGTAAAGGTATCCGACTCGCAAACGAGAGGTACCGGGTTCGAACGCTACTGCCGCCATGTACGACCGACATGTAATTTAGTTGAACACTAACCGATGCTCTTACGGTGAGGGAAAACATCGCAATGCCTGCAAATACAGGCGGCTGAATGTGTAACAATGATCCAATTTGGTCAGGTTACCCTGGTAGCAGGCTCACGGAGGTGAGATGGCAGTCGCTCCACTGTAATTACCTCATTTGCCAAATCCTGGATCATGGTCAAGGCGTACCCCGGGCCCTCGTAAGCGAGAGCACAACGACATATTAACGCCAAGATGATTTTATTTTTTATTCATTAATATAAAAAACCCTTGTCTTGAAGTAATAATCAGTTGATAATCGTATTAATTATGAAGTTTATGTATTTTTCTTATTTTGATCGAAGATACTAATAATCTTTCACTGATTCGCTTTAGAACTTCTTAGATAGGATAAGGCCGGAACTCCATTGGCGCGGTGCAGTGCACTGCGCGGCGCGCCGCGCGGTGCCACGTCACGGTGACAACCAAAGAAACGGTGGTGTTATTCTGGTTTTTCAAATTAGGCAAGGTTCGCACGAGGGATTTTAAGTTAGGCAACGTTTGCACGAGAGCCTTTTCGATGCTTTTACGCGCGTTATTTGAAATGACTCGCATAATTATTGACCATATGTCTTCTCGACTGTGTGTTCACACCCAGGCGTAAAAAGTAAATAGAGATTTTTTAAATCTGCCGACTCAAATGCAACCAAGAGAAACGTATGAAAAGGATATCATTCATTAAAACACTGAAAGTAGATTAAAACACTTTCAGTGCCGGCCCGAAAAATATTATGCGATTTTCAGATACAGCATACAGTTTCTATAATTTTTTACTATGGTGCCAAACCTGTACGCCCACCACCACCGCTATGTAAAGCAATTGAACCACCTCGATTGGTCTTCCTCGAATACTATGATAACTTTTCCTTTTTACCCGACTACGAGGAAGCCAAGGAAGGAAGCTTTTTTTTTATTATCAATAGGTTTGCATTTGACCTCAACTCACCTGATGGAAAGCGACGATGGGTAGTGAAGTTAACAGTCTATGTAAGTATGATGAAGCCACAGAGATTTGTCAGGACCGTAGCAAGTGGAACAATGTGGTATCTGCCTATCCCTACGGGAGAAAGGCGTAACCGAATGAATGTGTGTCATTGTTGGTTGTATCAATGAATGTTGATCTCGACAACCACTATCATTTCTATTTAGGAACTAGTGTTGTAGGACCAATAGTTTTATAGTTATCACAGTATTAAGATTGACAGCTGTCATCCTAAATGTAGATGTTGACGAGCACTATCACTTCTCTTCAGGAACTAATGTTCTAGGAGCGATCGCTTGAAAGTTATCACAGTATTAAGATTGACAGCTGTCATCCGAAATGTAGATCTTGACGGGCACTATCATTTCTCTTAAGTAACTAATGTTCCAGGAGCGATCGTTTCAGAGTTATTACAGTTTTAAGTTTGAGAGGTGTCATCCGAAATGTAGATCTCGTCGAGCACTATCATTTCTCTTTAGGAACTAAGTTCGTTCTAGGACCAAAAGTTACAGAGTTATTAGTCTTAAGTTTGACAGCTGCCATCCGAAATGTAGATCTCGACGAATGCATTTCTTTTTAGAAACTTGTGTTCTAGAACAAAACATGCCGTATTTACTATTCGGGAGGAACTGAGAACAAAATGACGAAAGGATCACGAAAGCGAAACAACTACGACAATGTTGCAGAATCACAAAAAGGGGCGGGGCTTACGCATGAGCGGTCAAAATTTCTTTGGCAAGGTCGAATTCCTATTTCATTCATACGCGTTTGTACTAAAAGAAGAAGACAGATATATGTGTGTAAACTGTGTCACATAAGGAGGAGAGATTCAAACTGTTGGTAAAAAGACACAGTCAAGTGTGACGTCTCATGTTGACATCTGCTGACAGCGCGCCGCACACTGCATGATGGGGTCAAATTGAAAAAATGTGGACAAAATTCATACAAACTGACATTTCGGGCTTGCATTGCGGGTTTTGCCCCATCATGCAGTGCGCCGCGCGGCGCGCTGCACAGTGGGGCATTTCGCCACCTGTCAATGTACTTGCATACAAACTGCTCGGCGTGGAACAAGTTTTGCCACATTGTGCAGTGCGCCGCGCGGCGCACCTCTTCAATGTGTTCTAGCGCTAAGGAATATAATATAGAAAGTGATAAAATAGGCTACAGAACCTGTTTCCAATACTTATTAAATTACTTTACACTCGTTTTTGTAAATTACTGCACTGGGGTTGGAACCTGGTACCTCTCGCTGAGTCCGACTCGATAGCTATTAGGCCACCGACGTTGCCTTAGAAAAAACGTGCGCGACGAGGAAAAAACTAATTGAGTCTGCGCCCGGTTTTAAATATGTTTTCTATGTCACTGCTTGACCGAAATATTTAGTTTATTAGACGCAAAATTGTATACTCTTTAATTTGTTTTCAACTAACTTTTCGCTAGGATACACCGTATAGAAGTTATGAGCGAAAAACCAAGAAAGTCCCAAAATGGTCTTATAGCCGTACAAGGTAATAAAAAGGATATTTCAGGACTTCCAAAATGTTTCGGTTCTCCCACCTGGGATAGAGTGGGACGAGTCTCCGTAGGATGGAAGAAAATAGGCAGCAGCGTTTTCCATGATATATTTATCACTGTGATCTCCAACCCACCTGCCAAGCGTGGAGATTATGGCAAAAATCTCGTCCTTTGGGGAAAAATCCCTAAAGCCTGCAGTGGACTGTTAAGGGCTGTGATGATGATGACCCACTCATATCATAATGTAGATAGATAGGTTAGGTACCTTATCAAGTCCTCTTTCAAGCAAAAGCGATGCTATAGCCATTCGCTATAAACATAATGTTTATATACTTTCACTTACCTCTACTTAATCACAACATACATAGGTTACAACAAGTTACAGCAGTTTCTCTTATTATTTAGGTAGTTGTTTATTTTTGAGGCAAGTTAACTACTGCAGTTGTAGATCAGCAGTCCAAAAAATACACAACTGTAGGCTTGTCTGCGTCGCGACTCGCGACGCGCGCACAGCGCTAGGGCTCTGCGAAGGATAACCGCTTCATTTCCGCGTTCGACACAAGTAATGTACAACGTTTTTTAATCAGTCTTAGTTCAAAACGCTAGTCTTTCCTGGTATTTAGATTTCAACTGACACAGGTCTACATAATGACACGACGTATTTACTATCCGCCAGGTGGATGGACAGCTTAAGTGGTTGGTAAATAGACGATACCTGACATGCAAATCTCAATATTTAATTGCAGTTTCCTTCTAGTTAACTACTATCTCATTCTTTTGATTCCATTGTATCATAATAATAACTACATTTTTTTCTAGTGTAACTCGGATCGCAAATAATAACACACCCGCTGAGTAACTTGTCCCGCCACTGATTCCAATTTAGCACGTAGTGAATGCTAAATCAAAACGCGTGCCGGCCGGGAAGTCCCGTTTACGCACTCTGTGGGCGAACAGTTTCCTTCCAGCCTTATTTACCTACTAGTACAATTTGCAATTGCAGACGGGACTAGGGGGTAATAGGCTGGTCGACCTTGCAGTGAATAAGATAAAAATAACGCACGTGGCGTCCATTAATAGGTGTCGTAATTTGCCATCTCTGTGGACTGTACCCACACTGGATTACGTGTAGGCTAGATCTAGGGTTATCTTTAGTGTTCCGCAATAAAGATACCCTTATAGTTTCGCCAACGCTGAGTCTCTTTTAAGAACTCGCATCGCGAAACGACTTTATTAGTATTGGTAAACTCTTGCACGTGGATGGAGCTAGAGACTGGCTGGTCTTTGAGCATTGTGTTTCTTACAAATATTATTTTGAAAGTTAATTGTTTATTTATCCCTCCACCGCTAAGCGTAGGCCTTCCCCAATAATTTCTTGAAACAAGCCGTTGGCACAGATATACCGGAATATGATCTGACGCTTCAATCCCAATAAATACCTTGTTCACGATTTATAAAAGAAGTTGACTAGTTATTGCGAAGACTAAACTTAAACAATATAATTAAAGCCAGACAGTGATTTCGACAAATCAGTATAAACATGTTTGACAATCTTTGCGTAATTGGCTTAACTCCTTTTTAAGTAATAGGTACCAACCTAGCTTAATTAAAAACTTAGTTTGGTTGTAGATCACGTCTTGCAATATCATACATTTCAAATCACTTAATCACGCCAAACAACATTCAACATTTTTTGTCCTATACGGTCTCACTACGTTTTTGCAACACCTGCTGTGCTGACATTTGAAAAAGATTAACCACCTACCAAAGTATGTACTATAGCTAGCTTTGTCTCGTTTCGTCCGTTGGTGTGGGTAAATATTGTTATCATAATATTACGTAAGCAGTCCACTTGGTCCGTTTTAGATGGAAAAGGATTAGTCGGTGGATATTAGTATGTTACATGTAAATAGGTTTATTTTATACAGAAAATCCTGCCCGTACCTACCTATTTATGTTCTCAATACTTACAGATTCATATATTCTAATTTTTATTTGAAAGTGATATTGAATAAAGTGAGAAAGTTACAATTAATATGGTGACATTTAAGTGCTTGCTTCCTCCAGGCGAAGCTTACGAGGAACTGCGACTTTAAATTTTCCCTCAATGAATCTTTCTTATGAATATGATCTATGGATTATTTGAGTCACGCTGAGTCGAGAAAAGCGTTGCCTATAGATAGTGAATAAACAGGCAAGTACGAGTGAGTGGATCAAGCGCCATGAGGGGTTCCGAACACTTCGTGTTTTAATATTATGATGGAGTTAAATTACACTAGGTAATATACAAAGCATTTTATAGGGGTGTCTCCCGTAGCGCTTTTTGCCACGCACCGATGTGCATGACTAAACGCTTTTAACTAATATATTATTTCTCCATTAAATTAAAATTATTACTAATATAAACCTTCCATAAACATCCAAATGTTTAAAGTGAAAGACAGTTTTTTCTAAGACATAATATAAAACAAAGTCGCTTCTCGCCGTCTGTCCCTTCGTATCTATCTATGTTAAACTACGCAACAGATTTTAATGCGGTTTTCAACAATAGAGTGATTCAAGAGGAAGTTTTATAAGCAAGAAAAAAAGGGTAGGTAGGGACAAAGTAGGTGTAGGTGCGACAACGAAATTGCGTCGGATCCACTAGTTCTCCTATAAACGAACCCCCTCGGTATAACAAATATAAACATTCCACAAACATCCAAAGCTAGTATTTGCGGATGGAAAAACAGTTTTTACTAAGGCATAGTTTTGTATACTCAGAACCACAGACATAAAATCTATATCTATAAAATTATACTTCTGTATATACATTTTTTTCTCTATGCTCAGAACTAATGTGTAAGCAGTCAAAGCGCAAGCCGTAACGCTTTAAATAGTCGTATACGTTACAATTTACCAAAATAGAAAACTTTGTATCAGTTTCCATATCTTATTATGGACTTATATCTATGTGTTGACACATTCATGGTATTCGGATTTTTTTGCTTTTGTTGTAAGACTTCACTTCTTGCTTTTCATGATTCTAGGTCTATTATAGTAGTTGTCGCAGTGCGTAAGGGCCCCATAGGTTTTATAGAAAGAACATAAATTGTCATAGGTATATTAGTCATAGATTGCATTGTCTTAGTAGCTTGATTTTTTAAAGCTTAATGGGGTCACTAACCTCATTGCTTGATATTAATAATCATCAACTAGAGTTTACTATATTTCACAAAGTACCTAGATAGCTACATATTTTGCTTCAATGAGTTTTATCTGGAGAATTGCTAATTCTACAGTCTAGTTATCGTCTTACCCAGCCGCTGGACATCCGCAGGCCTCTTCCACAACTAACAAAATATGGGGCTCTATTTTTAAATCGCTCCCCTCGATTCAAACGGGTTTCAATTTTAATTTTTACCATGAAATTTTCAATATTTATTAAATCCCATTGGCAACGCCGAATGAGTATGGTTCAAAAATAGGAAAAATCAGCATTATGCATCAAATTATGGCCCATGGACTCGAATGAAAAAGTTGGCTTACTTTTGAGGCAAACCGTACATTCCACCTAACATTCAAACCGCAAGCACTACCTACTCGAACATACACCTGAAGCGAGTCACTACAAAATGATTCATTCGTACCATTTCAATCATTCGAGTCATGGTCAAATATGTTTCAGAATTAGATTGGTATGCACGTCTGTCCTAGTAAAGTTTCCTTTAATTTAGAATGTAAACAAAACGCTGGCACTTTGCAAATCCCGAATTTAGCATGTGTCAGAATTCGTCCAAAACGTAGGAGATAAGGAGAGGGCCGCGTGCCAGCGTCGGCTACGCCCGCGCCGTAAACGCACACCACGGAACGACCGACCAATGTATGAGTTATTAATACCTTCTTTTTTAAAGGCCTTCGCAGCCTTGGTGATAAACGATCTTTGGCGGCTAACCACTTATTCTAGAGGTGGATAGCTCTGGTTTTGTTGTTAGTATGTACCTACCTAAAAGTTGCCTCGTGTGAGAAGGAACTAGTAAACCGCGGGTTACGGAGGGCTACAATGGATGCAGTGTTAGAAATTTTAAGACACGCTACGTATGATCTATTTGATGTTCATTGGAATATAAATTACAAATTAAAAGGAGAGCTAACGTGTACGTGTCTTCAACTTCTTAGCTTAAATAATGAAGTTAAAAGGAAAACGATTACAGCCTAGTGGACTCTTCAAGTCAAAGAGTAATTGTCGACCAATTTATGAAACATAGTTTGAAATTGTATAAAAAAATTAGATGCATTTGTAACTTTGTGTTTAAAGTATCCGAAAACCCTCTCCTGCACGCATATTATAACAGGTAAATACAGAACGCTACACAGCATGTGGTTCGGCATGTGGTGACCGGTTTTGAACCCTCAAAACAGAGAGTTTAACTGCTGAACATTCTTGGTTGATTTGCATTTTACGTGATTAAATACGCAAAGAAGAAAGAGCAGCTAAACGGGAAAGCGGACCCTGGCACGTGCCGGGATTGACCGCCTTGATGTTAATGATGAAATACGTGAAAGGCACTAGATAGGTTTCCACTTATGACTATGACCTATGTTAAACTTTCATTGTAATGCACATTGGTAGTTTAGCATTTGGCAATCGCGGCTATACACGTGCGGTGAGTCGCGAGGCAGCACGTGCTTGCCTAGTTGATGCACCGGCGCGGCGTGCAGCGAAACGGGGCAAGTAGCCAGCTGGTTGCATTACTACTACCGGTATTAGACGCACACTTACTTATTACTGATTTAACAACATTATTAATCTCTCTAATTCACAGTTCTATTACATTGGGAATAGAACTTCCACTCTAGAATAAATTCTAGAGTAAAATTGGAACTTCATAAATAGACGTAAGTAGATATTACTCGTAGGTTCTTATGTATCCAATGATCAACAATAATTATTGTGATCAACCGTATAGGTATGTATGTACACAATTTGTTTGCACAGCCGTTAAGTATCAACTAGGTAGGTACCTACATACAGAGTTAGTTACTTGTAATAAAATTTGGATAATTTTTTTGGTCTACATCTAGAGTATTGTAAAGGCGTTCTTAAACAACATCTTTGGCGTTTTTTAAACACCGCGATTTCTATCCCGCCAGCCAATCGTGGAGATTATGGCAAATCCCTCTGCCGATGTAGAGGAGGTTCTAGTCCAGCAATAGACTTTTATGAGCTATAGATGATAGTGATGATGGGTAAACCCCTCAACAGTAAACTATTAGCTACCTAAGTAAACATTTTACAGCTATGTTCTACAATCAACATCATCCAAAAAGAACTTAACTTGACTTCGTTGGTTTAGTAGGTACAATGAACCAAAAGATTGTGCTATCGGTGTAATACATTTACATATAAAATACAGTTGCCGTTTAGTCCATAAAAATTACAATTGTGATTTCCGGTAGACCTAGGTACTGTTATTTGATATAGATGTGGAATATGGCTAGGTACTAAAACTTGGCACACATTTATTGCGGAAGCAAAAAGAGACATAAGTATCCAGGTGCAATTGGTATGACTGGACTAGAAAATTAGCAACAAGTAGTTTCATCTCTTACTACCATTTAATTTTAAGTGGGCCAAATTTTAAAGGAAAAAAGTAACTGTTGGCGATGCTGTTTAAATTACCTTGGGTACGCGGCCCTAAAATTTGTGGGGAACATGGACCGAAAACTTTATAAGGATAAATAATTATGGGTGAAGCGGTCAGACCGGCTTCGGCAGCGCGGGCGTAGCGCTCGCCGGAAGCAGACGAAACAGAGGCCGTCAGTTATTCTGAATTAACTCTACTAGCACATGAATTAGCTCTTACGTCCACAGTTAGATACACCTACATTCCACTCTTGAGTTATTAAAATCTTACAGTTGATAGGAAAACCTACCTACTTACACTTCAGCCAAACCAATTATGAGTTACCTACATAATTCAACAGAACTAGGGTTTATTGACTGACGTTGTCGTTATTTAATTATTAAACCATAATTTATGATAAGAAAGAGAAACTGAAATATGTTAATCGGCGCATTGGTTTTCTCGATTGCTACCAGTTGGCGAATGACCGCGGGAAGTCACTCTCGGCAGTATCCAGTTAAATCTGGTTTGAGTAACCGGTGATCTTAGGGTGCGTGCACGTACATACGCCGAAATATGAATTATTTATAAGGTACATTTTCAATGTGACGTCTCATTAAATTCATAAATCAACAAGAAATAATATTTGTATTTGTATGATGCAATCTGGACAAACAAAACGGAAATTGTTTACGGCCTTATTCCATAAATCCACAACGGCAGAGTTTCAAACAAAACTTTGGTATATTTAGCAATACGGTGAGAGGCTAAATCACAAGTCACGAAATGATATCCGTTAGGTATTTTCCACTGAATTTTGCGGTAAATACCAAATAAACTTCACTTTGTAAGGTACACATTGATTATTTACATAAGTTCGTGGTCGACTTGTAATATTTGTATTACAAGAACGGCACCGTATTAGTACAAGCAACTTTGCTAAAATGAACCTTCTGATTTGTTTGTCCAAATTATTGAGACATTTATAAATAAATCACGCACAGTACCAGGACATTAAGATAGAGGAAAACTTATTGAAGGAATCGTAAGCAGGTGAGCCATACGCTATGGGCCAAACAGTAGATGTATCTGTTACAGTCGTTACAGTGTGTTTTCCCTAATCGCGGCGGAGCCCTGCTAATTTCGGCACCGACCGGGCCAAGGATGCCACCGCCGCGGCGCCGGCCGCCGCCGCCGCCGACGCCGCGGCCACTACGGCTTCATAGTAAATAAGAATCAAAAGAAATAAACATTATACTGAATCTTTAAATGTTACATGTAGATAATATACTTTGATTTGGCGAAAAAGTTATAGTGACGGTACTACCTACGTATCTACCTACTGTTGAATTAGATTATGTGCAGTCCACATTGAAGTCACTTTCTTTGAAGAAAAATCAAAGTTTGGGCCATTATAAAATTATTTTTTGTGCCAGGTTGTGCACAGACCAAAGTTTTTTTGCTAAAGAAAAATTTTTTTTGTCTCCTAAACCTCTACCATCGCAACAACGTGGAATTTTTCTTGTAGTCGATGCGTAGAATAACCTACGGCGCTCTCACAGACTATTAAGTATCCAGAACAGGACTTAGAGAGATGGAAATATTAGAGATAGTTCGACATGTAGAGCGGATGAAAGAAGATTATCGTATGAGATATATATATCGTGCAATTGGAAAACCACCCTTTAAGAGGACGACCTAGAAAAATATTAACTGAGCAGATCAGAAATGTTTTCAAAAAAGCTGGGGTCCGATGTGGTAAGAATAAAAAGAGATTTATGAAAAGGATTGTGGATGTAATACAGACAGAGCAAAGTGGCGGTCCATTGTCTTTGTCCTACCCCATCTATGGTGCGGAGGAGTGAGCTTTGTGAGACAGTTCACAGGTTTTATAAATGATTAATAATATAATATACCGTCACGGGGTTATTATTAATGTCGTGATTTGTTGTATCCTAATATTGTAAGATGATTATTGTGGAGAAAATAAAGATTTATTATTATTATTATTATTATTATTATCAAATTTTATTGTTTTCTAGTTATAACGACACACGAAGCCGGGTTCCGTGAAGGTCAAAAATAGAATGAACAAGTATAAAAACGTAGTGTAGATAGATAGACAATGATCCGATTGCAATGAAACCTTGGTGAGTTATCTATTGTTCGCGAGCCTACGAAGGCGAAGGTCTCCGCTTCACTACAAGCAGCACACGAAATACGTTTATTTTTTTTACATTTTAAAATGTTTTCCTTTAAAATGTATCTCCAAAATACACACATATTAATACACCCTACGCAATGCACTAGAGTGTAACTACGTGGAAACATACAAAGGTTGCTAGTCAATTGAACCGGGAACGACAACGCTGCTGTTGTTCTTATTAAGATTATACCATCATAATAACTGTCAATCAGTCGGTAGATTTCTTGAAGCATGTATTTGCGACATTGATCTAAAAATAAAGTGAAATGGGTAGGGACTTACAGTCACACAAAATCAAACTAAAAAGATAACGTTAGTGATCTTGTTAGGCGTTACTTACCATAATGAGGTTAGAAGGTTGGACAGGTTTCTCATTGACCTTTTCATTTGTAAATACCTCAACCACTTAAGTATAGAATGGTAAAATCGGCTTAAAGGACATCTATTAAAAAAAATGCAATTGGAATTATGATTTTTTTTTAGTTATTTTTTTTAGACCTTCATGACATACTTACCTAAAGCTAATTTTCATCCGTAGTTTGTACGTAATCGACATGGCTTGACTAAGTATTTTCTTTTAATAAAATCTAGTGACAAATGAACAGAAACCAAATGGAAAACGATAATTTTCGCGCTTTGTAAATAAAAAAAGTATGAAACATCATGTCCGTAGTTACTTAGGTTCAGCACTAGGCTCAACATTTGGCACATGGTGACATGACAGGTCGTGACTCTATGTTTTCAAGATTAAGTCCATTCAGGATGGACCTTAGTGGAAAGATATAAGCTTGGCCGTGTAAGCTGACAGTTGACACAGCCACGCCTATATGCTTCACACCGAAACACAAAAATTACGGACTCCTCCTCCGTGAACGCATAAAAAAGTTTGAGTACTTCAGTATACACTGACTGGATCGCCGTCCATCAAAATAGATGCTGAATTGACTCGATCCTGCAAAACGTAGTCATGTCCTCTCATGTCACTATGTGCCATGAGTACAGGCTAGTGCTAATTCAGTAGATTCTTCTGCGGTATAGACTATCCCTTGTCTCAGATCAATTTTAATGGATGTCAACAAACCACTTTTAACCACCTCGTCAATCCACCAAAACAAAAGCACAGTAATGAATTGATACCAATATGAGTCACTAATTTTGCTTCAATTTTGCAAGTAAATAACAACCTAAAATGCATAGCTAATAAGATTAATATTGATTGAAATGCCGTGTTTGTTTATATCCATGGAAATTTTTTCTGAGACAAAGTATACAAGCACATGCCTAGACGTAATTCATTGCCGCAAGCCAAGCCTTCAGTTGGCGCGAACGTTTTTCTTCTGAACGCAGTAGCCTATTATTTGCGACAGGTTTGATTTTTAAATCTACTACAGAGGTGAGTTCTCTCACATTCTGTGTATATTATTTGAGCTGGGTATATATGTTAATAATATTTTGCAGTTGTTAAGTGAAAATAAAAATATTTTGCTATTACTATTTTGCTTGCACCTGTAATAAAATATACTTGGATATCTATTTATTGTCGATATATTTCGCTACGAGAGTACAATTTAAAAATCGACGTATTTATATCGCACACGTGCCAGGTAGATTCGACGATCGTAAACGTACGCCTAGGTAACAACAAAAAGAACACGTACCAAAATGTATGTACTGAATAAAACCAATACAATGGGTACGCACGTCATAATAGCTATCAAGTATGTAGAAGAATAAATAATAAAAGCTCTTTAGTTATCTAGGTACCTTTGTTTATTGCGAATGAACGTGTAGGAATCTGCGACACCAATAAAAAAATTCCACGAGTTTTATGGCAAGTTTCTCGCAGTCGTTCCAACAATAAAATTTAAATTAAGAAAATTAATGTCTAACTTAACGATAAAGCTAAGTACACGTTATGTATTATTTATTTGACAGGCCTAATAACAGTTTAATACGTAATGGCGGGGGATGGGATGTTTCGACATTGTCGTTGTTAAATGTCCTTCTTCGCTTTGACCTCGCACCATCACAATAGGTTACTTATATTTTAATAACTTTTGGTGAGCCATTTATTGCCACTTACTTCTTACTTTTTAGCATTAGAGTTTACGAAGGCATTGTTCTTTAAATAAATGTCTTTACTTAACGAACCCGCGGTATTGATATTGTGGTTTAATCTTTGGTGAAGATTATACGGTACCTATTCTCGTGCAGCATACCGGTCATTATCTATATCTAGCTATAGTGTAAGGTTTACTCTGAATACTATATTACCCTTGACACATTAGTATATACCCCTATAATAGTTTTCTTTTGGATAACTAAAACATATGTGCTAAGGTTAGACCGAGGACTCTCAAAAAAATAAAACATTGGTCTTTATTGCTGATTAAATTTTTTCTCTTAAATCTAAATGTATTACACATCGACAACCGATTGCACTTCTGTATCAGCTTGTCCCTCGACATAGGTTCTCTAACAATCTCCTTCTTTCTCTATCCTTTGCAGTTCGTATCCATAGAGGGCCAGCTATTTTCTTGAAATCATCTTCCCAACGTTTTGTTTGTCGACCTCTACTTTAATTGTAATACCACTCTGTTGTGATTTTTGTCTATTTTCTTTTTTAGCCCAGAAATAATGACCCTAAAAAGAAGTAACATCAATAATAAATTCTTAATGTATTTGGTCAATATCGCAATAAAATAACGAGTCTAGGTCGACGATTTCAAAACCGGAGCTAGAATTATGAAAATGTAGTTAGAGGTAAATGTAAATATTTGGTAGGGAGACAAAAGACGATATTTTTAACATCAGGGTCACATTTTGATTATTAATTAAATATTTGAGGAGACTGATGGAGGCCATCACGAATAGTTAAACATTAAAGAAAAAACTTGCGCGAGAAGTTGTAAGGGTGGGTCGAGTCAATGACGAAAGAATCTCCTCCTTTTTTCTATTTTCATTCGGTCCCGCACGGCTTTGAAGTTCCTATCGCGTTTGAAGTCGATTAGCTAGGCCCACGTAAAGTTTAAAAAATACAGTATAAATAAGAAATTTATTATTGTAGTACGGCCAAGTACCGAGCACACACCGCGATGGACGGATGCGTTTGCTCTACCACAGACGACACTCTTTCTACGGTGCGTCGGTGCGGGCTGGTCCGCACCCGTATAGGCAGAATCCAAAATTTCATGCATGATGAGCACCCACGGGGCTGCCTAAAAGCCGGCGTTCTTGTGCCTGAGGCACTACAGTAGCGTTTCAAACCCATTAAGTATTTTAACTTATTATTATTCTGAACACTAATACTGTTCAAAGCCGCCACATATTCAGTCCAGAACTGACACGTATAGAATGACCGACAGTATGTATGAAAGAGCATAGCTTTTACGAGTACGTCCTTGCGGCTTTGTAGAAACGTCTTAGCGAAAGATTTTGGACACAAAATCTTTGCGTCTTGCTATCACATTACCATAGATGGACACTGGACAGTGATTTACGTTGGCGCTCGATATCATCATCATCCTTACGGTGGATGTTAGGATGTGGCCAAGGTTTTTAAGCTAATCTACCAGATAAGCCCGGCAATACGGTTCTCGTGCATTAGGCACTGTAGGTTCCCTTCCCGACCTGAATATCACAATTTTTTTTTTTTTTACACAGGTAGATAGTAATTTACGAATGCCTTTAATCGAGGGACTTTTGTCCATCGCACTTATTGGCTGGTCACCTGTTTTTGACCTTAAAGCCAACGTAAAAACACAGACCGGATTTTTATAACAACCAAAGTAAACAGTTTTTATGGAATCCGCTTTCTGTATTGTGCTTTAAGGCCGTCGACGACAGGCGGTTCTTTCGGGCGCATACAAATATTTATAAAGGTTTTTTGCCGTATTCGAATTGTGGTCATCATAATTTTCCACGGCAAAATTACCGGACTATGTCAACAGAACTTGTATTTATTTTCGTAATTGTAAGTAGGTAGATAAAAAATATTAGGGTTCCGTTGACTGAGCCTCCACTATCTTTTATTATTATTATTATTATTGTTTAGCAGGCAGGCAGTTGTAAACAACTCTTGAATTTCCTGTATCCAGCTAAATATCTGTTCGTAATCTCCGGAAATTTAACAGATATAATAGCTACTTAAATAGTGAAACTTAAATAAATAATGTTAGTCTGGCGTGTAGGAAATCGAAGATTATTACTATGTATTATTAATCAAAAATGTAAAATTGTTTAAACTAATTTAGTGAACTTAGGTTTGCGAGAAAAGAAAGAGGCTCTGGATTGACATCGCTAAGTTGCATTCGAAAGCGGCACACGACGTGGGTATGCCGGAGACCAGGCGAAAAAGAGTTGGAAAGTTGACCCTGGCAAATGCAGGGATTGACTGCTCGGCTTACATGTACCTACCTATCGGGTAATATGTAGATACTCTACGTATTAGAGTACAACGCACACCCGGGTTTTTATATAAACTGAGTCACACATCGAATAGGTATAAGCATAACAATTAACACCTTCCAAGTGAAGTGTAAAAGTGAAGGCTAGTTATGTATAAATATGACTCAGTAGGTAGATAGGTAAATAACTTTGAACGATAAATTTTTAAGAAGTTAGGAACGTCGTGTGATACCACACAATGTTCCTAACTTGATGTTACTCAGATTATGTACCTACCAATCGCTCTCAATGTCGCCAAATATAAATTGGAGTCTAATTCCGGCCCACTTGGCCATAAATAGGACTAAACCATTATTTAATCAGTGCGTGCATGGATACAGCAAACAAAGGATGTAAGAAATCATGTCCAGCACAACCCGATTGTTGTATCTGTTAGAACACAATTGAGAGATCTGCATAATAAAGTCGCGAACCGGGCGGGAAGCGGGTCGTTACGCGAGCCGGCGCGGGCGGCGCGGCGGGAACGAGGCCGGGGAAGCAGCCTTATCCGGCGCGGCTCCACGCACATTCTTTTTGTAATAAATGATTACAATCATTTATTGCAAGATGTTTTATTCACATATTTTATACTTATGAGACAAATTATTGGGGTTCCGTAGTAAACCAAGGAACCTAGGAATAGTTTCGCCATGCCACCTTATAGTCCCTTGTGATAAAAATAACTGACATGCGATTAATTTTGCTTTTTAATCAATGATAATAATAATAATTTTGGTTTTTAATCAATGATTGAGTTTCCTATGTTTTAAAAATATAGATAATATTTGAAATTCAAACATTCATTGGTGTAGATCAGTGTGCACTTTAGTAGGCTCTCGCCGCAAGGGCAAGAGAATGTATAAGTACCTAATTCGATCTAGTTAACTACTACTACACACAACATATTATACATTATCTTATTATAATTGTGTTTAAGAGCGTCGGTAGCCGGGCGGTTGAGTATCTAACTCGTAAGCGAGAGGTACCGGGTTCGAATCCCGCTGCGGCCATGTACCAATGACTCCTTTCTGAGTTATGTACATTAGTTGTATTCTAGCCGATGCTCTTACGGTGAGGGAAAACATCATGATGAAACCTGAAAATTCAGGCAACTGAATTTGTAACCATGATCCAACCTAGTCAGGTTAGTTCCCATGGAGGTCAGATGATAGTCGCTCTCGACTCTCGAGAGCACAAACGGGACATTAACGCCAAGATGATGATGATGATTATTATTATTGTGTTTATGACACAGGCAGAATGTGGAATCCGACGTTTTAGAAATAATCGAGATTTATTTTCATATGCCTGCACTAAGATGATCACAAACTTCTAATACAATGTGTCAAATAAAAGATATTCTCCTGGCATCCCATCACCACGAAAACTACATAGGTATCTTGTCGTACAAGTAATTATACATTGCCAACGTAGTGGGAAGGTACGTCATAGGAAGGTACAGTGGCCAAAACAAGCGTGAACTCTTGGCAGTCATGATCAACTCAAAATATATTCATCTGAAAAATTAACAGCTCGGTATTGGCCAAGTTATGTGTGCAAATAAACAAGTGAGTAAATGCAAATTACTGTAGCACGTTTCTAGGTAGTATGTACCTCAAAGACTACAAAACGAAGTAGGTGTGAAGAGTACATTTCGGCGTGACAGTAGTACCTACCTAAACACAAAGAAGCTTCTTGTACTCAAATTTTCATTTAAGACATGAATAATGAAAACTTGTTGAAAATCGGTTATGGTTCTAGTTAGACGTAGCTTATAACAATGAACCCAACTTTGTTCTACACATCCTTCATTTATTGTTTATTAATTTTTACGGAATGTCGAAACGGCTGCACGTACTTATTCTAACTAAATTTTGGTTAGTTTGCCTATATCGGTATGATAAATTTAGTTCCCATGTCACGTTTTTGTCGATCTCGATCTCTGTCACCCTATGCAATAATACGACAATACTTTATATCAACGGCACTACATGCACGTGAAAGGAAGAAAGCTCATTTCAACGAGTACTTAACAAATGATGTAGGCCAAGTATTATTAGTCTATTATTTGGCGCCATTACATTCTTTGTGCTGATACAGACTAACAAAATGAACTTATGCCGATGAGTGTCATTGGCACTTGCGAAAGGTTTTAAACGTGGGTGGAGTAGCGGTATTGAATCTATTGTGCTTCATTTCAGATATCTCTGCGTAACCGATTGTTAATATAAGTATGTCACTCAAACTACATTAAGTAGATACCTTTTTATTCAAAATCTTTCGAATACTACACCAACAAAATTTGTGATTGAATTTTGTTTAGAAAGCTACGATTCTTTTGAATTTGTGTACACATTGCTTGAAGATTACCTATACATATAAATTTACCAGCGTACGGTACAGGGAGATGAACCGTCTAAGTCTTTGAATATCCAGAACTGACTTCATGTTTCGGTAATAGAGCCAACAGTAATCGGCGGTACCTATCTACCATACGACACACGTTAACGTCACTCGAAGTCGAAAGGGTTGGTGCTATACTGCAATAGATAATAAGTAGGTACCAATACCATGCGCGTTTCTACAAAATGTAATAATTTTTGGGAAACCTCAGCTCTAACATGGGGAGATTTTGTCTTTGTTTTTCTCAAAGCTGTAATCATCATCATATCAGCCAGAAGACGCCCACTGCTGGGCATAGGCCTTCCCCAGAGATCTCCACAAAGGCCGGTCCTGTGCTTTCCGCATCCAGCTGGTACCTGCGATCCTTACCAGGTCGTTAGTACACCTTGTGGAAGGCCTACCCACGCTGCGTCTTCCGACACGTGGTCGCTACTCGAGAACTTTACTGCCCCATCAGCCATCTGTTCTTCGAGCTATGTGCCCTGCCCACTGCCACTTCAGTCTGGCAATCCTTAGAGCTATGTCAGTGACCTTGGCTCGCTTGCGGATCTCCTCATTTCTGATTCGATCGCGCAAACAGACTCCGAGCATAGCTCTTTCCATTGCCCTTTGGGTAACAGTGAGCTTTCTTATAAGGCCCACAGTGAGGGGCCACGTTTCAGTTCCGTAAGTCATCACTGGCAACACACATTGGTCAAAGACCTTCGTCTTGAGACAAAACTGTAAAGGCAGGTTTATTGATATAGCCGCGACTCATGAAGACAAGTCATTAAGTAATCAATGACTAACGAATTTAAAAACTCCGTTTATCTGCAAGTAGAACGAACGTAGAATTGAGAGCAGTTAAGTTCTATGTAGAGTGACTGTGACTTATGTACAATCACTTTTTGTTGCAGGAGGCAGAAGCGGAGGCCCGCCGGCAAAGCGGGCCTATGGTGAACCCATCATTCGAACCTGACGACTTCTTGCCGCAAAGGTATGAACAAAGTCTAACTCGACACAATATCTATCATACACAAGCAGAGTTATCGATTCTTTCTATAGGCATTACATGTAGGTTCCATCGTAACAGTCAAGACAATCAATAGAAGCACTAAATGATAGCCCTAGTCCATCAATGTTGTAGACAGGTCAAGATTCACCTACAACCAATGCTATCTACTTCTTAGGATCAATAAATTGCAACTCCAGCAAACAACCGCAGTTGTTACCTAGCAATCGTTGTTAAAGGATCACTAGGCACTTAAACTATATCGATGTCGAGGTTCGATTCGAGTTTTATGTTGAGGTACGAATCGAGATTTCATTAGAAATTATTAAAAAAAATTAATTATTTGTGTTGATTGTTAATATTTTGACCGATGTATATGTGGCACGAGTCAGTCAATGTGTTATTTATATTTGTCTACAGTCTATCACCCGTGAAGGACAGTAAAAGGAAACCTGGCTCGGACAAAGGGATTTTCCTTGTTAATATGAATGAAAAGAATTTACAAGAAGTCGAAGAATACGAGCCATACGACAACAGAGTAGTGGAGCACCCCACAACGTAAGTATTACAGCAGAATGTAGATACTTGCCTACTTACATAATGGGAACGTAATCCACAAATACTTAGTAATAAAAAGCAAGTATACTAGAATTTTTAACTCAATAAATTCAAATAATTCAGTATGTAAAGTATTGACTGACGTTGCCGGCTGGATGCTCCCAATAGAACAACTACCCACTAGTTTCGTAGCGCTGTTTAGGCTTGCATCTGATATCAGGCAAAACAATACCTAAACATAATAAAAAAGGAAGTAAAAGGTGCACGCGCCGTATTTATCAACTATAGATAATATACGAGATTGACAGTAATAATTATCTAATAAACTACTTTTACGTAATACGAACTAACGTAACATAATATTTTCTAAATCCAGTTCAACTTACTGAACTTCATGAAGAATACGTTATGTGGTATAAGGAACGAAGTCAGGGTTCATAAATATATCGACCGGTGAATTTTAGAACATCACTTTAGAAGTTCCGCATACTTCCTAACAGTGTGTTTCAAATTTCAATCATAATGATTATGTAGAAAAAGACAAAACCAGGGGTGTGTCGGTAATTATTACGAGTTACGGGAGTAAGGAAATATTAATTTATTTTTATGATGATAAAGTTTGTGACTTTAATAATCATCGAAACTTCTCAATCGATTTATTAACTACAAGAAAGTTAGCGCATACTATTTCCGAAAATCTTTGGTTCAAGCCTATGATAGGAAGGCTCCCGCGGGATAGTTGAACGTTCATAAGCTTTCACACTGCACGCGGCTGACAACCGGGGAACCGGTAGTATAATATAAATGCTGTAGTGTAACAACCACGTATTAAAACGAAACCACTGTTTGACACAAAAAAAACTTTCCTTGTTATATAGCTAGGAGGGTTTTCCAAAGTTGGAATGAGATACCGGTCATTTCGAGTCGTTTGAATCTGTACGTAAGCTATGAAGGCTTCCCACTGCAAACAGATCTCTATCTTGAATAAATTTGCATAATAAAGAATAACACTACAGTATGGTCGCATTAGCATTGCAATCACGCAGTGGATGAACAGTATGGTCCATCCGCGACCTCGGCATCTGTTGTGAATAAATTGCTCTGATTAAATGTGACAGTTATAAACACTAAACTGATAATGACGATGAGTAGATGAAAGAAATAATCAAAGTTCATAAGATGGAATTCAATAGAAGAAAGAAAAACAGATTGCGATTAAGTGACGGAAATAGGAACTTCACATGGCAACAATAGGCATTATAGGCAAGCTACCGAAGAAAAGACGCTGACGTGCCCCTCTCGTACATTATTAATATAATCGCGCTCTAGTTTCGTAAATGCATGCACTCAGGTTGTCCTTGATCCACTTATTGCTGACCTAGTCATTGCAACCACATGTACTCCCACAGCAACACCGAGACGCTACTACACCTTTTGAAGGGTAGTCTCGGCACTGGCATCCTGGCGATGCCCAAGGCGTTCTCCCATGCCGGCTACGCGGTGGGCGTGGTGGGCACGATCGTGATCGGCGTGCTGTGCACCTACTGCATCCACATCCTACTGGACTCGTGCTACGTGCTGTGCCGGCGGCGCAAGGTGCCCTCGCTCACCTACACCGCCGCCGCGGAGGCCGCGCTCTCAGAGGGCCCGGATTGGTGCAAAGCGTGTGCGCCCTATGCAGCGTAAGTTGTTACTTTTCCTAGACTTCCTGTTGCTGTGGATTTTTTCTATCCTACTCTCATAAACCAATCGTCCTATTAGATGGATAAATAAATCCCAGGTTTTTGTTTCAGGCACGTGGTGAACGCTTTTCTACTTGTATACCAGATCGGAACATGCTGCGTTTATGTAGTATTCGTTTCCGAGAACATAGGATACGTTTTGGTCCACCAGTTCGGACTGAAGGTGGACGTATTCCAAGTCATGTGTTGTGTATTACTGCCGTTAATCCTAATCAATTGGGTGAGAGACTTGAAATACCTGGCGCCATTTTCGGCCATCGCCAACGCGGTGACAATCGTGAGCTTTGCCATCATTCTGTACTTCATCTTCAGAGTGATGCCATCGTTCGATGGCAGAGCACCAGTTGGAAAGTTGGCACATTTCCCACTGTTCTTTGGAACAGTTCTCTTCGCTTTAGAAGCTATTGGCGTGGTAAGTAATATTTGATCATCGACAAAAAAAACTGTTTATCTTTGTTCACTGGTTTTGGTACAAATCAATTAGTACATACTATAGGTAACACATGCTTTATTTTTAGATCCTGCCACTTGAGAATGAAATGAAGACGCCCAAGGATTTCGTCGGTAAATTTGGCGTCCTGAACCGAGCAATGATCACCATTATCGTCTTGTACGTGGGCATGGGGCTCTTTGGGTACCTGCAGTATGGAGACAAATCGGAAGGCAGCATTACACTCAATTTACCTTCTACTGGCAACGATACAGACGATACAAGCGTGTAAGTGTTTACGGTTCGATATATTTCCGAGTGTTTTTACAATATTATTAAAGAATATAGCTGAGAGACATGTTGAGACGACCCCACAGTGAGATAAGGGGGGACATGGGGGCATGGGGACTTGGGGACTCACTTGATCCGCCACCGGCGAGTAAGATTATCAAAACTGTCAAAATAAATGTTAAAAAGAGTAAAATGCTAAAATCTATCAACTTTGAGCGTTTGATTCTGGCCAGTATTGGAGAAGCTCAATGCTGACAGAAACTCTTAAAGAGTGAAGAATTTCTTTCAATATTTGGCACGACCTATTTCGGTAACCTAATCTGTGACCTCACACTCCAATAGCTGTCGCTATAGAATAGCAGAATTTTAATTTTAGTCCCCGAAAGCGTTGTTATGTGCGATGTTCTTGTGTTCTTTCGATAATTTTACAATACTGATTTAAAAAGTTTGTAAAATACTACTAAATACTAGTTTAATGTTCGAACCATCGTTTTCTGCAGATTGGCCAGCGTCGTCCAGTGCCTCTTGGCGTTCGCGATCTTCATCACGCACGGCCTGGCCTGCTACGTCGCCATCGATATCTTGTGGAACGAGTACATCGGAGTGCGATTGCTCAACAGCCAGCGCCGGATCGTATGGGAGTATCTACTGAGAACCGTCATCGTCCTTACCACATGTTAGTATTTATGATTATGCCAACTCAATCGTGATGCACTGTTTGCTATCCCGTCTCGATAAGTTAGTAACTCTCTCCGTACATTTCCAGTCGGTATCGCCGCTGCCGTGCCAGAGCTGGACCTGTTCATATCGCTGTTCGGAGCGCTGTGCCTGTCCGCTCTGGGGCTGGCGTTCCCCGCCATCATCCAGAGCTGCACGTACTGGTACTACGTGTCGCGGTCGGAGCGGATCCGCATGCTGGTGAAGAACTCGGTGGTGGTGCTGTTCGGGGTGCTGGGGCTGGTCGTGGGCACCTGGACCTCGCTGGAAGGCATCATCGTGAAGTTCTCGCGCCCGCTCGAAGCGGCCGCGGCCGCCGACGCCCCCGCCCTCAACGACACGGTCACCACCACCCTTGCCAGTATACTCAATTCGACTCTAGGATATGTTGACGTATAAGAAAGTGATAAGGTAGCGATTTAAGTTAGTGCCATTTGTTATTGTATAGAACCGTCCCGTGGCATGCATGAGGTACCCACAGCGTGGGCGGATGTTAGTTATTTAATGTTAAGTTTTACACATATTTAGGTGAGAATAAATGTAGACATAGATATTAAATATTTGGATGTAATCTTGCATGAGATTGTGTGATCAACATCGAATACACTTACAAAGAGCTTATTATATTATTATGCTGTTCACTCTTCTCATACTATACTCGTTTTACATGTTTGTGTTCTGTTTTATTTGTTGTTTATTTGCTTAACGGCGATACGAAAATATTTACTTTCAGTGTGTTTTTTTGATGTTGACCACATAAATAAATAAAAGTATTGATATTAGTAAGAGCCACAACAAATAAAAATTTAAGAAGTTTAGGATAAGCAATTGCAATATAAGTACAAACTGGCAATTAATTTATTACACGGTTGCTCTAATGCATACAAATAGAGATAGTTTTTCTACGTAGTGCAATCAAATTTTAGGTTGGCCTTATTGACGGTAATATTTAGCATTAGTGACGTGACTATTACCTATTAATTTTATTATGATTACAGTGAGATTCGATATCATAATGAAAGCTCGGCATTTCGATAGACTAAGTATAATCTAAGTAAACAGAGTAAAGATGTTATTTACAAAAGTTAAATATGTACAATACGATTGTTCAATTTTACTATTATCACTGGTACTAGAGTTATTTGAAAGAACATTGCACCGACCTCGCGGAATTGCTGCCGACTAGAAAGTACAATGCTTGTTGTTTCACGAAGTGCACTTCACACAACGCCGGATTACGCTTGCGTCACAGGTTCGGATTACCAATAGACTGTTATTGAGTATATACTATAATATAATATAATGTTATACATATTCTATAATATTATATATAACTCATTTCATATTATAACATGAGTTCTGTATAATATTATTATATTTTATTTACTAATTTTACTACAACATTTTTAAACTAACAAATAAAATCGTGCAAAAATATTGTAACTTATTTATTTTTAACTGTAGTCCGGTCGTTGTTTAGTAATATAAAACTGTGATTTTTAATGTAACTAGTTAATGAAATGATTATTAGGAATTAGCTTTTGTGAGATGTGTTCCCACGTCAGTGATATGTTGTGCTCAGAGGTGTATAAGAAATGAATTCCGTATTTATAAATAAAAAAATATTTTGAATGCTTTCTTTTTATTTACTTACGTAAAATACGTTAATCACAAATCTCCGCCAAATAGGTGAACGTATCTCTGCCAAGTAGGTCTACCTGATTTAGCGTTGATGTGATAATAATCGGGTTTGGTACCACGGTTAGTATTGTTTTTACCTCGATATTTCGACGCAGTTGCAGTTGATGTGTAGTGAAAGTGTAGTGAATAACCACAAAAGACTCAAAACATATATTGTGATAATAATGTTAATGAAAATTAGTAAATTGAATAGTAAGTAAACTTGAATCACGTTAACCAACTCGTACAAAACGAGCACCTATTCTACACAATAAGTGAAAGAAATCGAATTTAAGAAGGTTATACAGATACAGGTATAGAGGGGGATGAAACAAACAACAGAATACATATTTTTATAATTATTATTACTAGAATAAAGTACATTATTAAAAATAATAATACGTAAACTATCTTTCAAACAAAGATACAGAAAAGGTAAACAATTACTGCCCTTTTTAATTGATTTCATATAAGTACATCACATCACACATTATATCTACGGCACATAGGTCAAACCACTTTTTTGTTTATCTTTTCTGTAACTTTGATCGAAAGAGGGAATAAGCAAGATTATAAATGGTACACAAACCCTTTAAGGGCAGTAAAACAATGCGGTAAAATGCTGAGAATTAACAATGGCACGTTACCTACAGGTGGAGTATAATTAGAAGAAAAGAATTAATTTCTGTCATTTTGAAAAGTCTTACAAACTGCTGTATATCATATCCCCATATCATATCAGTTATTTTAAAAGGTGAGTTTCTTCTTTAGTACGAATTCGGTAGGTTCTTTTATGGAGTCTAACAGTTACTAAACTCATATTAACTCTAATAGTGATAGTATATTTTAAAACCGCGATAACTTAGACATGTTGGTTCTTAGACATGGAATAAATGCTCACAGCATTTAGTACCGTTATCGCACACGGTTTATTAACACGCCAGTCTTCATTCGCAGTATATAGTAATAAAATAATCGCACCTTATGGTAATGGATGACTGCAATGTGTTAAAACTAAATTATGCGGCTTCTCATAAAAGACTCGACAATGGAAATGTAAAAAAGCAGTCAACAAAGCCGTCCAATTATTTATTAAATATTACAAGTCACAGCAAAACGAGTATTTGTTACCCTTTTACAAACGGTACTTAAAACAATTACCATATAATAAAACCTTATAACCACAAGTAATTATCAGAGATTGCTAAAAGATAAAAAAATCCGCTCAACGACGTCGGAATTAATGTTTTATCATAATTTCAATACATGAAGTCGGTTAAAAAGAGATACAATGCATTAAAAACAATCGCAACCATGATTGCAACATAATTAAGAGTTCAGTAAATAAAAATGAAAAATTATAACTTAATGGTCATATAAATATGTACCCGTAAATCAAATAAAATTACCTTAAAATTACAATCCATCATGTTATTATTTGGTATACCCTAAAGAATATTTAAAGAGCATCAGGCACGTTTTAAATACAATAACAAAATACCAATTTCAAAAATAACATTTGACTATACCGTGGACTGAGTGCTAAACATATAAGTCAAACGTAGCATTCTTTTCCTTTTCTTACAATGACGTCATATCCAGCGCTTGCTTGTACCTAGGGTTGTTTAAAAAGTTTCCATCCTAAACATAAAAATGACAGCCATCATCAACAAAAATTTGAGTGGGTTTGAGCGAGCTATTTTGAACTCATGAGGCACGTTTATTTCTAACAAAAGTATAAATGTTTAATATCTCTACTCGTAGGTTACTTTGTACTTGTACTTAACGTATTATTTTGCTTAGAGGTAATTTAATGGGGGGCAAAATGCTTTCTGGCGCGATCACTCACGTTCCACGTTTGGGCGCGATCGCTCGAATGCGGAGTCAACTCGGCGCTAGAATTTTTCCGGCGGGACGGTTCCTTCTAAAGAGGTCAACTCAGTCCGGTGCCACATTCTAATTATGTAGAACAAGATGATATTTTCTTTTCGAGCAATTTATTGGGTTTTAGTTCCAATTAGTAGCTTCAAACAAGATAAATTTGGTCGTCACGTTCCTTGGGTCGAGTGGTCTTCCGGATTGACTACTGTAGCTAGGGTTACATTACTGGGTCACTCTGTTTGCTAACTAAGTCTAGTCCCAAGTGACTTTTTTATTCCCCCATTGAACGTTACACTCGTAGTACAGATTTAAGGGATAGAAAGGGGAGAGGGATGGGAAAGTAACTGTAAAAAAATAAAAGTTAGAAGAAATATTATTGTACTTAAGGCCGGAAACCTTTCAGAGAACCCACGTACAACTTAACCGTATGCTCGAAATCAGCGGCTCGTAGGGCGGCGGTGGCAAAGCTACTAATTTTGTAACTATTCAAAAGCAACTTCACTTGCATTTTACGTATGCCGGTTGTGCTCTCGCGCGCAAGGGTTTGCAATCCGCCTTGACTATGATCCAAGAGTTGATATATCAGGTAATTAAAGCGACTGTCGTGTGACCTCCGTCACCCGGTTAACAGGGGAACCAGACCAGATTGGATCACGGTTACACATTCAGTCTCATCGGTGACAACATTGCACATTTGTTGATCAAAAAGGTCATTAGTATAGCGATACAGGGAATCGAACTCGGTACCTATCGCTTATGTGGCCCGCCCGCCAGCTAATACGCCCACGATCGACCGATCACCGCTGATTTCTAAATACGGCCACATACAACAACAGTGACGCTATCGCATTGCATAGAACACGTAGTTAATATTCTAATGTCTTAATTCTAATCAACACAGATCGTAACATCTCAACGTTCACCCAATAACTAATCTATTTTATCACATAATCATTTAAAAACAGTTTAAAACAAAGGAGCTCACTAAATTACAAAGGAATGGTTATAAATCAACATCGCAAAGCTGGTACTGTGTTTGTTTCCGCAACAGTAAGACTACAAACATGTGGTCAACTCACTTCTTGCCCGCATCGTAGCCGGTCAGTATACTTTGCAAAGCGGCCTTCAGCGCTTCGTTAGGCTCGAGCTCCTCCTTCGCGAGGTTCTGTCGGCAGCACGGGCACGTTTGCGACGACGTCGTCTTGAACGCCAGTTTTAAACATGCCTGAAATGAACCATAATATAATATATAAAGTTTATCTACCTACACTTATAGCGTAATGTTCCAATTACATATTCGAAAACTGATAGGTGATAGCTGAAAGATAGGTGGGCTAAACTTTTTACACGCCAGGTCTAAAAAAATTCAAATACTATATTGATACTATACACAACAGAACTGACTCACAGCTTACTTCTAGCAAAGTTGACAAAACTATAGGTACCGAATTTTAACATGAAAATATGAGTGTAGATAAAATAGTGTATGATAAAACACTTTATGTCGTGTTCAACAGACACTCGTGTTTTAATACCCCCTTTTAAATGCGAGTTGCATAAACTACTATTATCCATATTCATAACTTATTGTTGTATGAGTGTTGGTTTATGTATTGTACGGAGCTAGATGCAGAGCGGCGCGGCGCGACGCGGCACACTAAATCCATTGCAGCGCCGCGTAGCGCAGTGCAGCGCAGCGCTCAAGTGTTTGGGTCTTAATAGTTCGTTATCACTCACCATACAAAAATTATGCAGACAAGGCGTAGTTACAGGGCTCACTGCAACTTCTTGACATATTATGCAAAGGAACACCTGTGTAACATGCTCCACAAACTCCTGTAAATAAAATAGAAAATCGGTCATACGAATACCTCACCAGATGCCGGCAGGCCTAAAACACCGCGCTGTGAATTATGGCTTTACTCACTTTCTTTCCTTGAGTTTTGCAAACTTCTAGGCAGTCTTTCCACAGCTTAGCATTCAATGTATCGTTGTTTATTGCCTCCATCTCTTTATCGCCCAGCAAGCCCTCTAAATCTTCTTGGGTTTTCGACGCGTCGTCTTTCAAATTCTTCGCTCTTTTCTTGTCTTCAGTTTTTGTTTTCGGAGATTCAGACTTTCTAGACTTATCCGTTTTGGAAGCTGAAACATTAACGTTAGTTACAGTAACACCCACCATCAATCATCGTCAAGATGTAAAATGCAACACGTAACAGTCCATAATTTGTAGAGAATCTCTAAGAAGAAAATTGCTGCCCATTTTCTGGGATAACGATAATAATGACCGTGAGGGGCCATTTTCAGTCGCAATTTCTTCAGTATTCACATTCGTTATTATCGTTGTCGCACTCAATGAGGGTTTTCGCCATTTCAAAATCCACGAAATGGCGGGCACTAGCGCACCATATTTTTGAAAACACGCGAGCGCTTGCCCGCCCTACCTATCTCCTTCACACTCGTGGTAAGTTGTTAGACAGAAAAGACAAGCATTAGAAGGCGTGCTCTCGTGAGGACGCGAACGGTTTAAAAAATAGGGCTTCTGATGTCAAAATAAAGCACTGTCATTGGTTGGAATAGATTTGTCTTTTACAGCAGTTGTTTCCGTGCAACAAACAGCACGACAGTATTTCGACAATAGACCGTACGCTTCAGTAGCGCCATAAAAAACGTCAACTCCAGAATTGTTTTTATTTATGCTATCCAGTGACAAACCAGCAGACAGCCCACCTGATAGTAAGTGGTAACTGTCGCCCATAACATCTACAATTCATACATTTACGTTGCAGGCAACAAAAATGTAGAACCGCAGGTGCGTTGTCACTGTGAGGACTAAGATGAAATGGCTTATGCCTGTAATTTCGCTGGCTATCTTATCCTTCAAACCGGAACACAACAATGCAAGCATTGTTGCTTGGCGGCAGAAACAGATAACGCGGTGCTACTCACCCTGGTGGACTCCTCAGGCTTGACAGAGTCCTACCACCTGATACTGTTTTGACATTTTCTATTGAAATATACTGTACAACCGAACGACGAAGCGCGGAAGTAGACCACGCACGATTCTAGTGAATACAATGTACTCGGTATCTACTCACATCGGCCTCTAGTTTTGGGTGTGAATTCCAGCTTGGCAGTCTTGCGCTTTTTGCCGGGCGGCGAGTCCTCGCCAGACGACGCCTGGTTGCTCTCGCGTAGCGCCCGCTTCTTGGTAGCCGGCTGCTTGCCACTCCTCTGCTTCTGAGCTTTCTTCTCAGCTTCGGCTTCCAGATAGCCGTCCGGATACTGTAAATAATTTGACGTGGGATGTCAGGTTTCGAAATCCAGATAACATTAGCAGTTTTTTATTAAATTGTTGTAAAAATATAATAATTTTATGGGGGAAGTTACCGTCGTGTCATGATAGACTGTGAGGGCGCCGTGGGTTATCCTACATCATCGAATACAATTTTTAGCGACAGTGGAAAATTAAGCAGATCCACAAATCGGGATTTTTTTTGCACTCAATTCCGTAGGATAACCCACGGTACCCTTACCCTTCGCGCAGGGCAGTTTTATGAATTCTATAATATTCCAGAGACAAGGATTATTATAATATTATAAGATATGAATTGGAATGTTCCTACTATAAGGAATACTCACGATTATCTGGTATTGTTTCGCGCCGGCCTCCCAAGGGGCGGGGCTGGGATCGTCCCTGCGCAGGAGATATTTCCACACACGGTACCCGGACAAGCCTTTTTCCGGATAATACTTGATCACTTTATAAATGCCATCGTATCTGTAAGAAAAATAAGATTTAACTTTAAATATTGAGGTTTTTAATTACATCTAAATTTACGTGTATTGTTAAACAACTCTTGAGACGTTTTCAACAACAACTGGCTGGAAATAAAGTTGAAACTTTTCAAACTATCAAATGTTGACGTTTAGCAAAACCCCTTTGTAGAAAAATTGACAAACGAGCACACAGCCCACCTGATGAGAAGCGCTAACTCTCACCCACAACATCTACGGTGCATGGACTTAGGTTTCATATCAGAAAAACAGGTGTCATCAAAACCGCAGGAGTACCACTGCCTCTCGTCTTGCTTTAGTCAAGTTCTTCGACGAAGACTTACCTTATGCCCTCCTTAGGCGCGTACTTGGGGAAGTGCTTCATCATTTTGTAGGAGCGCACGACCCTCACTGGCTTCCCATTACGCCAATCGTCCCCGGCGGATGCGCCGTTGTTGCTAACCTCCTTCACGGCACAGTTACGCGCCAACGCCCTGACAAATTCAATTCACTTTATTTCGGGCATATGTCCATAGTGTAAGTACAAAAACAAAAATAAATATAAATAAGATAAAAAACTTAAATCTAACTAGACGTTTGGTCCAGCAAAGAGCACTACTCTATATACTAACTACCCTTTGCTGAACAAAGCCGGCCTAAATCCCATATGGACATCGTTCCAGTGCTTAACAAAACACAGGCCAATAGCTTTAGGCTTTTGGAGATAGATAGATAGACACTCTTTATTGCACACAAAATTACAAATAAGAAAATTTGAGCTTGTAGTCTTATAGACTGTTTGGTATGCTTGACTAAAAAGTCAAGTATGTATCAGTTTATTTATTTTCTATCGATGGAAACCTGTAATTGGCTCTGTGCTGTCAGTATTATTTTATATTGTAATCATTGGTTTTACTTAAATAAATAAAACATAGCATCCTGTTTTGAGCATTTGGAATCCAAGTTGGTAAAGATAGTTCAACTCAGTTGTGCGCGCGGCGCTATGTGTGCGTGCGCTTGTAAATATACAGCTTTCATTTATGTGGCAGTGACGCGACCACTTGGCGTGCCAATGGCGTGGCGTCATTGTGACGTGCTGGGTTACCCACACATAGGGCCGCGCGCACAACTGAGTTGAAATATCGATAATTCATGTGTTAGTGACAGGTGCCAACTTATTCCTTGTTTTTTGAATATGATATCTGTTACTGCAACTGTAACAACCTTTGGACAACCTGAGTGGTTCTGTTGGTTAACATCTGCCTGCCACGTAGATGTCCCAGGTTCGATTTCCGGCAGAGCAGAAATTGATATGATGAATTTTAATTTCTGTCACGGGTCTGGGTGTTATATGTAGAATAAGTATGTATTTAAAAGTATATAACCGCGGCTTTTGTTATGGGTGCTAGATAACGGATAAACTACTCATGTAGTTTATCAGTTATCTTGCACCCATAACACAAGCTTTGCTTACTTTGGGCTAGATGGCGCTGTGTAAATAATAATTGACCAAGCATATTTATTTATTTAACATTAGAGTATTATTTAACACACTTGTTCGGTAATGTATGTTGACTTGGAGTAAAGAGACATTTCCAACTTACAACCTACCAGACAATGAGGTGACACTTTTTCAATACCTATTGAAAATAATTCACGACAACTCCGCTAATGTTTGAGATGGAGGGCGGCCTGCCACGTGATAGCCGAACGATCTGGAAGATGGGTTGAGAGCAGATGGCTGCAAGGCACAAACTCGATCGGTATGGAAGCTTAGGTAGGAGGCATATATCCAGCAGTGGACGTTCGACGGCCGAGCGAATGATGATAAAGAGACACACAGTCGGTAGTCTTCGTTTTATTTTTTATTGCCTAAAGAGGCGCACACGGCCAGACGGTCCGCCTGATGGTGAGCGACCACAGTCGACCAGGGGCCTTATTTTTTAAACGCTCGCTTCGGTTTTCACTTTTGATTTTCGGCAAAAAATTCTATATTTTGATGCATGGCGCCGATTGAACAAAAATTGAACTTTTCATGCCGAAAATCAAAATTGAAAACCGTTAAAATCGCTGCGAACAATTCAAAAATAGAGCCCCTGAACATCTGCAACCTAAGGGGAGGGATGGGGTACCGGTCTTTGAGGCGCTCGTTTACATGCCTTTTCAGAACCCCACGTCCTAGTACTAAGGAAATACTTATTTAAGGGCTCACTTGTTCTCCCTGGTCAGAGTCTGGTCGGTGGACTGCTCGGCGGTGCGCTTGTTCCCGGAGAGGTCGCGCCCGCCGCTGCCGGTGTACGTGAACTCTTCGCCGTGGTCCACATCGTCTTCGTACCCGCCTGGCGTGTAGAGGAAATAGGAACATATGCTACGGTCGCCTGTGTAACGCAGTGGCCTACTGTGTACTATGTGGCCTATGTCCATCGGACCCGACCATTTCATTCGAACGGATTATACATCACCATCTCACACACTCAAACCGCAGCCGAGTAAGATGGTGATGTATCGAACCTTTAATAATTGAATGCTATCGCTACTGGAATTATTCAAACGGTCGTGCCTGATGGACATGAATGGTGGCTTAGCGTCATGGCTTTAGTTTTTTTTACAGTTAGCATCAAAAGTAGCCAAGCGAAACTGTTATTTGATCTGAACAAGTAGCAAAAGGCATTTTTATTACAGCTACTCTCAATGTGTTTTAATACCACTGCTACAGTGGCAATAAGCGTCGTCCGAAGATAAGCAGTCATTATTAACCCGGTCGGCAGGTAAAAACTTAGGGGCCTTGCCTGGACATAATTCGGATTTTAATGCAATTTTGGGACCTACCTGCTAACCTAGGCAGGGGCCAAAAATACCACGAATGTGGTACTTTGTGGACTTTTAAGTTTTTGCTTATAACTCGAAAACGGCCGTCTATAGCAAAAACGTTCTTACACTAATGAAATCTACATAACATTCTCTACAACATTAGCTTTTTAAACTTTTCAGATTCTAAACCGTTTACAAGCAAAACAGTCTGGATTATGGCGATAGGTAAAATATCCTTTTCTTAGGAAATTATATTAAAAAATATACATGTATGTACAGAGTTTTGTTTTGTATTGTACTTTTGTGATAACTAGAGGACCCGGCGCGGCTTCGTTCGCTAACACTTACTCTGCCTCTACCACCCCTTTTTCTTGCTTATAAACTTTCCTCTTGAATTACTCTATCTCTATCGGAGTGTCTAGGATATTCAGAGGACCAGTGGTAACTATCGCTTATTTCCCAACACAATGTTCATACGTGATTTAACACTGTTTTGCCAGACGATGTACTCATTGCAGTCTAACATTTGAAGATAATTAATAAATGTATGGAAATATAAACTGAAAGTAACTATAACGCACATAATCAAGCATATACTTAGAGTATTATTTATGACACTAAAATAACACTGTCATTAACGGTTGCCAATTTCTTTCTAAATATTTATTCCTTTTTTTATTATGTCATTGGATGATTCATGTGCCTACGGAATTTGCCTCGGCTATCTACCTACGCTAGCTTATTAACTATTTAAGATTTGTTAGTGAAGGTGTATTATTAGCTAATAGTTGTACAGCATTAATTACTGATTAGGTTGATAAGCTAATGATCTTCCAAAGAAATAAATAAATTACCTGATAAGACTATACTGTAGGCTCCTTCTACATCTCGTCCATGTATACCTGACACAGGCGGTCTGTGAACACCCGACTCTGAAAGCTAACAAATAAAAATTATAAGGTTACATGTTATTCTACAACTTCTTGTTCTTGTATGTACGTGCAGTAGAGGCACGTCTAGTGACTATTTTGCTAGTTGCTGAGCTATAATAGCATATTAACTGCAATTAGCAAAAATGTTAACGCCAACATGGCTCTTTGTATTTGTAATGGGCGTTATTTGAAACTAGATGTAAAAGGTAAAAGTTAAAAACGCACTAGTACAGTATTAAATTACAAAATCGTCTTTTTACGACAAATAGGATAATTACCTGTATGCGGAATCTCCAGCACATACCCACTTCAATACCGGGTATCGGTCCAAAATGGTTAGGGGGCATTGCACACGTCTTAGTTTTACCTAAAACACCACATATATTATTATCATATTGAGTTAAGCGAGCAGCCAAAGTCTGATGTGCTTATATAGGCTGATGTTTAATTATTGTCCGCGATCAGCCGAAACACTACACATCACTGTAGAGAATTTTTAAGTTCAATTGAAACCACTTATCGAGTATTTTTTTAAAGTATTGGTTGATGGCGCGTCAACTATCTCTTCGGGATGAGTGAAAGAATGAGGATCAATGACGATTTTAAATAAGGATGTAGTCCCTCAGCTCTATGAAGTCCTTGTTTATAGCAAGTTTATACATTATGGACTGTGCATTTAGTTTTATCACACGATTAAAACTGACCTGTTCAAATCAGTTACGCTATTGTAACTTTATTTTGGAGACAATAAATTATTTATTTATTATATAAAGTTTTGATGACTAACTGTGCCTGCACTTTTCCCAAAAAATTTAATCACTATGACGTTATAAGGTTATCCCATTTATGTTTTTTATAAATGGTATATCTTATAAATCAAATTAAATACAGTTCCGATATAGTGCTGATCCTCATTAGGGGGAAGAGGACGAGTCGAACAACGGATCCTGGCGAGTTGACCGCTAGGAAGATGACGAAATACGAGAAGATGTGGATGCTACATACCGACACATGCCATGCCTCGACCCCAATCCCTGGTGGATTTGGAGCCGGTGGTCTTCTTGGTCTGCTTGGCAGCTCCTGGAGCCACCACGTCCGTGGGGTCACGCTTGCACGACGGGCAATACCAGTCTTCCTCCGGCAACTCCGACAGCGGCGGCTCTAAGCATTTCATGTGGAACCCTTTGTTGCACTCGTCACATAAAACGATCTAAAATGCCACATCAAGATTAAAGCGATATTATTTAAAAAAAATTGAAATATAAATGTAGAGAAAATATGCAGCTTGATTCACATATAGTCGAAATTCGTTTCAAAGAAAGTAATTTTCAATTGATAAAGAAAGATTACCTTTTCAGGATTTTCCTTCCCTGAACATAAATAGCAACCACAATCTTTGCATTGAAGATCTTCGTCGTCCCGACATGTTACACAGTTAAGAGGTTGAGATCCTGTAAAACACAACAATATTGTAATACTTTACATTACATTTAAAGATAATTATATATAATTTCTCCACCTATGTTAAATAATAAAATCATCATCTTAGCGTTAATGTCCCGGTTGTGCTCTCGAGAACGAGGGCCCGGGGTCCGCCTTGACCATGATCCAGGATTTGGCGATCAGGTAGTTACAGTGGAGCGACTACCATCTGAACTCCGTGACCCTGCTACCAGGGGAACCTGACCAGATTCGATCATGGTTACAAATTCAGTTGCCTGAATTTGCAGGTTTCATCACGATGTTGTCCCTCACCGTAAGAGCATCGGTTAGATTTCAACTAAAGTACATAACTCAGAAAAGAGTCATTGGGGCATCGGCGGGATTTGAACCCGGTACCTCTCGCTTACAAGTTGGATACTAAACCGCCCGGCCACCGACGCTCCAATTTCTCCACCTATGTTGTTATCATAAAAATATTTTAACAATTCCTCAATCAATGTATTTTCACTATCTATGATACAAAGAACAATGCGGCATAACATCCCAATAATATTAGAGTTGAGCTGTAGGTAAGATGCTACATTCTGGGGATGGAGTCCATACATTTATGTCAATTGTCCTTTTATCATATATTAATGAAATTGATATTATAGTAACTTGCCATAAAATATTAAATATGTTTACTTTAAATTTTGAATAAGGCGATAATATTATTTGTATACACACTCTTTTCAGGCTTTGTTGATATCATTTGGTTATATTCTTCTGTTCTTTGATTTAGCATCACTGGTTTCTCAATTGCAAAGATCTTATCATGAACTCTTATCCTGGTATCATTTTGTGGCACAGCCTCCATTCCTAAATACAGTGTGCCTATTAACTCGTAACTAGTCCTTAATTTCTTTTTTTCAGTTACTGTAAAGTCATACCTGCAATTAGTGAATTATGTTGTTTTATTAAACCCTTATTAATTATACGAATTATTTGTTATCAACAACACTTTCACTGCAAGCCGAAATGTCAAAGAGTCAGGCGCGGTGCTAACAAACACGGCGCGACGCGTGTGCGTGGCCCTACGCCGATTGAGTCCTACATGGCGCGACACGAGTGCGCACTGGCTGACGACGACTAAGTCCATACATTTTAGCTTTTCAATTTAGTAGATTTTTTTATCGAAGGGAAACGATGCCGCTGACGAGTTGGCCAGGAGAGGCTCTAGCACGAATTCTACACATGCCATTCACATAGACCTGAAAACTCCTCGTGGATAAAACCAACGTAAAGCATAACCAACTTTGGTCATTAATGAAAGAATGCAGACAAACCCCTCCCTGTCTGAAATGTTCTTAAAACTAACTAAAAAGCAACTCCATATGGTAACCGGAGCGTTAACGGGACATGTTCCTTTTAAATTCCTCCATAGGCCCCTTGTGCAGAGCCTGCCTGAAGGAAGAGACAGCTGCACACATCCTGCAGACATGCGAGGCAGTGGCATCATACAGGCTTGCGCATCTCGGACAACCATAAACCCTTCCGGACACGTTTGTAAAACTGGCAATGATGGCAAGAACAATAGGGTATCTAGGACTACATCACATCTTCTCTTATCTATCAAGGGCTTTAAAATATTTTTTTCGCGATTTTGCTTTTTATAAAATAAGTATTGATGATTCTTTTTAAATAGAAAAGACAAGCCGCCCAAGAGATAACATTCATCGAGCAAATATTTCTTGGACTTTTATATACCTGCTTTGTGTTACTAAATGCATTATCTTAAAACTAATAAGATAATGGAATAGCAAAAATGGCACAAAAATATTATTTGCTGTTTTATTGTGCTCTTATCTCGAACCCAAAGGTCCAAACAAAAGAACAATACTTTTAGGTCAAGGTTTTATCTGCTTGTCGTAAAATAATGGAATGAGCAGGTACGTACCTACCCCTTATCACAGCCCTTATCTTAAACCTTATCTGCTTTGCCGTTGCTCTTGACTACCGGTGAATAACATGACTCATGTTTTTTCGACCTTCAAATATTGTATTCCAAATTTCACTGTAAAATTCAGAAAACCCTTCAACCGGGTTTGTTTAGATAGATAGAGCGGTCATCGACACTTTCGTAATAAATTACAGAATATAATGAAATAATTTGCCAGGCAAAGTCCACGCGTTGGGGCGTTTTGTATGGCGAAACTAGTCTGCCCGCACTCGCGTAGCGCCAATTTTGTATGGACCGGCGAATCGAGTCGTGCGCATTAGCATAACGCCAGTTAAGATCTAAATATTAGGTCGGCCGCAGCGAAAGTGTTAATTTAAGTGACGTACCAATATCCCTTTTCTATGGGATCGTCTGTGTTATGATTTACCATCACTGTATCACCTACTTTAAGGTCCTCAACTTTTATAATAGTCCTTGCCCTAGGTCTAATTTCAGTTAATTTACAAAATACTTTGGAATCTTCATCGCTGGAATAAATAGACAAAAGAAATTAACATTTATTATCCAGCTTCAGATATATGCATCACCTTCATAAAAAATATTACTTACTCATATTGTATTTCATACAATAAACCCACATCAGTGTCTTTTTCTACTTTAGGAGTACTATAACTTATTGGTTTTTTCTTTGGAACATTATTAAAGTATTTTGCTATGCCTTTTCTCTTCGTTTTAGAAGAACTGTCATCAGGTGAAGCACTAGAGTCATTTTCTTTGTTAGTGGTCTCATTACTTTCAAAATCAATCATCTCTGAATCAGTATCTTTTGGTACTGTAACTTCAGTGTCATACACTATCCTCACTATTTTGGCTTCAAACCAAGCCCCTTGTTCTCTATCTTTAGCATCAATTAAATCACCAACTGTATAAAACACACTCTTTGCATCTAAAAAGAGTAAATATATTAATTACTTAATAATAAAAGCATATTATAAAAGCCGTGTCTGTCTGTCTGTTCGTGATAAACCCAAAAACTACTGAACATATGTGGTTTTCACCAATAGGCACAGTGATTCATGAGAAATGTTTATATGTAAGGCTATATTATACTATTCATAATTAATATTGAAATTTGTACATACCTTTATAGTCTACATGTTTACTTTCTATGGTTTCTTGTTTAGATGGTACATCTTTATTTTCATGTTTTCTGCTTTCTTCAGACTGTATTTTAACCATAAGTTGTATAACATCATTAAGTTTAATATTATAGTCATGAAATGTGTACCCATCTTCAAGCTGCAATTTAAAAATTCAGGTATGTAAATTGTACTGAGAAAGTTGACCCAAAATTTGTTTCAGCAGCCCAAATAGAGAGCCATGCAAATGTTTTGTGATAGGGTTAGAGAAAATGGGGTTTTAAGCAATAAAGTAACCTTCTACTTTATTGCTTAAAACCCCATTTTATTTTAAAAAGATTAACAGTCATCTTAACCTCAATGAATTGTACAACATACCATTGTATAGACTGGTCATAATTATAGACAAGAAAATGCCACAATAAGTATGTTTATTGTGTTTGTATAATTTTAACTGACCATGTGAATAAAAAATTAATATGCCAACATAGAGTGCCAATCAGTTATATGTGGATTATGCATTTTCTCTCACTTGCATTGTCTGTAATTACGGTAGACTAATACATAGGTTTTCCTAAAACTTAAATGTGTAAAGATTCAACATTTCTTTCTCATTTTAATAATAGTATTAGTGAATGCAATACTGGGATCCCATGCAGACACAATAAACAACCAAATCGAAATCTCTTATTCAATTTCATATTTGCCATTTGCATTAACCAAATCTGATGAATCTTCCAATGACTATTTCTAATTAATGGGCTATTGCCCAAAATTCTATAGGGTACTAAGCCAAGACATCAGCCTGTTTGAGATGATTTGCAGTGTTGGCCAACAAATGCATATTTGCCAAAGAATATAGTGATAGACCTCCTAGTAGGTTTTGCCATATCATTCTATTTCTTCACAGATGGTTCGCACTTCTAAGTATTCATGGACTTCTTCGTTGTATACCACATTATTTTGTACCCCTGCAGTCGCTGGATGTTACTCTTACTTGCAGAGGCCCTCATCTGAATTCCGTAGGTCCATAATGGCTTCAGTAAATAATGTATTTTAGCATTTTGTTGTTCAAGGAAAGTGTATATTTCTTGCTTAAAAGCCAGAGAAGACCCCAATATTTGCTTTTAATTTTATCTCTTTTCTTTGTTATATAGTCCTTCCATGTGAGTTGTTTGTCCAGACGAAAGCCCTAGTATCTGACACTAGATGTTCATAGGAGAGTGTTTTCGCTAAGTTTAACAAGGGAACAAACTCCTTTTCTTAAAGTGTATGTGCTATGGATTTTGAGGCAATTGCTTTAATTCTCCACTTAGATATTTATGAGAGGTGTTGAGTTGTCTTTGCAGCCTGTTACTGGCTAGGATTGGTTTGGAGCTACATGACAGGAAGCCCATATCATCGGCAAACATAGCTAATTTGACTACAGGGACTTTTATTGGGAGGTCACAAGTAAAGATATTGTAAAGGACTGGGCCGAGCACCGAGACCTGGGGCACACCAGCGAGGAATTGGTGAAAAGATGATCTTGCATCCCTCTGTTTTACATGAAAGAACCTATTAGACAGATAAGATTGAATAATGGGGAATACCGAGTGGGGTAACAAATTTTTAATATTATTTAGAAATCCTCTATGAGAAACCTTCTTGAAGGTCTGTTGGATTTTCAGAAATATTGTGGAACAATACTCCTTTCTTTGTCTTATTGTTCCCGCTTACAATGAGTTTCACAAAACCAAATTGGTGATGGGGTATATATAGGGGAGCTACTATGATGGCACACATCATACATTGATGAATCATGTACTAGACCCATTGATTCATAAATCAATTATTGTTAGATTCTGCAAGTGGAACAAATGGATGACATCTCATCTCATCGCAATAGATACCAAGATCCAGAGGAAGACCCAGGAAGCAGTGGCTATATTGTGTAGAGGAAGACCTAGACTTAATAAGAAATTTTTTTGGTAAAGGGGGCTAGAAAGACTTAGAGAAATAGAAAATAGTTGAGGAGACCCAAACCCACAAAGGCTTATAGCACCACAGGAAGTAAAAATAAGTTAGTTTTGTTGAAGTGTTGTTTACTAGTTACTTATATATTCGATTTATATTTACAGTTTGAGTTTAGTCCCTATAAATTTGATCAAGCGAGGACAACAAAACAACTATATTATACATACCAACATTTATCCAAGGCAATGTTTATATTTTATATTTATGAATTACTAAACATTATAATTTTGTTTTTTTAGCTATAATATAGTTCTTACCAGCTTTCCTCCATAAAATAATCGCTGTAACTTCACGTCTATCGAAAATTTATCTCGAATAACACGTCTGAATTGTTCAATTTTGGTTAGTTTAGATTCTACAACTAAAATTGAATCAGGCTTTCCGAAAATACGTATGCGAACATGCATTTTGTATCGTATCTTTTAGAAAACACACAAAGTACACAAAGAAATAATATGTAAAGAACAATTTCAGTTTCTTTTTTCATTTGACGGTGAAATTGGCGCGAATAAGCTTTTGCGACATTTTTTATATTTTTCTAGGCCTGGCTACTAAATTTGTTCGGTGAAATTGAAACGTCAGTAGAGCTGCTATAAAAAAGAGTTTACAAAAAAATGAGGTCGCCACTATCTATACAGACTTGTCAAAATCACGTAAACCCCACGTTATATAATGTGGCACCATTCAACAATGTTTTTGTACAGAAATTCACAAAATATTTCTAATATTTTATTTCATTTCTTCTCTTTTTGTGGCATTGTTAATTTTATAAAACCGTCTCTATAAATCCTATTATTTTTAGGGTAGGCAACATTATAAAATAAATCGATTTTACCGGTTAATCGGTTTATCATTGTTTACCGATTATTGTGTGACATCTCTATCTACATCCGCTGATTTGTATAAAATGGCGTCAGCCGAGTTTTTAGAGCAAGCTTTGTCCACAGACGTCGACGAGAACGCAGTGAACGCGATCGTGGGCTCTCTTGAAAATCAGTTAGTTACGTCCGTTTCTTCTGTTTCATCACATAATAACATTGTGAGTGTAATTCCAAGTCAACTCAGTAATATTACATCAAGTGGAAATTCGATTAGTTGTGTGCAGAAATACAACATTGATCAAATCAGTGGCGGAATAGAAAGTGATAATTTTCATGTTTCAAGTGTTGCGTCTAATCCTACATATAATAATGTGCAAGCTTCCGTGCAGTCAGTTCTGTCACAGAATTTGACCGGAGCTATCTCTAACTCAAACGAACTAAAAGTGATATATTCCCAAACTCCTCATAATTTAGCTAACCCCGCTAACCGTGTGGCATTTCCTACTCAGCCTTTGTCAAACGGCTGCATCGGGTTGACCTCGCAGAATCAAATTGTGGTTCCTCAAGGCGCAAACAAAATAATTACCATGCAACCACCACTCGTCATAAAGCAAGGTACACCAGCAGGTCAAGTGGGGATGCAGCCAGGTATGGTCACTGTACCTATGACTGTTAACTCGGCTATGCCTACATCTATACCTAATGTGATGACCTTGAACAAGCCTGGTGGGCAGAATGTGGTTGTAACCACTCAAAATTTGGGCACAGCTCAACAAACATTGATACCAAATGTACAGATATTGAATATGAGGCCTGGAGCTCCAAATGCCCAAAAAACTGTTGCAACTGTTTCTCCAAGAGTGGTTATTGGAGCACCTCAAGTTGTAGGAGCTAGAACAGCAGCGCCTGGGGTAAGTTGCTTATAATATTTTTTCTGCACTGTATATTATGTCACTGCCATAAAATACCATGCAGCAAGATGCTAAACACTTGTAAATACACATTTTAGGTGCCTATATTTAGATTATTTATCTCATTTCACACCTCAAATTAGTTAGTAAATGTGTAATAAAAAAAGCAAAACTTGGGTAGTGAGACCATTTTAAACACAGCAATTTGTAATATTTATGTTCCATAACATTGTAAATAAATTTATTGTTTACACAGTTATTTCTAATCAAGTACTCACAGATAACCCAGCAATAATTTGTTTGTAGCACAGTAAATATTATCAATGATTAAATATATTTAAAACGTTTGTGGTGTGGAACTCATTTACATATTAAAATAAAATTGCGCTGTCATAGATTTTATTTTGTTGTAAATATATTAGAATATAGGCCTCAAAAATGGAATACTGTCAATCATGCTTGTAATAAATTGCCTAACTTTGGTGAATAAAAATTAAATTCATAAATGTACCAGTGAGTTTGATGGTAAAAATGCCATAATACACTATATCATTTCATGTTGCATGTTGGTATATTAACAAAGATCACATTGAAATAATAAATATAGTCCGCTAAAATTATCAGTATTCTAAATCAGCTCTACTATGCCTACTAATGTGGCGTAATTATACAATACCTATTCAGGGCTTAAATCATAATGTAAAACTAAGTAATATTTTTATGTTATAATTCCTTAAAATATGTTCCATTGACAAAGCAAAGTAATGAATTTGTCAACCTAAAAAATAAATAATCATACTTAAAAATATAAGGACATACCAAACTTGTGGTGATTTTGTGTCAACTCTTTTACACAATATTGTAATTCTGTTGAAATTTCCTAATATTTTTCTTTGTAAATATTGACTTAAACAGCAACAGCATAAACATTTTTAATAAGCCAAATTAAAAAAAATCTAAATATGTATGAAAAGAATTTATAAAATATGAGATTTACATGATATTGGCAAAGTTACGTATATGCCACATGTAGTTGCAAAGCATGTGTGGTTATGTAACAAAGTATTATCATTTATTAATAAAAATGCAATATTAAAATATCCATGCAAAGCTAACGGGACACATAGACAACAAAGATAATTATGTATAGAGTGCTATGCACTATACACATTTCACCACCATTTTTATTTGTGTTTTATTATCCACTAAATATATAAATATCTAACAAATGACCTGCTTTAGATGATTAAATTCATTTTGTATTATATTTTAAAAAGAATACAAGAAATTTCTACAATTAAAATGTCTATTCAGTAGAATTGAAATACGGCGTTCATTTTTAGATAACGCTGCAAACTCTTCAGAGTCTCCAACCTGGGCAGCAGGGTCATTTGTTGTTAAAGACTGAAAATGGTCAGTACCAGCTGCTGAGGGTGGGCCCTGCGCCGACGGCTGGTACAATCACGGCGCCCCAGGCTCAGACCATCCGGCTGTCGACCGTGCCGGCAGTAAGTAGGCACACCGCCACACCGCTACTCACTCACCCTGAACCTGGTCATCGGTTCACCAAAAAAAGTCGGCAAGCCCTTGTAATTGTAAGAGCAACCTTTTCATTTTGTTTTGTCCAGTTTCAATTGTTTAAATTTAATCATGCATGTAGAAACATGGTGATGGTGCATGTGGCAAGGTAATTATTAACAAGGTAAGTTTGACTCAGGACTCAATCCCACATCATTGTGAGATTATTAACACTAGGTAGTTTTAATCCTGCAATTTGTTTTAATGGCTAATACCTATTTGATTAACTGATGTAATATCAAATTAATTACAATAAGGCACCCCTAACCATTCTTTTATAATTTTGTCTTAAATATTATGTATTTATGTTTTTATTAAATATTATATGTAATATGAAAGTATTCCCATATTTGGTACGTCACTGTCATGCATGCACGGCACGCTTTGTAGTTATCTAGGAAGTATTTGAGTGTGTATGTGGTTGTGCAGCACCCTGGTGTGCCGACGGTGTCGACGAGCGTGGCGGCGCCGCTGCAGCTGCCGGCGCCGGTCGCGGCGCCCGCGCCGCTCGCGAACCTCGCGCCGCTGGCCCCGCTGGCCCCGCTGGCGCCCCTCAGTGTCGCCCCCTCGGCATCCGTCACGCCGCCGCCCCAGGCTCCTACTGTCACTACACAGGTACTCTACACTACACATACAGTCAATAATGTAAAAATTATAATTCTATTGTATTTTTCATTTTATACGATTTTTATTAAAGAAAAATAAATGACAACTTATGTCTTTTTCAGAAACCTTCGGATAATACAAAGGAAAAGTGTAGAAACTTTTTAGCTAATCTTCTCGACCTATCCAGTAAAGAGCCTAAGTCTGTAGAAAAAAATGTTAGAAACTTGATTCAAGAACTGATAGATGCTCAAGTTGAACCTGAAGAGTTTTGTGACAGACTAGAGCGTTTGCTGAATGCCAGTCCACAACCATGCCTTATAGGTTTCTTGAAGGTTTGTTTTTTTTATCTCAATATTGTTGTAAATGTTCAACCATAAATAAAATTTAATTGATGTGTAAGATTAACATAAAAACTTGTTTTTTAGAAAAGTCTGCCATTACTTAGACAATCACTTGTGCTAAAAGAGTTAGTGATTGAGGGAATAATCCCTCCAGCGCCTCATATTGCTTTCTCGAATATACCTGCGCCCATGCAACCCGTCATGACCAATTCGAACATACAGTTGGTAAGTATTGATTTAACATTATTTCTGTATTCTTGCGAATCAGGTATTTATAAATCCTATGAAAATGTATGTGTAACTAACTTTTTAAAGAATAAAATGTAACTAATCATGCAATAATCAATGCTAGTAGGTTGTTTAGTGCCTACAAATCCACAAGTTTTCCTTATTCATTTAGTAAAGCTCAAGTTGATTAGTTCTAGAAAATTTACGCAGCGGGGCCTTTGAATACATATGTACTGATGTATGTTTTTAGGCATAATTTGTTCACGAACTATTAGCTTCATACATCAAATAAGATAGTTAAGCAAAACAGAATATTTGATATATAAAGTCTGCTTTGTGGTGAATCCTATGATGGAGCTCATGAGCATATCAATCATTAATTCAATTATAATTAGGGCGATGAAAGGGGTTGTAAAGTAAGAGTTAAATAACGCTTGGTGGTGTTGGCGTAGCCATCGGAGGAGGAGGGTGCGAATTGTACGCTCACGACCCTCCTGCCGCCCGAGCTCCCCGCGCTCCCCGCGGCGCTCGCACCCGTACTCGTGCCCTCGCCAGCACTAGTGCCCTCGTCAGCACTAGTGTCCTCGCCCGCACTAGTGCCATCGTCCGCACTAGTGACCTCGCCCGCATTAGTGACCTCGCCCGCACTAGTGCCGTCGTCCGCACTCGTGCCCTCGCCAAAATCACTAAACGTAACGATGCAGCACAACGCCACTGGACAGGTTTGTCCAAGATAACATTTAAACTATTTGTGGCTTCAGTTTGCTTCGTTCATTTTGTTATGGATCATGCACTAAAAGAATAGTTTTTTTTTGTTATTTTTCGTATTCGAAGTTTAACACGATATCATACCAAGCCCTCATAGGAGACCGGAATGATTTTATCGTTGTTATAAATATGTAAATGTAGCTGTTATGAATGAATTGAAAGCTACCTAATAGTATTTTACTAACTTCGTCTTGAGATACAAAACTTTCTTTTACGTTGCTTGGACGTTTAGTTGTGTTTCAGCGTAATGTTTTAGGTGTTAGTTGTAGAGTACATTTATTTATTTTTCTATATATGGTAATTCCGACAGGCCGACCCAAAATTAAGTGCACTTTTCGTTGCAACCCGATCTGTATTGTTCTGTTAACTTAACGATTATTCTCACACTAATTATTAAAAAAGCGGTTTGAAGGTTTTAACTTTTAGTATTGAGAAATGTCGAAACTAAAAAGCTTAGTAAGTGCAATAATTTTCTGGCAACCTGTAGTAAATATTTGCATGATGTAAAGATATCTTAGGTGTAGAAATTAGGTACGCCTTGTCTTGTTGTTGTTCATGGTCTTTGTCCACTACAATGTATCATACCGTTATAGGTGTGCAATAATAGCACAGGATCAACTAAGTCCTTAATCTTTTTATTATTTCATTTTGGTGTTGAATAGTGGATGTGTAGTCGTAGTTGTTTAGTGTAATGGACGGAGACCTATACTGTCCTTCGTAGTCAATGCTAGGCTTCCATGTATCAAAATTTAAGATGACATAAATAAAACGTTCGTTATATGAAACCTATTAACACTTTCGTTGCAGCCGACCCAACATTTGGGTCGTAACTAGCGTTACGCGAGTGCTCACGACTCGATTCGCCGGTCCATACAAAATGCCCCAACACACGGACTGGCAAATAATTTTATTATATTCTATAATTTATTACGAGAGTGCCGATGAAAGCTCTATCTCACGATAAAAATTGTATTCTGTAACAGTAGCTAAACAAACCAGATGGAAGGGTTTTCGAATTTGGTATACAATATTTGAAGGTCGGAAAAAATATTTCACATAGGTTCAAAAGCAAACCCACCGGCAAAGTAGATAAGGTTTAACATAAGGGTAGGTATGTACCTACCCATTCAATTATTTTAAGAAAAGCAGATAAACCTTGGCCTAAATTCTTTTGTTTGGCCTTTTGGGTTCGAGATAAGCGTACAATAAGACAGCAAATAAGATATTTGTGCTATTATTTTCTATTCCACTACCTAATTAGTCGAAAGTCGAAGAAATATTATTTGCATAGATGAATGTTAACTCTTATTGTTTTTTATTTCAATAGAATAAAATTATCAATACTTAATGCTATGGATAGTATGATGGTAACAAAGTTTCTAACACGAAAAAAATAATGTAAATATTGAAAAGCAAAAATGTATGGACTTCATCGGCGTAGGGCCGCGCACACGCGTCGCGCCTTGTATGTTAGCACCGCGCCTGACTCTTGACATTTCGGCTCGCAGTGCAAGCGTTAATATAGTAAAGTATTGTACTGAGGGACACTCAATTTTGACAATACCGAACTTTCTTCTTAATTGAAATTCATTTTGCAGCAAAAACCAAGCACGACAAAGGGGGGCACGATAGCTGTACTACAAAACATTACTGTGCACAGCAAACACGGGAATGTTAATAAAGTCAACAGCGGCAAGTCGGTAACAGTTAACAGTAAAGGGAATGTTTCGAGGGGCTCTCCCTCGGCCGCGCTCTCCACAGTTCTTACTCCCGGCAAGTCACTGTTGAAAGACAAGGAGAAGAAATCATCAGCGCAGTTCCCGTCGCAACCCTTTGCGGACGATAAGATGGCTGGTGATGACGATATCAATGATGTCGCCGCCATGGGCGGGGTCAACCTGGCGGAGGAAACGCAGCGTATCCTCGGCTCCACAGAGATGATTGGAACGCAAATTAGGTATATATATATTCAGATATTTTATATCGTTGTTGTTATATCCACAATCATATTGAACATTGATTGTAACTTATAAAAACCCACCTTCATTACAGATCGTGTAAAGATGAGTATTTAGTGCCAATGAGCATAATGCAGGCACGGCTGAAGGCGGCCGCCGCACAACACGGACTCGACGAGCCCTCAGCAGAAGTAGCGGGTCTACTAAGCCATGCAGTACATGAAAGATTAAAGAATTTAGTGGAAAAACTAGCAGTCGTCGCTCAACATAGAATTGATCTTATCATAAAGGTATATGGTGTTGTAAATATGAGTATGATATAAGACGCAAGAGTACATCGTACTTCATTGTAAAATATGTACATTGCCTTGGTCAATATTTCATAACCTGATATCGAATATGTATCTGTAACAAACAACTTGGATAGCGAATACAGCTTACGACTGTAACCTATTTCCATTTAAGTGCAATGCGAATTTTACCAGCTTAGTGACTAAGCAACTGAAATTTTTACCGGATTCCACATTATCCACTGGCCCAAATAACGCAAATTAACCCTAAAAATTAACATTAAGTATTTTGCAAAGCGAAAATAAAAAAACATCTTGGCGACGATATCCCGATTGTGCTCTCGCGCCCGAGGTCCGCCTAGACCATGATCCCGGATTTGGCAGATCAGGTAATTACAGTGGAGCGACTGTCATCTCGCCTTTCCTCGCGACCGGAACCAGACCAGATTGGGTCATTGATCACACATTCAGTCGCCTAAATGTACAGGTTTCATCACGATTTCATCCCTCACCGTAAGAGCATCGCGCGGTTAGTGTTAATCTAATGTTCATAACTCAGAAAATGGCCATTGGTAATGGTGACATTGCGGATCGAAGTCAGTACCTCTCGCGTACGAGTCGGATCCGATAGCCCATAATGTGTTCTGTGCGTTAGCCATCAGGCCACCGACGCTCCGTTTGCATAGCGAAAGTATCCATTCATAGGTTAGGTTGGGTTACTCTTAAACAACTAAACAAATTTTGATGAATCTCTTTCAAAATACTTCCCACGGATTGCCGCGGGTGGGAGAGGAACTTTAAAATTTTCTAGTATATATCAAACTTTAATTTTGGATGATAGACGGATTCTATTACTTAATAATAGATTGTCTCGCGATAGCCAGTAAATGCTAGATGTAACTCGCGCTTGCGGTGGCTTTATATTTTATCTGTACGTAAAGTATTTTAATACCAGAAAAAATTATACATTTTTGGTTTATTTCTTACGGTTTTTATTGATCGTGCTACTCTAATTAAAATCGCAAAAGGCACGAACAATAAATAAGAGGGCGTAATGACGGTGACATTGTTGGCGTATCTGCTAATAATCAACATATCGACACCATAAGTACAATACAATGAGGTTATGGCGGTAATCATGAACTGGTGGAATAACAATTTATGTACAATTGTGTTATATAAAGTACCATTATCGGCATTTATTAATAACCGCGCACTGCAACTAATTATATTGTTTCGTTACTTTACTTTTGCTCGTTTTAACTATGAGATTAACATGACGATTTTATATGACAAACTAATGATTCGCCAGCGAACTGTGTACAGAGTGCAAGAGGTATCTCAATAAAATACAATTTAGGCGAGTTGCATATTGAGTATTGCGATAGTCAAGTTTCAGTTTCTTTTGATGCGAGGTCGTTCGTAACCTATGCGAATAATTGGCATATTCAACCTAATTATTTATTAAGCTCTATTTAACCTAATAAACAACACTTATGCCCTCCGCGATACGGCTTATTTATTAATTAAATCAAATTTTATTTAATATCTAATTATTTATTAGTTTACCTTTTTTACCAACCTACGACTTTCCTCGAAAGTATTAAGTACGTGTTTCGTTATTTTACCGAACAATATTCTTATTTACCTCGATTAGCATATTTTCTATAAGTGGCCGATGAAACGCGATTTTTAAAAGTAGCATTAGTTATTATCCTATACCTTACTCCATTCTTAAATAAATGTACCAGACCTCAAAATTTGAGTGGATAATAATTAACTAAAATTTTATATTGAAATACTATTCTATTCGTTTACTTTAAAACAGTCAATAACAAAATACAATTTGCTCCCAGACTGATTCACGCTACGAGGTAACGCAGGACGTCAAAGGTCAACTCAAGTTCCTAGAGGAGCTCGACCGTGTTAGCAAGAAACGACGCGAAGATTCCGAACGAGAGATGTTGTTACGTGCTGCCAAGTCGAGATCCAAAACAGAAGATCCAGAGCAAGCCAAGTTGAAGGCGAAGGTATGTACAAATAAACTAATAAATGAAATTGTATATGCATGGATGTTTTATAATCGTAATTTATTCTGATTTGTTGTATTGTTCATAATTAACTCCTTTATTTTTGCGACACAGGCTAAAGAAATGCAGCGCGTCGAATTAGAAGAAATGAGGCAACGGGAAGCCAATCTCACAGCCTTACAAGCCATAGGGCCGCGCAAGAAGCCCAGGCTAGACGGGCCAGGCGGTGCGGGAGACTCCGTCGCCAACGGAAGCGGGCACAGCAGCAGTGGATTTGTAAGTATTCTTCCTTTAACTTACTATCCTCGGGGACGGGAGAAGTACCTCCACCTTACCGAAGACAGCTGTAATGGGGAACTGTGGCTTTGGCAATGGAGGGCCTAGTTTTTTCTTTCAGAGCAATGTGCCCCAGGGTTTTAGAAGTGGACTGATAAAAACATTGTTTCTATAATTGCGCCGAACTTCAAAGAGATTTTTTAATTGGAATAATTTCTCTATGGAGGGGCGAAGCTATGGATACGGTATTTCGATAGCCTGCGGTGACCGAAAATTTCGATTTGGCATGTTATCTTTACAGTAGAGACTTTCATTTGAGCTAACGATCGTTACCTTACGACTGCCTCCCCTAATCGATTTCGGTCGTTATGCCATAATGAGTAGCTATCGTTAAAGATAACTTTATGACTTCACCTGTCAAAATAACAATTGTACGTAGATGTAACGAGCAAAGTTTAAAGCCCGCAAAGCTTACAATATATCGTTAGTAAATCGTTGCACAGTGACGCCTTAGAGTAAGACGAACAAGTAAACAAACACGTGTTGTTCATATAGAATTTTTATTTCCTTTGATTAGTAACATTACTGAGATTTTCTTCTAAAGCTTATAGAAAAAATACAATAATGTAACAATACAATAGCTGGGACAGTTTCTGGTAGTTTCTCTCATGGAAGGACGGAACTATGAATACGATTTCTCGTTAGCCCACGGTAATAATAAACTTCAATGTTGCACGTTATCTTTATAGTAGGGACTTACATTGAGGTAACGATCGTTACGGCAACCTAATATTTTCGGTAATTATTAACGATCGTTAGTTTGCTAATGTCCATTCGGCGGTGACCACTTATCCGTCGGGTAAGCCCGTTTGCTAGTTTGTCTGCCGATTAACATAAGAAAAACTTTAAATGACTTATACATTTTTGTAAGCATCATAAATTAGTTATACAACCACAAAATAGATGCATTAACACGTTATTGGTAATCGTGATGCAAAAATAAATCCACAAACACAGATTTGGAACTTAAATTCAAGGCAAGCCCGACTTTGCTCAAAGCTCTTCATGTCAAAAGGTTATCAAAAGAATGACCAAATCGCAAGCATAATTAAGTAAAGTATGATGTCATAACAAAGGTATGTGATGTCAAGTAACCAAAGCATTGCAATAGAACAGGATCCACCCGGTATCAGTTCCCCTCAACACCCCTGTCCCCCGCGTATGCAGTCAGGGCTATCACGCAGTCATCGAGAAAGGGTAACTGTTATCTTTACAACAACGTTATACGGAGATAACAGATGCCAAGCGGGCCACACAGAGACGGGAAAGCGCTCGCAGTACTGTGCAATGGGAACCGAATTCTTAGTCTGTATCTAAAATAGCCGGTTTTCATGCATGTCACACCGGTGCCCAGAGCACAGTAAAATAAAATAAATATTTTATTAGAGTTAAAAAAAAAACTGAAAATAGAAAAAATATTGTTTGATAAATGAAAATATACACATTATATGGCGGCACTCTCCGGAATGTAAAGTATTGTAACGCTACCCATCTCAGTGTAGACTTTTAAGTCTTATACAAAGACAAATCAATAATAAAAAATAAATATACATCCTCACCTTCGCATTGTAGGATTAGCAGAAATTATTAAACATATAAATAATGTTCGCTTAGCGCGGCTTCTCTAACTTAGCACAAATTTTAGTTTGTTACTGTTTGTTTTTTAACTCCCAACAGAAAAAGAGGGGTGTTAAAAGTTTGACCTGTGTATCTGTAGCTCTGTCTGTTTACGGCATCCTAGCTGCCAAACGAATGAGTTTTACACGCAAAGAACCCAAAACAAACCACCGATAGAAATAATGTGCTTTTTCGTTAACAAAAGTTCATTTTGTATAATGCATCAAAATATTAATGGGTTATTGTGCAAGAAAGAAATATTGGAATTAACACTTTTAGATCTAAAACAGGAATTGCCCGATGCCATATGTGTCACAGAGACTAAGGTAAAGTTGGGTGATGAGGAAAATATTAGAATTAAAGGGTAGCTAGCTTTTATTCCCGGAATAAATGAAGTGGTGGATCATGTATCTTATTAAGAACAGGGCTCCCTTTTAAAGAATTGCAAATTCACAAGGATATTCGAGAAAATAATATTTTTGAGTGCTGCGCAATAGAGCTTCCTAAACAAAATGCCTTACTATTATGTATTTATAGAACACCATATAATCTAAAAAATAATTTAGTACGCTTTTTCAATAAGTTGGAGATAATTTTGCATAGATTACTAGTTAAATTTCCAAATCACAAAGTTATATTATCAGGAGATCTGAATATTAATACTATGGTTAATAACAATACAACAAAAAAAATTAAAAGCATTTTACATAATTACAACCTTACTAGGAACATTACAACGCCCACTAGAGGTGAATCGTGTATTGACCATATAGTTAGTAACATCGATGATGCACAAGGGACAACTGTACCATTGGGACTGTCTGATCATAATATGGTCAAAATAACAATTGTACGTAGATGTAACGACCAAAGTTTAAAGCCCGCAAAGCTTACAATATATCGTTAGTAAATCGTTGCACAGTGACGCCTTAGAGTAAGACGAACAAGTAAACAAACACGTGTTGTACATATAGAATTTTTATTTAATTTGATTAGTAACATTACTGAGATTTTCTTCTAAAGCTTATAGAAAAAATACAATAATGTAACAATACAATAGCTGGGACAGTTTCTGGTAGTTTCTCTCATGGAAGGACGGAACTATGAATACGATTTCTCGTTAGCCCACGGTGATAATAAACTTCGATGTTGCACGTTATCTTTATAGTAGGGACTTACATTGAGGTAACGATCGTTACGGCAACCTAATATTTTCGGTAATTATTAACGATCGTTAGTTTGCTAATGTCCATTCGGCGGTGACCACTTATCCGTCGGGTAAGCCCGTTTGCTAGTTTGTCTGCTGATTAACATAAGAAAAACTTTAAATGACTTATACATTTTTGTAAGCATCATAAATTAGTTATACAACCACAAAATAGATGCATTAACACGTTATTGGTAATCGTGATGCAAAAATAAATCCACAAACACAGATTTGGAACTTAAATTCAAGGCAAGCTCGACTTTGCTCAAAGCTCTTCATGTCAAAAGGTTATCAAAAGAATGACCAAATCGCAAGCATAATTAAGTAAAGTATGATGTCATAACAAAGGTATGTGATGTCAAGTAACCAAAGCATTGCAATAGAACAGGATCCACCCGGTATCAGTTCCCCTCAACACCCCTGTCCCCCGCGTATGCAGTCAGGGCTATCACTCAGTCATCGAGAAAGGGTAACTGTTATCTTTACAACAACGTTATACGGAGATAACAGATGCCAAGCGGGCCACACAGAGACGGGAAAGCGCTCGCGGTACTGTGCAATGGGAACCGAATTCTTAGTCTGTATCTAAAATAGCCGGTTTTCATGCATGTCACACCGGTGCCCAGAGCACAGTAAAATAAAATAAATATTTTATTAGAGTTAAAAAAAAAACTGAAAATAGAAAAAATATTGTTTGATAAATGAAAATATACACATTATATGGCGGCACTCTCCGGAATGTAAAGTATTGTAACGCTACCCATCTCAGTGTAGACTTTTAAGTCTTATACAAAGACAAATCAATAATAAAAAATAAATATACATCCTCACCTTCGCATTGTAGGATTAGCAGAAATTATTAAACATATAAATAATGTTCGCTTAGCGCGGCTTCTCTAACTTAGCACAAATTTTAGTTTGTTACTGTTTGTTTTTTAACTCCCAACAGAAAAAGAGGGGTGTTAAAAGTTTGACCTGTGTATCTGTAGCTCTGTCTGTTTACGGCATCCTAGCTGCCAAACGAATGGATATTCTATGAAATTGCCAAAAAAATGCATATTATTAATTGTGTATAAATTTGCAGAGTGGACGCAGCCAGCTGGCACTGCGCACGCGCCTGAAGCGCATCAACCACCGCGACATGGTGTTCCTGTTGGAGCAGGAAAGGGAGACCTGCCACTCCACTATGCTGTTCCGCAGCTATCTCAAGTGACCAGCAGCCGATTGCGCGTCGATCACGACGGCAGATGAACCGTACACGGACGTGGTTTTGTTCTAAAAAACTATATTTTGTGTAAAAGTGAATAGTGAATAAACCGCAAGTGACCTTTCAGGATGGGAATTAATTAGAGTGAACCTGTCATGTTACTTCTATGTATATACGTTACATTCATATTGTAAGTATTTTTGTCATAGAACCCTAAATTTGATGTTACTCTATTTCACATAAGAAGTCCCCTCTAAAATATTTTTAAGTATAATAAAATATGATAAATACCTTAATATATTTTAATTGATTCACCTGGGAAGTTGTGAAGGCATTGAGTAAGAATACTTTTTATACCCTTGTCTACCCTATAAAATATTATACATACCTGAATATATTTTGATTCACCTGAAATGTTGTGGATACATTGAGTAAGAAATCTTTTCATACCCCTGTCTACCTCGTCTTTAACCATGATATGTCAGTGGGGATTTCTTATAACAAATATACAGCCCTACAAGGATCCTTTGGCACGTGGCCGAAATCAGAACTAACGCCGCGATCTTGTAAAGCGTCTCTTTTGATAAACAACTGGCGTTGATGTTTGACAACCACGCCCTTATCCAAGAGCCAAAAGATCCTTGTAGGTCTGTAGTACAATTGAGCACTTAAGGTATGAGCATACTATGTCGGGGCGCAGTACAAAAGTCCGCTCAAATTGCTTTTATGTATTTTATATGCAGCAGTAAAAATGATAAAATGTGGATATGGCAATAATCTGGGGATAATCTGTCCTTGTTAGTCCTTGTCAGTCCTTCTTATATACATTCAGATATTTGGCTTGAACTTGTACTTTTACTTTGACTGAATTATTAATCATGCTGAAAATTATCACTCTCACTTCCTTTTTAATTGTTTTGCCCATTATTTAATAATATTTTTCATAACTCACGAAAATAAACAATCCTACAGAAATCAAATTGTTTGTTATGACTTTTATGAATGATGATCAATTACTTTTAAAAAACTTTCAGAAGTTGCCATAGAGATTTTTTATTATCTTTTATTTATTAAGTGATTCGGACTTAGCGTGGTCTTATTATATCACACACTATGCCCGGGGCGCAGCGTGTCCGATAGTGCCTGGGATGCGGCGCACCCCGCCCCGATGCGCACCGTCAGCAGTTTTTCAATTCTCGTTTTTATTGTAACCGCTTTAATTTCTCCTATCCTGTACTAAGTTGCAATCTCCTGTACTTAAAATCCGTCAATGCGCTGCACGTCCTGGTACGTCACTGATGTGCTAAGTACGCATTTGGCTGCGATGCGGCCCGCTCCACCCCGCTGCGACCTGACATAATATGCGCGTTCCTTTATAGTGTTTGATAATTAATTGTTATATCTGTTAGTTATTTGATGTGTATATTTAAATATCGAGATCTGCAAAAATTATTTTCCATTAAAAAGAAAATATAAAAAATAATTTTTATATTGTAGTGTCAGCTTCTACTATAAGAGACTCCATGGGGTCTGTCATATCACTATACTTTTATTGTTTATTTTTGTTTGTTATTGTTTTTTTTTCTTTTCAAAGAATACCTAATATATACGAATGATCATACCTACATGGGTAATCTATTCTATGTGTAATATGCTAAATTTGTATTTAGGTGTGTATATAGTGATTGTACACTGGTATAGTCATTTTACACAATGGTGATGAATATAAAAATGTAAATATTTATATTAGCATATTCGTTAATTTAGTTTTATTTTATGTATTGTTAGTGTGATTAAATGATTAACGTACATCTGGTACATTCTTCTTTGTTTTAATTTTGTTGTCTACTGTTAACGTGTATGACGCCCTTCGAGAGAGACAGTGGCCAGTCGCCGCAGCCGCGCTCGCGAAGCCTTCCGCGCTGGTACGCCCCGTCTCTCTGTGGTCCATCTGCCGGTATTCTATACATTATAATAGACAAAATTAATTATTGGATAGCTAAAGCTTTCAAATAGATAAAAATGTACATACATAAACTTATATTAAGTAAAAATTGTACCATATATAAAATCAAAGTATATTTATTTAAGTTTTTACTTTCCCGTATGTTTATACGACTTTATACAATAATTTTCTTCATTTGTTGTTATTTTTTCATGATATCATTGAACCAAAGCTATAAAACTATTTATACACTTGTAGCAAAATATACCTATAGTTGCTTTGTTTCACTTGAATTACAAAAGTAAAAACATTCCAATTTAATAAATAGTCCTTAAGTTCTGTGAACAAAGTGAACAAAACTGTCTATAACTGAGATTATGAAAGTCTCAAAACAATTTTTAATATTTTAGATCAGTCTAATTTTTGAATTCGTTAGTTGTACAAGTCTGTCCATATCCGGGTACATTGTATATCTAAAATTATATTTATGTGTAAGCAATTGTGTCTAAAATCGAGGATTTTTTCACTTAATAACTTGTTAGTTTTTAAACTTACATTGGTTTTTTGTAATTTAAGTAATAAAGATCCCCCTTTTTAGATTGATAGTTGATCTATCACTATAGTTTTAGTTATTTTTGTTTTAATTATGGACTTAATTGTATTTTGTTCATAAATTAGAATAAATTTTAAGTATTGTATTAATCTAATAGTTTTTGTCCCTCCTTTCCTAAAAATACGTATTTTACTGTATATCATTCTTTTTTCAACAAAACACAAATATCATTTGATATATACACCCTTTACCCCTTTTTATCAAATCTTCATCCACAAAATAGTGCAATGGCGGGCTCAAAGCTAAAATAGCCTTATCTACCAGTCAACCAGGAGATATTGGAGAATTTTCTAACATTTACATACGTGGCCTTAACTGCTTATAGTAGAAACTTGTTTGGCATAAACTGTGTTTTGCCGTGAGAGCGACATTATCACTATCCATTGCTCAGAGGACCAAAATCAGTATACCTATTTCTATACTACGATATAATACGATTTATACGGACTCGTGTCACACACCGTCCTACCGAACCTTCAGCGGCTGGAACCGACACGGCATAGTACTCGGGCGCCGTAATACTACGCCAGCCCGTAGAGAACTTAATGTTGCAAAAGGTGGTTTAGTAGTTTTTACATTTTATCTTGTAAGTACATACATAGTGATAGAACTGAGTAAATGGTAACACGAGATATCTAGGGATCTTTTTTCACTCACAATTTCTATACGGTGCGCCCGAGTCATTATTTCATCGTTGGCGTTAATGTTCCGGTTGTACTCTCGCGCACAAGGGCCCGGGGTCCGCCTTGACCATGATCCAGGACTTGGCAGGTCAGGTAATTACAATGGTGCGACTGCTATCTGACCTCGATGACCCTGCTACCAGGGGAACCTGACCAAACTCAGAAAACAGTCATTGGTACATGGCCGGAGCAGGATTCGAACCCGGGCTTACGAGTCGGATACTGTAACCGCTCGGCCACCGACGCATTTACGGTGCGCCCGAGCGAATAGTTATTTTGCGTCTAAAGATACGTGGGGTACACTGAAAACATTGCTTAACTCATTAATTAATACAACAATTTACATGTAAAGTAAAATATTTACTGATTTTCGATGTATTCTCCATTACATTTTAAATACCTTTTCATTAGGTCAAACCATTTTTGCCAACGAAACATGAGGATCATTATTCTGAGGACATGTTTTCATGTGTTGGTTGAAAGCTATCACGGCCTCTTACGACCCCGTAAATATCAAACCTGTCATCAAATTTTGGATTTTTGGAAAAATAAAGAAATCGCTTGGTGCCAGGGGGCTTGCCATGAGTTCTTATAGCAGGACCTAAACAGAACTGCCCTGCTTAGACAGTCACATAAGCTTGTCTCGTTCTAAACCGGGCAGTTCTGTTTAGGTCCTGCTATAAGAGCTCATGGTAAGCCCCCTGGTCTGGATTATGTGTGGGATGAGTCACTAGCCGTACCTTGTCAGAAGCCGGTGCTCAAATGAGGTGGGAAGCACCACAAACATTTTGAATACGTGTAGTCTTCTGAAGACAGTGAACTTCTAAAATCATAAAAAATCTTTCATGTTTATTCCAATTTTGCTAAAGACGACCCTACTTCAACTTATAGAATTGCGTGGATTTCCGGAAGTGTTTCGTCAGCGCTGGCCATGTCTCGCAGGCATAGAGCAACACAGGTTTAAGTATCATCATCACTGCCCATAACAGTCCACTGCAATACTTAGGACCTCTCCCACGAAAGTAGAGGTTATTGCCATAATCTCCAAGCTTGGCAAGCGGGTTGGAGATCGCAGTGTTATAAATATTACAATGGAAAATGCTGCTGCCCATTTTCCAGCTTACGGCGACTAGATCTTTTGTCTCGAAAACATTAGTCGCCTTGTACGACACCCACGAGTGAAAGGGGTTAGTGCTATTCTACTCTGCCGGGAACCACGCGGCCAAGCGGTCTAAGTATACCCTTGTATATAGCTTGTATTTATGTTTATCAAAATAAATGAATTGAATTGAATTGCCCTTTGAGCGTGACAGGGATTTTAGGGTCACAGATGACTGCCGTAAGCTTCCGCCATTTAACCTAAGCTGCAGAGATTCAGGACTTGGCAGCGAAGCTGATATCGCCGAACTCGTGCATCACGGATTCGAGGTATTTGGATTTATCTGTTCTATTGACAGCTTCGTTACCTATACGAATGGTTTCGAGATACGCGCTGCAGCCATTTAGTCTGTTTTGGTGACATTCGGGAAATAATCGAATGCCCTATGCAGGTCGAGAAATGCATAATGTAGAGGTTGAGGCCTACGCAGTGGGACTCCTGGAGTGCTCTGAGGGCAAACATTCCATGGTGATGCACCCCGGCTTGAAGCCGTATTGGCATTCCGATAAGGAATATTCCTGACGAGGTTGATACTGCCCTTTATAGATTGATGTAATAACATTTACGCGCCACGCGTAGCTACGATCCTTGAATAGTTCAGTGAGCAAGAATAAGTATGCCTCGGGTCCCTATTGTTAAAATTTCGAGCAATAATAATGCGATGTAGTGGAAAACCATGGTCAAAACAACAAGTTTTTCCCCAACTGCAGGAAACTGGAATATAGTTGTCTGACGTCTATATTTTGGAAATGGGCACTCGAGTTGTAGAGAATCTAATCCTGTATGTCGGCGAGTGGAGTACCATATTTATCGAATTTACTCCTTGCAATTGGCAATTTATCAATGATTTGCACCGAGTCGAGTACCATATTTATCGAATTATATTCAATTTACGCCTCGCAATTGGCAATTTCTCAATCGCCTGCAACGCTGTCAAGAGGTTAAAAGCGGAGGGTATCATGCAAGAGGTGGTGTTTCTATGTTTAAATCTTATGCAACTCGGTGCAAATGAGTGCAACTCGGTGCCAGCACCGTTCTATGCTTTGAACCGACTTCAAAAAAGGAGGAGGTTGTCAATTAGTCGGAATAATTTTTTATGTATTTTCCTTGTTACTCGAGATGCCTGGACCGTTTCGGAATAATCTTTTTTTGAAAGGGTATTCTTCCCAGATGGTCCCATGGTCATCAGGTCAGTATCTGATGATGGTATCCTGGAGAAATCGAGGGCGGTGTTTGTTACGTTATTATATCTTATCGCATGATGATGCTCTGCTTAGGAGTTTTAGTGATAGTAGGTACTGCAATTTGTCGACAGGAACTACTCAGCAGTATCTAGGGGTAGTATCTACATGATACTTGTAAGGGTATTTATTTATTTAAAACTTCATGCACTGTTACGTACAAAGGCGGACTTAAAGCTTCATAGCTTTCTCTACCAGTCAACCGGAGAGTTGAGGGTATCATAACTACCAAGGAAAATTTAAATATTTTTAAATGAATAAATAAATACGACTTCAAATCACAACTGTGGTACCTTCGTCAAAGGTTTGCCCCCTCCCCTGACGAACATTACTGTTCTGGCGCCGAGTCCAAAAATATTGATATCTAACTTACTCGTAAGAAAAAAGCTTATTATGGCTATAACTCTCGAATCGCTGTGGGAAAAAACTTATGGTCAATTAAAATAAACTTCATTTTGTACTAAAAATTCGGAATATATGACCAATAGCGTTATGCAAAGGATTCATTGGAAAGGATTTTTCATTTTCTACAACTTTTACCATGGCGATAACTCTTGAATCGTTGTAGGAAAAAAGTTATGGTCAATTAAAATATAAACCAGCTGGTGCAACTTCTGATTTGAACACTGATTCAAGTATGGAATTTCCCTATGTCACACAGCGAAGTAAGTATTCCGTGAGAGTAGGTAAACCAAACCGTTTAAAAGGTTAAACAATATAGTCAAACAGTTTTTAGGATCTATTAATAGGATTTTTATTATAAATAATTGAAGGTTTATATATTACGGTCTAACGGAGTTTTTAGTATAAAATAATAGAAGGTTCAGTGGCAAATGGTTAAGGTATCCGGTATCTGGAGAGGTACCGGGTTCGAATTCCACTGCGGCCACGTACCAATGACTCTGTACATGAGTTATGCTCATTTAGTTGAATGCTAACCGATGTTTTTACGGTTCGTGATGAAACCTGCACATTTAGGCGACTAAATGTCTGACCATGATCCAAACTGGTCAGGTACTTACCACTGGTTACAGAGTCACATAAGTCAGATAGCAAACCCACCTGCAAAGTAGATAAGGTTTAAGATAAGGGCTGTGATAAGGGGTAGGAACGTACCTACCAATTTAATTATTTTCCGAAAAGCAGGGAAAAGGTGACCCTTGTACAATATTGTTCTTTTATTTTCAATGTATTGAGTTCGAGATAAGAGTACAATAAAACAGGAAAAAATATTGTTGTACCATTGTTTTCTATTCCACTAATTCGTTTTAAGATGAGGCGTTTAGTACACAAAGCAGGTACATGTAAGTCAAAATAATATTATTTGCACCGATGAATGTTATCTCATGGGCGGCTTATCTTTTCTATTTCAATAAGGGTAGTTAAGTAAACCTGCACATTTCAAACAACTGAATGTGTAACCATTATCCAATCTGGCCAGGTTCGCATGTCTAGAGGGTCACGGAGGTCAGATGGCAGTCGTTAAACTGTCATTGCCTGATCTGCCAAACCTTGAATCATGGTAAAGGCGGACCCCGGGCCATTGCGCGCGGGAGCACAACCAAGATGATTATATTTTTTTATTATTATTCATCCCATATTATAGCCCGTACTATTTACTGTTGACGACTGTTGAACTTGAAGTTATTTCATTACTAGTTTTGCCCATGGTTTTACCATAGCCTTCAGTCACAGCGGGTTGGGCAAGGGGTTTCCTCGACGCTTTCAGGGTTTCGGGTTCATAACGAAACGGTACTGCCACTGCCTCGAAAGCATGCTGTAGATCAGCGTTACCCAAACTTCTGGCCCGGTTATTAAAATGTTTTCCTATCGTGACCCACCTACTAAATTTTTACTCCTCCTAGTGCATATTTCAATGTCCACATATCTTATAAACCACGAGTTGGCTAAAAAGCATGCGGCCTCCCTGATGGCAAGTAGACACCTCAGCCTATGGAGATTTACAATACCAAGGGTATCATTCCCGAATTGTCGACCCTGTAAAACCATTACACTCCTTTCATAACGAACTCCATGTTGTACTCTCCGGGGAGCTAATTCCTCAACCTTAGTGTGCTAGGGAGAAAATTCCTTTGAGACCGCACCGTTCACAACCCATAAGGCTCCAAGATGAGGATGAATCCCTGTCGATGGTGAGCGGTGCGATGATAGAATGTAGCTGTAGGCATCATGTCAATCAATTTTCCTCAAAATAAACACCGTTGTACAAACGGTAAACACACACAAAGGGAGGCGAAATCCCTTTGTGGAATTATCGGTGCAATACCGCTTGTGAGCATGACATCGTCCACACTTGTCATGTACCTACTTGTCATTTTCTCAAGTAATTGAAGCTTCCCCGTTCTCACGGTGCTTTTGCGACCCGGTATTTTATTTTCGTAGCCCGGTGCCGGGTCGCGGCCCACCACATGGGAAACGCTGCTGTAGATAATTCTCTACACCAATTCGTAGGTACTTACCTACGAATTGGTGTAGAGAATTATCTAAAAAGCAGGTTTATTTATTCGGTTACGGCACGCCTCGTCAATGAAAGCAATAAGTATTATGTAATGTTGTCCGGTCCATTGGGATTTGGCGGTGGTAGGTAGATAAGGTAGCCGCCAATGTTGGCAAGCGAAGATGGAGAAGGTGGAGAAGGGTAATTACCCACCTGGCCGGGTGTTGTGACCAGGGGACCAACATTGGATCGTCGGAAGTTGTATATATGCTGCGGATGTAGGAAAGTCAGCGCCATCTATGTGTGGATGCTTGCCAACCTTGTGTTCGTGAACTCGTAATGTGAGTATCGTTGAGTCTTCCATATTGGAGTGGTAGAGCGATAGATGTCGCCACAGGGATTTCGAGCTATCAAGGCCGAGGCAAGTTGGAAACGGAAATATTACCATGGGGTCCTTACCTGGAGTATCCTACTCCGAGTAGCGAGTCTGCCCGGTTAAAGTAACAAAAATAAAATAAGCAGTGAAATTAGCGTCGACCTGAGTGGTTCAGTGGTTCACACTTACCTACGGCCTGCCACGCAAGAGGTCCCGGGTTCGATTCCCGGCCGGGCAGAAATTGAAATGATGAATTTTAATTTCTGTTACGGGTCTGGGTGTTCTATGTATAATAAGTATGTACTTATTTAAAAGTATTTAAGTAGTTTATCAGTTATCTAGCACCCATAGCACAAGCTTTGCTTTGTTTGGGGCTAGATGGCGCTGTCTGAATTTGTCTACGAATATTTATTTATTTAAAAAGGAAATGGAAGAAAGAGGAAACAAAAGAGAAATCACATTTCACAATTTTTTATTAATTATATGGTCTGGAATCTTTTGTGTTCTTATTTTCTTATCATCAGACCGGACGTTTTTGATTTAGAACCACTTGAGTCCTACTCAAAGAAATTTTACATTGCTCTAAGTAGATAAAGGAGGCTATGTCTAAGTCCAATATCTTTGGTCCTACTATGGGTGTTTTTTAGAGATGGATATTTTGTGGCATTTATGTTTCAATATTATTTTGGCAATGTGACTGGCGTAGATGGCCCAATCTGGATATCCCACTTTCATACACATTTCGCAACAATTGCGGCCGTATTTCGCTAATAACTCACCGAATGTAGTGTTTGATCGTCTCTGAATTATTGGTGTAGAAAAATGACTATATTGTATTAGAGTTCGATCACGCATTCTCGGTAGCCAAAGTGAAATTATTCGTTAATGTTTATTTCTTTCCTCATACAAAATTTTGTTTGATGAAGCTTATTTTTGGTTGAATGATAAGTTAATAAACACACGATGGCCATATGACCGAAAACATATTCAAACATAAATGCCTATCTTATCTTGGCAAAGCTAATTTAACTGATATATAAATAAATTTTTACGTTTGATTTCAATTTAAGATTCTGCGTTCTAAAAAAATCCTAAATTATACAGAGAAGAAAATATTCGCTTGTTTTTATGTGTAGAGTTAGGGCATAGAAGAAAAGATTCGTAACCAAAGAAAGGTGTAGAAATTGGGCATAGAGACACGTTCAATTTCTAAAGATTCCTTCTATATTAAGCGCGCTCCACATGTAGACAGTTCCGCGGGAACACGAGAATGTGGAGGCAGCACAAACTATGAACTATATATACAGACGACCGACTTCATACCAAATAATGTTCGCATTATAGTTGTGCACGGGATGGAGGGAAAGGGACAAAATTCTTTTAATATGAGTAAGTAGAGATGGGGACATCCTAGAGTGATTCTTATTAGACACATATTTTTATTGCAAGTTGGACAGCCCTGGGAGGCAGTATTCGCCTACATTCGTATAGTCCCGTGCATGTTTGGCATGTCTCGCCTATTTCATAGACTAAGTAGAGATAGTTCATTGTCGTCTCGATTCGATCGATTTTATATTTATATTCCTTGCGCTTTTTCCCGTAACAGGTTCGGGGTACACTTGACCATGATCCAGGATATTAGTAGATCAAGTAATTACAGTATAGCAGCTGCCAACACCTCTGTGACCCTGTTTAAAGCAAATTAGCGATATTACACCGATGAATCGATATAATGTCGACGCGTTTTGACACCCACCACATCCCTAATAGGCGAGAATGTAGAGGGTCGACCAAAGTCCCGGCCAAAGTTTCGTCGAAAGTTTCGGCGGACATGTGGAGTACGCTTTACTCTACTCTGTGGTAGAGACCAAAGAGACGACATCTCACGGGCCGTCGCTTTTGTGGTATTTACTCAAAGCAAATCGATACATTTTTTATCTGTGGACTGAAGGCCTCTACTAACGCTTCAATTTTAGCACGAATGTGGCCATCGAATTTCAAACAAGGGGTGAAGAATAGGTAACCACTAGCTTTTACAACATTTTCTCGTTGCAAATTTAGTATGGGTCATAGAAGGCGAGTTTAGATATGTATTTTTGTTCCAACAAAAACCGGTAAAATATCGATAAAACAAGGTCATTTACATTCTGTCTGTATCCGAATTAAAAAAATAAAGTGACACGTCCACCCACCCTGTCAAATCTTCCACGGTTGCTTTAGATTTGCATTTCATTTTTTCATGTTTTAACTATTAAAAATGGTAAGAATTACATTTAAAATAACAATTATGTCTTTATGCGCGCCCACAAATTGTGTTATGTTACCAGTTAAAGTTATAATTACGTAGTTCACTGATATTCAAGAGTGTGTCATCATACATTACAACTCGGCGTTTACTTTATGAAATATCTGCTAATAGTCTCAGGTTTTGTATGTTATTGAGGTTGTAATCTAAGTATTTTCTATGTTTTTCAAGCCGTTGAGGTTAGATATCAAAAGGAAGTTGACCGCGCGCTCGGACCGCGTCAAGTGCGTGGATCAGCATCCTACCGAGCCGTGGCTGCTATGCTCGCTGTACAACGGCGATGTCAACATCTGGAACTACGAAACCCACGCCCAGATTAAGAGATTTGAAGTAAGTATTCCAGACTATTGCACTTGCATATAATGTTTTCATATGATGCAAACTTTCTCATAGACGCAATCAATGAGATTATGCAGTAAGACAAATGTTCTGATTGGAAATTGGAAAGTAGTGTTAGTATTGCGTTCTAAATGTTTATAATAATACAAATTCATTTGATTTTGATGATGCTTGAAATTTTTGAGAATATGGTGAAACATCTACAGGAAGAGCCCAGTAAAATTCTTAAATTTAATTGTATAACATATTTTTTTATTGATTTCAAATTATAATATTATCCATACCACTACCTTTTTGTTAGACATGTACCAGGTACCTGGTGTACCTGCTTTTTATTCAGTACCTGAGGCATCCGGCACTTTTTCAAGGAATTGGGGGGTACTTAACCAGTTATAAAACCACATAATTCTCAAATAAACTTTAAATTTAAATTAAATAAATTAAAGTTGTTGATACTCTTACACAATCTCATTTTACTCACCTTTTCGTGAAATCGCAGCCTCTGCACAAATCACATTAACATTTCCTCTTGATGGAAAAAGCTTATAGTTTTTGGGTCGAATTGGACATATCACATTGAGAAAGATAGATACATTGAGAAATAAGTAGAGAAATTGGGCAATGTTGATGATTGTTGTGTTTCTTGGCCGGTTACCCGGAAAACCCATTACCCGGTACATCTCTACTTTTTGTAGTACAAACAGTACATAACTAATGATTATTTTTGCATCTTCTGCCAAACACAAAAATTTGTTGTGATATAATATGTACAATGTATTTTAGTCAAAACTAATGCCCACCAGTAATAATGTAATGTAAAAATAAGCAAATCACTCAAGAGAAGAGGCGGCCTGTTCACTATTCTATAAAATTTATCTCCACACTATCACATTAAAAATGGTTTGTTTACAGGTATGTGACATTCCTGTAAGAGCTGCAAAATTTGTATCTAGAAAGAACTGGGTAATTACTGGTTCTGATGATATGTTGATCCGTGTATTCAACTACAACACATTGGAAAGAGTACACTCTTTTGAAGCACATTCAGATTATGTCAGGTGTATTGCAATCCACCCTACACAACCTTACATACTCACTTGCAGTGGTAAGTTCAATAAATCCTATTTTTAAGATATGAAGATTTATATTAAGGTCTTGTTCTGTATTAAATGGTTAATTCTATGGTGATTATTGTAGATGACCTCCTAATTAAATTATGGAATTGGGACCGTAACTGGGCATGCCAGCAAGTCTTTGAGGGCCACACCCACTACGTCATGCAAATCGTCGTCAACCCGAAGGACAACAACACTTTCGCCAGTGCCAGCCTGGACACTACTGTCAAAGTGAATATCATTAATTTATCTTATGTAGTATTGATCTATAGTCATCAATGTAGAAAGGGTATTTATGTATAATTTTTTGTTTATGTAGGTTTGGCAACTGGGTTCCTCTATTTCCAATTTCACTTTAGAAGGTCATGAGAAGGGTGTGAACTGTGTTGACTACTACCATGGTGGTGACAAACCATACCTGATCAGTGGTGCTGATGATCGTCTTGTCAAAATTTGGGATTATCAAAATAAGACTTGTGTACAAACTCTAGAAGGTATTTATCTAAATTTGTTATAACTCTGTTATACCAGTGGGGAATTTATTATTCATAAACACTTATCATAATTATGTGTGTTTCAGGTCATGCCCAAAATGTAACAGCAGTGTCCTTTCACCCTGAGTTGCCAATTTTGCTCACTGGCTCTGAGGATGGCACAGTCAGACTATGGCATGCTGGCACATATCGTCTCGAATCTTCACTTAATTATGGTTTTGAAAGAGTCTGGACTATTTCATCTATGCATGGCTCTAACAATGTTGCAATTGGGTATAGTAACACCTTATTTCAAACATTTTATATTTTGAAACTTAGTAGTGTGTGATTTATTATTATTGATTATTTTTGTTTTACAGGTATGATGAAGGAACAATTATGATAAAAGTGGGAAGGGAAGAGCCTGCAATATCAATGGATGTGAATGGAGGTAAAATTATTTGGGCTAAACATTCAGAAATGCAACAAGTCAATTTGAAGGCACTACCTGAGGACACGGAAATAAAAGACGGAGAAAGAGTTCCTGTTGTTGCCAAGGACATGGGATCCTGTGAGATTTATCCGCAAACAATAGCACACAACCCCAATGGTAGATTTGTTGTTGTATGTGGAGATGGCGAATACATTATCTATACTGCTATGGCCTTAAGAAATAAAGCATTTGGCACTGCACAAGAGTTTGTGTGGGCATTTGACAGCTCTGAGTACGCCACATTGGAAAATTCGAGCACTATAAAAGTTTTCAAAAACTTCAAGGAGAGGAAGAGTTTCAAACCAGAATATGGTGCTGAAGGTAATACATATTCTCATACATAATTATCCTACTAATATTGACATTTTATGTCATTCTCTTAATATTGTCTGTTGTAATCATGCCCAAAGATTTGTACTCTAAAGTTAGTTGGCCCTCTAAGTATTCTATGTTTCATTTTAGGCATTTTTGGAGGCTTCATGCTTGGAGTCAAGTCCATCAGTGGAATGGCGTTCTCTTTCTATGACTGGGAGCAGCTGGAACTGATAAGACGGTAACAAAAACATTTTAAAAATCTTCATAAATCAAAGCGAAACTCTGATCGATCGTAAAACGACTGCATTCAGCATTGATATAGCTTGATCTCGGAGGAATAAAAGGCTTGTTTGAGTCATGGGTTTCAAGTCGAAAGTTTTTTCACCAATTTTGGGCGGATTTCATGTACGTCCTCGAAATTTTTTAAAGATATTCATCGCAAAAGAGCGTAATATTCGCGTGTTTGGAACCTGCCATACTAGTTACAAAGTTTTACTTTTTTAAGATTTGACGTACAGAGTGAAATATTTTTACCTACTACTGCTATTTTTTGTGATTGTCCATATTGTTGCAAAGCGAAAGTATATTTATTATAGTGTCCTTCGGTGATATAATTTCGATGGTGCGTAATTTATCCCATTCTCAGAGAAAGTCTCTACTGACTACTCCATAGTATAGGTAGATGGAACCTAATGACAGTGGCCACTCATTATTATGATTGGGGATGATTGGACTGAGTAAAAGTACGAGTATTTGAAAAGTATGTCCCTTATATACAGGGTGACTTCAAATCCAACAAAGCGGAAATAGAACTATATTTTAAATGCTTGCTGCGTAGACCCTGAAAGGAAGTAATCTTATGTCCTTTACCGTCGCTTTCAACTGGAAACGAAAATTTGCTGCTAAAGTCATTGAGGGGGTCATAAATTTCTAATATATCATGTGTACTGTTTTCAAAATGGCGACATGTTAGTTCCTTTTCCTGCCACGTTCCTAATGATTCATGCAGGCGGCACTTGAATTCAGTCAATAGACTACTATGTACTTGCATCCCGCACTGGCCTTTCGTACTTTGTGCTTCCGATGTTGTTACATAAAGCGCAGGACTTTTCGCCCCATTTGACAGATTCCCTATGTTTCTGGCCGTGCTATAATCATCATCATCTTGGCGGTTAATCCCGGCTACTGCCAGGGTCCGCTTTGCTACTCGTTTCTTTTCCACTTCACCCGGTCTTCGGCATCCTCGCTTTGTAACCCGTTGACTCGCATCCGACACCGATGTCAATCCAACGCTTTTCATCCAATCAATCCAACATTATATATACAATAAAGCTAAGCGACTTTTGGTATCCACATATAACTCATGGTTTAAAAAAAATCAAGCTACACCTACTTATTGTACATGTAAGCAGAGCTGCTATTTGAAATTAGTTAAATATCACAATAAAAATGCTACATAGGCTATTTGATAAGGTGCTTTTTCTATCCTTCCTTAACTTGCTCGCGATTCTGTGCCATTGTGCATAATAAATGTGACCCTCAGTTTTGTTCCTCCTTTTTAAAAAGGTATGAATATCTTAATATCTATCTTGGCATTTGCGAATGGCTGAATATCGCTGCAATACAATTACAATAATATATCTACTTTATACACTATAATCAAATTGGGAAATACATCGGGTTTTAGAAAATACCAACTGCAATTTCTATCCAGGTAGAAATAAATTAAATATTCCATGCTGGGGTTGGTTGAAAGTCAATTGACACATAAAACACTAGTAGACCCGGCGCGACTTCATTCGCGTGCACCCTACTTTACCCCTACCAACTCTTTTTTACTTGCTTATAAACCTTCCTCTTGAATCACTCTATCTATTGTTAAAAACCTCATTAAAATCCATTGGGTGGCTTAAACATCTAAGCGTACATAGAGACAGACGGCGGGAAGCGACTTTGTTTTCTACTGTGTATAGAATAGCATATGTAAAAGTGAATGATTTTTATACGCGCTCGATTAGCCTACATTGCACGCGATTGTGACTATGTATTAACACTAGTTCCTAGCCTAATAAATGACGTTACCATCTCTGCGTAGCATCGAGATCCAGCCGCGGAACGTGTTCTGGTCGGAGAGCGGCAACTTGGTCTGTCTGGCGACCGACGACGCCTACTATGTGCTGAAGTACAACGCGGCGGTGGTGACCCGCGCGCGCGCAGCCGGGCCCTGCGCGGCCGATGACGGCATTGAGGACGCTTTTGAGGTACGTGACTGTTGAGGGTCACACAAATAAAGTACTATAACCAACCTCTTCGCCGATACGTCCGCGCCATAGAGCCTAGTTAGTCACCTACCGCAGTAAAGCGATCGGTAGATAATGTTAGTAGTGCGCGGCAGTGCACGTTTGGCGCCTAGCTTAGCTTACCCTTTAGGCAACTACCTAGGCTCTAAGCAAACTACCTATCAGTGCGGCCGTAACATAAGCGGCAACTGTCGGTCAAGACTGTTTGATAATTTATTTTGGTCTCAACATGGCGGTTGGGGAGGTCGCAGCGTTCATAATATGCAACAATGGAACAAAAATATAAAAGCCTAGTTAGACGGTATGCCTTTTGATAACAGCTGAATATACCTGTGTGTGTGAGTAGAATCTTAAACAAGTTGCACATTCATACGAATCGTACGATCGAATCCCGACATTTGAGCTCTGTTGCACCTCGCACATTAAGTGCAAAATATTTCATGAAATTTAATTCGTACATTTCGCGGAATTCGTACGAATACACCTCAAAAGAGCGACCGGCCTATTCACTCTTTGTAATGGGTTAAACAAAATTCCATGGCCGACCTGGAAGCCGCTAAATAGGCTGCGAAAACAGGTATGCCGATGTAAAAAGAATATCTTTAGGGGATATACAAATGACAGTTCTCAGTGCGACTGTGGCATATTTCCGCAAACCATGGACCACCTCGTTTCATGGTCGGCGTGTCCTAAGACATGCACAATGAAGGACTAGTTTGAGGCAAGTCTAAACGCTGTATGCGTCGCCGAATACTGGGCGAATAAAGTGTAAGTTAAAGTTTAGTCCATCATCTCGATAAGAAGAAGAAGAAAAATGGCTTAAACAGATTATTTGTGTCCAGCCGCGTTAATAGCATTTAAAATACTGTTTTTTTATTTTGCCACATATGTAATTACAAAATTTATTCCACTATTATCAAAGTTATAGTAATAGCTTGTGCCCATTCGACGGTCAATAATGTATTGGAATACTGGCTGGGGCATAAATTAGTCACGGTGATAAGAAGCGCTGATAAGGGTCGCCGGCAGTGAACGCTACCAGCATATAAATTGCAGCTCTCGTTTTTATCTATAATAGGACACATTTTATAGTTAGGCTTGGGCATAGTAGGTAATAATATTATTTTAAAGACAGATGTCTCGAACGCCCAGGTTTTGTACTAATTAAATCTCATTATATAATTTATTTACACTGCAAACTGATGGAAAGTAGTCACCGCCATGCCTATGGACATCAGCAACACCAGGGGCGCTACCAATGCGCCACTAAGGAGACCACTAATATACCTCTTGAACGATCCCATGTCATAATCCAAAGGAAACACTGTGACTGTGATTACGAAAAATATAAAAATGTATCACTTGTATATAGCTAGATAGTGAGCAGATCGTACAAAAACTCAAAAAAATAACGGTACGGGGTGCCAATCCGCTTCAGAGACTGTTCAATCATTCTCAGGGTCCCCAGCGAAAGACCACGACGGTTGACGGTGACTGTTTCATACTTTAAGGCTATTTAATTTTTCAGCACCGCTACGAGCTCGCCACTATCTAGGTGTGCTTTCTAATGCCGTTGGCGAAGCGAAGTTGACATTAACACTGAGACAACAAAACCATACAAGCTACAAAACTATAAATCTAATCCATTTGGTTTCTTAGGGTAACATGTTACGAGTACCTTTATCTTGATATCTCGTATATCTGGCAACTTTTCTCCAGGTGGTCGGCGAAGTGAACGAGACCGTGAAGACCGGGCTGTGGGTTGGTGACTGTTTCATCTACACCAACTCCCTGAACCGAATAAATTACTACGTCGGCGGCGAGATCGTCACGATATCGCATCTGGACCACACCATGTACATCTTAGGCTATGTGGCGAAGGAGAACAGGTACCAGGAGTAAACCACTTTTTACCACACGATATTAATTGTACTTGCACAACTTACTAATTGTGCTCCCAAAACTTACCATTGTGCTCCTGCAGCTTACTGATTGTGTTCCCACAACTGTGTTTGAAAACTTGTTAACTGCTTAACAAGTTTGTGACAAGAAATCAGATTTATTTCGTAGTTAAAGGTAGCAAACGAGCACTGAGAGCACTTGAGCTTCCATCATCCCACACCATCACACATTCCAAAGCCACAGCATCAAAGGATACAACGATTCAAAAAGTATTATCGGTGTCTAGCTAACTAGTGTGTAGTGTTTTTTATAAAATAAATCACTGCCGTTGCATGAAGTAGCGGCTGGAGATCGAGAGCCATCAGCGTACGACGCGAGGATGCCGAAGTTCAGGCGTAATGGAGGAGAAGCAGAAGGACCTTAGTAGCCAGGATTGAACACTTTAATGGTTATAATATACATTTTAAGGATATGTTCCGGGTTTCCTATCGCGTACCTTTATTGACGAGTAGTCCGATATTTCGACACAGTTGCATGCATCATGGTCACGGGACAACTGGAGAGCTGCGAGCGCCGGACTGTGTTGGTTAGCGATAAACCGGCCGAAGTCGATCTACCCTCTTCCGCAAAAGTTGTCTGCTGCTACTGGAACTCGAACTCACTTTTAAGTCACGGCGCACTACACTGAGCGTATCATTCACTTTTTTAGTTCAAACATTATGTTATAATATATGTTTAAAACTTACTTGTCTTCCCAGGCTGTACCTGAACGACAAGGAGTTGAACATCGTGTCGTACTCGCTCCTGCTATCCGTACTGGAGTACCAGACGGCGGTGATGCGCGGCGACTTCGAGACTGCGGACCGAGTGCTGCCGACCGTGCCTCACGACCACCGCACCAGGGTCGCACACTTCCTAGAGAAGCAGGTGGGTGAGAGTGTTTCAGTTGGGTTTGTTGGGCTGTTGGTCTTGACAAAATATCGGTAAATGGATGGTATTAATACTGGGTACGCAGGCCGCATGACCACAGCACCTTGGTTCTGCATTTCTGTTACATGAAGTCCAAGTGTATATATTTAGGTCGACAGTTACGGCTATCCTTTAGGCGGGTTGTCTCTTTGCTTGTCGCTCACTTCGCTGGCTCAGCGACCTGGGAACTTGCCTTGCGACACAAAGATTCGCCATTTGAGCCTATCCCATCGTTTGTACTAATTACTGTACTGACAACATTTGATTTTAATTTCATTATCCCTAAATTTTTTTGTAGTTAATGTGTTAATTGACCTCTATGTTTTGTACGCCATAACACGTATGTATACATGTGCTTCACAAAATAAAGAATCTCGAATCTTGTCACCGAGTAACATAAGGGAATCACTCATAACTCATTTCGCCATTTGTGCCTTTCCCATCGTTTGTCACCGAGTAACACACAAACCACTCATCACTCACTCCACCGTCCAGGGCTTCAAGCAACAAGCGCTGGCGGTGTCCACGGAGCCGGAGCACCAGTTCGAGCTGGCTCTCTCGCTGGGCGAGCTGCAGCGGGCTCGGGCGCTGGCCGCAGCGGCCGCAGCGGCTGACGGGGAGGCGCCGTCGCGGTCGGCGGCGGCTCGCTGGGCGCGGTTGGGCGCCGCCGCGGCCGCCGCAGCCGACACACACCTCACCAAGCTGGCGTACCAGCAGGCGAGGGACTATAGCTCGCTGCTGCTGTTCGCCGCTAGCACTGGTAGGTGATAGTTGTAGTCACTGGTAAGTAAGCGTGCGAATCACCCGTGATTAGGTCTGACGTTGATGTTGATAGGATTCTGGATGGAGATGGGTTAGGTGATAGCTGGAGGTTGTGGAGGAGATGGTGCTGGGGTGTCAGCGCGGTAAGGGAGAGCGCAGGACTGCATCCGTACCGCCGATCTCTGATAGTACGCCGCCATCTTCATGCATTGAGCAAGCCAGAGCTGTCTTGCTGCGATTGGTTTAAACTCAGTTGCACCGAAATGACAGCGTACTGGCGGAGGCGGTACGACTCTATTGCGACTAGCGATCGGTACTTGTCGGTTACATTCGGCCAGCTTCGCAGCGTTCGCAGTGGTGGCGATCTTAAATGTCATTTAGCGTTTGCTTAAATAGAATGCTTCTTGTCAAGAGTAGTAGAATCAAAAAGTGCGCGCGTCCAAAGGAGCTTCCAGTAAGTGACCAGGTGCATCAGTTAACATCGCGCGCACCATTTATGTTAATTTAGGAATTCTCTCACTCTTACTACCTAACTTTAACTCCTCTGGTGTCGCTGATGTCCATACGCGGCGGTGACCACTTCATCAGGTGGCCCGCTTGCCTGTTTCACTGCCGTATAACATGAAAAAAAAAGTAATGTGTATGATTAACGTGGCCTTTACTGGACTCTTTACTATAGTATTGCGCTATTGATCACATCCGCGTATATATATTGTATACTTTTATAACGTTTAGCGTTAAACGTTACTGTAATTATAAGCGCCGACGATTGACACATAAATCAGCCTTTTGCTGTAATAATTTTGCCTAGCTAATCCTACTCCGTCGATTCGCAGGTGACAAAGCGCTCTTGGAAGAGGTAGCGCGAATGACTGCCGATGAGGGCGATGATAACATTGCATTTTTGGCGTACTTCACGTTGAATGATTTAGAAGCTTGCTTGCAATTGTTGATCAAACGCGACAAGCTACCTGAAGCTGCCTTCTTTGCTAGGTAAGCACAGAGGAGACCGCTATCGAGACTCCAGTGGACCTCAGTCTGAATTCAGTAAACAACAAAACTATAACTATGTTTTCTTTCAGGTCATACATTCCATCCAAAATTTGTGATGTGGTGAAGCTGTGGCGGGACACTGTGGGTGTCACAAATAAAAAGTCCGGCCAGTCGCTTGCTGACCCAGAAAATTATGAAAATTTATTCCCCGAATATCAAGTACGTTAACATCACGTTGATTTTCAACACATATTTCTAGTATTTACAATTGATGTAGTCAAGAAAACATTTAGTAAATAAAAACTCTTTGATTTGTCATGCAGGAATCATTGGCGTTAGAAAAATTCCAGCGTGAATTTGCTTTTGAATACAATTCACAAATGGCCAACCTCCCTACCGACTCAAAGCTGTGCAATATTGATAGAAATCTCCATGAAGAAAAGCAACAGGCAGAGGCCAACAATTTAGTAAAGCCTGGAACCTCCATTTCCTTTGAGAGGTGAGTAAATGGTTAATTTTAGTAGCAGAGGAATTCGAATGTTTGCATTGAGTAAATTTAACTACCTATATACTCTTGACTTTTAATTCATTATAAAAAAAGTTTTATTTTACTATTTAAAATGTATGATGTCAGAATTCCATTTTTATTTCTGCCGAATGTATTGACACGTTGTCACAATGTGCCAACACAGTACATTTGATAGATTATAACTAAAACCTAATTTCGTTTTATATTTTGGTATGAATTCATAATTTATTTGAACTTTACAGACCACCAACCACAGCAATTATTAGGACTGACAGGTGTGTGGTTCTCTACTAAAATTCTGCTAGGTACGGTCGGCCAAGAAAGTGGTATAAAATTTGTTAACAAAGGTTTTGATGAAAACTACCCGTGTAACTAAAATGTCGCTAAAGTTATGCCATTTCAAACAAACGGATATTAAGCCTTGTTATTTTATTATGTGCAACTTGTGCATCGTTAGGGTGGTAGACCACATTTTTGGCCAACTGTACAGCAAGCAGTACATCTTGTTTATGGCTATGGTTAACTATTATAAATAATATTATTCGATACATCATGTAATGTTGCACGTCTCTCCAATCTGTAAGTACTTCGCGGGAACTTTTTAGTTTTTGAACTAGGGCACAAGAAAAGTAATATATTATAGTCGGATAGGAAATTGTATTTTAATATTTTCACAACAATGTTCAAAGGTTCCTTGGAGTAAATGTTGCTATCATTTCTAAAGGACTTTCCTAATACCCAGCCTATATGATGAAGAAACTTTCGCCATGTCTAATCATTAGGTTTAGCATCTAAACGGGTGATATTTTTGCTACAACATGTGGCTGCAATGTTGTCACTTTGTCATTCACGACAAACTTAATATTGAGCAGCAATCGTAGCTTCAATATAACACTGCGACTGAAACTACAGTAGTAGAAATTACTGTTGTCAATGGTTACCGGTAAGGCCGGCCACTGTGTTACAGCCAGGCCACATAGTTACTGCATAACAAATATTGCAAGTTATGAAGTCCTTTTATAATTAACCATGTTAATCATTTACAGACCAGAGATCGCAGAAGCTGACAGCACACAGCCAGAGGCCGCAGACTCGACAATAAAGCGCAAGCAGTCCGTTGACATTTTAGAAGATATCGAGCGGGAAATAGACGAGATGGAGCTAAGCGATAACGCAGACGTGGTGAGTCCGATAGAGCGTGCGCTGCCTTTGGTTAGTCACACAGGTTGCATACCTATCCTATCCTTGGAAACATCCAGGCTAAGGATAATAATTTGGACCAGCAACAATACTTACTCTCAGCCAAAGCTGCAACATCCTGTATATGTTTGATAGTGTATAGTCAAATAAGCTACAATTTTAAAAAATTGGCCCTTTATCGTATCAGCGGTATCATTATTGTTCTAGGTCAATATAATAATATGTGAATTCTTCTTTTAATCGTAACTTAAGGATAACGAAATAGAAGGTAATTGTTTTTCAAGAAGTTTTATAATATAGAAGCTAGACCCCTCTTAATTTCCTAGTGATATGCGTTTCATACCAAATGTATTATAATGGGTAGTAATGCTAATCAAGATTTCGCTAGATGGTGTAGGTGGAGTGTGAGGTCTAAACGAAATTACGTGATGCTCATTGGTCCAGCTTCGTTCCCTTTGCGGATGGTTTCAAGATCATTGGGGCAGCCCGCCATGTATTCTGTTTTGGCGATGTTCCGCTTCAAATCGCCGTGTTCTTGCACGTTCTTCTACTTGTTTACCCTGGTCTTAAGATCCTGTCCAAGCCCGCTCACAAATGCAATGACATCAGCGCATTCTATGAGCTTCCATGAGAAAATAGGTCTACCGACCGCGGGCCCAATGATACGTATTGAACGTACGAAAGGCATCTTTTGGGCATATGATATTTAACCGGTATTAACTCCATTCATCTTTGCTTACATCTACAGAAGTATCCATCCACATGAATATTTATCACTTTCCTTGTTACATGACTTTCATTCATCTATATAACTGGCCAATACCACGCTAGTCCATTGTTCCTCATCTATTCCGTCAGTTATGTTTATTAATGTTGTTTGTTTTATGTCGTTAAACATATAAACCACATATAGTGTACAAAGAAAAGTAGTTCTGAGCTAACCAGACTGGATTTATGATAGCAATTACTTTCCAAGCCAGTGAATGCATAGCTACGGGTATCTCAGTCGGTCGCTTGAATAGAATGACGTTATGTATGTTTTATTATCCTTGTGGATATTTCAATAAATATAGTTGTCCAACTCTTAAAAAAAGTAGCTCCCGAGCGCTTGCTTGCTAACTCTGTGATTGGTTTTGATTGTGGTGCAACTTGAGTTTGTAGTACGTCGGGAGAACTGGAATGTTGAGCCACCTTACCTCATCATTTTTAAGAGATTATGGTGTAGCGGGGTATCCATAGGCAGCGGTGACCACTTTTTATCAGGGAGCCCATTTGCCTGTTTACCTACTGTATGACATAAGAAAGTAATTAGTCGGTACGAAACTGTTTGTTATTTTACCTGTCTAATCTTAGAACATAAATTTATTGGAATCCATGGATTCGTTCTAGGAAGGTCTGAGTCTTTTGGATTGAGGCGAACCTAATAAATTCGGCCCGTTTGTCACCGAGCTATTGGCCGTAGTCAGTGCTTGACATACGCGTAACGCTGATGTCGCGGTGGTCAATCTAAGGCCCCATTCGGTGTTCGACCGACGCGTAACGCTGATGTCGCGTTAGTCAATCTAAGGCCCCATTCAGTGCTCGACTGACGGTACAGGCGTAAGTACATACGTCGCCAAAATGTATGACTGACGTAAGCTACGTGACGTGCGTAGCGCGCTTCAGCGTTGTACTGAAGTCGTTCATATAGCTTCGGCCGACCGACGTACGCGCTACGCGTCGGTCGAGGACTGAGTACGGTTTTAGTATAAGGACGCTGTACGCACCAGATTTTATCCATGCTGGTTTACTTATCTACGTATTAAACGCATATTACCATGTCCTTTTTAAAAACGTTGTTTAATTAATTAGATGTGCCACTGAATAATCTTTATTGTCTGTTTCAGGATTTGTCGGATGAAGAAGACCTCATCGACTAATGTCTAAGTAATTTTTTTTATTTCATGTTACTGATATCAATAATATGTATTTCCTAAAGTGCTAATTCATTGTAAGATTAAAGTATTATACATATTTTCATCTATGTTTTTGGTTCCTTGCATTCAACTGAAGTAATAGTTAGGTAGCGATAATACTTATACTTAATAAGAAATGAATGTGAATGAACGAAAAAGTTATTATATGGGTCTGTATACGGTATTTGATTCTGTAAAACTCTATTATTTATATGTTTTTAGTAATTCTTTACTTACTTCACTTGATATATAGTACAAGTGGATCAATAGTTCGCAATAAATTTGCAATATATGCCTATTAAGAAAATTTTGTTACCTAAAGTCAACTATAGCATTTTTACATTCAACAGAAATTATATTTGTATTCAATGGTGATGTGTTTATACAAAAACTTGCAGTATTGCCATTATCGGAGTGTTAATTTTACTATCGTGTTGAAGAGGCAATATAACGGTAGTTCGGGCACCAAGTTCATTAATGGAATTAGATCGCCGCCGTGCCTATCCTCGTTGAAGTTGCTAAAACAAATACCGTATCGCGAGCCTTGGGTGATCCATTACATGTTGTTTTTACATTCCAAAATAATGCAATATCTGACAAAATAAGCGGTTTATGGGTTTGATAAAATATCATTTTATATAATTTATTCAATAAATTATGATTCGTTTTACGCCATATGATCTACCAATAGTGATAATTAAAGAAAATAAATTAAATTGTTTATTTGTGTAACTGTACATTCACATCACTGTAAAATCGTGTAATGTTATAATATTATGAACTTAACACATAATTACATTTACATTTCTATGAATAAAGATGTGTTAAAATAGTTGTCATGCGTTAATGATTGCCCTTGTTTGTTGCATTGATGCGAGACGCCGAAGATAAAAAGAAAATTACGACTTCTTTGTTCTTTGGATGCATACGTGCTAGTTTTGTGTCTCACGTCTGCCGCCAAATTGCAGCAAGTTGTTAATGCAAAATTTTTAGAATTCTATTTTTTGTACGGCATCGTACAATACTTGTTCGCGCTGAGTTTGCCGCTGATTCGGGTCAACAAGATAACCACAGCACGAAATACAAGATTGTTTTTATGCTATACCCCTCGTATAATGTAAGTAACGAACTGTAAGAGCGATAGCGGGTTGCGGTAAGTGGTTGGCTTAATTCACAAACCGGCAAACATAGCGCGAACAGGGGCCCTATTTTTGAAACCGCTCGCATCCACACGAGCGCTCGCCTTCTTATGCTTGTCTTTTCTATCTCAAGCACCTTACGACGAATGTGAAAGAGTTGGGTAGCGCACGCGCTCGGTGTCAACAATTTAATCTATGGACAAACGTTTTATTATAATTTAGAAAATTGGGAGCGTCGGTGGCTGAGTGGTTAAGGTATCCGACTCGTAAGCGAGCGGTACCGGGTCCGAAGTTGTACATTAGTTGAATGCTAATCGATGCTATTACGCTGAGGGAAAACATTATGATGAAACCTGTACATTCAGGCGGCTGAATGTGTAACCATCATTCTATCTGGTCGTGTGCTCGAGTGAAAGAAGATGTAGTGATTATAAACAGAAAGGAATGCTTAGCTGGTTTAGGCAAGTAGAGGGGATGAATGAAAGGAAATCAACGAAAAATGTATTGGTCGGAAGAAGAAGACCGAGACGCACGCATCACGATCAAGTCGTTGACATTTTAAGGAAAGGTCAGGTCAGGAGTATCCTAAATCGACGTTAATGTGTGAAAAGGTTAGGAGATCTGTCAGGACCGTAGTAAGTAGAACGATATGGTCTTTGCCTACTCCTACGGGAAAAAGACGTTACGTTATACCTATGTAATTTCCCCCCTGCCATATTAGTGATGTCGATTATACCACTACTGTTAAACCAAAGCCCAACCTATTGGTAATTTCTATTTCTATGAATACACTCCGATTACTAAGTTATTACGTAAAAACATTTTATATATTTTTAAGTGCGATGAATTAGGATCATGTCGATTCCGAACTAAAGTTACCTACACAACACAAACATCGCGACGCCCGCTGAGAAAACATGCAGCTGTGTCAATTTACTTACATTCAGCATTCCACATTGGCAGACTTTTAAAATAAGGTCCCTGATGCATGCATAATGGCTAAAAAGGATGTGTCACTTAAGGTAATTTGGATCAGAGAATAAGTCTGAGATTGCAATGAAGAAGAATCTTTTTCCTGCAGTTGATAAAGCTAGATAGTAAAGTGAGGCTAATAGAGCGCTGAATTTGTAAAGGGTTGTTCGCGGCGATTGTAGTCGCGTTGACTGCGAATGTTTTGGAGCGCGCGGCGGCGGCGGCGGCGGCGCAGTCCGCGCCTGCGATCCCGCGCACACGCTCCTGCGCAGCCGTCGCACGGTAAGTTCTCACCCAGCTAAGCGTACTTACAGCTATATAAATCAAACGAAATGTTTACTTAAACAAAACAATTGATTTGTTCATTTTTCATTGTCGCGCTCGCACGATGCCTAGTTTTTATTTAGGGAGCGGAGCCAGTCCTTCGTTACTATTTAAAAAAAATATGCAGTGCAGAAATTTACTAATGATCATTATTAATTTTTAATTTTTTTATATCGGATAAGTCAACCGTTACGTTACCATAATAGCCGCAACAGTGCATAGCGTGACTATCGTTAAGAAAATACTGCGATACCAAATGTGTGAAGTGTTTTGATGGGTAAAAAATACTTTTATTTAATGGACAATCGGTTTTAAAGTAAATTACAATTGAACTAAGTTCCGGCGATATCCATCACGGTCACTAATCGCACATAACTTATTCGACACAGCAACGACTGTGTTTAACGAGCATGGCTTTACAATGCCGAGCCTAAAAGGCGTGCAGGGATTATACTGGTAACAGTGTTGCTGTAAAATTAGGTCGAATGAAAAATGAAACCTACAAAAAGGGCGAAATCCTCCGATTTGTTTAGGTACCTTAATGTTTAGCGCATACCTATTGCGACATCGCTGCCGAGCAGTGAGCTTGTTAGTAAGGACAGCATTTAAAATGCAGTATTCACTAAATAATATGCATAAGTAATAAGGTACATAAACAAAAGCCCGTAGAAAACCTTCCCAGTAGACTTCGAAGGTCAACTTGTGACAGTGGGTTTCCTCGACGGCCGGTGCTTGCCTTTGCTATTGAAGGTTGGTCGGATCAAGTGCGGATGCGGCGGTAGCGCGGCACCCTGTCTCTTTGCTTACAATGTAGCCGCTATTGACAGACTTCTCTGTAACGTTTTATCAAAAGTTTAGGTATTCTATTCACAGTTGTCTGTCTAATAACGTGTAAATACCGGTGCCGCCACACGCATTAGCAGACAGGGTTAAACCGCCAGTATTTTTCCCAAACGTGTACAGTCTACTTAATAGCAGTCAATACTATTCTTGAACCTATTATTCAGTAGATAATTTAAAATTGTCTAAAGTGACTCAGTGCGTGCTAAGTGCGTGCCTCTACACTTAGAACGTGGATAGGTAGGTACTTTATCCAAATAATATAGAAAATCTTCCACCATTTGCAAAGCGAACTTTACAATATAGATAAAAAATTACCATGTGCGAATCGGATTCGCAAGCGAAGGTTCCGTAGGTACTTATAGTTTCGCAAAATATTAACAGCTGCTTTTTATTGACAGACTTTTATTATTTTTTTAAAGGTACCTACTTTATTTAACACTTAAAGCTCTGAATACATTACCGCAATACTCCTTCTGTCTGTTTTTAAGATAAAGCGAAAACAAATTAGGTACCTACTTAACTCTAAAAATTTCCGAAAAAAATCAGGTTTCATAAAACACTTTTTAAATTTTTAAATACTGTTGTCTCGCGGTCATTATTCAAAGGAACATATTATCACCGGCATGTTACGTAAACGGAAATTACATTTAAAGGTAATGGGATTCATGTAGCGGCTCCGGCGATCGAGCACATATGTCTAAGACTTTTTTTTTTAGTACCTACTACAACATAAAAAATTTAAGTGTATGTCTGTAAAAATTTAAGTTAATCCTGCTATTTATACGATGCCTAAAATAATAAATACCCGTTCAAGTATTTGTGACAGTCTAAAGGTTTCTCTTGAATAGCTTCCGAAACAAATCATCGGATCTATGTAAACATATGATTGAAGTGCACAAGTGCCTATGTACCCATTTGAACAGGAATAGTACTTAATTTTTGTGTAGTTACTTTTTGTTTCGATATTTTGCAGGGTTATATGTTAATTTAAAAGTACCTATGCGAATCCGCGTTTAGATTTTAAACTCTCTTAAAGATTTTCAACCAACAATTTCTATACCTAATATTCAGAATGTTATAAAATATGACGTTGATACTATTATTTATGTTGAGGTTAAAAGGCGTAACTATTTGATGTTTTATTTCTACGTTATGAAACTAAGTTAGGTTAAAATTTATGTACAGGTTGGCGCAAAATTTCTCGTCTGTAATTAATTTGTTTTATGATTTAATAATTTTATGTTTCAATTTCTTTTTAATGTTGCTTGTAAATGATACCTTTCGGTCAAGTAGCCGCCGCGCCTCCAGAATTGATAAACAAACAGGATCGATTTATGGCATTTCAGAACGCCAGAACTTCCAGCGATAGATTCTCGCATTCTTGACGAATATTATCTTGGAGAACTTTAAGCGTCTGAGTCTTGATATGCTCGGGACTTTAAATCGCTCGATCTTGCCGGCCAGTGCCAAATCGAGAGATTGAGCGACTCGGAAATGCAGCCTTCAGAATATCTTAACAATTATTGCGCGCTCTCGAGGAGGAGGATAGATTCTTGTCTTGTACGTATATTTTGTATTTGATAACTTCAAAAATTTCAAAGTAGGGTCGACTATTCCCACCATATGCAAAAAATAGAGCATCTTCCGAAAGAGCGTCACCCTGTAGGTGCGTATTATGTAGTACCTACTACCGTATCACAATAGGAAAGCTGTTGCCATTTCAAATGAAAACCTTTCTATTTCATCGCCATGTACCTTTATTAAATACTTAAAAAGTAAAACACACGTGAATCTCAGCTGATAAACATACGAAAGTACATAACAAACTTGTGGTGTCAGAAAATTACGTCGACCTTGAATGAGTGAAGTAGGTAAAACACTTACATTCAATTGTATTTTATCTAGATAGCCTACATTTTTAAGAGAAATATTTCAATTGCTCTCATGAACAAGATATGGAATAGATTATAAAGATGAAAACATATGCGATGACGACAGGTAGGTATGTACGTACCTTAACAAAACAGTTTATTGTATTTAGTACGAATAATACACAACTATTAAATCGATATTAACTTTAATTTCATTACATCTAGGTACACAGTGACGCACCGACTAAAACAGAAAATAAGTATTTTACCTGAACTCGAAAAATGTGACGATGGATGGATGTTTAGTCCTCACGTATAAACTTATAATGCACTTGACTTTGTGTATTTAGCCAAAAACTATCCTGCATGGAGGTCGGATGATTTATTTGTTTGTCAAGTTTGCGAATAAGTATGTTTGAATGTTTGTTTCTCAGGCGCTTTGTACCGTACAAAAGTTTGGTACAGTTTAATTGGATATTGCTATTTTATAGAAGCTTGCGCGGTTAGCAGGCAAAACCTAGTTTGTCTCATTTGCACGAACAAGATAAATACTCGCTTCCGGAAAGGCGATTGCTCTCACTTACACGACTAAGTACAGCGCCTATCGCCACCACCTTACTTTCGCAAATCGTGGAAAAATAATCCATTGCAACCGCCAGTTCTTAGAGGAGCATAGCTCGTCAGATTCCTCCTGTGGTCCAGCCAGCTGACACACAGGTTTCTAGAAGCTTGAAGCAAGCAGAAGTTGAGCTTGCGAGCAAGAGGGAGGCCGCAATGGTCAACTCGGAGAAGGCAGAAGTTCGAAACCCTTCTATCGGGTCTACTATCAAGATAAGGACCAGGCGCTTCTATCGTGACTTTTTCGTTTTCCGTGGACTTTATCACTGTAATATCAAGGTCGGTCGGTATGCGCCATTGCTGCTTCTGGCGTTGAAGTAGGTGAACGTCCAATTTCGCGGTCATTTGGGATACAAGGTCAAGTTGATCTCTTGAATTCTGGGTTGGGTTTGGTGATAATTCACACCGGCCGGTACCTACATAACCAAAATGAAGCGCTTGTTAGGCTCTTTATTAAGGTATAGGTAGGTTACTGCCGTACCTGCTGTTAAAGTTCACCATTATACTTATCCGCCCAAAATAAAATGCCACCGTTTTAACCTATTACCTACCTAAATGAGATATGTAGGTACCTATCGCATCACCGCATCGCACGCTTTTCATTAAATTCATGCCGCGGACGACCATGCTTTCGACTGGTCTTCCTACGAGTTTTAAAGCAGGTATATGTGACCCACAGGTGTCGCGGGTGTTTTTGTGCGGCGGTAGTCACTTTACCAGCGAAAGCGAGGCGGGAGCAATAAATCAGGCTTTACAAAAAGCCTGAGTGATTTAGTTAACTTACAGCAAAACATTCGCAAAATTTTACTGTTAGGTTATCTCCATTTCTAGGACAGCTTGTTAGTAGTTGGTAGCGATTCAAGCCATATGATGTGCTGTCATAACAACTCTATAGGTACTGCGACTGAAGTAGATACAACGTAGAGTAGGTACGTACTCTCGCAAAAAGGAGGCGTTAACAAAAATATTACCTAGGCCAATCTTTGTTTTTATTTGATACAAATACAGTGTCAGTAAGTATAGGTAAAACAAATAATGGAAGTTTACGACGTTAGTATTCATGTTCTGTGGTTTAGGGCAAACATTCAAAGCAGTTTCTTCGTCATCTCCGATGTAGGAAAGGTATGAAGATTTTCCTTTTAGAGCTGATGTCTACTCATGCGGTGCAGTACACTGCGCGGCGCACGACGCGGTGCCACGTCACGGTGACGTTATTTTAAACAACACGCATAATTATTGACCATATATCTTCTCGACTGTGTTTTCTCAAGCGGGTGTAAAAAGTGACCGGAGATATTATTCATGTGCCGACTCAAATGCAACGAAGGGAAACGTACAAAAATAATATCATTCATTTTGGACTAAAAAAAAACAAAAATATTATGCAATTTTCAGAGAGACCATACAATTTCTACCATTTTCGTGAGCGATCGTTTCGTAGTTATTACAGTTTTGAGTTTGACAGCTGTCATCCACAATGTAGATCGCTACGAGAAGTATAAATTGTCTTCAGGAACTAATTTGCTAGGACTAATAGTTTCAGAGTTATTACAGTTTTAAGTTGGATAGCGTCATCCGAAATATAGATCTCGACGAGCACTATCATTTCTCTTTGATAACTAGTGTTCTAGAACCAATAGTTCCAGAGTTATTACAGTTTTATGTTTGGCAGCAGTCATCTGAAATTTAGATTTCGCCGAGCACTATCATTTCTTTATAGGAACTAGTGTTCTAGGACCAATAGTTTCAGAGTTATTACAGTTTTAAGTTTGTCAACTGTCATCCGAAATGTAGAACTCGACGAGCACTATCATTCCTCTAAAGGAATCAGAAAAAGGGTCTTACACATCAGCGGTCAAAATTTTTTTGATTAGGTGACTTCCTATTTTGTTCACACGCGTTATATCTGTACTTAAAAAAGGTAGACAGAGGTAGAGATATATGTGAGTAAACTATGTCACATAAGGAGGAAAGATTCGAACTCTTGGTAAAAAGAAACAGTCAAATTTTACGTCTTATGTTGACATCTACTGCACAATGGGGGCAAATTTAAAAAAAGTAGAAAAAGTTCATATATCAGAGCTAACATTTCGGGCTTCGATTGCGGGTTTTGCCCCTATCTTGCTGTGCGCCTCTGCACCTCTTCAATGTGCATCGGCACTTACTAGACTTGTTTTTAAAATATTCTTGTTATTTTAAAAAAATGAAATAATTAATAGATAGGCGTAAGGTGGGAGGGCTTTAGCCATACGTGGGGTGAGAGACTTTAGATGGGAAACCTCTCTTGAAATTTCTAAAATATTTTCAAATAAATAATAACCCAAAATGCACTTCAAATATAAAAAGGAAGAATTAAATCACTTTTTAACACTACTTAAAAAGGAAAAGTCATCAAGAAACAGGATTATAATAACTCAAGGTTGTGATTAGGTTCATAGGATCATAGTAACTACGACATAACTCAAAATATTATGTGTGACACTTATCATTTAAATTACCTACATACCTCAAAGCTACTCAGCTCCCAATTTTCTTATTGTATTTTATTACATTAAGGGTTTTTTTATCATGATACTTATAACATTTTCAACAAAATTAGTCTTTCTAATAATTATATGGAAAATTCGTTAATTTCTGATAACATATTAAAGTTATATCAAACGTTCTATATAGCTGCAATAGTGCCGCTTAAGATACAATTCACAGAAAATAGCAATATGCCAGTATGATATTTGATAAAATATATGAGTATTTTAGTGGAAGGCTTTACTCTCTACTCTACTCTACATGGCACTTATCGACACTTAACATACTTTATCTTCTAAATGATGTATTAATTTTGATAAATTATGTACAATTAAAGATATTTGAGCAAATATATACTTGTGAAAAAAAACGCCAATTTCATAGGAATGGAACCAATAGTAAATATACATTTTAAACCTTCTCAAACTGATGGTCAAAACCGTATGAAAATCCGTCGCATGATTTAAAAAGAGTAAACGGATATGTAGACAGACAGACGCGAAAAGTGACTTTATTTTGTGCTATGTAAGGATTCGTACTTATTTTGTGAACTAGATACTACTAAATGCAGTCTAACTTTTTCTCTGTGCTGTAGTAAACAATATTAACATCTTGGCGTTAATGTCCCGGTTGTGTTCTCGGGCCCGAGGGTCCGGGTTCTGGGTCCAGGGTTTGGCAGACCAAGTAACTACAGTGGAGCGACTGCCGTCTGCCCTTCGTGGCTCTGCTACCAAGGGCACCTGACCAGATTGGATTAGGGTTATTGTGCAGGTTTCATCACGATGTTTTTCCTCACCGTAAGAGCATCGGTTAGTATTCAACTAATGTACATAACTCAGTAAAGAGTCATTGGTACATGGCGGCAGTGGGATTCGAACCCTATTCTTACCTCTTAGAATTCGGTACCTCTCGCTTGCGCTGTGCAGTAGTAATAGGAAGAATACGTTGAACTTATGTATACGTTAACAAAATTATGACTACTTATCTACTAGCTACACACAGCTTACTACAGCTACCCATAAAATGACTTACCTAATTGTTACGTAAGAGTCCTAACTGTGACGAAGGTAAGCATATAAAGCGTTTTGCCCATTTTATTTTCATCCATTTAAAAACCACAATGCGATGATTGTCTTTGCTTTTGTATAGATAATTTGTATTATGGAAGCTATTAATTTCACTTAGGATACCGCAAATTCATCGCTGTTTAATACAAAAAAAAATTATACGACTAAGTTATCATAAAAATAAGCTTACGGCCTGCCTGATAGTATCTAAGCCTGTAATACCTGTAGGCAAATTACCTAACTCCGTTGCTAACAATTTTTTAATTTCAATTATTGATATGGTTACTATTGCGATTACGTATGATCGATATAATAGTTTCATAGTTTACTGCAATGGAATTTTGTTAGCAACTGAACCTATCAAATCGATACGGAATCGCACAAGTAACAATGTCAATCATTGAATTCCGAGAATTGTTGTAAACAGGGTTACGTTATTTCCCAAACTTTATTATGCCCTGGCCCGGTTATACACGATGGAGAAACATATTAATGTTTCTCCATCGTGACCCACCACAAGTTTTTCAATCCTCCTAGTGTATAAAGCTGTATCAAACAGTAATATTTTAAAGTTTTATTTTACCTGTACCTATAGTACATATTCTTTTTATTTCATTTAAGTTGTCCGTTGGAGTAGAATGTTGTCTTATTACCATTTAGGCGGTAGGTACCTACCTACATATTGTACGAATGATTTAATATTCTATGTTATATTGGTTTCATAATAATGACGTCTGTACTTTAGGCCACCAAAATAACGTGGCTATAATTTGCCTTTTCTCAGAGCTAAACAGACTCTTTTGCGATAGACAATAAAACACTAATTAATGACTTAACTTCGTTTGTATGACCAGTTTAACTACCAGTTTTTAATTACGGTGTGTTTAGGTACTGCTTGTCGGGCATTAGCCAAGGAAAATATATCCACAGAAAAATTAGTTTTTAGAACAGGTATGTAACAGGAAAACTTTTGTATGTTATGTGCGATATTGTTAGGTATTCTGTAGGGAAGAACCTCTGACAAAAAAGTAGTCATTGCTTTTCGTTTTTTAATGTTGTCTTCATTAGGAGGTGTTGTGGGTACTTACCTACCTGTTCAGTATTTTGGTAGTCATTATACAGGTAGTCGGAAGTCGAGACACATTTAGTTTGCGCAGGGCCTAGGTTTCTTTTTTATACTTCGTGACGTGGCTTCGTGGTTCTTTCAGATTGCTCTAGCTCTATAAGTATAGGTAAATTACCTTTTTCTCATTTACAACGATCACTACTCTTCAACACAATAGAGGTTACAACCGGTAAGAGAATTTACCTACGAACAAGCAAACAATCGCATGACAACCTATTAAATATCAACTCAACTATGTACCTACCTAGGTATGTACATACAAACGAGTACATAGCGGCATCTTCACAAAGCATCCTTTAGCAATCATAATAAAAATAATCGTAATTGTGATTCTAGTTCACAATTAAATAAATAAAGATTCTTCTTTACATTTCTGTGAATAAGTACTTATTGCTTATCGTTGTCGTTAGTCTCTACTTTCGTATTTTTCTATTGAAACGTACGTAGGTATAGGTACTTTAATAAATACCCATCAATAATGTTTTTTCGGTTTATTTGTATCTATCGACCCACCCCGGCTTCGCACGGGGTTTCTCGGCTTTCTTTACTATAATATGCACGTATTATAAACCTACAAGAAATTCTCTGACTAATGGTGAAGACGGCATCAAAATCCGTTGCGTGGTTTAGGAGTTAGCGAAAATATACACATACAGACAGACAGACAGATAAACGCGGAAAGCGACTTTAATTTGTTTTAAGTACCTATAGATAGATAGTTATGGACATAGGTATAAAGTAGAGCACGACAACCGTACTATTAGGTATCCACAGAAATCTAAATAAATTAACTTGTTTAGCCCGGCTTGCACCTAATTTTTAAACGCCTTTAAGAAAGTTAAATGACGTTAGTTTTTTTGTATGTAGTTTTTCATTTAAGTATCAACTTAAATGCGTTTAAGAGTTTGGTGCAAGCCGCCCTTAATGTATATGTAATGTACCAGAGAAATCTAAAGAAAAATCGTTATTAATTTAAATTAGTAAGTCAATTTCTAAAAATACATATTCATATTTTTGGATTTACTTACCTACTTTCTCTAACTAAGCAACCAAATTGATTGTACGTAGTTCTGGGTCGACGACATGGACGTTGTGATACTTGTCTAACCCTAACCTAACGTTCAATAGCGCAAGCCAAATATGATAACGTTGCAACACCAGACCGTTAAGCAATTCGGCTATTTTATAAATAAAGATCTATAAAAGTTGTGATAGGCCGCACGGCGTTGACCTGATGAGGAGCCGTCGGCGCAAGAATAGTTGCAGCTTGGCGCCCAGCCAGGGCGGCCTGGGTTGCGACTTGCGAGTTGCGAACTTGCGGTGCTAGCAAAGCGCGAGCAAAGGCGCCACGCCGCCACCCACCGTAGCTAGATTCAGTGGTCTTTTTGCCTGAAGTGCCATTTTTTTCGGGTTTGCGTAGAACTCCTGTGAAGGAAGACGGTGCGTATCTTACTGCGTTAAGGGTTGCACATTTAAATCTACAACTCGTTCTGGGTCTTAAAAAGTCTATTTGAGTGCTTAAAGAGTTTTATCACAAATATATTCATTACCGAGGTTAAAGCCGAGCAACTCCGTTCTAAGCCCGCTAAGTTCTTTGTCTTAGGTAGGTCTCACCGTTGATCCGATGACATACCACCCGCTCAGTTTTCCGTATTGACCTGCACTTCATGATATTAAACGATGATTTTTATATAAACTAATTTAATAGGCAAAATACCTAATTAATTTTACATATATTTGGTATCTACCATCAATATCACCATCATGATCACCATCAGCCCTCCTCTGTCCGCAAGGAGACCGGTCACACCACCCTGCATTATTATCTTTTTTTATTTATTTTATACAAGACAGGCGTTTGACCGCCATCTCACCTGTTGGTAAGTGACGATGCGGCCGAAGATGGATCTGATTAATGGATGGATGGTTGGATCTTCGATCAATATGCTATTTAAGCATTTCGCGTGGGTGACAGTTTGTTAAAACTTGCTAGCCTCGAACGACGCGATTCTTAAGCTAACCCCTTTTTGCAATTTCTTCTAAATGTCAAATCCGATTACAATGTAACTTTGTAGGTATAATCAGATAAAACTAAGCTAGGTAACTGTTCCGTATCATTTTATTGTGATAACTATTCTCTCTATAAAATTACACCTGGATAGAGAGGCAAAACAAATAACAGAGACGACATTCAGTCTTGTCGAGGGGATATAGTTAGGCGTTTGAATGATGATCTCAAGGCAGTCTCCGACTTGGGCGAAGTCAATCTAGCCGCGTTCATCGCTACCAAAACACAGGCGTGTTTGTTTTCCGAAAAACGGAGTCCATTCCATCTAGCTCCGGCTTTCCGGAATGTACGTGTGAAATTACCGACAACTTACAGCTCCTTGGTGTTGAGCTATCAACTAATCTCAGCTTTGGACAGTACATCGAATCCAAAGCATAGACTGCAGCCAAGAAACTTGGTATCCTCTCGAAGGTCAGGCGGTAATTCACTTCAAAGCAGTTGCTTCAATTATATCAAGCACAAGTCCAATCATGCATGGAGTAGGTAGGTGCTGATGCCATCTCTGAGTTACCAACTAACTGGCCGCTTTGGATTCGGTGAAAAAACGTACAAAGAAGATAATTTGTGACCCGCAATTGATTGAAGATAATTTGCAGAGCCTCGAGCATCGGCGTAGGGTTGCGCGTCTGTTGTTCTTCTACATGTTGCATTTTGGAAAGTGTGAGAAACAGTTGCACGATTTCATTCCGCCGGCCCCTTTCCGCCATCGGGAAACGCGATCCGGGCGAACGCTTTATCCTATGTCATGGATCTTCCAGCTATCCGCACGAGCAGCTTCGGTTCAATCTTTATAATGCGTACAGCTAAGGAATATAATTCTATTTCTCTATCTTAAGAGAGTTTGTAAATAATTTTGTACTCTGCATGTCGCAAGCTAATGCAACGTCTAGTGTGGGTTTGCTACCAAGCAGCAGTCAGTTCAACAATACAGACACTTTCGCGGATCCTGTGCAATGCATGAAGCGCTCCCGGTTCTTTAAGGGCGTGCGGGGGCTTCACATTCATGATGCCAGTGTGCACAAGGCAGTTGCCCAAGAAACCAATAACCCACCGCATTTTAAAACATTCATGCCCATTACTAAAGCGAATACCTCGCGGGGCTGCTGGTTATCTAAGGGGGGCTGCTCAACTGCTATTTTGCGGTGATGTGATTGTTTCTGATTGCCAGGATACCCGTCTAGCCCTGGAGGATAAGCACCCCACTCCGTCACCACCTTTTCACCTCCCAAACGCACCCGATTCAACCGATTCCTATGTGGTTACAAATAAGGATGAGGTTATTGCGGCGGTGATATCTTTTAAGAGTGGTTCTGCTGATGGTCTTGATGGGCTTTCTCCACAACATCTAAAGGACCAAGATTGGTTTCGGCAGCAGAGGTGGCTGTGAAGCTGTCGTTCACGCAACCCGCACCTATCTAGAACACAACGGAGCTGAAGTGTTGCTGAAGGTGGACGTAAAGAATGCTTTTATTTCTGTAGATAGCGCCTTGCTTACTGAAATAAAGAAAACCGCCCCTTCTATTTATAATTACATTTGGCAATGTTATAGCAAACCTTCAAAATTATTTTTCATCATCCAACTCATTTCCAATTTTCCAAGATTTTGAGTCTTTTTATTATGTATGATTTTGTTTATTATTTTTGGCTTGGCTCTTCCTGAGATCTGATAACTTTCAAAGTGAAACTGTTATGGGCTTGCGAGGCGTGGCCAATCAAATTTACATGAAATGTTTTGGTGGGATTTTGTTTTAGGTATATTTTATAAGATCTGCTCGTAGCATTTGTTGTGAAGCAGGTTATTATCTCAGTGTACGAATGATATCTATTAAGTACCTACCTACAAAAGATTTCGCTAGTCATTCACTGGGAGGACAAAAGGCACGTAAATCATTCCCCAATGATCCGTGGTCGTGTTGACGCAAGCATTAGGTACCCTTATAGTAGTTTTGTTTCACATAGCTCTCGTACCTGAGACCACAAATGACATCATATCAGATCGTTACCCACATTCAAGACCTGTTATGGTGGCAGTTACGTATTTAGGTAGATCTGTTATCACATTGTGTGTCAGCCGATGTCAGCCCAGGGTTCCATGTTAGTAAAGCAGGTAGAGCGAGAGCAGGACATAGAGATATACGTATGGATTACACAAAGTCTCCTCATGTAACTATGGAAAGGCTTTTCCATATCTGAAATAAGCCGTTTTACTATTTTACGGACGTGTGGTTTGTCACTGCGATGTTTCTCGTAATAATTTAATTTTAAGTTACGAATGTTTACTAACACTAATAATATGGACATTGTCTGAAATAAATTGATTTTATTTTAACAATACGAACAAATTAAGAAGACCATTAGACTGCCACACTGCCCAACATCCTGTTTCCTCGACTGTACCTACTTAGTTCTTACAGCTAATAAGTAGGTATCTAAGAAGTCAGTTGGCCACCGATTTCCCTTCACTGTGTTGCGTTCAGAAATATTGCAACTTCTTAAAACAGGTTTAAATAAGTACCTACGGTAAATTCGTTGTTTGACGAAACAAACGGGTCGTTAACCTTTGATATGTAGCATCAACGCCTACCACTTACTTGTGATAAGATTAAAGAATAATCAAGATTTTACTATAGGAAGGAGCACGTATTTGAGACAGTTCGCGTAGGTAGCTATTATTGATTTATCTACCACGTTTACTCTACAAGTCTACATGCTCGACGCATGGAATTTTTATGAAAAAATAAAACAATGCAGTGCCTCTAGCTGAAGGGTTCGGTAGAAGTAGAACTATTAACTTTAATTAGTACCTAATCTAAACCCAAGTTTTAACCGTAGAGCTTTGCCCGAAACTATGTTCAGTCGATTTATTGGTAGATACAGGATAGATTATAAAAAGCCTTTAAAAGAATCTTAAAAGATTCCTGATAACCCGTATTTTACTTTTAAAGTAGGTAGGTAACTATGTTTCTTAAGGGTTCGTGATTCTTAACTATTAAGTACTTACATAACTTTATTAGACCTTAGACCTTAGACCTTTCAGTTAGGTACCTTTCAGCGTGGGTATTACATAGTGTAGCGATTCGTTTGGGTTTATAGGTAAAAATTACTCGATTCACTTTAGAATAATCTGTAGGTACCTAGGTAACGGCCTACGTGAGTCTTGCATTTATACATCAACGATATCTGAACGTGAAATGAAAGGGTTCTTATTTCTTATCATCTTATAAATTTGTCAACGTAACGGAAAGTTTTTTTTATTGAAATCATATTACGTAGCAGTCGTATCTCATCATTACTTACAGTAAACGTCAATTTTCTCCTGCGGCATCTGTGTAAACATTCAACGATTCCGCGGGCTCCTACCTATTATATTTCTTATATGAAAAGACGTATCTGACTGATATGATAGTCAGGAATAGTGTAGCTGAAGGAATTTTCGATAACGGTTCAGTGGTTTCGGATAAACGGGTTGTTCCCTTCTCACCACCATTTCTAGGGCCCAAGCCAACTTTATCTGCTTATTTTCCTCCCTGGTGCCAGATGGACGGTGGGAATGTGTCCAGAGATAGGGCGTCGCCGCACGATGCCGTAGGCCGGGCCATTGTAACGCGAAGTGGAAGAGGAACCGTAGGAAAGCGGATCCTGGCATTAGCCGGGAATGGGAAGAGGGAATTGGCCGTAAGGATGATGATGATTATTAAGAGTGCCTACCTACCTTAACCTACCTATCTACTTATTTAAATATTTGATTTTTTAAATGTAGCATCGTGTACAGCAATCATTCCTAACCTAAGTACTTGTGAAAATGATTGTGAATAACATGCCTAGTACTGTTCTTCCGAGATCATGTCGCGCGGCCTATTTACGTCGTTAAATTCAAATTCACGTCTAAGTGAGCAGAGTTGCGTTTGAAATTGCCCATTTCCTAGTAAGTAACTACATGTGTGAGTTTAGTAAAGTAGGAAAAGTTTTCGGCTGTCAAGGATAAACAGCTAGCGTAAATATTGACATGAAAAATTCGAGCTTCAAATAAATTGATTTGGACAAAAGTATTTGTTTGCTCATTCTCAGGTAGATAGGTAACTACAAAATATGACACCGACTGTCCGCCTGCCAACCTCTGAGAAGTCGTTCACACCAAAGGCACACATTTTGTTAATATGGAAAAAAAAATTGAATATTAATTTAACGATTTTACCTAAGTGATAGTTTATTTACTTCATCAAAAAAACAAAATAACGCTATGAGGGATTTTATATTATTTATTTATAGCGGCCATGGAAACACGTATTCTACGAAAATTCAAGTATCTACAAAGACAGATAGACTGACATACAGACAGACCACAGGACATTCAACAGAGGCTTAGTAACACGGTTTATATTCCACCCTTCGGGTACGGAACTCTAAAAGCGCAGTGTCTCATATTAATTCAAGATCTTAATATTAATACAAAATAATTGACTTACACGTGGAAGACTGTGCATAGTCCTGTTGACGTCCCACGATAATAAAAAGAAACTTTATTTATTTATTTATTTATTTATTTATTTATTTATTGGAGTACCAACAGCTACATAAAACAAAATAAATATTATCTTAGAATCAATAAGCCAATTACAGGTCCTCGCTAGTAACAACAAAACAAAAAAAAAGGGAAGTAAACTCTCTAGTAAAAAGTAGTATCTACTTTCAGTATCTTCTATCTCCCCTACTTTCAGCAGAAAACGCGCGTCCTATGGCCGCAAAAAAAAAGAAAGATATCCCTACCACACATTCCCTGCGGTATTAGCCAGGATCTACAAAGGACCCAATGAGCTAGTGCCTCAAAGTTGACACCCAGGTACGCTTGAGAACAAACTTATGTACAAACTGTTTTGGAAAGGAACCCACATCAAATTTGCAACAATTTAAAAATATTTGATAGGTAACTATGTACAGTATTTATAAATTATAGTTACTTATGTAGGCATGATAATTGAATGTTATGATTAGTACATTGCCTTATGTAAGCGAATCATTCATCGTAGGATGTCCTCGGAAAACTGAGTAAATATTTTACCGTGACCGCACCAATAGCGTGGCACGTACAAATTTAAACGGAAAATCGCGACAGAAAAACATGGTTACGTGTTAATTTGTTAACATTGTTACTTGTCGAAGAATTCGTTCCACTGTCTAAATGGTGTACAGTGTCTCTTTTGACAATCTCAATTTTAAACAAACGAGCTAAGTATAACGGATTTCACTCAGGGATTTAACTTAAGTCTTCGGCCGTTTCTCGGCGGACAAAACATGCGGTCACCACTGCATGTAGCCATAACATTTTATAGTGTACATCCCTGACAGTGCGAAGAGCCGTGTGAGGAAATTAGTTTAGTTTTTACGCCTGACCTTAAAACAGACTAGAATCATCAAATGCGTAGGTACTTTGTGGTACGTGTTGACATCCGTCTCACGTCACGACATAGGAAGTTAAAAACGACTTCAATCACGAATAGAAAGGAAGATTGAAAAACAGGCAAAGAGCGTTTTGAGAATTCAATACGTAGTCTATCTAGGTATACTTGTTACAAATCTTATACTTATCACAATAATTATCCTACTAGGTAGACACTGAATGAGGAAAAATGTGTGCGTTCTTGGGTATAATATCATTGGTGTTTGTTAGCATGGGGCTATACCTATTCCGAAAATATCACAAATCGACAGCCCGCAACCTGCTAGAGTTACTTTTCACTTTTACATTAGTGGAGGAGTTTGCTATAACTTCGAGATCGTAGTCTGAAAAAGATCCGTTTTGTGGTCTACGGAGGGGGTCTTAGCCGTTTCAGGTGGTATTGAGGAAGTAGCGTTCCACATTGCCGGGGTTTGATAGCAACCCCTGTCTCGACGTTACCTGGACCGCGACCTTTAGTGTGGAATAGTGGGGTCACCGGCGTCGGTGGCCGAGCGGTTACAGTATCCGACTCGCAAGCCAAAGGTCCCGGTTTCGAATCCCGCTCCAGCCATGTACCAATGACTGTTTTCTGAGTTATGTACATTAGTTGAACACTAACCGATGCTCTTACGGTGAGGGAAAACATCGTGATGAAACCTGCACATTCAGGCGACTGGATGGTGTAACATGATCCAATCTGGTCAGGTTCCCCTGGTAGCAGGGTCATAGAGGTCAGATGGCAGTCGCTCCACTGTAATTACCTGACCTGCCAAATCCTGGATCATGGTCAAGGCGGACCCCAGGCCCTCGTGCGCGAGAGCACAACCGGGACATTAACGCCAAGATGATTATTAGTGGGGTCACTGGCTACTGGGCGCCGTGTCCTTATGTGTCTATTCATTTGGGGTTTCTACTAGATGGTCTACCCTAAACAATTAGTAGCATACCTTGTATTATACTTTTAATGGAACGGGTTGGTGTGTTACTCTGCCGGACACCATATGGCTCTTTAGGTTAACATGGTCCACTGTGTCAAAATGTCTCCTCTACCGATACGTCCACTCTACAGAAATATCCACCCTACCAAAAAGGAAGAGTGGGAAAGTTGCTTGCATCTTCGACTGTTGTTTTGACTGTTGGGACTATTGTTTGTTACCCTTCTCTTTCATGCAAAAACTATTGACCGGTATATAATGAAATTTTACAGTGTTTAGCTTATAACCCAGAATAACAATGTGGTTTCCGTGGGAACCTGGTATCTATTGATGAATTTTACGCGGATGAAGCCGCGAGCAAAACCTAGTACTACTATTAATGTGAACATTTGTATGATTGGATGTTTGTTAAATGCCTACTCAATGCAAAAACCGGCTCAATGATTTGTTTGGATGATATTTGGCACACCACAGGTGTACTATTAACCTGGATTTAAAACCTTTATTTGTTTAACCGTCTTACTAATAACAATGTTCATACGTTGATTGCAATTAATGTTGTATTACAACAAATACCTTCAATAATTACTCAATCTTTTGAGTAGTAGGTACTCACCTACTTAGCTCCCGTTAGGTCCAACAACAGATAAAAGAATACGATGAATTAACGAGAACTATCTTTATTTATCTAAATATTATATTGTGTATACCGATGTAGATACACACACATACTTACAATGTATCCCACATAGATAAGGCTTTAATGGTATATTAAACAAACGACTAGATAAATAATCTGTTATGAACAAATAGATAGCTCATTGTTTTTTAATAATGGTGAAGCTATTCCAAAATAACCTAGTTTTTTAATCGATTGACTTTTTATTCAAGAGTATTATTTATTTATTTATCTACCTAATTTTGCAATAGACTTAGGTGACTCCTTTATTGGAGCCTTAACATATTGGTGCCCGATTGCACTAACTTTCAGCGACGCTTAGGTTGATTTCAGAAATTCCTAACAAGAAAAAGGATTGCACCAAAATCAACCTTAACTGAAAACTAAACTCGCTAAGACACTTTTAATTTTAAGGCACCGATTTTATAATGCCTAAATGACTTAAAGCATCTTCAGGATTGTACTTAAGAATGTCTAAGTTTAGTGAAATCGGGCATTAAACACACAACATCTCGGCTCTGTCATAAAGTTCTAAGAGTCATCATCATCATCGTCCTAGCGCTAGTCCTCCTTATCCTTATTTAGAATATTGTGATATTTAAATTCTTTATATATAAAATCAATCAATCAATTAACCTCCCAAAGGTAAATTAAACTAACCTTATGCCTTATTCGTACGTAGTATAAAATGTAGTGTCTGTGTAATATATTTCCGCAAATTCCTCCTAAACCACGCAATGGATTTTTTATTTAGATAATTTCTTCCTAAAGGTTGGTATTAGCATCAACACCATAGCCCATAACAGTCCACTATTTATTGCCATACACTTGGCACGCGGGTTATTAATCGCAGTGTTATAAATATAATAATGGAAATCTCTAAGGAGACTTTGCCTCGAAAATATTAGTCGCTTCGTGCGACACCCACGAGTTTAAGGAGTTGGTGCTATTCTACTCTACCGGACACCACTCGGTCATTCTAATACATGCATACAATAACATTTCTTTTCTTATTTTTCAACATAGTCCCTTATCATATCTTTTTCCGAATGAAATTTGGTCCACCCTCTGAAAAACACTCTTGCACTCTTGCACCCTTTATTATCAGGAAAAATGTTTCCCACATGAATGTTCCTTTAATTTTGGGAATAACCCGTAGGTTATGGAGGAGCCACCGGGCACCTAGACATCCACTGATTACAGAATTGTATTGTGTGTGTGTGTATTGTATTAGAGGAACTTTTTATGAGAAATGATTTCCGACTGTCTCTTGGTCACCTATTGATGATATCCACAGAGCCGAAAAAAATTCCAATGTCAGTCGTAAAGCTAACTCTCCAATATCTTTGGTGATATCCGAGAATGCAAGAGTAGTTTTCAGTGCTCAGATCCAATTTATTCCTGGACGTCATTGAAATGCTGGAGCTCCGATAGAATAAGTGTATTAACGTTAAAAGGGACTATATTAAAAAAGAAGACAAAAAAAATGTGGCTTAATTGGAAGTGGGTCAGGTTAGGGATCCACCGTGATATATTAGAGAGAAACGCGACCATTTTATCATATTCGATTGGTTATGTTAAGATTCGTCCCACAAGCGCTAATACCTACCTTTTTGCCTTTAATTCCACTTCCATGCAGTCGTTCCTTAATTGGATACCAACTTACAAATAAGAACACTTCATCTTCATCATCATTACCAACATCAGAAAGTCTACTGCTGGATTTTAAGCGTCGCTCCTAAGATTGTTACGGCCACTCAGTGCCAGCCTAAAATGCACCAATTCAAGGTAACGTAGGTTAGATACGCTTATGTGGCGATTATTGCCGTAAAACTCCGTCCAAAACTTGCATAACGTTACCGTTAACCAAAGTTATAGAATTTTTTGCATAAGAAAGGTTACCTAACAATAATTTATATAGTTTACAAAGTATGTGATTGTTACATTCTCTTTCTTGTCTAATCATTTGGCTAAACTTAGTAAGTATATAGTTTCAAGGCTACGTGGTTGAATATATAGGTACCTACGTAAGTACCTACCTACTTTATTTAGGGAGCTTGAAAATAAGTCTCAAATCTTTGAATGAATGAATTAAAATCTAATAACCTGTGAACTTTTAGAAGTTCCTGTAGGCATTTATTTTGCTTTAGAAGTGATACACTCAGTTGGACTAGTTGTAAGAATGTGACACTATTTGGAAGTAAACTCAATAGCTCTTCTCTCTCTCTCTCTCTCTCTCTTAACTCGAGTTGCCGTTGTAGATCCTGGCTGCGCTGGCTGAGTTGCAGCGGAGGGAAGGAGTGGTGGGGCCACACCCACAAAAAAGCCTAGATTAGATTCTGATACTTACAAATTTTTGTAGCTCTGAAAAGGTTTACTTCTTCTCTTCAATCAACCATAATGGGGAATTTTCAGACAGCTACTTTGAAAAGTAAAAAGTGTAGTTCGGCCGTGCCTCACTAGATGGCGCGCCTTAGACAGGATTCTCAAGTATTGAATTTGGTAACCGAAGTTACTCGTAAAGTTGTAAGATACTTAGTTTTATACCTTACCTTTTCTGAGCGCAAGCGCAAAATGTGTAAATTTTTATACATCTAACTTATTTAGATTAATTTTGAAATTAGTATGTAATCAACGCCATCTTAGTAGAACAATGTTCTTTTTTAAATCGGCTCTCGGAAAATCTCCCATTCAACCCACTATTCAACCTCAAAGTATTTTTAGAGTTAAGGTTTATTTTTCTAAAGTGTTAATTTGCCAGTTCAAATTCTACCTAATATCAATTTCATGAATGATTCACAGGTAAAACCAATAATATCTATTCTTGTCATTTACAGACGTCAAGATGAAGAATAAGGACAAAGTAAACATAAGCCATATTAGCGGTAGCGCAGTATCGATGAATCAAGATGAAAAGTGAGTACTTGCATACACATTTTAAATACAAATAATAGGTATAGCCTTTAGTACTCGTAATGTAAACTACTCGTAACAAATAAAGTGCGAAACAAAACCCGGAAGTGGCCGGAATGACGCAGGCGTTGCATTGTCCAGGTGCATTGCATTGCTTCGGATGTTCTTTATTATCCTCACAGCACCGTGTCGATTATTTAGGCCGATAGCGTAAGGAGTCAAGGCCGCGCCCGCGGAGGTTTGCCCCACACCATATGCGCACGCGGCGGCGGCGTGGGTAGCTGCTCTTATGAAATGCCTTAAACGCGTTTGCGAAAGTTTATTATTGTATTTACCCCATAAGAGGACTACGGATTTTAGGTTGACTTAGCTAATAGCTGACGTAGCTGATGGGTCAAAACACTAGCTCAGTACTGCGAGAAAAATTACTTCCTTTGTTTAAACCACGATGACAAACGATCTAGCTAGCCTTTTTTCAGCAAATTATGACTGGAAAACATAGAGGCTGCGTTATCACGGCGTGATTAACAGAGCGTACCAAGTAGGTACGCTCAATAACAGCGTGCGTAGTCGCACGTGGCGGCGCCGCCAAGGTCGGGACGCAGCCACCGCGCCTCCCACAGCCTCGCGGGGCGCGCAGATCATGACAAGCTGCAAGTTACTCAATAAACTCCCATGCTCTAGCGGTCTCAATGAATTGCCATACTTGTAAGAATTGCGTTATTGTAATATTGTTACTTTAGAAGATCGCCAACATACTTTCACTTTCAACATTGGATTCTCCCAGTTTTGGACCAACGTGGAGTCAGTTTGGATCAGTAGCTCAAGCCAAGTAGTCGGCCATTAAGGCTCCTTGTTCAGTTGTGTTCACAAATAGTCATTATGGTAAGTCCTTCAATTATTCACTGTTAAACGTTTGCATAATTAATTTTTAAGTAGGTAGCCTCTGTTTATGTCAAAATCTGTGGTATTATTTACAGAACGCTTCAATCCTTGTACTGCTTCTCTATATCATGTCGGTTGCGATCACAGCAGAGGAACCGCAATCAAAGGACATAGACATAGAAGACGGTGAGGATCTAGAGCGCAAACATCGAAGACGGAAGAAAGGGCAAAATCAAAGCAACAACCCTTGCGGATACGGTGGCGGCGGATATGGTGGCGGTGGCCACGGAGGCCACGGCGGCCATGGCGGCCACGGGAGGACTTTCGGAGAGAAGTTCTTCGGACTCCACGATTACACATACGTTTCCGCGCCGGTGATGAACTACTTCTTCGGATGCGGCGTAGCGGCGCTGCCAGTGCCGGTGGCTCCCGTGGCGTCGTTCCCGCAGCAAGGCGTGCCGTACCCGGTCAATATTGGAGTTAGTCAGAGCCAGAGCAATAGCGGATTCGGTGGCGGTGGGTTCGGTGGCCACGGCGGACACGGGGGCTTCGGCGGGAACCGCCCGTACGCTGGCGGCGGTGGCGGCTACGGGCCCGGCTTCAACCAGCCCTCGTACCAGGCGGACTACGCGGGGGCGGGGGTGGGGGCTGGGGCGGGCTACCCCCAGCGCCCCTACAACCGGCCTCTCCAGAACGTGGTCTCCGCGGCGGCATCGGGCTTCGGGAACGCCCTCGCCGATTATATTACCAATCGACCCAGAAAAACTTACAAACAAATCAACAAACAAGTGAACCAGTTGTTAAAGCCGTTATATAAGTTGTTTTAATGTTATCGAAGTTGTGTTGTAAGAGCCGTTTCTACTTTGCTCGTGAATCGCTCGAATATGAATTTAGATTTTATATCGCATATAGAGGCTCCAATTAGTTTAGCACGTTGCATCTTAGTAGAATCAATTCCCAATTATAAATTAGTGTTGTGTATTAGAGTTTTGGGTGGTACTTACAATATAATTTTAAAGTTACACAACTTTGACAGGTAGGTATTCCTAATCTCGATGTGATATCTACTTTGTATATTAAATACGTCTAAATGTTATTCGTTTGTGATAAACTTTCACGTATTTGTTGTGTATTTTAGCTAGTTAGCGTAAGGATTAGGACAAGTTTTATTAAACTAATTAACTTAAAATATTGTTTGTTTTATGTTCTGCGAGCTAGACCATAAACGATTTCTTTACTCTGGAATAAACATTTTTACCGTAAGCAAATGGCTACGAAGTCGATCCCTAGTTCGTGGTTCTTGGTATAGCACAGTTTAGTAGAGGAAAGTAACAAAATATGGAATAGGGTCCAAATATGGAATTCCTTGATTTCTTCGGAAATAATATTTGAAATCGCAACACAGAACCATATTCTGTTTCACATACTCATATTAGACGTGTATATGTTGTCAGTAGAGCGAAGGCCGGTGACATGGCATGTGTGTTTTGTTTGGTCGCTGTTCAGATCATTTTTAGGCACGTAAAATTGATGTATTTCTTATTATTTAGAGAATGATAACATATTCCTTATACATTTATGTGATTGCATACATGGTAGTTCTTCTATTTCCAGGTCATTTATTTGTTTCAGTTTTATAATTATTTTAATATTGACAATAATTTCTGAGGTCATTAAATTCCAAATATGGACCGGCACTGGGGTCCACTTATGGAATATTCCATATTTGGGTCAAAATCGCAATTGTTGGTTTAATTTTTACTTTTAATGTGTTTATATTTATTTTTCAGAATACTTTCTAACGCATAAAGAAAAGAAAAATAGTCCAAAACCAAGAATTTATCGAATTATCCCAAAAAAAACTAAAATTTTTATTTGCGGTTTGTTAACAGCATTTTTTATACAAAGGCTTAAGAAAAGCTATTATACCAACTGCAAACACTTTTTTCAAAATTTAAACAGCTTAACCGATTTGCATCAAATCAAGATATGGATACCACTCGCACTATGACGATTTTTATCTGTACTTATATAATTTTTTTTTTAAATTACTTTTTTTTGCAATATAACAGTCTAATAATTTTTGCAACTAATTACCAATTTAGTAAATAATGAGACTTATTAATCATTACAAAACATTTTTTAATCATATTTTTAAGAATTTGTTGAGCCTTTTTCTCTTGGTTCATATTTGGGGTACCTATTCCATATTTAACTACCTTTTTCATTTTTTGATTAAACTAGATTTTTGATACTGTAATTAGTTACAAAAATCATAAAACTATCACTAAGTGTAGCAAAACATTATGTCTTCTCATCTAATAAAGAAATTGACTTCGTACTATGAATAGTTTATTTTTAATATTTAAAAAACAAAATGGTATTCCAGATTTGGTTACTTTCCTCTAGTGCACAGGGTAGTAGTGTTCAATACCTAAATTAAGTTTGAAACTACTTCCGAGGGGTGCTCTCCAAACGGTTTTCGTAACAACGGACGTTAACTCTCGTCAGTTTTCACGACGTGTCCCAGCAACCTTAAGATAAGAACCTAGTCTATACAATTTTTTAGCTTAAAGCGCTACTTTTTATTATTTAAGTCTTTATATTTTTAAGCCGTACTGTCTATCAAGGTTTTTGAGTGGTAGGTACCTGCATGTTACAAAATGTTACATTACTATTATTTTATTCATTAATAAATAAAAAATATAATATAATATGAATTTGTCAAGTTTTTTACATCGAGTAGATAACTAATCCGTGAAACATCTTTGTGGAAAAAGTCATCATCCATGAATTTTTAATCAGTACAGCTCACTTTTGTTTGAAATAAGATTATAATTTTATTGGTTCAGCTCAGCGAATATTATATGACACTTATCCTACCGTTATTTGCACAGTGAATTCGAATGCACAAAACACTTATTCTACTTTAGTTGCCATATTTTTCATCCAACTCTGTAAGTAAGAAGGTAGACCTGGCAATTTAAGTCTGCTGACAGGCTATGGTGTTTCTGTCATTGTTTAAGCTGTGAGTTGTTCTTGTTGGCTGTCTGCCAATTTAGTTCCTTTTTCATCCGCGATCAACACTAAATGGCCCCGGGTTTACTTATATGCTGACTTGGTTATTTCTTTTTAGCCGGAGATGTCGTAGATGACAAGGCTTCGGCTGCTCTTATGACACCTCCTTACAGGTGATGCAGGAGTGCCGCGGGGTTTATTGGGTAGACTGGCGATTGTCGGGAGTCCCACACAGGCACTCCGTCCCCCGGCGGAGGGTACCGTGCGTAATGCAATCCCCGCGTTAAAAAAAGGCGTGTTTAAGGGTTCAGTACCACGGGTTCCGAACGGTGGAAAGGAACCCTATAACTAAACCGCTATTTGTGACGGGGCAATATCTTTGAAACTTTCATTCCACTAGGATACTATCGGTGGATCTATGGATATGTCTTTTCCTTTTGAATCCACCGGTGGATCAATGGTTATTTTTTCTTCCCGCAATATATTGACATTTAAAATTTTCGAAGAGTACCTGTATCCATGGCTTTTGTATTAAATAACAAATAATAAAATAAATATAAAAATTAATTACTGAGTTTACAACCAGAACAAATTTATAATATCACTGAGATTAACGGCGCAACTTCATTCGCAGAGTTTACCCTGTACTCTACCCGACCTTCTGATACAGTGAACATTCTAAAAACAAACATTTTAATATATGTTTTATAGTAAAATGTTTATATGTAGATCAAAAATAAGACTAGCTAGGTAGATAACATGTAAACCTCTAAAAATAAATTATAGCACACACGAAGCAACGGTCCTTAGTACCCGGCAGACCCGCCATTCCGAACTACGGAAGCCGTCCCGGTAAGCGTGACAAAGGATGCCAAGCCAAGAAACCCCGGCGGCGGAATGGCTACCGACGACAACTGATCAGTCAACATATAATAATAGGACTATGCGAGCCGACGAGAAGATCCAAGGGATACTGTGCACTGGGATATGGTGGTACTGTCGGAAATTCGAAGACGGGAGGACACTGTTCCTGGCGACTGATAATGCCGTTGCTGTGGCCGACTACTGGGCAAGCCAGATCTAGGGTTTTCGAAGATTGACTCGACGAAGAAGAAGGGGAGGACACGACAACACTACGTCTGGAAATCTGTTCCACAACCGGGAGGGCAACCAACTGGCCCAAGGAGAACCGTCTCATGGAGAATTTCCACTAAGGATTTCCTTTTCTGATGAATTCTTTCTCCAAAAGTCACCGCAAAGGAGGAGGAGCTGTTTGAGTCCCGCTGGCTGCACAAGGAACGAGATAAGACAAAACCCAAACCCAACCAAATCCCCGACTCACGGACTGATGGCCAATCGACGAGAAATGAAGTTATAGTTTTCAGCTGTCGCTTACACCATAGACAGATCTCGATCGTCATAACGCGACATAGGCCGTTTAATACAAGCTATACCTATATAAACACAACAGTTCAACTACTTGTATCATAATAATGGTTGTGTCGTCGTGGCAAATGGAACGACGTGCTCTCTACGGGAAAAGGCTTGACGTTATTTATATACATGTGTATCATAAAGTAGCTTGGTAGATTACCTACTACTAAAAGCCATTCCACTTTTTTTCCTTTTTTACACCGCACAAAAAGCTTGGTAATAATATTCCATTGGCGTCCAACATCTACTACATTTATGTAATGATTAGCTTTTGCCCGCGACATTGTACGCGTGGACTAATCTTTACTCATTTCCGTTCATTTTACTTCCCTAATAATTTAATACCTAATTATAATGTAAAATTAGTTTCTGATCACATAATTAAAGAAACCTTTTATTTTTTTATAATAAAGTTAGTATTCATATTCTGTGATTAACGTGGGAAACCGCTAGCCAAGTACATCTTTTTAAAAGGAGCTACAATAGAAGGAACTATCATAGCTAGTGCCTACTTAAATTATCATTATCTGCGGTTTGTTGGCATAAGAATAATGGTGATTATTACGGACAATTGCTCCTATTATTGTAGAGTCAGAGGAAACGCGTAAATGTGTACTGAGATAGTTAGATGTGTCATTGCTATCGTTACTACTTACATTAGCAGCCGAGAACAGACCACTGCAGGACTTAAGGCTCCTTCACATTAGTTGTGGTATGTTGGTTGGATTGGATATGGCAGTGTTAAACCAATAGAAAACGCTGCTGCACATTTTCTGGTACCTATACGGATGTCCTAGGTGGTCTCGTAATAGCTTACGAGTTGGTGAATATTAGATATTAAGTACATCAATAGTAGAATGTCTGCTCCGTCGGAAACAACGCGGCTGACACCTACTAACTACTTAAAAGTAAAGTATCTAGATAGTTCGGCAGATTCGTGGCAATTTTTGTAAGAATTGCGCATTTAATGATAGAAGCATACAACTTGGTACACGTATACTACATATATAGAGGGTTGATATTGGATATGAGGCCATCTTTGATTTCCCCTATAGCAGCAATGGTGGACATTCAAAATAGCGGCCTCTGAATACTGTTATACACCAATGTTTTATTGACGATTATTATTTGTTTTAACTATGACATAATTATACATTTATTCAATGACAGGTAGTAAGCACCTTTGTTTTTACCCGACTGTGCGACGCAAAGAAGGGTAATGTGTTTATCAGTCTAAGTATGTATGTATTTGTTCCTTTGTGGCACTGTAGAGACTAAACACGTGGCCGATTTTGATGATTCTTACGTCTTTCGATTTGTCTTAATCTTGCGAGTGTCACTGAAGACTTGAAATTGATCAAAATTAAATATGGCGACTACCAGCCGCCATTTTGTGAAAAAAAAAAAAAAATGTCGACAAAGTATGTCATGTGGGGTATAGTAGAATAGGTAATGAAAAATCATTATTAAGTTTCTCACACCATTTTTCATTCATAAGGACCGTATAGGATCTATAACGATTTAAAGTTAGTTAGTAACCATTCTCACTTTTTTCACTTCACTTACACTTTCATGGTAACGTACTTTAATTTTTTCCGTTAAACAATTTATTTAAGCAAATTATGTTATAATTTAAGTATCTTTGTCTATATATAGGTATACAGTATAAAACAAAGCATCTTTCCACCGACTGTATTTATGTAGGCTTAGATTTTATAAACTACGCAACGAATTTTAATGCAGTTTTCAACAATAGATAGAGTGATTCATGAGGAAGGTTTATAAATAAGTAAAAAAGGGGTAGCTAGGGGTAAAAAAGGGGTAGGTAGGGGTAAAGTAGGTGTACGCGAACGAAGTCGCGCCGGGTTCACTAGTAATACGTTATGAACAAAATGTGTCTATATATTTTTTATACTAAAATTTATTACGCACAGAACAACAATTACTTGCCACTACTATACTAAAATGTCAGTTTTAAATGTCAGCCATTACTATAAAAGGCAAAATTTGAGATGGCCTCATATCCAAATTTAAACCTTTATATATGTAGTACATGTGGTCCAAATTGTATGCTTCTATCATTAAATGCGCAATTCTTTCACATATCTGCCGGACTAAGATAGGTAATATTACGTATCTGTGTTTGTTCTGCGATTGTTTTTAGGTAATTGAATATCTTTAAACCTGCAGATCGACACATCCTGCCTTTTACGAAATAGCACCAACAATGCAATTTCTAAAGTAGGTAGGTAGGTAGTCTGTGAACAATGTTCAATGGCCGGGTTTTGTTGCCTATAATTAGATTCGTGTGACTTTTTTGGGATGAATTATTAATAGTAAGACAATGACTGACTAATTGTATGCACAACGAAAACTAGGTAAGGTAATGGTTTACAATTTACTGTGATTTACGGTGTCATAGACGTACAAATCATAAATCACTATCAAATAAAAAGACAAAGAAGGAATTTGCGTTTTTAACACTGACCTTTGTATAGTGAAGGTCATTGGTTTTAGACAAAGAAATTGGGCTTTGGTTTTAGACTATTTTTTGTGGGTGCACTGTCTATCAATATATTCACTTTCAACAAGTAGTCACCGACCAAGTAGCAAGAACACTGTCCAAAGACTCTTAAATTAAACCCTCAGTGCGTGGTTGCCGGTTGTCCAGCTTTTTGTTTGGCTATTTTCTTTGTCAGAAGGTATTTCTGCTAAGACTAGCTCGACATCGATCAATGTTCTCAGTTTTGTTCTCGCTGACAGGGACACTGAGCACCTCAGACAGGCTGAGATTATAGTCTGATAGTATGAGTCAGACTAGATCATTTTGTCCCAACTTATTTCCCCTATGTTTACTTTGATGATAAAATAGTTTGCAAAATAATTACGACTTCGTTAGCTGAGGAATAATAGATTGTCATGACAGCAATTTTATCTACGTAATTGGTGAGCAGGCTATACTCAGCAAAATTATCCAATATGACGAGCATGAAGCATGAGTCGTTGAGGCAGAAAATCTACTACCTCCATAAACCAGACAATGACGAATTTTCCTAATATCGATTTTGCCATTATTAATGACATAGTGTTAAAATATAGATAAAACTAACACGCCGGAGAAAAAAATTTTGAAATCCGTCCGAATATGACTGAGTTATACAATATTTAAGTTAACATATTTTTTCGCGAAATTATTGCTGCCGCGATTCAGCTGTGACGTTACCAGGCCGGCATCCCGCCCGCTACTATGGGGCTATTAGAGTGTATCGGTGGGATTTTTGGTCACTACTACTTCAAAAACTTCCATGTACGCAAAACTTTCTCGTTCAGTTAGCAGTCCGTATGATTATCCGTATGATATCATTTAGATCAATTTGGTGAAGGTGCTTATTGTGATTTCAGAGCACATTATGTCGTTTACTAGGTACACTGAATTACATTATGAAAAAAAGGCGAACGATGAATGTTGTTATTTGAATTTATTATTTTCCCAAGACCCACGTGCTGGCATTACGTATCTCGGACCGCAGATAATTTAGACTATTTTATGATATGTAACTAACAAGAAATATATGTATTTACATACTTGTTTATGTTTTCTGCAGTGTTTCAAGCGGCTATGGCGTCTTCCAGTCCCGAGAGCAGATACTGTCTAGCACGAACAAAAGCCAGCTGGAAATGGAGAATGGGAAGCAGCCAAATGGAGAGCCCTCGAACTATCAGATCAAACATCCCACCTCGTAAGTACCTACTAAAAACAAGTTCCTAGATTCAATTGCAGGGCACCATAATAAGGAGGGCCTAATTAAACGTCTTTGTGGTCCCCTCGAAAATAAGCTTGAGTATTGCTGCTCTACATTAATAAAAATTGAGGTAAACATTGTATGATTGTTTGGATGTTATTACTGAATCGATTTTGAAAACTCTTTCGTTATCACCTAAATATTAGCGTAGTATTTGACGATATTGGTGTCTCTCTTTGCGATGGGGCAGACACTACGTACCGGCAATCGCAGCGTGGTACAGCCCCCCGGAAGTGGGACGGACAACCTAATAAATGTCGTACGGAGTCTATGCGTCGTAGGGATGAAAGACACGCAGAGTTGATAGGCGTGGAAGTCGCGGGGAGGCATCTATATTATCCAGTGGACTTCCAAAGGCTGAGATAACGATTAGTTTCACGTTTCTCACATACACATACCTACGTCACAGTTACGCGGATACCATGCTGCACATCTTCAAGGGCAACATCGGCTCCGGTCTGCTGGCCATGGGCGACGCGTTCAAGAACGGCGGCATCATCTTTGCGCCCATCATGACCGCTTTACTGGGGGTCATATGCGTACACGCGCAACACTTGCTGGTAAGTTGTAAAGTTATTATTATAAGGCATTACTCTCTCACTGCAGGGCAAAGACCTCCTTAAATGTCTAGCCATCTATCGCGTGAGGACAATGATGTTATTAGAATAGGAATTCAGGATTGTTAGGTCTATCTGTGGTGGAAATCGTATAAACAAGGTTGGGAGGGCATTATCTACCTAGGAACTTACATAATTTTCATAATTAAGCAAGTATAAAAGTTCATCTCTATCACATCACGTATTTAAGACATAACCCTTCTGGTTTAATCACCCATAGCCCATATATCGACCATCTGTATTCCTTTAAGTTTAGGTAACCCATCAAATCCCATTTCTAACCTATTCGCATTGTTTTGTTCCAGCTGAACTGTTCGGAAGAGATGCACCAGCATACCAAGCGGGAAAAGCCCCCGGGCTTCGCAGAGACCGTGCGCCTCGTGTTCAAGTACGGGCCACTCAGGCTACGCCCCTTGGCGTCCGCCATGAAAATCATAGTCGACACATTCCTATGCATAACACAGCTGGGTTTCTGTTGTGTCTATATTGTATTTATTGCAAATAATGTTAAAATCGTAAGTTCGACCTAACAACAACTAGACTTGACACGCTTACTGAAACTATTTTATAAATAGGTAGATACAGTTTACTTCAATCCAACTAAAACTACTAAGCCTATTTAATTTTCTATAGGTAATCTTGATCAGACTGAAGTTAATGAGCGGTATCGCCGCATCATCAATAGCAATACCTCCTGACTTAATACGAGCTATACGGCGGTACCTACCTTCAGCTGGTACCATGCTACAAAAGTACAACGGGCCCTACAATGCGAATCACTTCTTTATAGATATGTGACCAGTACAACATCCACCTAGAGCTGTCGGTCCACATGATTCTGGTGATAGTCCCAGTACTGCTTTCCTGCATGGTGCGCAACTTGAAGTATCTGACGCCATTCTCGACGCTCGCTAACATCATGATGGCACTCGGAGTCAGCGCGGTGGTGTACGAGGCGGCCCACGACTTGCCGCCGGTCCAGAGCAGAGACTATCTCGCTTCGTGGCATCAGCTACCACTCTTCTTCGGTACAGCCATTTATGCATTCGAAGGGATAGGCTTGGTAAGCATACATACCTATAATTGAGTAGTTATGATACAAAATCGCCAACTGTTATAATGTTTTTTTTTCCATTAGGTGCTGCCGTTGAAACATGAAATGCGCAGACCCGATCAGTTTCAAAAACCTCTGGGTGTATTGAATGTAGGAATGGTTATAGTAGGCAGTATATTTGTTGTTGTTGGATTTTTGGGATATCTAAAATGGGGTGACGAGGTCGCCGGGAGCCTTACGCTAAACATGCCAAAAGGCCAAGTGTAAGTATGGCTATCGATTTATATATATTGTTCAGCACGAGCTATTACATGGCATTAATACGCATCTTAATTAATACGATTTTATATATTTCTTCAGGTTAAGCAACGTTGTGCAAGCACTGATCGCTTTGGCGATGCTGTTTACGTATCCTCTCCAATTCTACGTTCCGGTGGACATTACATGGCCAGCGCTTAGAAAAAGGCTCGGAGATAGTTCACCAGTCGCCAAGGAGTTAGGTTATAGATCGCTCTTGGTGTTACTGACATGTAAGTGGTAGTCATTTGAAACTTACAATATACCTAATATGCGTTTTCATTAGATTCTCAAAAATAGTTTCGAATTTTAGCGTAATTGGAATAGCTAAGCTTCTATTGAGGTCTTGAGGGTCTGAATTCTGACTCCAGTCACCAGCAAAGAATGGAAATGTATCGCTTGTTTTGTTGCAGTCATCCTGGCCGAGTCGATCCCGCAGTTGGGTCTGTTCATTTCCCTGGTGGGCGCCGTCAGCAGCACTGCGTTGGCGCTGGTGTTTCCGCCCCTCATACAGCTGGTCTCCGAATCCCAGAAGCCCACCGGCATCACGTTCTTCATGTGCATAAAGAACCTCACCATTATTTTCCTGGGCTTGTTCATCTTCGTAACGGGTACTTACCAAAGTATCGCCTCCATCGTTCGCGCGTTTAAAGAATGATGGCGGATCGTGACGCGCATTAGCATTCCCATCTCTCTCAGTTAATTCATTGTACCTACCTTTTGAACGGATTAAGTTATCGTCTTAACAAAGTTTAATATGCATAGGTACTATAAGTATAGTAAATATTTTCTCGTTATTTTAGTGGTAAGTTTGTAGGCATCTTGTTGACCACAAGTTTTTGAAAATAGACTTCCAGTAAAGTAGGTATTTATCGACATGACATTAATACCTGCAACAAACAAACAGCTCGTGTCCGTTGGACTCCCAAAAATGTGTTTTGCGACAGCGTACCCAATATCACAATTAATTTCAAATATCTAATCAGAGAGCTAGAGTTCGCAGTTTGAATATACTTACCAAATGTTTTTTTTTGTAAATTATGACTATGACGACTGGTCGTTGACGTTTATTGTATACAGGCTGTATCTCGCTCGATATTATAAAGGTTTGGTGGCGTGTTGCGCGTTTGCAGTAATATTGATTAAATGGTTCCGCAAACAAAGACTTATCGGCGAATATTGACCACCTCTTAATTTTGTAATCATACTCGAGATCCACCCCGCGGGGGTCCGGGGAATTGCTATGATAAACAGCGACATGCGCCAGTGAATTTCGCCACAGATATAGTTCCGGTCTTGGAGTAAAACATGTTATTTGAGCTATAATTAAGGTGTAATTTATTGTTGGAACTGTAATTGCGGCAAATTACCATCATGCTGCACATTGAAATACATGCGTTTGATCTGCAGAAGATATTATAGGCTAGATAGTGCCACACCAGACGGAAAACTGAGTGACAAAATTTAAGAATAATTTATGTCTTTAAAGTTTATATAAGCAGCTTAAGCGCATATATTGGAGCGACGCGACAATCGTGTCCTGGGAAAGGTGAAAAACATCGTGAATTTAATACGATTAGGTACAATGTTGTTAATACGAAGTCAAAGAATGATGGTTTGTCTTGGCTTTTAGTAAAGTTTCCGGAAAAAACAACTGAAATAGCATGTTTGCTCTTCTTTACAGTTATTGTTTATCTTTCTATTACCTACCAGTTCGCGCCAAGTTTATCGCTGGATGGTGTAATTCACTAACCGATAAACACAGCGCCAACATATAGTAGGTAAATAGGTACCCCAGGTACAGGCCAGTGTATACTTTCTTTAAAGTATGTTTGTAATTAATATTTTGATGTTATAGATAAAATAAAAACTTGTAAGTTAATATTTTGATAATGTAACTGTAATTAACAAATAGGTCTGTGATAATGGGAAATATGTGTGCGAAATAGATGACGGATACAATTATTAGTTATAGGTATTACTCTGTATTATTTTTATTGTAATTTAGGTATTTAATTTACTTATGTACAAGGTTTTATTGCGTTTAATTCTCAAGAAATAAAGATGGATTAATTTAATTATGTTTTTAATTCGCATAACTCTTGTTATAGGTATATGGGAAGCCATAATCCTTCTAATATTATAAACGCGAAAGCTTGTATGTTTGTTTGTTACTCTATCACGCAACAGCTCAACGAAGTTAAATGAAATTTGGTACATATACAGTTTGAAACAGGGATAGGCACACTATGGCCTGCGGGCCATCTCAGGCCAGCACTTCTCGATTTTAAAGTCGTATTGCATTTAATTAGCTTCTTCCATTTTAAGAGTCAAATCCCATAAATATCAAGCTCGCTGCGCTCGCTGATTCATTGTTTTATGTTACTTTTATTATGTGCTCCTTTGAAGTAAAATCGCAAAATTTCAAGCTATTTATTGGAATAATCTTAGGTTGTAAAAGATAAAATGCCAAATTTACGAGCTCGCACGCTCATACATTGATTTTGGTTACTTTCGTAGACGTTTAGGATCACAGTCCACCGGCCCTGGCCCTTCAAAAACCTGACTCGCCATAAATTTGGTTACAAAAAATTGCCCCTATCAGAAAACAGTTTGCAAATTTCTGATTTGGCGCGTATTTATTCATGCATATCTTTAAGTGAAAGGTCAATGTGCAGGAGAACGACAACTGTACAGGTATAAAGCATAATCTGTATCATAGTCGTTCGTAGTTAGTGGGTACTTAGTAATTCTGTGAACCATATTAAGTAATTTTGAAACCCATAATGGGAATTTACAGTCGCTCCATTAGACACTACCCTTATTTGCACTTCTTTTATTTGCGCTAAGTAAGATCATTATTGATAAGACTAATACGACACTCACTCACTCACATAGGACATAGCTCGAAGATCAGATGGCCGATGGGGCAGTAAAGTTCGCGATTGGCGGCCACGTATCGGAAGACGCAGCGTGGGTAGAGGCCTTCCACAAGGTGGATCGACGACCTAGTAAAGATCACAGGTACCAGCTGGATGCGGAGGGCACAAGACCGGCCTTTGTGGAGAACTCTGGGGGAGGCCTGTGCCTAGCAGTGGGAGTCTTTCGGCTGCTTAGATGAACAAGGACAAAAATCGAGAATTTCATCAGTTTCCGGATTCTAAACTTACTAGGATTTAGAAAAAATAAGAGGTTTATCTATGTAAATTGCAGTTTTTTATTAATTGATCTTTATTTTCTTTTCAAAAATCACACAAAATGCTACGTTAATAATACTAGAACACATACAAAACACCTTATTATTATTGCTTTTCAAACAAAAACAATTAAGAGACAAAATATTCAATCGAAATATTGAATTATTTACAATAATTGATATTTCACTTTTACAACTGGTGAGTTTATTTACTCTCCATGGTTATAGATTCTGGAAATGCTTCCCCCTCATTAGCACTTACTGTATTTGAAACTTTGTTTGTATCATTATTTTTTATATTTTCCATAACATTGTTTGTATCAAGATTGGCGGGAGACACATCTAATCCTTCTAAACCTTCTACTTGACCACAGTCGCCTTGGTCTTGGATTTTAATGCTGTCTACTTCTAAATCAGATAGATTCACGTTAGCCATATTTATGGCTTGTATCAAACTTTCCATAGTTTTCTCGTCTATTTTGTCGTCACTGTGGTTAGTTTCATCATTGGCACTTAACTCCACTTTCGGGATTTCTTTGGCAGCATTTGATTCATCACTTTCTGTTTCTTTCTGCATTTCAACATTGTCATTCTTTTGAGGTTGTTTATCGGATTTATTTTTTTTGGACTTGGATTTTTTCTTAGTTTCTGCTTTAGGCGGTTCTTCTTTAGAATTTTTGTTCGTCGTTAATACGTTTAATTGACTCTGTAAATGCGCGAGACTCTGCCTAAGTTGAGCGCAGTTGGCCACCATAGCATCAACCTATGACAAAAATTTCTAAATTATTATGTAGTTTCATTTTGGTTGTAAATTCATATGAATATTAAGAAACTAGTTGTATCTGCATCTTTGGGTCTTAACTTGAGGAATGAGGAAGTCTTTCTAATGCTTTTTTTGTAAGACACCATAAATATCTACACTACGCATTAAAAACTTATATAGCTTATTTTATACACTCATAGCTTAATGTTCCAATTATATACTCGAAAAGTTGTTGAAGGATAAAATATTTTCAGGCCAAAGAAGGTACTTTATGACACAGCATTTCCTAGTAACTATTTTCATATTACAGCTGTATCATAATTATTATAATAAGACAACGCTAAGTCCCAAACAGCCATTAAAAAAAAAAAACTGTATGGCAACTTATGACAGGTTTTTTAAGAACATCATTCATAAAAGTCATAACAAACAATTTGATTTCTGTAGGATTATTTATTTTCGTGAGTTATGAAAAATATTATTAAATAATGGGCAAAACAATTGAAAAGGCAGTGAAAGTGATAATTTTCAGCATGCTTAATAATTTAGTCAAACTAAAAGTACAAGTTGAAGCCAAATATCTGAATGTTTACAAGAAGGACTGACAAGGACTGCCAAGGACAGATTATCCCCAGATTATTGCCATATCCACATTTTATAATTTCTACTACTGTCAGTCGATTCAGACTTAGCGTGGTCCTATTATATTAGCTGTATAATAATCATCTTGGCGTTAATGTCCCGGTTGTGCTCTCGAGAACGAGGGCCCGGGGTCCGCCTTGACCATGATCCAGGATTTGGCAGGTCAGGTAATTACAGTGGAGCGACTGCCATCTGACCTCCATGACCCTGCTACCAGGGGAACCTGACCAGATTGAATCATGGTTACACATCCAGTCGCCTGAATGTGCAGGTTTCATCACGATGTTTTCCCTCACCGTAAGAGCATCGGTTAGTATTCAACTAATGTACATAACTCAGAAAACAGTCCATGTGGTACATGGCCGTAGCGGGATTCGAACCCGGGACCTCTGGCTTACGAGTCGGATACTGTAACCGCTCGGCCACCGACGCTCTTATGTTATATTAGCTGTATACAACACTTTAATTTTTAATATATGGTCGGGCGCGTAATTGGCTAAATACCGAACTATGCCATTATCTGTGGATGGAGGGTGAATAAACGTTATTGAATTATTTTCCCGCTTAATAGAATATATTTTTCTGATTGTTGCTGTTTGTATTTGTAAATGTTTTTTTCTTGTTTAACCCCAAAGTAAGCAAAGTTTGTGTTATAAGTGTTAGATAACTGATAAACTACTTTTATACTTTTAAAAAAATACATACTTATTATACATACTACACCCAGACCCGTAACCGAATTTAAAATTATTTATTTCAATTTCTTCTCGGCCGGGAATAGAACCCGGACCTCTGCATGGCGACCGGCATGTTATCCAACTGAACCACTCAGGTCGTCAAAACTATATTTAACAATAAACTATATGCGAGTTGCATAAACTACTTTAATTCTATATTTATGTCTCTTACTCAAAACCAGAATGGAATCTATTCCGAATAACCTTTGGTTGAAAATCGTTTACCTTACTGTCCGACGCTGAAGCCGGCGCAGCGGCGACCGGCGCGGGCGCAGGCGGCGCCGCCGGCAGCGGCGGCCGTTCGATCTTATTCTCCTTCAAAGTGTTCAGCAGAACCGTACGCTCCGCCTAGACAAATATTTCCCTCATTACAATCAGGATTGGCAACCCAACCAACAGATGTCGGTAGCCCCCCGGTAAAGTATACATACATACATAACGTCACGCCTTTTTCCCGTAGGGGTAGACAGAGACCACATTGTTCCACTTGGCATGGTAAAGTACATATACTCCAATATTTCCCAATTTACTAAAACTAAGCAAAGAATCATGTCGAATAAACTAGATCTAACAAATAGAAGAGAATAAATTCTTCTATCGCTATGCGAAACTTGGTTGCGATGGCTGCCGGAGGAAAGAAAACCGCATCGTAATAGGTCCATCCTTTCGGGAGCTACGATGTCACAGACTCAGACACACATATGTCAAACCTATATCACTGCGTCGCGTCACACCCATGTGTGTCCTACATTATTTGAAATAGGTTTATTTAGGTTACTTCATATTATATTTACATTCATTATTATTCCACGAGGAGCAAAAGTATTGTGAGAAGTACATTCAGTACCTGGAGCGTCCGACATAAACTTTGCATTTGGAGCAGCTGGCGCGCGGTGGCAGCGGCGCGTTCTTCACTGGTCTGTCGCTCGCTGCACATATCCAGAAGAGCCGTTTGAGAAGTTTCCCAGCGTTTCTTCCACGACAGAGACTCTTTTTCAAGTTTTTTAATTTTCTTCGACATCTACAAGTATTAGGTATAGTTTAGAAGTGTAATATTTTATCTGCTAGTATGTTCCCCGAACAGTACAACCTGGACTCCATCCAGGACCAGGTACAGATTGAATAGGCAGTTTCTAGACAGGCATGCTCCCCCTCTTCAGCCGCATCATCACTTCCCGTCACATGAGATGGCAGTCAGATGTCTCACTAGTTTAATATAAAAAAGTTCCTATTTGGTGTACTAAATCTTACCATTTCCATTTGCTCTTTGAAACCTCCAAAGACTTGATTACTTTTCACTAAAGCACTCTGAAATTCATCATATTTATCTGTATAGACTGCTAATTGACCTTTCAGAGCTGTTTCAGTCTGCTGATGTTCAATTATCTTAGCTCTGATCTGAGCAACTGTCATTTTCAATTCTTCTATTTCAACCATTAATCTTTCTTTCTCAGCTTGATGTTCTAAACTTGCTTTCTGGAGTTTGGCATCTGACAATTGGCCCTCCAGGGCCATCTGCTTAGTTAATTTTTCTATCTGAAATCATTTCAATAAATTATTTTGAGCTGACTAATAAAGTATGCACATAATGTAAAAAATATATTTAACTTAAGACAAAAATGTAGTTGGAACCTGTTGCTCGCGGAGTTGATACTGCTGCACAATGCTCGTGAACTTGTCACTCATACTGATATTGTCATCCCTTAACTTTGCATTTTTTTCGTTATTTTGCTGAAGCAGGGTGGTAATTTCAGAAAGAGTATTTTGAAACTTAGCTTGTGTTTCTTTACGACGTTCTTCTTCCTCTCTAATTTTGAGTAAGGACTCTTCCTGTAATTATTATGATTGCATAAAAGTATGTAGTTACATAATTCCTTCTTCTTTTTTAAGAGTTATGTATATTTTGAATTTCTTTAGTTACTAAATTGTGTATATTTATAATTTAAATTCTGTACTTCATTGAAGTATAACAATTCATTATCACAGCCCGTAACAGTCCACTGCTTGACTTAGGGCCTCTCCCACGAAAGGGGAGGTTATTGCCATAATCTCCACGCTTGGCAGGCGGGTTGCAGATTGCAGTGTTTAAATATAATAATGGAAAATGCTGCTGCCCATTTTCCAGACTAAGGAGACTCTTGATCTTTTGCCTCGAAAACATTAGTCGCCTTGTACGACACCCATGAATTTAAGGGGTATAACAATTAATTTACCTTTATTGCTTTATTCTGCTTTTGAAGTTCACGGCAAAGATTTTCTAGCTTTGATTTAACTAGAATGGTCTTATTAAATTCATGTTGCAAATGTTCTTTTGATTTCAGCAACAGTCCATGTCTTCTGTCTGACTGCTTTACATAAAATTGATACTTTTTATTCTCATCTGCAGTCTGCACATATTTTTTGCATACCATGGCCAGTTTTTCTTCCAAAGTTGGTAAAGAATTCAGGGACTTCATGAACTGTTCCACATTTTTGTCATCTTTCTTGCTCTTTTTTGATGTTTCTTGCATTGGTGGTGTTGGTATATTATACTAAAGCAGACATTGAATTGAATTAGTTAATGACATTTTATAATAAACAGATTTGATTATGGACATAAGGTTACTAATGTCCATAATCACATTTGAGGGCCCGGAGTGCGCCTTGACTATGATCCAGGATTTGGCAGATCAGGTAATTACAGTGGAGCAACTGCCATCTAACCACCATGACCCTGTTAACAGGGGCACCATATAATTATCATGCCTTCAAGGCTACAGTGAATAGTTAGTTCCTTGTCAGGCGTGCTCCATCACCAGGAGAGATGGCAGGTAAATGCCTGGCTAGTCTAACTAAACAGAAATACCTGACCAGATTGGATCAGGGTTACACATTCAGGCGGCTGAATATGCAAGTATCATCACAAAGTTTAACCTTACTGTAAGAACATCGGTTAGTGTTCAACTAATGCATTTACTTATCTCAGGTCAGTGGAATGATTTTATTTTAATATCTTTAAGGTGGCAAACAAGCTTACGGCCTGCCTGATGCTAAGCAGTCACCGTAGCCTATGGACGTTTGCAATACCAGGGGCATCACCCATGTGTTGCAGACCCTGTAAATTTCCTTTTTTTCTTGGCCATGTTTGGGGTGGTAATTAAAAGTTTGCAATATCCTATAAAACATACAAAAAATCATTAATCTATATTCTAAAAAGCCCATCTAGGATAAGGTGCTAATGGTTAAAACCTAGTGTTATAGGATAACATTTCACAGAATAGCCTTTCTACTGACATTTGAACCATTCGAGTCCCAATAATAGAAAATGTATTGTTCGTGACTTGATATGTACTAAAAGCCACCTGGTTAGTCGAGACTAGAGACTGTACAGAGGACCTATAGGGTAATCAAGAAATTGTTATCTCAACTAATTATGGCTAGTACAATACTTATATAAAGCAGAGCAACATCTAAAATTGTCCATAGGTATGTCAATTTTAAAAGATGTTGTGTTCAACCTTAAAAGCGCACGGAACGTGCTGCTTCGGCACAGAAATATCGTACATTTAGAATTTTGGCATCATGCCAAATAAGCTTTAGGTTATAATATTGTATCATTTCCCTGAAGTAAGTAGTAAAGTGCCTCTATTATATTTATTTAGAAATCAGATACGGTACGGGTTTACTTACTACCGGAAGACAACACTAAATAAGGAAATGTATTTAAAAACACAGTAGATAATCTAAGTTAGGACATCCGATCGCAACGCATTCTATTTATAAATCTAAGCGGCACTGTAGCTGTGGTTCAACTTACATCTTCTTGATTGTCCTGAGGTAACTCAACCTCTAAATTCTCTGTAGGTTTTTCTTCAGTTGAAGCCTCCATTGCTTTTTATTCAATTCCAGTTAGATTATTCGCAAACAATGAATGACCAAGAAAACAAAAAACAAGCAAGGAACGCTAGGTTTGTAGAACGAGGCGTGACGTGAGGCGAGGGACGGAGAAATATTCAATAGTGTTGCGCTGAGTTAAAGATACCGGTGAAAAATCGGAAATAGCGTCCAAACGGATAAAACCGGCTATTGTTCGCTGGGAGGAATTCTTTTCTGTCAGTGACATCTAGTTTCAAAAGAAAAAGTGTGGTTCGGTTTGATTCACTAGATGACGCTAGAGGGAATTTAGTAACGTGGTATTGATGAAAAATATCGCTATTACATTGTTCTAGCGCTCATCCCGGCCTCTGCCAGAGTACGCTTTCCCACTCATTCTCGCGTCGTAAGGCGTTGCCTCTCGTATCCGACTCGGCGATGATCACGGGGTTCCTTGATACGCCTTCAAATAAAATCCGGTATTTTTGGCATTCAGTCAAATTCAAATTATAAATATATAACACTTATATAATACTTTTGCAGTATTAGAATCAATTTTATATTGTTACGAGCTGTTTAAAGATGATTAGTAATATTGTATTTAAGCCCTTAATACTCAATAACGTTTTTGATGACCTGAGCGGTTCAGTTGGTTAACATGCCGGTCGCCACGCGGAGGTCCCGGGTTCGATCCTGGCCGAGCAGAAATTAAATGATGAACATTCTTGTTTAAGAAAAATAAGCATGTATTTAAAAAAGTATATTACTAGTTCATCAGTTATCTAACACGCATAACACAAGCTTTGCTTACTTTGGGGCTAGATGGCGCTGTGTGAATTTGTCCAAGCATATTTTTTATAATAAGACCACGATAAGTCCGACTGATAGTAGTAAAAATATTTGTATTTATTTATTTAATAAAGAAATTTTGACTTTTGTGAACGCGGCTTTGGAACTCGGCATAAAGTCGCCAAACCTTCACGCAAAACGATTATTAATTTACTTCAACAGGATTTTCCAAATACTTACTATAGCAATAGAAAATACTCATCGATGGGGAATCTATAATAGGATGTACTTAAACTTTGATATTTCGTTTAGAGAATAACCTTTCGTGAGATATGCAATAAAGAACAAATAAACAAAAGTTAATAATAAATTACTATAAATTTCTCCGTATCCCGAAAATATCGAATATACCACAGACATAACAGACTAAACACAAATCACAAATATTCCCTGTTCGCTCGCTCTACAATGATTATGAATCTTGCTATCCCTTTTTTTCATCCATTGGAATAAGTATACGGAAAATGACGCGCGCAATGTTTTGAACGTTCGACATATTGCTCGAGGGCTTTTAACCTAACCTAACCTGACGTTTTTTTTGAAACATCGGTGTAAATTTTATAATTTCCTAATAAAATTTAAATCAAACCATTTAAAAGATTGTAATTTTGTGTGTAATTTAGTGCACATTTATGTGAAAGCGCAAAGTATGGAAATACACCTGGATTATCCTTTCACCGGTAAGTAAACATTCGTGGTCGCGGCGATCCGAAATAAATTTTAGAAATTGTGACAAAAATATGCATCGAAATAGTGTGAATTTGCAATAATTGAAATGCTTTACCTTAAAACAACATGCCATTAGAGATAGATTTAAAATTATTGGAAAATTGAGCAATATTTCGGTGTCTAAATAGGTACAAAAATATTTTGATGGTAACAGGGTCGGGCTTAGTATTTATTGTATAGTATTTTATTACTCAAATCTTGTGAATAGCGGTCCACAATTTTATATGTATCAGGGTTCCATACAAAAAATATACCTAGATGACATTTTAAATGTTCAGACATTAAATGAAACAACGGCTTAATCGCGTATTTACGTTTTTTTACATAAATATTTGTTTTTTTAGGTTTCCTAAAGACCAGACATGCTTATGTCTGGGTTGCAAATTGGAAGTGCTGCGTTGTAAACATTTTGAAGAACAAGATAATAATTAGATGCAAGTCCCTTCTGTCCTGCTGCACCAGCATTATATGAATTTTTACTGAAAATAGCACACCGTTAGGTGCTGCGTTCCAGTGTGCGGATCGTCTAAAATCCCGTTCTAAATTGATGTACAAAAGCAATGTTTTGAACTCAGAAGTAGGGTGCCAACAGGGAGACCCACTCGAACCAGCTATATTTAGTTTAGCAATACAACCTCTTATATCAAAATTAAAGTCTAAATTAAACGTATGGTACCTAGATGATAGGACACTTTGGAGGTGGAGTTACAACAGTTTTAGATGATCTACAACTCATATCCTCTGAGTTTCAAAACATCGGCCTATCATTAAATTTTTCAAAATACGAGCTTTATTTGGACCCAACCTAACCTAACCTGAAATCATAACAAATTTTTAAATCAAAAGCCCCAGGAATCAAAATATTAAGTGAAGAAACTCTCCGTCTTCTAGGTGCCCCCATTTTGGACTAGTCTGTTCCGCCATTTTTACTTGAAAAACAATCAAAATTCCAAATTTATTGCAAAGAACTACTTAAAATAAAATTATTTTTACCCCGTTTCTGCCTTTTCGTTCCACAATTTACGTACTTTTTACCACGCAGTCCTATTTGGCAATTTGACAATTTTTATAGATAATTTCGAACATTAATCTCCAAAATACTAAATTTAGATCTTAATTCACAAGCATGGTCCTAAGCTTCGCTACCAGCTCGTTTCGGCGGAATCGGAGTGCGCAAAATTTCAAGTATGTCTCTCCCGGCTTTTTTATCATGTGTTTATAGCACCGACAATTTTAGTCATCAAAATCCTAGGACCACACAAGTTTTATTGCCAGGGCCCCACGGTCCTAACGTTTCCACACCAAACGGCTGAAATACGAAGTCATACGCTAGACTTTCGTATTTCCTCCGCTTGAGGTCTTCCGCAGCTGAGGCCGCAGCCCCAGCGCAGCTGGCAGTGGAGGCCACATGCGAAGGCGCCAGGGTGTCCACACCAGCGCCTTCCCACGCTGCCACCCAATGAGCGTCATGCCGTCAGGCATCTTGCCATTGTCACGAGAAAGTTCTTTTTAGAACTTAAAAAAAAATTAAATGTCACTACTGGTGACCGGAGAGCTGGCTCGTTCCTCGGGCAACGGATTAGCATCGCTATTCGACGAGGCAACGCAGCCAGCTTTCTGGGCACCATTCCAGGGGGCAGCGGTGTGGACGACTTTTTTATTTTTAGTATATATTTAATGTGTTAATGATTATATGATATATATAATAGGTATATGTATTTCTGTAGGAGTGTTTATTTTCGTGTAAAAAATATTATTAAATATGGGCAAAACAATTAAAAAGGAAGTAAGAGTGATAATTTTCAGCATGATAATAATTTAGTCAAACTAAAAGTACAAATTCAAGCCAAATATCTGAATGTTTACAAGAAGGACTGACAATGACTGACAAGGACAGATTATCCCCAGATTATTGCCATATCCACATTTTATTATTTTTACTACTGTCAGTCGATTCGGACTTAGCGTGGTCCTATTATACATAGATACATTTTTTTATGTATTATGTCTGTGGATTTTCGGTGTTAACATCGGGTTAATACCGGGATTCCGGTATTTTCCATAGAGAAAAAAATTTATATACAGAAGCAGAGAGTACATTTAGAGTTTAAATACGAGACAAAATGTCACACATCTCTATCACACACACTAATACAAGTGCAGGGACGGAACAAGGCAGCCCATCTGCAGCAAAATATAACTCATCATGAGTTATATTTTGCTACGACTTTCTACTCGTAACGAACACAAACAAATCTGACTTGTTGTTCGCTCCAGATGACTATGCAACTTTTTTAGGCTTGTCCTTATATTTTAATATTGCATTATAATAAAAGGTAAGGTGATACCTACCACCGTCTCTTCGATCTCTCGATCCTATATACCGTGAATCGGCAGTGCTTGCTTTTGCAAAAAGGAGGGTTATGATTTTGACCGGTATTAATGTTTATTTGTTGCCTCATAACTTCTAAACTAAGTAGGCACCTACCTACTTAATTATAGTTAGAAGCGTCTTCATTGTTCACAGGTTGGCCTATGTGACTTCACAAATTTAATATGATGCCCTCTAGAGGACATAGTCATGAAAAAAAAATGAGTAGGATCGAGAGATCGAAAAGACGGTGGTAGATATCAGGGCATGGCTTTGATTCACTAGACACCTTACCTTTTATTATAATGTCAATATTAAAATATAAGGACAAGCCTAAAAAAATTGCATAGTCATCTGGAGCGAACAACAAGTCAGATTGTTTGTGTTCGTTACGAGTAGAAAGTCGTAGCAAAATATAACTTGGGCTTGATGGGCTGCCTTGTTCCGTCCCTGCATTTGCATTAGTGTGTGTTGTAGAGATGTGTGACATTTTGTCTCGTATTTAAACTCTAAATGTACTCTCTGCTTCTGTATATACAATTTTTTCTCTATGTTAGAAACTAGTGTTCTAGGACAATTAGTTTCAGAGTTATTACAGTTTTGGGTTAGACAGCTGTCACCCAAAATGTGGATCTCGACGAGTACTATCATTTCTCTTAAGAACTAGTATTCTAGGACCAATTGTTTCCGAGCTATAACAGTTTTACGTTTGACAGCTGTCATAACAAATGTAGATCTCTACGAGTACCATCATTTTTCTTTAGGAACTAGTGTTCTAGGACCAATTGTTTCCGAGCTATAACAGTTTTAAGTTTGACAGCTGTCACTTAAAATGTAGATCTCGACTAGTACTATCACTTCTCTTTAGAGACTAGTGTTCTAGGACCATTAGTATCAGAGTTATTAGTTTTAGGTTTGACAACTGTCATCCGAAATTTAATTTTTTCTCTTCATATTTTGCTCTTCAGTTCATACATTTTGCTAGGTGGACGGGGGCCCTATGCTGGCTACGCCCATGTGCATGCCGCCATATTGAAAATTTTCTTTTTTTCTATTTAGGCGGAATGTTAGTTTGGTTTTTCGCCACGTTTATGATGTATTCATGATAGGAGTGTAGCCGGTAGCCTTGCGGTTGAGTATCCAACTCGTAAGCGGAAGGTACCAAATCCCGCTGCGGCCATGTACCAATGACTCTTTTCTGAGTTATGTACATTAGTTGAATACTAGCCGATGCTCTTAACAGTGAGGGAAAACATCGTGATGAAATCTTGAAATTCTGGCAACTGAATTTATAATCATGATCCAATCTGGTCAGGTTTCCCAGGTAGTAGGGTCACGGAGGTCAGATGGTAGTCGCTCCATTGTAATTACCTGATCGCCAAATCCTGGATCATGGTCAAGGCAGAGTATCGGCGGATCAAGGCGGTAATCGGGCTTATTATGTCAAGATTTTCAGGAAGCTGAGGGCTTAGTGTTAGTTTCGCTTTGATTTTACTTTACCATCGCATTTGCGTTTTCGTCGAAATTAGTATGAAGAAAAAAAACACAATTTACGTACCACTAGACGGCGCTATACATTTCTCTCCCCCAGGCCCTCGTTCTCGAGAGCACAACCGGGACATGAACGCCATGATGATAATTTTTTTATTATTATGTATTCTTGAAAGCTTTGGTACATTAAACTCTTGGCTTTGGCTTTTATACATTGCATTGCAATTAGAAAACTTCCCCACAAAGCATTAGATATTTTGTATATTTCATTTAGGACAGCCCATGGATTCAGCCAATACATATACACCATCTCTTTGGATCCAGCAATAAATTTCTAAGGGAAAGAGACAGTATATTCTAATCCTTACGATATTAATAATAAAGATGCTTTTCGTTTAATCGGTCGTCGGTTATTTCCTCACACGCAACTACTACAGCTGATTCTAATCTTTACCTTATTTAACAATTAAGTCGCTTTTCGCATATAGTTGTGCACGGGATGGAGGGAAAGGGACAAAATTATTTTAATATGAGTAAGTAAGTAGAGATGGAGACATCCTAGAGTGATTCTTATTAGGCACATTAAGGTATTGCAACTTGGACAGCCCTGCTTTGTGACTTCAGCTGTCACGTCATCTAGACCACAAACTATGAACTGATCTAGACATTGACGTTGTTTTGTTGTTGTTATGTTTAACTTTTTATGTGTATATTTCTAGATATTTACTGTATGGGACATTTATTTTCACAACAAATGCAAAAACGTACAAAAGCGGTACGAGAAAAGTAATATTTAGAGTTGTTCAAGAATGTATGGCCGAGTTTAGACCATATGTTTCTGTGCGATTTGGAAGATGTTTTCGGCCGAATAGAAAAATTATCGATACGTAAAATGTATCTCAATTTTGAAAATAATGCGATCTTTTGGAAATAATTTAAATTTATGTAAAATTAATGTGTTTTACAGAATTGTTTACATTTATTTGTGGTTACAAAATTAACCGTCAAATTATAGTGTACTGTTACAGTTTTGATCTTTTTGTATTTTTTTTTCGTAAATATAATATTCATTAACATTTTTGCGTTCATGTGTATCTAAAAGCAGACGGCGCTTGTGTACGAAGATTTTGTAGCACGAAGTATATTATCTAGGCACAGTAGGCATTCGAGGCTGGTGAAATGGATCCTAGGGTCAGGGAAACTTGAGAAATATATTGATCAGGATAATATAAGGTTGTCACGGAGGCTGGTCGAACAGAAAGAGAAACAGAAGATAGATAACAGTTTGACATTACGTCGTTACGTGCATCGATAAAGTTTTAAGAGTAAATATATACCCGATCCTTATTTCAATTTCTAATACTTCCCCTGATTCTTAATCTTTCACCATAATGTGACAGCTGAAGTGGGTACTCAGTCAAGGCAGTCAGGTAACAGAGGCAGTACCATGAGCTAGAGCCAGCGCTATACGTATTACATATAGTCCAGTCATTATATACATTTGGAAATGAAAATGAACCGAGAAAGCCAAATTTTGGATATTACGTGGGGGGCGGCTAGAAAAGCTTAAGTTCAAATTGTCGACCAAAATAACCTTGTGCGTTTTCCGCCATCTTGAAAAAAGGGTTAAATTAAGTTTTTTCATCATAACTCGGCTCCCCGTTGAGATACGAAATTTTTAATAGAATACTTTTTGTTGCTCTTTGCACGATCTACAATTAAGGTCCCATACATTTTTCACGTATCGATCATCGTTATCGAGATATCGATAAAAAAAAACCCTTAAATTTGGGGAGAAAAAATTCGCAAAGCGCAGTCCGCCAACACGTTTTCCGGACATATTTACAAGTACAAACATGGCTCGGAATTATTAAAGATCCTCAGGAATGGGGTTGGCGACAGACGAATTACGGGCTTGAACCAATTTGCACCACAGCCGCACCCGCTCCACCTGAACTTTTAAATAGTGTAAATTTGCAATAATTGAAATGCTTTACCTTAAAACAACATGCCATTAGAGATAAATTTAAGATTATTGGCAAATTGAGCAATATTTTGGTGTCTAAATAGGTACGAAAATATTTTGATGCTAACAGGGTCGGACTTAGTATTTATTGTATAGAATTTTAATACTCAAATATTGTAAATAGCGGTCCACAATTTTATATGTATTAGGGTTTCATACCAAAAATATACCTAGATGACATTTTAAATGTTCAGACTTTTTGAGACAGTTTTATAAAACAACGGATTAATCGCGTATCAACGTTTATTTACTTAAATATTTGTTTTTCTAGATTTCCTAAAGACCATACATGGTGATGTCTCTTCTGGGTGATGGTTGCAAATTGGAAGTACTGCGTTGTAAACATTTTGAAGAACAAGATAATAATTAGATGCAAGTCCCTTCTGTCCTGGTGCACCAGCATTATATGAATTTTTACTGAAAACAAAGACTGTGCTGCCTGTTTAATATATTAATGTACCTATCCTTTTCATTATTATTCTTTTTTTTATAACTATGTCCTCTAGAGGACATCATATTCAATTTATTGTGTAGTCACACCTGTGGACAATAAAGACGCCTCTAACGATAAGTAAGCAGGTACCTACTTAGTTTAGAAGTTATGAGGCAACAAATTAGCATTAATACCGGTCAAAATCATAACCCTCCTTTTTGCAAAAGCAAGCACTGCCGATTCACGGTATGTAGGATCGAGAGATCGAAAAGACGGTGGTAGGTATCGGGGCGTGTTTATTATAATGACAATATTAAATTATAAGGACAAATTTAAAAAAATTGCGTAATCTGAAGCGAAATACAAGTCAGATTTCTTTGTGTTCATTATGAGTAGAAATAGAGTAGAAAGTCAAAATATAACTTATCTGCAGATGAGCTGCCTTGTTCTGTCTCTGCATTTGCATTAGTGTGTGTGTTATTGAGATGTGTAACATTTTGTCTCGTATTTAAACTCGAAATGTACTCTCTGCTTCTGTATATAAAATTTTTTCTCTATGACACTCATAGCGTAATGTTCCAATTACATATTCGAAAACAGTTGTTTAAGGATACACTTTTTTCACGCCAGTCTATAAAATTTTAAAAAATTACTTTTCGATACAGCATTTCCCATATTATTTTCATTACAGCTGTATCGAAAAATAACTTTTTAATAATTATGCAACACTTTTCTTTTTTAATTTTTTGTCGGGCGCCGGGACACGGCTAAATGTAGGCTGAATACCTAAATGTCCTCAACAAATTCAAAATTCCTGTTTATATTTGTGATCTGTTCATAGTCTGTGGTTGTGATTGTGTACATTTGGAATTACATTGTGTTTGGAATTATTTTCCCGCTAAACAGAATATTTTTTCTAATTGTTGTAATTTGTGTTTGTGAGTGTTTTTTCTTGTTTGAAGCAAATAAATAGATAAATGTGAAAGAAGTAAAGTGAATTTCCCGCCGCTTGATATACTCGACGCGTAGATACAATAGAACTGACTCGCAGTTACTTCCAGCAAAGTTGGAAATTTTTAGGTACGAAATTTTAACATGAAAATATGAGTGAAGATAAAGTAGTGTATGCAACTGCATATAATTAGGTATTAAAACACTTATATTTTCAAGTTAAAATTTCAACACTACCAAACACTGAGGTTTAATCTTAATACCTACAAAACACTGAGGTTTCATCTTAATTTTAAACTGTTGTTTACAGGTTATTCATGGTTACGTTACAAAAAATAAAACGAAGAAAAGTAAATATTTGTAGTCACAGGGTGTCCAGTCGCGACAGACATTACAGAACTAAAAATCAAAATAAAATCGTTTGGTTATAAATTATTTTATTTATAGCTTATAAAAGATAGGGTCACCTTAAATTCTAATGTATCAGACTTTAGAACTGAAATAAACAGTTGTTCAATAATACCTACGTATTGATATTATGAGATTATTATACTTATAACGTATTTTATGTAATAGTATGCATCCTGAAAGTTTAATCATTAAAACAGCTGTCTTTTAATAACCGACAAACTTACCTATTTTAAAACCAGCTGTGATGGTTAGCGACCAGTTGCTAAATGCCATAGTGGTATTTTCAAAATACAAATTAAGATACATAATATTACATGACTAAACCTATGAGTACGACTAAGCGACGAGAGATTACTGTTGTCCCAAAAAACTTAAGTCGGCATTTCGTATCAATAAAAGAGATACGTAACTAGAACTTAACGTTTTTTGACAAGAAAATAGGTAATCGGTCGTCAACAATTCACGCTTAGAGAATAGGACCACAGCCTCATGGCGTGACTTTAAGTCATTTATCCGAAATCGGATGCAATTGGGTTGGCGACTAAAGAAAATGAGGGAAGTGGCGTACGCCCACTTTAAACAAACTCAGCCATAATCTAAATCAATATAAGTACGTCAATATAAATTTAAACACCGGGAATCCGAATTCGATTAAATGGCCTAGCACAATCGGGCCATCCCGCACCCTATACAGATGTATTAGGCGAGGCCGAAGAATCACTTATAATAGCATACCGTTCTTAGAATAAAGTTACATAACTAAGTAAAAAATACGATTTCATAACATAGGACAACTAGAAAAATAAATACAGTTAAAGCTAAGCTGCAATGTCGTTCAAAATAAATAAATTATATCGAACTTCAAAGTGCAAGCATGCAACCCAGTTTAATGACATAACTATTCGAAAAGTCAATATTTTGATTTATTACAATTTTCTTAATCTACATTATTACAATTTAATTTTAAGCGGACCCTGGGCCCTCGCGTGCTGAGCGAGGGCGCAACCGGGACATAACGCTAAGATTATGATGTTTAAAATATAATTTGGCAAAACATCAATTTACTTTCTATACCTATAATCAACGACAAAAATATAATGATTTAGGATCAAAACAAAATAATATCTAAAGATTTTATGAAAGTCATAATTTTAAAGATAAAGAATTGAAATTCTTTACTTACATGTATTATGTAAGTTGAATTAATTGATTGTTTTTTCTGTTACGAAAGAAAAAGATGTAATTTTTCACTTTCAAGCACTATATAAAGTATTGTGTATATACCTACAAGGTCAATATGGTCTTCTCAGGTGCAACTTATGAAACTAAACTAGGTACATTAGGGTATAATATAAAAGCAATTATTAAATTATTCATGAGAACATATTGTGATCGCACAACGGCCGTATTTTGTACAAATAATCAGGAATAAACAATTTAAGTTTTGAATTGTTTTTTTATTTTAACGTGGTTTTAATATAATACACAAGATTATTAATTACTAATACTAAAATGAAAGGGCTAGGTTTTGTTTGTGTAAATACGTATACAGGAGTGGGTGTCCCATAAAATGACGTCAAGCCTGAAACGGCTGATAGGCCGAGTCGTGACAGTTCTCAAGTTTTTGATTATATTTTTTAAATGTTAAGTCAATCAAGGGAAGCCGATTAAAAATTCTTCAGGGCCACAAAATCTGTTTTTTTTCCTCTATGCAAAGGTGACGTAGCAAGTGTCGTAACTTGACTTGTCAAAATACTGTTAGTAAATTTCATTCTGTACAGGCGGTAAATTTAGAGTAATTTGAAGATGTTGGGCAAACATCTAGCAGTTTGTTTAACACTGAGGCTTAATCTTAATTTTAAACTGTTGTTTACAGGTTATCCATGGTTATGTTACAGAAAATAAAACGAAGAAAAGTTAGTAATATTTGTAGTCACAGGGCTTTAAAGACCATCACAGGGTATTTATATGTTTTTCCGATTTCGTTTTTGATACTTATAATACAAGTACAAGTTACAGGTACAAGTTTTGATAAGTATATGACAAAGTTTTTAAATATTTTTTTGTTGTACTGCCACGACTTTCGAGTTTAACGTTGGTTTATGGGACAACCTGTACATTGTATAACTATTATTTCCTGTGTTTTATGGAAGCTTGTACAATTCCTACAAACGCAATTTTTACTTCTTTGCTAATATACTGAATTACGCGTTAAGCTGAATTACTGAAAGTATATAAGTACGAATTACTTAATTCAGAATGTTCACGAATTACTTAATGAGAATTTTCATCACGTCGATGTACGATTGAATCTTCGAATTTCAGTACATGAAGTAATTATTACTTATATGCATTCTAAACACAGTACATCGCTATTTCGGAGATTGGCTCTTACACTCTACTTAACTGCTAGTATACTTTTAGTTCATATTTATGATATAGAAAAGTTTTATTTTTTTCACCACATCAGTTACTGATTTCTTAACATCAATTACACTAATATATGTATTTCACAGCCGCCTTAAACTTACACATTAATAGGTAATATGAGATTGTTTAGTCTCGGGTCTCGAAATATCCACCGGACAACAGTAATTATAAGTATTACTTACACCCATGTATATCGAATCGAAACAAATAAAAGTTAGGGCGGCTACATGATGCCGGGTTCGTTTCGAGTCTCGGCCGGATCACCGGTTAATTAATATACCATTTATTTTGTACAAGTAGACCTACTTTACCTACTTCAACCTACCCTTTTTTCTTGCTATAAACCTTCCTCTTGAATTAGTGAGTCTATACAAAATAAATGAGATATTAGTTGACCGTGCTGCGGCCGAGACTCGGTTCGGACGTGGCAGTTATCCTTAACGTAAGTAGGCTTCTGTTGTAGGATGAGTTGACGGTGGAGTGACCTTTCTACAACAACATTTAACTCTATGGACCCTATATTGAAGTCGTAAATAAAGCAAATTTTGACAGGTCTCATAATTTTCTTGTGTCAACGACATAATTATCACGACATATGTCAAAATGGGATTATTAATTTCATGGTTCCATCATAATTAAATGCCGTCACGAGGCGTGGGGCTAATTTTGTTAAGGGTTTGATTCAGGAATAACATTACGCAACTTCACCGTACCGCACCCGCTCACTGTAGGAACCTACTGTTTGTCCAATCTAAGAAATGGCATTTGATATCAGCCTTATTTATTTAGATTTCTGTGATACTAGCTGCCTAGATATTGCGTGCCGTATGTAGTAAAAGGGCACTTTTGCAGCAAAATGGGCTTTTGAGACGAACACAAATAAAAAAAGGGATTTAAAATCACTGTTACTAGGTTGAATTTAGGTAAATTTTTTACCTGCTATAAGGAAGAAGTATAAATACCTTCATTAAACCAATAATTTGAGTAGTTATTTTTTGGAAGCATCAATATATACAAAAGTTTGTTAAGTGCGAAAAACATCAAAGTTATTTCTTACTTTGGACAAAAAATATCAAACATGTAAACTACAAATACAAATACTTACAAATAAGTTAATTGAAAAAATTTAATTAATACATACAGATAAATAGAGGTTATTATAGCCCCCCCCCCCCCCCACTAGGGCAGGACAGCAAGTGTCTTCGCGTAACATACAGCGCGAATTCAATACAAAAGAGAACGTTGATAGAAAACGTTTGCCGAGCTAAGCACGGTGGCTAAAATACGAGTATAGTATCCTTACAGCTAATACGCACTATTTACGTTTACCGAAGAGCCGGTCATGTACTGTGAGGATGAAGCCCGTGAGATCCTTCTCTGTGAAGGCAATGAGCAGTTGCACTTGAGAGACGTCCACGGTGCTGTGTCGCGGGGTGTCCAGCAGCCTCAGCGCATGTTGCAAGCATACCTTTGAATGCCGCCCCGTAATACCGGTCACCTGCGAACAACAGAATTATGCGTCCAACGTCTGTTTTAATATTGTGTTTATCTACACTCATAGCGTAATGTTCCAATTACATATTCGAAAACAGTCGTTTAAGGGTATAAAATTTAAAAACGCCAATGTATAAAATTTAAAAAAATACTTTTCTATACAGCATTTCCCATACTATTTTCATTACAGCTGTATCGAAAAATAACTTTTTAATCATCAATTATGCAACACTTTTCTTTTTTAAATTTTTGTCGGGCGCCGGGACACGGCGAAATGTAGACTGAATACTTAAATGCCTTCAACAAATTCAAAATTTCCTTATTATTTTTGTGTCATTATTTTCCCGCTAAACGATATATTTTTTCTAATTGCTTTAATTTGTGTATGTGAATGTTTTTCCTTGTTTGAAGCAAATAAATAGATAAATGTGAAACAAGTGAAGTGAATTTTCCGTACGCGAATTTACAACAGAACTGACTCGCAGCTTACTTCCAGCAAAGTTGAAAAAATTATAGGTACGAAATTTTAACATGAAAATATGAGTGTTGATAAAGTAGTGTATGCAACTGCATATAATTAGGTATTATATGACAGTTGCATAAACTACTATTATGCAACTGTCATATAAAAGGGGGTATTAAACGAGTGTTTTGTCAGTGTGTGTATTAAACGAGTGAGAGTCAGTTCTGTTGTATCTAAACGTCGAGGATATTAAGCGGCGGTAAATTCACTTCACTACTTTCACATTTATCTATTTATTTGCTTCAAACAAGAAAAAGCATTCACAAACACAAATTACAACAATTAGAAAAAATATTCTGTTTAGCGGGAAAATAATTCCAAATGTACACAATCACAACCACAGACTATGAACTGATCACAAATATAAACAGGAATTTTGAATTTGTTGAGGACATTTAGGTATTCAGCCTACATTTAGCCGTGTCCCAGCGCCCGACAAACATTTAAAAAAGAAAAGTGTTGCATAATGATTAAATAGTTATTTTTCGATACAGCTGTAATGAAAATATGTAGTATGGGAAATGCTGTATCGAAAAGTAACTTTTTAAAATTTTATAGATTGTCGTGAAAAAGGTGTATCCTTAAATAACTGTTTTCGAATATGTAATTGGAACATTACGCTATGAGTGTAGATAAAATAACTTTTTAATTATTATGCTACACTTTTATTTTATAATTTTTGTACGGCGCCGGGATACGGCGAAATACTTAAATGTACTTAAAAGTAGGCTAAATACTTAAATGTCTTCAACAAATTCAAATTAAAAGTTCAAATTTTCCTATTTATATTTGTGTGTAATTATTTTCCCGCTAAACGGTATATTTTTTCTAATTGTTGTAATTTGTGTATGTCAATGTTTTTTCTTGTTTGAAGCAAACAAATAGATAAATGTGAAAGTAGTGAGGTGAATTTCTCGCCGCTTGATATTGACTCGCAGCTTACTTCCAGAAAAGTTAAGAAAATTATAGGTACGAAATCTTAACATAAAGTACAACTGCATATAATTAGGTATTAAAACACTCGTGTCAAACTATTATGTATAATACCCCCTTTTATATGACAGTTTCCTTAACTACTATTATAAGCCTCCACAAACCACTAAGATTAAAAAATAGAAAAAGGAAAACTAATCACAACTTCTTTTAAAGTATTAATAGCAAAGCGTTAAAACACACGGTTAACTTTATTTACCTTTGAGAGATACAACGTGGTGCGACATATCTCGCACTCGTCGAAGTCTCGAACATTCCAAGCAGTACCGGTACGGTACATTGGCCAGTAATTGACCTTTTGTGGATACTGCCGAAGAGAAGACGAAATAACAACATTAGTATTAGTCATCAAACGGTGTTATCGAGCGAATGCTCTTCGCAAACAATATGTTTGACGTCACAAGCATAACTCTTAACTCGAAAACATAAGTAACTGATGTCGGAAGAGCCGCAACAAATTTTACATTTGTATAACTCAAATATTTCCTTAAGTTCCTGAGCCCAAGTTTTAGCTTGGATTAGTAGCGAGCCACCTTAGTTGGGATGATTCTTAAACCATCCCAACTAAACCATCTCAACTTGGTTCAGTCATATTAGGGAGATACCATTACATAAACAGACAAACTTGTAACACCCCTTTTTCCCTTTTTCCTTGAGAATTAAAAATTGCGTAAACAGTCCTCGGGCCGTGTTTTTGAACCATATTCACGCGAGCGCTCGCCTTCTAATGCCAATGCCTGTCTTTTCTATTTCTAGCAACTAACGACGAATGTGAAAGAGACAAGTACCGCATGCGAACGCTCACGCGAATGTGAGCGTTTCGAAAATAGGGCCCCTGGTGCCGTTACCTCCAACCCTCGTTGCTCAAGTTGGCGGCGATAGTTCAACTCCTCTGTGATGATCGGCTTGAGGCTCGAGTGGACTTGCGGCAGCAGTCCGAGGGGCACGCGCACGTCCTCAGCCAGTGCGATCAGAAGCTGCTCCAGCGAGAACGTGGTCGGCTCACAGCTGTCACGCAACTCCTGAAACGGTGACCGCACGTCAGATTGACCCCAATGTGCAGGGAACTGACAAATAATGGCGCCACCAGCGACTGTACCCAAACTCTGTCGATTGGTTAATTACTTGTCAAAAGTCACAAGTATGTCAAGTGTTATAGTGTAATCTGGTTGAATGGCAGAAAAAGCTATGTAGCTTTAAGTCCGCCTTTGTACTGTAATGTGCATGAAGTTTTAAATAAATAACTGGTTGAGTTGACTCAAACCTCAAACCAACAGATTTTGGTTGAATGAAGTCCGTGGTGGTGCCATTAGCTTTGTAGTCGGGTCGTTAACGGGTAAAATTTAGGCAAATTATCACCAATATAGCTTTTCCTGGGCTATCTACAGGTGTTCCTAGACAGGCATGCTCCATCATCGGCCGCACGGTCACTTACGGTGAGGTGGCGGTCAAATGCCTGGCTAGTCCAATTATAAAAAAAATAAAAAATAAAAAACCAATGTGCAGATATCTGCAGGATCAGCTCTGGGACAGCATGGTGCCCCAAAATGCGTCAACTAGTGGTCGTTTATGGAGTGAGGAGCGGCGCCATTAAACTGTCTTGTCAACAAAGGTACATAACAGATAATCATACGACTCAACGAATTAGTCAAATGATTCAATAATCACTATTTATTCATGAAATTTCGCACGTAACTTTTATCAATTGTAACAATTACTGTCCTTTTGTTTATATTGTCTGAAACTTTGATTGAAAGACGTGTCCACGCGTTTCGCGTCCGGAGTAATAATATACATAATGGCCGATATTTTTATTTCTTATTTTTATGGAGTCTTGCTATTATATTAAATTCGTTTTATGTACTTTTGCTACATATTATGGATGTTTGTAATTCCTAATGAGACAGAGAGGGTGACATACTCGTGACGTCACGTCCACACAGCCAGCCACAGACAATAACAACAACAGAGCTAAGAACTTCTTTATTTTTTTACCGATTCATTTTCGTTACAGTAGTATTGACATTTCGTTCACAAATATGACATAATATACTGTAATAGATGTAGATCTGTTTAATATACACATGGCCGATGGAGCAGTAAAGTTCACGGATGGAAACTACATACCGCAAGACGCAGCGTGTGTAGGCCTCCCACAAGTAGGATCGACGACCTGGTAAGGATCGCAGGTACCAGCTGAATGCAGAAGTCACAGGCCCAGCAGTGGGCGTCTTTCGGCTGATATAATGATGATGATGATTATACTGTAACAGTCACCGTCGCTAACGCTATTACCTGGAAGACCTGGTGCACGCTGTTGAGCCAGGAGCTGGTGGCGAAGTACGCGCTCTCAGACTGCGTGAACCCGGTGGATATCGAACACGAGTACGCCTTCGGGAACACTATCACGAACTCGCCGGGGTGTTGTTCCACTCGTGACAGTGACACGTTGTGTTCTTGCAGAAGGTTCGGCGGGATCATAGTGACGTCTGACGGCAGCCAGATGGACTTGGTCTGACAGGAACTCGGGCATAGCGTCTCGACCGCCTTGCGGAAGTTCGAGCTCTGCTCGTTCGGTATTCCATACCTGAGGGTATGCATAGGGTAAATGTATTGATAGAGTAGTATATTGATGTTATGTGATATGATTTTTTTATAAACCTATTTTATTGGTGACAGTAAAGTAGTAAAGTAAGTAAAGTATGAGGAAAATGTAACAAAGTGGTTATTTTTTAAATATCTCGATAATCAAAAAAGTTATGAGACTAATGATTGCGATTTCAAAAATAATTTCGTCAGGACCGCGAATTCATGCGTGACGTCACCAGGCCGGCATCCCGCCTGCCACTATGGCGCTACCCATACACTGGTACTCTTTGTACTCTACTGTATCTTCGGAACCGTAATAGCTAGACACTTGAATTATTCACAGAATGTGTGTTATTATGGCCGCTATAACAACAAATAATAATAATCGTCATTAAATACAAATAAAGGGTGGTGTCCATACATAAAACGTTTAACCACTACGCGATAGAGAAAAATTAAATACCATTAATTAAAATTAAAACCTATGAAATCGTCATAAGATCACATTTCATGTATGGAGACCCCCCCCCTTATTTTAGATTTATTATTATTATTTGTTGTTATAGCGGCCATCTCTCATTTACATACTCTGAAGATAGCTATTACGGTTCGAGTACGGACAGAGTATGTGTACTATGTCTGCCAAACGAACATACAATAATAAAAATAATAACATTAAAAATAAGGGATCCATACACGAAACATAATTTGAAGGCGTTTTCAGAGGTATTTAGTTTTTCTCTATGGTACAACCAGTACCGCTCTCCCAAAGATTGGTACTGGTCTAGTAGTAGCGTACTTGTGAGACCGATAACCACGATAAAGCAATGCTCGCAATGTCCGGGATCTGGATGGGTGACCGTTTAGTACTTTAGAGGCTCGTCGAACTTGAGCACTGCAACGAGTTAGATGTGCTTTCTAACCATTAGCGAAGCGAGGTTGACGTTGAAGGTCAACCCTGGCCATCTATCCTGGTTAACGCGTCTAAGTCTATGCTTAGGCTACAACCAGTCTCAAGAACACAGTGTGGCGAAGTGAAATTGACCAAGGTCAACCCTGGTCAACCAACCCGGTCAATGCTGGGGACCTCAGCCTAGACTTAGACCCAAGTCTAGGCCTACGCTTAGGTTACAACCAGTCTCAAAGTTGCCAGCGTTGATCAGGACGGAGCATCGTTGGCCGAATGGTTACGGTATCTAGACACGTAAGTGAGAGGTACCAAGTTGGAATCCCATTGCGGCCATGTACCAATGACTCTTTTCTGAGTTATGTAGATTAGTCGAATACTAACCAACGCGCTTACAGTGAAACCTGCATATTCATGCAACTAAATATGTAGCCATGATCCAATCTGGTCAGGTTCCCCTGGTAGCAGGGTCACGGAGGTCAGATGGCAGTCGCTCCAATGTATTTACTTGATCTGTCAAATCCTGGAACATGGTGAAGGCGGACCATGGGCCCTCGTGCGCGAGGGCATAACCGGGACATTAACGCCAAGATGACAATTGTACTGTGAAGAATAGGCTGATTTAGGACATTTAAGAATATGATACGATAGCTTCTATGTACACTGGCTATTTTATTGATTACTGGCATAGACAAGGCAGTTTAAGCGACTCCACGGCTGGTTAAACCTGGAATGACAAAGCGTTTGAACAGGATACCAACCATATCTTTGCAGGTCCGCTGTGCATGTATTCCATCCAGGGCAGCCCATGCGGGTCGCGGTGCCAGCAACTGGTGCTGAACACCATTCCGAGGTGCAGAGTGGGCACGGTGACCCCCAGTACCGCTCTCAGAGATCGCAGGACATTCCCACTGTTTTCACTGATCATCTGCACAGAAAAGGGTAAAATACGTTTCAATAGATAACCTTACCGACGAAAAGACGTAAGTTCATACAAAGGATACCATATACCAGTTTGACTAGCTCTCCTATTTATTAAATCATTTATAGAGTTTTTCAAAGTATTTTATCACTATTTATACTAAAACCAGTTATATAATGTCTAAGTGTGGAACATGTTTGAAAGAAGTGTCTTCCTCCGACGTGGTTTAGTGTAAGAAGGCTGGATGTGATCAGCAATACCACCCTCTTTGTGTTGGGGATGGTGCGCCGTCGGATACGTCGCTCTGGTTGTGATCTCTCTGTCGTGCTTAGGATAGAAAGAGGAAGAATAGCAATGAAATACCTGTGAAATCTGTTGGTTGAGAGAAAGAGCCTACGAAAACAGTTGGTGTGAAAGAGTGAACGACAACTGTTGGTGTGAAAGAGTCAACGACAACGTTCCCAGCAATCACTGAAACTAACTTTGTTAATAACAAACGAGGTTCCCAAACCTGTAACCTAATTGACCTAGATGAAGACGACACATCTAAAATGCTAAATTCTATTCAGGAAGGTATCTTGAGCGCTCGACTGGAGCTACCGAAACAAATACAATCTGCAGTAGAACAGGCTCTCATTCCGTTTACCAAGAAATTGGAGGCCCTTGATCAGTCTGTAATACATATAAGTGACAAGTATGACGAGTTTAAAGTAACTATAGAAACTCGGCGCTGCTATAAAAAAATTGAAATCTAATTTTGGAGAACCGATTTGAGCTAAAAGAGGATTCGTTTGCCAAGCAAGAGCAATGGTCAAAGCTTCAAAATATTGAGTTGGCCGGAAACCACTGAAATTACATTGCTTACTGTGTTGGATAACCTGGCAAGACGTATAAGTTAGCCGCTTGATGCCAGTGAAATTGAGTTCGCCCACAGAATCCAAGCTAAACGACCGGTCTCTGGTCGCCCTAGTATTCGAATCACCTAGGATAAATTGTTATCAGCATTAAAAAAGAGCGAAACTTAACTCAAACGACATCGGAATTGATGGTGATCCTTCTAAAATATTTGTCAACGAGCATCTTACTCTGAAAAGTAAACAGTTACTCATCATCATCATCATCATCATATCAGCCAGAAGACGCCCACTGCTGGGCATAGGCCTCCCCCAGAGATCTCAACAAAGGCCGGTCTTTTCGCATCCAGCTGGTACCTGCGATCCTTACCAGGTCGTCAGTCCACCTTGTGGACCCACCCACTACCCACGCTGCGTCTTCCGGCACGTGGTCGCCACTCGAGAACTTTACTGCCCCATCGGCCATCTGTTCTTCGAGCTATGTGCCCTGCCCACTGCCACTTCAGTCTGGAAATCCTTAGAGCTATGTCGGTGACCTTGGTTCGCTTGCGGATCTCCTCATTTCTGATTCGATCGCGCAAAGAGACTCCGAGCATAGCTCTTTCTATTGCCCTTTGGGTAACAGTAAGTTTTCTTATAAGGCCCACAGTGAGCGGCCACCTTTCAGTTCCGTAAGTCATCACTGGCAACACACATTGGTCAAAGACCTTCGTCTTGAGACATTGCGGTAATTGGGACGAAAATATATGGCGTAGCTTCCCGAATGCTGCCCAACCTAGTTGGATTCGTCGATTGACCTCTTTCTCGAAGTTGGACCTACCTAACTGGACTATTTGTCCTAGTTATGAATAGTCGTCAACAACTTCAAGTGGAATGCCTCCAACTGTCACTAGAGTAGGCACAACATGGACATTCGACATAATTTTCGTCTTGTCCATGTTTATTTTAAGACCTACTTGTTGAGAGGCACTACAGAGGTCATCGAGCATTTTGCCCAAGTCTTCCAGGGTTTCAGCCATGACTACGATATCGTCAGCAAATCTGAGGTGAGTGAGGTACTCGCCGTTAATATTGATGCCAAGTCCGTCCCAGTCCAGAAGCCTAAAGATATCCTCCAGTGCAGCGGTGAACAACTTCGGTGATATGGACCAAAAACTGCCGTATATATACCAGAAAATGTAAGGGATCGCCTTTTATTCTTGTGTCAAAGGAGTGTGATATAAAAAAGATTATCTAAATGAATTATTTATAATGTACCTGTCCTGTGTATTTTTGCGCTGTAGCCTATGCCTCAGTAACACATATTTAAAATTGCATGGATTCCACAAAACGAACACTTCACATACATATACACTAAACCTTACCCATCACAAATACATAAATCTTATGAGAGTGGATATTCCACTTACAGTTACTTTCCTCTTTTTATTCCACCATCATACATGCATTATACACCTCACACGTTTACATAAAGCGGTTGTGCTCAATACCTACGATCATGCCTAATACAGTATAAGTCGAACCATATAGCTGAACCATATGCTGAACGCTCTTCAGACATCAGCACCTGAGTGTGACATATTTGCTGGTAGATGGACGGACGTGCGAGGTATGTGTCTGAGGTTTTGTAAGTTGATCCATGAATGAGCGTTCGTAATTATCAAAAAATTTACTTGAGTTGTGCCATAGTTTCTTACTATTTTATTTGTAACTTTGTTGTCATGTTTGTAGTGCATTAGTATTAAGTACCTACTTACTGTAACACTACAAATGTATATTGAAATAAATAAATATTTACAATGTTTTGCCTACATGCACAATTCACTACGACTTACTTTCTTAAATGTCTAACTTAAGTATTATGTATCAGAATCTGCGCGGAATACGAACGAAAACATTAGAGTTTTATAAAAACTTATCAAATATAAATCATCATATTGTTTTATTAACTGAGACTTGGCTGAATGAGAAGAATTTCGATTCGGAACTCGTAGATTCTCGATATAATGTATTTAGGCGTGATCTTGGCTCTTACGGCGGGGGACTAATGGTGCTATGTAAGAAACAACTCAGCGTGCGTCTCCGAACGGACTGGGATCGGGTCTTTCCGGTCAGTGTCGAATGCATGTGGCTCAATGTAGACGGCCGCGCATTGAATGTGGATCGCGATTTGCATATCGCGTTGGTTTACAAGGCGCCGGACGTGCACCTTGCGAAACGTCTTCATTACTTTACGGAGTGGGTAGACGATATTATGACTGGTAATGAAAACGACTATTTGATGATCGTGGGTGATTTTAATCTGTCATCTACAGGGTGTTTCATAATATATGTATAAAGCCGTGAACTGGATGGAGTGCTAAACGTATTAAAACGATAGGTACAATTAGTTTTTTCTTGCGTGGAATAGTTAGCGAGAAAATGACTATCGAACTTTTTCTTTTTCAATGTCGATAATGACATTTTGAAAAAGAAAGACCGCATTTCTAGAAATCAGTTGTAATAGGTTACTTTTAAACATTTAGGTTGCAGGCAACAAAAATGCAGAACAACAGATGTTTTGCCACTGTGAGGTCTAATGCGCTTATTACACCTGGCTAAATTCAGTCGACTAAATTCAGAAGCAAAAAGCGTGAAAGGTAATCAAAGTAAAATGTATTGCTCATAGTATAAGGTACATTTTTGTATCACTAATATTATCTGATGTGTCGCTCCGCTCTTCAAAAGGCGTTATTCAAAAATGGACTTTAGTTTTTGCTTCTGAATTTAGACGACTAAATTTAGTCAAATGTAATAAGCGCATAAGATGAAATGCGTCATGCCGTCGGCGCAAATACGCGCTCGCTTATTTTGTGGACACCCCACGTACTAGGCGCAATGGGATATTAAGGAGATCTAAATTATACGTCTTGTATTTTTTGGTTCGAGGGTTCTGTACAAAAAAATATTGTAATCAATTATGATTTTAATTCAAAAGGTTCATTCATAGTTTTCTCGAAAGTGCACCACCACCTAACTAATAGCAAAGTAGTCTAATTCCAATTACTGTAGCATATTAATGTAGCAAACTCTAATAATGTAACATCTTTGTCTTTACGAGTTTGCTTTCTCATGTCATGTCTGTCAGTAATGTTTCAGTATCGCGTAGGTAATCGTACCTAACTGCCATGACATTTCTCGATAGCTACACACATATATTAGCATCAAGTAAAATAAATAAAATACCCTAGCGCCGCCGGCCCACACGCCCTCACGATCTTGACGAATTTTACTGTTTTTAAGTTTTCATACACATATATTCGGGTCCACCCCGGCTTTTAAGGAGTCTCTTGTCATACAAACTACCAACATAAAACATGATCAAATTATACACCTAAACCTTCTTCATCAGACGAAGTGATACCACTTTGTCTATTGGTGTAGACCGCATGAAAATCCGTTTAGTAGTGTCTGAGTTTATCGCGAACAGGCAGACAGACTCGGTGTGGAACACTCGTTTGAGTGTTTAGTGATTGTGTTATGATTTCTGCTCTTAGTAAATGTATTCAATGGTGCGCTAAATGGGTTTCTTTTCAAAAGCAGTTAAATCGAAAAAAGCACAAGTCGCCGGTAGATGGCGTTGTTTTGTGATTTCATTATTTTTCTTTTTCATTGCTTTGTTTTACAATATTAACATGTAGAAATCTATTTTGCGCACAATTGGACACCTTTTCTAATGGCCAATTGCAAAAACTTACATTAAAAACATCAAACCCTTGAAGAAATGTCGATCAAACGTTTCATAAAATTTGTATGAAAATCGTAACGCCTTAACACGCGAATGGCTTGGATTTAAGTTACTCATTAGCATCCCTTGTAGTTGGGGGTACTAACTAGGGGGGGGCCCAGACAGCTATTGATACGGGGCCCCTGGAGGGCTATGCCACTGAACCTAGGTCACCTAAGTGGAGCACGGACCCAAACACAATTTTAGAAATTACGGTATAGGTTACTGTCATTGTACCAAATTACTTAATAATTAATAAGCAAATGTAATCCATCACCAAGATCGTAAGGATTATTATTAGTCCACTGTTGGACTCGTTTGAGCCTCACTTTATCAAATAAACACAATCAACATTACGGTGCATCTACCAGGAGAATATAAGAGGCGAAATAAGTAAGAACCCTAACACGCGGATCCCTAAAGCGTCGGCCGCCGCCGCGCCTCCCGCCACCCACCGCTGCGCGCCTCTCCGAAAGTCGGCCCCGCCACACAGTGGGCTGAAAATCGAGCTTCATAGACATAGGCAACTCAACTTTTAATGTGTCGTTTTTTTGGCGGGAATTGCTTCCATGAGCTATAACTATACATAAAAATGTTATCCGAGTTAACTCTGCGCAAAAACAAATGAATTATATTTTTTTTACGAAAAAAATGTATGGAGCCAATATGAAAAATCCAATTATCTCTGAAACCGCTAGGAAAACCGTAATATCCTTACAGATGGTTATAAAACTAATTATTCATGATTTTTTGACATACTCCATATAACGGTTACTGCCGGAGGATTTTTTTTTAAAAATCGTCGAAATATTTTATTTATTTATTTATACACGGTTCCTTTCGGTGAGAATTTAGCAACACGTTAAATCATATAGTATTAGGCTTGGTTCCTAGAAATAGTAGGTAGATGTAGGTAGGGTAAATTCTCACCGAAAGGAACCGTTTATAAATAAATAAATAAAATATTTAGAAGATTTTTAAAAAAAAATCTGCAGCAGTAACCGTTATATGGAGTATGTCAAAAAATCATGAATAATTAGTTTTATAACCATCTATAAGAATATTACGAAAAAAATGTATGGAGCCAATATGAAAAATCAAATTATCTCTGAAATATTTTGCTTGGTTATAAAACTAATTATTCATGATTTTTTGACATACTCCATATAACGGTTACAGCTGCAGATTTTTTTTTTAAATTATTGAAAAAAAGTATTTTCAAATTTTAAATGGTAGGCAAATATATTTGCTCAAATGTTTAGTAGGTATATATATAATAGGTATATGTATATAAAAACCGTTTAATCAAATTGATAATTGTTTATATTGATAATTTACATTTATATAAAATGGTGGGTTACAAAAATGTGGTTTTTATTAATATAATATGTATTGATAATAAAAAGATAGTAATTTATAATATCTTACAAACTATTGATAAGAAGAAACTTAACTTCTTCACTTTTTATTATTATGTACAAGTAATAAGAAATAAGGAATAACAATAGCATGCAATAATATTATTGAAATAAAAAAAATAACAAAAAATAATTAAATATGACTTAATCTAAAACACATTATTCAGTTTATTCATTTTCCTTATCACTCTCGTCGTCTTGGGTATCCATTTCTGAGTCATAATGCACATTGGAAACATCTAGAAACTCAAAGTCAGTTTCTCGAAACTGAATTATCTCGAGAGTTTCAGAAAAATACTGCTGCCTTTTCTTGGTATCTAACTTGGGCCTTTGTGCACTTATTATAGGATCTGAAGAAATAATAAGCATATTAAGGATATCTTGATTACTATCTTGCCTGTTCTTTTTCCGCGAATGATGTTCTCGAAACCTTCTAAAATCTTTATTTCGAGCTTCTGATGCTTCTTCTGAGAGACTTCCAATCGGTACAATATCATTATTTTGGATTATATCTGCGACCACTACAATAAAAGGACTAAAATTTTGTGTTATAATTTAGTATTTACAAAACTTTGTAACCGTTAACATTACATTTGTCCTGCGACTGAAAAGTGTTAGAATGGAAAGTTTAATAACTAATTTAGACTTGTTTGTTCTTCTAAAAAGTGAAAGTACTTCATTTGACTATAAAGTATTGTTTGGTGCAGTTATGTCTCGCTTAGGTTACGGGTATACGGTTTTCCTTGCTGTTTCAGAGATAATTTGATTTTTCATATTGGCTCCATACATTTTTTTCGTAATATTCTTACAGATGGTTATAAAACTAATTATTCATGATTTTTTGACATACTCCATATAACGGTTACTGCTGCAGATTTTTTTTTAAAAATCTTCGAAATATTTTATTTATTTATTTATAAACGGTTCCTTTCGGTGAGAATTTACCCTACCTACATCTACCTACTATTTCTAGGAACCAAGTCTAATACTATATGATTTAACGTGTTGCTAAATTCTCACCGAAAGGAACCGTGTATAAATAAATAAATAAAATATTTCGACGATTTTTAAAAAAAATTCTGCAGCAGTAACCGTTATATGGAGTATGTCAAAAAATCATGAATAATTAGTTTTATAACCATCTGTAAGGATATTACGGTTTTCCTAGCGGTTTCAGAGATAATTGGATTTTTCATATTGGCTCCATACATTTTTTTCGTAAAAAAAATATAATTCATTTGTTTTTGCGCAGAGTTAACTCGGATAACATTTTTATGTATAGTTATAGCTCATGGAAGCAATTCCCGCCAAAAAAACGACACATTAAAAGTTGAGTTGCCTATGTCTATGAAGCTCGATTTTCAGCCCACTGTGCGCCACGAGGGCCACGAATCCGCGCGCCGGAGTTTTGGCAGTGTGCGTGCCGCACACTCGGGTGTGCCGTGTACCCGTTTGAACTGACGCTGGCGCCGACGGCGCGACTTCTTGTGTTACAATTTACCTACTTTCGAATCGTGTTCGTTTATTCGGTTTTTAGCTTTTCGCGTGATCGGTGTGATTGCTTGTTGCGTTGTATGTATAGGAAACCTAAGTATTGTGAAGATAATTAGTGTAGTCTTGTTTGTGTACAATATTCAACAGTTTAAGTATTGTAATAATCATTATTCTGTGCATAAGTGCTACCAAGCAATAGACCAAAGACCATGTTACCCACCTACTTACGTATTGCATAGCAACCAGTGAAGTATGGTTAACAGCGCTGGCACCTGACGCTGTTTGTTTTCATAAAATAACTTTTAAAAGGTACGTACCTAAATGCTTTAAAGGTCTAGGTTCTAGCTAGACTAGGAGACGTTACCTTCAGCCTAATCGGGACGTTCGAAGCGCAACCGTCGCCGTCGGTTCTTTTCCGACGGGAAATAGGTAGAAAAGACAGAGCTTTTATCTTTTTATCTTGAGTGGAACCTGCCTGTAATGTGTTTCACCAAATCGAGACTCGACTCATAAGTGGTTCCCTACGCTACGTAGATACTTAGATGAGGAATCCGTGTTAGTAGGTACCTAGTACTTACCTATCTGTGTAGAACTATTTTGTCAATTGAACGAAAGCCGTTTCAGTTTAGTAGATATCTATTAAGTAGGTATGTAGGTAGCTGACTATTTTTATTTTTATTTAGTTGAAGTATCTAGGGCTACCTGCGGCAGTCTACACTACGGTTCCGGCTGTCTCCCAGACTGATTAATATTTTATTTTGTTTTTTATTTACTTTGGTTCCTACCTACCTAACCTACATAGATACTGTTTTTAGGCCTTTAGTTAATAAGTAAGTATTATGAATTTAATTCTTATTTTACCTTTGTTGTGATGGGGTGGTTTGCCCTGTTACTCCTGTTAGGTACCTAGTAGAAATCATCTCGGTCTTAATGACCTGGTTTTGCTCTCGCGCACGAGGACCTGGGGTCCGCCTTGACCATGATCCAGGATTTCGCATTTCAGGTAATTACAGTGAAGCGACTGCCATCTGACAGTCCTGAGTTCTGCCTGACCCTGCTACCAGGGGAACTTGATTACCTGACCAGATTGGATCATGGTTGGACATTCAGTCGCCTAAATGTGCAGGTTTCATCACGATGTTTTCCGTCGCCGTAAGAGCATCGGTTAGTATTCAACTAATGTAAGTACATAAGTCAGAAAAGAGTCTGGTACATGGCGGCAGTGGGATTCGAACCCGGTACCTCTCGCGTACGTGTCAGATACCGTAACCTTAGGTCACCGACGCTTCGACTATTTAAGCAAACCTACCTATTGAAAATAATTAGTGTAGGTAAGTTCCTAGTTGGTTTGGTAGAGCTTATTCATGTAGATAAGTAGGTAACATTTAGTTCGACGCCTGGTAGTAAGATGTAGGAGGTTCGTTTGTTATGATATGGATGGCATGAGGTTATTAAACTCCTCCTTATGGTGTGTACTGTAGCATGTGTGCTCGGGCAGGCCCTAGGTTAGGACGGATCCCAAGACAGGAAGGCGTTTGGAGGCCTCATGTCTGGAGGGGCTTTAGGTTAAGTAGGCTTCCAGGTGCGGTTGCTGCTCCCATAGGGCAAGACAGGAAGGCGTTCGGAGGCCTCATGCCTGGAGGGGCTTTAGGTTAAGTAGGCTTCCGGGTAAGGTTGCTGCTCCCAAGCCGGGACTTTAATCAGTTAAGCAGGTTGAAACATGTAGGAAGGAGGTCGGTAAGCTTGGATAGTTCGGAGCAAGCAGGACTTGGGTCTTTGGCCTGTCTCTATGAGCGCACATAGCACTGGCTAGGCAGGAATTCAAATGGGTTCCATTTGAATTAGACGTAAGATGTCTTATGTATTTTATATCATTCTTCAGTTTATTTTCACAAATATAACTTCAATAACTTCTATCTCGAGTTACTAGTTTTTATTTAAAGCCCCCCGATTCCCCAGTGTTACATTTTGGTGGAGGCGCCGGAGTCCACAATATCGCTAATACTATATTTTCAGAAAAATAAAGAAGAAGAAGTCAATGACAAGCGTGTCAGATCGAGTAATTTTTTTCCGGGAACAGAAAAAATTCTAGCCACAACAACAGAGAAAAAGGAAAACGCAAAAGCCCACAAACGATTTAAAGGACCTAAGGAGAAGTGGCTACATAAAAAGGAAAAGGATAATAACCGAAGTGGACACAAGCGGACACGCACCAAGACTGTCATACTTCGTATCGTTTCTCATTTTATTTCTTAATTTAAATAAGGTTGAATTAATGATGAATGCAGAAGAGATTTTCACTGGGATGAATGGCGATGTTAATAAATTTTTATCGCGCATCAAGCGATATTTTATCATCAAACGCCTAGACGAAAATGAGAAGATCGCTACGCTGCCGGCATACCTCGGTGGCCCGGCGGCGGCGTTCATGAATGAATACGAAGAAAGGAATGAGATCTTCACATTTGACGACCTGGTCGTAGCCCTTGAAACGGAATTCTCGCCCACTACAAATTATGTAGAACAATTTTACTCTCGCCAGCATCTACCGGGCGAGGATATCATGTCATTTTATTATAATCTCTCAGAGATGGCAGCGAAAGCGAAAATCGATGATTATAAAATATTCATCAATAGTTTTTTGAAAAAGATCCGCGGCCAATTTGCCCATAAAATAAACTCGTCGTTGATCACTGCCAAGGAGCAATTAAAGGTTTTCATACAGCAATTAATTATGGTATATGACAAACCAACAGAAATGAATCCCACAGTGAGATTTTCGAGCCTTCCCTATACCATGGATGCCCATCAAAGTGTACCGGTCCATTCCCCCGGTCCAGTTCAGGGGTCACCAGTTTTTCAAACCCCACCTTATGTATTTAGCGGCACACCTCAAAGGCCGAGGGTACCAAGATACCCACTAAGATCTTATACGCGCTAACAGCAGCTGCCTCAGCAGCAGCCACAACAGCAGGGATACTTTGCGCGGCAACAGCCGTATAGCCGTCAGCAAGAGCAACCCCAACAGCGGCAGAAGCAGCAAGAGTACTTGGCATAACATCATGTGAGAGGTGCATTCGCCGAGGAGAACGCACCCATGATGTCGCAGTCATTTTCGAATGATTTTAATACGGTCAGACCAAATATCTTGTGTAGATTTGGAAGTAGCCAGGATATTCCTGCGTTAGTCGATACAGGAGCATCTATTTCTTGTGTGTCAAAAAGTGTTGTTGATAGAATCGGTTTAAATATGATGAATTGTAATGACATCTATGTCAAAGCCGTAAACGGAGCAAAAATTAACATTTTGGGCAAATGTAGCGAAATAGTTGATTAATAGTTAATAGGGAGTATGTATTAAATCTGGTGGTAGGTGAACACCTAGGGTGTGAGGTCATCATCGGCCAAGATTTTTTATATCGCCATATGGCAAGTATAAATTTTTCTCAAAAGTGCGTGACGTTGGGAAAGAACCATCACGTAAACTTTGTATTGAGTAGAAATGTATGTAATGACAATGGGAATTTATGTCAGGGTTCTCTAGATTCGTTAGGGCACCAGGAGCAATTTGATTATATTTATTGTGCGTCCTTAAACGAAAGGGACGTATCTCCAACGTTAATAAATACCGTTACTTCTCCACAGTTTCCAGAGGACAAGCAGTTGTCCTGGTTGAGCGATAATTTGCCTGGTCAGGAACGAGAGGAGTCAGGGATCTCGTCAAATCAACTTGTAGATATAGTCGGTCGAGCATTGTGACTACGGACGTGAGAACGAGTGATGATGTCCCTATTCATAGTTATCCGCATCGTATTTCGCAGGTGCAAAGCGAGAGACTGGACACCCAGGCGGTGGAGACAGTGGTTTTAGACGTAGTTAGGTCATTCAATATAGAACGGGATTTAGATTTGGTTCATTGTGCAGGTCATGAGAATGTCGTCACTGATTGTTTTAGAAAACATTCTTTAGTGGAAGATAATCCAGCACCGGTGATGCAACCCGTACCTCCGGACGGGTATGAAATGTCCATCGTATCTAAGAGGGGTGAAAATCAAACTCGTAATAAGGTTTGTGCTAGGCGTGCAGATAAAGTTTGTGCTAGGCGTACAGGTGAAGTTCGTACTAGGCGTGCAAATAAAGTTTCTGCTAGACGTGCAGGTACGGCTCACGAAAACTCGAATAACATAGATAAAGGTTATTTCATACGAGATAATATCTGGTAAAAACGGGCGCGTAATAGAGTCAGGTCACCCGATGGGTGCACTGTATTCCCTTTGATAGTTTTCGCCCACAATAATAGTGTGAAGGTTTCCCTGTATATGAGAATTTTCGGTTTGGATTTTTTGATTTTTCGTAGGGAACAATTACATAACACTCACGATTTTCGTGGTAGATTAATAAGTAATTTTTCTGGACAGAGTCCTTTTCTTTCTTCTGATGTTTCGCCTTCGAAACATTCCCTTGAACAATTTCATAACACTCCCGATTTTCGTGGTAGGTTAATAAGTAATGCTTCTGGACAGCAGATGAACACGAATGGGAATAACGCTGAATACTGATGGTCTAAGTATTTGATTTTCAAATTCTATGCAAGATCAGATATTTTTGTGCCTTGGGATGGATTTCATCACTTTTGGTCAAGCACTTCAAAAGTTCATTGTTTGAGGTAGAGTAGATTGGATGTAATGGTTAGATGTTATTATATGCGGATATTTTTTAGTTTGATTTTAGTCATCATCAGATTGAGGCCATACTATAATGGGTCGGATCATATAATTTCTGATAAGGATTTCCTATGGTCCTCAGTGCGGGATCCACTTGGGTGGTCTGGATGATATTTCACTTATGGAAAGGATCAGCCTTTAGGGATATCCCTGTTATGGATGAATTATAGACGGTCCATATATTATAATGAAAAGATTTGTTTGAATTGGTCTCAATAATATTTAATTGGATATGGTGTATGTTTCTTTCCCTACCTTTTATTTAATAAGTTTTAATATCATATGTCTTGTGTTTTCTATGTGGCGATTACTTCACAATGTCCGAGTTGGTGTGCGGGCCACTTCTGTATTGAGTGGTGCGCTACACCGATCGTAAATGAGAGCCATTTGCGAGGTGTTCCGAATATGACATCTCTTCGCTGGTGCTGCACCAGCTGTATTGTAATTCGGCTGAAAGAAAATCAGCAAGTTTACTGCAAGCCATATCACTTATGTAAGAGAATGATTTGTAAATATTTAAGGTTCAAATGAAAGATTTTATAATCTTTAAGAATAATAGGGGAAGTTTCGTAGGAAAGAAAGGGGATATTACGATTTCATCAATTTGGGTGCAATCGCTTTTTCAGTATATGGACGATCGCTTTGGATGTCATGTGAAGGAATAAACTCGTGGTCCATACCTGATCAAGTGGAGGGGTGATCCAACCGGTTCACCTGTTCACGAGCGCTTGTACGCAATAATTTGCGCTGGGAAAATGCCGACTTTGGGGTGTTCGATTAATTAGGTAGATGAAATGAGGGACAATTGATGGTCCAAGGTGGCTTTCAAGGCAGCAGCCATTTTTCCTATGATGGATATGGCGTGACATGTGTTGTGTCACAGCTGCTATATTGGCAGCGAGACCAGAGATAAGGGTTGAATAGAAGCATAGAGTTGGCATATGAACTTAAAGGGCATCTTGGTGGTACGCTATTTTTGGGTTGACCATAGGGTCACAATATCTCTATGTTGTTTATGGGATCACAGATCCAGACAGGGATCAATAAGTAATTTAGGAAGGTTGTCAATGTCTGGTTCAACCGCAGACCAATTAATCTTTTGACTTATCTATGTGACAGGTCGGTTCACAAACACGGTCGTGAACCAACCAGTTTCTGAAATGGATGTTTAATATTAAATTAGCATGGGTTTCGTGTATTAACCTCACATTAATATTATATGTTATTGTATGGTAGGAATTGAATGGTTTGATATGGGAATGTGTTTTGTTTTGCAAATTGTAGGAAGTCGTAACATATAGTTTTGCAGCAATCAAGTTTTTTTTGCTCTGACTATAACTTGCTGATTTTCGTTCTGTTTGCATGGCTCGTACATATTGTTGTATTATTTCTTTTCATAGATTTAGTATTAAGGTAGTAACAGATAAGTTATCATTAAGGATCGAAGGAATGCCATATTGTTTAATTGGTAATGGACAAGTCAACGGTAGTATGAAGATAGACTATGGTTATTGTGACAATATTTGATTAATGTTAAAGTAGGGTTCTGTAGGCCTTGTGCAGATTGGCATGGTTTTTTACGGGGTTTTACCCAGCCTTGTTTTTGGGAGATGGCTCCCAAATCCGTAGCAGGGTTCTTCTGCACAATGCCGGCGTTTTTATTTCCCTGTTTAGGTAGAATAATTTAAGACTAGTATGTAGTTATTAATCCAAGGTTAGGATTTAATCATTGTATTCGAGAGGATTAGGAATAAAGATAGAGGTTCTTTTAAGAGATTACTGGGTAATTTCTTTATTTGGGGCGTGGGTAGATGTAGCATGTGTGCTCGGGCAGGCCCTAGGTTAGGACGGATCCCAAGACAGGAAGGCGTTTGGAGGCCTCATGTCTGGAGGGGCTTTAGGTTAAGTAGGCTTCCAGGTGCGGTTGCTGCTCCCATAGGGCAAGACAGGAAGGCGTTCGGAGGCCTCATGCCTGGAGGGGCTTTAGGTTAAGTAGGCTTCCGGGTAAGGTTGCTGCTCTCATAGGGCAGCCGGGGCTTTAATCAGTTAAGCAGGTTGAAACATGTAGGAAGGAGGTCGGTAAGCTTGGATAGTTCGGAGCAAGCAGGACTTGGGTCTTTGGCCTGTCTCTATGAGCGCACATAGCACTGGCTAGGCAGGAATTCAGAAGTATTTTATATCATTCTTCAGTTTATTTTCACAAATATAACTTCAATAACATCTATCTTAAGTAACTAGTTTTTATTTAAAGCCCCCCGATTCCCGAGTGTTACAGTACACACTCAACGTACGAAAACGAAGTGCTGTCGGCCGAATTCGCTGTGGACTTCTAAGGTCCAATACTTGCATTTCGTGGTCAAGCAAGTAGCTTTGCAAGCTTTGGGAGTTTTGACCGATTCGGGCTCGTATTCGCACGTTTGTTCGTTGACCTTCGGTATCCACCCAAACTGCGTTTAGCCGATTGCTTCTATCCGTTTGATACGTAGTATTAGGGTCCTAGTAGTAGGCTTAAGGAGGTTGCTCTATTTTCATAGGGGTCGCACGAGGTTATAAAACTGCTCCTTGTAGGAGCATGAACTTGAAATAGAGCTGCGCTTCAACGTAGTCGATATGGTTATTATTCTTTAAAAACAAAGGTTTTTTTTTATGAAAATTGAAATTCTATGTCCGGATAATATAAAGTCGCCAGTGTACTCTTTGCAAGCTATACTCTAACACCCTTTCGGCTTTATACATGTATTACGTAACAACCTGTATACAATGGAATCCATCAGGTCCTATTTTCTTAAAAAGAGGTAGCACGAAGGTCCAAACCGAGGGAATAAATTTAATAAGCCAACTGAACTTTTTAGGCTTATATCAGTATAGCTATTTTAAAAACCAATCTGGAAATACATTGGATTTGTTCTTTTGCAACTTTGGTGTTAACGTGACTCAGTGTATGACGCCCCTTGTAATGGAGGATTATAGATTTGATACTACTTTGGACATTGACGCATCCGACATATTAATACAGCCCTTACCTAAGATGTTAATTCGTAAACGTCAATTTAGAAAAGGTAAGTACTGCGAAATGAACTCTGATCTGAATGAAGTCGACTGGGTTAATCTTGTATGTTCCGAGAGCGTGGAGGAGGCAGTCGATATTTTCTACGCCGAGTTGAATACGGTTGTTGCTAAATATGTACCAATCATCACATCAAATGGCCCCCGTCAATATCCTATATGGTATAGTAAAGCACTCATTAATTAGTTAAAAGATAAAGGTAGGGCACACGCTCGCTGGAAGTGTTACGGTAATGATAGAGATGGTGATGCCTTTCGACTATTACGCGCCAGAGGGGAAAAAATGCAGGATGAATGTTATCAACACTTTATTAAGCGTTCTCAAGATGCAATTAAATCCAATCCTAAAGTCCGCGACAGGGTATCCCAGCACTATGATGTACGAGGAGTAAAAACTTACAACTGCAGGGGAAATATGTAACGCATTTAGCCGCTTTTTTGAGGGTGTGTTTGTAAAACCAGACAATTCATACCCAGTCAAGCATTCGCATAATTTCTTGTTTTCTATAACAATTGACTCCATAACAGTGACATCGGAGGAGGTATTTAAATGCTTAAATGACATTGATGAACACAAACCATCAATGCCGGCACGCATTGATGGTTTTCCGGCTATTATGTTTAAAAGATGCGCTGAATCTTTGACCGTACCCGTGACTATATTATTTAACAAGTCTTTAAAGATGTGTCACTTTCCGTCTATTTGAAAAGAAGCACTTATCGTGCCGATTCACAAAAAAGGATCAAAGAATGATGTGAGACACTATCGCCCTATTTCCTCACTGAATGTGCTCGGTAAATGTTTTGAGCGTTTAATGTATAATCGCGTCTGGCATGTCGTTAAGCAAGGGATACCTAACGGAACAGCATGGATTTTATATGGGTCGTTCCACAAACATTAATCTGGCTGTTTTTACAAAGGACGTTCTCAGTGGCATGGGTGTTGGGTCTCGTGGGTGGGTGGACGTTATTTATACAGATTTCGAGAAAGCATTTGATCGGGTGGACCACGTCATTCTTATACGAAAACGGTGGTAGCTGGGTATACATGGAAATCTTTTGCGATGGATCCAATCGTACGTTACTAAAAGACAACAAGCAGTCGTAGTGGGTGGCCATAAATCAAACTTTGTCGGTATACCTTCGGGCATCACTCAGGGTTCTATATTGGGTCCGCTTTTCTAATTTGTATGACATAGGTTTATGTTTTCGGTTCGCCAGATTTTTGCTTTATGCTGATGACACTAACATTTACTTGACAATTAAATTTCAAAAAGACCATCTTATGTTGCAAGATGATTTAGACCGACTTTCTTATTATTATCTCGTAAATAAGATAAACGTCAATACCGATAAGTGTGTACATATTTCCTTTACTCGCGGCGTTGCGCTGCAGTTCCAATATTATCTGAACGGCTCTCTCTTGAGGAAAGATACTTCAATAAATGATCTTGGTATTCTCTTAGATAACAAGCTTACTTTCTCTTCACATGTAGATTGAGTTGTGTCCAAAGCTTTCAAAAATTTAGGATTAATACACAGGGTCACCAAAGAGTTTAGCGATTTAGAGTGTATCAGAATTTTATATTATTCATATGTTCGAAGCCAAATTGAATTGAAGCAAATTTCCGCGTGCGGGGAGGCTGCTTGGCCGGCGCTCGCTGCGGATGCCCGGTGATGGCCGGCGCGGGGTGAGCCGACCAGTTTCCCGGGCTCGCGTGGGCGAGCAAGGCGGAGAGCCAAGACGCACACAGTAGTTCTTTTTTATGTTTTTCTTTTTAGCCCGTGCTTTCGAATAGCGTTTCGTTTCGGTGCGTGTCACGGACGACATTCAAGGAAGCCTTATCGTTAGGCGTTATTATTATTAGTTTTATTCTCGATTTCGAGTCCATAAAATAAAGATCGTAAGAGTATGCGGCGGGTGTCACTCAGATATTTGACGGCGGTGAGTGTGATATTCTCCTCGTTGGAGTACGTGTTGCGTCTTGCGGCGCGGTTGGCCGCGACGCCGCGCCGCCGGCGCTGACTGGCTGTCGCGCCGTCGCCGCTTTCTTGTCGCGGCCGTGGCCGCTCTCGGTTATCGCAGCCTACACTTTATTATTAAGAAATTTTAGTTTTGAGCCTGGAGTAATTTCTTGTTTTCCAGCACTAAATAACTTTTAAGGATCTTTTCCATGTCAGGGAGTCACAATAGACTCATATTGTTATGTATGTAGTTCCCGTGCTCGGGTTCATTGTGGATATTGGCTTCGAGGGCCCGCAAAAGCTGTAGGACTACTGTGCGCGGGCGCATCGGACGGCACCGACAAAGGCTCTTTCGCTACTCTATCGGCGACGGCGACCTGGGGCAGCTATGTTGACGCCTCAGTAGCAAGTTATATCTCTCAGTATTTGCACCCGGAGATGTGTCGATGTCTAAAACGGCAGACAAAATCTTATGATGTCCGTTTTAGAACAAACGAGTTTACGAACGAGAGGTCGATTACACCCCCTACTTTACTAATGCCCCACTGTTTAAGAGTATTATTTTCATCGTTAATCGAGTGTTCATAATATATTAAAGGTGTTTGTATTGATCCCCGATCAACTAAAACCATTCCGAAGATAAAACCACGGATATTTGAAGAATGTGAGTAAATCCACAAAATAAAAAGCACGCTGCCAATTCTCGATCGACGGTGGCGGGTAGGTAGATGTCATAAACCTCTAAATGATGCTTGATCATTAGTAGGTTGAGACACTTGGGATTATTGCACATTGCCTTCGTGATGGTTCACGACCAACCTCCAGGCTTTGTGTCGATACCGTCGTGCTGATTCTCGACCAACATCCAGGTGTATATTTTTACCGTCCGCGTCGCATTGATTCTCGACCAACATCCAGGTGAATAATTTTACCGTCGCGTTGATTCTCGACCAACATCCAGGTTTTAACCGTCGTGTTGACTCACGAGCAACCCCCAGGTTTTACATTGAAACACTCGAAGCATAAATTACACGTATCACATTAAGCGAAAATCGCGTAAAATAGGTACTTACTTGAGTTTTAATCGGAATCTGAAGTTGCTGAAAACCTCGATCATCAGCAGGTTGAGAGATATTGCCTTCGTGTTGGTTCACGACCAACCCCCAGAGGCGGTGTATATGCGTAGCTATTTGATACTGTCGTGTTGATTCTCGACCAATCACCAGGTGAAATTTTAAATATATTCTTTATTGTATAAGTACATTAAAACAAAATCACCGTCGTGTTGACTCACGGTCAACCCCCAGGTTTTGTATAGAAACACTCAATGCATAAATTATAAAAGTAACTACATTCGGCGAAAATATTGTAGGTACTTGCATGAATTTTCATCGGAATCTTAAGTGGAATCCGAGAATATCGCCACTTTGTGACGTTCGTAGCTTTTTTGCTTTTTCTTTTAAAATACCGAATCTTGTTTACGGCGCTGCGTTTTTACTTTTGAAATAAAATTTTAACAATTTGTTGTGCACCACGTGTGCACGATGTGCTTGCTACATCGCACGAAAAACTCGGTTGACGCGCGGTTGACTGTAACGATATGTAGGATCGAAAAAAAAAACATGCCGATTGAAAACAAATCGATTTTACCTTGTAGGTTAAAGGGGCTACGTTGTGAATTATCTTATATCTGAAGAGTGAAGCGATGAAATTATAGTCCCTTCCCTTAGCTTCAAATATGGCCCGGATAGTTCACTTCCGGAAACCAGCAATATCTTTTAGAATGTTATTCTGAATGAAAACAGCCTGGAGACAATCTCTAACGTGCTTGGTTCTCCAGCTGTGACGTCATCAAGATGGCCGCCCCCGCGTTTTGAAATTTGCCTTTCAAACAGACTGTATTGCATTTATAAGTATGTGTACTTACATCAAATGAAGCAGAATAAAATGTGCTACAATATTGTGTACATTCAACTATGTGAAAATTTTAGTTTGAGAGATATTCAAGTAAATATAAAAATTTAGCAAAAGTAAATCTGTTTGTAATTTTTAACAACTATACGGGTAACTTTAGAACCAAATAATGTACTAAGATAATAAAGACACATTATTTAGTCATACAAAACAATTTTTATAATTGCAATCTGATTATAAACATGTGAGATATTTCAATTTTTCTCCGTCACCGATTTGAATTCACAATAAGTACTTACCTAGAATAGTAGCGTCTTAGCGTGTAAGTCATGTTGATTTAGGGAATGGTAACAACATTACATATTGTTTTTCGATGGCTACTGTAGGTACCTATTTTTTTCGACTATAATAATAAGTAAATAACTTACAGGCAAAGATAAATATGTAGGTATTACCTATCAGGCTTTACTCATAGAAAACAATTTACAAGGGAGCTTTATGCTGGTATGCTGGTGGACAGCTGGGCGCAGTCAGACCCAGCCGCACCGTACTCGCTTAGGTACCTACCGTTGTGCGCAGCGGCCAGCGCGATTGCACACCCGCGATGGCGAGGACAAAGAGCAGGAGCCCCCAAGGTGGTTATTGCAATTGCCGTACCTCTGCCTATTTTTTGACAGCGGCGCAAACACCAAATCTGCACATCTTCCGGATAATGAAGCCAGTATACGTTTCTCGTACTTTGATCAGTGTTCTTTTTACCCCTAGATATCCACCTGCTACACCATCATGTATCTCCTGGAGAACGTCTTGCACCTTAACCCGTGGAGCAACTACCTAAAGGTGGTACTCTCTGCCGTTAGATTTTTACCATTTTCGGTAACGTATACCGTTCTGCAGGATACAGCTGTCCCATTGAGCCCAATACGCTTTAGTGGTAGCGCTTGTAGGTGCCACTTCAGCCCATCTTGGTTTCTCCGCACCACAACAGGTTTCTTCTGGTAGTGGTCACCAAGAAACTAGATCGGCTTTTCAATCTCTTGGCAGTAGGTTCTTGACCATAGAGAGGGTGGCGTGAGTCCGTTTCCTGTTTGCGTGTCTCAACTGCACTGGCTATCTCTCTGAAAACGGCTGGTGGAGCAATGCCAGCTAGCGGATACAACTTACTCACCGGGGTCGGTTTAAGACACCCTGTAAGCTGTATGCACTGCCTTAGTATGAGCTGATCGGTGACATACGGGACACGCATATTCGCCCGCAGAGAAACATAGTGCTAAACCGGTAGAGCGTAAAACCTGTGGCGTGGCACCCCATTTTGAGGAAGTGAAGCCTGAATTCCTGTTTAACACAGTGCTTACATTCCTTTGAGCAAGGCCTTGATAGAGCAACAGCATTTCCATGAGCCTTCCCGCTGCGGTGTTCTGTGACATAGTCAAACTCCTGCAGTTGCTCGATCCATCGGGCAACCTGTTCCCTTGAGTTTTTAAATTGTAAGTCACTTCAAGACAGCGTGATCATTACGGAGTACGAACTTGCTGCCGACAAAACACTTGTTGAAATGTTGCTGTGTCTTTACCACAGCCAAGAGTTCTCTTCTGTTTACACAGTGGTTCCTCTTTGGTCTCGACAACAACTTACTGAAATAAGCAATCACGACTTCTGCGTTGCCCTGTTTCTGTGACAACACTCCTCCGATCGCCGTGTTGCTTGCATCTGTGTTGACGATAAACTGACCGCTGTGTTGTGGGTATATCTTAACATAGGAGATTCGCAAAGACATTTTATCAGTCTCTGAAAGGAGTCCTTGCAGAGCTAACCCCAGCGGAATGGTTGGTTGTCTTCAGTCAGACGATGTAGTGGCTTTGCAAGAGAATACTTTAACAAACCGTCATTAGCATGCGCGCAGCCCTAGGAATGCTTGAACTTCCATTTAGTCCTTTGGAGTACGCTATTTCTGTTCAACTTTTGCTGGGTCTCTTTGGATACCCTCACTGGTGACTACATGACCGAGGTAGTTACTCAGTTGAGTTTCTCCTAAATAAATGGCATTTCTTCGGGTTTAACGTCGGCATCCCTTATTATCCTTAAGACTTGTTCCAAGTTGCGCAAATGATCCTCACAATCGCGACCCATGATAATGACATCAGCCAAATAGACCAAGGCAGGCATCTTACACTTATCCTGTCCGTACATATTATATGAGTCTTTCGAAAGTGGCAGGTGCGTTGCGCAGTCCGAAAGGCATAACATTGAACTGCCATAATCGTTTTCCCGTTAAAAGCGCTGTCTCATGTGTCTTATTCTTTAGATGAGGATGCCAATAGCTAGACTTAAGATTTAAGGTTGAGAACCAGTGCATGCCACTCAGGGCATCCAATGCGTCGTCGCTACGAGGCTAGGTATAGCAGTATTTTTTTTGTGATTTCATTCAGTCGACGGTAATTCACGCAAAATCGTGTGATGCCATCTCTGTTCTTGACTAAGACGACTGGTGAACACCATGGACTTGCAGACGGTTCTATGACCTTATTTCTTCTCATGTCTTCTAATAGCTCCTGAACTCTTTTTTCTTTTGCAATCGGTATTTGCCTTGCTTGCTGACTTATAGGTCTTTCGCTTCCAGTGTCGATTCCGTGTTGAACTAGCGAAGTCCTTTCAAGACTTCCATCTAGGGAAGAGAAGATATCCACGAAGCGTAGCAGATCTCTTGGCGATCATGCTCTGCGAATAACTTAGGTTTCCTTTGCATCCATTAAGAAGTTCGATAATAGCAGAACTATTCTTAGCGTTCGTCCCATCTGAGGTATGTGTTGATTGGCACTTTCTTTCCAGACAGACAACTTCCTCGCATTTCAAAACAAGCCTTCTTCCAAGCAAATGTCGTGGTCGTGCAGATTTACAACCCTCACCACTGCAGTTTTGCTTCCACTGACAAGGGTTCTTGCTGATAGAAGTTTTTGAACCGTTATTATGTGGGCGCTAGATGCCGTTGTCATAATTTTAGCCACGATGACCCTTTGAATGTACGCTAACACGCCTACATACATCGTGACTGACATCTCATGTAGGACGGGTATTGGCTGGCCGGAGGCAGAAAGAAGCTGGCAGGCAATGTTCCGGATGCGTCCTGTTACAGCGTTCAACAAGTCCCGCTTGACTATTGTCCTGACCTACAGGCTTCTGTATCAATCGTCATCTTGCAGTTTGCTTTTAATTTTGCTTGCATCCAAGCATACTCTGGTGGGATGAAACCATGTTAAATTAGTCATGAATTCGCGTTAATTAATGAATTTGTGGTTCACAAGTGACTCAATGGATGAATATTCCTCCAACGCAAGACGCACTCTAACATGTAAAAAAGCGGCATACCAGATCCAAAATTTGAACCAACTGTCTGAATGGATCCATGCAGTTGGGGATGGCAAAATAATATTAACGGTTATGGAAGACATTATCTGAAGCTAGCGTCAATTGCAAAGAACTGTCTTGCAAGTGCAAAGAGTGGTGCACAAAATGTCGGTGCGTGAAATACGAACTAAACTCAACACTTCTTGCGCATGCAAGGATAAATCCGAACTATACTTGATGTAATGTAATACGTTGATTTATTTTATATAACATAATAATCCGTTTATTTTACATACACATTATCTAAACTCATTGCTTTTTTATTAAAAGTCATTAATTCAAGCAATTTACGCAAATTAAAACAATCATATGGCGCTAGAGAGGTTGCTAGAGAAAAACTACAATAACTCGCTTCTTTATTAACCGATTGGGGTTATAAAAATAGTTTTGTATAGCTTGTTAAGGTGCCTTTATTGTCTTAGTACATTAATTTGCTCTAAACTCATCGGCTAATTTGTTAAAAAATAAAAATAATAAAATTTCCTATTAACTTGAATATCTCTCAAACTATAATTTTCACATAGTTGAATGTACGGACAATATTGTAGCACATTTTATTCTGCTTCATTTAATGCCCCACACATACTTCTAAGTGCAATACATTCGGTTTTAAATGCAAATTTCAAAACGCGGGGGCGGCTATGTTGATGACGTCACAGCCAAGCAGTTTAACGATTGTCTCCCGGCTGTTTTTTTTCAGAATAACATACTTTACAACATACTACAAGATAGTGCTGGTTTCCGAAGTGAACCATTTTTCAGTTAAGGCAAGGGACTAATAATTATAAATAACGGTTTGTTGAATATTCGTACCGGGCTATAATCTAAACGCCGGAAATCGCAATTTGCAGTGTTGAACATTTAATAGGGGAAACTCGGTTTGAAATAGTCCTAAAGAGGGTGTGCCATTGAAGAGCTTGGTAATTCTACTCTGCCGGGTACTTAAGCTGTGCAAGGAAACATTTCGCATGTGCAAAATTTATAAATCTGCTATGTCTGTAAAGCATCATAACATCAGAGCAGAGGAACTAATGCTTCGGTTCAAAACTCTACACATGTCCGAAAGACGGGCTGTACTCACCTTCAAATTCCACGGATGCGTGCCGAAAGGCTCGGCCCGATTATTCGTGAAGCCGTAGCCCGCATGGCCGGTGTCTATGGAAGCGCTGTTAACGCAGATATGCTCCGAGCCCAGCAACATCGTCCGCCAGTACATATCTTCGACGTCGGCCGCAGTACGGGACGGCGTGGGGAAGAATATTTCGTCCGCCGTCTTCGCAATCTGCCGTAATAGTATTACGCTATAGATAAGTATAGGTAGGTATTACGTTCAAGGCATTATTCCTAAACGCACACCGGAAACCGGTAGTTTATAATGTATTTATAGTTTAGTATTTAAGCTATTGGTTTTCCTTAAGTAAATAAAATAAATAAAATTATGCCGGCAACTAAATTCGTCGTAGGGCGCCGAAAGGGACGCCCTACGTCTTGGACATAAAGCGTTAGACTCGCAGACAGAACTGAACAATCCTCGCACCCTTTTTTGACATCATTGATAAATGAACCATCTCACCATTATCTAATATATAAAATCTTATGAACATACACAACGTGAACGTCGCCTAGCGTAGGCAGCGCGCCCTACGACTTTGTGTTAATTATGACAATCCAGAGGGAAGAAAGCTCTATTTTAAATAGTGGCAAGCGTCCAGTTCTCCTAGAGATCACGCTGCGTCTATAGATCCTAAATATGCCAACAAACGAGGGGTAGTCAAAGCCAGACGAGACCACATACGTCTTTTGTATAATAAGCTGAAATCACATTAGTTCAGAACGAAGTTTTATTACCTTCTCGAAAGTCGCGAGGTTCATGTTACGTCCTTTCACGACGCAGTCCTCCGCGTCGGCGAGCGCGCTCTTTATCTGCGGACAAAAATAACGGGGTCTCAGTCGTTTCTTTACAGGAGTCATTAGAGTAAACGACCTTTTACATGAGGGCAATTGCTGGGACAATCCAGATGTTGAGCCAGTAGATAGAACTATGTCAATGTCGTCAAATGCAAGGCAATACATTGGACTGTCTCCATTTCATGTCACGATGGTTTTTGCTGTCCCGGCTACCGGCCTCGTATAATAATGATTGTGTGATTGGCTAGTATTTTGACCTGCGGTTCGGCTTCCTGCTCGTCCTCCGAGGAATCCGAATCGCCTAGCAGTTTCTTTTGTCTGTGCAACGGATTCAGCGCCCACTCGAGAAGCTTCTGGTTCTTTTGGTTCCAACCCTTCTCGACGGCGGCAGTAGTCTGTTGGCGCTCCTCTGCAAAAAAAAAAAAATACGTTACGCTCCAAATGTTCTGGCATAGATTCATATTATTATATAGATTGTACCAGATGGTGCTGCTGAGAAGTGCGCCTTCGGAAGTCTATAAAATAACGAATCCATTACAGCCTACGGCAGGGCTTCATTTTAGTCCATCGAAAACCATAATTGCGATATACCTACATTGCGCGCGCGAGTAGTGGTATGCGGGTAGTGGTATGCCTACCTAAACTAATCAAGTATGGTAACGTCGATAATGAGTTAATTGGGCATTTTTTAAACATTATTTAATAAAATTTAGTTTATAAATTACACTCTTGCCACATTAACTTAAAAACTACTGACCGATTTTAAATTTCTGTCACTAATAGGAAGCTACATTATTCCCGAGTGACATGGGCTACTTTTTACCCTGGAAATTAACAGGGTTCCGCGGAAACGTTGAATGCTTACAGAGATCCGAACTGCGCGCGGGTGATAGCCGCTAAGAACGGTCAGTGGTTTAATAAAGAGAAGCACATGGTAGGTAGTCTAATAATTTTCGATATCGAACAGTGTGCTTAATACGTCAAGGACATCACTAGACTGCGGACGGACACTCCACATGTTTGTCAATCCGCGGGATCACGAGAATGTAGAAGTATTATTCGCCTATAATCGTGTAGTCCCATGCATGTTTGGCATGTCTCGCCGTAAGTAGAGATTATCATTCGATTATTTGTTGTTGTCTCGCCTTGTGCTAAAACACATAACTTTGGTTCTTTCTAGTCGAAGATGTACTAGGTCAATTCACTCACTACAAACATAATGTTCAATATGCATAGAATGTTCAAAACGAATAGAATAATATTTATGTATCCTTTGACCGATGTATCGATTATACAAGGTGTAAAAAGACGCTAGCATTAATTGAAACCTCATATTCTACCCATGAAACTGAACAACTTTCCCCAAGAAACTAACCCGCGGAAACTCTTAGTTTAGGCAGAAATCGAGATTCTTTTTTTTTTTTTTTTTTTTGTACTAAAAAATGTCAAGTATCGATAAGTAAATTCATCACAATTAACATGCGCATAGGCAGCAACACTGCCATGCTACCACTCAGTAAAGTTAAACAAGACAGGGGTACGCATACCTTAATACATTACCTAGACGTTTGCTTACGGTCATTCACATTATACTAAAATCGTACCCAGCACCTACCTACCGTCGATATCAGCAGTAAAGTTCACGATCGAAAGTCCTACCTACCTAGGTACATGATTGTATGACGACCATTCACATTACATGAGAATTTAACGTAGTAGGTATTTACCGCGGCGCGCACTTGCATGATCAGGCACAGGATCAGCTGTCTACCTACCTAACTTACGTACACGTTTGCTTACGGACATTCACATCATACGAGAATCGAGCCCAGTACCTACCACCTACCTACTGTCGATATCTGCAGTAAAGTTTACGAACGATAGTCCAATACCTACTAGGAACATGAGAATTGAACATAGTTCCTGTGGTAGTACCTACCTACCGCCACGCGAACCACTTGTCATCAGCTGACAGGATGACCGAATACCAAACCAACATGTTTGTATTACGAACATTCCTAATTCCTATCACACGACCGAACCGTGGAGACTAAAGCAAAAAAAGGAGATAGGTAGGTACTCAATTGTCAGACACGCACGATACGAGAACTGAACGCGGGATCGGACCAAAGGCGCAGTAAGTACCTACCAGATAGATAGACTTTAAGAAGAAATAAGTATTAAACCCAGGTCATTGATCGATGATTTAGTACCTACCTTAATTGTAATTTGTGAAGAAGATGATAAAATTTGGTCAGGTTCCCCTGGTAGCAAGGCCACAGAGGTCAGATGGCAGTCGCTAAATTGTAATTACCTGATCTGCGAAATTCTTGATCATGGTCAAGGTGGACCCCCCGGCCATTATGATCGCGAGCACAACTGGGTCATAAAATGATTATTTAAGTGACCGATGCCTAAGTACCTAGTCTACCTACTTACGTGTGCGGATTCACATTTTCCTTCACCATGCAACTGATATGAGGGGTCAATGACCGATACCTATACCTACAACTAGCTACCTACCAGGTGGTACATGGACCAACGATCTAATAAAGGTCGCGGGGCCCCGGTGACCATTAACGGTCAGGAGACCTATGTCCAGTACTGGACGTTCTACGTAGGTACGGCTGATAAGAAGAAGAAGGTAAGTAGGTAACTGGAGAACACAACAAATAACAATCGAATACGACCCCGAACTCCCAACCCAGGCCATCTCAGCGGGGCCATTCCGCACTTTAGGTTGTGCTTAAGTACCTAATCTTGACTGACCATCGGCACCGTCGGCCAGCTGTTGCTGCGTCCGCGTTTGAGTCACAGAGAGAAAATCATCATTGCGTAGGAAAGTTTTAGTAGGTAGGTAAGTGCTTAAGTATCTAGTTGCGACCTAGAATTCCTAAACGCCGTTATTTTTACGGAGGTAGTTAAATAGGTATTTCATAGTTATTCTTTGATCCACCAAAGTAGCTAGGTAGGTAGGTGCTTTTTGCTAATCGACGTAAGCAAAACAAAATAGCTCGATCAGAGGGCTTAGTGTGAGTTTCGTTTGAAATTTTCTTTACTATCGCGTTTGCGTTTTCGTCGAAATTTGTATGAAGAAAAAAACTTCGTTTACGTACCACTAGATGGCGCTATACATTTTTTCATACAAATTTTCACGTAAACGCAAACGCGATAGTAAAGTAAATTCGAAGCGAAACCCACACTAAGGCCTCAAATAACAAGAGGTTTGCCTACTTCACTTTCAGTTTAGTACGTAGGTACTTTCAGCCAGCCAGCGAACGAATTAAAGTTCGCTACGAATGGCGGCGTCGCCCATGTACGATTAGGCTGGGTCTACATTGTAACATTGACGTGTGTACGTCATGACATTTTATTATCAGTCTGGTCGATTTTTGACACGATACGGCAGACGGCTAGTAATACGGTCCAAATGAATGTCCGTAAATAAAATTTCCGATAAATTTCCAATTTGGGTGAACAACCGTCAGTTGCAGTAGAAACTGACGTAGTATAAAATAAAGTCGGAATAAACCTCACCTGCCCGCGGTCCCCCTGCTGACAGACGGACGAGGCTCTGGCGAACCGGCTTTTCCCTAGCGGGTTGTGCGGGCCGGATGGTAGACGCCGCACATAAAAAGTCAATACACTGCAAAAATGGTATGGAAATGTCTGCTTCTAGAAACGAACACCATGCTAGGGCGTCTCCGCTGAACGACGCGCAGGCATATCGCCCTACTTATTTATTTATTTATTTAGAACTTTATGCACATAACAGTATAAAGGCGGACTTAAAGCTACATAGCCCTACACCTGCGATAAGTGGGCTAGGGCTACCCTGTCACGCGCGGGCAGAGTTAAAGAAGTTAGCGCCTAGAATTAGGAAGCTCCGCTTCGCCACCCTGAACGTTGGCTCTCTGACTGGCCGGAGAGCTAGCCGACTTGTTGCTCGGGCGCCGCGTTCAGGTGGCATTCATGCAGAAGACGAGGTGGCGTAGTTCCAAGTCTAGGGAAATCGGGCAGGGATACAAGCTCTTGTACACCGGATCGGCAGAAGAGAGGAATGGGGTCGCTATTGTGGTGTGCGACAAGTTCCGGAACGGCATTTTGGAGGTGAACAGGGTGAGCGATCGACTCATCAGCGCCTATGCTCCCCAGTCTGGCTGCGCCGACACCGAAAAGACTGCCTTCTGGAACAGTTTCGTAAATACCCTGCGACTTACTATCTTCCGAACAGATTGTGGTTGGTGCGGACCTCAACGGCCATGTGGAGGCCAAAGGAGCGAAGAGTTCGGTCGTGTGCATGGTGGCTTTGGCTACGGCCAGCGAAACATTGAGGTAGAAGATATTCTCCGATCCTCACTGGCCGCTGACTTGGCAGTAGTCAACACCCTCTTCCAGAAAAGACCAGAATACCTCTTCACCTATAAAAGTGGCCCAATCACAGATCGATTATCTGCTAATCCGAAGACGTAACATCGGCCGTGTATTCCAGTGCAATATCATTCAGGGGGAATGCCTCACTGCACAGCACCAAGTCCTTGTCATGGACGTCTAGGTAATTAGTAGACGGCCTACGGCAGAACGCTGCTTACCGTCTATTAAGTGGTGGACTCTGAGCAGCAAGAGCCAGGAGTTCATGGAGGCAACCGATGGCCTCGGCCGGTGCGGACGGCGTTTTGCTCACAAGCGCAAACTCTATTAAAGACCGGTGGTACTGTCATTTTAAGGAACTGTCTAACGAGACCAACGTGCGACCACCACAGCTTCCCGCAAACCTTGGCATGATAAGCCCGATTACCCCTGATGAGGTGGAGAGGTCTCTGGTACGTATGAAAAACGGAAAAGCTATTGGCCATGATGGAATACCCATATAAACCTGGAAAACAATGGGGACCTGGGGCGTATTCTTGTTCACTGAGCTATTCAATAAGATTGTAGCTACGGGGCCTTTACCTACCTAACGCGTGGCGCGTAAATATTATCACGCCAATCTATAAAGGAAAAGGCACTGTGCAAGGGTGCGGCCACTATCGAGGTATCAAACTTATGAGCCACACAATGACGCTATTCGAACGGATTATTGAACAGAGACTTCGCCAGGAATGCTCCTTGTCGGAATGTCAATACGGCTTCAGGCCGGGCTGCAGCACCTTGGATCCAATCTTTGCTCTCAGGGTTCTCGAGGAGTGCCATTGCAGTAGGAATCAACCGTTGCATTACGCATTTCTCGACCTGCAGAGGTGTTCAAGAATGGTTCAAGATATACAATACTGTGATAGCCGGACGGTGAATGAACGACGGACAGGCGAATGGAACGGCAAATGGAACAAAGGTCACGTTTCGCCCTTTGGGTACGGATCCCTAAAAATTATACAAATTTGGACGCGGTGATAAAGCCACTACCGTGTCTTGTCTTGTCGTGTCGTGATGCATCAAAAGTATGTCGGTTTCATACATTTACTATGGTAAAGCGAGAGAGAGAAAGAGACAGAGACACGCTACGATACGACACTTGACATTCATGTGTTATTTAACCAAAGTAAATGTATGACACCGATATGCTTCTGCCGCGTCACGACACGACACGATAGTGTGCACCGGCCTTAGGAAGCGCGCGCGCGGGTTTTGTCCTGAACTAGGATCAAAAGAAATTGCCGACACCGGCGGCGCGACTGTTCTTCCTTCTTTCTTCAGTTCGGTTGCAAACGCGATACGAATACGACGTTGTTACGGCAAAAGTGATTAGTGTTCTCACAGTTTAAAACGTATTTTCAAGTGTGTTTGTATAGCTACTTAGGTATTTTGTGCTGTCTCGTGCTAATGAAATACATCGGTACGATGCTCGGGAATATTTTAATATGTTAATGTGTTATGAAGCTGCAGGGCAAAATGCTGCAAGGGCTTTGCGACTTTACGCGGAGAGTCATCCAGATGCCCACCAGCCCCGAAATGCCCGCGTTATTGTCGACGCCGCTCAGCGCGTGCTGGAAAATAGGCCGATTGTTCCTCAAGCCAACGGTGGTCGCAGGCCAATAGGGACTCGGGTGGAGGAACAGGTTGTAGCTTTTATGAGCAGAAACCCTCGCCTGGGCACTCGCACAGCGGCGAAACTGCTCCGGCACCAGCAACGACGAAACCAAGCGAGCATTATTGTGTCGCATAAAACAGTGCATAAAATGTTACGCCGGAACCGTCGACGGCCATACCGTACCCACAAAGTACACGCTTTGGTGCCTGGCGATCACAGAAGTCGCATGGAGTACTGCAGGTGGTTGATAGCCCAGTCTCAAGCCAATGCAGCGTTTGTCGAAAATATCCTTTGGACGGATGAGAGTACGTTTACCCGAAATGGTATGTGGAACCGACGGAACTCTCACTTCTGGAGTGAGGAAAATCCGTACGATGTTCAGGAGACAATTCACCAAGTCCGGTGGAGTGTCAACGTATGGGCGGGTATCGTACGGAACCAGATCCTGGGTCCGATATTTTTGCCGAGCAGGATGAACGGCCCTGAGTACCTGGCCATTATCAACGGGTCGATATCTGTCGAGCTGGACGAAATGACCCTGGCCAATCTGCGAGACACATGGTTCCAACACGACGGTGCTCCGCCGCACAGCACGGTGCCAGTGCGCGAACGTCTAAGTGGGATCACGGGCCACATCCCTGGCCTGCATGATCACCGGACCTAACACCGTTGGATTTTTATTGTGGGGTCATGTGAAAGATCGCGTTTATGACCCGCCGTGTCAAACAGAAGAGGTTTTGCGTGACAAAATAATTCGTGTGTTTGACGAGCTGAAAAGCCAATTCAGCGAAGACCCCACGATGCACACACGGCTTCACGCAGACACCCTGCACCGAGCACGCATCTGCCTGGAGGTTGGCGGACGCCAATTTGAGCCGCATCTAATCCGGCACTCAAGAAACGTGGAGTAGGTAAGTACCTAGGTACATTGCTTTGCTTGTTATCTTCGGTTTGTACATGTGTGCATAGTGATGCTAGCTTTTGCTATACTGGTGGTGAACAGGTTGATGTGCTGCCATCTGTACCTACTAATTTTATAATGTAATTTAAACAAAAAGCATGTATGTGGCACTAAAATTCTGAACGGCTGAAGACAGAAAGTTGAATCTTGGGACACAATCTGCGCCACCAAAGGAGAATAGCAGGTACCACTCGGAAACATTCTGCGACTTTGGTTTAGCAGTTATTTAGGTTTAAATAAGTGAATTTTGTGCCTTATTTGCTTTGGTTAACAGGTGTTAGGTACCAGGTGGTACCATTTTGACGAGAATATCATTTGCTTTGTGCGACAACTACTGCACGATGGTTTTTCTCCGAAAGTGGCGCCTAGCCAGCCAAGGTATACCTACTAGTTAGGTTGAATACGCCAGAGCGGCCGCCGCGCGGGGTCAGTGCCCACTGGTCACGTGGGCGAGCGAGAGCTGTGCGCCGGACGATGTACATTGCGCGTCGCAATTAATTATTTTTTTAGGTAGCGAAATTATGAAGTCATTTCCGCGGGTATGTTTCTTGGGGAAAGTTGTTCAGTTTCATGGGTAGAATATGGGGTTTCAATTATTGCTAGCGGTCTTTTTACACCCTGTATACTTTTCTTCCTAGCGCTTTTTCCCGTAACGGGTTCGGGGTATACTTGACCATGATCTTGGATTTTAGTAGATCTGGCAATTACAGTAGAGCCTCGGTGGCCTAGCGGTTAGGATATCAGACTCGTGAGCGAAATCTATCAATGACTCTTTTCGAGTTATGTACATTAGTTAAATTCTAACCGATGCTCTTACGTTGAGGGAAAACATCGTGAAGAAACCTGCACATTCAGACGACTAAATGTGTAACCATGATCCAATCTGGTCAAGCTCCCCTGGTAGCAAGGTCACGGAGGTCAGATGGCAGTCGCTCCACTGTAATTATCTGATCTGCCAAATCCTGGATCATGGTCAACGCGGACCCCGGGCCCTCGTGCGCGAGAGCACAACTGGGACATTGACGCCAAGATGATGAGGTAATTACAGTAGAGCAGCGTCATCAACTCTGTGACCCTGTTTACAGCAGAATGTATCAGATTTGTGATATTACACCGATTATTCGATATTATATCGACACATTTTGGTACCTACCATATCCCTAATAGGCGAGAATGTAGAGGGTCGAAAGTTCCGGCAAAAGTTTTGCCGAAAGTCTCGGCGAACATGTAGAGTGTGTTTTAGATTCATATAATGCAAACATAAAGTAACAAATAACTCACGGTTTGATAGTGTGTAGTACGGCAACAAATACTTGACGTATAGCTTGTCCAGCCGCCGGCTTGCTTTTTGCGATTTGGTGCAGCGCATTCCCCCCGCGACGTCCGACCAGCGTTCCTTCTCTATGACTTGATTGAGCCCGCCGTTACGCTGCACCAACCGGTACAGTTTCGGTAGGTTCAACTCCAAACCCTCGTGCTATGTTCACAAACACACATTTATATAGTGTACTGCCACACTTGGAGACACCGAAAAATAAACTTCCTGGCGTTACAATAAAATAAACGAAAACGAAAAATTCACCGGTAATAAACAAGTTCGCAGTGCAAAGCCAGTTACAAAAAAGAATGTCGCAAATAGCAGCTACTATACACATTATAGGTATGAATTTTTATTTTAGTCTAAAGAGGATAATAAACTTCCAGGCATGACAATAAAGTAACCGAAAACAAAAAATTGAATAATTAATAAACAAGTTCGCATCGCATAGCCAGTTACAAAAAAGAATGCCGCAAACGCTGGCTTGCTTATTTTTGTGTGCCATATTTCGCGCGGGGTACTCGGACTGCCCGGAGCTCGTTGCTGAGGTTGTGAGACTTTCCGTTCCACATATCACTAGGCTATTGCTGAGACCACGCCAACATAATATCTTCGCAGCCCCTGCAGCTCGGACTGTGTCTCGCGCCAACGTACCTCTAATTCAAGCGTTAACTATGCTCAATTCTCTTCTGGCATCGACGCCTTACTGTGATATTTTTGCGAGTCGATGGCGAATGTGTGTAGGGAGTGTTTGAGGTTCTGCGAGACGATGAACGGTCAAGGAATTTGAAACTATATTTTTGTCCTACCATAAAGTTTTATTATCTTAAGATGTACCCAATATTAATTTTACAGTGTATTAGTTCTTAGACTGTAAAACTGTGTTTGTGGAATAAATAAATAGCAGCTATTATTGACATTATAGGTATGAATTTTTATTTTAATCTAAAGAGGGACTCACGAGTGGCGGTCGCGTGAAGATCACGTTCTGAGAGTACAAATAGGCTTTGATGGTGCTCATTTCGCGCGCTGCCGGTCCCCAGCGGTTATACATCCTCGCGATGTATTGGTTATCGACTCGGAAGTTAATGTCAACTTGTTTACAGGTCGGCTTGAAGCTAGACGGCGCTACCACTTTGCACAGCCCAAACTTGCCAGCTGTAGTCGACGCTTTTTCGAAGAATGCTATGGGGTCCTAAAAATAAAACAATTATAGTATTAGTCGAAATGGACATATTTCGAGATATTTTTTTACAATGTAAAGAATTTTTTCTTTAAAGTTGACATCAGACAGTATACAACATGCTTTATATTTGTGTTTTGAATAACATTTCTTCTATTTTACTAACCTTAAAGTCTTCTTCTGTTGGATAGAATACTGGAGCATTCACAATATTGCTGTTTTTGTTACTTGGACGAGGTTTGTATCGTGTTCTTCGCGTATCTTTAGTTGCGTTGCTAACTGAGGGCGGATTCAACCTATCTGTCTGCTGGGTCACGTTACCTGGTATCTTTACGGCAATGCCAGGAGTGGGGGTTAAAGTGCTGGTGCCTGCCGATGGCGGCTGGCCCAACAGCCGCCCAGCGGGCGGTACCGCTCCGGAGTCTGGGTCGGCTATGGAGGACGCTACCTCAACTACGTCGTCATCAGATGCACTCTCGATACAGACTACTTCCGAATGATCCTCGACTACTTCCGAATTATCCTTGGGTGCAATCTGGCTATTGTTCCGTGATAACGTATTATTTATAAGTCGTTGGAAATTGTCGTTCCGCTCTACATTATCGTCATTATTGTTCAAAGCCATATTTCTCTTCACAATTGATGCATTAACTATAAGCATATCATCTAATATGATGTTCTTATCAGGCGTCATTTTGACGATAAATTGATTAGATTTCGGATATACATTTATATACGACACAGGGCCTTCGGATTTCTTGTTACGTTCAAACTTGGAATACGGTCTATTCTCCATTTCGGGGTCAAATTGATACACGTCATTGCAAGGTTTCTTTGTACTTTCAGGTTGGTTCGCCGTCTCACAGTGAGGTCGCGCCGAATCCATCCAAGTCCTTATACCAGTGTTGCCGTAAAACTGACCCGTTTTCGGTTCCTTATCCTTTTGGGCAGGACCTATTGCGTCTAAATCTAAAAAACATTATTATTTATAGATTAAAAATTAAACCATATCTGTAATACTTTAGAAAAAGTATTTATATTTCAATAGAAAAAAGGCAAGACAATTGAACGCGACAGCTATATGCCGCCAATGGGAAACTATGCTAAAGAAAAGACAAATAACGATCGCCTCACGGCCATTCTTGTCATCACCGTCGCGCTAAATAGCAATGTACATTTCGGTCACCACCCACTTTCCGCCATTTTGAAAAAATATCGATTTTGCGGTTTCTCATAAAACTTATGCCAATCGATAGAAAACTTTAATATCGATCACTTTATGTTTAAAAATGTCGAAAACGGTATATATATCTTGCAAGATATCGCAAGTTCAAGATGAACATTAACTACCGACACATGGGGAACAAACACCCTCTACTAAGTCTACTCATAAGTCAAATATCTTCTAAACTACTGAACCGATTTCGATTAAATAAAGCTAGAATTAATTTCGATTACAGAAATTCAAATACAGAAAACCGCATTGAAATTGGTTAATCTGTTTGGGAGCTACAGACAGACTTAAACTAAAATACAGTGTTAATGTGTTCACAAACATACAAAATACTTTATTCCATAATAATATACCACTCGGCTCTCGAGACTGTTCAATTAGTCTCCGGTCCCTAGCAGTATACCTTGGTCAACCTCGCTTCGCCGCATATCGTTGGCACTTACGAGTGGCGAGCTCGTGGCGGTGCCGAAATTCGACTAGTCTCGAAGTACGAAACGGTCACCCATTCAGTTCCAGGACGCAATGAACATTGCTTAACCTAGGTTATTGGTCTCGCAAGCTTGTTTATTTTATGGAATAAGACAATTAAATAAAGGCGAACCCGTTTGTTCCGGTGGCAGTGGAAACGGCGGGTGCGTGGAGTTTGGAGGCTAACATGTTTATTAGCGAAGTGGGTCGTCGTCTGCGAGATAACGGATTGGGTCCATGTTCTAGGTCCTACCTCGTGCAACGGATTTCTTTGGCAATACAGCGCGACAATGCAGCTTCAATAATGGGCACTTTTGAGCGTGGCACTACTTGGGGAGGACTATTCGAATAGTTTTCAACTTTATTTGACGATGTCTTATCACAGCAGATTAAAATTATATTGCTGGTTTCTTTTTCTTCCATTTCTTTGACGTTCATTAATTACCCTCATTTTGGACGAAGCATGATTGTGAATTAGGTACTTTATGTTGACAGCTGTATTATTGACATTATTTTAACGTAACATGTATTTAAATTGCTCAATGATTGTTTATTACCTATTTATTTCTTAGGTCACATTGATTACATATATTTGAGTTGCATAATGCAGTGCCCACACTGTAAGAGCAAGCTCATCAACTCTAACTCAGCTAGCAACTCCGCGTAGCACTTGGCGCCATATATATGGCGTTAACAATGTGACCAGATTTCAGAAATCAATTTTTTGAGTTTTTAGATCAAAACTCCTTTTTTTCGGAATGGGACTTATTTATCCAAGCAAATTACTAACTCGCAATGCGAGAGGTATCAATGCGGGTTCTGTACAGTAGTTGAATACTTAGTTATGTACAGTAGTTGAACACTAACCGATGCTCTTACGGTGAGGCGTTCAGGCGACTGAATGTATAACCATGATCCAATATAGGCAGGTTCCCCTTGTAGCAGGGTCACGGGGGTCAGATGGCAGTTGCTCCACTGTAATTACCTGATCTGTCAAAAACGGGATCGTGGTCAAGACGTACCCCGTGCCCTCGTGCGCCAGAGCACAACCTGGCCATAAATTCCAAGATTATTTTATTATTGTCTGGCGTAAAACGAATATGTTGAAGAAATTATTGAAATACATATGTAATCATTGTCCTAATCTAATTCATCATCGTCATATTCTAATTACCCCTTATAATAGGCATTAAATTAAAAACCTAATTAAAATCGATTAGGTATTTATGAAGTTACAGACTGAATGATATGAATCGATTTGCTTGCTAGCGAGTGTATGATATGCTGTCAAAATATCTTTTTAGGTGATTTTTCTCGCTGACCGGATAATTATAAACAATACCATTTAATTATTTGCCATTCTCATTCAGGTTCACTTTGAATGAATGAGTTTTCATAAGTATAATTATGAAGTGAATGCAATAAACTAAATATATATTACGCAACTTAATTATCTTATTCCATAAAATAAAGAAGCTTGCCAGACCGATAACGTAGGTTAAGCCACGTTCATAACGTAGAACTGAATGGGTGATCGTTGCATACTTTGAGATTAGTCGAACTTCAGCACCGCTACGAGCTCGCCACTTCTTAAATGTGCGAAAAGCCAGCGGTATAAGACGAAGCGAGGTTGACCAAGGTCTACCGCTAGGGACCGGAGACTAATTGAACAGTCTCGAGAGCCGAGTGGTATATTATTATGAAATAAATTATTTTGTATGTTTGTGAACACATTAACACTGTATTTTAGTTTAAGTCTGTCTGTAGTTCCCGAACGGATGAACCAATTTCAATGCGGTTTTCTGTATTTGAAAGGTCTTTTAAATCGAAATTTCGAAATAGGTTCAGTAGTTTAGAAGTTATTTCACTGTGAGTAGACTTAGTACCACTTTAACTTGCGATATCTCGCAAGATGTACCGTTTTCGATATTTTTGATCATAAAGTGATCGATAGATATTAACGTTTCTTATCGATTGGCATAAGCTTTATGAGTGGCCGCAAAATTGTTTTTTTTTTTAAATGGCGGAAGGTAGGTGGTGATTTTCTCCATAGTAAATGTTCAATGCTCTTTGATAACCGCTTGGAATGTTTGTCTTTTTCAATCGAAACACACTTTATAGATGCTCCCACACTGGTGGTCAGAAACATTTAGAAACATCTCCTATGTTTTGGTTTAATTAAGTGCACTCCACACCAATGCTATCAAAATGCTACGATAGATGTGCGGCGTCAATTGACTTTGCAGACAACGAGAACATTCGTGGCACCCTTGGCGTAAGAAATACCGCAGAACAGAGATGTATATTAAAAAATATTCATAAATAATAAAGTGCACGTTTTCTTGTACCTGGGTTAATATCCTGTAGTGATATTTCTTCATGGTTTGTAGAAGTTGATGCATCTGTAGTTTTTTTAGGCAATTCATGTTTGAAGCTTTTTTCATCAGGTTTTTTAAACAAAGCTCCCGATGTGCCTGGACATGGTTCCTTTATGCTCGACTCTAAAAACCGAAAAGTTTACAGGCTTGATACTCCTGATACTTGATATTGAATTAAATAATCATGTTGGCGTTAATATCCCGGTTGTGCTCTCGAGAACGAGGGCCCGGGGTCCGCCTTGACCATGATCCAGAATTTGGCGATCAGGTAATTACAATGGAGCGACTACCATCTGACCTCCGTGACCTTGGTACCAGGGACACCTGACCAGATTGGATCATGGTTACAAATTCAGTTGCCTGAATTTGCAGGTTTCATCACGATGTTTTCCCTCACCGTAAGAGCATCGGTTAGAATTTAACTAATGTACTTAACTCAGAAAAGAGTCATTGGTACATGGCCGTAGCGGGATTCGAACCCGCGGTACCTCTCGCTTACGAGTTGAATACTCAACCGCCTGACTACCGAAGCTCAATACTTGATATCATTGGCAAAATTCAATTTTTCCGATGCCGTCTGCTGGTGCTGAATGCAGTAGCTTGCAAACGGCTGCTGCACAATTTGCAAAAAATAAGAAATTTTCTTTTTTTTTATGAACTCTCGGCGAACAGAGTTAAATACAAAAACAATTAACGTAAAAATGATTAGTACCTGCCCTAATATCCTGTACTACATTGTTTACGTGGACAATAGCAGGTGTTACTTCTGTCGTCTCGTGAGGTTTTTCGTTGTCACGATCAGGGATAATATCCTTACCATCTGCATCTAAAAACAGAGGTTAATATTGAATAACTATTATAAATTCGCAACAAATCTATACATTATGAAAACTTAAAAGAATAAAAACGTTTTTTAAATAAAGCTCCCGATGTGCCTGGACACGATTCCTTTTTGCTTGACTCTAAAAACCGAAAAGTTTACAGGCTTGATACTCCTGATACTTGATATTGAATTATACTGCGTTATTTACTTGAATTATTCCTGAATTATACTCTGTTTACCGACAGTTGATGAATATTATACTAACGTCTCAGAATATAACGATTGTCGCTTAACAATGGCAATCACAAACGAATGAATGAGGCGTTAATTTTGAATAAAAAATAACTATACTTATTTATTTCTAGCGGATACACCATTGTTATGACCAGTGATCGGAGTGATGGAGGCTAACGTTATCAAAACTATGAATACTCCCTTGTACTTATGTTACCGGTACCGATTCCAGATTTTAATCATTTTTTTAAAAGAAAATTCAAAGTAATCGCATTTATTTTAACCATGACTGTATTAACATGAAGCGATGTAAAATGATTAAAAATTGCTTTCCTGTGTATTGTGCGACTCGTGTTCGTGGCAAGCAGTTGCCTTTTTTGTTTAGTTTAAATAACATTTCACAATTTTTAATATGAGTGACTGTCTCCGTTTCTCTCCATTTTAATATGTTTCTTATTCGACTACGGTTATGACATACCGATTACCTCATAAATTCTTTACCCAATTTTTTCTTTTCTGTGATAAGACCGGGATGAATGGCATGATAGAGTGAGGGCCACGAGACTTTGCGCCCAGCCGGACGAAAGTCGAACTAAATTTGACTGACAATATCAAGTTCAGCCACAGTACATAAATCAATCAGTAGGTCATTATCATAGAAACGGTCGAAGCGCGCCTTTCACTTTCGCAATTTTTTGTTTATTTATTTATTCGCATATTTATTAGCAGCGGAGTCGCCAATTTTAACAATTGACTAATGAACACTATGAACAAGTGAATATAGTTGCACGCCAAAAATTCTCAGCTTATCGCGATTGCGGCGCTCTCAAAATACCAAGTATGATCAAAAATAAACATATTAGGGCGATCCACCTGCGCCACAATGGACAGGTCACCTCTATCGCGGTCAAGCAATTTAAAGTGTCTATTTAAATTTCTTTTCTCTAGGTATTTCTTTTACTTTTTCTGGTGTAGATACTTAAAATATCATTGGCAAAATTAAATTTTTCCGATGCCGTCTGCTGCTGCCGAATGCAGTAGCCTGCGAACGGCTGCTGCACAATTTGCAAAAAATAAGAAATTTTCTTTTTTTTATGTACTCTCGGCGAACAGAGTTATACACAAAAACAATTAACGTAAAAATTATTAGTACCTGTCCTAATATCCTGTACTACATTGTTTACGTGGACAATAGCAGGTGTTACTTCTGTCGTCTCGTCAGGTATTTCGTTGTCACGATTGGGGATAATATCGTTATCATCTGCATCTAAAAACAGAAGTTAATATTGAATAGCGATTATAAATTCGAAACAAATCCATTCATTATTAAAACTTGAAAGAATAAAAACTTTTTCATGTACCTGAATCAAGATACTCTAGTCTTATATTGGACCCAGTAGAACACTCAGACGAGTCGTCTTTTCCAGACAACACAGTCTCACCGTTTACGGTCTCTTCATCAGGCAATTTCTTTTCTCTAGAAATTTCTTTAACTTTTTCTGGTGTAGATTCTTCCCGTTGGGCACGTTTGACATCAGGCACTGAAAACCAAAAGTTTAAGGAATATAATGATTTTGAATGCCTAAAATTACTTATCTATTCACAGCTACAGCCACAGCTCCCACTTGCCTCTATCGGGGATCAATTTGGTCTTATGACGCGGTTGTAATCAAAATTAAGCGGTTTGAATCAATTTTGAACGTGAGTTTGGGTATACACAGCGGACTCAAGTAGCATTAAAAACTAAGTTTGAGGGATTAACAGTGCGGCGTCCGCAGGAAGTTTGTTTGCCAGCTTTTCTTGCATGATCAAATGGGGTAGTTGATCTTGTCAGAATACACTGTGCTAATTCCGACAAATCGGTAATCCCATTTCGGGATGATGCAAAACCAATTTGGTCGACGCAGTTTGGTCAGAGGGACCGAGGGGCTGACGTAGTCGCTGCAACCATCTTCAGGTACAGATCTGCCTAGGCTGAGGGCGCCACAGCCGGAGGCTGGAGCCTGGCTCAACGTGTTACCATCTCCTCCTTCCCACACACTGTGACTTTTGGCGGGGCTGGGAAGCGTCTGCTCTGCGCGGACTGCGGTAGGGATGGCGTAGGATATGATAGGGGAAAAGTAGGGGTAGGGTTAGGTTAGGTTAAGGGGTAGGCCGGGGTAGGGGTGGGTAGGGTAGGATAGGGGTAGGCTACGGGCAGGGTAAGGGTAGGGTGGGGGCAGCTACCTATCACTGGTATTGTCGGACATGGTCCGGCCGTTGTCGGCGGGGGGTGGGTGTGCTGTGGCCATGGGGCGGCCAACATGTCACTGTGTGTTTCCTTCCTAATTTCCTACCCCCTCCTCTTTGACGATTGAAAGAGATATGTAATATCCTAATCAATAAAGTAATTTTGAAATTGTTTTTTTTTTCCTCACCTGAGAACTCTCTTTAATAGTACCCCTAGTAGGAACCCTTTGCGAGTGGGAGTGGCCTTTAGCCTGGGCTGTAGCGTGTGTGAACCATGTAGATGCGTTTGCAGCTGCATGGTGGAGACAAATGACCAATGAGTTGTTATCTGATGCTGGTGCTTTGGTAGGTTTCTGCGCTACCACGCACTTGACGCACTTAAAGACAGCATCCGGAGGGTACCGGTTTTGACTACATCGATCGGATGATATATTGACATTTGTTACTTGGGGGAGGGGAATATGCTTGTTCTGGGATGCCCTGTCATCTCTCACACATATACCACCCGATTATCTGGAGTGGCAGCTAAGTCTGCAGTTGCGAAGAAATGGGATAAGAACTTGGGGCTTGTAATACTTGTATTTATATCAGGAGCGGTCGAAACGAGTAACACTCAGTTAAACAAAACCTAAACAAATTACTTTCATACACTCAAATACAAGCGTCTATAAGCACTATCGGATCGCTCCCATACAGAACCTTACAAATTTATTATTAAGATATCAACTTCACCACATTTATTCCCCAAGTAATTCGAAGCATTCGAGCGCGTGCCCCAAGAAAAAAAATGCTGCTGCCAGGAGCGAGGGGGTACAAAGGGCCCGTCCGCCAACCTTATTTAAAAAAAATGTGTACCTTTCCAGCTGGCTACTAGTAGGCTGGCAAGTGTCTAAAAACATAAACTTCAAAGACCTACTTGTACAAAAAGTTGGCCGTAAAAATGTTATATCCTCGCAGTGGTGGTGAATGGTACCATATTATTGCATTTTCATCCAAGTTACACAAAATTTCAGCTAAATTGAAAGCCGGGAATTGGGTCAAATTAGGCTTGCAAGATTTACCGCGAACATACATAGTTACATACAAATATTGCAAGTTAAATAAAAGCTTGTAACATACGTTTATAGTTATATACAAACGTAGCAAGTTAATCAAAAGCTTGTAACAATAGTTAATTCGGTACCTATTTCAGAGTTAGGGATCTTCTTTATAGCATTAATTTCTTGCACAGATGTAGATTTTTCAGGCATTAGATCACTTATTCTTCGTAATGCTATTACATTTTGTTTTACTTGTGAATTGCCTGAAAATGCAAGGGTATTCATCACTTGTAATTACTATTTAGTGAAATAAATATTTGTAAAATAATAAATTGAAAAATATTTTTTTATGTTATATGGCAGACAAACAGACAAGCGGGCCACCTAATGGAAAGTGGTCAAAACCGTCTTTGGACATCAGCAACACCAGGGGAGTTAACAATGCGTTTCCAGCCTCTGAAGTGACCTCTAATATACGTCCTGAACGATCCTATGTCATAGTTCAACGGAAACACTGTGGCTGGGAGCTCATTCCACATCCGAATCGTACGAGCGAGAAACGTTCTTTTAAACTTTCGAGTGGTAACCAACAGAGGGTCTACGTAGTGGGGATGAGACCCAACCCACGGCGGGTAGTGCAATCATATTACATTAGTAGTTCTTTGGATAAGTATTTGGCTGTGATCTATCACAGGAGTAAAAAGGAGTAAGGCTGTGATCTATCACAGGAGTAAAAAGGAGTAATACTCAATTACACCAAACAAATTATTTCATACACCTAAACCTAAAGGGACATAATATAAGTTATTGGGTACCTGTTTCAGAGTTATGGGTCTTCTTCACAGCATTACTCTCTTGCACAGATGCAGATTTTTCAGGCATTAGATCACTTATTCTTCGTATTGTTATTACATTTTGTTTCACTTGAGAATTATTCTTTAAATGATTGCCTGAAGATGCAAGGGTGGGTTAATATTTATCATTTGTAGGGGAACGTATACAATTGTTGGCACCACACTCGAGATTGGCACATAAAACTTACAACACAAATAATAAGAATTAGTGTACCAATTAAATCAAATTGATATTTGTTTTCAAATCATTGTTGGCATCATTATAATTTGTTCTTGGTAATTTTCGAACATACATAACTAACTACTTGAGGCGTCCGGAGATTGCGCGCGTTTAATGGAGTTTCTTATGAATTCAACAAGGACCAGGTATGTTAAAAACTATCTTATTTAAATTTTGTGTAGAACTTCATGTAAAAAAATAATCTCTTCGGTTAGCTTAATAAATAAACAATCATTTTATTTGGGTTTTAGACGCATTTACATAACTCAACTCTAATTAGTTGGGTGCCAATGACTGATTTTTTTCTTGTACTAAAGTCTAATTCATTGGCACCTATGCCAATGGTCGTCTGGCAGATATGTGAAAGAATTGCGCATTTAATTATGGAAGCATACAATTTGGACCACATATACTACATATATAAAGGTTTAAATTTGGATACTGCGATTTTTTAAATATCTTTCTGCCAACCAGCATGACTTGCCTTTTCACCCGATTACGGGTTGACGTCGAATTTCAGGACACTCTGTATAGACACAGATACTTAAATAATAACATAATTTGCTTAAATAAAATATTTAACGGAAAAAGTAATAGTACGATACCATGAAAGTGTAAATGAAGTGAAAAAAGTGAGAATGGTTACTTACTAACTTTAAATCGTTATAGATCCTATACGGTCATTATAAATGAAAAATGGTGTGAGAAACTTAATAATGATTTTCCAATACCTATTCAACGATGCCCCACATAATTGGTCGACATTCATTGTTTTATTTTTCACAAAATGGCAGCTGGTAGTCGCCATATTGAATTTTGATCAATTTCAAGTCTTCAGTGACACTCGCAAGATTAAGACAAATCGATAGACGTAAGAACCATCAAAATCGGCCCACGCGTTTAGTCTCTACAGTGCTACAAAGGAACAAATACATACATAGACTGATAAACACATTACCCTTCTTTACGTCGCGTAGTCGGGTAAAAACAAAGGTCCGTACTACCTGTCATTGAATAAATGTATAATTATGTCAAATAACAATAAAACATTGGTGTATAACAGTATTCAGAGGCCGCCATTTTGAATGTCCACCATTACTGCTATAGGGGAAATCAAAGATGGCCTCATATCCAATATCAACCCTCTACATATGTAGTATACGTGTACCAAGTTGTATACTTCTATCATTAAATGAGCAATTCTTACAAAAATTATCACGAATCTGCCGGACTATGAATAAAATTGGACTATGTTTTAATAATTTCAGAAGTCAGAATTAGAATAGAATAAAATAATAGTTTTGAAATAGATAAAATAACTTGGCAACGAATTCTTGGCACTGCCAATCATTATAGTAAAGGGGGTGCCAATAACTATATACTGATATTGTACCAATAATTACAGTTATTGTCAAGGTATCCATTAGTGAACCTTCATGCCATAATCCTGGGCGTACATCGAGTGACCGCACATATTTATTGTTTTACAACAATAATATAGCTGAAAATTTGTAGAAACGTTAAGAATACTATCCGATTGATATCCTAAACGTCCCAAAAAAGCTAATCTGGGGAAAATCCGTAATTAAAAAAAAACCGCCGTTATTTTGGATTTTTCGACTTTTAAGCATAGCAACTGAACCGATCGTATGATTTTATTCGTTTTAGTTTTAAATACCTTAATTCAGACTGCTTTATCTTAAAAAATGCTCAAATCAATTATTTAATGTAAATCTTAGTCCTTGAGAAAAAACAATACGTACTATTAAAATCCAACAATTGAATTTTGTTCAAAACTTGTCAATAATTCGTCGGGTTACAAATCCTAGCGGTATTTTCGGTAACAATTGGCCAAACGTGTTGTTTTACTAATAAAATTAGGACCTGCTAAACATAAATTTCGATGTTGGCACTCCTGATTTTGGACCAGAATCTCAGAATTCGAGTTGGCGATTGTAATCTAAAAATTGTTTTGAATAAATTGTGGAGTATAAAATGGAAGCACTATCTGAGAGGATTCTAAAATATATCACATCATTATATTTTAGCGATTTGTTTCAAATAAAAACAAAACTAATTTTCAAATCGTCCATACATTTTAGATGGATTATCCTTGCGTCTGGCATTTGTTTCCGGAGGAAATCACATTTAATATTGGGATAATTTATAGCCTATGCCCTATTCTGGGCTATAGGCTACATTACTAGCAAATTTCATTAAAATCTGTTTAGTAGTTTAAGGAACGTGAAATATACTCAAAATCCTTCAAATTTACTGATTATAAGTATGTTTGTTGCTCATTCACGAATTCTTGTTGTTCTTAGATTTTACGTCTTGAAATTGTCGTTTCATTTTATTGAATGCTAGAGGGCCCGGCGCGTTATGGTATCCTAACCTACCCTACCCCTTACTTACTCTAACCCTATCTTACTTCAACCCTATATCTACCCTACCACTAACTACTCTTTTAATTGCATACAAACATTGTCTTGACAAATGAGTAGTGTTTAAGTTAAGCTTCCTCAAAAATTCCTATAGAAAGCGCGCTCTAACGACTCAAACCTATTTTAATATTTTGGCTGTATGGCAAACTTATTGTTACTGTCTTACAGCAAAACTGTCATCATTAAACAGCATTAAAACGCATTTATTATTTGCTAAAGTGCATTCTTATCTAAATTGAGCCCCAAGGAGGACTAACATTCAAAAACCGTTGAATAAATACGTCTAAAACTAGCTAACCGCCCCGGCTTCGCACGGTTTTTCTCGGCTTTTCTTTACTATAAATATCAATTTAAGTAAATTGTCGGTGGCCGAGTGGGTAAAGTATTCGATTCGTAAGCGAGAGGTACCAGGTTCGAAACCCACTGTGGTCATGTACCAATGATTATTTTCGTGATGATGATTCTTACGGCGAGACAAAACATCATGATAAACCTGCACATTCTGGCGACTGAATGTGTAATCATGATCCAATCTGGTCAGGTTCCCCTGGTAGCAGGGTCATGGAGGTCAGATATATATGGCAGTAGCTCCACTTGTAATTATATATTGTATATAAGTGCCTAATCTGCCAAAACCAGGATGATAGCCTGGGACGCGAGAGCACAACCAAGAAATTAACGCCAAGATAATTATTACTTAAAGAGGCTACTTATTTATTTCTTTAGGTAACGTACACCTGCAGAACACATATTGTTGCATTATAAACAGTTAACATAAAATAGGTTGTTCTAATATGAGTCCCATATTGGTGACACAACATTCGGGTTCAGTGTGTCATTTAAAACAATGTAAGTTATGGAGATTGCAATGTAATGTAATATCATTATAATGTTTCAGTCGTTAGAGCGAATGTAAGAGAGTTTTAGGAAGCTAGTCTTAAAAACTGCTCAGTACAAACCCAACATAAAAGAATTAGTCAAAAAGGCGTAGATGCACGAACATATATTCGGTAAATTGATTGGCCCGGTGCGACTTCGTTTGCGTTCCTACCTCTACCCTACACTACCTCTATCCTATCCTACTCTACCCCTGCCCTATCACTGACCACTACCCTTCCCTACTGTACTACTACTTCTACCACACGCTAACCGACCCTTACCCTACATCTACCATTAAAAATGTGACATAATTAGATAGGAAAAAGAAGTGCCAATCACTAGTAATTAGAATACCCATGATTGTATGTACTATGAGCGCTAATGACTGTAGTTTTTGATGTTTTTAGAAGTTTTCTGTTTTATTTGATTAAAAAGGTTTCTTTTTCAATATAAATGTGTTTTTACATAAATAAAAACATATTAAAGAATACATTTAAACTTATAAATTACTTCTAAATATGTTACTAAAATTATAATTCACAAATGAAGTGTAAAATTTTCTTAGAGTGCCAATCATTATATACGTTCCTCTACTATTTAGTGAATTAATATTTGTTTAATAAGAAATTAAAAACGGGCCACCTGATGGAAAGTGGTCAACACCGCCTATGGACATCAGCAACACCAGGGGAGTTAACAATGCGTTTCCTGCCTCTGAAGTAACCTCTAATATACGTCTTGAATGATATCATGTCATAGTCCAACGGAAACACTGTGGCTGGGAGCTCATTCCACATCCGAATCGTACGAGCGAGAAACGTTCTTTCGAACCTTCGAGTGGTAACCAACAGAGGGTCTACGTAGTGGGGATGAGACCCAGCCCACGGCGGGTAGTGCAATCATATCACATTAGTAGTTCTTTGGATAAGTATTTGGCTGTGATCTATCACAGGAGTTAAAAGGAGTAATACTCAATTAAACCAAATAAATTATTTCATACACCCTAACCTAAAGAGACATAATATAAGTTCATTGCGTACCTGTTTCAGAGTTAGGGATCTTCTTCCCAGCATTACTCTCTTGCACAGATGTAGTTTTTTCAGGCATTAGATTACTTATTCTTCGCATTGTTATTACATTTTCTTTCACTTGTGAATTGCCTGAAAATGCAAGGGTGGGTCAATATTCATCACTTGTAATTACTATTTAGTGAAATAAATATTTGTTTAATAAGTTTTTTCCTTTTATGTTGTATGGCAGACAAACAGACAAGCGGGCCACCTGATGGAAAGTGGTTAACACCATCTATGGACATCAGCAACACCAGGGGAGTTAACAATGCGTTTCCAGCCTCTGAAGTGACCTCTACTATACGTCTTGAACGATCCTATGACATAGTCCAACGAAAACACTGTGGATGGGAGCTAATTCCACATCCGAATCGTACGAGCGAGAAACGTTCTTTCGAACTTGTGAGTGGTAACCAACAGAGGGTTGAGACCCAGCCCACGTAGCCTACGTAGTGGGGATGAGACCCAGCCCGCGGCAGGTAGAGCAATCATATCACATTAGTAGTTATTTGGATAAGTATTTGGCTGTGATCTATCACAGGAGTAAAAAGGAGTAATACTCAAATAACAAATTATTTCATACACACAAACCTAAAGGGACATAATATAAGTTATTGGGTACCTGTTTCAGAGTTATGGGTCTTCTTCACAGCATTACTCTCTTGCACAGATGTAGATTTTTGAGGCATTAGATCACTTATATGATTTCCTGAAAATGCAAGGGTGGGTTAATATTTATCACTTGTAATTACTATTTAATGAAATAAATATTTGTTTAATAAGAAATTAATAAAAAAAATTTTTTATGTTGTATGGCAGACAAACAGACAAGCGGGCCACCTGATGGAAAGTGGTCAACACCGCCTATGGACATCAGCAGAACCAGGGGAGTTAACAATGCCTTTCCAGCCTCTGAAGTGACCTCTAATATACGTCTTGAACGATCCTATGTCATAGTTCAACGGAAACACTGTGGCTGGGAGCTCATTCCACATCCGAATCGTACGAGCGAGAAACGTTCTTTCGAACCTTCGAGTGGTAACCAACAGAGGGTCTACGTAGTGGGGATGAGACCCAGCCCACGGCGGGTAGTGCAATTATATCACATTAGTAGTTCTTTGGATAAGTTTTTGGCTGTGATCTATCACAGGAGTAAAAAGGAGTAATAATTAAACCAAACAAATTATTTCATACACCCAAACCTAAAGGGACATAATATAAGTTCATTGGGTACCTTTTTCAGAGTTAGGGATCTTCTTCACAGCATTACTCTCTTGCGTTACAGAGTTAGAGGCTTCAGGCTTTGGATATCTATTCTTTCGTGTTAATAATGTGTTCACTGCGTGTGCACTCTTCAAATGATTGTCTGAAAAGAAATCACAATTTATTAGTCTACATTAGTAATTAGTCTAGGTCTACTTTGAAAGTATACTTTAATGGTAATTTGATTACCTTTCTTTTCTTTGTTAATTGTTTTGTTTAGTTCATTAGCATGGTACTTAGTATATGTACGAGTTTTCGGTCTACCAGGCAAAGTGGCCTGACGTTGGTCCAAGTGCTGTTTTAGAAATTTGAGAGGTTTCTCATCATCATCTGTCGATAAAGTTTCAGAAGTACGTTTTTGACGTATCACTTTGGGTACCACGGGTTTCTTGACAACTGGTTTTTTGGTCAATTTTGTTGGAGCTTTTTTCGTAATCGTATTTCTACGATCTTTCAAACTCATAGGTTTCGGAACCTGTAGAGGTTTAGTTTCTAGTCTCTCTAATAGCACAACTGGTGATCTATGTGCATGAATCGCTGAAATGTATAAATAAATGCGTTAAAGTTTTTATAAGTCTTAGAATATCTCACTCCACTATTGGAGAAAGGTCTTTTTATCATGGTCAATAGGGCCACTCAATGAAAGTCGGCCTTTGAAATACCGGTACACGCCTTTTGGAGCACCCCAAGTTATAGAACAAAGGAAGTAAGGCCAGCTGCCCAAGCTCAAAGATGGGATAGGGATGGGATCTATACAAGGTTAATATGAGCTTAGATATAGAGATTTACATAGTTACACACATTGCCGAGGACATTAGTCTCTAGGGGAGTGAGTTTTATTAAAGGTAAACGCTTCAACTTGATTGAGATTGAGATTGCTGTGGCTGGTAGTAAAGCTAGATCCAAATTGATTAAACGCAACCATGTTTTAAAATTTGGGTAAATTAATCTAATATCCACCACACGGCTAGTGTCCGGCAGAGTAGAATAGCACCAACCCCTTACACTCATGGGTGTCGTACAAGGCGACTAATGTTTTCGAGACCAAAAATAAAGAGTCTCTGTAGTTTGAAAATTGGGCAGCAGCATTTTTCATTGTTATATTTAAACACTGCGATCTCCAACCCGCCTGCCAAGCGTGGAGATTATGGCAATAACCTCCCCTTTCGTGGGAGAGACCCAAAGTTCTGCAATGGACTATTACGGGCTGTGATGATGAGTCTAATATTAATTTCCATACTGAGAAGCCTAACATTTCCTATTCTAAGGAAAATAGTTATTAGCAAATGAAGATACTTACATTGAAATGATACTATATCCAGCAAGCTTTTAGCTGAAAGGTTGCTGTGTATGATGTTTTGGTCTTCTTTTACATTAATGTTTCCTATGTCGTTGCGTACAACAACATTATTTGGAGTTGTTGGTATAATAGCCCCCTGCGCGAATTTGCGCTGCGCCTGAATCTTTCTGTAATTTAAGATTTGACACATTTCATCTTAGTTTAAACAATGAAATTATAAGAATTACTTTTACATAGGTTCATGGATTTTTAATAAGTAATAATTTATAATGGTACCTATTGGAAATAACTATCTTTAATCAAGGAGTTAGTTTTTAATAACAATATGCAATTGTGCAAAGTTTTTAGGCATTTCATATTATTGATGGCATATTAGGCATTACTAATAAAAGAAAACTTGAATCAAATATGACTTATATTGCAGAAATCATTCGTAAGAGATCTGAAAAAAAAGCATTTATAGTCTAAAGCTAATAACTCTTTGAACGGGGGAACCAACCGACTAGCCAAGTGATAGAAATAAAGTACCCGACTTATTGGATTTCTTTATCATCAAGGGACCAAATAGGTTTATTGATGTTAGATCGTGTCTGGATACGTGATAAGATCATAAACCAATAGTTGGAACATTTGGTACTAATGCATTACAGAACGAACAAACAAAAGCCTTGTACAACTACAGGACTGACTGGCCGGCTTTCACTAATTATCTACACAGAGAGATCGACTTAAAAATAAGACTAAAGAGTGAGGCAGACTTTGATGAGGCTACATTTTACATAACTAATAAAATCCAAGAAGCTGCATCGCGTTCAACACTAGAACTAAAAACGAAGGATAGCAGTTATAATGTACCACTAACCATTCGGTATCAAGTGCAGGAAAAGCGAAGGCTAAGTAGACAGTGGCAACTTCATAAATAAATATTTATTGTTTGTTTCAAACTAAACTCGCGTTCTTTACACATATTATTATCATCATCATCATCATCATCATCATATTAGCCAGAAGACGCCCACTGCTGGGCATAGGCCTCCCCCAGAGATCTCCACAAAGGCCGGTCCTGTGCTTTTCGCATCCAGCTGGTACCTGCGATCCTTACCAAGTCGTCAGTCCACCTTGTGGAAGGCCTACCCACGCTGCGTCTTCCGCATATTATTATATTAGATATATATTATATATTAGGTGGGTGTAACCCTACCGAAACGTCGGGAAAACAAATCGAAAAGGTACGTCGCGTGTAAGTCCCGTCTAATATAAAAATAATTTATTGTCTCCAAAAGAAAGTTACAACACCATTACATACATAAGTCTTCTTAAATAACTTAATTAGACAGTGTATACTAGACTTCAAACTAGGCATAGCCTGTAACTTGGATGCTAGTCCCCTCCTTCATGTAACAAAATAAGTACAGTTAAGACGCATATACTAGAACCTTCAATATGTAGACAAAAAATAAATTAAATTAATTATTCTTAGAAATAAATAAAATAATAAAACAGACCATGATTTAATAACTCATCCACATCTCATAGGACTGAGACTTTAGCCAAAGTGTCAACTTATTTTTACATTTATAATATTTAAGAGGATAGATGTCAATTATATTTTTAATCTTGTTGTAAAGATAAGAAGCAAGGAAAATTTAAATGTATTACAAAAGAAACTCCATAGATTAGATACTGATAGAAAAGCTTACAATGAAGCCAGTTGGACGTTGAAACGATTAATCAAGGAAAATAAAGATCTTACATTTCAAAACAAGCTAAGCTCTCCCAGTGCTACTAAGAAGGACAATTACTCGCTATAAAAGGTCACAAAAGAGTTCAAAAGACCGCAAAGACATGTTCCACCTATAAAAATGTCGTCTGGAAAGTGGGCCCGAAGCCCTCGGAAAAAAGCAGAACTATTTGCCCAACACCTTAGCAAAGTTTTTACTCCAAACGAGTCTGACATGAAAGAGTCTGAGGATGAAATTGAAGCATTTATAAACAGCGACCAACAATTGTCCCTACCGGTAAAACCATTGAGCCCACGTGAACTGTCTCGAGCAATCAGAAATTTAGAGAACAAAAATGTTCCTGGTTTTGATCTCAACACTGCAGATTTACTAAAGCTAAATGTTGTGACTCTCATCCAAGTACAGCATGCAAAAAATCTCCTTATACCAAGGCTATTTGTGCTAACTGCCTAGAAAAGCACCCAGCCAGTTACAAGGGATGCATAAAATATAAACAGTACAAGCAGCAAATACCTAAAGCAAATAACTGAAGCTAAAACCGAAACCTATAAATACAGGGCAATATCCTAAACAGCCAACTACATCGGTCACTACAAACATCACCACTGCGACACAGGTGGACGTAAAACAACCTACCCTAGAACAAACGAATCAAAACATAACATATGCACAAGTAACGCAGAACCAACAGTAAGAGCCATCTTACAACATGGCAGACATAAATAATTACCCAGATTGGTTAAATTCTATGTTTACCAGATTGTAGACTCCTACAATCAAACTTATGATAGACAGTATGATGGACGAAATGATCCAATTAATATCACAAATCGTACTAAAAACATGATTTCCAAGATTCGAATCGGAACATCCAGATCTAGAGGTATTTTTAAAAACGGAAAAAATTGATGTTTCTGTCATATCTGAAACAATATTTGCTACCAAGAGCTATATGTAATGACGGATCCGGTCAATAGCATGGAATAATGTGGTCAATAGTACGGACTCATGTGGTCAATAGTACGGACTTATGACGCAGAAAACGGAGGTGGGAGTGTGCCGCCTGGTGGGGCGTGCTGACAGAGTCTCGACGGCACGACTCGGGCGGAGTGGCGGGCATTCTTGGCTCGACCGCCGAGGAGTGAACACGTCTTGAAACTGTCTCCACATTTCGTTTATAGAAAGTGTTGTTTACGTTTGAAAATAAAGTAATTTTAAAATCACCTTTGAAATATTAATGTAAATTACCTCAACTGTCTACATTATAATACCGCTCTGATTTCAAGTAAAATTATAAGTGATGTGCAAAAATTAAGTAGAATAAATACAGTGGAGTAAATGTGAACCCTTTCTTTAATTTATCTGTACGAATACGATCTAATACTGATATCACCACCCTGATGACAATGATCCAGATACACCACTTTCCTTGACGCGACGACATGTATTTAAAGAACTATGTCACCTATACAACAAATCATCCTTCCGGCAACGCACATGGTGGTACGGCCGTTATAGTTAAAGAAGAAAATATCAAACATTATCCCTCGCAAGCATACAGAACCGAAAAAATTCAAGCTACGAGTATCAAAATCTATGACAATAAAATAGAAACAACATTGTCTGCTGTGTATTGTCCACCTAGACATTCAATTAAATTAGAAGACTTTAAAGATTACTTTCACCTATTAGGAAAGAGGTTCATAACTGGGGATCGCGACTTACACTTCCTCGAGGTCGACACCTGTATCAAGCAACCCAAGGTCTACAACTACAATGCATGAGTCATGGTCTCCCAACGTACTGGCCCACGGATGTAAACAAAACACCTGATCTGCGAGGATTTTTATATCATAAAAGGAATTGCAAGTGACTATTTGTGTGTAAGCCCATGCACTGACTTATCATCTGACCATACCCCTTGATTATTTTAAATGTCAGCGGCAAAGTAATATCAGTCGAACAGCCACTAAAATTATACAATAAAACCACAAACGAAATTTAATAAGGTCTCAAAGAACTGCAGGAACTAATAAAAAGTACTAGCAATGACAACCTCCAATCATACTTAGCCAATTTAACCCCCACTCCTGATACAAACTATTCTTTATGGAAAGCCATCACAAAGTTAAAGCAGCCTAAATCTCATATCGCAATAATTAAAACTGTAAACGGAGATTGGGCTAGATCTGAGGAAGAGAAGGCAGTGGCCTTTGGTGAGTATCTCTGCACGGTGTTCAGGCAAGGGCCTGAACAGCGTGGGGAAGGCCCCATCAGCGATCAAAACCATGACATTGAAGTCACCTCATATCTGTATCTAGACTCGCCACTGCAAATGTGTCCTAAGGAAATTAAAATACTTATGAAGGAAAATCACCTGGATATAATCAGATCGACGCTACAATACTTAAACACCTGCCCAGAAAAAGAATCATGCAGTTGACTATTATATTCAATGCATGCTTAAGACTCTCAGACTTCCCCAGCCAATAAAAAATTGCGCAAGTAGTCATGATACCATAGCCTGACAAACCATCACAAGAAATTACATCCTATAGACCTATTAGCTTACTTCGATCACTGGTTAACTATTTGAAAAAATAATTTTGAATAGAATGAGGGAACATCTGTATAGGGTTATTCCCAAGCACCAGTTTGGTTTCCATGAGGGACATGGAACGGTGGAGCAGGTCCACAGACTGGTCGACATCATAAGCCAGACATTTAAGAACAAGCAGTACTGTTCAGCGGTGTTTCTGGATATTGGGCAGGCTTTTGATAAAGTATGGCATGACGGACTACTGTATAAGATCAAAAAAGCACTGCCACACTCTATTTATCCTCTGATCAAATAATATCTCAGTAAAAGATGTTATGAGAGAAAACAACACTCCGAATCATCTAAGTTATATGAGATCAGATCAGGAGTGCCTCAGGGAGTATATTGGGACCAGTTGTGTATGTGCTGTTCACGGCTGAGCTTCCTATGGATGCTGAAACAACAGTGGCAACATATGCATGAAGACCCTAATATTGCATCTTCTAAGCTACAATCTCATCTGGCAGTTTTAGAGACATGGCTTAAGCTGTGGCGTTATTAAAGCTAATCAAAGCTAATCCTCACATGTCACATTCACTTTGAATAGACAAACTTGCCCACCAGTCAAGCTATATGGTGAAGTAATTCCTCAGGCAGAAGAGGCGAAATATTTTGGTATGTACCTGGTCAGACGTTTCACTTGGCAAAAGCATATATGGACGTAACATAAGCAGCTAGATATCATAACAAGAAGTATATACTGAATAGTCGGACGTAAGTCTCAATTAACACCTACAAGGAAAATGGCAATATTCAAGACAATTATCAAGCCTTTTTGGACGTATGGCATACAACTGTGGGGGACGACCAGTAACAGCAACATAGAGATCCTAGAACGATACCAGAACAAAACACTACGAATGTTGTTTAATATACCGCAATATATAAGTAACCACTCCATTCATCATAATCTGAAAATAAATACTGTCAAACAAGAAATAGCGACATGTAGTAAAACATACCTGACAGGTTTCGATGTAAGACACACTTCTAATCTCGCTCCCTAGCGAAATATACGACTTTCAATGATAACCGTTGTTTTAATACATATTGAAACATAATAATGGCGACGTATAGTAAAAAGTGCTAAAAATTGATAGAAAAGCAATTAAATTCTATGAGTTCAATCCGCAATCCGATAATTGGGACAATTAAATAGACCGTTTAACGTTTTGTTTCGAAGCAAATGGCGTGACAGTGGACACTGTGAAAAGGGCAAATTTTTTCACTGTATGTGGTTCTTGAGTATATGAGACTTTACTTGCGTTAATCACACCAAGGAAACCAAGTGATGTGACTTTCAGTGAAATTGTGTTCGCGTTAACAAGACATTACAGCCCGAAACCAAACGAAATTTCTGTTTCGTTCAAATTTTATAAACGCGACCAACATCGCGATGAAACAGCAGCGGATTATATTGCGCACCTAAGGAAACTTAGCACCGGCTGCAATTTTAATGAGTTGGAGAGAATGTTGCGGGACCGACTCGTCTGTGGAATGCCCGACGACAGGCTGCAGTATGACCTATTGAAACGCGACAACTGGAGCTACAAAGACGTGGACTCTGTCGACAATTTAAATGGCATATACTGCGTGGAAGGTATCGGCCGCGTACCGGCGGTATACGAAATAGATTTATTAGTGGCTGATATGCCCGTACGCATGCAAGTCGACACCGGCGCCAGCTTCTCTATCGTGAACGAGCGCACGTGGGCGGCGCTGCGCCGCCGGCCCGCCGCCCGAGCGCTACGCACCTGGACCAACGCAGATATTCCAGGGGTGGCAGTGCTGATAGACGACATTATAGTTTCCGGTCGTGCAGTCATGGAAATGCAGCAGAGGCTCGACACCGTTCTAAAGAGAATCGGACAAGCAGGACTCCGATTAAATAGAAACAAATGTAGATTTGCTAAACAAAGAGTCGAGTTTTTGGGATTTGTCATAGACTCAGAAGGCATTCACCCCGCGCCAAGTAAAGTTCAATCCATAGTGAACACTCCCAAACCAAGCAATAAACGAGAACTCCAGGCGTTTCTTGGATTTTATAACTTTTACGAACGGTTCATACCGCATAAGGCGACGTTATTGGAACACAGACATACAGACATGGAAATGGACAGAACGTGAGCAGACTGCATGCATTCGAGACGGCTAAAATTCCACAATTATATTATGGGAAGGCGTTTCCGCATAGTGACGGATCATAAACCGCTATTGGGCATTTTTGACCCTAAAAAGCCTATGCCTAACATGCTATCTCCGCGACTGACGAGAATCGCTATAGCATTGACGGCACATGATTATGAAATAGTTTATAAGCCAGGACCGCAGATAGGTAATGCTGACAGTTTAAGTCGATGGCCGCAACCGGTGCCTGACCAACCAGAGCAAGAGCTATGCGAGATTTTATTGATGGCTGAAACTCCCGATGATTTTCCTTACGACGTGGAAGAAATAGCTAATGAATCAAAGCGCGATAAAGTTATATCTCGAGTTATACATTATATTCAACACTGTTGGCCAGCAAAAGTAGTTGATGCAGAATTACGGCCATTTTGGCTTCATCGAGTGGAGTTATCCGTGCAAGATGACTGCGTGTTACTGGGCTCACGTGTGGTCTTACCAACGACACTACGGCCAAAAGCTCTTCATGTATTACACAAAATTCACACAGGAATAGTCCAAACTAAAGCGCTGGCTAGGAGCTATGTCTGGTGGCCACGGCTTAATGAAGACATTGAGGCATTGGTTGGCGGGTGTACGAAGTGTCTGGAGAACCGACATTTACCACCTAAATCGGTACACGAGTGGATTTCGCCGACGAGACCATGGTCCAGGGTGCACATGGACTTCGCTGGACCATATCACAATAAATATTTTTTGATTATGGTAGACGCATACTCACGTTGGCCAGAACTTTACGTGGAAAATAATACTACCACAGCAAGTTATTCGACTGCTTCGTATGACTTTCGCTACACATGGTCTCTGCGAAGTACTAGTCTCCGCAAACGGCACCTCATTCGTATCGAATGAAATGAAGGCATTTCTCGAAGCAAATAATATTCGACAAGTTGCTACTGCTCCGTACCACCCAGCGAGTAATGGATTGGCAGAACGCATGGTCCAAACTATAAAAGATAAGCTTCGGAAAATGGAAGATTTAGCGTGGGATGTCAAGATACCGAATCTATTGCTGGGTCTTCGCGTCACTCCATGCACGACAACAAGCAAAAGTCCGGCTGAACTGCTAATGAAAAGACGAATTCGTACTCTGTTGGATACCGTACATCCAGACAACCTGAAACATAAAAAAACTGACAAGCAGATTAGTAAAAATAAGGACAAGAGATGTAGAGAAGCGAAAGTGAGACAAGATGTCATGTATCGCAATTATGGTGCAGGGCCAAGATGGAGACCTGGTAAAATATTTTCGAAGGATGGGCCCTCGAGCTATAAGATTAAAGCGAATGATGGAACCGTAATTATGCGTCATATTGACCAACTGATTGTAAAGAAAACAGGGTCACAATTAGAGAGAAGGCAGACACCTGAGAGAGTAGTCCGGGCAGAGAACACAAGTATGGATGAAGAGTACATGGGAAGCAGCAATGTAGAGCAAGAACAAGACCGGGATGATGTAGAATCAGAAACCATCATTGAAGTCCCAGACTCTGATACATGAGAAGACATACTAGGCATACCTAAGACGGCTGAAGTTACTCTTCATGGTGCTGGTAAAATAAGAAGTAAAACTAGTGCTCATTCTAAAACTCCATATCAAAGGCCTAGTACTAGTAGTATAGTTACTGATAGTAATTATTTGGTTTAATTTTTATATATTAATTTAACGTACAATCATAATATTGTGTACAATAAATGGTTAAATAAATAAATAAATATTTAAACATGTTTTCTATCTGATTTATAATGTTGATTTGTTAGAATGTTAGTGTTGTGTAGTCTTACTTGGGGGAAAGATATGTGATATATTGAGTTGGCATTGTTTTGGTTATGCTGTAGATAGGTACCATCATTTTACGCTATTATAATAATAATGTACTGAAATGCAGGTAGTGACAGGTTTCAATGTAAGACACACTTCTAATCTCGCTCCCTAGCGAAATATACGACTTTCAATATAACAGTTGTTTTAATACATATTGAAACATAATAATACCACCAATGGAGCGTCGGTGGCCGAGCGGTTACAGTATCCGACTCGTAAGCCAGAGGTCCCGGGTTCGAATCCCGCTCCGGCCATGTACCAATGACTGTTTTCTGAGTTATGTACATTAGTTGAATACTAACCGATACTCTTACGGTGAGGGAAAACATCGTGATGAAACCTGCACATTCAGGCGACTGGATGTGTAACCATGGTCCAATCTGGTCAAGTTCCCCTGGTAGCAGGGTCATGGAGGTCAGATGGCAGTCGAAACATAATAATACCAAAAGAGACTGACAAATAATGTGAATGAGTTGGCACTGAAGCTGGCTGGGACTGGCAGTCTGCACTTCAGTCGACTGAAGAGGCAAAGCATGGCAAATCTGGGCCACATTGAAGACTAAGATGAAGGAGTAGTCAATGGACGAGCCTTCCATAACAACACATTTAATGGAAATATGTTTCAGTCAAGGTAGCAGGATAAAGAAAAAAAAAGTGTTTCTTGCAGTTCTGATTAATGCAATATTAAGATTACAATACTACCTTAGACTATGGAAAGTGTCTCTAGTGAGCATGGTACAAAAACCTAGAAATCCGCCAATTGAGCCTTTTTCATACAGACCTAGAACTCTTCTTCTAAAGATTTTCTTGAGTAGTCTGAGATCATAGGAGACCACCACATTATCCCTGATCACCAATTTGGATTCCGGTCACAACATGCTACAATTGAACAAGTACATAGATTAGACCAAAGAATCTGACAAGCATTTGAAGACAAGGAATATTGCTCTGCTCTATTCCTCGACATACATAGAGTAAGACATAGAGAGTGGCATAAGAGGCTTCTCTACAAATTGAAGATGCAGCTACCAAACTGTTACTTTATGATGTTGAAATTCTATCTCCATGAACATAAATTCCAAGTGAAATTAAGAAGAATTCATGTCTCTATAATATACATGCCTCTGTCCCTCAGGGGTCGGTACTTGGACCGGTATTGTACTCCATCTATACTGCAGATCTTCCCCAAACTGTCTGAAAATATGCAAATGATACAGCCTGTCTGACCAGTGATGAAAACCCTCAAGTAGAATCAGAGTAACTACAAGACCAATGGCTTGACAGCTCCAGACTCAAAAGATGGAATGTCTTACAACTTGACCAAAGAGACTAAGATCTTAAGAATCATATGAGGATAGTGGTCACTGGACCGTCACTCATAAATGAGATTATTTTCATGGAACACATCTGATGAAGACTGAGTCGTGGGCAGATAATTGGAACAAAAAAATATTCTTAAGTGACAAGACGGGTAACATCTCACTTGGAGATATCGCAAAGTAACTACACAACATCGAGTCCTTGTACATTTTAAAACAGAAACAATTAAACTCCGTGCAGACTTCGACACTTTTGTTGCTAAGGTTGACAGGTAAAAGAAATAAATGAAAGTAAAATCATTATTTTTTGGTACCTACCTTTTACTCATTTCGCCACGGGTCGCCACGGGCCGCATTTCAATTGCTAAAACAAGAAGAAATGTATTATTATATCAACATAAGGTAGTCGCAAAAAAAAAACAGTTGGTGTGGTGAACAATTTTATTCCAATTGCACACATATCTTCAATATGTTATACACGGCTTTTAATTTTACGACATATTGAGCCTCCAGGCCTGATTTTATATACTATTACCCATAAAACAATAGGTACCTAGCAGCCAGCAATAAGCTACCGCCCGGCAGTACCAGTCTGCAAAAATGTAATTACTTGCGAGAACATAGAACTCCAAAAGAAAACTTACACAAAGCTATTTCTAAAAATCAATAACACAAAAGTACAACAAAAAAACATTCATACATGTTTTCGGCCACAAACAAAACAATATCTTGTGATCGGATCGTTTGCTTGCGTGCGTGATTATATCCTCTTTGGCGCTTAAGAAATTTACCTACTCAATGCGCGGATGTGGTGAGATTAAATGACAAATTTTTTAAAGTAAAACTGTAGTGGTATAATAAGACCACGCTAAGTCCGATTTCCTTAAAAAAAAAATATTCTTCATAGACTGGCAAATTTTTTTTGCTGTGTCGTCAAGTGACGTTTCGCGGAAGAAATTTATCACTGCCTCACGCCCCGCAACCTAGGATCAAGAATCAAATGGATAAGCCAAGCGCGTATACCCGAAAGGGACAGACTCGAAGTACCAGTGTTGCAACCTCTACCTAAATTAAGCCCAAAAATGTTTGAAAAATCCCCCATCATGTAATGAGGAAGTATTCTAAATTTTATTAATAGAATATAAAAATGACCGTGACCGTTTCGTAGTTTGAGGCTAGTCTAACTACTACGAGCTCGCCACTGGTAAGGTGTGCCTCCTAATATTGTCTCAAATCGGCTCAAAGTACGAAACGGTCACCCATCCTGTTCCCGAACGTTGCGAGCATTGCTTAACCTCGGTTATCGGTCTCGCAAGCACGCTGCCACTAGACTAGTGCCGCTCTCCTAAAGTGTGATGCATGTAAGTTTAACCACTACGCGATAGAGAAATATTAAATATCTCTGAAAACCCCTAAAATCACATTTCATGTATGGAGAACCCCCCTTATTTTAGAATTTTTATTATTATTATTATTATTAATATTATTTGTTGTTATAGCGGCCATAGTAACACATACTCTGTGAATAGTTCAAGTGTCTAGCTATTACGGTTCCGAAGATACAGTCACTAAGTTTTTCAGTGTATGGGTAGCCTCATAGTAGTGGGCGGGATGCCGGCCTAGTGGCGTCACAGCTAGATCGCGGCAGCAATAATTTCACGAAAAAATATGTAAACTTAAATATTGTATAACTCAGTCATATGAACGGATTTCAAAATTTTTTTCACCGGCGTGTTACTTTTGATCTATATTTTAACACTATGACATTTGGCAGTTAATCTCAATTTTTACAAGCATCTGATGGACATAATTTATTTTTTAAAGTTACATCAAGTGTGCAGTAGTGATCAAAACTAGGGACATAGCAATCTGTCACATAAACATACACAAATCTTTATAAAATAGATCAACGTATTCCAAATGACAAATTATTATTTTGTAAATCACAACTTTTTGCAAACTTGCAAATATAATGCTACAATACAATATTTATGTCTACTCACTGTGCCTGTGCCTATTTACATTCAAGTTGATAAGCAAGTATTTTAGTTGAGATCAAGTCGTGAGTTACACTTTGTAAACTGGCCATACTTGAGTTGCACACTTTCTTACAAAACCATCAGATTACTGTGTGCCTCTAAATTATTTATTTACAGCAAATTAAATTTAAAATTGGTTAATTAATTATACAAAATGTGAATAATTTGTTGTGACAAAATTCAAGTAAATAATTTTTTGTAAAAAAAATTTCATGTGAATAATTTGACTGTACATTGTGGGTATTAGGAATGGCGATGTCAATAAGGTGAGCAGTTTGACTTTCTTAATGAATGAGGGTGATGTCTGGTCTATTGAAGTGAATGGTACGGTCTGTCAGTATTGCCCTATCAAAGTATAAATTATGAGTCGTATTTTCTAGGAAAGAGCTATGCTTTTTTTCAATTCAATTCAATTCAATTTATTTTATTTGTGGTACGCAGGTTATGCAGTTGTTACAGTTTTAGTAGATGGGTCCTCTGTGACCTGCCATCGGCATACAAATTTGGAGTGTTAATAAAAATATTGAGTTTAAATAATTTCAAATACATTATACATTCAAGAATATAAAATTAGTCTTGAATAATCATTCATAAATTGCAAGACTCCTTCAATAATAAATTTAAAATGTCAATAGTAGGTAATGTCTATAATTTGAATGTTAATGGAAATATAATGTCGAAGTAATTTAAAAATTTTATAAACCTCAAATTATTAACATTATCCACAATTACAACAATGTCAAAATAATAAAAATTATTATTAATATGCATATAAAAATGTCTATATAAATCCAATAACAATATAAAATGTCACAAGTACCTGTGACATTTTATATTGTTATTAATATTGATAATAAAACATATCTAAAATCACATTCTTACTTTCTATTTGTATTCCTTGCACGCCAAAAGAAACTCGTCAATTGTGTAAAACACCCCTTCAACAAGAAAACTGTACAGTTGTTTCTTAAACTTATGGAAAATTTCTGCTTGGCGTATAGTTTTTGGGATCGCGTTGTACAGTTTAGGGGCCATCGCAAAAACACTCTTATAAAATAAAGCGGTCTTGCATGGATGAATATGGTGCTGGTCTCGTCTCTATGGACGTCGTGCGCTTTCAACTTGCGGGAAAAGATCCAGTTTTGGTTCGCACAAATATTACAATTTCGTAGACATAGAGGGATGGAATCGTTAATAATATTCACACTTTAAAAAATGGTCCACAACTATCCTTACGTTTCAGGTTACAGATGGCTCTTAAGCATCTTTTTTCGCCCTGAACACAGCTTCCTTCCCTGTTGCGTTGCCCCAGAAAATAATATACCGCAGCACTGAAACTACAAGACCATGATAGGCTAATAGCACAGTATTACAGTATTACTTAGAGTCTCTTTGCGCGATCGAATCAGAAATGAGGAGATCCGCAAGCGAACTAAGGTCACCGACATAGCTCTAAGGATTGCCAGACTAAAGCGGCAGTGGGCAGGGCACATAGCTCGAAGAATGGATGGCCGATGGGGCAGTAAAGTTCTCGAGTGGCGACCATGTACCGGAAGACGCAGCGTGGGTGGACTCCCACAAGGTGGACCGACGATCTGGTAAGGATCGCAGGTACCAGCTGGATGCGGAAAACACAGGACCGGCCTTTTTGGAGGTCTCTGGGGGAGGCCTATGCCCAGCAGTGGGCAGATATGATGATGATGATGATGATTTTCTAGGATAGTTTCCGGGGTATATTTGTAATAAGAATGTGGAATTTGAGGTTGAGATATTTCGTTTTAATTTAATGCTAACTTCTGATGAATTATTTTTGCGGCTTAGTCATGTCTGAATTTATAGTCTGTTTGCACAATCGATTTACATGCACCCGTTATTTGCTGGATGATTTCAGGAGTACTAAGACATCGCCTGCATTTGTCATATGTAACAGTTCGATCCTTAATTATAAATTTGCGAAAGTTCCGTGTTTCCATTACTTGATCCTGAATCGCAAGCATAAATCCCTCTGTTTCAGGAAACAACTCACCGGTCCTTAACCATTCGTTCGACGATAATTTGTCGACATTTATATGGCTTAAGTCGCAATGGTGCCTTCCATGAAAAGATTTTTACTCCATTCTTGGTGTTTGGTTTGTCTGTTAACTATAAGCTCGTTTCTTTGTGTTGTTGTGTCATGAAGATTAAGTGGTGTTTATATATTGTAAGTAGTTTTGGTGATTTTGGACTATGGAGTTGTGCAATGAAGAGGCTGTCGCTTTTGTGTGAAAATATGATCGGAGGTTAGTCACTTGTTTACCATTTAAATTGTCAATGTTTACGATTCCTCTACGCAGGATCTTGGGTGGTGCTTTCGATGGCGGCTCATAGTAGTATTAATTATGCGCTGCAGGTTCTTTAGCAGGCTTTGGCTTCAATCAATGATTCCAAACGAATATGTTAACACCGGGACGGCATAGATATTATTAGCTTTACATGGATTTTTTGCTTTAAGTGTGCTTTATGTGTTTTTTAAAATTGAATTAATTCTGTGTTTGAATTGTTGCGTTAGTGTATTTTTTATTTTGTTACAATGTATTTGCTTAGATTGGTTGTATCCAAGGTATTTGTATGCTGTGTTATCTTCTAGTTCGTGTATTAATCCCCGGTTTGCATTTGACAGTCATGTTTATAATTTCCTGCCTTTACTGAGTTGATCTGACATTTATGTATACCAAATTTATTCTGAATATCATTTGAGTAACTGTCTGTGATACTTGCGAGGTGGTCTAGTTCGTTTTCGGTAGCAGCATATAATTTGATATCATCCATGTACAATAGATGGTTTAGTTTGTGACTGTGTCCCTGTCATTGTCCTTTTATCTTAGTATTTGAAGAGTTTAATAATGGGTTAACCCAGGCAAAACCATAAAGGACTCAAGGCCTCATCGCCTTAAAAAATACCTCATTGAATTTTAATTCGACCAGTCTCTATTGTTCTATTGAGTATGTTTAATTTAAGCTTTGTTGTCCAGTTGGTCATTGCAGATTGTAGAAATAGAACTAATTGTGGATTAATTTTATAAACTTTTAGAACCTTTATTAGCCTCTTGCATGATGGAATGCCCTGCTGTGTGACTGTTAGCGGTGAGCAGTCCGATTCCTTTCCTGTTGGTTGCGGTGTCATGTTGGCGCCGCTATTTGCGCTATACTTTGTAGTGGTGGTCAGAGAGGCGATATCTGAGAACAACGCTGGCATCAAGATTCGTTTTCATCATGCACAAAAGTGTATTAAGCCATTATCAGAGAAATAATGTATGCCGATGATCTCTGTTTTGTGGCTGATTCTCCATCTGAGCTTCAAAGTCTTGTTACTAGGGGAAAATGAATTGAAACAGGTGGACAAGTTCAGATACCTCGGTAGTGTAACACTCGGGAATCTGGGGCTTTATAAATAAAAACTAGTAACTCGAGATAGAAGTTATTGAAGTTATATTTGTGAAAGTAAACTGAAGAATGATATAAAATACATAAGACATCTTACATCTAATTCAAATGGAACCCATTTGAATTCCTGCCTAGCCAGTGCTATGTGCGCTCATAGAGACAGGCCAAAGACCCAAGTCCTGCTTGCTCCGAACCATCCAAGCTTACCGACCTCCTTCCTACATGTTTCAACCTGCTTAACTGATTAAAGCCCCGGCTGCCCTATGGGAGCAGCAACCTTACCCGGAAGCCTACTTAACCTAAAGCCCCTCCAGGCATGAAGCCCCCGAACGCCTTCCTGTCTTGCTCTATGGGAGCAGCAACCGCACCTGGAAGCCTTCTTAACCTAAAGCCCCTCCAGACATGAGGCCTCCAAACGCCTTCCTGTCTTGTGATCCGTCCTAACCTAGGGCCTGCCCGAGCACACATGCTAAAGTAGCACCATTACATCTAAGTGTGATCGTGATACTGAGATCACCTTGCCGTAGTGGGGGCTTACGGAAAGCAAGGGTCATATTTTGTCAGAACAGCTAGACACTCATCAATGAGAGACTAGAGAGACTAATAACATATATGCCTACCCACCCCAAACTAACGATCCCAAACCACTACTTATATCAAAGCAACACGTAAAAATAATAAACTACCCCAGGCAACTACAAAGATGTTCAGAAAAGACACATGAAACGGTCCAATATAGATTTCCAGAGTGTTAGGAGCGTGCCGGTAATCGCCCTGAGTGGAGGCATCTATTGCATGATAAGGTGAACGCATTTGAAGAGCAAAGAAGAACTGATCTCGACCATCAGCGTGATGCTCGCAAGGCCCGATCGGCAGCAGCCATTTCATACAACTATGTGGGCGGAATCTTGACATGTTGCCATTGTATTCGCACGTTCTCGAATAAAATAGGCTATTGCAGTCATCTTAGAGCACATGATCGGGCAATTCAACATAGCCCACCGTCAATTTAAATAAAATAGGTTGACATTTATTTAGACTAGTATCTAATAATAATTAATTTTAATTTTTGACGTTATACTTTTTTTTTTTTATTTGAAGTAAATATCTTTAAAACAGTCGCTGTGGCCGTAATCGGCTAGGATGCTAATGATGATACATTGTAAATAAATCTGATTTCGTTTTTTGTACCTGATTCAATATCACTGAGTCTATAATAAGCTGTTCCTTACAACCCTGACTATATTGCCGGCATCCTTTTTGCTGTTCGGCTAGTATGTTATTGTTATCTATGTGTTCATAAATTAATTGGGCAAGACAAGCTGACATTATTTTGACATTAGTTTGCAAGCAAGTGATGGGCATTGAGCGCGCTCCACATGTGGACAGTTCCGCGGGAACACGGGAATGTGGAGGCAGTATTCGCCTACATTCGTGTAGCCCGTGCATGTTTGGCATGTCTCGCCTATTTCATAGACTAAGTAGAGATAGTTCGTTGTCGTCTCGATTCGATCGATTTTATATTTATATTCCTAGCGCTTTTTCGAGTAACAGGTTCGGGGTACCCTTGACCATGATCCAGGATATTAGTAGATCAAGTAATTACAGTATAGCAGCTGCCAACACCTCTGTGATCCTGTTTAAAGCGGATTACCGATATTACACCAATTAATCGATATAATGTCGACGCGTTGTGACACCCACCACATCCCTAATAGGCGAGAATGTAGAGGGTCGACCAGAGTCCCGGCCAAAGTTTCGCCGAAAGTTTCGGCGGACATGTGGAGTACGCTTTATTAGGCAGGATTGGTGAGGTCGATTAGGTTTTTTGGCAGCATAAATGTAGTTTCAGCAGTAATGTAGTTTGGCATAGTGTATGGGTTTTGTATGAAGTTGTTTATATGTTTCAGTAGAAATTTATGGATGTGTGTAAAGTGTTTGTACCAGTAATTATGGATATTATCTGAGCGGGGCAACTTCCAGTTATGAAGCTTTTTATTTACATTGGCGAAAACCTCACCGGAAATATCCTCAAACTGCATTGATTCAATAGTTTCGGTGTTACTAAGTTGCTAAAGCCATTCAGCATCTTTATTATGTTCTACGGGATTTTCCCATATCCCGGCCCAAAAGTTTCGCAGATCGTCTGGTTGTGGTGAGTTTGATTGAATGGATGATGATGATGACGAAATGGGTGATGAGTGATATGATGAGTTATTTGATGGTATAGAGGAGAAGAGGCTTTCAGGTGATTGGGGTATGCCTTCGCCTCTCCTATCTATATCGACACTCAGTCGTCTTCTTAAATTATACCGTGGTACTAATGGTTGCGAAACGGTGCCCTCCCCAGAATACGAAGGGCAGCCTGAGTCCGGAGACTCAGGACGGGATTCTCCACCGCGCACGATGGTACCCGCCTGGGGTAGTTTATTATTTTTACGTGTTGCTTTGATATAAGTAGTGGTTTGGGATCGTTAGTTTGGGGTGGGTAGGCATATATGTTATTAGTCTCTCTAGTCTCTCATTGATGAGTGTCTAGCTGTTCTGACAAAATATGACCCTTGCTTTCCGTAAGCCCCCACTACGGCAAGGTGATCCCATGGGGGGGAATTATTATTACAATTATTAATTTTGTTAAGGGTTGCAACACTGGTACTTTCAGTCTGTCCCTTTCGGGTATACGCGCTTGGTTTTATTTTATACTATTCTATATTAATTAATACCCATTGTATTTAATTTCAATTTTTTATTGGTTATGTTTATAATATGGGTTTTTTGCCTGAAAAATAAAGATTTATTATTATTTATTATTATTATTATTATTCATTTGATTCTTGATCCTAGGCACCGTACGGTGCTGCGTACCAGTGTGCGGATCGTCTTAAACATAGACAACATCACGTTTAGCTGTCAGTTGCGTTTTGTTATTCCATGGCAGTTGCGTTTTGTTTTACCATTTTTAACAAATTAACGGCTAGACCATGGACTTACTACCCAAAAGGGACTGCGCGCTTCTAAGACTACAACCGGGCCGAGTGAGAGTCACCCTCGATAGTCTTGTGTCCCTTTCTAACAGTGTAAATACAATGTTATTGGCATAATCACCGTCATTCTTAATTGACAAGTGAAATGTTTGGTATTGCCATTATTGGAGAAATATCTTAACCGTGAATTTGGTATTATTTTGGGGTAATCTGTACAATCCCAAAAGTAATTGTCAAAATACCTTTTGATCTACTGAATGTTTGTTCGACAAACCTCGAGTCGACATAATTATTAACCTACGACTTTATGTTCAACAAAACAGACTCTAGGTGTTTTGTGACTACTGATGTTTTGACTGATAAATTTTTAGTTTTTCTGTCTGTTGCGTTTTGTTATACCACGTTTTATGTCACGTCTCACGGGAACGGGATAAAAAAATACTAAGGTGGTCTCCTCGGACTTTCTTTTTCATATATATAGATATGTACGTTTGAGACGTACTGTCTTATATCTAGCCTATTACATGATAGGGGATTTTTCAATCATTTTGGGACAAAATTTTGGTAAAGGTTGCAACACTGATACTTTGAGTATGTCCCTTTCGGATATACGCGCATGGCTTATCCATTTAATTCTTAATCCTAGATGCAAACAGTCTATGCCTATGGCGATAGAGTCTGACAACTGACAACGCTCGGTTTTCAAATAGACAAGTCAAAATGGGAAAAATATATGAAAAATACGTATCTCGTATACGTACTCAGAATTTTTTTTTGCGAAACATGCACAAATCTTAACATTACAGTTCAGAAAATACACGAAGTCTGTCGTCAATCTGCGGGCGTACTTCCGTTAAGCGCACTCCACACGTGGACAGTTCCGTGGGAACACGAGAATGTAGAGGGAGTATTCGCCTATATTCGTGTAGTCGCGTGCATATTTGGCATGTTTCGCCTATTTCATAGACTAAGTAGAGATAGTTTGTTGTCGTCTCGATTCGATCAATTTTATATTTATATTCGTTTTTCCAGGATATTAGTAGATCAAATAATTACAGTAGAGCAGCTGCCATCACCTCTGTGACCCTGTTCACAGCAGATTAGCGATATTACTCCGATGAATCGATATAATGTCGACAGCAATATGTCGAACGTTCAAAACATTGCGCGCGTCATTTTCCGTATACTTATTCCAATGGATGAAAAAACGGGATAGCAAGATTCATAATCATTGTAGAGCGAGCGAACAGGGAATATTTGTGATTTGTGTTTAGTCTGTTATGTCTGTGTAGTACCCCTATAATTAAAATCCGCTTTGAGGTATAAAAAACCTACACGAACGTACACGAATGATTCGTCGAGCGCCCTCGCGATCTTTGTCTATGCCTGAATGGGATCAATGGTCTTTGGTAAACTTGACGTCTTGACTCTTGCTTGACATCGGGCGGTTGAAAATCATTTTGGACAGCAAAAAGAAAGGAGGGAGTTCTTTCTTTCATTATTCCTCGTGCTTTCCCGGTCTGCTTGTACGGAATAGGTGAGTGTTATTTTGAAGGTGCTTTTTAATTTTATATTGTAATTTACTGTTACATTTTGTAATTAGGTTCTTTTTTATTTCTGCTTTGCTACTTGCCTGTAAAGTCGTGACGTGTTTAATTTGTTGGTGTGGTCGGTAAGCCGTTACTTTCAAGACCAGGTCAATGCGCCTTATGGTCTAAAACTAAACGTTGTTCAGCCTAATCGCCACAAATAAAACTATTTAGTCCGTAATCATATCCAATTAGAATATGAGAAATGTAATTTCGTCAAACGTGGCGGCGGTATCCGGATATATCCAGTTTCATGCGCCATGTCTAGACAAAAGAAATCACCGTTACCGTTGCCGCATCAATGAGTCAATGAGTTATGGTATAGACGGTTAGTAAACTTTAGCTGGATATATGTATCATTCTACCTATTATTTTTATCGACAACCCCTTTTTGTGAAAGTTCAAGTTTATGTGGTACATTCAAATAGGCATGAAGGTTTTTTTACCTACTAAACAAATATGTGAAGGTAATCACTACTGCATTAGAAATTGGTCAGTTTGCCAATTCCAGAACTAGATCTCAATTCTAATCTGTATTCCGGGATTCCGGTACACTATGGCAGTTTTCAAAGTGAAACTAAGATAAAATAATTTAGTTTTTATATAACCCGGCGCCTGTCAGGTTGGGTCATAATGACCCGCCTCAATTTTAAACGTGCGTATTTTTTAAAGTAATAGTAGAAGTTGCCGTGCTTTTTAGTAGCTGCAGTTAAAATACCCCTTCCCTTTAGTTCTAGTATCAGCTCAGTCGGTGTGCCCCCGCACAGGGAGTTACAAGCAGTCCATGGTCAAACCGGGTTAATATGACCCAACCTTACATTTGATGTAACCTTTTTGTGCCAATTATGTTTATGCATTTATTTATTTGATAATTGGTTTACTAGTCACTAGCTGTGGGTACTGTTCGTACTGGGTTACTCAGCTTAGAAGAGAATTCTAAACTATCACTTAAACGCCTGGAAATATGTGTTTCGTTTAGACAGATGCGTAAAACAGCCCTGCACAGGGAGTTACAAGCAGTCCATGGTCAAACCGGGTTAATATGACCCAACCTTACATTTGATGTAACCTTTTTGTGCCAATTATGTTTATGCATTTATTTATTTGATAATTGGTTTACTAGTCACTAGCTGTGGGTACTGTTCGTACTGGGTTACTCGGCTTAGAAGAGAATTCTAAACTATCACTTAAACGCCTGGAAATATGTGTTTCGTTTAGACAGATGCGTAAAACAGCCCTGCACAGGGAGTTACAAGCGGTCAAAGGTCAAACATTGTTAATATGACCCAACCATACATTCGAAGTAACCTTTTTTGTGCCAATTATGTTAATGCATTTATTTATTTGATAATTGGTCTACTAGTCACTAGCTAATGCTACACCTTCTCAAGGATCATAATTTGACTAGTGTGGGTACTGTTCGAAAAAATAATAGACAAAAAGACTGTATTTTTATTGGTTTACTCGGCTTAGAAGAGAATTCTAAACTATCAATTGAATGCCTGCAAAGATGTGTTTCGTTTTCCTAGAGAGATGCGTAAGACAATAAGATAAATTACTGAAGAACCTTCAGACGTCACCTACTGATATTCACGGAGTTCAAAAACGGTGCCAAATATGTCCTGCCTGTCTAAATTGTAAGATTGTCTGTCTAGACTGGAGATGAAACGGATATCCGATACTATTCGGTAACCGGCCTATCCGGCCTTAATTTACTATCCGGCTGGATTCCGGATAGTGCGTTAATATCTGGCCGGATACCGGATAGTTAAAAATGTATGATTTGTCCATAATAATGATTTTGCTCATCGGAAAAAGTCGTATCATAAGCCATAAATATTAATCAAAGCACTGTTTATTATTTACCTACTCTACTCGTATCGTTCATTTGGTCGTTTAAGTTATGCAAGAAAAATATATTTTTCCAAAGTCTCTACTTGCCTTACGACTTTTCACATTATCGGGGTCAGCTCTTCTGATTAGCAGATATGCTTTCTTCATTTCTCTTTATTAGTCCTGCAGGACCACAAAGCCGAGTGGCGAGAGGCTTTCCGCGATGGCCGTCGTCGTCGGCAAATCTAGGGCTACTTGCACCAAGGTGGTCTGTGGGGCGACAGAGCACATGCCCACTCCATCGCATTCAGCGTTCTATAACTTTCTCGAGGATATGTGTGACTTTGTGACTTCCAGGAATGCTTTTACTAGTAACAGACGCTCCTATTTGGTTGGAGCCAACCTACCGTCAGTTGCAGTCGATACCAATCCCTACGAAGTACAAAATAAAGTCGCTTTTGGATTAATTCGGATGCGCGGGCGAGCTGACCTTGGTCGGACGTCCGATCACGTCCCCCGCACCCAAAAGCCACTTTATTTTATATAATGTTAGGATTAGTATAGATTGTTCAGCGCCAGCCAAAACGGAACGTCTAGTAGGAGAGGAGAACGTAGGAGTTTTCGTCCTACCGGGTGATACCCGCTGACCAGCGTAACATACTCATTTCTGTCGCGTGTAGTTTTGACAAGTGTTGTTTATTTATTTAAAGTCAATACCTAAAGGTAAATTATACTGCATTAAGAATACTCATTTCTCTCTATTTTGAGGCATTATGCGATATATTTTGTCTACAGTTTAAGATAATCTTTCACTAACTGTGCTCCACGATAATAGAGGGTAATGTGGAAGCCCGTATTTCGAAACTATGAATCCGTCCGAGGTGGGAAGAATTGTTCGGTTCAACGATCAAATTAGTCAAGACACGTAAACATGTCGTATAATAGATGAATATCCGGCCGCCGGATATCCGGCTATCCGGCTTGTATGCTGGCCGGATATCCGGTATTCGGCCAAACAACTATCCGTTTCATCTCTAGTCTAGACTACATCATTTCTTACTACGGTGGATATGCAAATGTAGATGCTAACTGTGATTAGTTTTAAAATTTCCGGTAAATTTAGCATCAAGATTCTTAAAGACCTCACATTAGGTATTCCGAAATATAAAATATATATTAAAAAGTTATAATTTTGTTTATTTGTTAGTATGATTACAGAAGTTAAATATTTTGTTATATATTTTATAGAGCTTTCGTAAATACATAACAAGTTCCTAATAGTGTATGAATTTTTATTGTTTTCCGTCAAAATATAGTAATATGAACATCACTTAAACTGATTTAATAAATTCCCATATATTCATTGAAATATTAAGAATTAAACCATTTTCAAAATCCGGGGTTTATTGACCCACCATACAGTCCTTGTATTGATTTTCTACCATACAGACACCGGGTTAATAAAACATTTGAAACCCTCCAACACACTCAAGTTTTAATAGAGTCCTAACTCATTTGAAGTGACAGATCTCTATGACATCGGGTACTAGTATGAGGACCACAATAAAATTAAATATCTTAATTAATATTATCATCACAATAAATATCACCTGACCAAATATTTACTACCTACCTAATTATACCTACTTATTTTTATAGATTTTAAACTCAAATACTCAACATGGCTAAACTGTTTTGTGTAAAATTTTAATTAGTATATCGCTCATTTGGAGAAACAAAGACAAAACTGCATGTTTAGCGATTTTACAGGAGAAGCAATCAAAGTTTTAGATGTAAGTTGAATATAAACTACAATAACATAGTTTAATATTCAAATCCAAATATTTGTTGAAAGTACTTTTCCTTAACTTAACTTACATCTAAAACTTTGATTGCTTCTCCTGTAAAATCGCTAAACATGCAGTTTTGTCTTTGTTTCTCCAAATGAGCGATATGTTACAAGTCTCATGGCAATGTTCTAGTATCATTACTATACTTATGACCATTGGTATAATTGTGTGAAAGCTTGTCCCATTTTGCCAAGTTATGATTTTGATTTGTCTTGGTGGTGTGAGTGAAAGGATGATGTAGAACCAGTCATCTATGGACTTAGTATACATAAATGACAAAATTTTGATGGTTGAATCATTCATTCTGAAAGAAAGCTTCATATTATTTCAAATGAAAATAATTGCTTGCCAAGTTTTACAGTGGAAACCTGATATACCATTCAAATTTCTAATATTGTTTTGGAACTTCTAAGGTGAATTGTAGAGAAATGAGCAAGAAAGCGGACCCTGGCAGAGGCCAGAGATAGGGCGATGCTAATGATAACATGGGCCGAGTAATTGACATGAGTCAAAAGTTACAAAATTTTGTTGAATGGATCATTCATTCTGAAAGAAAGCTTTCGTATTATTTCATGTTGGTACTTAAAGTATTAGTTAAGAAAAAAAAGAGTTTCCAAGGTGACATGGAAGTTTCAAAACAATATTGAAGGAGTGATCCTTTGTTTAAATTTGGTCAACATCACTGATGGTAGTGGTGAATACAACCAGTGAATGCCAGTAAATATTCTAATTTGAATCTTTGTTATAGATTTAAACGGTGTTAAATAAAAAAGGAGAATAACAATGACTTCCACACCTTACCATATTGGATACACTGATGATAACCGTCGCTCCAGTCGGGTGTTGCGTCCCCCTGGTGGTGGTCACACTAACATATTTGGTAAGCTATACTATTTAGATTTTCTTTAATTAAGAAATGCTTATGTTCTGCAATACTTTGTGTGGTTTATTGGTTTTGTTGGTTTAGTAGAATTATGATAGGGTCATATTTTTGGTAGATTTGCCTTGTGATTTACTAAATATGAAACAAATTCACATGTTGACCAACATTCAAATAAATCAAAGGATTCAAGCTAACTAGCGAGTAGAGAAGTAATCTACTCTCACTGAGCAATATCTGTCTATCCCTACATGTATAGAATAAAAGAACTTAATGTACTTACACTAATAGGTCAGTTTTATACTATTTACAAACATGTAATAAGTTGATATTCCTTTTTTTAGCACATGATGAACCAAAGCAATCTGTGCCTGCAGTGAAGCAAACTGTAGCTGATACTCACACAAATGGTGCAGAACCAGCAGATAATTCAAATGGAGAAGCAATTGTAATTCCTTCTGAAGAGCCCAAATCGAATGAGGAAAACGCAAATGCTCCAAAGGTTGATAGCATGCCCCCCCCAGGCCTTGGACCGATAGCCCGAGAGCAACATGCGCCAGAGCCACCGAAACGCACGCGTGTCCCACCGGGTGGGTTCTCTGCTGGGTTCTGGTGAATTGTACATTCTTTGGTGTAAGATTCTTGTATGGGACCAGGATGAAACTAATTGTTGCACTCAGTTGAATTTTAAAGGTTATCCATGGAAGAATTTTATTTGTTTCTAGCTAGATTTTACAAAGGCTGGAAGGTGTCGCCCTTACATACTATTTATAGCTTGGTGTATCTGTGATCAAATCTGATCAAATTAAGTCCATACATCACTGGTTGTCACCTGCTGGGACCACCTCCACTGTCCCCGAGTTATCGCTAGTTTGTACGGGTTAATGTTATGGTTAACCTATTAATATTTTGCTCTGTAATTTGTCACAAGTTATATCATAAAATTGTTGTACCAGGTTAAACTTTTATAATGCTTATTCAATGTAATAAAATGTTAGGTACTTATTTAGTTAATTGCGACAATCTCTCTTTATTTTAAAAAATTTAGGCTAATCCTTTTTATTGTTTTACTTATTAATTATGACAATTCAATTGGCCCTTTTGTTTACATGACAAAAATCTCTCATTACCATCTTTAAAACAATTGAAGCTCGACTGTTTTATACATTTTGTGTAGAAGAGAAAAAAATACAGCATTTATAAAATAATTCTTTGATGAAAGGCTCAAACAAGTTTAAGGTTTCTAATATTTATGTGTACATTTACATGTTAAGGTTTCTTAAAACCAGGTACATTTTTTGTATTTTCTCTTCTTACATTTGCTGAGTTTGTAGGTACACGAGGTGGAATTATTTTCTGAGTCTAAATTTACACATTCACATTTGTTATATAAGATAGATAGTGTTTTAGTTAAGAAATCATAAATTAATAGCGGTAGGTCTTCATTTCATGTAACTGGTCCTATAACACACATCCTGTTTACCTCCATATTTGCTTATACATTTACCCACATGTTTTATGCACATGCTGGCGATGACTGCTGCACAGAGATCACGCTATATTTAATGGACTGTAGTAGATTTCCTACAATCTACAATACATTTTAACACTATAATATGTGCATAGAGACTTGAAAGCTCCTGGTGGCCAGTAGAACAATTCGAACAATGTGAGACCATTGGTTGAAGCAACATGCCTCAGTCAGATCGAGCTGCGATCGATGGCTTGCACTGTGGAGGCCTCAGGATGATGCAAGCCTGAAACTGAAGCACGTACGCACCTGATGCTATCACAAGTCCGTACGCACCTTAAGAATTTCGCTTTATAGACTCAGTTCAAGACTCAGCTTGGTATATCAGAACTTAATTTTAAATATTGTTCAGTAGCAATAACGGCCCAGGTCCAATTTAACAAGCAGAGGCCCCGCGATTCCGACTTTTATGTTAACACGACAATAAGGCACCCTTTGTCTATAGATGCCGTATACTTAGTGTCGTAGGGTACTTTATGTCTCGGGAAAATATAAGGATTCCACGGAATAGCCGATTGTTAGCAGAACCGCAGCGGATTGCTAGTACATATTTTTAACCTTTGCGGATTTGCACTCCTTAACTGAACTGTATTCTATTAAATATATAATATTCCATAAGTCTTGATGGTAACAGCGTATCGTTGATTATATTTTTATGCATGTTTTTATTATTCCACATTAGAAGACAGTTTAGTCTGGCAAGAAAGTCGTGACAAAAATTGAGGGCGCCACCATCGTTTACATGGTATTATTGTACTGTATCAGTCTATCAAAAGCATCAGAAGTGGTTTTATAGATAAACGACACGGTTGCTCATTGCGAGTGCAGTAGTTCCCAAAACATTATTTTCACGACTTTCTTGCCAAACTATAGATTATGTAATATTCAGAACACATCCCATTGATTTAGTGTATTTTATTTTTTATCTAAATATAATATACTTATTATGTACTTAAACATTAAAGACTGCCGAAACTAAAACCAACATAGCTGAGGAAAAATATTCTATACTTAGTAACAATAATATACCTAACGTAGGTAATGAAATTACGTGTGCCTAAATAACTCGATTCCTATATATTTGTGAATTTCGCTATTTGCTATGACATATTTTTATTAAATAAAGTTATACATAACGCTGATAGATTTGTTTTTTTTACTAATATTGGATTGTCTCGCCGAAAATTCTGTTTCTAATTCGACAATTAGCTCGGTTGGCTGGTAAAAATTAGGAGGCTGTATATGTGTGGGGTGTGTATGTTTATGTTAAGTTTTCGACCTCGAGGAGAGCCGATATAATAGAGAGCATGCAATACGTTATCGCAATTTAGCGAATAACGCGTTGTATTTCGGGGGGGTTTGGGGCCCCACCACCATCTCAGGGGCCCAAGCCAACCTCACCTGCACGTGGGCCCCGTGCTGGCAGACGGACGAGGCTCTGGCGAATCGGCTTTTCCCTAATGGGTTGTGCGAGTCGGATGGGAGTCGACGCACGTAAAAAGCCAAAACCCCGCAAAATAATTGTGGAAAGTCGAATAAGGAAACAGGACACGGATAGGGCGTCGCCGCAAAACGACGCGCAGGGGGACCCTTTTCCTGTGTCAAGTCACGGCGGCGTGGCACATGGCCTGCAACAGTGCAGATCCCCTACCCATGCGCAAAGGCGATGAGGAAGTCAAGTGCATGGATCAGTTCAGATACTTGGGCTCTGTGCTTAGCTCAACCGGGGACATCGATGGCGACGTCTAGGCCCGAATATCCGCCGCTTGGGCCAAATGGCGGGAGGTAACATGTGTCATTTGTGACCCCAAAATGCCAATAAAGTTGAAATGTCTATAAGACCATCGTTAGACCTGGTCTCCTTTACGGTAGCGAGACTTGGCCCCTGTTAGAGAGTCACAAGCAGGAGCTGCGCGTCACGGAAATGAAGATGCTGCGGTGGATGTGTGGAGTTTCACGGAAGGATCGGGTTCGAAACGCCCACATTCGGGGTAGCCTTGGCGTCCGTGACATCGCAGATAAGCTGCAAGAGTGCCGCCTTCGTCTTGCGCAGACCGGCAAGTATGTGGGGAACAAGTGTCTGGCTATGCCGCCCCCGCCGGGCACGGGAAGGAGAGGCCGGCCCAAGAAGCGATGGCTTGACGTAGTCAAGAACGATATGCGTGCCAATAAGCTCACCACTAGAGATGCCGAAGATCGAGTGAGGTGGGCCAAGAATAGCAGGAAGGTGGACCCTGGGCCCTCGCGTGATGCGCGGGGGGCAACCGGGACATGATGCCAGGATGATGATGATGATTTCGCGATATTAAAATCGAACCGTGATAAAACGCACGACTAACAAATTACGTAAAACTTAATATGTTAATCATGCGTGAGTCGGGGATTTCCCGACAGCAAAGTAATCGCAGTCTTATGTGCAAGCCACAGACATAAAAAATGTTTTCTTTGTGTTTTATACGAAATATTTTCATCTGTGGAAAAATAACACATTCCCTCGTCGACATCTTTATTTGACACACACACGTCCAATATCTTTGGGTAAGAATGTCGTACACTGACTTATGACATTGTCACATTATGTCATTAAGATATATGTTTCATACTATTTTTATCTAACTTTTCAATTTCAATAATGTTTCACTTTGTAACCTAAGCACTTAGCACAATGATCATCAGATCCCCAGAAAAATAGCCACATTACTCTGCCTATCAACACTTTGAAATTTCAAGACTAGTAAAATGGATTTTGTTGTTCTACTGAAGATTGACCTGCCACCTGTTAGTTAGATGATCAGAGACTCTTGTTCCTATTTATTGTATGGTATAGATTTTACGGTTACAGCGGATGGTGTAGGATTGTCTAAATCGTGAAGTGATCAGTTGATCAACAACAAAATTCCTTTTACTCGGAAGCGTGTCATGGAGGGTGGCGGGAGGCAGATACGCTTACTTAGTCGACTCTTGGGCAAGTTACGAGGAGAGCACCACCGTTACAACACACTTGATAAAAGTTTTTCAATTACTTCTACTGTGTAAGTATTTTCATTACGAAATACGTAGAATACAATACACCAATACTAGTTTTAAGACAGGTGTCCGCTTGTCTACAATAAGCCGGCAGCAGCCTGAAAGCAACTGGAGGGCTTTGATCGAGGCGAACTGCAAAGTTAAAAACTGGTGTCTCATTGATAATGACGCGCTTCAATGTAGCCCTAGAGCTCCACGCCTGCTTGATATCGTTACTTACCCATCAATTATTAAATTGGCTCAAGCCACGAATTATGCCGATAATTGTTACCTACCTACTGTTGACCGGTTATTAAGTGGTAGGACTCAGTCAAGCCTGAGGAGTCCGCATGTGTGAGTACCACCACGAATGAATGAAGGATAAGGTAGCGCGCACAATTACGCTGGCTACCTAATTGGCATGAGGCATTACATCTTAGTCCTCACAGTGACAACGCATCTGCAATAATGCATTTTTGTTGCCTGCAATCTAAATGCATGATTCGTAAGGTTTGTGGGCGAAAGTTATCGCTTACCATCAAGTGGGTCCTCTGTTCGTTTGTCACTGCGTAGAATAGAAATACCCTCGTGAAGTGAGGGAGGTTCAAGTCCAGCAGTGGCCTGTTCCGTTATGTTGTTTTGTCGTTAGGGGAGACCGAGGAGAGTTGAAACACTTTTTACATTTTGCTTCATAGAAATAAATCTATAAACACAAATCGTATAAGTTTAGTAACAATCGAGAGTGCATTTCTTACACTTTCAGATTACTTACGCAAAGAAGAAAAATCTACTTTAGTGTAAAAAGTCATTTTGTGTCAACTCGCCTCATATCGAGGTAACTTGAAACTTGAAACTTGAAACAGGGATTGAGGTGAAATGAAACAGTTGATGTTTGAGCGGAATTAATTAGAAATATTCGAAATTATAAATATTATTTTGTTACACGCATTAGACAATCTATAGGCGATCTTATATCATCCTTAGGGCTAAATTAGCCTCAATGTAGCTTAATCAGACAATGTCCTCCTCTGAAGAGGAAAAAATAAAGTGTTTGTGGGTTATTCAACAATTCACATTTTTTTGTTAATTTATTTGAGTTTTGCTATGTATCTACAGCGCTAAAAGGAGAAAACTTCAATAAATTTATAAAAGTGAATAATAATCCTATCCGATTATGTAATTCTCTTATATAAAACTTAAAACGAGGTGAGTTGGAACATTGCGTTTCAGTTCACATCAGATGAGAAAATCCTCCCATTTTTTATAAGATAACAAATAAAGAAGGAAAACACACTGAAATTAGCCGTATGATTACTATGATTTTAATAGTTAGTTATTTGGCTTTCGGTATACGTAAAATAAAATCGAAAATACAATCACATTTTAAAAATATAGGTCTCTCAAAATAAAGCAGAAATCTTACTTTTCACTATTTTTATGACAAGAGTGCCAGAACGCCGCAACCGCGAATCTTAAGTCATGGGCGTATGATTATAGACCTGCATCTTGTGGAAGCGAATGATTTGCGAAGTTGGCAGCTCTCTATCTGTTTTAAGTTTCACGTAATTAACTTAGCTTAAAATAACCTTTGTTTCTTAACACCTCGGTCTCCCCTAACCCTCGTTGACAGTATTTTATTAAAAATGGCAAATGCCCGCCACTTAAGTATTCCTACTTCGCAATGCTATTAGGTGCTTAGTACATGCGTAGCCAAGATCTACGGGACCTTTCGGTTTGTTTACTACTGATTTACGTGTGCTTTCGGGTCTTAAATAATTAGACTTCATTACTTACAACCAGGAACATAACGTTCAAGCGTGTTTTCATAATCAATTTCCGCTTTGCATGGGCTCTCGAGGTTATCGTACCTACTTTTACCTAAGCGCATCTATTTGCTTCTTCTTACGGTTCCTTATACGAACGCTATTTTATGAGCCCTGCTGATGTCCAGACCGTGGTGGAAACTATTTTGTTATGTAACTTAGGTAAGCTGAAGCCTGAAACTTGGCATTTTGTACCAGAATTAGCGAAAGCACAGGCTGCGACAGTATGATTCGTGACGAAGAAGATATAGAATCATCCTCCCACACCTCCACTCCAGTCACCTCCACTGCTCCAACAGATGAAGATCATCAACAGTTTGCTGCCAACATTGACTTGAGGTTTGCACCGCCATTTCAAGTTCCTACTTAATATGATTTTTAAAAGAATATAAATCATTATATGATTGTTATCTTCTAAAGGTATGGAGGACAATACTTAACGCCAGAACAACTACCAGAGTTTTGCAACCAACTACATAATCTGGTGGAAGTTATAAGAAACATCCAGTCATACTCCAAAGTCACAGGGGAGTACCCGAGGTGGGTAAAATATTCGTTTACAGGTAAGTGGTTCCATTATTTTAATTAAAAACACATACCTACTTACACATTACGATTATTATTAACCCCCGACGAATAAAGAGGATGCGAACTCAAATATTTCACAAACTTCATATCTCATTATGGAATCATCATTATATGGAATATCATTTAATGGAATCTTATCTTATCTTTCTGTGGTATCTTAGCTTTGTTTCATTAAAATTGGTTTAAGATGGAGAGATGGTATTACCTCTGGTATTATGGTTTTCAAATAAAAAAAATCGCGTAGAATTCGGTTTATCCTTTCGGGAGCTACCTATGCCACAGACCGACTTACATATACATTATAACATCCCTTATGTTGGGGGTTAAAAAATATTACACACCGAGTGCTTCGTCTCCGTGGTAAGCTCTCCGACTTCGGTCTGTCTAGCTATTGTTGCTGTTATTTGCAGTTGCCAGTGTCAGAAATGGGTTGTAAAAATGTAAGTATTATAATTCTTAGTCAGGCTTTATATTTCGTTTGTAAAGTCACTTCTGCCGCTTCTAATGGTCCACGAAGCTTGCCGGGGCTTCAATTCAATGGTGATTAGCAGCACCAGGGGTATTATCAATGCGTTTCCTCTAAAATATCGAGATGCGTTACTCTGGCTGCAAATAGGCAAATACTAGGCCCCTCTCCTGCCAAAGCCATAGTTGGCCGGAGCACTGGAGACCTTTCTCCTTCTGGCCGGCAGAAATACTATGCAGCCAAATATTTACCTATTTTTGTATATTGTCATATGTATGTGTGCAATAAAGAGCGTTTCCTTATTTAACTATTTATTAAAAATGTAATAAAAAGAAAACCGACTTTGCATCACAAAATAAGTAATAATAAGCTTTTTATCATACAGTTGGATATCATTATTTTGTACTCGGTGACAGCTCGTCGAGAGTAGCGGGAGGGATGATGTGTGGCAAAGTTTTTAAAAATGCTCTTGTCGGTGGAACAATCGCCTGATTGTTACCTAAATCGTGAGTTGATGTAATTACCTGATACAACACGGCTCCCACTTTCTCCTTCACTTGATGCACATAACTAGGTCCGTCTTTACCTCTCCTTCTCTCGACTTTCCCCAGCGAGCTAGAGCGCCGTCTGGATGCGGAGGCGCGCGAGGTGGCTGCGCTGGCGGCGGAGGCGCGCAACGCGTGCAACTCGGTGACGCGCACGCGCAACCAGCGGCGCGCGGTGCGCACGCAGCGCAAGCACCTCGTCTCGCACCTCACCACGCTCAAGGAGACCGGTGGGTCGGGGGGTGTTGGGTGTATAGAAGGCTGCGTGTCATGTGGATATCTATTATTTTATGTGCGAGTGTTTGTAAAGATGAATGGATGTATGTATGTCGCTTTATGTATAACTAGCTTTTGCTTGTTTTAGTTACGGAGGTCGATTTCTTCATGTCTATGGTTGGTGCCTGTATAGGTAGTCTCATTCACACAGAGGTCTTTCCTTGATGTTCTCGTATCCATGAATCCGCACATACGGAAGTATTTCATCATAGACTAGATATCAAGACAATCGTAAGACCGATCTCAATGTATGCGTGTCAAGGCTTAGACGTTAACCCAGAAAGAAGAACACAAGCTCTTAGTGGCGGAATGCAAGACTTTCGACGCATTCTTGGATCCACTTAGGGTCGCTGAGATAAAGAAGTATGTAAGTAAGCTTTTGCCTGCGACTTCGTCTGCGTGGATTAATTACATATAGGTACCGTGACTTGAGAAATGAGATACGATACCGCAGACAGCGATACCGGATGGTTAAAACGCAGTTGAGCGTGACCGAGCAAGTTCCTCATACAAACTACCATTTCCTACTCTTTCCCCTTCAGTCACTGAATGCAGAAAGAAAATTTGAAAATAATAGAGATAAAAAGTTATTTTTAAAAGGGTAATGATATTTTTTGATTGGCCGTGTGGTGTCCGGCAGAGTAGAATAGCACCAACCCCTTACACTCGTGGGTGTCGTACAAGGCGACTAATGTTATCGAGGCAAAAGATTAAAAGTCTCCGTAGTCTGGAAAATGGGCAGCAGCATTTTCCATTATTCTATTTAAACACTGCGATCTCCAACCCGCCTGCCAAGCGTGGAGATTATGGCAATAACCCCCCCTTTCATGGGAGAGGCCCTTAGTCCTGCAGTGGACTGTTACGGGCTGTGATGATGATGATGAATGATATTTAATATTGACAGAAGTACGCGAACTAGAGAGCACCGTGCGGCTGTCCGACCGCAAAATGTATAAAAGCTGGGAGACTCTCAAAAACACATCAGACCCGTCAGCTTTTGAACCTCTACTTGAAGAAATAAGGGTGAGTATCTGAGGATACAACTACTATACTTACATTATAAATGTGTATTAAGTATTTACCTTTTATCCGCTAAACCACATAGTCTATGCGGCCATATTGCCCATGCGGCTAAACTGGCTTTTAACAAAAGTAGACACGCTTTCGACAATGCATAGACGTTAGACGTACCACCCGCAAAGTTCCGGGAAAAGTGGTTTCACCTTCTGAACAATTGTTTTTCATGTCATGTATTGAATTGGTTTGCAGAACAGACAGACTGCACTGGATTGCCTAATACGGCTGGTAGAGAACCGAAAAACGTCGATGGCACGCAACATAGCCCCGCCGCAGGCTTTACCGCCACCGATACCGTCCGACCATAGCGAAGGTTCGTAAAAATTTATAGGCGGCTCCCTTAGGTACTGTATTAGTAGGTAAGGTGCGTTAGGATAGCTCTCATTGTTGTGTTCCAAATGTTACAATGCCTGCAATGGAACCTATAGCACCCGCTATCAAAGTAGATTGGTATTCGCTACTTATTTGCAGGTCGCGTAGTGTACCTATAACGACTGACGATCTAGTCGAGACCTCAGAAAGCGTTAAATGCCGCAACGCAAAATCAGTTGTTGTGCTGTAAGCCTGCAGAGGTAGTTTTCCGGCTGATAACGATATTACGGTGAAACTGTAGGAGTATGGTGAAGTGAGGATACTGGACAGAGTCTGAAAAGTTGAGCGTTGGCGAAACTTGTGCCGGCTGAGCACCTGTGGGGTCGATTATAATGGCGTATTCGCATTTTTGTGTACCAATCTTCGCCTCCGCCGGACAACCACACATCAGACTAGAGGGAGAGATGTCAGTACCGTAGCAAGTGGAACAACGTGGTTTCTGTCTACCCCTACAAGAAAAAGCAAGACGTTAACTGAAATTGTGAATATGTCTATATGTAAAAGCGTGACACCAGCACTCGGCACCTGAATCAGGATAAGCGGCTCTAGTCCTACCCAACAGAGCCGGCTACCGGGGCGTCGGGGGGCCGGGGCCGGCCCGAGGTGTGGCGGCGCAGCAGCGGCAAGCGGCGCCGCAAGGAGGCTTCGCGGGAGCCGCGCTCCGTGCCTCTCTCCGGCGAGCCCAGCCGCCATGACCCCCAGCCACAGGTTGATCCCAAGTCTTGTACACCCACTAGGTTAGCCACCAGTATAGCGCATATGGAAGAGTCGTGTTACGGTTTTTAATACTACATACTTTTTGAGGAGGCCTCCGTCCGGCACAGGCCTATAAGGTCAGGACTAATACAGGCTATTTTCATTTCCGCTATCATTAGATTAATTACAGAAGGGTCGTTATTAGCATTTATTTTAGAACATTATCGGGTGGCCTATATAAACCAGTAGACCAGTACAGACTTGTCATTTCATTATCATATTTATCTACAACACACTAAATCACTCTAGAATATTTAGAAATATGTTTTATGTTTTCACGAATGCTGCGACTGCATTTTGCGTTTTACCACAGGTTTTACAATTATGTTCTTGTTTATAAGCAACTGTTCTGCTCAGTCTCGTCCTGCGACACAAGATAGAATACTTTATGCTCATTGCCATCGTCTATCGCCGAACGTTGAACGCTTGATGTTTCCATGGTAGGTAGAGTAGGTAGAGGCCCACCCATGCAACAAGGCACCCTTGTTAAATTTACGTAGATAAACCGCTACCCCTAATAATTAATTCATTCCAGGTGACATTGTACGTAGAAGGGACGGAATGCACGTCGCGGTACCGTGTGGGCAGCGCGGGCGCAGTCGCGCTCACATCATTGGAGCTACCCTCCCACGGCAGTGTCAGAGACATTTTGTTCTTCACCTCAAATTGATTAGCCATTACCTTCATTGATTTATAATTTAATTACGTATCCCGAAAAAAAAAACATGGTATAATATGTTTTTGTAACTTTTTTATTAATTTTGCGTCTCAAAATAATAGCCGCCTTCTTTAATCAGTTTGACCTGATTAAGGGCGACTTGCACTAAATTTGTAATCGCATTTAAGTTTAATATACTCAAAATTTCATACAAAATGATGGTAAACGTAATTTTTAAATGTGTTTAAGAATTTGGTGCATGCCAGGTTAAGAATACGTACGCTTTATCGCGAAAAAGCAGTGACTATTTTATAGACATCAGCCAATTATTGCGCGATTATTATAAATTTATCGCTTTATCGATTATCGAAGTTATCTTTTTATGTGACTAATCAACTACCAAAGTATCCTACCTACTTATAAACTTTTTAAAAAATAACCAAACTCGCGTATAAAAAAAAAGCAAAATTTTGCTCATCTCGTGTAAAGAGTTTTGTTTATTATTCTACCGTGGTTGCGTTGTTAAAGTCAAACTTTTCGAGCCTTGGTGCTATGTTCTATCTACGAATCTACTTTTGAACAAAATTTTTCTTTAGTACGGATCCATGTGGCGCATCTTGGTTCCATGTTGCCCTTAGATATATGTGGACTCTCTGACGTGAGTAGATATAGGTATTTGCGTGTACGAATACGTGTGCAAATACCTATTTGCCTGTCTAAGGCGCTGTCCTAATTGGCGACGGTCGTGCGACGGGCGGTTTTGAGGTCTCCTATTGGTCGGACGACGTCCGTCTTGTGACCATGGTCGCACGACCGTTGCCAATTATGACAACGCCTTAGGCGTGCAAAATGTATCAGGCCTACTTTCTGCGACCGTAGATGTCGGGGTAAGCAGGTTGATGGAAATGATTAATAGCGAACTGTAGTTTAAAAAATGAATTTAATACATTGAATACTGAAGGAATTACAACGGTGATGAGAGGCTTAAAAACAGCTGATCCTCTTGGTTAGCTGGTTACATAGAGGAAAGAAATGCTGGTCAGTGAACGATCAAATAATTTGAATTTAGAATTTGATTGAGTTTTACTATATCGATAAACTAAAAAGGAGGTAGTTCAAACGTACAGCCAATATTCGCATACAAAATATGAATTCAATGAAATTATATAAATTTATGATTTTAATAAATCTGATCACAAAATACTTCTCCACATTGGATACTGTATTTTATTCCCAAGTTGAATCACTAACTCTTTGACGATAGGCGAACCTTAATTTGCACCAATCAAGGTAACGTCTTATTTATAGCAAGTAAAAAATTAATTTGTAACGTCATTCAAAATACTTTCGTAAACTTTTCGTAGTATGTAGGTCCCGGTAGGTACTAGAGAGAAAATAATATAAGAGTAGCCATTGAAGAATTCTTTAATTATGTTCAAGTTAGTTTCGTCTCACCACGCACAGCACATTTAATACAGCCGCGATTTTCCATGGCCGGCCGGGTGTTATGCGTTGTTCGCAAATGTAACAGAAAGTGACAAAAGTGAACACCTAAATAAAACACCAAAGTATGTTTTTATTTTATTTTAAAAATGCTATTATAATTAAGCGCCATCTGTGGACGCCATCCTGCTGTGATATTAATTTTTACATTGAGGTGGTTAGTAGGTACCTATATATTTGGTAGTAGATACATTAGAATTCATTGATTTTGAGATCGATTACTTCTTCCAGGATGATAATGTGGATGATATTATGTGATTATTATAGTACTAGGGCTTCTTTTCCTCTGCAGCTGCGGCGGCTGCGGGAGCGGATGTTGAGACGCTTTCTGACTTCGCCTGTAACAATACAATATAGACGTTAGTTCAGCCATTAGGTGTCATGTAACAAATATACGGGACCTTACCGACTTCAGAGCCGTCACTTACAATAGAAATGATTAGATGATTTTTTTTTAAAATCCTTTTGGCCGTCATCATAACTGGTTTTTGTAATCAGAACTGGAGTTTGATAGAAAATAAGTAAAAGCGTTCCATTCCTATAACATAAGGTACCTAATATGCTCACAGCAATTTAAACCATCTCTCTGTTTCTTTCTGCCCATCTACACTTTTACAATTTAATCTCGTTAGACTGAAGTTATTTGACATCCTCCCATCTCCACATAGACTAATTTACGCAAATGCAAAGTGTGCGATGGCAGTCAAATACTGGAGCACACAATTAATTGTTTCCAAGGAACGGTGTTTAACGGAAGTGAAAGAAAAATATTTTCATTCCCACGTTAGTTAACTTCCCACTGTACCAGGCCGTACAGAAGATGTTAATGTCAGCTATACTTAGATCATACTTTATTTATGGTTTAGCAAAGGAAATGTAGAGTCTTGAAGGTTGTAGGCTGAAGTGAGGCTAAGTGTAATCTGGTGCATCTTGGATGGGGCCTACGTCCAGCAGTAGACTGCAGTATTTGCTTAACAGGGAGGCACACGAGCAAGCAGTTCACCTGATGGTGATCACCGACGCCCATGGATATCCGTAAGGGGGTCTCGAATTATGATTATTAATTCATGTGAGTGCCTGAAGCTTAGTATAAGCTAACCTAAACAAGAGATAAACGTCGGATAACATCCAACCACGAATATACTTGAATATTTCCTAAACTACTAATTCGATTTTAATGAAACATAGCGATGAACCATCTCAAATAAACTGGCTTTCAAACAAAAAATCCCGCGAAAAATAGTCCAACTACGCTGCAACAGATAAATGCACATACACAGAGCCAGAGACACACTCGTTAAACTTATAACAACTCTCTTTTTTCTTCGGGGGTTAAAAATACGCGGACGTACCTCAGATGTAGCAGTCAAAGGCTGTGCAGATGTCTCTGCCACAGCGGCTGCAGGGGCGGCTGGCCCTTTTTCATCAGCCGGGGCCGCCTGGCAAAGCTGAAAAGAAAGAAGGACTTATTTTCCTCCGAGCAGCGTGGACGACTATGGTTCTATTTCCTCTCACCAACATCTCTTATGCGCTATGCACTAAACTGTAGGCGACGCATAAGTCGATTTACAATATTCCTAACAAGAAAAGCATTTAACTTACTAGAGTTCTAAATGCTTAAGAATACTAAGGCGCCAACTTAGGAGTCGGCTAAATTTAGTACAATCGATAATTAGACTTGAGACATTTTATTGATAGCTAGTGGAGCGTCCAAAGAGTTATGGGGCGACTATATGGATGGTAGTTATCTTACGAAGGTCATAATGATGAATAATGAAGTTATTTATCGACTAGAACAGATTGCGGAAAAAATATTAGTTCTGTTTTATTCATGGTTTTAGTCATGAGAAGTAAGTTTAGTGGTTTGCAAAACATACAAAGGGTAGGTATTTAAAAAAAAAACATTAATTTGTCTGCGACAGAAATAATTAAATTACCTAAGTTTTACGGTAGAATGGGATATGGTTACAAACCTCTGATTTGAAATTACTATCGTCAATGATAGGTGTTATGGCATGTTCGCGGTCATGACAAAGCAGTACCTACTTAAGCACCTTTTTATGTCATACGAGCAAACTGGTCACCTAACCTGATGGAAAGTGGTCACCGCCGCCAATACATAGAGATTATCAACACCAGGACTATCGATAATGTATTTCCCACTAAAACACGTTGCTCCTTCATAATTATGCTATTCTATCTTAACCACGCCCTACCTATATAATATAATAATCATCCTTGTCCCTAGATACAATTGTAGAGTACCAGACACGACACAGAAGGGATCAGCGTATCCAGTCACATACCACATACCACCGTTTTAAATGGTCTTGTGTTTAGTTTTCACACACATTTACACAAAATAATATCACTATTCTTGTTACAATACAAAACACTCCCTGAAAGACTACAAAAGCTAAGCTTATCACGATTTAATCAAGTTAATTTCGGAGTTTGATTGCAGGCAAATTAATACCTAATTAGTAAATAAGTACATATATCTTAAGGTTCTTAACAAAATTATCATTAAACTACTAATAAAATGGAAGAATAATTGAGGTATTATAAGTTATAGTAATGATTGAGGTATTTCCTACCTGCACAGCAACGAATGCAAACAAAGCAACGAATACGACGACCTTCATTTCTAATGCAGTCTTCGGCTGGTTCGCAAACAATAGGAACTAAACTTGACGTGGGTTTAATTTATAACCGAGGGAACGTAATCAAACTGCACATATATAGGTACAAAACTATACATGGCTGAGTGATTATCAGGGGTTGTTTATAAAACATAGCCTTTGTTACCGCGCGGAACAATCAAAATGGTTATGGTTTTCAACCACAGATTTTCAAAGCCACCGCTAAAAATTCCACGGGAAATGACATCATACTGTGAAAGTTGCTTTGCCCGCGACTTTGTCCGCGTTTACGTGGTAGTCTTTGTTCTCTCCACACTATTCAAGCCATCTCTAGATAGTCAAAATTTCATGAAGATCGTGTAGTGCATCGAAGTTGTGAAAATTGATCTAATAAAAAACAAAATTTTCAAGCTAAATATTTCGGAATCGGATCGCCGACCCAAAACAGTCTTAGAACACACACTCAATGTTTCTAAGAGCTATCTAATAAAGATTCGATGATACTTTGACGATAAACCGCTAACAGACAGACCGGCAGAAGGACATGGTGAAACTACATAAGGGTTCCTTTTCCTTGTTTACTACGGAACCCTAAAAATGGGAAAGTTTATGAATGTAGTTTTACATAAACTGGGAAAGTATGTGAATGGATGAGTTAATATTTGTTATTGAACATCGGCAGAGTGCGTCGCCAGTGTGGAACGTCGTGGCCTAATGATTAAGGGGTCCGACTCGTACCCCGAGGTACCGGGTTCGAACCCCAGTGCCACCATGTATCAATTGGCGACGTCCGTCTTACGACCATGGTCGCACGACCGTTGCCAAAAAGGACAGCGCCTGAGGTCTCCCTGCTATTGGTGGGGCGACGTCCATCGTCCGACCATGGTCGCACGACCGTTGCCAAGAAGGACAGCAACTGAGGTCTCCCTCCTATTGGTGGGGCGACGTCCGTCGTCCGACCATGGTCGCACGACCGTTGCCAAGAAGGACAGCGCCTGAGGTCTCCCTCCTATTGGTGGGGCGACGCCCGTCGTCCGACCATGGTCGCACGACCGTTGCCAAGAAGGACAGCGCCTGAGGTCTCCCTCCTATTGGTGGGGCGACGTCCGTCGTCCGACCATGGTCGCAAGACCATTGCTATTAGAGTTAGAGTAGGTACGTCATTAGATGAACGGATTCAGACAAGACTTTGTATAAAAATAGTTCGAACCCTGAAGAAGGACAGCCTAGTTCTTATCAAAGTCTGCGCGGAGGAGGTCTTCGCAGAATTAAAACGAAATTACAGAGAAACAGTAGGTAAAAAATGCCGGTTCATGATGAAGTTTAATGATTATTTAGAGCGATCACTGGCGGCTTCTGCCAGACCGCTTTCCGTTATCCTCTATTTCGCTCGGCCTAAATAGGTATTCGCTTTAAAAACCGTTGACTCTGGTATCCGGACATTGCTTTTTGTGCTTCTCTCGAGACCTTTTTCTTTAGCCACCTATTTCCTATGTATTATCGCTAGGGCTTACGTAGCTCATAGCCAAGTGTTGGTTTGGTCGTGGTTTACCTGCTCAGTCCACCTGGCTGGACCATGTGACCTAGTCCACCTCAACAGGGACAATATTCAGTGTTGTCGAGAGCAGGCAGGAAGGCAGTCTCTGATTGGAGCGAAGCCAATCTGGTGACGTTCAACGCATCAAGCGTGTTTGTTTCCGCCAAAAAGAGTCTATTCCAGCTAACCCCAATTGTGAAAATTACTGACAACCTACAGCTTCTTGGTGTTGACCTATCTACAAATCATAACTTCGGTCAGTACATCGAAACCAAGGCAAAAACTGCATCAAAAAAACTTGGTGTTCTCTCGAAGGTTAGACGGTATTTCACTTCAAAGCAGTTGCTTCAGTTATATCAAGCACAAGTCCGATCCTGCATGAAGTACTGCTGCCACTCTGGGGATGGATCAGCCAAATATCAACTGGCGGCTTTGTATTCGATAGGAAAACGTGCAAAGAAGATAATTCGTGACCCGTAGTTCATTGAAGCTAGGCTGCAGTGCCTCGAGCATCTTCGTAGGGTTTCGCGTCTGTCGGTTTTTTACAGGTTCAATTTCGGAGAGTGTGCGAAGCACTTACACGACCTCATTCTCCCGGCCCCTTTTCACCATCGGGAGACGCGGTCCAGGCGAGCGCTTCATCCTTATCTCGTGGATCTCTCAGGTATCCGCACGGACCGTTTTGGCTCGACTTTCATAATGCGTACGGCTAAGTGTTCCCTGATCAATATAATCTGAATGCTCTCAAGGCTAGAGTGAATAGGCTGTTCCAAGACGGGAATGCTCCATCTTCGGCCGCATCGTCACTTACCAACCGGTGAGATGGCAGTCTAATGCCTGTCTTGTCTAATATATGAAAAAAAAATTGCATTTTTGGTCGTGCTAAACGATAGCCGGCATGAAATTTATAAGACATTTTTTGGTCGTGGTCCACCTCTGCTTAATCCACCACCACAGTCATTTTTTCATTTGCAGTTATTTGGTCGCGGTACTAGTGGACCGGGCGCGGCTTCTTTCGCGTGGCGTCCTATCACTACCTTATCCTACCCTACCCCTACCCTACGCCTACCATACACCTACCCTACACTCATTATATATCTACTCTACACACACCATACATCTACCTACCCTTTTTTTTTCTTGCGTATAAACCTTTCTCTTGAATCTGCATTTAAATCCGTGACAGACGGCGGGAAGCGACTTTGTTTTTTTTTTACGTGTATAATTAAGACATTACCTACACTCCTTTGCTAAAAAAAGGCACCTAAGGAAATTTACTTTACGAGGCCGATTTAAGTTAATTCAATTGAATTTAATTGTTTGCGTAGCCTTTATACCTAGATAGGTACTTATAATCTTGTAAATTAATATGCGTGAAGTAAATACTAGCAATATTTTCATAAATTATCGATAAATCAAAATAAAATTCGATGTACCCGTTCAAACAATAAAGTGATTATTATTTATCATAGCAGGGGTGGCCAAACTTTTGACCTGTGAGGTCTACTAGTGGTCAAAAATATTTCTTGCTGGAGTACTGGAGTATACCACTCCAGTTTCATCATATTAGCCGAAAGACACCCACTGCTGGGCATAGGCCTCCCCCACAGATCTCCACAAAGGCCGGTCCTGTGCCTTCCGCATCCAGCTGGTACCTGCGATCTTTACCAGGTCGTCGGTCCACCTTTTGGGAGGCCTACCCACGCTGCGTACGCGGTAAGTGGTCGCCACTCGAGAACTTTACTGCCCCATCGGCCATCTGTTCTTCGAGCTATGTGCCCTGCCCACTGCCACTATAGCCTGGCAATACTTAGGGTTATGTCGGTTCCCTTGGTTCCCTTCCGAATCCATTCGACTATAGTTTACAAGAGAGATATTAAACATTTTTGGTAATAAGTTTGAAAGTATTTTTAAAGGCGAATAAGATTGACGAGATGATTGGTCACGTGTTGTGTATGCCCAAGGGATACATGAGAAATAGGTAGGTAGGGTAAGTATGCAAAGATGTCCCACGGGAGACTCAAGAAGCACGGATGGATTGACAGAGCCGCGACGGATCGGAGAGCTAATGGCTTACGACGCGAGGGTGCCCAAGATCGGGCGAAGTGGAGAAGAAGAGAAGACGGGATTGACCGCTTGGATGTACAACTAGCAGCAGTGGGCTATATTGGCACAATAATTCAGTAAAAAAAAGAGGGATGTTCACAAGTTTGACGTCAGACTGTCCCAAACGGATGGACCAATACCGACGGGTTTATTTTATTTGAAATTGTTCTTTGCTTCAATAAAATCGGCTCAGTAGTTAAGAAAATATTTGACTACAATATGTAAACTTGGTCGGGGGTTTTCCGAGGTTTTCTATTTTATTAACTCTCACGGGCACCTAAATCGCCTTCGCGGTCGACCAGTAGTCGACTTCTTGACCATTCCTGTATTATAGCAATAGAGACATAAAAACCGTTTTTTTAACGGGATGAGTTACGTGGCCTAGTAGTTAGGGGAAGGTGGCCTAAAATGAATGGGTCGCCTCAGACGGGTAAGCGCTCGTACGCTGTCATGTCAATATTCATATTTATTTTTAGTATTATACATACATCGTCAGATGATGATGATGAACATCAAATTTCTTCGTAAAGAGAAAATTGTAAGGATGTTTGTTACTCCTTCACGTAAAACTACTGAACGGATTTTGATGATTTTTCGCAGCAATATAGCTTATAGCCCAGAAGTATATAAGAATCGTTTCATTTTCTGTGTACATTATTTTACAGTATCTAGAATCAAACATCAATAGGTACTTAAAATAAGGATCTAATTTCAACTAATCAAGCACAAAGATTTGTAGAAGTAGAAGCCATATTATTAGCGCTGAGACACATTGTAGAGGTGCGCCGCGCGGCGTACTGCACGATGTGGCAAAACTTGTTGCACGCCAAACAGTTTGTATGCAAGTATATTGATAGGTGGCGAAATGTCCCACTGTGCAGCGCGCCGTGCGGCACACTGCATGATGGGGCAAAACCCGCAATCCAAGCCCGAAATGTCAGTTCTGTATGAATTTTCTCCACATTTTTTCAATTTGGCCCCATCGTGCTGTGTGCGGTGCGATGTCAGCAGATGTCAACATGAGACGTCACACGTGACTGTTTCTTTTTACCAATACCAATTTCGTAATTTTCTTCTCAGTTCCTCCCGAATTATAAATAAGGCATGTTTTGTTCTAGAACACTAGTTTCTAAAGATAAATGGTAGTGCTAGACGAAATCTATATTTCGGATGACAGCTGTCAAACTTAAAACTGATAATAACTCTGAAACTATTGGTCCTACAACACTAGTTCCTAAATAGAAATGATAGTGCTCGACGAGATCTACATTTCGGACGACAGCTGTCAAACTTAATACTGTAATAACTTTCAAACGATCGCTCCTAGAACACTAGTTCCTGAAGAGAAATTACAGTGCTCGTCAAGATCTTCATTTCGGATGACAGCTGTCAAACTTAAAACTGTAATAAGTCGGAAACTATTGGTCCTGAATGATATCCTTTTCGTACGTTTCTCTTGGTGCATTTGAGTCGGCAGATCTAAAAAATCTCCAGTGTCTTTTTACGCCTGCGATGAACACACAGTCGAGAAGATATGGTCAATAATTATGCTAGTCGTTTTAAATAACGCGTGTAAAAGCGTCGAAAGAGCTCTCGTGCAAACGTTGCCTAACTTAAAATCTTTCGCAAATCTCTCGTGCGAACATTGCTTAATTTGAAAAACAAGAATAACACCACCGTTTCTTTGGTTGTCACCGTGACGTGCCGCCGCGCGGCGCGCCGCGCAGTGCACTGCATTCGGCCTTAGATATGTGTTGATTAAATGAATTTTTACTGCACTTAAATTGTTTGTTATAATTAATTCATGGGGGCAAAACAATTTGATGTGCTTGATAGTTCAGCTACAGGCCTAATTTCCCGACGGTAGTTTTTTTCGAAGGTATTGGCCGAGCGCCAATTACGTCGAGAGAGAATCTCATCCAAAGGACAGTCTTGTATCCAATTCTTTAAGGCTACAGCTGGACGTATACTGCCCGGGCTGGCCTGGATGCCCGCCTCTTTAAGCAACTTTTTAACCCAATTACTTATGACAGTCGTAGACGCAGGTCTCGGAGGTCCAGTGCATGTAATAAACAGGTTATCAATATTACACATATTACGTCTACATTGCGACAACGTGATCACTCTTTTAACCCAAAAGACAGAATCAAGCATTCTGCTCTTCCCATTTACTGATAAACGCCATCCTGACTGGCGAAATGTACTGGAATCAGTCTTAGAGCCAAACTTTGGCCAACAAACTATATAATTATCGGCGATTATTCAGTTAACAGGATTTAGAGATAATAAGATGAGGTCATGTACCCGGCGGCCCGAGCATAGTAATAATAATGTGGAGGTACTCTTAGAACATTCGTAAAGATTCAATAAATCAACGGTTTTATCGCTACAGCTGCTCTCTAACCAGGATCTTAGGGCATCTGTGTCCCAAATCTTTTCTGCATGCAAATGGCATTTAATGCATGTTTAACTAGAGTGTGTTTACTTAAATTCTTTTCTAAACTAGGATTACAGAGTGTAGCAATGGCGGATACACTAGTATTGTGGTATATGACAATTTATGTATTTGATACAGATCTATTATAAATTTTGCGAAATCTGAAGCAGATGGACTACACGCATTCACATTATTACTTCTACACTAGACACACCATCTTTCCCAAGCAAGCTAATAAGTTTTAAGTGTAGAGGTTCGCCAGCCAGAACGAAGCAGATTTAGTTGATCCTGACACCATGAATTTAAGCTTTCTGCCCACCCCCACATCTCCAGACCTCCAGGGTTATATCCTGCGAGTTCGTGGGTAGTTGTGTATATTAGAACCTGATGTAGGTTGTAAATTGTTAGTGGGGGGGCCATTACCCTGTTCTTGAGGTCTGGCCTCCAGTACACTTTCGGCCATCGGGGTGCCACATAAAGAACACGCCTGTCGCTGTATTTAGGTGAGATAGGACACGAGGCATTAAGAAGGGGGGAGGGAACACCCATGCCAGCGGGTAATTCCAGGTTTGACTGAACGCATCGTGGAGGACCGCTTTGTGATCTGTCACGTCCAGTGAAGCGTAGGCTGGCACTACATGAGCAGTTGTCGAGACAAACAAGTCAACATCGAGCTGTTTCGATGGTATTTCAACCACCATGTTAACTCCTCCAGAACTGGAAGAGGATACTGGTGTCGTGGGTCTAGGCAAAACAAGCTTTGACATAGTCTTAAGAGGGCACGGTGATGCAGACGTCCGCGCGGTACTACGTAACTGGCAAAGTTGAGAGACCCTACCAGACTTTGAATCTCTGATAGTGACCCTGTTTTTCGTTTTTATTGTATGTTTATCTTGTTGCAAATTTTCTCGCATTTCGATTGCGGTAACAATTTTTTGTTGTTGTGGGGGTCCCATACAATGTCCAAAAATTCGATTGCCTTTTGTGGCTTTAACACTGATTTGTTGAAGTTAATCTGCCAACCTAAATAATGAAGTATGCGTACTGTCTCTAGGGCCTGTTAGTACCGGGTTTTGATTTACTAAGAGGAAGTCGTCCAGATAGACTAGAATGCGAAATCCTCATTCCCGCAATACCTGAGCGACCCAGTTGGTAAGGGTTGCAAATATTTTCGGTACACAAGCTAAACCGAATAGTAGACAGGTCATCTGAAGGAGTTGGTCCCTGTAAATAAGGAAACATCTGTGAGCCTCCGCTGCTGAGAGATGGAAATAAGCGTTTGACAAATCTATCTTTGTAAGCCAGTCGTACGGCTGTAGAAAATTTGGTGTTTGGTGCATGTTTATCAATCGGAACTTGACGTAGACGAATTTGTGCAACCCCTTCAGGTTGAAGATTGGACGAAGCGTGCCGTCGCTTTTTGGGGTCAAAAACATGAAGGATATGAAACTTACACCTCGATTGGCAGGCTGCAAAACCCCCATCGAAATTAATTTTGTATTGGTTCTTCCATTTCTGGAGAGACAGGGGTTTGATATCTTGTCATATCTAGTAAGAACAGTGGAGGTTTTTTAGAAGAATGGGATTCTGAGCCCCTGAATTTATGTGGTTAGATAAGCGGGGGCACTCATCTCTTTTCACTGATCGACGTGATGGGCTAGTTGACCTGCTTGAAAACTGTTCGAGTCAGTATTTTCTATTTTGTTGGTTGTCGATTTGTGGGCCTATTGGGTACTCGATTGCTCGATTGATAGGTACCTTCGTTTTTATTTGTACGTGCGCGTGAAGACCTTGGTGGTACCTTGTTTGGTTATCTGAGCGGAGGGCGAAAGAATTCGCGCCCTAACTGCGGGAATATTTATAGTAGGCGGTTGAAAGAATGGTCTATTAAAGTGAGCATCATAAGGGCCTTGCGCAGGCAACTTATTTGTGGGGGTTGGAACTGTTTACGCAACAGTTTTATTTGAGGTTGGCGCACGTAGCGGCCAAAAAGTTTTTGAATCTCCGCCATGTTTATCGCGGAAAATATCGTTAATTTTACTATGCAGTGTTGTGTGTGACAAATCATCTGAAGTACAAGCCCAAGAGATTATAGAGTCAAACGCTTTTTATGCGGCTTCTTTTTGCTTAATGACTGCTTGGGTTATAGCGGCAAACCCACGCCCCGTGAGGCTGAGATTCGTGAATTTATCGTAGGGTTTTAATTCTTCATTCACTTCGAGATCTACGAAACCTGGATAAGAGCAATGCTTTTGGACCTCGCAATACCTGACGTTACACCATTCCTCTGAATTAAAATGTTGTAAATTTTTAATTAATTCTTCATGATCCCGAGAAGACTTGGGCACAGTTGGTTCTTTTAAGACCGTGTTAATTAATAATTTAAAGCTATTGGAACAAGGTTCAATAAGCGAACGATTCTCAGCCTCATGTTCATCATACAGTTCCCAATTGACATAGGAAGTGATTTCATCACAATTACTAGGTTGCCGCACAGGTTGGAACATTGCCCCCATATAGTTTTTAATTTCACTGACCTGATCTATGAGTCCCTTTATAGCATTACTGTAGCGTCGACGTTTCGGTGGTCGCACTAGGGTATTTGCTGGAGCACTCCTCTTTGACGTTCGCTGGAACTTCTCGACGTTCTTGTGCTGGAAGACGCCAATTCCAATTTTTCCATTTTACTCTGAAAGCAACTTTGTTAAACGAACGGTAACACCGTTAAAAGTAAAGATAACAAAAAGTAAAAGTTGAATGAGGACCTCCGATATGTATCGGTGTGCAATTAATGTTTCATTTTCTATCAAAACTAACTCCATAAGCTCCGTTGAATTATTTGCTACCCAAAACGTATCAGAGCCTCCGCCATTAGGAATAATTTCTTCGAAACAAACGTTCGCATAGCGGCCTCTGGTCTTCGCAGCAGTCTTCGGCGGCGATCCATACTAATAAAAGAGATTCTATAGGTCGACAAGTTAACTGATGTGTCGTCTGCGATATGAGGGGGCAGAATGGGTGATGTCATGTGACGTTTCGGGGATGATCGCGGGAGCGCGGGGCAGGGAGCACAAGGGACATTTCTCAGTGCGCCCGCGTACTTCGCACAGCGCGGTTGGTTATTTTGCTACGGATTCTCGGAACAACGCACACGAGGTTAATTTATTCCTCAGATATCTCCACAAAGGGTATTTGCGCCTTCCGCATTCAGCTACGTCTGCGATCTTTACCAGATCGTCGGTACACCTAGTGGGAGGCCTCCCACGCTGCGTCTTCCGGTACGTGATCGCCACTCGAGAAATTTCCTGCCCTATAGGCCACCTGTTCTGCGAGCTATGTGCCCTGCCCGCTTGGCAATCTTTCGAGATATGTTCGTTTGCCGATCTCCTCATCCCTGATTCGATCGCGCAATGACACTCCGAGTTTCCAGCGCTCTTTGGGCGACAGTGAATTTTCTTATAAGGCCAGTGAGCCATAAAATAAATATGAAGAAATATTTACTTTTTTGCACCGAATTAAAAATTGAGGTTTAGTTTTAAAAGCCGTTGGCAAACATTAGGTTTCTCGTCTCGTGATATGATATAATCTTGGGACAAGTTCGGGCATAATCTCGTGTGCATTCTTTTTCTTAGGAACGTCATCAACTGACATTTCGCGGAAAAAAGTGCTCACTGCCCCGCGCCCCGCACCCCCGCGTTCATCCACAGAAAATTACCCTCCCACCTACCTCACCTACTGCAGGCGATATACCAGTTAAGTTGTCGACCTATAGCTTAACCGGAAAAAAATACTTTCTACTACTACGTTTCTGTTCCACCAGAGTCCATGAACACTATTTTGAGAAAACTGAAGTCGGCCAACTCGGTGCTCACGGAGGACCTTAAGGCCCCAGGAAGGGCGGTAACTGCTGATATCGGTAGCCAAAGGTTTAGCCATGCATGATAGGCATCTTTATGAATTTTATATTGGCTCTTAAAATCCAAAACTCGGAATTATTGGTACTTTGGCTCTTAAGGCCGGATTGAGTGAAAAAATAAATGTATCAAGCGTAGCGAGCTCGAATTTATTGAATTTTGGGTTTTAGAGCTGAGCGAACATAATAAAAGTAACAAACTAATGAAGGAGCGGGCGCAGCGAGCTCGGATATTTTGGTTCTCTTAAAATCCGATTACGCAGTATGTACGTGTACGTTAGAAATGAACGAGCTGAAGTGAGCTCAAAATTTTTGAAATTGTGGCTTAAAGAAGAACCAATGAATGAGCGAGCTCGGTATTTTTGCTATTTTTACTTTTAAAATCGGCGCTGCGCGAACATTGTGAATTGAATGCACAAACCCCATGGTTCTTACGCCCGCGGTAGGGCGTATCTGCACTACACCTATAAACGTGATAAAAAATATTGTATTGTAAGCACAATGCAAGTAGATCCGGTCCCCGCCCATCCAGGGTCTGCACCTTGTGCCTGGAAACCGCTGGTATCGCTTTAGATAGAGCACTAGCGGCGAGTCTCAAACAGGCAGGACTCGCTGTGTTGGTAGATTTATTTTCTCCGTGGTACGACTTTAAGTCCGTTATGCTAAGCATAAAAAGCGGCTACTAACGGGTAATGGGGAATTATCTTATTTGTTGTCCAACGGGGGAACACTGCCGGAATCATGGGCACATTCGACAGGGAGGCTGTAGGCACTGTACCTATACGTATTCTTTTGTACTAAATTTTTATTATGTTAATCAGTAATAAATAATAAATAATCATGGACAAATTCACACAGCGCCATCTAGCCCCAAAATAAGCAAAGCTTGTGCTATGGGTGCTAGATTTCTGATATAATACTTCAATTCTTTTTTAAATACATACTTATTATACATAGAACACCCAGACCCGTAACAGAAATTAAAATTCATCATTTCAATTTCTGCCCGGCCGGGAATCGAACCCGGGACCTCTTGCGTGACATGTTGACCATTGAGCCACTCAGGTCGTCGAGTAATCAATCAATCTCCTGGTTTGCTCCCTATTTGGGGTCAGCCCTCCTGATACAATTACGCCACTGTTGGAGATTTTGGATCATCTCTGTTTTCAAGTCATTGGCAGTTGTCTTCATCCAAGTCCTTTACACCAAACTCCCTCCTCTATGGCCATCTCCTGTCTCGTCATGTGGTCCTCATTTCTGCGCATCACGTGCCCGGCCGCGTAGCGTAGCGTAGGCTTTAACACAATTTATTTTGATTTCTGTGACCTGATTGAAGGTGCCCTGTATGTGTTCGTTTACCGACGCGGCTCTACAAGCTAAATTATAGAATACTTAGTATCTAATAAATTGTAATTAGACTAAATACTCGCATCTCGTACTCGGCGTTTTGTATCCACTTTTTCTTTGTAACTCTTTTGTATGAATTACACTTTAAACAAACTGATCGGTTTAAATAACTGTTGGAATTGACATGAGATTTCACAATGGCTACACTTTATTCCAGCTTTGGCCACCGGGTCAGATAAGTTTGTGGCACTATAAATCGCTGTTTACATGCGTAAAATAAATGCAGTGCTACCACCGACGCTTCATAGTAGTAGTTTTTAATAGCAGTCGGGGTTTACAGTTTTTGAAAGTAATACTTTTTGAGTTATTGAACACTATCCGAGGATGAGGGAAAACATCGTTAGAAAACCTGCACATTCACCTGCGGTCACGGAGGTCAGATAAGTCCACTGAAGTCCATGGCGTGTGACGTTGTCGCTCCACTGGAGATTCGAATGTTTATACCACACGTCAAGTGTTACAGAACTAGTTTATACGGAGAGCTACATCATCATCACAGAACTTAAACATCTATTGTAGATTATTTAAACAGTGTCACTGTTAAAGGTACGGTACTTTCGCTGATGGCTGTAGAGGCTAACACGGGAACAACAAATTCACAAAGAAAAAACACAATTAACAGACATGAGCATTCGCACTGGATGGTAAGGGGTTTGATCTTTGGACCAGCTGTCATGTATGGTCACACAGTCCGAAGCTATAGCTATTCAAAAAGTTGAGTGATAGTCTTCCGCCAAAAGGGGCCGCGGTCGACAGCTAGTCTCTCCCAGCTACTCCAATCGATGTTTAATGAGACCGACTACGTCACGCTTGATGCTGTGTAAAGAAGTTTAGAATTTGCAATTTCTCCTAGAAGAGTTTGTCGGAGTATCAGAGAAGGTTCCATTCTAGGTTCCATTCTACATGCCCTAGCTAGCCAGCGCAGCTGTCTCTATTTTATGAGTGTGGTTATATTAGGCTGCTGTGCAGATTTCAGAACTGGCTCGTTTGTTACTGTTTACCCAAATTATCATAACCTTTAATCTAATTAATTAAAATTAAAACTGGTAATTTGTACATACATTATACAAATACACATGTATTTTTTGTATATTGCTTTTTACAACCGAGACTGTTTTGCTTGTAACCGGTTGGTAATTTGAAAAAATGTACTATAATAATTAAAAGGAAATTTGATAAAGCCAAAGTTGTAGAGAATTTTATGTAGATCAGCAAATTTTTCTATAAGAATGTTTTTGCTACAGCCCGCCATTTTCAGGCTATAAGCAAAAATCTAAAAAAAAATGCCAACATTTCGTAGTTTTCGAGCACCATGGGAGTAGCACAGATTTTGCAGTGTTGCAAACTTGGGTGTAAACTCCTCTTAAGGGAGCTAACAATATATAAAAAAAATCATGCGCGATTGCGATGTTTGCATTTTTTGTTAAGAAATATACTGTAGGTACTATAATATGGAACTTGTGGAGTTTCCGCCTCTGTTTGACGTTCGATGTCTAGCAGCTCTAAGAGAATTTATAAGATACGGGTTCGTAATCATCTTAGTCTTGGTTAGTTGGTCTGTTATCGCAAAATCTGGCACTTCTCGAACATCGAGGCCGCCTCGCCGATGCAACATACGATCTCCATATCCAGAGATAGTTTGCCGGACATGTTCGACCCCATGTAACAAATTATCAACACGCTCCAATGGAACACTACTTAACGTAATAGTTGGTTGATCTGTACATCTTTGTGACATCAGTAGGGTTTTCTTCACATTAATTTACTTTGGTAAAAGGGCACATGCTCTAGCAAACTTGTTCATCATGTTCTGTAAAGGATCCTGAAAGCTGGCCATTAAAAATGACAGATTCGTCATGTCTCTTCATACTTAGATAGGTGGGTAACCTACTTTACCTAGTATAACATACAGGCCTTCTCTGCTCACGGAATCGAAAGTATTTCAACATAACAAAATAAAAACGGCAAAGAAGCTCTCGGCACTTCTCCAGTAACTGGTAAATAGGTATCTCTGTGGTCCTTCGTCGGGGACGTAAACCGTATTGTGCTTTAAGTTATATGATTAAAATCATCTTAGCGTTAAAGTCCCGGTTGTGCTCTCGAGAACGAGGGCCCGGGGTCCGCCTTGACCATGATCCAGAATTTGGCGATCAGGTAATTACAGTGGAGCGACTACCATCTGACCTCCGTAACCCTGCTACCAGGGGAACCTGACCAGATTGGATCATGGTTACAAATTCAGTTACCTGAATTTGCAGGTTTCATCACGGTGTTTTCCCTCACCGTAAGAGCATCGGTTAGCAGTCAACTAATGTACATAACTCAGAAAACAGTCATTGGTACATGGCCGCAGCGGGATTCGAACCCGGTACCTCTCGCTTACGAGTTGGATACTCAACCGCCCGGCTACCGACGGTCTCCTTTAAGTTACCTGACTGTGCGTGTAAAAAGCTTACCCACGATGACTAACCTAGGGGATGTGCAGTGATAGGTACTAGGTAGACATTATTATGCCTAGTTGAGATTGAGACCACTGCAGCCTTGGCATGAGAGATTTCGTGGATAAGATTGGTTCGTCTGTAAAGTACAGTCGAGAAGACGAGACGGTCAGAATGATCGAAATGCATGCCGTTGGGGAGTATATAGTAACGCTCCGTTTCGCATTTTGACTTTGAAACATCGTAATTTTTAAATTGAATAAAATGCTAGAATAGGTAATATACTTTATAATATAATGAGTATGTCCTAAGTATTCTGAAATGTAAAATTTCTTTAAAAACGAGCTTAGCCGTAAAATGACCAAAAGAACCATAAAATACACTCCCATAAAGTTAGAGAATAACCAACTTTAAGTCACCACACACTCCATTCTACTTGGTTGAGCCTATTCGAATTGGATGCTGTCCGGTTATTCTTTTCTATTCGATCAAGATGGCGGCGTACTATCGGAAATCGGCGGTACCACCCCGGTTAGGCAGTAAGGTCCCAGAGCACTGTAGACTCAGAAAAATAAAAACGCATACGCTAAACACAATCATATCTTTGATCACAAAATTAATAAGAACAGCATTCTGTTCTTTGATTATCCATCATTCTTTTTTTTACTAGTTTTATTTTCGTTCGAGCATATTCTGTTATGTGATGATTATATATTGCGTAGTAGGAAACGTAGTTGCCATGTTGTGTTGGCAAGTGACAATGCCAATGTGTCGGAATCTGTCACTGTCAAAATTGTCAATTCGGTCGGGGTTCCTTTTTCATATTGCTGTACACATTTTTTGGCAATCGGATTTTAGTAATGGATAGTTAAATAAATATCTAAACCGAAATTAATTTAATATGTATTAATAATAAAGTGCTTAGTTTCAGTTCTTCATATTCAAGGTTGTAAGTAAATCTACCGAAGAAAATGGCTTCACGAGGCGGTGTTATGGTGACGGGGACTAATGGTGCGGATTATGAGCATAGGGAGAAGATAGCAGCACAGTATCAAATAAGGTAAGATTCTACTTAATCACTGAATGGATTTGCATAAACCTGAAACGTCACCAGGGCAGAGAATTTGCAAGTTTCGAAGCAAGGTTTTGGTCGATATGTACTTCATAATGTTCCGTCAAATTATTTTTAGACATAAGCAATCGATAGCGAAAGTGTCTGTTTGGCGGCGTTTATTTAAATTTGTATTTTTTCTTCCAAATTGAAGACAAGAAAAAAAGGAACCCCGAAACAAGAGCAAATAAAAAGCGCGTCATCGCTAATCTAAATGCACCCAAAATCACTGTACTACTTTAACTGAACTTTGTAAACTTTTGTCACATTTTAAGTTGTAATAATGTTGGTTTTCAGTGCGCTGAACAAGGCACGTTTGAAGTACTGTGTGTTCTTCCATCATGCATTGTTCCTGGTTATGATGGCTAAGCTCTCTGCTGATATCCTTGATAAGCTTGACATATTCATATTGGAAATAGAGGAACTGCAGATACCACAGGTAATTTAAGATCAATTTTAATTAGTTAATTAACTTTGCTAATATTAGAAATGTGAATGTGTGTTGATTTATTTCTTTAATAGATAGCAGTAGTTGGACACAATTTAATATTTTTTGCATTTAGATAATGGGCCAGCTCTACTTCCTATGTTACTAGGATTTTCATGGTTATTCGCTATAATAAATGTTTAAATTATCAGAACATTTATGCAAAAAATTAAACACAGGCGATAAGCTTAAACCTCATATTTTAACATCATAATTTTAACAACTCTTATGGAGCTCTACTTTCAATTGAAATCTGTACTTGTTACTATTTTAACATTGTGCTATTACTATTTTAGTCAATAATGCTTATATGGAGTTGTGAACATTGTGTTGTTGCCAGACATTGAATTTTTTATTTGCACAGTGATTGATTATCTGAACTATTATTTTTTATGTACATTTATCGTGAAACCCTCTACTAATATGATGGAGTCACAGCATGTTGATAATGCTGACGATATATCAGAGATGCATTGTCAAGCTGAAATCATATCATTTTTCTTCAAGCCACTACTTCAAGTTCTTAGTAGGTGTAAATCAGACTTTGTTGATCCCATAGAAATACAATTGCAGTTGTGCTGGTGCATCCACACACCATAGTTTAACACTTTAGGTTGTGGCGGTAGGCAAATTCCCTTTTCTCAGGGAATTGTATGAAAATTTTTTGGTACATGTGTAGATTTTTAGTATGTTAATTAGCAGATTTGCTACAATAATCATTTCTGCTACAATTAGTTGCATGTCAAACTATATTTTAAAATTTAGATCTTGTATTTTGCATGGTGAATAATTGAATAATTAAAAGTAATTTGTTGCAAACTATGGCGAAAGTAATGGTGTCGTTTTAATTATTCCTGTCCGAATTTGTGATTAATATGTTTTAAACTATCGCAGTCATTATAACATATTTTTAAAGTATGTGCCGGGCCACTTTATCGCTAACCTACAACGCCCGGCTCTCGCAGTTCTACAGCTGTCTGGTGTTGAATAATCAATCTACTCGTTAATAAAGGTACGGTTGTGGTAGGAAACCTGGAACATATTTTTAAAATATATCATAATTAATGTTGTTCCTCAAATAATTATTAATATACTTTATTACAGAAAAAAATTAAAATAGTAAGAATTTCATTATTTATACTTACAGATCTTATGTTATTAGGTTCCTTCGTTCCTTCATTGATTGCTTATTTACATACTGAAGTGCATTCCTGTGATGCCACCCCATCTGTGCCTAGTTATTATATTTACTCAAGCTCTTTAGATTTACTGTTATTTATTTCAAAATGTTATTACTATTATTATCTAACTTTGTTTTTTGCATAAATTATGTTTTCTCTCATAATATGTTATACACACTTATGTATTTTGCGATATGTAATTATTGTTACAGTGGTTTTGTTATCTAAAGGAAACTTAAGATTCCTTTTTTGTTGTGGTTATCCAAAAGAAGGACGCAATGGACCCACATCCAATAATTCCAATAAAAAATAGTTAATCCGACAATATTATCGGATAATATTTTTTTAATATTTTTATTTTGGCAAAGTAACTATTAGGCCCTTACCTATGAAATTGACGTTTTGTATGGCGAAAATGACTGAAATCAGACAACATGAAGCTATCTGGTGCTTATTATTTCAGAAAATTATATTAGTTAAAGAGACAAAACTGACGATAAATGAAAAGGGGATACTTATAAAATGTTAAAATAATTTTTATATTCATTTTATGGTTACTGACGTCTAAACATACTATATTATACATAATTTACAACACACACAACATACAACGACTTTATAGGTAAGGAAGGAGCCAATATACTCACTGAATATTAGGTTCCATATCCAAAGGATAAAATAGGAACTCTATTAATAAGCCTCTGCTGTTTCTATGTGCGTCACACACATGCCTATTTCTATGGAGCCTTAATACTTACTGTGATCTCTCTAAGAAAGGAAATGGTGATGCAAAATACTGTCATTTTATAGAGCGATTAAATTTTTGCTTATTTGTGGCGTATTTGGATGCATATTTTGACAATTTCTTAGTGCATATAAGGCGATGTCTAGTAATAAGGGAAAATAGTACACAATGAAAGAAAGAAGATGTAGTGACTTGGATAGAGAAAGGAATGGTTAGCTGGGTTGGGCATTTAGAGAGGATGGAATGGTCGAAACGGCAAGACTTAGACGTTCGTCAAGGCCCTCCTCACATGGAGTTACTCAAAAATAACCAGTAACAAAGTACGGGTACCCTAAACCGACGTTCTTGTATGAAAAGGTTAATGAATGTTGAAGAAACGAGAGAGATCTATCAAGACCGTAGCAAGTGGAACTATGTGGTCTCTGACTAGCCCTACGAGAAAAAGGCACTTTCTATTTTGTATTGAAAAGTATTTTTCACGTTGTATGTCGTTCACTCTGGCAGCCACACCTGAATTATTTGTGCTAATAGTACGGAACCCTTCGTGTGCGAGTCCAATTCGCACTTTTGCTAGGCGACTAAATTGCAATTCCATGCATTCACTGTCTTGCAACCCAGCAAGACAGTGAATGTACACCACATGTATTTACTATTTTTGCGTTTTGCCTGTATTATTTCAATTATAATTTTCAGCCGATATGGTGGGAATACATTTGGTGTCTGTCGCTGGTGGTCTCAGTCCTCGGATTGTCTGCAATCAAACGTAACAACATACGCCAGCTGCAACGGTACATCTACGGAATTGGCGCGCTCGGATTCGGACCGCTGCTTTACTGCGTGCTCTATTATTGTGGGGACGTGTGGAGATACTTGTCGAGGGACGAAGATGAAGATGACAGCTCCGAAATTGAAGTCGAGTTGTGGCAGGTTAGTGTTTTTGTTACCCCAATCAGCATCATACAATGGGGACAATGGGAAAACACAATTAATTGACCGATGACCTTCAGCTTCTGGGTGTTGAGCTAACGTCCATTCTCAACTTCGGCCAACGAAACTAAATCGAAAACTGAAGCAATAAATTTCGACATCCTCTCACAGGTTAGACCAGGTTAAAATAAAAGGTATAAAATAATTACAATACTTCCGCGAGCCAAGGGTAATTTTTATTCTAATCAACAAGATAACAAAAATAATCAAGTATGTACTATTTTTGTTTTTAAATGCCGGGTCGGTGTAACAGATGAAATTTAGACTTATAATTAAAGCGTCGAAATTTGGCTCCAAGCTACTTGAAGTAAAATGCACTCGAGATGATGGTCAGACATCCTATTTCTTAATTTGTTTTAAAGAAGATTCATTGACAAAAATACTTGCTTACAGATATATGAAGACTTGAACATTGAAACAATTTTCTGTGCGTGTCTAATAAAATCGATTTTGGTAGAATTCAAGCTTTGTAATAATGTTAGAAAGCTACTTTAATGTTTCATCACATTGTATCTGCATTATTTCAAGTTAATAATCGGCTGCAATCTCCTCGCAATTAACAGCAAATGGCGACGAAAATATTTATAAATCGCTTTCTATCCTGTTGAAGTCTTCAAATCTCATGTTAAATTAATTTTCCGGGCTATGTAGTTGGCTAACGTGAATATTAATCTTTTCTGTGGGCAACTCGGCGACGCGGCGACGGTCTGTAGCTTAGGAAAGTGAACGAGATTTCCTTGCGACATTTGTGTTGAAAACAAACGCAACTTAAATTTCAAGGCCTTTATTTCGGCCGATATGTGATCAAGGAATTGATTTTTGCCTTGGATAGTTTTATTTAATTTGTTTAATATCCGAGCAAATAAGTAAAAACGCGAAATCAGAAATCCATTACGGATCCTAAAAAATTCTAAATTTGTCCTACTATAAATGCTGTCGCATTAATTCTATTTCATTTCTCTTTCAAATAGGGACTTGTCCAGCGCTGAGCCATCGGACCTTATTATGATACAGCAAATCAGAGTATTCTGATTCCGTAGACTCGAATGATGTATGTCTGCGCCCCTCTTTTTGGATTTTTACAGCGAATATTCGAATACTGTTTTAATAGCGGGCCGTTTTAATATAGGTGACGGGTTGTAATCGTGAGCCGGATTGAATCTTGCCGCCGAATGGGCATCCGTTTCCCCATCCCTGGGTTCGCCGGTAAATTACTTAGGAACAGTTGCTTCAGCTATATTAAACCCAGGTTCGATCTTCTATACAGTATCGCTACCACCTTCGGGATGGATCAGTCGAATATCTGCTTTGGATTCAGTGATTTAGAGAAGAGACACGCAGCTGCAAAACATTGAACATCGGCGTGGGGTTGCGCTTATGACGATATTTAACAGGCTGCGTTTCGGGGAGTGTGCGAAGGAATTGCTCGATCTAATCCCACCGGCCCATAACCGCTTTTGGAGCACAAGAGGCGGGCAGACGTTCCACACTTACAGTAGACTACGCCCCGGCTTCGCACGCACCTTAACAAATTATTCAAATATAATATAATATAAATTGATGAAAACTACAAGAAAATCCGATCAGTAGTTTTGAGTTTATCGCAAACAGACATACAGATGATATGCACGAATCGCTGTGGCTTGACCTGCGTTGTGTGAGGCTAAGAAATGGAAAGCTTTGCCTGCCTAACTTTTTGCGACAGCTTTATAAGTTCATCTCCCTCGTTCCTTTCGCGACGTCTTTCCCAAGCGTGTGAGATGTACTATGAAAGCTATCACTATTCGAGTTAGGCGGGTATGCTGGTGCCTTATTCTACTAATATGTTCAGCTAATCGTAAACGCAACCACATCCAATAATCACAAGAAGTCTTTCTTTTTCACTATATCATGAGATAAGATCAAACTTTTAATTATTATTTTTATTTCCAGGGATACCCATATGGTCTGCTGTGGTACGCGTTTGTCCTGCTGGCGTCTCAGGTGCACTTTTTCCAATTATACTTTTCCTTTACTTTGCTCAAAGCGTGGCGGGCTAGGGGAGCCTTAAGAAAATCGGACTAAGCATACACATACACCAATCCATTTAAACACTTCCATATTACCACTATTTTTCTCGTCACTAGCAAGTAATTATGCGGATAAGCTGATTTGGTTCAACCACTTCTTGCGTTCCGCGTAGCGATTTTGTAAAGGTGCTCAACATCAAATTGTTCATTACTATATTTTGTATTGGTCTAAATTAATTGTCATTGGAAAAGACACCGACATAAAGTAAAAGAAGAACACCCCTGTTTGGGCGAAATTGAATTTCGTTTTAATTAGCAAAAGTTTGATTATAACCTGGCCGTTATGTTCGTTTTTAGTATTTGTTATGTTTAACATAATTTACTGTTATTTTGTTAGAACGCATAGTCATGCCGAATGCAATGGACATGTATGCTCTCTAACTGAAATTTTATTATATTGGATGATAATTGATTATTGACAAAGTTAGTGAAATAACTAAGTTTAAACCAGGGTTCGAAAAATCTGACATAATATTGATTTATATCCGATTATTCACGGCTGGGTCTACAAACTTTGATCCACGCACTCTTAAAAATTTAAGAAAATTCATATATCAGCCGATATTTATTATATCCCCGAACCCTGGTTTCAACGCACTCACATAAATTGTGTTTCAATCATAAAGTGAATTTTTTGGTTTCAATAGAAAAAACGCAATATTTAAGCGCGACAATGATAAAAATAAAAGGTCGTTACGAAGGATCTAACTTGCAGCCAATAAGGAAACCCAAGGGAAACTACTAACGACGACAGTCCTCTGTCATCGTGGAGAGACCTGTTTCACCGTAGAAAAGACACTGCCCCCTCACGGTCATTCTTATCGTTGTCGTCAATTGTTTTTTTTATTGAAAGACACTTAACATCGATTTAAAAATGGAATTGTTTGATATTAGCACAAAGTGATTAATATTAAAGTTTTTGTAAAAGATCAACTCGACATTACATACCTACTTCCTTCAGTAATATTGTTTAAGATACATACAATAATAAAATTAAAAGACAAATGTTTATATTAACTCTGTAGTCGTAATAAACATAACATGTTTACTGTTGTATAAGAATGTTGCAGTATGTGTACTAGAGAGTAGGAAGTCACTATTGTTGGGGTATCACCCGTAGTTAACCATGTTCATATATTCACTGTGTCATACTTTACTGCAACTGTGCAATTTTCAGATAGATTTTGTGATTGTTATTGTACTTATTATCTAAATGGATGATGTCTTGATGTCTATTTTTAGAACAGTTTAGGTATTTAATGGGTGTGACATGTGCTATTTAATGTTTATCACACTGACTTTCTACTTGGAAAGGTATAGTTATGATGCTGTGCTATTTATTATAAACTCAACATGGCCTAATGTAAGAGTAAATGTGAACAATTATTATTTACGAGGCCTTATATTAATTGTAAATATTTAAATATATCTTGCTTACTCAGTTTTAAGGGTTTAAAAAGTTGTTTCGTTTTGACGTTTTCCCTGTTTTCTATTAATAAAATTATTTTTAATTTTATTTTTTGTGTTCTTAATTAAATGTTCATAAGAAATGAAATCGTTTTGTAAGAAATTGTATCATCGAAGTAATATCTACGACTATCCAAAAATACTTTCTCGTATAATACACGTTTTTGGGTGTACATATTATATATAGGTACGTTTTAAAGTTAACTATTTTGCTGAATTTTCAAAAACACTAAATGTAATGAAAATGGAATAAAAGGGTTATCGTAAGGCCTGCTATTTGCTTTTATTTGTGTAATTTGAATGCTTGAGTAACGTATGCCGTCTGTAGGGGCTTCGGTTGAGGCGGGGCGTTCAAACCGGGGAAGGTAAGCTATTCATTCCCATCGCTGCAACTCCTGTGTGTGTAGCCAAGAGACACAGTGACGACTCGAAAGCCCTCGACACTAGGTCTGTGAGGGCGGCGGTTTCGTAAATGGAACGCAAAGGTCCTCTTAAATCCTCGTTTTGTAGTGTAGGTTGGCTTGTGTTGGTCTGGGCCACTATAGGCTAATTGCGAAACGTTGCCAACAATGATCTGATTTCAATGATTGAAATTGTTTCTTTGCGATTCCGTATAGATTTTATGGATTCAGTTGCTAACAAAGCTCCATTGCAATAAACTGCAACTATGAAATCGATCATACGTAATCGCAAAAGTAACAATTTCAATAAATGAAATCAGACAATTATTGGCAACAGAGTTACGTAATTAGCCTACTAGTCGTAAGTACTCATCGGAAATTGAATAAAAGGGCTCTCAGAAGAATTGCTAGTTGTATTTATTTGTGAATTTTAAATCGTAAGTTGTCGTGTTTAGACGAGTTATCGTGTTGGGAGCGTTCAGTCTTCGTCTGCAATCTGCACGTCACAGTCGGAGCTCTCGCCGGGCGAAGGCGGGCTGGCGGCGTCGGCCGCGTCGGGGGTGGTGCGTCGCCACTTGGCACGACGGTTCTGGAACCACGTCTTCACCTACCAACAATAATGCTCGTTTTAATAAATAAAATATTTATTGTCAGACCATGAGACTCCATAGACCGTTAGTTAAATTTCTTAGAAATCTATGTTAGTAGGTCTTATAAAACTAGGCAAATAACTATGATGAGTATGTTGTTGCCACTATACTAATCTAGAAGCTTATACGCAGGACGTGCTGCTCCGTAATAATACTGTCGTGCAGGGTTAGGCAATTCGAGTACCACAAGCTACAATACTGACACACCACTGTACCTCGGAATAGATTGAAGAATATGGAAGTGGGCAGCGTTTTCTTGTTAATTTTGGTCACCGCGATATCCAACACGTCTGCCAAGCATAGCAAAACACCATTGCGAAGGTAGAAGGAAATTCCCCGCTTTACACCAACATGCATGGCGAAAGCGTTTGCCAGTTCTATAGCCAGCATTACGTAACTCTTGGCGCGACACACTACCGTCGAGTGGAAAAACCCACACTTTCAGAAAGCCTTATCTATCTGATAGAGGAAAGCAATAATGTAACTAGTTGTCTCACCTGCCGATCGCTCAGTTTGAGTGTGATGGCGAGTGCGCGCCGCTCGTCGGGGCTCAGGTACTTGCTGAGCCCGAAGCGGCGCTCCAGTGCACCCGTCTGCGCAGCACTGAAGCGGACTTGCCTGCTTTTCCGCCGCCCTCCCACCTCCCACCATGGACTGCAGCAGTTCAACGGCACTGCGAGAGAAATTGACACGTTATGCAGGGTCTCCAGGTGTGAACTGAGCTAGAACTAATAGGTCATATAATTTATTAAAGAATCATGTCCGGATACTTATGCTACGGATCTTGAAAATGTCTTATACCTCTTTTGGACGATTTCGTCCATTTTCTAACTTAATAGTTTTTTGGAAGCTTTGGTCTTAGATCAGTTATTTACAGCGAGTCAACGATTCAACTGTATTGTCTCCGCTCAACTGTTTGCGTTTAAACTTTTTTATCCGCGGGATGGTTGAATGTTTTCAGAGCTCCGAATTGCCTGCGGGTGAAAACTGCGGGGAACAACCTACTAATAGGTAGTACATCATCCTCATTCTGGCGTCCCGGTGGCCTTTCTTCTTCTCCTGTCCACTTCGCTCAGTCATTCTTGGGCCAGCCACTTTTGCCTGTATCGGGCTGGGATGGCATGGCCAAACTAGGTAGTTACAGGTAGAGCTGGTGGTACGTTTTTCATATAATTTTTATGTAACCTTTACACTTCTTTTAAGGGTTTTACGTTTTTAATGTATGTTGTAAAAAAATTCCATATCGAGGTTCAATGAGAAGGTTCACCTTGTTTCAACACACTAAAGAAGAAATAAGGAAGAAGCAAATCTAGGTGGCTGTTGCTATTGTATTAGTAATAACCAAAATTTACGCAGGCATCGTATTTTACAAGAAGCTCCGCCATCCGTTACCAAATGTAGCGTTGCAAGTATCTACCAAGCAATGCCTATTCATCAGTAATATTAAAGTCATAGTACAATACCTATGTATGTTAGCATTTTCGATGTTGTTGTGTCACTGCACTTTTAACTGCTAGCAGATCGCAATGTTGCATCTGACGTGCAGTTCCGATGCCTTCTGTTAACCCTAAGCTCGTTAATAACAACGTTAACATTAGAGTTAACGTTAACCCAAAGATTTAATAGCATAATCATGACCACCATCGAACGATGAACATAATATGACTAAAACTCAAAATCAATTAACTGCAGAACATACAATTAAGGTCTGTCATCATGATCGTCATTTCAGCCGCAGGACCTCCACTGTTAAACATAGGTCTCCCCTCACGCTGGACCTCCACAACGCTCGACTCTGTGCCTATTGCACTCATCGGCAAGACCTTTACCGTCCGTCCATTTCTCTGGCTGCGATTGCCGGTACTATGGTCTATGGATCTATAACATTGATATCGCCAAGATATCGCAGTCACTAAACGCGGATTTGCGCGTGGCGTTGCGCCCGCGCCGCCCACCGGATGATCAACGACGCCCCTTTCATTTAACGGTTTTTGATATGAATTTAAAATTAGAATAAATGTTATTCTATAAATTGTGTTGTAATTGGTCGTGTTTTCCAACCTAATCTGACAATGCGTATTTATAGTATTATACCTCGAGATATAAAACACATCGGTTAAACGATTAGCTTGAAAATATTAATCCGCATATAATCCACGAAGTACAGATAGTGCAATAATCAAATATTAAAAATTAAAAATGTAGCTTTACAACGTTGTTATCGATAAATAGATAAAAAATATTAGTTTGGGTATCGCTTAGTGTAATCTTATTTATTGACCTAATCGATCGATTGATGCCGTATTAAATCCAGACATTATATGCTTATGCCATTAAACAAATAGATAAAAACTGTTAAACCAAAAACAATATATTAGTCAGCAAGTACAGCGTGTATTAGCATGTGACTATGACTACCTACAGTAACGATAGGTGATAAGATGCTGGTTATTTAGAATTCGTTATTTTGTGGTCATTCAGTAAGACGGCACATCAATGATTTGACATCTGCGCCTTTTACAAATTACAAATCTTTAACTATTGGTCTTAGCGAAACTTTCCATATCCACTTTTTGATGATTTTTATGAAGCCTTAATTTTATTTATATGAAGGTATCAAAACTGACCTTTACTCTTTCTGCCTGTAAGTCCGCTTCGATTATCGCTGTTTTAAATTTTACCGTAAAATTCACACACGCCCTGTGTTTGGAACGGTGGATGTAATAGTTTACTACGGTGTTAATATAATAGGTGATAACTAGGTATAATACCTATCTGCGAGATAACATATATAACATATTAGTCGATAATCCGTTGAAATGTTATTCCTTAAGTTGGAATTGTGAGGAATTATGAGGTTTCGTTACGATTAACAGCAGCCGGTTGATAATTCATTTGCTTTCTGTGGGGGTAAATATGAACCTAGGATATGTAGGTACTGTTTTACATTTAGGTATATTAACTTAAGAGCCTTGCTCATTCGCTAAATCTAGAACCACAAAAGCCATTACATTACCATATACATTCGCAAGTGCTTTCGCCTAAATATCTTATATGAAAATCCTATTAATGTTATTGATAGGTGATGCTTACGCAGTTGTCGATCATATGACCAATGACCATCATATCTTTGAAATATAAAATTATATAGCCTTACATCTTTGAGCCCTAATCAATAACAAATATTGGGAAAGGACACGTCATAAACATTATAAAATTGTCTAAAGCCATAAATGTTTTATTTGGCAATTCCTACGTGTAAAGATAACGACGATATGATTGAGCGTATAACGATGATTAAATTACGATTAGGATTATCCGCGATGTAATGTTTTCATGATTTGTGAAAAGGAAGTTCTGTCGCAGGTGTGTGTACGCTGAGCGATTTATGTGTTGTACCTCTATGGAATCCGTAAGCTTGTCGTATAGTGAAGGGGTGCGACATGAAGGTGTTGGCGGCGAGCTGCGAGCGCAGCGTCTGCTCGGAGTCCAGCACGGGGTCGCTGGCGTAGCCGTAGGCGGCGCGGTAACCGGCGCTCTTTGTGCGGAACGGTGGCCAGGCCACGTTCGCTTTCATCGGCGTGGGGTACAAAGGGTATGTGTTCCTGCGCTGCTCCAGATTCACTTTCATATTACTCAGCTCCATCTCTCTTTGGACCTCGCACACCACATTGAACTTGGTCGTCTGCTCGTCTCGGGTGCTGGCTTCGCTCGGGCTGTCGCCGCGCGTGCCGCCCGCCGCGGCCGGGGCGCTGCGCTCCACAGGCTTGGCGCCGCGGTTGCAGGTCAGCGGCTGCGTCGGCTCCTGCGATAGGTTCTTGTAGGCTTTACCCTTCCCCGTGGCATCTTTCAGAATATCCTCGATGAAGAACGACTTCTTTTGGCGACAAGCACACATGTTGACGGCCTGATTAGCACTGCCGAATTTATTATCGACGTATTAACATTATCAGTACAACTACGGTAATTGATAGCTACTTATTTAATGGACACATCTAATCTACGTGGCGATTAATGTGTATCCGATAGCTGATGGTGTGCACTTAGTAGAAATATTTTTGTATGTCAGTTGCTGACAGTCTAAGGATTAACTTGGAGATAACGCCAATAATACGGAGTATAGCGTGTAAAATATGTAATCTGTTGCCTACATGTCGTTCAAACCTTTAATAGCTTGTCAATTATTATTACCTAAAATGACAAATTTAAGTAACTGTAAATCGAACTAATAATTTTTATTGTGTTTCTATAAAAATTCATGTAGATATCTGCTGTTGATCTCAATCAAGCCAAATGGGAAAGTACTCCCGTGGACGACGTTTTAAACCCCAGAGGCGAAAAGATAGTTGTTATGAATAATAAGTTTGAAGTCTATGTGTTTCTGTCTGTATGTGGAATCCTGGCTCTCGAAATATAAAATTTTCTATAGCTTTTATCGGTTTTAAATAGTGGCATGGAGCGACTAATGATTTCTCAAACGCTAAGATCTGAATAAGAAACGGTTTTTATGAATGTGCGAGAGCTGCCCTACCTCCTGAATGTAGTTTAATAAAACAATCACGTATCTACATAATTTTTTGTTCAGAACATGAATTTTAATCTATGCTGTTTAAAATGACACTGTCAATTATCATTAGAAATAATGTTTATACAATAATTTACATAATTTTTTACGCACTGTTAAGACTGGCATGGCTCCCATACGCTTCCTACTTCGCGAGTCAGATTTCGATATTTATGTTTACCAATCATGTGGGCATAATTATTATATTCTCCACACATAATCTTTTACACAGTTAAATACCCCCGTGGACGACTTTCTGTAACGGGGATTTCGGCAAAGTAACAACGGCATTTAAAAGACCCCGTAGAGTCTAATACATATTCATACACGAGTATTCTGTAGAGCCGTTATTATATATCGATCATTATCGGGATATTGTACGTGTGAAAGTACGCATGGAATCGTTATTAGACCTACAAAATTTTATGCAAACAGTTACAGTAGAATACCCATACTGGATTTTTATCGGTCACTAGTGGACCCGGCGCGACTTCGTTCACATACACCTAATTTATCCCACCTACCTTTTTTTCTTGCTTACACACCTTCCTCTTGAAGCAGTCTATTTAAAAACCGCATTACAATCCGTTGCGCAGTTTGAAAGATCTAAGCGTACCTACATAGATGCAGACGACGGGAAGCGACTTTGTTTTATACTATGTTGACATGATATAGAAGACTTTATTAAACAATATAGGTACCTACCTATAATAATATATGCGTAGCTTGGATACGGGAGGTAATTGGACCCTATCACCATCTCCTGGGCCTACCTTTGCTGCAGATGGTCGAGGCTCTGGCGAACCGGTTCCTCCCGTGCGGGTCAGATGGCGCTCGCCGCACGTAATAAGCCAAAACACAACAACTTTTAAATTAAGGATTATAATAGGAAACTGCTTTCATTAAATCTGAAAGTGCTTTAATAATACAGGAGCGGACCCTGGCTGGCAGATTTACCGCTAACCGCTGAGCTGGGATTTACCGCTAGGATGATGATGACACCAATAGAAAAGACACCTATTTTGTTTACCTACTTATGCAGAGACTCAAGGACAAAGCGATTACCGAAAATTAGTGTCACGATAATCCTAAACAATGCAAAATTTTTCGTTTATCTATGGAACATGTCTTCTGTCCCTCAAATACACTTCCCCTCATTAACAAAGGGATATTTCGCAAGTTATTTCTCATTTCGGATGTTTTCGGATTTATAATGAAATCGAATCCAATGGAGTGTAATGCAACGAAGTTCCTTTTATCTGGATAGCTATATTTTTTTGTACAATGCCCAGCGCGCACTTAACAAGCGCGCTTCATGTCTTCACATTATCATTTGCGAGTAGAAATATCTAAGCGCCTGAAGTTCCAAACCAATGTTGATTCAGCGAGAGGGCAGACGACTTACCCTCTTGCCCCGCGGTAATTAATGGGCAGAGTTTTTCTACCTTTGTTGCAGCCGGAAGGGCCCCTAATTGTCTCTAATTAATTGGGCAAGCCGTGTTTTAAACCCCTTTTATTCCTTTGTCTATGCTGTCCTCGGACTCAAATACAGTGGCCCGCGATTTTTGAGTTCGCCGTGATTTAGAGTTCCAAACTGGGGGATAATTGGCCTTGTATTAATTGTTTGTCTATTCTTTAATGTTTATTTTGTTTGCGGTAAGTATAAATAGTATTATGTATTCCTAGGTACTTTTTATATACTACGCAGTGACGAACGAGCAGACAACCCACCTGATGGTAAGCGGTAACTTCCTGTTGAAATTATTGTCGCTATCAGGAGAGGCTTGTCTTGGAATTATTTGTATAGCGATCGTTGAATACCCTTTTTGATCAGGGACTTTGTATTCAATAATACGTATTTGTATACGTTACGATAAACATTGACAGATTGGTTAATTCCTACGTAAGCTAATGTAATTTTATCGACTGTATTTTCTTTTACAAATAATAAGTAGTAAAATTAACATCTTGGCGTTAATGTCCCGGTTGTGCTCTCGTGCACGAGCGCCCGGGGTCCGCCTTGACCATGATCCAAGATTTGGTAATCAGAAAATGACAGTGGAGCGACTTCTATTTGACCTTCGTGACCCTGCTTCCAGCGGAACCTGACCAGATTGGATCATGGTTACACATTCAGTCGCCTGAATATGCAGGTTTCATCACGATGTTTTCCCTCACCGTAAGAGCATCGGTTAGCATTCAACTAATGTACATAACCCAGATAAAAGTCATTGGTACATGGCCGTAGTGGGATTCGAAACCTATACCTCTCGCTTACGAGTCAGACACCTTAACCAGTCGGCCACCGACGCTCCTTATCCCTCTCCATACAAATAATAAGTAGTTATTCATTTTAAATGTGTTTTCGTATGTCGTGATGGATACTTAAATTACCCACTCCCATATATCTAATTAAAAACTGATAAGTAACTTAATCCTTATCTATCGGTACATGGGTAATAGAGTGCTGAAATAATCTTTATCTACACTCATAGCGTAATGTTCCAATTACATATTCGAAAACAGTCGTTTAAGGGTACACTTTTTTCACGCCAGTCTATAAAATTTAAAAAATTACTTTTCGATACAGCATTTCCCATACTATTTTCATTACAGCTGTATCGAAAAATAACTTTTTAATCATTATGCAACACTTTCATTTTTTTATTTTTTGTCTGGCGCCGGGGACACGGCTAAATTTAACAAATTCAAAATATAATATTTCCTGTTTATATTTCTGTGTAATAATTTTCCCGCTAAACAGAATATTTTTTTCTAATTGTAGTAATTTGTGTTTGTGAATATTTTTTCTTGTTTGTAGCAAATAATAGTAGTTTATGCAACTGTCATATAAAAGGGGGTATTAAAACATGAGTGTCTGTTTATCATACGAGGCGTAGCCGAGTATGATAATTGTTTGACACGAGTGTTTTAATACCTAATTATATGCAGTTGCATACACTACTTTATCTACACTCATATTTTCATGTTAAAATTTCGTACCTATAATTTTTTCAACTTTGCTGGAAGTAACTGCGAGTCAGTTCTGTTGTATCTACGCGTCGAGGATATCAAGCGAAATTCACTTCACTTCTTTCACATTTATTTATTTATTTGCTTCAAACAAGAAACAACATTCACAAACACAAATTACAACAATTAGAAAAAATATTCTGTTTAGCGGGAAAATAATTCCAAATGTACACAATCGCAACCACAGACTATGAACTGATCACAAATATAAACAGGAATTTTGAATTTGTTGAAGACATTTAGGTATTCAGCCTACATTTAGCCGGTTCCCGGCGCCCGACAAAAATTTAAAAAAGAAAAGTGTTGCATAATGATTAAAAAGTTATTTTTCGATACAGCTGTAATGAAAATAGTATGGGAAATGCTGTATCGAAAAGTAATTTTTTAAATTTTTATAGACTGGCGTGAAAAAAGTGTATCCTTAAACAACTGTTTTCAAATATGTAATTTGAACATTACGCTATGAGTGTAGATAAATAGATAAATGTGAAAGTAGTAAAGTGAATTTCCCGCCGCTTGATATCCTCGTCGCGACACAACGGAACTGACTCACAGCTTACTTTCAGCAAAGTTGAGAAAATTATAGGTACAATTTTTAATTATGAGAGTAAATAAAGTAGTGTATGCAACTACATATAATTAGGTATTAAAACACTCGTGTCAAACTATTATCATATTCGGCTACGCCTCGTATGATAAACCTCGTATCATATGATTTAATACCCCATTTTATATGACAGTTGCATAAACTACTATTGCTAAAATATTAATTAAAACCTTAGATTAGAACAGGGCAATTATTATCTACTTTAACACGAATAATAATAAGTAATTCTGGCAAAGACAGATGAAAACTTTAGATATTTGTTTTTCTCGATTATTGTCTGCACATTTTATTAAACCTTGTTGATAACGGGATTTCGTTAGAACACGATCGAAGGTGTTACTAAATGGCTGTTGAAAGTGTATTACATTTCTTTGGAAATTTGTCCGCCAACCACGGAAGTATTGTACTGATGGATTTGTGTAATTACCATACAAAACATTCATACTTAAGGTGGTTCGTACCATACAAAATTTGTCTGACATTTCTTTCGATTGTTTGAGTGATTTGCATTATGGTCTAAACTCTTAATAAATGTAATTAATTGTACGCCAAATAGCTTTCTATAGGTTAATGATATAAAAAAAACACAATTCGACGCTGAATTTTGTTATTTTGTGATTTTAGTAGTTTGTTGTTAAATTAAGTACGTTGTTTAATATTACAACATGTAGAAATCTATATTACGCTCACTCTTAAACATTCACCAACGGCCAATTGCACAGACATACCTCTATTAGAAACGTGAAACCCTGGAAAGAATGTCCATCAAAGGTTACATTCTTTATGAAAATGGTACCACCTTAAGTGGTTTCGCCTGGTATAGATTATTTCTACTAAGGTATCCCTACTGGTAGGGGTAAGTGGAAACTCTTGAGTTGACGTACCACTACTACAAAATTAAAACTAGAAGTGACAGAAGCAGAAGGTACCCAACAGTATCTACAATCAGTGTAAATCTATCTACTCATAAAAAGACAACCAAAACTACACAATACACAGGTCCTACCCTAACGTATCTCTACTTATTACTATTATAATTAGGTAGTAATCTCACTAACAGTATCCAAGCTATGCCGCAGTCATTGGTAAATGAAGAGTTCAACCCCGAATTGTCAATAAGGGCGTCTATCAGTCCATAATAATAAAATGGTTTTATGAGGGGTAATAATTACGTTGTAGTGGTATCGTGAGTTAAAAGGTATGGCCCCAAGGCGAACCGTAAGCGTCGGGAATCTTAATGCTTTCTGGGACCTTTATGATGTGTTTGAATAAGTAGGCACCTAATCGTTGGAGAGCTGGCTATGAAATTGGCCACATTAGTTTGCTAAGATAGGAGTTTAAACTTTAATAAATCTTAAAAGCAACAGACGAACGTTTAATTGGGACTAAACTACAGATTAGAAAAAAGATACCAGGTAGGTGGAAATTTTAATGAAAGCGATAAGATTATCGAAATTTAAAATACTACATAATTAAAGTTCGGTCTCCAACCCCCTAAACTCCTACCTTGATTCTTACAGTTTTGCTGCGAACCCAAATATCAGGGGTCAGGTGCGGTGCTAACCAACGCGGCTAGATGAGTCCGTGCGACCGCCAAAATACGCGTGTGCGCCAGCTGAGTGCGCGGGCCTACGCCTATTGAGTCCAATTCTGATTGTTTTGACCGGCCAAACTCATTCGGGCGCAATCGCGTAGCGCCAATTTTTTATGGACCGGATCGGCGAAACGAGCCGCGCGCACTCTCTTAACACCAATTACGATTACAATGTTGCGGCAGCCGCAGCGGACGAGTTAGCTCCCCCTGTTCTCTGCGACCGGCGGTGACCTTTGCTACTTGTTAGTCCCCCGGCCGCAGAAGCCCTACAGTAATGATATACATGTGGCATTCTACGAATATGCAAATTCTGTCATTCCTTGCCCACTGAAAAGTGAGGTTTATCCAAACTTACAACAATTTCAACATTATTAAACAAAGGTGTGTTGATGATGATGATGATGATGATGCCTTCTTGGCCGGTTCCGGCTACGGCAATTATATCAATTGTATATGTCTGTACCTACTCGCACAAGTCTGTGGTTGCACTGACCTTAGTCCGGCCAAACGGGTCGACAACGTTGAGAGTTTACGATGTTTATTGCTATTTGATAGCTGTATTATTTATTATTATGCCATTCGTCCCTCTCGGCTCGAAATGCCTTCGATTTTATAGCCCATATGTTTTATTGTGATGCATGATGTATAACGATAGCCTTAATAACGATGACTACATAATGAACGGACTCACAGGAACGGAACGTGAGGAATAACCACACGTGATTTTATGTAGTAATACAATTGATTCACACTATTGTTCGGTCAACTAGAAGAAATATCTTATAGTGATAAGTTAGGTTTTTGACTACATTTCATGTGTTGTACTAATTTGTACAATTAAAAATAACAGGTACCGTAGGTCACTGAGTACCATGTAGGTATATAAATTTCTGGTACAGGTAAAAGGCGTAACCTTAGAGTTACCGTCAAAGCTAATATTTAGTAATCGAGTCACCATAAATGGCATAGAATTATAAAGTAGTTGCATCGGTTAATACTGGGATACGAAATGAAAATAATCTAATTACGAGTTAAAACATGATTATTCTAATAGGTACCTTAGTAAAATAGTCACATAAATAAAATTAACAATTAATAGTTAACTACCACAAAAAAGCATATATAAAAGCATTAAGGTGCGTCTATTTGTATCGCTTCCACTCCAACAAGCGCGGCTCTAAAGAAATGAGCGCGAGTATCGGCGTTACGTGTGACTTACGTTTTATTGTCATAGTTTATGACGTCGTTAAGTTACCGTTTGACTCGCTCCGTTGAAAGTTCATCACGACGTCGATATAGCCGTATGGGGGTGTGCTATTAGCTGTAAATACTCTGGCTTGTTCTCGTACACCTAAGTGGGTACAGTACACCGGTACCTACACTTTCACTGCAAATATTATCGGGTTTGTTACCACGGTTTGTATTGTTTTTACTTCGATATTAGTACTGAAAGTGTAGTGAATAACCACGAAAGGCTTAAAACGGTACCTAAACTAGCAATAGGAGTATCTTGCTCTCTCACACCTAACTAGGTACACCGGTAATTAAACAGTACCTAAATTAATAGTAGTAGTAGTAGTAGTCGTGGTAGAACGCTTCACACGTTGGTAGCTATGCCTACCAATAGTAGTCAACTTTTAATAGTTTTCATAATGTGTGAGACAATTTCATAATTATCGATGATGGCAGGTCCCTGTTGTCTTGCAAAGCATAACACATTTTATTTCCAAATGATTTATAAGCCTTACTTTTTTAGTTTTTTTTTAAAGTCTAGAACATAAATGTAATACTGTAAAGTTTGTTGAATAAATAAATAAATAAATAAATAAATAAATAAATAAATAAATAAATAAATAAATTTTTAAATTGCAGCCAGCTGGTACTTAGGCCATATCAGTTATTTAAATGATTGCTTCAAACGCGCGCCGCGGCGGATAATGTTGTTTGACCTAGGGATGTCGCACGTCAATAAAATGCATTTCCTTTGAAGATGAATGATTGGAGTACCTATAAATATATCAGATTGCACCGTTATAACACTGTCATTATGTTGTTACCATCCGTCCGATCCGGTAGGTATTGTGAGAACAGGGGAGACAAAGGGGACGAGATCGCACTTGTAGAATGCTTACGTAATAATAATTATTATTTCGGCGTATATACACCAGCCGTGCTCTCGCGTGCGACTCGTGGTCCGCCTTGACCCTGATCCAGATTTGACAGATCAGGTAAAAGTAAAATATAAGCAGTAGAGCGACTGACTCGCAGAATATTTAACGCAATCACTGGCGGTCCTTTTCCCGGACATGCGCCAGGTGCCGCACTTTTTGAAATGCCTCAAACGCACATGTGAATGTATACACATTTTAGTACAAAGTTTTTGTTTGTCTATTCCGAGGTTTCTTCGAAACAGTTTGGGCGATCGTTACGAAATTTGGACAGTGAGTTTGTCTTAGATCCGGAGATTAACATAGACATAAGCGGAACATAGCATAATTAATAGAACTCACATTTGCATTGAATGCACTGGGCGAAACTCTCAAAATTTATGAACTCGCAGATGCGTTCAAGGCACTGCGTGAAAGTCAGGAAAATGTATGCACGGCAGTGAATGCGTTACGCTTCTATGTAGTGCAGTTATACGTAGGACGCTACATAAGTCTTGTCGTGTGCCAACTATATAATAATAATATTATTTGAGACCACATCCATAAAATACAAGTAAAAAAAAGAAAAGACAAGTTTATTTGATTTTAAACCTAATTTTCTAAATGAAAATATCGGGCTTCTCTCGTTATGATATTCGTGTAATTATTTCGTATAAATTTAAGCGTGGCTTGACTAAACAAATATGTTTCGAGGAAATAAATAGTGCACTTAGGGAAATTTATCCACCTCTGAGAACCATATGTAATTTAATCGCGTCAATTTTAACTTTGAGGGTACATGGTTCGGCAGGCCGATAGAAGTGACTACTGATCACAGACATAACAGACTAAACACAAATCACAAATATTCCCTGTTCGCTCGCTCTACAATGATTATGAATCTTGCTATCCCGTTTTTTCATCCATTGGAATAAGTTCACAGAAAATGACGCGCGCAATGTTATGAACGTTCGACATATTGCTCGAGGGCCTAACGACCCGACGTTTCTTTTGAAACATCGGTGTAAATTTTATAATTTCCTAATAAAATTTAAATCAAACCATTTAAAAGACGGTGTAATTTAGTGCACATTTATGAGAAAGCGCAATGGATGGAAATACAAATGGATTATCTTTTCATCGGTAAGTAATTTCATTCGTCGTCGCGGCGATCTGGAATCAATTTTAGAAATTGTAATAAAAATAAGCATCGTAATAGTGTGAATTTGCAATAATTGAAATCCTTTACCTTAAAACAATATGCCATTAAAGATAGATTTAAAATTATTGCCAAATTAAGCAATATTTCGAAAATATTTTGATGCTAACAGGGTCGGACTTAGTATCTATTGTATAGAATTTTAATCCTCAAATCCTGTAAATAGCGGTCCATAATTTTATATGTCTTAGGGTTTCATACACAAAATGTCACTTTTAATGTTCAGACATTTTATGAAACAAGGGATTAATCGCGTATTTATGTTTATTTACATTAATTTGTTTTTCTAGGTTTCCTAAAGACCAGACATGGTGATATCTGGGTTGCAAATTGGAAGTGCTGCGTTGTAAACATTTTGAAGAACAAGATAATAATTAGATGCAAGTCCCTTCTGTTCTGGTGCACCATCATTATATGAATTTTTACTGCAAATAAAGAATGTGCTGCCTGTTTAATATAGCAATGTACCTATCCTTTTCATTATTATTCTTTTTTTCATGGCTATGTCCTCTAGAGGGCATCATATTCAATTTATTGTGAAGTCACATAGGCCTACCTGTGGACAATGAAGACGCTTCTAACGATAAGTAAGTAGGTACCTACTTAGATTAGAAGTTATCAGGCAACAAATAAACATTCATACAGGTCAAAATCATAACCCTCCTTTTTGCAAAAGCAAGCACTGCCGATTCACGGTATGTAGAATCGAGAGATCGAAAAGACGGTGTTAGGTATCAGGGCGTGGGTTTGATTCATTAGACACCTTACCTTTTGTTATAATGTCAAAATTAAATTATAAGTACAAGTTTAAAAAAATGACGAAGTCGTCAGGAGCGAAATATGCCAACAAGTCAGATTTTGTGTGTACGTTACTAGTAGAAAGTCGTAGCAAAATATAACATCTGCAGATGGGCTGCCTTGTTCCGTCCCTGCATTTGCATTAGTGTGTGTGTTATAGAGATGTGTGACATTTTGTCTCGTATTTCAACTCTGATTGTACTCTCTGCTTCTATATATAAATTTTTTTCTCTATGCTACTGATAATATCACTGGGGGTGTACGAAAACTATTGGATGCATGAAGACCGACGTGTGACATATCGACAGATCGAGCAAAGCTTCAAGTTAAGTCACAAATTCTTCATGACTTTTTGAAAATTCGGAAACTTAAATTCTTAAACTTGATACGCGGCTGTTTTTCAGATTAATACTGGGGCAATGTTTTCAGTACTTACCTAGTTTACAAGTATGAAGAAAAAAAAATTTAAAAACTACTACGTAACTTACGTAGCCTCAAGTTTATAGCAAGTGAGGCAGTTTGAAGCCTTTACTTTTGGTCGTGTACCTATCACAAACTGGGAACCACTGGGATACCAAAGTTAAGATTATGTTATAGTAAGTTAAGTCTGTTCAACGACATCCGTTCTCATATAGGTCTTGCAGTTTACTCTCAGTAATTCAGTTTCATTGCTTATTTCCTGTTGGATCTCACGGTCAAACCCTTCCGAGTAACACTCTACCCCAACAAATTGCATATTAAGTAAAGATATTTCAACTCAGTTGTGCGCGCGGCCCTATGTGTGGGTAAACCTCACACGTCACAATGACGCCACGCCATTGGCACGCCAAGTGGTCGCGTCACTGCCACATAAATGAAAGCTGTATATTTACAAGCGCACGCACACATAGCGCCGCGCGCACAACTGAGTTGAACTATCTATACAATCGTGTGGTGGTGGGAATGACCAGCAAAACGGCAGGCGGCCTGTTGGACTAATTATCCTGGTCTGGAAATTATTAAATTAGACCTTTTGATATATCTTTGGAAGAATAAATTGTCCTAGCCTTAGACTTAGTATTGTAGTGTATATTTTATCGCAGGTATGGTGTGGTTACGTCATCACATTACCGGGAGCCTTTAGTTGGGCACACGCTACATCTGGGGGCAAGGAAGTGCCTCCAAGCTAAGCAAGGAAGTGCCGCCAAGCCGAGCAAAAAGGAGGGGAAACTAGGTAGTTTTATCAAGGTTTCCTCACCTTTTCTCGAAGCGTTACGTCGGATTTTTATACTTTTAAATCTTCGAACTAGACAGTGCTAATAAGCTCAAAATTACAGGATAAAGTGGACATATAAAATACATAAAATTACATTTGTCTAGCGCCTAATATACGGCGATTTCGATACTGACGGTCTCACTTCTCATCAAAACCTCTAGGGAACTTTTCGAAGTTCTAGGAATCTGAAATTTGGTACTCGGAGTAGGTATTGTACACAAATAACAGAAAATTTAAGAAATTTGCAACCTTTTACCTCCAATCCCCAAAAATACAGAGAGGTGCAGATTTGCATGTAAATTGTACCAATAGGACAGTCCTAAAGTTTTTAGCTTTCAGCCTCCACCAAAATATAGATGGTTTTTTCTTTTTAAAAAATACATTTCGAGACCTGCTAGAAGCTGTTAGTAAGCTTCTGTTGTTGATTCCCTCATCCTTCCACTGTTGAACTATGAGGACGTTGCCTACTTGGGCTCCACGGAGGAACTTCTGTCTCGGTTGGAGCGCTTGCAGAATCTCTGTATTAGATATGTTTATGAGTTGCGTACCTTTGACAACGTGTTCGAATACAAAACCAAATTAAATTGGCTGCCTATACGGCGACGGAAAGAGTGCCACATGCTAAGATAACTACACAACATCCTTTTTAATCCCACAGCCCCTCTGTACCGCCGCGAATGTTCGATTTCCGTCCGTCGGCAAATCCTCATTCGCGCCCTCGCATGGCACTTCCCATTTGTTGCTCCGCCGCCTATGGGAAGTCTATGGAACTCTCTGTCAGATGACATTCATAAAGCTCGAACACAATTCTCCTTCAGAGAACTTCTGAAGAAGCACTTTCTCAGCACTAAATACTTAGGAGGTTAGCTCTCCCTGTGATAACTTTTTGTCAGCGAAACCATTAAGAGCTTATGAGGCTTGGCTAAACTTGACGATCTGAGTGGTGCAGTTGGATAACGTGCAGATCGCCACGCTGAGGACCTGGGTTCGATTCCCTGCCGAGCAGAAATTGAAATAATGTATTTTCTTGGGTGTGGTATGTATAATAAAAATGTATTTAAAGAAATAGTATATAAGTAGTTCATCAGTTGTTATACCCATAACACCCATAACACAAGCTTTGCTTAGTTTGGGGCTAGATGGAGCTGTGTGAATGAGTTCAAAAAAAAATTTTACATGAAATGTTTTTGGTGGAATTACTGTTAGTGGAGAACTGCAGAGAGCGTTGGTGGCCGAGTGGTTACGGTACCCGACTCGTAAGCGAGAGGTACCGGGTTCGAATCCCACTGCCGTCATATAAGTACCAATGATTCTTTTCTCAGTTCTGTATATTAGTTGAATAATAACCGATGATTTTACGGTGAGAGAAAACATCGTGATGAAACCTGCAAATTCAGGCAACTGAATTTGTATCCATGATCCTATCTGGTCAGGTTCCCCTGGTAGTAGGGTCACGGAGGTCAGATGGCAGTCGCGCCACTGTAATTACCTGATCTGCCAAATTCTGGATCAAGGTCAAGACGGACCCCGGGCCCTCGTGCATGAGAGCATAACCGGGACATTAACTGTTACTGTATGTCGGCGATAAATATTGCAACATGTGCTGGTTCTGCTACGTTGCACGCGTGTGTGCATTGCCCCACTTCCAGTCGCGTGGAATCTTTAAAGGCGCTATCCAGCCGTCTTCTAGGTCGGTCCTGCCGCAGTCTCGTATGTAGCTCCTTTTAGCAACGAGGCCACTGGCGCCGCAGTCCGCCGGTGGCCCGTGTTACTCTAAACCTGGGACCTGGTAATCTGCGCAAGTGAGGATAATATACAGCGGTCAAAGTCTGCTAAATATGTACATAACATCATTTTTTTGCAACCGTAACTGTACCATTACGACAGCCTAAAAATAGGTTCCTTCCGATAGCATTACATGGATCGTAGCGCTACGGCGTAGACCACTACGTAGAGCGGCTACGAACATTGTTATTATTGTCTGTAATTATTTCATTTTTAATAGTTACTAGTTTGCCCGGCGCGACTTCGTCCGCGTGTTGTCGTACCCCTACCCTACACTACCACTATCCTACTCCTACCGTAAAAATACTACTTTAAAATTTGACAGTATATAGCGTAGAGGGAGTATAACATAGAGAGGACAAGCAAATAATAATACCATGCATGAACAGGACCACAACATACAAAAACTGCTAAGAATGAAAAGGACGAAGACATTATTTGTTGTTCTTGTCGGAATATGAGATTTTTTGTTGGTCGCTATTGCAATTGCGACCAACAGTCGCTATTTGACCAAATTGGGAATAAGTTAAGACACAGACATAACTTCTGTATATAACATTTTTTCTCTATGGATTGTACTCTCTGCTTCTGTATAAAAATAATTTTCTCTATGAGTTAAGTCAAGCTTCAGTCCGACATTTTAAGATACTTTTTATTTGCCCGGGTTACAAGTGTTTTAGGGATACCACCTGTGGTACTGATAAATTACCTTAGTTGTGGCTTATTAATTTTTTATAGGGACCCTAAATTTATCTAGTGTTGTACGTTCAGTGATACATAATGGTGTTGGTTTACGTACCTACAGATTTGACAGAAAAAATAAAATCATTACTTACGAGTCGGATACTGTAACCGCTCGGCCACCGACGCCATAGCATAAAATGTTAGGAATTGAATACTCTATCTGAAAATTACAATAGTTCTTGCTGGCATTTTCGAGCACTTTTCGACACCGAAAGGTCCAAATGAATGATATCTTTTGTTCTCTGTTTTGAATACTGTCATCTTACGTGACTAAATGATTTGTACTCATGTCTTTGTTTTAATTAAAAACCGAAGATTTGGTAGTCTAGTAAAATGCAAAGACCTTACGGAATAAAGAGTTTCTTTTGTCATTGATTTATTCGTTATGACGTGCACTCTAGTAAATTTATTCGCAAGTCTGATCCGTACTGTCTCATATCTAAACTATTACATGATACGGGGATTTTTCAAACATTTTATCGTTTGCTTGCAAATTTATGTTTGACAATCAAGTTATTTGTCACGCTGCAATATTGGCGTAAATTTTATCCAAAAGGGATCCCGCTCTACATAACCACGAAGATAGCTAACTTTCCAATCTCTTTGCACCTACCCTACACTTACCTTGCTCTACAACTACCCTAAGCTTACCGTACACCTACTCTTTTTTGCATAGAAACCACCCCCGTATTATGCCCAACAAAACAAAAAAAAAGAAAAGTTCAACAATGGATGGGCTGCTGCTGGCTAATATTTGAGAAAGCGTGCGTCCCCATTGAGGGACTCATAACGCGTATTTTAATGCTCAATCTATGCTCGAATATTATACAGTTTGTACGTGTGTGTATGTTTGTTTTTCCATGCGTAATCTGATTGTGATGATTTTTTTTAGCACCTACATTAGGCTACTTCCCCCCTCCCCCCACTTGCGCGATGTAACAGGTAGCCAATGCGGGCGAGCTAGTTCACACATAGAAAAATAATCTTGGCGTCAATATTTTGGTAATACTCTCGCGAGGACTTGGGGTTTTGGCGATGGTAAGGAATTAAGTAGCCGCCAATGTTGGCAAGCGAAGATGGTGAAAAGGTGGAAAAGGGTAATTACCCACCTGGTCGGGTGTTGTAACCAGGGGACCAAGGGTCCGACATTGGATCGTCGGAAGTTGTATATATGCCGCGGAGTTGGCATATTCCGATAGCGCGATGCAGGAAAGTTAGCGCCATCTATGCGCGGATGCTTGCCAACCTTGTGTTTGTGTTATTCGCAATGTGAGTATCGTTGAGTCTTCTCTATTTGAGCGGTAGTGCGATAGATGTCGCCACAGGGTCCTTGGCCAAGATCCAGGAATTAGCAGATTTAGGGCGACTGCGAAATGGATATAGAACGGTTTATGTCATCGCAATTTTATTTATCCAAAAGTAAATAACTACAAAGCATGGACTATTAGTTTAATAACTTAAAATTATAAATTAAAATTACATCTAAAAATATTAAATTATAAATTAAAATTGAATCTAAATTAAATGTAAAACAGTTCAAATGAAACCTAAAATTATTAAAATCAAATCTAAAAATTAACAATTGCTTTATTTTTATTTAATCTGCGCGGTCGTTGGAGTTAGGTTGGAGTCGCAGTAAAATGTTGTCATTACTAAAATGAATACACTCACCGGCACAATTATTCGCCCACCCCATATTTTTCCATTCACGATCATATATTTCTGGCGTTACAAATCAGTCTTTAACTTCATAAATAATCAACCTATTTTAATGAGGTCTGTTCTGTTCTAACTATTCTGATTGCCACTGTTTTAGTATGAAAAACGCCTCTTAATAGTATCCCATTAAAAAAAACAATCTACGAAAAAGCTATCAGCTGTTGATAATGAAGATGAAACTTGCAAATACAGAGCAAATCATTGTTAAGTATATAATTAAAATCGTTTCCATCGATCGATTTATGAAGTTAACGACTGATTATTTTGTAACGCCAGAAATGTATGAGCGTATATAAAAATATGGGGTGAGTATATTATTAATAAATATTATTTGTTTTATAAACAATACAAACTGTCAAATGCCTACAAATTACCGACCGAAAATCCAGTATTTATGCAGGATGATTTAATTTATTTAGGTAATTGTAATCTAAATTCGAATGGGATACTGCCTGTGGTAAATTTGCACAGCTATGTCTATTTCATCTGATGAAAATTTCCGTGGATACAGTTATCACTATTTTGGAACAGACATAGGTATACAGCAGCCTGCTCAGACGTAGCCGCGGGGAAAAGCTAAACCTACTTAGTTAACCCAAGTTGATCTTAAGAATTCTAAAAGCAACTACACTTGCAAGCACTCTGCCCTATGCTGTCGTTTTGTGTATAATTGTAAGGTTAGAAGAACGTCAGCTCCTTCTTGACCGTTTGGAAGTATTCTGTGGAGGCCTCGACGAGGTCGTGGTCCCCTGTTTGCTCTACTTCAATGTCCGGTTCCTGTTCAGCGTCCTGTTCCTGCCGCATCTTCAGCTTGATCTCCCTCAACCGAGACTCCAGGATGTGCTCCCGATGGGTCTCGCGCTCGAACACCTGTGTTGACGCCACAGATATATTGTTTCGGAAAGTACTACTGGTAGTACCACAGGCCAGTTCTAATTCTTTACTATTCGGACCAACACGAATGTTCACACTCTATTTAATAGTGCATTGCGCTGGGCTGCCAATCGGCTCCTGTGACTGTGTAATCAGTCTCACGCACTGTCCTAAATGGCAACGGTCGTGCGAGGATGGTCGTGCGACGATCGGTTTTGAGGTCTCCTATTGGTCGGCGACATCCGTTGTACGACCGGAGCCAATTAGGACAGCGCCGGGTCTCCAACAAATTAATTATGAAGCAAAAAATGGAATCAGAAGCAATTACCCGTCAATTGTCGTCGTTGAAATATGTATGAAATTATTTGTTTAAATGTTGTGTTGTGGCGTCCAGGTGATAATAAATTATTTATTTATTTATTTAATTACCGTTACCCGGAAGCGTTTACCCCTCTAATAACGGAGACAGTGCAAAAAAATTTGTGTTCCAGAACGTCCCAGACATTACAAAGCAGTGGTAGGTTGTAATTGTAATTGTAACGCATGCTAGCGTGATATTTACTAGTTTGCTTGCGAATTAAGTAGCTAAGTAGGTAACAACAAGTAAGAAGGAAAGCAAGTAACACAAACACGCGATACATGGATATAGGGGAGAAAAGATATCGTGTTAAATTTTGGGCCTGTACCCGCTCGTACAGTATAGTATGTTGTAGCGGGCAAAGGCCTTCAGTCAGTAAGCGCTTCCTCCAGTATTGGAGAGATATGAAAGGGCTCCCAAATCAAAGTCGCCCAAACTTACACTGGTTAGAAGTGCCTTGTCGTATTTGTTGGAGGTCATTAAGTTATGAGACATTTCGAACATCGTTATTTGGCCATTGCTATTTCCGACATTTAACAAGGTACCCTGCAAAAAAAGAAACACAATATATTGTAGTATTTCAGACTGATAAAGGCAACTCTATAAAATATAAATCTAAATTAGATAAGTAAATTATAAATTTGTTATTTTATCTGTTTAATGCAGATGTACCTCTCTGTGTTTATATGTTCATTGACATTTTTAGTTACTCGTTATTTTGATACCGAATTGTATTTAGTTTTGCTTTAAAACCGTTTTTGCCCATTAGTGAATGATGTATATATATACCTTTAGTTTGTTAACATATTGGATTTGGATATACCTTGGAAATTGCATTCTTTAATGCTTAGATTTAGTGTGTACTGTTGGCGTACCTTATTTAAATAAAAAATGGCAATAATCTAACCGTTAATTTAAACCGAATCATTTCGCACTTACTGCGTCATGGAAGCGCATTCTCTGCACAGGATAGGGGCTAATCTGCACCGTCAGTATGGGCTCGTGTTGCCGCCGCAGCAAATCCCACAGCGCCAACTTGCCGTCCGCACTGCCCAGCGCCATCAGCGACATCCTGGTATTTTTATACAAGTACAATAGGGTTGTAGACTTGCATGTATTGCTTCATTTGAAAATTTTATGGCAACCCAATTTTTTGAATAACTTTAAAATTAAGCAATATGAGTACGAACGTTTGAAATTCACAAAGACATACAGGACTGCTACAAAATGGATGGATTATGGTAGAGATTCGCGCCGCGGTCTAGATGGTCGGCGGCGGCGCGCTGGAGAACGTACCCGGTGCGGCGCGGCGTCGCCGGCGTGGGGTCGTTTTTTTACTTGTGAAGTGGTTAGGAAAAAAGTTATTGCATTCAAATTAGTACTTAATTCAAACTAATTATGAGCAATGTTTGTAATTATCGTGAATGAAAATGATTTTATTCTGTTTTCCGGGATTTAAACGCGATCTCTTCGTTGTCAAGACAAACCCAGCAACAGAAAAAAATCTTTCACTAGGCGTACTTAGAGAAAATGAGCCCTAAATTTAGAGACGACTCCTTTTGCGACTACAACATTTCCACGGCTTCTATAGGTTTAAGAATCTTTACTAAGTCTTGTAAATAAGTTCCACTATTCGGCATATATTCAAATGTCACTCTGACCAATCTTAGTGAGCATCTCGTTTATAAATGCATGATTCCAGCAGTGTAACAAGTTTTGGAGCATAATAAGCACGATGTGTCAGCGAGTCGGTAACGCCGTCGTTATACTTGGGACTTGCTGACTCGCTTGCTTGGGACTTGCTGACTCGCTTGCTTGGGACTTGCTAGACTCGGCGGGTTGCTAGGCAACAATGTGTAGACAGTTGCTAGTTATTGTGACGAATACCTACAAGATAAAACGAAATTATCGCGCTAATTTTAATAACATTTTGAAGTCGACGCGAATTTGTCAATGACCCGGCGACGGCGGCGGCGCGCTGAGGTAACTCGGCGACACGCCGGCGTGGCGCGGACCTCTACATTATAGACATCCTTATTGAGTATAAAATAAAGTCGCTTTCTGCGACTGTTCCACTAACTCCTATTTAAATTATGCAACGGATTTTGATGCGGTTTTTAGTATTATTTAGACATTTTCCTCCGTTAGGTTCATAAGTTTAATACATGCCTAGACACCCTTATGAAGACGGGGCGAGTCGCTAGTATTTTAAGTAAACTTCTGGAAAAATCTGAAAGGCGATAATAAAAAACATAAAAAACGTTTTTCCGACCTCGATGGGCTCCATCTTCCACAAGTGATTTTTTGACGAAGCATAGGCGACCACATTATGGGCGACTCTCGGCAGTCCTCGCTCCAGATTTTGGCGCTCCAGTCGCCAACGGTGAGGAAGTTCTTCGCAAACCCGGGATTTCGCTCGACTGTCGTCACTGGACCGTAGTGTACCTGATACTGTGTACATATAAAAGTATAGGGAAGTTTAAGGAAGTGAGTGGCGCTCAGGTATAACACCCTCTTTTTCAAACAGAAAGTTAGTAACTAACTATTATTTGGCTATATACAGGGTGGGGCCTGTAACAGGGGCAATAAATTTAAACGCAGACTCCTCAGAGTATCCGAAGTTACCTAGACCTGATCCTAATGCTCCAAAGTGCTTAACTCAAAGAAATATTTATTTAAAATTACCGGCAGATATGTGAAAGAATTGCGCATTTAATGATAGAAGCATACAATTTGGACCACATATACTACATATATAAAGGTTTAAATTTGGATATGAGGCCATCTCAAATTTAGCCTTTTACAGTAACGGCGGACATTTAAAATAGGGGTTTCAGAGAGTTTGATAAATGCTGCCTTTAAATGTTCTTAGATGATGTTAAATGATAAATAGTATAGTAATGGCAAGTAATTTTTGTCTGTGCGTAATGAATCTTAATATAAAAATATATACACATTTTGTTCATAATGTATTACTAGTGAACCCGGCGCGACTTCGTTCGCGTACACCTACTTTTCCCCTACTACCTTTTTTTTATTTACTTATAAAGCTTCCCCATGAATCACTCTATCTATTATTGAAAACCGCATTAAAATTCGTTGCGTAGTTTATAAAATCTTAGCCTACATAAATTCAGACGGTGGGAAGACGCTTTGTTTTATACTTAAATTATAACAAAATTTGCTTAAATAAAATGTTTAACGGAAAAAGTAAAAGTACGGTAACATTAAAGTGTAAGTGAAGTGAAAAAAGTGAGAATGGTTACTAACTAACTTGAAATCGTTATAGATCCTATACGGTCATTATAAATGAAAAATGGTGTGAGAAACTTAAAAATGATTTTTCAATACCTATTCAACGATACACCACATGATATAGTTTGTAAAAATTCATTTTTTTATTTTTCACAAAATTACGATCGTTTACGTCGCGACTTAAACGATCGTAATGTCAGTGTCAAGTATACCGACTGGACACGACGGCATGCAGTACATTGCTGGCTCGATTAATTGTGTTTGAAAATAATAATACATTTATCTTTAATTTTATAAAATTAAAACCACGTGGACTTAGTTGTTGATTAGTTAAAGGGTCTATATTTTAATATTTTGTTTTTGTTACAGGGCCCACACTGTATATGTCAAAATTTTTGTTTGGCTCATAATTGTTTATGATTACGGAGCTTGCCGCGTGACGCCTAGAGTGCGTGAATATTTATACATGTGAAAAAAGTCAAATACCCCCTAAATCCAAATTAATAATTCGATCTCATTTGGCTGGGTCTATTTGCTGACAATGTTTGAATGAGAATAGCCATAACTAACCGAAAGTGGAATTCTTTCCATAGCAGTTTTTCCTTTCTTATTGCCTCCCAAGACGAGTCCGTTCTCCGTGCCGACCATGTAGCGCGTTGGGATCGTCGCTTCGTACTCCAAACAGGACACACCGTTGGCCAAAGCCAAAGATTGGTGTTCCGTGTTAGATTCGACAGGTTGCATGATCACTTCGCTGGTCGGTGCGCTCATGTTGCGGAAGTCCCACCACTTGCAGCAGCCGTCGGGGCCGCCCGAGAAGAACTCGGTGCCCGCCTTGGTGTAGATGAAGAGCACCGAGCGCGCCATGTCGCGGTGCGCCACGTGCGGCGGGCACATCTGCACGGGCAGCGAGCCGGCGCGCGTGTCGAACTGCGCCACCTGCCCGTTGAGCAGGCCGCCCGCCAGCAGCTCCGGGTCGCGCGGACTGTACTGAAGGTCCAGCATCCCGCACGGTGGCTTCAGCAGCATGTCGCGCGAGTTCGAGTTCTCCACGTCCCAGATGTAGCAATCCAACACCCGCCCGGGCACGTTGTACACGTCCAACTCCAAATGCGCCACGGCAAACTTGCGCCCGTTCTCCGGCTGCCACGAGATCGCAGTGGTGGGCCGCTCGTGCGGGTCGCGGTAAATGTTCACCGTCCGCACGAAATTCTTCTCTACCGGCGGTAAGCTGGCCATATCGTCGTAATATATGCGGTACATGTCGATTACATTATTCTGTTTTATATAATGATCCATTTTCTGTGAACAAATAATAATAGTAGGTATCTACGTACTGACATGAGCCGGGCTTGTATTCTGTATTTAGACTCGACCACGGCCTTGCGGCCGACTTATTCAACTTCCTAACTTGTCCATTGCTGAAGTCGTGCACTTCCTAGTTTGTTCCTTTGTCTACTTTGACAACCGAACGGTCTAGATTCTTGTATTATTACTTGCAATGTCTGCGTTCCACCGCAAACCGCGTTGCTCTAAACCAATTCGCTGTGACGGAGTTTCTAATTAAACTATGTAGATACCTACTATGGTTCTAGTAACATCGCAACGCAACCACAGGTTACTAATTAATAATTCTAGCATTGAAATCATAAAAGCATTACGATTAGCACTTTAATTGCCGCCTAAAAAATGCTAACACAACAGGGCTAACATGCAATTTTTTCACAGGCATATTCTACATTATCATAGCTTTAAATCATGGTAACGTACCGAATCCAAAGACATGACACAGTGATGGTATCCGTCCTCTTTCTCTATTTTTCGGCGATGCCTTTGAGTTACTTCGGGATCCCAACAGTTGACATCTTTAGGCCAGCCGCCTTCTGAGTGGTTTACCCCGGCGGATACATACTCCGTGCTAATTAAGGCATAAGAACATTATGATTACAATACTTAGCGAAATGTAGCTAAGTATCTATAGCAACTTTTTAAACACCGATGAAAAAAGAAGGATGTTATTAGTTTGACGTTTATATCTGTGTATGTGTGGCTCTGGGGCTCGGTCACTCTGTGTATCTAAATGGCCGTCTGTAGCATCGTAGCACCCGAACGTGTGTAACGATTTGGATGGCATGTCTGTCCGAAAGCCAGTTTAATAGAGATGGTTCTTAGTTTTGTTCAAGTTAATTCGGTTCAGTTGTGTAGAAAATATTTGAGTATATGTAAAATTTGTGGGATGTGATCCGACTTTTTCAGTCGGTTGGGTTATTATATTAAAATACTCGCACAAAAATGCCAATCACGTCATCTACAATTATAAACTTATTTTGGAGTCAATGTTATCCACACAAACTAACACCCACAGTAACATTTTAGGTACGTTTGCACGCCTCAACCGTTTTCCTATTTCATAATTCGGCTTGCATAAGGCACTCAGCACTGAACACCTGAACCTATACGGTAATCGGATTAGCTCCCGGGGAACACTGTCGATAGATCTCTGCAGGTCGAGGAATACGAAATGCAAATATTGATTACTACTGTGAATACACAGTGGGATTCCCGGAGGACCCTGAGCGTAAACATGATAGTATTAGCTCTCTGTGCTCTTACTAAGTCAATCATAGTCTTATGAATGCCAGCCCATGATGTATTACAGTAGATTAGTAAGGACTGGCAAAAGGCAAATATACGGCTTTGAGTAAACACGTAGTCAGGACGTCAATATGCTGTTTAAAATTTAAATGATTGTCAAGTATGATCCCTAAGTAATTTATTGACTTAGTAGAGGCAAGTTTGGGACAACCACAGACCTAAGTTTAGGAGGTCGATAGGGGCGCAGGAGTGAGCTATTTTTAGTATTTTTATTTATTTATTTATTTTCTCCCGAAAAGTTTACAAATACATTTAAAATATCGAATAGTTGATTGGGAGACAGGAGTCCAAACTAGGTTAGCCTGTGTTATGGACCTCCTGGCCTAGATAAGTGTTTAACTTAAACTTATTATTGATTGTGTGAGCATTGTGTGGCTCATAAGTTTGATACCTCGATAGTTGCCGCACTCTTGCACTAACTACTTGGAATACTAGTAACAAATATAAAGAAGTAATCTTACCGGATGGTGTTGACATAATTCTCCCAGAAGGGCGGTGTATTTTGCGAAAACTGGTTTACGGGGTTCCGCAAGATGTAATGTTTGGTCTCGACAGGGTTGTGGGTGATGGAGTCGCACATCTCAGGCCCCTGCTCGCAAAACATGGGCTGCCGCCCAAAATTCATACGGCACTTTCCATAAGGCTGATGAATATCCATTTTTAATACCTTCTAAGTATATGTAGGCAGTTATAAAATAAATGCGATTAATAATAAAACTGAAAATGTAAATTTTAAATAACTGTCAGTAAAATTGACAGTGTTGTGTTCTTCTTTTGCTGTTTCTTTGTCTATCGCTAAATCCAAAAATATTCTAGAATTTCAACAGATTCTTTACCACGATAAGTCCGAATTGACTGACAGTAGTAAAAATTATAAAATGTGGATATGGCAATAATCTGGGGGTAATCTGTCCTTGTCAGTCCTTGTCAGTCCTTCTTGTAAACATTCAGATATATGGCTTGAACTTGTACTTTTAGTTTGACTAAATTATTAATCATGCTGAAAATTATCACACTCACTTCCTTTTTAATTGTTTTGCCCATTATTTAATAATATTTTTCATAACTCACGAAAATAAACAATCCTACAGAAATTAAATTGTTTGTTATGACTTTTATGAATGACATTCTATTACTTTTAATAAACTAGTCATAAGTTGCCATACAGAGTTTTTTTTATTTTTTTATTTACTGTTTCGGATTTAAAATGGTCTTATTATATTTTCATATCGATTAGATCAGGGTTACGTAACTGGAGCTTCGTAACCAATTATGTACCAAATAAATTTCGATAGATTTTTCAGGATCATGACTCAGACGGAGACAATGCCTATAAATGTTATATTTTATGTATCCATCTTATTACTGTGAGTTTACTTAGAATTTTGCTGCAGGGTGTGTATTGAACAATACTATTGACGCAGAGGACTATAAAATACCTATTTTGATAGGGTTAGCACAGGAGAGTTAAATTAAATAAAACGTTCAACAGGTTTTTATTGGAATATTTTATTGTTTGTAATGGATAAACTTAAAAACTACCTACATAACCAATTTAACAAGTTTTTATACAACCGCTTTCAATAATAACAAATAGTTTGTACCTATGTATAATGTATCTAAGTAGGTATCAATCTACCACATTAAAATTAATAATTTATACTTAGTTAAATTGCTAGTACTTACCAAACGTAGTCTTGAAATATTATAAAGCTATCCGCCTAGCTAAAAAACTACCCATTTTTTATTTTTCTTGCTATTGTCACGCATACAATGCAATAAACCACATTTACAAATTTTATTTATAATAAAATAATAAAACAGTATGAAACGTGATGCGCCACAAAGTAATCGCACTGGCTGAGCGGCGAGCGCAACCTGTACCTGACCACGTGACGGATGACACGTGACGGACGTGGCCAGTGGAGAACCCTCGCGGGCACAATCCTGCGCTAGAAGCACCTACCGAATCAGTTTGATGGATAGGCTTATTACGTAACTCTGTTGCAAACAATTCTGTGATTACAACGATCTAAATTGTTACTTTTGCGGTTATCCGTGAAACTACCTTTATTTGAAAGAAATGCCATTTATGTTTCAGTATTAATATGATTTCGGCCGTGTGGCCGATACGTGTTTATTCTACCAAAAGTCAAAACCATTCAACCAAAAATGGGCTACATCGTTGAACAAAATTTCAATTAAAAACCAGAGCTACACAGTGGCTATTTTTAAAAATTAAATTAAAATATGCGATAGTAAACCGTGTTAACATTCTTGACACTCCCTACCCGCAAAAAAAGTATTTTATTACTCAAATCTTGTTAATAGCGGTCCACAATTTTATATGTATCAGGGTTCCATACCAAAAATGTACCTAGATGACATTTTAAATGTTCAGACATTATATGAAACAACGGATTAATCGCGTATTTACGTTTATTTACATAAATATTTGTTTTTCTAGGTTTCCTAAAGACCAGACATGGTTATGTCTGGGTTGCAAATTGGAAGTGCTGCGTTGTAAACATTTTGAAGAACAAGATAATAATTAGATGCAAGTCCCTTCTGTCCTGCTGCACCAGCATTATATGAATTTTTACTGAAAATAAAGAATATGCTGCTTGTTTAATATATTAATGTATCTATCCTATTTCATTTCGTGTAATGAACAAAAAACATGTCTGTCAATAGCCACAAAAATACCCTTTACTATAGTAAGTATAATAGCGGTGATAAGCAATGATACCTATATACGAGTGAACATGACGAAATTACAAACATTCCAAGTCTTGCCAACATTTAATACTTGCATATCCTATAAACACTTTTTAAAGACACTGTCTTATGCTCATTTGCTTCTAATTTAGGCTTAAGGATAGTGTATGGTTTGCATATAGGTTGGCTAAGGCACATAACAAAATAATTCTTAAAATTTAGTGAATATTTCTAATTAAGTCCATTTAATCATACTAATTAAACTAAAAAATAATAATCATCTTGGTGTAATGTCCCGGTTGTGCCCTCGACAACGAGGGCCCGGGGTCCGCCTTGACTCAGCTAATTACAGTGGAGCGACTACCATCTGACCTCCGTGACCCTGCTACCAGGAGAACCTGACCAGATTGGATCATGGCTACAAATTCAGTTGCCTGAATTTACAGGTTTCATCACGATGTTTCCCTCAACGTAAGAGCATCGGTTAGTATTCAACTAATGTACATAGTTCAGAAAAGGGTCATTGGTACATGGCCGAAGCGGGAACCCCGTACCCCTCGCTTACGAGTTAGATACTCAACCGCCCGGATGCCGACGCTCATAGGTACTAATTAAACTACACATATAAAAATACTATAAATACATACAACATTCAATTTGGTCAGGTTCCCCTGGTAGCAGGGTCACGGAGGTTACATTATCTGATCAGCCAAACCTAGATCATGGTCAAGGCGAACCCCGGGCCGCCGTGCACGAGAGCACAACCGGGACCTTACCACCAAGATGATAATGATAGTATAGTTATATTGTCATAACTGATCTATTAATATTGCCTTATTGCTGCACAGAATGCCAATTAAATTAATTGCATATATGCAGCCGTCATTCATCTTATGTGAACATGAATGCGCATAATCTTCGCAAACCACATTATACACACATAATGTACGCCTAATAATAAACAATACATAGCTACGGTTAATATGTCAAATGGATACAATGCAACGTGTGTTAACGCACACAAGAACGCGTGAGCTGCACGCTCGAGGCGGCTGCGTCCACCCACAGGAGTTTCAGAAGATGACATGAAATAGTTTTATAATAAGACCGCGCTAAGTCCAAATAACTTATTTAAAAAAAAACTCTGTATGGCAACTTATGACAAGTTTTTTAAAAAGAAAATAACGTTATTCAAATAAGTTATAACAAACAATTTCATTTCTGTAGGATTGTTTATTTTCGTGAGTTATGAATAATATTATTAAATAATGGGCACAACAATGAAACAGGAAGTGAGAGTGATAATTTTCATCATAATTAATAATTTACTCAAACTAAAAGTACAAGTTTAAGCCAAATATCTGAATGTTTACAAGAAGTACTAATAAGGTCAGATTATCCCCAGATTATTGCCATATCCACATTTTATAATTTTTACTACTGTCAGTCAATTCGGGCTTATCGTGGTCCTATTATAGGAACCTATAGATCCTATCACTTCTTTTTCCTGTTCCATATAATATCTTCTCATACTTACACTTAAGCTGCGTGGGTTAATTGTGCTACTAAACCTTTTTCTTTAATGTCATATGGTTGGCAAACAGGCAAAGGAACCTGATGGAACGTTGTCACAGCTGCCTACATACACGGCTGTGCGGTCACTATTCGGGCGCTACACGTTTGCTGACAAAAAATTAAGTGTAGATAGCCCAAAATTTAATTTTGGATACTAATTCGGACAAACCATGCAGTGCTCGTTTAGGCATTAACACAAAAAAATCTAAAACTATTTCTAAGATGAACATTGAATTGTTGTATGTGTTCAATGTTCATCTTAGAAAAATTTTACTGTTAACTTTACACGAAAAATATCGTATAACAAGAGCCAAGAACTTTTTAGGGCTACTCGGTGAATTAATAACTTTGTATCGTATTATAAAAGCCTTTTTATTAGTACAACCTATGTAACCCTGCTCTGCACATGACCCGATAAATTCCGGCCGGTTTTTTAAAATAATTTTTCTGTACATAGTATAAAACAAAGTCGCTTCCCGCCTTCTGTTAATCTTAGATCTTTTACATTATGCAACGGATTTTATTGCGGTTTTCAACAATAGATAGAATGATTCAAGACGAGAGTTGGAACAATAAGAAAAAAAGGTAGGTAGGGGTAAAGTAGGTGTAGGGTAAGCGTAGAGTAGATGTAGGTCAAGTGTCAGGTAGGTGTAGGGTAGGTGCAGGGTAAGTGTACGTAGGTTTTTTTTTGTTTATAATTAGACGACGAATCAAATTGCTTGTCAGCTTGGCAAGCAATTTGATTGCCAAACACATAATTGTAAACAAACTATTCAGATACGATATCAGTTTATTTATTGGTAAAATAATTTCATACTTTGTATTGAATGTTTCGTTATTTTATTATATTAGTGAAGTACATTAGACCGCTACCTTATAAATATATTGTAAGTCGCCCCTAAGGGCAACTATCCGCCAAAGTAAATGGGGCAACTATCCTTTTTGATACAGATATTTGCCCTTTTTATTTGTGAAATAAATAAGATTTATCAAACAATAAAACGTATTATACATTGTAATTTAAACCCTAATGCATGCATAGAAACAATAAGTAGACTGATTGCATAATCAGTAATTAAGATATTCAATATTAATTACATACCAAAATAATTTTGACGCCCGTCAAAGCTGCAGCGCGGAGGATTTATGCTCACAAGGACAAAACGCGTGCGCCTATGCTGATGGACTACATGGCATGCCTTCGGGAGGGGCATTTCCAATTGTGGTAGAGCGCTAACGCCACCAACATCCCTAACATAGTGTATTCAAAACTGGGGCAACTATCCCACTGGGGCAAGTATCCGGCTTTTACCCTATGTGTTAAAGATTCATGTTTCATTAGCTTTTTTTTTAAATATCTCGAGGTTTGAGTAATTTCTTGACTTAAATATTAGGACAAGCTCTGTAATATAAAGTGTAAAAACATCGATAAATCATAATTACCTATTAAATCCTAAAATATATGTAAAATTAATTTGAGTCGGGCGTGTGATAGTGATGTGTTCGTTGCTTTTTCCCAATGTCGATGTAAACAAAATATTCTATTGATCACGAGGAGTGAAACAATTGGGGGAGATCGTTCAGCATTGGAATGATGTAGGCAAATAATAATAGTTGACCTTCAAATTTGTAAGTAAATTGATCTGATTTTTATTCTTTTACTTTTGTCGAATGCTACTTAATGACGAAAAGCGCTGTTATATTATGAAATGCATCATATTATTGTAATAGAATTACAGCTTAGTGGGCGAAAACCACAACTGCGGTGTATGTTACTTCGTGTGAGTAATCGGCAGCGGTTTTTACAAACGCGCAGTTCGGATCTCTGTAAACATTCAACTTTGCCGCGGGGACTTATAACTTTCTCAGGATAAAAGTGACCTATGTCACTCGGAAATAATGTAGCTTCATATTAATGAAACAGATTAAGATAAATTCTTATTACATCGATATTGATAATATCGCTTATTCATAACCCATCGAAAGAGAGTATCGACAGAGTGGACAGCTCTTTTTATTTGCTGCTGACAGAAAATGAAGGTTTATTTATTTTTTGTCTCTGACCTGGCACGACTTTTTTTGTATGAAAAAGCTGTTTTACTCTGTGTTTGACTGCCATCTCACCTGGTGGTTAGTGAGCTGGAGTGAGTGTAGGGTAGGGGCAGGGTAGATGTAGGATAGTTTTAGGGTAAGTACGTGTAGGGCTAAGACACCACCCGAAAAAAATCACAAATGTTAAATGCACATCAGTGTGTCGCGTATACCACGGCCGCGTGAACGGCGAGGCGCCCGCGTGTGCGCGCCGCCGCGCCGTGGTGTGCGTCGTAATAGAGCGATGACGTGATTTCCTGCGCTGAGTTATTGCCACTGTGCCGGCGCTAAATAGGCGGGACGGCGTGGCCTTGTCACGGGGTGGTTGGTGACAAGGTTTGGCCTTGGTGTTGCCTAACCAGTGTGAATTTGAAATTCTTTTGAGAAAGTCGAAGTTAGGGCTAATTAAAGTTTGCGATATTTTTGTTATGTAAGATCTTTCCTCTCGCTTTCCTCTCGCAATCTGTGGGAGTGACTTCGTGAGAAGCGACGGAAGTCTTAAAAACCAATAGTCGGACCGTCACTAAAACCTATATTAGGTACTTTCCGTGGATCTAGAATCTTGAAAGTTGACAAGAGGAAGCTCATATAAATTTGGCCTAAATTCTTATTTTTTAAAAAGACGTTTTAGGACATTTTTCAGGCCTTTAAGTAAGTTTGATTTATGAGGTGACTAAACGAATTAAATTGCTCCCAGTCTAGTGGCAGCGTGCTCGCGAGACCTATGACAGAAGTTAAGCAACGCACACTGATACCGGTAACTAGCTGGGTGACCGTTTCGTACTTTGAGGCTAATCGAACTTCAGCACCACAATGAGCTCGCCACGTCTGTTTGGGTGTACCTCGTAATACCGTTGGCGAAGCGAGGTTAACCAGCGTCTTCCGCTTGGGACCCTGATACTTGTTGAACGGTCTCTTGAGCCGGTTGGTACCCCTCATGGTCAATGTCACAAAATAGAAAACTAATAGGAGGTCCTCTCCCGTCGTCCTCGAAAATTATTACCTAAACTTGCCGACTTGCTAGGGTTGCTACTGTATTTATACTGAATTTTGAAAATAGTATTTAAAAGATCGAATAGAATTTTAAAGATCGTTCACAATAACATGTCCCTTGCAAAGGACCAATATCTAATCCTTGAAATTATGTGATCATAATTGCTTCCCAAGCTGTTCAGATGTGTTCAAGTGTATTAGATTTTCCATACCAGCTTCAGACATTATGCCTTTAGTAAGCGTAATAATAATCTACTGTTTATTCACTTTTTAAAAATTCATCGCCACCTGATTATATCATCAGACCCTAAGAATAACCTTTCCCTGCCCTGGGATTTGACCCACTTCCCGGTAATCAATTGAATTGAAAATTTCATACACATGTAAATTGATGAAAATGCAATATTATGGTATTAGTCAGTTGATCTTATGATGGGAAGAAAGGTGGTCAGCGGTTTTTTTATATTAGATAAGAAACCATTACGTCAGTCACGTGGTGCCAGAAACTGTTCAATTAGTCCTAGGGTCTCCAGCGGAAGACCTTGGTCAACCTCGCATTACCATCGGCATTAGAACTCGTAGCGGTGCTGAACTTCGACTAGCCTCAAAGTCTGAAATGGTCACCCATCAGTTCTTGGAGTCTGTGTGCGTTGCTAGTATGTTATTAAGTAATCTTAGTTACGTACAAGTACTTTTATTTTATCAATAATAATATTAATATTTTATCAATAATATTATTATTGATAAAGTAAAAGTACTTGTAATATATTAAAATTAATATTTTATCAATAATAATATAAGTAATAATCAATTTAAGTCGAGAGTACAACGAATTCTCGCGTTAAAAATCGCGACCGAGCACTGCTTGAAACTGCGTGAGAATGCCTTTAAACGTAACGTTAAACGTAAACGTCAATGTGTGCGTGACGGAAATGGCGCATTGGTTTCAGTGGACCTTCCGCTAGGGGCGGGCCGTTCTTTATTTTGTGTCAATGTTTAGCAACCGGACAGAAAACGGGTAGCCACTACCCGTTTTCTGTCCGGCACACACGACGCGATGGCGGACACCGCATGACGTGTGACACTGTGACTGTGCGAGTTATATGTAATTGATGTGCGTTAGCTGACAGATAATAAAATGAGCTATCTGTCAGTATAGTATAGAAACCAAAATGGCATAAATATTTGGGATAAACCGCACAAAAGTCGTGTACGTGCTCTGCAGGTCGGCTGGTCGCACTTTGGATGCGATTAACTTAAAAGTGGAAAAGTTTGTAGGTTTGGATGTGGAGAGCAATTTCGGTAACTACCTAACCGATTTTCACAATTATTTCATTTACTGTTTTGCTTTGTTTAAATTTGTATGGATTGCGAAAGAGCTTCGGGCGATTCGTATGTACAAATATCATAATCATTATTCGGCGGGTCGACCGAGCGGGCAATCCAAGCTTCTTCTCCACTTCGCCCGGTCTTGAGCATCCTCGCGTCGCAAGCCGTTGGCTTTCGCATCCGACTCGGTGATGTCAATTCATCGCTTCCGGGACCTATACTCTGATACCGGCAGGCAAATATCTATTTCCTACATACCCCCCAGAGGTACGCGATTCAATACTTGAATAAAGTACAATATTTGAATGCTAGTTGGTAAGGCAATTAAGTTAAAATTTCCATAGACTATTAGCGAAGATGATTCAAGATTCATTAGCAATAATATATAATAATTTTTTATTCATGTCATTATGGCGAAGTGTTCAGTAAATGTAAGGGTACTACATCTGGAAATTATTTGTGTTTTAATTTATTGGTAGATCTTGCTAACAAGAAGATTCAAGCTAGTTTGAGTAATGAGTAATAAAGCTTATGGTACCTATAGGTGTCGAAAACTGTTCATCCTGTGTGTCCTTCCCACAGGGATGTATAGTATTAATCATCTTTGCCATAGGTAACACTATCACCTAATTTCCAATATCATTGGTCCTTCCAGTTGATGACCTACGGTGCGAGATGAGGAAACTTATATTGTGGCTGGCCCATCAATTCAAGATTGGTCTTAGGCAAGCGCAGTGTAGGCCAAACGCAGATGAAGGCTGGTTGCGACAGAGCGAGGAAAGTGGCGCTCATTGGGAGATGCCTATGTTCAGTATACCGAACCGAAGCCAGTTAATTACCGTTATCGAACAATTTATGTGATGACATAGAAAATTTAAAATTCCAAACGGTTAAAATTAGTAAAATGGTAATAAACTCGTAGATAATGAAGTGCAATGCGTACTCATCGTCACTGCTACGCGCGGGCGGGCGTCGAGTAAAAGTCACACGGGCCGTTCTCAATGAGGGGGTGGAGAAGGCAACAACTCATAAAATTAAGCTATTTGGATGTGAGTTAGTCTCTGCTAGGATCGGCGCGTTAACAGCTCGCTAGCTGTCTCGCTCGCGCACGCACACACAGCCAAGTGTAGCGTCACGTCCACGCACACCGCCGCGGCCGCCGCGTCGCCTTCTCGTCACTCCGCGCTCGAACCGGGACGAGATCCGTCTCGCGGCACTCTACGCGCCGCGGACGCTCATCCATCGGAAACCGCGAACTGCTTTTATTCGTGCCATCATTGGAATTTCGGACTCTCGACATCAATTGAGCGGGTCAATCCGCCAAAAATATTTTTCTGTAAAGCATCGAACTCTTTCCGAATATCCGTGACTACAACTTCGAAACTTTTGAACTTTTTGCCGCCGCCGCGTTATCCGCACCGGTGGCCAGTGTTGTTTACGTAGCTGGGTGTCACGTGCGTCGCAAAGGTGAGTGGGTTTCACAATAATTGTAATTTACTTAATCAAGCATTAATTAAGATCGTCAGATTAAAGATAAACTGTTTTAATGGGCCTAATTTCTGTTGCTTTAATTTAATTTAATTTACTCGTCATCTTGCGATATCTCGATCATACCTGAGACACTAAACTAAGCAGAAACAAGTTATTGGGTAATAAATCACGGATCATTTGAAAATGTGAATTTTCGTAAGCTTGTCATTAAAACAGGGTTTTCTCTTAAGGTATTTTTTATTGAGTCAATCGCTTGCGTTAATAAAGTAATAAAATTGAAAAAAAAGTAGTAAAGAAGTATTGTAAATCAAATATTTATGTGGTTTTCAGTACATTTATCTTTCATTATTGTTTAATCTGTATGTTTTTATAGAATTGTGATGTAACCGCTATTGCGTTATTCTTGCTATTGCGAATATTTTACTCGTGTATATTTATAACTACGATGTATAGTTATATGAAAAAATAGGTTATTATTTGAGAGAATAACCAAGTCAACAACCAAGAAGTCTTCATCCTGGCGGTAAATTCCGGATCAGCAGCTGTAGGCAAGCAAACCTTTCAGCCAGGATCCGTTTTTCCATTGAGACGATTTATTTTTCAAGATTATTTTTCATTTAATATTTGTGAAATGGTGGCTTTTTATATGCGGCGACTGCCATATGACCCGCACAACTTTAAGTTAAGCAGGTTCGCCAGAGCCTCGTCCGTCTGTCAGTACCGTCAGACCTGTCAGTACTGTCAGATCGCGTGCAGGTGAGGTTGGGCAGAGAGGATGGTGGTAGGGCCCCCTCCTAATTTAGTAATATACATAACCCCCATAAGTAACTACGAAAAAAAACATATTGCAAGTCAGACAAACACAAAAACATATTATTATTAAAATAAGAAAAAATATAAAAGAAACCAAAGCTTTTAACCGCATGAGCATGACCCAAAGACAGATATTGTCTGGATCTCACCTAGTGAGCTAAGGGTAGGCTAGGCGGTTATATTAATAATGTACTTATATATATTAAACAAATATTTCGGGCTACTGCATTTTGTATAAATTACATAGAAAAATGCATTCGTGCATGCAAATATGCATGGGCAGTTGCATATTCCCGGTATTTTAATTACTGAAATATTTCGATGACATATTTCGCGGTACAACATTTTATATTCATTCGATAGAAATATTAATTTCTTTTTTATCGCTACGAGCTATTCCGCGTATTTTAATAACTGAAAAATAAATTCTAGCATGAGCTGACATATTCATTTTTGATTAATTGTCAGACAAACCATTCAAGTCATGTCAGTTGCCGAAAAAGTAATTAAGCGTGCACTGAAAATGCGTGCACATTTTTTGTTCTGGGAAATTGAGAATTCCGCGGTAAATTGAAAACCCCACATTGAAAAGCCACAAATATTTGCGTAATATTTGCTACAGTTATGTGTGTGCTGAGAAAATTGATTTTGTTATTTGGTCAATAACATGGGTTCTGAAAGCTAATTTGTGTGCGCAATTGCATGGCGAAAGTGGACTAACGATTATATCTCAGTAGTACAGCGCATTCATACTTAAACGATTCCGATTTACAGCTTATACCAGAATAAATTTGATGCGCCTGCCACCCACGTAAAGTAATTTTCGCATGCCATTAATCTAAACACCAAGCAATTTAATACGTTCTTATTAAGATAGTAGAAATGTACCTAAGGTTTGTACATATTTATACTTAAAGGCTATTATGAACCCGTCTGCGATAATAATAAGGCCCATTAACAATACCAAAAAATTCAAAAAATCCTTAGTAATTATTTTGAAATCAAGTTTACTTTAAAGAAATTTTTCTTTAAAAATGTTGTGTTCATTCTGCGATGGGCCTTATTTATCTGGCAAGTTCACTGTTAAGGTTCCTTAAAGCACGCGAGCTTTTTGTTTACATTACCGCACGAGGGCAGTAATGGTTTTTAGCAAATATGTAAATATATTTTATGACGTTGTTCCACCGGGACAAATCTGGCTGGAACCGTCTAATTTCAAAGAATTAGTTGCAAAATACACAAAAGTATGTAACCATTATGCAACTGAATTACCGTATGCAAATAATATTACTTACACACAGTAATTCAGTTGCAAAATAGAAAACTATGCACATTATTACGGTTTAAACATTCGGCTGGGAACCAAATCAGATGTTGTTAGTTAGTGCCTTTGCTGCGAAAAATCATCATATTTTTCACAAAGATTTGTCAAAATGTTGTTTTTATGGTGATATTGAACAAGTTTCTGACTTCCGACTTCTAACCAGACGAAAGCAATGAAACTTGTCTATTGAAAATAAACTACTATTATCCGATTATTAGGTATTCTGTTAATATAGTGGAGTTAGCCTTCCTTGCGTTTGTTTCAAATTCGTTGTTATACCTTTCAAACCATCGTTAGGTAGGTATACCCAGTAGGTATATCTCAATGTCGCGACGCAACATATTTGTCCATGTGGTCTTTGGTCTTATTGGTCTATTCGAGGAGATGGTCAGTTCCAGAACCTACCTGGTTTTCTTAATATGATCATCTCAGCCTGTTCTTATGCAATTTGTCGGCGATGTCGCGTATTACGTAAGAAGCCCACCCAGACCCGTAAGAGAAATACAATTCAACATTTCGGCTCGGCCGGGAATCGAACTGTGGACCTCTGCGTGGCAGACTGGTATGTTAACCGACTGAATCACTAATGTCGTCAACTCTTAGTCCGGCAACAGCAAGTAACAGCAACATGAGATCGCTCTTGACATTCTTGATAGATCTCATATATTCTCGGTCAGGCTATATATATTTTTTGTATACTTATTTTTGTTTGACATGTTGTTTTGTTACGTAATATACTTATACACCGACGAATTGAGAACCTCCTCCGTAGTTTTGGATGTCGATTACGTTTTTCAACTGGGCGTTACTAAGCAGGCTGGCTTTTATTTGGCATTTATGCCTTGACCTATTTATCCATTTTCTATACTTCCCACCTTTCAATTTAAAAAATAAAAGCCCATGAGAGCAAGTTTGCCAGTCCTACTCGCGCGCGAAGCGGTCCGATCCCGTGTAACGGCAGTATAGCAAGCCAAAAGTAGTTAATGTTGCAGCGTTACACACTAAAGGGATTTCTTTCTGCTAAGTACCTATTTATTTTTTTACTACACATACATTTCTGGTATTACAAATCAGTCTTTAACTTCACAAATACCTAATTAACTAAAAATATTTTATTTTGATATCGCGATTTGATAGCCAATAAGACAACAATCACCTCTACATTTAACTAATTACTTGACCACGATCACTTTACGCCAGACATAATTTTTTCAAAATGGGGTCTAGTTATTAGGCGGTTTTCATGGTAAAATAGCTGCAAATCAGAACCGCATACAAAGAAATATTGTATGGCGTTTAGCGACCAAGTTGAAGAAATGATTAAATACAGAGGCGATCATTGTCTTATTGACTATCAAACCGCGAAAACCTTATTAAAATTAATTAGGTATTGATGAAGTTATAGACTGTTTTGTAACGCCAGAGGTGTGTATGTAAGGAAAAACATGAAGTGAATCGATTTGCTTGTTCGGGAGTGTAGTTTTTGACTACGACTTTGTCCGCACGGACTTCTAGTAAAGAAAGTATAAATACGTATTTGATTCCCTAATTAAAACAGTAAAAAACTAACAAATAGACGACTTGAATTTCTGAACTAGAATAAAATATTTTAATCGAGTTTCATTATTGGCATAAATAAAAAAAAAAGTCGACAACTTTCTACCAAAAACAATAAAGACTATTATTGCATGCTTTTTTTCTATTTTGGTTTGCATTCTAAAAGGATACTTATATGTATACTAATGTCCTGTTGCAATAAACTTAGGCAGCGTATCTTAAGATATTCTTAAGCATTTAGGAGTTACGAAATCGGTATCATAAACTTAAGTGTGATTTACCAAGTTTAGTTTAACACAAGGTTGGTGTTGGTACAATGCTTTTGTTAAGCTTTTATTTAACTTGCGATGTTTGTAACTAATATGTATGTACCTATTTTCCGGACAAATCTTGCAGGCTAATTTGACCTACTTGCCGGCGTTCAATTGAGCTGTTTGGTATACCTATACTTACTTATTACTTGGATGACAATGCATTAATATGGTACCACGGAGCTGGTCTGATGATGGACACGGAAGGTGGTCAAAGGAACTAATGATCACAATGATATACCCATAGACTTTGGGCTCGTTTGATTTGACTTGACATGTATTTTGAGATCGCGTATAAAGGCTAGTTATGAAAAAAATATTTATTTGAGAATAGATATTTAAATATTAAATCAACTTAAGGCTTAATATAACCTACTTAATCAACTTGTTATTCATGAGCGATAGTTCATAGAAGGTGTTCATGTGAACACACCCATGGAAACACTCCAGGGGGCAGCTAGTTAAGAATTCAATTAATGTCAGTAATGAAAATCCAAAATTTCGTTAATTCCAGGACCATATTAATTTCACATGTCCGGGAATGGCAGTGCCTGGTGGATATTTGATCGATCTGCTAGTCGGAGGTTTAAAAATATTATTGAATCCTTTTTCCATTACAAAGATTTTAAACGTCGAGGGCGTTTCAGAATTTTAATTTTGGTTTTATACCATTTTGTTTCGGAATCCTAAAACATTATCCTACCTTGAAAAGGAAATAGGAAATAACGTTTTTAAAGTTTTCTATGGATATGGAATTGGTTTTTCATAATAAATGAATTAACAATATTGTTAAATCAGTATATAAGTTATTAAGTAAGTGTTGACTAAGTTTAACAATATTTTTTTTACATTCTACTAAAATGCTAAAGCGTTTTGCAGTTATTTCTGTTCCACCGGTTTCAGATAATAATACGTAAAGGTTGCAGTTTGCCCCTGTGAACAGCAGCAGCGGGTGGCTCTCATTACATTACCTTGATTGACTGTTATATAACTATTCATCGCAAGTCAACGTGCGACATATTCCCTTTGACATCGTGTCAGTTCATTTCTATTTCGTTGTCCAAGAGCCGCCGGATTGACGTTTGTGGTGCATATCTGTTCCAAGTATTCATCCCGTTTCACGCTTTTGCAGGGCGCTTTTTGGAAATGGAAGTTTGAATTTTAGAATTGAATTGTATTGCTCGCTGTTGCATGACTTTGGTCGTCAAAGGGGGGAATGAGTATCTAAAATTGTTTCCTGTTATAAGCTTTTAAAGGGTCAGATTTTAAGAGATAATTAAAAAAAACGGAGGCAACAGAGGGAGCGTATGGTAACTATTGGGGGCAGCACACTAGCTGATAGTAGAGACACAGTGCGGATAAAAAACGAAATTTTCCAGACCTGGCATGCAGATCTGCAAGTCGTTTTAACTTATTAAATAACACCTGGGAATAACGCGTGCGGTGGGAAGGGTGTTCTGGATATTAAACGTCTCGGCCTAGTAATAAAACTCTAATCCAATATTTTGTATTTTGTGACAGACAGCGAGTAATGAAAAGACGAGCCGGGGCGCCGAAAATAAAATAGGTACCTGTTATGTGGCGCGGTTTAAACTACGAAACTTTATTCTTGCTACAAATAACATAAAACAGTGCTTCGAAATGCTTTTGAATCACTTATGTGTGGACTTACTGCGTTTATCGATTTTTTACATAGCCTTGGGTTAGAAGTCCCATTCGTTGGAAAGTAGGTAATAAAATTTTACACCATTAGATTTATGTGGTACCTATTTTTCTTTCATTTGTTGGAACAACAATGATTTTTTTAAACTTTAAATGTAATTTATTCACATAAATAATTTACTAATACAAAAAATAGATTGGATAGTTAGCTAGCTATTCGTGAGACTAGCAAATTTTTTTTGCTCTGTGACGCGATTTGTCAATCTCAAGTTTTTGTAAGCGGCAGCACCTCCAACGTGCACAGTCCCTTTGTTTCGTAAAATGATTTTTTCAGCGATTGACGTACATTTTAAAATTTTATTTTACATCTTGCTAGGCGTGCTTAATATACCAAATGGGTTTTATTGCTGATTTTTCAAAAGTACTTGGTTGGTCATCACTAGGTAGGCGAATTGGGAGGTCAAACCGGAATATAGTTTATGTTGCAATTGATTCACGAAGGAAACTAGCGCATTAAGTGTATGAAAGAAGAAATGAACGGAGGAAAGACGAGTGACCTCAGTCTACACTTAAGTGTGTCAAAATTGATTATGGACTTCTTATTAATTACTTAATTATGTCATTAAGCATCAAAATGCTAGTTATCTTTGGCGGGCATGGTAGCTATTCATTTGGTCAGTGTTCCATGAGCTTGCGGTTCCACACACTGCTTTCTTGCTATGTAATTTAAACTTTGCTACAAGTAGCAACTACGCGGTGATCAATATTTCACCCCAGCGACTCTGCTAATACCTAAACTTCCTAAATTGCGAATGTGGTAATAGCATGCAGTGCATTGAATTTGATTAGCTCATTATTGTTACTCTGTTAGGACGGAAGAGGCTCGGCTACGCGGGTTTGGGTAAATTTTCAAAAATCCGACTCATACGTAGCAAAAGAGAACCCGAGGGACGGACAAGAAGCGAGTAATTGAAATATCATTGAGTAGGAGTGCTAGAGTCAACGGCTATGACACCAGGATGCCGAAGACCGAGCGCAGTGGGGAAAAAGAGCTGGAAAGCGGATCCTGGCAGAGGCCGGATTGAACACTCGGACGATGATCTGATGGTGATTATTATTCTAGCTCTGTTATTGGCTATGCTGGAATATATGTGGAAATGGCGTATTAGCAGAAGTTATTCAGCGTGTTAAACATCAAAGATCTGGAATATTTGATGTGGAACTTTATGATATTAGCTACGAAAGTTGTTGAGCGTAAAAAGCTTTTACTTATTTCATACAGATACAGACACAGGGAATGACAGAAGGGGGAAAGCGATTTTTTTTTGTAGTGATAGTGATTTGCTATCACCACTGCGTTGCTGGGAGTTACATTAAGTAAGCTTTTTGTTTGGATTTCCACGGAACTGAATCTCGTTCAAATTTCGATTTCGAATATCGAAAGAGTCCAATATTCGTTAGTTAATTCTGTAACCTTTGTGAGTTATTTTTGGTGAAAATGCACTGCAAGTTCAAAGCGGCTCCTTTATAACGTTGAAATAAATGCACGTGCAAATTCAAAGCGGGTCCCTTGTAACGCACGCAACGTTTTAATTGAAAATCCATCCATGACGGCTTCATGACGTGAAACTCGTGACAGCTCTTTTGTTTTACAAAGAGCACACTGAAAGTGCTGCGCACCTGGCCGCTCAACCTAAATGTTTGAATTTCGAATGTTATATTTTTTAAAAGCATAAGAAATTCAATCATTGGTTTTTTATTTTAAATTGGCGGGATATCGCGTGTCAATTATTTTTTAACACAAGTTGATGTTCATCGTCCGTAGCAAAATGGAGTGAACGCAAATAGAATTAGATCGATTATATTTTTTGATTTTAGTAGTACACTGTCTCCGCTCGTCTTAAAAATTCTTTTGAGAAGAGAAGCACCTCATTGAGCACTGTAAGGCGTTGGTACACAGAATTAGACCGTGTCCGTGTTTCTCTCCATGATGAAAAGAACGCAACGGATTTGGATGCAGTTATCACTCTCATTAGAGGATTTCTTGCGGAAGGTTTAAAATAGATACGTATAAGTAATACATGCACGTGGATGCACGTCGGCACTTTTTTGGTTTCATGAAGCAAGCGGGTGGTCAAAAAGGGAACTGAATAAATGATTTTGTTCACGGCAAATGTCATAAAATCTACGCAAACAAAGTCGCGGGCACCAGCTAGTTATCAATAAAGAAAATCAATTTCCACTTATTTATCATTATTTACTTTCACCCTACTCGGACCACTTTATTTTCTTTTGAGAAATAACAATTAGATAACATTACCGGGACAATGTTGACCACTCAGCAATTTGCTAAGAGTTTTTATGAGATTTTCATATCGTCTCGTTGTATTTCGTGACAGGTGACAACTATGGAATGTAATGTAAGGTGACTAAGAATTTAAAACATAATAAGATAAATTAAACTAAAAGTGGAAAAACATTATTTGAATTATTTGAGTTAACTAGCGATGCAAGTACCTAATTGTTACTGAAGAATGGACTTAGAAAAAAATGCGAATATGCGAAGATTATAAACTTCAAAACTATATTACTAGGAATATCGGAATTTAGTTTTTACAATTTCTAATTAAGAGGGTGGGGGGTTTTTAGGGGTTGTATTAAACGTTACCTCACCGCGTGTACTGAGGAGTTACAACGTACCTACACACGTTCCAAATCTACCGCATCTTGATATGTGAATTCATATTTTGGGCTTGCGAGATTGACCAAAAACTCATAAGCTCACCGCACAATGCCGGTAACGTTGGCAACTTTATAACACGTCTAGACGTCGTACCACGTCCACATCGCAGCTACGAATTTCGCATCAATGAATTACACTCGTCTTAGTGCCTAGTACGATAGAATCAGAAATGAGGAGATTCGCAAGCGAATCTAGGTCACCGACACAACCCTAAGGAAAGCCAGGCTAAAGTGGCAGTGGCCAGAGCACAGCTCGAAGAACAGAAGGCCGATGGGGCAGTAAAGTTCTCGAACGGCGACCACCTACCGGAAGACGCAGCGTGGGTAGGCCTCTCTCAAGGTGGACCGACGACCTGGTTAAGATCTCGGGTACCAGTTGAATGCGGAAGACACAGAACCGGTCTTTGTGGAGATCTCTGGTGGAGGCCTATGCCCAGCAGTGGGCGTCCTTCGGCTGTTATGATGATGATGATAGTGTCTAGTACATTTCCAGTCGGTAAATGTACGACGTCCACGATCCGCAATTTACCGCGAATTCTGCAATAGTACCGATTGCCATATTAATTTACCGATCACTGTGCGCTCTCTCACACATACAAGGGCAAAAACTACCCATACTCGCCACAATAATATTCTAAGAGAGAAGAAGAAACCGCAGTTTGACTGTTCTTATTAAACGTATAATGTAAAAGGCTTTACACATTGGTACCATAGTACCAACAATATTTTCACATAGTTAATTATTTAATTCCACGTGCTTGGAAAGAGGAAAATTGTAGATTCCTATTTTTCTCTGCTTTTAAAACTTCGTTGGACTTCAAGGAATATTTAAATCTTATGAGTTTCCGTAGTATAGGTAGGTTTAGGTAACTCAGAAACTGTTACTGTACCTACCTAAATCGCGAAACCAGAAAGAAATTCGTACATTGACCTTAACTATTGCCCGCATTGACCTATCTCTGTTGCTCCCGCATTAATATATATTATGCGAGCGTGATGCAAAGATTTCGGTCATGGCGATAATATCTCGGTTGTGCTCTCGCGCACGAGGGCCACGGCCCGAGCAGTATAATAGTGTTAATAAAGTTATAATAAAAATTAAATTATTGCAGCCTCAAGACTCATAAAGTTAACGAGTAATAGTCGACCAGCGTATAAAATGTAGATGGATAAACAATCATTCCGTATAAATTGTACCTATTGAAAGAAGTTCGAGCTAGGTGATAATATAGTATCAAGAAGCCCTCTTTTGTATATATGCTGACAGTGACGTCGTGGCCGGTTGTTATTTATATTGCAAATAATTTGCAAATATAATAAAATTACCTCCCGATCCCGTTTTCTCCATTTTGAATTTCTTTATTTTGCCGGAAATGTAATGTATGACTTACCCTTATCGAAGCTCAGAGTTACCTATTAAAGCTGTGTGAAATACGTAGGAAATGTAGGTATATAATAAAATTTATTTCACGCATTTCCGGCTGCTTTTAGGCATTTTATATATTTCCCGATACATATTCACCGAATTAAAATGCCGCTAATAGCGTAGTAACGCTATTAGCGGCGGAATATTATGGAACGTAACGAAAAATAAAACTATCGCGTCGCAATTGCGAAAACTGAAGACTTGCATTTAAGAAAGAAACTTGACGCACTCCTGCCCTGTCACTACTTGTACAAAGCTAGACCCTTGATTGATATTAACTGGTCGTAGTCGCGGCACAAGCGCTGCGCACGCGCAGCCGCGGAAGTCCGCGCCGCCACGACGCGTGTGGCCGCTTTGATATCACCGACCGGTCATTCAATAATTATTCATCTAATTCTAAACTATAACCAGAATAACTTAGGACGTCATCCATTAAAAATGTTAAAAGGGTGCTTTTCAGACATTAAAAGTTGTGTGACGCTTTTTTGGCCGGTTTTGTAATTAGAAGTTAGGGATTTGAGCCTGATATTGTCATAATAGGGACAGGTATAACTGATATGTTAATCATTAAAACATACTTTTTATAATTTAACTGAACTTAGCATTGAAACCGCTCACTTTTCATTACAAGCCAATAAAAATAAACAAGATAAGAGGCACGTTTGACTCAAACTCACGAAGGGTACAGAACTCTTAAAACCCTTAAAATAAAAATATACATATTTGCTATACAGCTATATGACACACACTCTATGACAGTTAGCACCTTTTCGCTACGAAATCCTAAAACATATCTGTCTCTCTTTCATGTCCCGACGATTAACTTATATTTATTTTTTCATTTGCAACTCTCATGTCACTTTCTCCTATTAGCTGAGATGCATAAACTGACAAAGCAATATCAAAGCCGCGTAGGAATCAAAGCCAGCCCTAATAAACTGCGTCGGAAGACAGTTTGTCGGCGATGGGATGTGGGCCAGCGGAATGGAAGGGAATAAAGACTGCACAGCCTGCTCTTTCGGGCTTCACTGCCGCCGACGGGTTCTAAAAGCGATAATGACTAGCGCTAATAGCTTGATGATTTCCTGCATCGCCAACTTGAATTTATTTGTTGAATCGTCTAATTTTATTATACCACTTTAAAGTCGGACTTTTAAGTCGGGCTTCGATTGATTCAATAGTAATTGCGAAGTGTCGGTAAGTTGAATAAAGAATAGGAGATTTGGAAATAGCAATGATCGGATGAACGATGTGGGTGTTGTGGGATGGACTGTATATGGGCTGTTGATGTAAAAGATTAGTACCAAATTAATTTGTTTTAGATTAACAATTAGCAAAGGGAAACACACAATCGTGTTGTATTACACAAAATCTGAAGCGTCAGTGGCCTAGTCCGACTCGTAAGCAAGAGGTCCCGGGGTCGAGTCCCAATGAAAATCTTTTCTGAGTTAGGTACATTAGTTGATCACTAACCGATGCTCTTACTGTGAGGGAAAACATCGTGATGAAAGCTGCACTCCTCTGTAATGACCTGATCTGCCAAATCCTGGATCAAGCGATTAAGGCGAACTTCCGTGCGAGAGTACAACCGGGACATTAACGCAAAGATTATTTTTATCTAACCTATTTTTATACAATACTATAACTAAAATTGATAGGTACTATGATTATATAAACAAATATTAATTGCACATACGTTATTTACCACACCACTCCGCCATTTTGCATTTAGCTGTTGTAATACCAGGGTTCCAGTCATTTTTAATAGACAGACTTGTCGCGCTGTCTGAAAACTTTGTTCTACGGATCGTTTCATTTGTAATTTAATCTTGCGGAGAAACTCACCATCTCTGTTGCGCTTTGCCCTTTACTTTGCCCTTTTTTTGCCCTAGTTTATTATCGCCAAGCTGTGTAGTCTAATAAAAAATCAGTTCAAAATCTAAAACTCTACAGCAGAACAACTTTATAGCCTATCTGCAATGGGTGTTGGACTATTCAACACTTTTAACCTCTGGAGGAGCGAGTGCCGCTCAGCCCGTGCTCATGCGCATCATCTAACTACGACTAAGCTTATACACTACACAGTATTTTGTAAATCTAGTGTGAGTAAACACACTTGATTTTTGCCAAAAAGCTTGAATGGCAGTAACAATACCTACCCACCTACCAGGCAGGTAGGTAGGTATTGTTTATGTCATAATAAGTAAATTGATCAGAGTATTAGGTCTATATAACATTTACACTCATTTAAACCTTTGCTTTGCCTTAATTTAAAAAAATAAATCATATCTACTACAAATTCGTTTTACAGCCTAATGTAGCATCCAACAATAAAGGTGTTGTAAAACTATCGCGTTAGTAACGACAATGCGGACTGCGGCTCGGTTCCACACACTCGCGCAGTTAGCCGGCCTCAAAGGGGCTCTGGCGTCCATTTAGCTCGCACTCTAGTTTAAGTCAATCAGACCGCATTTACTCACTCAATAAGACTCAAATTGAGCGTCTGTTTGTTACAGGAAGCGACTCAAAACATCGCCACGAGACTTCAAAGACCGCAGTCGACATCAAACGACCTCTCACCAACATCAATCCCAAGTGGCTATTAAACGCTAATTCAATCATAAAAACAAACATGACGGTATAAATCCGTACGAATCGCAAGTGAATAATTTAACTCAGGGCCGGGAAACAAGAGGACGTTGCAGGACAGAAAGAGATGGAGCAATTTGTATACGATAATATTATTGCGATGCAGTCCATGCTTCCAACTTACTTGTCGCTCGGACTGATAAATCCGATCGAGTTCAACGCGTACGTGGCAGCGGCGCACCGCTACCTGAGTGGGCCGCCGCAGCCGCCGCCGCTGCCGCCGCCGCCGTCGCCGGAGGAGTACTACCCAACGCCATATTACACAAATCAAGGGACCTTTTGCACCGAGCCAGACGAAGAAAAAATGAACATTGACGTCGATGGAACTGAAGACGTCGAAGCTCCCTTTCCGAATCCATCGCAGGATTGTTTACGAGAGCCGGATCCTTCGTTCATTGTTTCTTCGTTCAGTGAATCGAAAGCTGGCCGCGTCGATGTAGGTATATTAAAGAAACCAGTGTCCCCGCCAGTTATTAACATTGGCAAGGCCACGCCGAGCAACTCGGCGCCAAAGCCTAAGCACACAATAGATTTTATAATGGGGGCCGAATGTGGACGGAACAATCCGGGGCGTAACCCCTTGCTGTTCGCCAATTTGGTGCAAGTGGAGAATAATCTTGAGCAGATGAAGCCGAATGGCTGTCAAGAGAGGGGTTTGTTCGTGTGCAGAAGTGCCCCGGCTGAGAAGAGGCATAGGCAGAATGCGCATAAGCATAGATTGCAGGCGCAGCTTCTGCAGCGCGGGGTGGCACTGGCTCGTCGCGAGGTCCCCGCTGCAGCCTTCACCGCGGTCTCCGACGACCAGCCCCTCAACCTTTCATTGCCGAAGACGAAGAAGAACACGGGTTCAAAGATCGACCAAAAGACTAATGGTGAGTAAATAGATTATATAACAAGCCTATCTGATGCGAATTGTTTCATATCAGCGTCACATTTTTTTTGCGCATTGTACCCCTCAATGAATATTCAATCATCTGGAGCATCTCGTGTATCTTTATCTTATTCGCTTAAAATAAAATGCTTAAAGAGCAAAGCTGTTTCAGATTGAGCAAATAGCGATTTTTATATTTAGTCTATTGATAATCTCTATACAAATTCTGAATGCCCTTTCGTTTTCCATAAACTCGTTACCGTACAGAGGTTTTATGTTAAAATATAATTTACATGTCTGTCGTGCGATTTGAGGAGAAACATCCAGGCAATAAGCTATTGGTCGTAACAGCTGTGTCGTCCATCGGACTTAGGGTTGCCAATTTATTTTTAGTTGCGAATTTATGTTATGGATTAGTAGTGAATGCACCGTTGACGCGGGCTTCTTGCGTCTCGATTGGGAATGGAGCGACTTCTGTTGACGGCGGCGAGGACGTCCGTTTTAACGTCTGGACGACATGGAGCACGTTCGTCGTCTTGTTTGGTCTGCACTCTGCGCCGACCACATGACAATCGACTACTTTGTAATTTCAACCCCAAGTACTTGCAAAATAAAACTTTGCTTTATCAAACTTTCAAATAAATTCATTCTCTATCAATATTTCGTGTGCTTTTTTTAAAAGAATACATTTTCAATTCGTACACTCATGTAACTGAGCAGTTGTAATACGTTAGCTCTTTCATAATTGGGTTGCTTTTATCAGGCACTATATTAATCGTAAGTTTAAGTAATTATCCCGGAAGATCTGAGAGCGTCCGAAGGCTAAATTTGTGGTTTGCAGGTTACAAGACCCAAGCACCGTGGATGAATAAAATTGATAGCTCCGTCAGAACTGACAATGTCGCTGCTGCTTTACTGAGTTACTAAAGCAGCTACATTTCGACGTTAACCCAAAACCGAAGAGAGATTAAAGAAAAAGTCCGATAATTATTTCCATGACATTTTGAGTTGTGGACTTCTTTAGTGAGCCACTCAGTTTTGATGGACCATTTGTTGATACAATCTAATTATGTCAGATCCGTTACAAATCTCGGAGGGCCGCCGAAACCGCTAATAGTCCAATAAATCGGGTTGTCGGTCCATTCGTAAAGTATCGCTATAAAATAGGAAGTGATCTTTTGAAGTTAGTCGTGTAATTTACGTGAGGGCGACATGCGTTTGCGGCGGGCTTTATGGCACTGCCCGAATGGGACATTGTTTTTTTGTCGTCGACGCTACCGTCGCTCATAATGTAAGGAGAAATCGTGTACAAGAGAAACTGCCAAAGTTACTAAAATTTCTCGCTAAAGTCGCTTCCCGCCTTCTGTCCCTATGTGTACGCCTATATATGCCTTAAATATATATATATATATATATATATATATATATATATATATATATATATATATATATATATATATATATATATGCTATATATACGCCTTAAATATATGCAGTTGCGTAGTTTAAAAGATTTACGGATTTTAATAAGGTTTTCAACAATAGATAGAGTGATTTAAGAGGAAGGGTTAAGCAAGAAAAAAATTGTAGTGGTAAACTGTACACAAACGAAGTCGTGCCGGGGTCACTAGTTAATTATATTTTTTAAAGTTTTATATCGCGCAGACCAAATAAATTGATAGTATTGCTTCACTTTTGCAAACTATACTAGTTTAAACGAGTACTAATTTTAGCAAGAAGAAAAATATGGTCCTCGCTCATTGAAAAATTAAAAAAAAGTAAATAGTTATTATCAAGGACGTGAAGGAGCGATAATATAAAATCGTACCCAGCGAATCGGTAAAGTATGCCAAAGATGTTTCACTTCCAAAAACACGTAGGTATACGAGTTTATGTACCTACCTAATATGTTGTTCATGGATCGCTTCTCAAAGATTTACACTTCCCTTGTTTGGTTGGTTAGCCGGCCGTGCACAAATATACTTCTGTGCTTTATTTCGCGGTTTTAGAGCCGTAAAATTTTGTTTTATCGACATTTGAAAACAGTTCCTCTAACTATAAACGTCTGTTGTCTTTTTAACCATTTTTACTAACGGCCATCGGTACTTATCTAGGTTTTCTTTTCATTATATTACAAGGAAAATATACATTCCAAATCACATCAAAAATGGATATAGTAAAAACATTAACCAAAGTGTTTAAATAACTACCTAAACCTAATGTTTATGAATATGCTCAACTTACCTTCTGCTTACTCGCAAATAAGTGGACGAGAATTCCTGGTCGTGATTCCTCATGTAACAATCGACGGAATCCTCGCAATTTGACACCCCTGAGACATGCCAACAAGCTTTTAAGTTTCTGTTGGTAATGAATGAGCATAAATTACCGTTTATTATCGCGTGTTAATATTTAATATACAAATGATCATACTAAACGCATTCCATTGCCGGGGCGCAACTGCTGCTATCAATTTGGCTAAGTTCGTCGCAATTACAATAACTTTGGTAAATATAGATGTGTTCTCAATGCGTGCTAAAATAAGTAATTGACGACGTCTCGCTGCGTAGGCGTCGAATTAAACTATATTAATGTTTGAGGCGGCCGATATATCAGTCAGTAGCACGCGTACTGGCCGGCTAGCGCTAGCGAACTGATCGCCATTAATTCGCCCTTTTAGCATGTCCTAGGCAATTAAAATACTTGGCTTGTACACAGCCGCACTTGGCAGCCACCCGCTCGCCAGTTTGTTTCTCTAATAGACGATTCCCCTCGCGCACTGTACGGTCAACTGTCTGTGGCCAATAAAACAATATTAGGTATGACTAATCAACTCCTAATTGAGAGAAAACGATTTAAATTGTATTTACGCAATGAAACTGTTGGCCCTACTTATCAATGAGGCGCTCTTTATAAGTCATTATCTTATTATTGACTATTAACAAAGCGGAAAAATGTTGGCGATTGCTTCCAAACAAATTATTCGCTTACTTGGACTTTACCTACTGCTATTATCAGTTTGTGATATGAATATTTTGCAATTTAATTGGACTATTTGGCTTTTGCCTTTGAAAAAGCTGCGGCGCGGAAATATTGTTAGCACTAACTGCACTTGTAAGAAGAACCCGAGCGACGGAGTTCGAGGTCTCAATACAACTTGTTTACGAACATATACTCCGCTAGCGATAGAACGGCTTAGCGCGCTCGTAGTCCTCTAAGGGCTTCGGTTTCAGATAGTTAAACTAAAGTAAGTAATTGTGCTTCAAAAGGTTGTTCATAATAAAGTCAAAGCGGCCGTTACTAAAGTAGATGCTCCAAAGGCACTTGGGAGCTCGGGTGCAATAAACATTTTGAAGAATTTACAATGCGCTATTAACCGTTGGCCATCTGTTTGATTTACTGTGCCCGATGTTAATTGGTTGCCGTGATAATGACGGGAACCTATTTTATTGCTTCTATTTTAGTATTTGCGATATTAGCAGTGTTCTTAGTTGGAATATTGGGTTTTACGATTGCTCTGTAACGTAACTATTGGGGCCGTGATTCATTACGAAATGGGGCTTCTAGTCTAGTCATCATTGGCGTGCTCTATAATAATTGCAATATAGAATTGTAGCTTGTGCCGTTAGTTAACTCCCTATCTCTATGGGACGAGTGTGTATATAGTACCAATTGGTGTATGGTCATCTTTAACCGATAAGCGCTGGTCACGCGCAGACTCGTAGAAAGCGCGCGAATTCGATTGTATTTATCTCAGAAAATATATGAGCGTTAGTTTGTTGAGACAAGAGTGATTTTGCTATGTTCACTTGTAGATTGACGCGTCGATTCGGCGCTAGCTTGAATTGAGAACGCGGTCCTCATAGTCACCTCGTTTCCAGGGCCGCTGGAGCTGACCACCGCAACAACCCGCAAGCGTCGAGAGACCGCGCACTCCACGGGCTCCGGCGGGGGTTCCGGAGGCTCTGGGGGCTCCTGCGATGGCTGGGAGGACATCCCCGTCGCGCGCCACAAGAAGGTTCGCACCACCTTCAGTGGAAGGCAGATTTTCGAACTGGAGAAGGTATTCGAGATAAAGAAATACCTTTCATCGGGCGAGCGGGCCGAAATGGCTAAACTGTTGAAGGTCACCGAGACTCAGGTGAGATCGCTGTTTTTACAAGCTTTTATTTATCTTGCAATGATGAATAACAATGGCAAGAATGTGAAAATAATGTTTCGGGAACTACTGCTCTCGACTAAATTGGCCACATTAAATTAGTGTCAAATTTAAATATTCTACTTCTATCCTTGGTCAAACTGACTTCAGCTGTCACGTTATCTAGACATTGTCGTTGTTTTGTTGTTGTTATGTTTAAATGTTCATGTGTATATTATTAGATTTTTATTGTGTGGGAAATTTATTTTCAGTTATATTTTGAGTTGTACAAGAATGTATGACCGAGTTTAGAGCAGATAAGTTGCTATGCGATTTGGAAGATGTTTACGACCGAATAGCAAAGATTATCGGTAAGCAACATGTATCTCAATTTTGAAAATATTCAATAAAATGTGATGATTTGGAAATCATTTGAATTTATGTAAAATTTTGTAGTATTATTTACATTTATTTGAGGTTACAAAATTAACCGTCAAATTATAGTATACTGTTATAGTTTTGATCCTTTTGTATATTTTTCGTAAATATTATTATTATTCATTGATATTTTTGCGTTCAGGTGTATCTAAAATACAATGTACGACTATTCGGGGCTAGTGAAATGGAACCCAGGTTCAGGGGAACTTGGAAAATATGTTTTTAATTGAGGAGGATAGTCTCACAGTGGCTGGTCGAACAGAGAAAGAAACAGAATATAGTTAACAGTTTGATATTACATCGTTACCGGCATCCCTGTTGCTGTTTATAAATTAATTGGATTACCTAAATATGTAGCAGACTCTTATTTCAATTTCCAATACTTCCCATTATTCTTAATCTAAATCCATCATAATGTGACAGCTGAAGGGGCAGCAGCGTCTTCCATTGATATATTTCCAACACTGCGATTTCCAACCCGCCTGCCAAGCGTGGGCTGTGATGATGAATTTATTGTTGCAAGAGCAGTAATTCCCAAAATACAAAAACTGTATTATTAATATTTCCTACTCTTCATAATGAAACTCTTAAATTACAAGGGCAGATGCGAAAGTTCGTAATGAGATCTGTTGGCATTTTCCGATTGATTGACTCTGATAAAAAAAGTCATGTAATAAACCTCCCATTTTTTCCATCTTGGTATTTTACTTGGAGCTGGCCTTATGACAATCTTGATTATCCCTGTCTTTACTAACCATACTAAACTAGCCCTTTCGGCTGATGTGGTTTAAGTCCAGCAGTGGACTGTCGTCGTGCAATTTGATAAGATATTAACAAGTAGCAAAATTTTTAGACATAGAATAAATTGGACATAGAAGCAGAGCATAGACGTGAAGATAGTGTTCTTAAATATTTTAAGTTCATAGACTGATACAGTACAATGATACCATGTAAACGATGGTGGCGCTACAATTTTACTTTCTTGCCAGACTATTTGTATGTTTGAAAATTGTCCGTCCAAATTTGCAAACCATTTTTCGACCATTTGTTGGTATTCGATTAAACTGAAACTTGGCATAACTTGGATACTATGGAGCTGGTCTGATGATGGAGTCGGTTCGAGGTAATTGGAACTAATGAACGCATTAAGATAACCCCACCGTGTTTGGGCTCTTTGGAATGGTCTTGATGAGTAGGCACTATACCGCGCAATACAGGATGAATAATATTTTTAATTATAGAGCTTGTTATGAAATAATATTTTTCATTATAGAGCTTATTTGTCGAGTAAATCAAACAGAGTAAGTTGCTCTAGTTTGGCCGTGTGGTATCCAGCAGAGTAGAATAGCACCAACCCCATATACTCTCGGGTGTCCTACAAGGCGACTAAAGTTTTTGAAGCAAAGATAGGCCATTGGTAGGACAATGGGCTGCAGCGTTTATCATTTTTATATTTACATCACTGTGATTTCCAAGCGTGGAGATTACAGCAATAACCTCCCCTCTCCTGGGCCCTACCAGAGGCCCTACGGCCTGCGGTGGACGAAATAGGCTGTGATAATGATAATGAAACTGCTCTAGATAGATTTCAGTTTAGAAGATTGTAGAGCAACTTTCATCACTCGATGTGGTTCAAAGTTTAAACCCTTCAACTCGTTGCGTCTAAATATAACCGCCCAAATAAATCGAGAGACAAATTGAAAGTCATTCAACAATTGTCAGTGAATAAAAATAGTTTGGGGCGAAGTTATAGACAACACGAGCGGTCCTTAATGGGTCATCACATCATTTACAGCGGAGCGTGCTTCCGACCGGCGGTTGTTCCACGAAATCTCCAACAAAATTAAACGTTTTAAACTGTAACCCACACGTTGTCCATGTTATTCTTCATTTATGACTGTGGCCCGCGCAAGGGGCGCAGGCGGCCGGCCGGCGACTGTCGCCGCGCCCGCGTCCTCGTAAGCAACACCGGTACCGTTGATGCTAAAACCATCATAAATAGCAAAAAATCCCACTTTATAACTATAAAAAAATTTAATACTTAAAATGAAGCGTAAAAATCAATCAAGAATTTAAGTATTTCCAACCAGAGAGAATGTACGCTAATCACTTACACCACAAGCTTAAACGTTCTAAAGTGAGATAATTATACTATCACCAAGGTGGCTCGGGCGGGGGGTGTCCCCCGCGACGTGACGCGACACATATGGCGTCACTAATTAAAACTATGGCACCATGGCTCCATCGGGTTTACACCGCTCATTCGGGCTGCGACACAACTCACTGGAACATATCTCATTTTACTAGTGGCTACAAGTGATTTTGTCCCAAATTAATAGCAGCGGTTAGGATCGGGTATTAGCTTTGTAGTGCTAGCGATTGATTAATTTCGGCTCAAATTAATATCCGACTGCACCAACCTGTGGTTGCACGTGGAGTCAAGTGCTTGTTCTGGAATTACTGTACCGTTCACAAATATTTCGGGGTGCAAACAGGATTGCCCGATTCGGATTTGAATTTCGAATGGTTAGTGCGACGGGGGCCGCGTGTCGCTCGCGCCGGTAGGAAGTCAATTATCCCGGGAATGTTTTCGTTAACGACTTGGCGACAGAAAAAAGCGCGCAAAAAGACATGGAAAAAAATTAAGTGGCCTCCCCCGTGCGGGGTCATGTGTGGTGCAGCTAACACTGCTTCGTTTATTTATGACTTAACAGACAGAACAACGAAACGGGCCGTTCTAATAATGCCGTGACAGACGCTTCGATCCGCAATACCCGGACTTGGAGTGGCTAAAACTAGTTTCTTGTCGAAAATACGAATCAAGTATTTCATGTCCAACTATGTTTACATCGGAATTTCTGAGTTTTCTGTCGGTGTAGATTGCAACAACTGGGTTCACAAGCTGAATTGTGATCTGGGTTCACTTAGCCAAATCATTAATATTATATTAGCCTGTCCCACTGCTAGCTAATGTCGTCCCCCGACTCTTCCACATTACGGTCAAGGGCTATTGATTGTCATTATCGAACGAATGAATAATATACTAGCAGTTCGAGGTTTCATGTCGGTGCAGCTTGCAACGGTTCACAAGCTAAATTGCGATCTGTGTTCATTTTTCTTAGTGAATAATTAGTAATATTATATTACCCTGTCCCACTGCTGGGCAAAGGCCTCCCCCCGATTCTTCCACTTCACGATAATTTGCTATTGATTGTCATTCTTGAACGAATGAATAATATGAAAGCTTGTTATGAAAAATACTATAAAAAAACGAATGAATAGTATTTAATTTTAATATTGTAAAATTTCCACGTGGAGTATTATTTGAAGCGTCTAGCGGCTAACTAATCATGGCGATTCAATTAAGTAGCTAAATCGCTGTTTTATTGTAAACGATATATGTAGAAGTTGAAATAAGATACCCATGCCATGTTTAATGTTCTCCATTATACAAATAATATATGCCGACGCATTATATTAATTACAAATGTTTGCGTACAGGTGCATTATGCGCTGCACAGTATTTGTTTATTCGCAATTTATTAGGATCATCATCCCCCTGCACTTATCTAATTAGGTGGGGTCGGCGCAAACATATTTCTCGTTTGGTATAGCAATTATAACTATAGTAGTTTAATTCATAAGGTCTTGCGCGAACGCACAGGGTTCTAACGTAGTGATGATTGTCACTATGCGTCCGTCAAAATGAATGCATAGCCAGAGTACCTAAAGGACGAGCAACATTGATAAATCGTAGGGCCGTATTGAACGGTGTAACGATAGTGTAACGAACAGCTAACGAGTGCTGCAAAGTTACATTACGTGAATACGAGTAAAAGTCTGCCTTCCGAGAGCAAATATGCACAACTGGTGGACCCGGCGCAACTTCGTTCGCGTACGCCTACTTTAGCCCTATCTACCTGTTTTTTCTTCCTTTAGAATCACTCCACCTAAACACGTTGAAAACCGCATTGAAATCCGTTGCGTAGTTTAAAAGATCTGAGCCTACATAGATACATACGGGACAGACGGCGGAGAGCGACTTTGTTTTATACTATTCATAAATATAGATTAATACCTAATTAGAAATAAATTCGTTGAATCAAAGGATATTTTATCTACGCCTACAACGTGAAAAGCTGAGCTATTAAATAATAACTCTACTAATGACATAATGGCTGAATAGCCACGGCTTCTGCGAACCGTGCGATCGCATCGATCACGAGGTTAACCGCGGCGCTCATAAACGGAATCGGAACCAATATAATCTAATTAGCCAAACGATCCAGAGTACCGGCCTACCAATTTTGTAAAGCGGTTAAGTAAATCACGTATATTGAGGTTCGTGTTCATATTGTGATACCGTAACAGTATACCGTGGTAACAGGTATCGACAAATTGCCTCGTTAGAGAGCATTACTAACACCCACCAGGGCTCAATATTCCAACGCAAGGATGTACTGTGTGCACTCAAACTAGCACCTAATACTTTAGTTGAATGGTGTCGCAACCTGTGATGTTAACAAAAGAAATCGTGAAGACGACTGGCGACAAATAGGCATAAAAAATTTAAATTTTTGAGATTGATATTAAAAAGTCGCTAAGACTGTTGACACCTACAACACTAATAGGCACCAAAAATATTCCGAGTCCAAGAAGGTTACACACTTTAGTAACACAAGACGTTTTGCAATGAAGCATAACAATTTAAGAGCGTCACACGACTCAGTAAATTTAATATTCGATTCCTTTATGTAAGGATCTGGAGAGACGACACGTTGGAAGAATAGCTATTTTTGATTCCGCGCGGTCGATTCTAACATTTCATATCGAAAACGGGATCGTCTGCTAGATATTTCTAAGAATCGCTCCTCGGACGATGTTTTGGTATTCGGATAGTGGATGTACTGACGTAACGATGCACGGCGGCGGCCCGATTAAATATTTCAGCCGACCGCTCATTTACAGAGCCGGCCGCCTTCGGATATAGGCACATTTAACTTCGCCTTCGAATGGACTGCTTTTTATTTTTGACCAATTATCAAAATTACCTACTGTTCTTTGTCCAAGAATTCTTTAGCGGAAAAGTCTTTGAAAACTTTATTCTGGATTGGCGGTTAAGTCTAGGTACGGTGTAGAAGTTAGAAGTTAAGAAGCTAAACTTCGGCTATTATTAGTAATAAAATGTACTAACTGACAAGTACCACTACTAACAAAGGGTTGACTATAATATTATATTACAAGGGTTGTTATACCTAATTTTACCACCGAATGGTATTCGGAAGAATATCCTCATCGTGGTCAACCAAACTAATCTACCTGCAACGTTGTAAGCATTTTACTAAACAATCATATTGTATAACACATAACACGGTTCAACAGTTCCTGAGAACAAAGCGTTTGCTGATGATTACGCAATAGAGGGCGCTAATTGATGAAATTACAACTCAATGTTTTTTTTCTGTGGGGCATGGAATGACATAACGATTGTGAGTCGTTCAACTAACTAGGGGTTACACACACGCACATGGACAGTCGCGCCCACGTGCGCCCACCTCACAAGTACCCACCAGATCCCGCACCCTGTATTCTGCGAGCGGGATTCGAATAAACGGGTCCAGCGCAGGGCTGCCAGCGTGATTTTGAGCTAAAATAACTAGTCACTCAAATAAATGTCGATATTTCATAAACAAGTAAAGACAGTTTCATAAAACAAAACCTATGTTAACAAGAGTTTTACTTTGCACATTAAAATATTTTACTTATGATGATCCATTATAACTAATTTATATAGGTGCAGACAAAATATTTATAAAGACCTTAAGTAAGTAAGAAAAAAAAATAAACAACTACAAAAAATAATTAAAAAATTAATCCACACGGCCCGACGAATGAGCCAGCTCTCCGGTCACCTGTGGTGTCTATTAGCTTTTGGCTAAATTCTTTAAAAAACTTTAAAGCGTGAGGGCTCCACGTACCCAAAGTGTCGACCCCAAACCTAGGCTTTCATATTTCCTACGTTTGAGGTCCTCAGAACTAGAGGTCGCAGCTCCAGCGCTGCGGGTGGTAGAGGTTATATGGGACAGCGCCAGAGTGTCCACGCAGGTAGATGCCTACAACAGCGCCCTGGGAGGGCGATTCAAAGCAATGAGCGTCATGCCGTCAGGCCTCTTGCCATCGTCACGTACGGTACCATTCGGCGTACGTTACATTTCAATATTCCTTTCACTTCTTCAGAGTTTTATGAGTCACATTAATTGTAATGTGACCAATTATTTTAGCTCATTAGTGATTTGAAAAGTCAAGCTAAAGTGAAACTAGGTTTTAAAGACAATATTTGTCTGAAATCTGTGTTGTTTAAATATTTTTGGACTTATTTATTTGTATTACCTATGCACCTACCTATATCTATTAAGATATTGTGCTTACGAAAAACGAAATACAACGTTGTCTTAGGACATATTTATTAAGTCCTAAATCGATTCAAGTTAAATATATAAAATCATGTGGTACGATTGCGCAGACGTAAGCACGGACGCTCGTTGCAATCGGAAGACATTAACAGATTAATAATAGGCAATAAACAGGGCGGTATATGCATGATTGATGGAGTGGTAATCGCGGTGCGACAGCCCTGGCGCATCAAACGCTTAGCCGCTGCCTCATTAGTCCACAAAAACAACCACCGCGACGCGCTCCCGCTTCGGACGGCGGCTGTTTGGGCAAACGACAGACTAGGATATGTTGGGTTGGATCGAGTCCTAATAACGCGCTTTGATGCAATGTCCAACTAAAAAAAATTCAAAAATGAGAAAGGAAATTCGTCTAGTATTTTCGATACAGATAGGGACCTCCTTTGACAATTTTAAGCCCACAATATTAGTACGGAGAACTATGTTGACTTCGCTTTGAAACGTACCCGTCATTGAATTTCATACAGCTCCAAAAATGTTGGTACGAGCCAACGAAACGAGCAAAAGGAAAGCCTGAAAATCCCCGCCAGATTATCCGGGTCCCGAAAGGCGAGCGCGCCGGGCGACGCACCTCCTATTAACCAAACATAATTAATTTGAATTATCATCTCCGTGACGCGGCTGCGGGGGGCGGGCCGCGGGCCGCGGGGGGCGCGGGCGGCGCTCACGCACACGCAAAAAAACAAAGCGTTTCGAAAGCGTTTCGGGAAGCTATCCTGTTTGCTTTGGACGCCATATATCCCTTTGATTTAAACACTATTATTTTAGTGGCCACAATCAGGATGTTGCATCTTTATTGTTTTAAGCTCATTATAATTTGTTGTTAAAGAGATTAAAAAGATGTCATTTCGGTATTCCAGCATATTTATAGCGGCCGTTTTTATGTCGGCCCCGAGAGTTATTGTTATTTTAACGTTTATAGGTAGATCTCTTAATGGAGAAGATAGTGTATCAGTTTTGTAATGGCCGGGACAAATGATGACTCAATTTATTGATCCAGTTTGAAGAGAGACTCGGGGCTTGACTTTTGATTGACTAATGCGTCTTTATGGCCGATAATGCAAGCCATACTTACGTGTGGCTCGCGCTGTCTTCAATTTGTATATTACTACTTGTTTGAGTCGCAGATAATTGTGGCAAGTGAAGGGTAATTAATTGCGGTTGACAAGCTCGCATACGGTTACAAACAGACCGCAGCTAATTATGTTACGCAATCAATTTCTTCTCAACTGTGCCAACGCACGCACTACACAATGCCGCTCAAGAGAACCCCATAGAGTGACAATTATACCAAATTATGTATAGTCATGGCTCGGTCGTCCGTGACTTATCACATTACGTAGCGATCCCTTTGCTGACATTTAAAAACGCTATTAAAATACCTGGCGGCGTGCGACCTATTTATTCTGTGGTTAATATGACAGCGGGTTCTCTCACTCAATGACTTTATTGGTATGGCCACAATTTAAAAACGGCCCTTAATTTTTTGCTATGGCCGTGTCTGGTCAGTCCCATACAATTTAGATTAACAATTTGCAAAAATAGGTGTCGCTGCCAGGCTCATTTGGATTGATTGAGGAATAAATGATTAGTAAAAACGTCTTTAGTTCACTTTTCGGTGAGTGTTGTTTCACCAAAACAAATGTATTAGATTTTTTTTCATAATTTACATATAGTGTTAGTTTCGAATTTATAATACAAGCTTGGGCCCGCGACTTCGTCCGCGTACTGTTTGGTTTGATCCGCTTTTCAGTGAATTTCGGGTTAAAATTCCCTAAATTGTCACCTATCTCCTTGCCGAATTTAATCCAAATCCGTTATGCGTGAAAATGTAACATACCTACATGCAAATAGACAGACACACGTTTCTAATATTAAATAGGATTATATTGTTTGGGCTTATTCAAAGCAATTAATAATTTTCAAACTTTGGCTTTTTAAAATAAATGATACGTCAATGACAAGGACAGAAATAAAAATCTTTCTCAAGGATAAGAGTATTGAGAAGGCTATGATATTATCCGATTTGGCTCGAATTCAAAATAACGTGTCAACCGTACCACGGTAACCATAACTCGGTTACAGATTATACCTAAGGTTACGCAATGCTCGCAATATCCAGGAACTTCAGCACCGCAACGTCTATTTATTTTCAAGTCTGATTTATTTCTGAATGTTACATAATTTTCTTGATTAAAAAACATTGATTTATTATTAGCTTTTTCTGCTCTACTTGTACTTGGTATATTAATTACTGTGAGAGTTTGCCACAAAGGCTCTGCTTTTCATGTTCCTGGAACTAAAAGGTTTCTAGGATATTAATTTTTCAGTTACCTAATGTAAGTAATAGCAAATAATATTGCTACAGTTACGCGGCTCGCTACTTAAATACGTTATTAGTTCTTTTACTTCAAAGCAACGTACATTTTCCGTGATGCTTCATTGAAAGGCTCCTTTCTCGTGTCAAAGGTTAGTTTTTAATTATTTTTTAATTTCCGTATACTCTTTATAGTTAGCGCAACAGACGCGCTTGGTCCTTTTGACCTGTTTGCAGCGCGTCCCGCTGCGTTAAGGGGTGCCGGGTGATTTGGAGGACTTAGCGGAGTTGACCTAGATCCGGCGTTGACCTGGCTTGGAGGCAAGGAGGACCTGAATTTTAGTACTGACCTACTTACTCATACGTTTTCCGTAATTTTTTAGAACGATATCAGGAAGTACTTTGCCATTTACATATAGGTAGTATCTAAATCTAGATTAGTGCCGGAAATAAATTACATAGTAGCTCAGCTATTTACATTCATACCTAGGTTTATGTGTCATTCTATAAATCGCGTACCTATATATGTCGTCGTCTCGATAAAGCCGTATAAGCTGTAATTTCCTATACTTGACGCGAGAGAAAGGGGCGCATACAAATCAGACAAATAAACAATAAAACAAAATCACAAGGAGCACTCATCGAGCACTTAATATTCACGGCCAATTTATAAGGACTGCCGCGAACATCGCCCTGCTGCTTAGTACAACGGAATAAAGCTGGAATTAGAGTGAAGACCCCTTCCTAAGTAGCAGGTTATAACTGCCGTACGCACTCTCATTTTGGCTAGTGATGTGAATTAAACGATCGCGGCTCGATGAATTTGATTGATAGTGACTTTTTGTAATATTACTCTTGTGATTATATTGGTGTAATATTTCCATAAATCCCGAATAAAAACAAACAATTATCCTGAGCACCTACTTACTAAAAGTACCTACTTAAAATTAATTAATTGAGTAGATAGATCTTTCTTCGCAATCAATGCAATATGCATATTAAATTATGTAATTATATCGCCTGGCTCGCCGTAAGCGTTGGCTTGGGTCATATTAATTATCGATGCGCCTGCATTCTTTTCAATCCCTAGTAATTTCGAAAATACACTTCCCCTCCACATTGGAATCTCATAAACCATATTCAGCGTATTCTTCGAACGGGACAGAGAATACGGCTAAACGTCCGCTAGAGGGAGATATAAACAAAACAGGATGATGTACGGTTTTATGAACACTATAATGGGTTAAATTGGTCCTTTAATAAGCAGCGGGCGATGTCATAAAGTGTCTCGAATAAAACTGTCAGCTTTGAGACGCGATTGTTTACTGCGACTGTTATTCTGAATGTTAAAGCGGCCATTATAAGTTGGCCCCTGATACTTTGTACGTGGCCACCCTCCCACAGGCGCATTGTCCTCCGGCCGGCTGCCGAATTTCGGCGGAACAGTACCGCATCTCCATAATAAAACAAGGCCCCTTTAGAGCGGGTAAACTATTTGCAAGGTGTGCAGACAGGCTTCAAAATGCTGTCTAACTGAAATTAATGTCGTTTGTAGTACTTATTATTAATGTCTTTGGGACACAAATGTGCGGCCATAATAAAATATTGCATCCACTATATTCAATCGCACGCTCTCCTGTCTGCTTGGTAGATAAAGCAATTTTAGCTTAAAGAATCTTCAATGGAACTCAATTCAGTTTCATCCCTCCTGTACTAATGAAACCTGCAAACATGCCGAGTTTTTGTACGCGCCTGCATATTGTCGCTTATTTGACATTAGACCAAATTACAGCACTGAAACGGAGAGCGATCAATTTGTGCTATGTACGCCATTTGAAGCGCGGAGCAGGCCATTTGGCACCAATTATATCTCGTGTCAAATACACCAGAGGTTTTGTCCACTCTATCAACGAGCGAACGTTTTCGAATACTGCCTTTAACACTATTGAATACAGCTCAAAATACACGGATGCCTTGCACACGTAGATGGAAGCGATCGACGAGCTCGTAAATCTAGCCACGATTGAAATTGTGCTCTAAAACTACAAGCTCAGAGTGCGGAATGCGACGCTGACTAGATCAAAGTGTAGTAGTATTAGTGCCGTACCATCATCTACGCCACAATAACACGGGCTGTTTGAAAATCGTTGTTAAGGGGACGTTGTTGCAGCAGAATTTACAGATGATTTAATATTTAATTTTATCTGACCTAAATCTGATAGAGTAACGAATTTCTAAGGGATTTCTTAAGGGATAAGTAATTCATTCATTACAATTACTTACGTATGTCAAATTAATTATATTAATTATGATTTATTTAATGGGTTTTAATTTCCGTAATAGCGATATTGTATAAAATAGTTAGCTATTTCCGACCGGTAGGCTGTATATGTATAATCACTTAGTAAGTATTTAGTATAAAAAATCGAATAAGTAAATATTCAAGTCTTTCTCTATTAAGCGTAGTCGTAAATCCTCCTTCTTTTCTGAATCATGGTTTATTTATTGTCACGTTTGATTTCTGAGTTTACTATTTTTAGTCATGTCAAGCCTGTCCTTAACTGTAGAAGCATATCTCGGTGCCGATTTACTGTCGAACATTTAGCGCTACGTTATGGAGTGAGCAATTTGGCTTGGTCGGGAGGAAGCTGTGACAATATCCCGTACTTACTGTCCTTAATGCGTTTGATCGCCGTACACTTTGAAATTAGGTTTAAACGATGTGATTCATTGCTCACTGAACGCGTATTTTTGGTTTCCGATTAAATATAACATACAGCGGCTTTGAAATTATCGTTATGTGCACTTTATTGCTTCTATTTCGAGACGTGTCTAATGCGTGGCTCGTTTAATAGGGGTGAGAACTAATACTGTGCTTACGAAATGGGATTGTGGAAAATCACGTGGCTAGGTGTTCATAGTAATTTAGGTGGGTACTGTTTATTTCGTACAAGTTAGGCAATAAATAGTCAAACCTAATAATTTTTCAAAAATAAAGTATTTAATTTATTTATCTATATATAAATTGTTAATATTTAAAAAGAACCTTATTCTAACAAAAACCTTAATCCTAACTAAAGATAAAAAATTTGGCCCAGGTCCCGCGAATTCGGAAAAGTCCCCAGAAGGCTGGCCGCGTTGCCCCGCTGGATAGCGAGGCTTAAGCGTTGACCAAAAAAGAGGCCAGCCTTCTGGTGATTCGTAAATAAATACGTAATATTAAGAAGAATTAATGAATTTCTATTTTAGTCTATTTGTGCTACTGTTGTTGTGTTGTGTTGTGTTGTGTGTGTACTTTGGCTTTATTTTAACAGCGTGTGTGTATTTTGCTTTAATTTTACAACAGAAACATGAAGAAACAGTATCGTAGTCCTAATCCTAAGTACTACAAATACTCTTATCCTAATGAGGCAATCGGCAGTCGGATTTGTCAGCGCTGCGCGCGCGGCGGCGCGATCATTAATTGCGGGTTTCCTGCTATCGAGTTACAAGGGCGATTGATCTCGGCATCCGCCGGCCGCAGCCCCCCCACCCCCCGCCCCTTGCGCCCGCGCATCATCGTCGCGGGACTGCCAAGTGACCCGCCAGACACGTGGATGATCATGCATCGTCCTCTTTTTAATTAACTAGATGTTGCCCGTGATTTCGTCCATGTGGACCAGTTTTTACGATTTCTCGTCCATTTCTAATGTAATATCTCTATTCGCCAAAGTACTTCATAAGAGGATGTCTTTAACAAAATGTAATACTTACTTTACTTTAAATTCTGAGACACGTGTGTAGTTTTTAATCGTCAGGCTTCCAGCCCCGATTTTGCCCCTTAGGGGTCGAATTTTCAAACAACATTTGCAAAATTTTTAAATAATCTTAATTACGTTAAAAGTACCTACACTGTTCGTTCACAGTCTAGCTAGTCCTTTTGTCTGTGACTTCATCTGCATACACTTCAGTTATTTTAAATAAACAGCAGCGGCAGCAGATACCGTTGCTTAGGTTTTCATAAGTATATTTTCTCCGTTTCAGGCGTGAAATCGTAACAGACAAAGTTACTTCCATATTTATTTATTTATTATTCAATTACTTCCAGACTTACAGTTTACACCAAGACGCCTGGAGAGCCATTACACTATATACTACTTACATTTGGGTGATTAAACCTTAATAAGTAATAAATATATACATAGACCTTAATTAAGTAATGTTGCTACCACTTAACCAATATGTGCGTACATTTAAAAATTGTTGCTGACTTGCGTTAAAAAGATCAACTGCAACTCGTTTTTATTTATTTATTACGTTCATGAACTGCCAATCTTCTCCCGGGACTGTTTAAATAATCTCAGGGTTCCTTGGTTAACCTCGCTTCGCTAACTGTACTAGGCAGAATGATGAGTGGCTAGATTGTGACGCTGTGTTTATGAGTCGATTTGCTTTAAAACAGTGACCCAACCGGTACTTATATCGGTCTAGTGGCAGCGACTAGATCGATGGAAGCTTCCATTGCCTTTAAATATATTTTGAATATTGGCTTCAATCTCATGTACTCTTCTCTGCCACATTAAGGGAATAGCTAACAAGATTTAGTTTACAAATATTCAAATAAACTAGAGCATCGGCAATCGGCATCGGCATCAGCAAATAATTTGCATAAAGTGCATTCCGGGAAGCTCGTCACCACAAAGGCCTTTGCGTGCGAGCCCATCGTGTTTAACCTGGACATTCGCGTCTCAAAGGGACATAGGATTCTCAGAATATGGTCGCCGGAGGCTAGCTTTACACATTACACAGAGTGAAATCGCAGTCTATATTCTGCGAATCTAGAATTTATATAAACAAATGTCTTCTGTCTCTCAAACCTGTTAATTGTAAAGTAGGCACTAATAACTGGCAAACAGTAACTAAAGCCCAAATTATAATTTATTTTATTCTTTTATTATCCAAAATTACAAAATCGTATGTGCACTACATTAGCAACCAAAATATAGTCGTGTCTGTCTACGCTTACAGACTGCGTAAGCGCAATAACCATCTTCTACCGCGTACGCAAATTATAGTTACCGCATTGAGAAGACAACTTATTAGCGCGAAAGGTACACGGGTGCTACGCGTTGCCTACGCGGATGCTCCGCGGTGACTACGGGACGCTAAGCGGTGACTAGGCGGACGCGGGGTATTCGCTGCTTGGACGCTGCACGTACGCGGATTTTTGGGAATATTATAAAACAAGCTTTTTGTTATTAGTACTGTAGTTAATAGTAAACAAGTACAAGGACATGGCACTTGTTCGGATGGCACGTTGTCAACGGCAAAGAAACTAAACTTAGAACACAAATTAATCGATATTCGTCAAACGGGTAGATATTGTGCCATCTACGCCCACTCACAAGGCCAACGCCAACGTCGAAACGTTGCAGTTCTATGTAGAAAATAATATGGAGAACCACCAGATGCGTGATCCACTGTTGCCTATGTATAGTTACAACAATATTTAACGAAGCAATCTCGTTACACGCTATACTGGTTCTATGTTTTGAAAGCTAGTCAAATGTTATAATTGTGAAAAATGTTTTATTTTTTATTACTGTTTACAGAAATTCAATAACAAAGACAAACATCGGTTGAATATAAAATCCGTATGTCTGTGAACGCCATTCATTACATTTGCCTCTGCAAACACGGTGCACCGTGTTTTTTTATTTTGTTCTGTTATAATCCACACGCTGACACGCGCCGTGTGGCTGTCGGCCTTTGAAAAATAGCTTAACAGCCATTTCAAAAGGATTGCATGGTATTTTGTTGGACATATCATACGTCTGCAGGGACCGAAAGTCATAGGAGACCGCGAACGCTTTCAATTGAATGAGAATTTGCAATTTTTGCAGTTTGCAGTTTTTTGTAGTACTTACATACGACGGTCGTATCGTATTACGACTACGAGTATTGCTAGACGAGAGATGATGCCATTTACAATTTGTGAAAATCGATACTAAGGCACTTCTAGGGAACTCCGGGTGCTAGGTCATTACAGATACATAACTTTATAAAAACATTAAAGGCTGTGTACCAAGAGATCGACATGGAATTCAGTTATAAGCATATTCTCTAACAGATTTATAAGCCAGTACCCACCTAACTTCATTTTGACACATTTGACTCTTTAATTTGCCTTAATTACGCCGGCTTTTAGGTGTTACGGTAGTGTAAGAATATATGTTATGATAGAGGTGTCGGCCAGTCAATGGCATCATTATCGGGCATTATCGGCAGGCCGGCGCGCTGCGTCGCTGTGGTCGCACGAGTTAATTAGGATTCTCGCTTGTGCCACATTCATTATAATCTCTTGTCATACATTTATTTGACACAACATTATCCTCAGCTAATAGAGCGCTTTCCGAGGAACGATGTTTTTCTAATGAAACGTCCCGCTAGTCGTGTAGAGAATTCGTCCAAGCTTTCAGCGGGCTACATTTTATTTTTATGAATTTCTCGGACTTGTCGCGACCGCGTCGCTATTGAAATATTCTTTCGGCGCGCGCGATTAAACGATTATGTCGTTACGCGCTGCCTTAATAGAGTTTTTGTCATGCGTCGAGGTAACTTTTCCGAGCAGGCGTGGATGTTTTCTCAGTCTATTAATTTGGGGTGCTTCTGTTGAAATTTTGATGGTGGCCCATTATGATGGACGGGGCTCCCCTAAATTGTGACGGTGCAATTGATCCCGGGGGCATAGCTTCGGCCGTGCGATGCGGGGCAGATAGCGCACGGCCGCCCGCGCCCCTCGCCGCCCGCGCGGCCCGCGTCGCCCGGGCCGCCCGCGCCGCCCATCCCGCCGGCGACACTTGATTGCCGCCGCCTGCACTCGCTAGCTTAGCAACGTTGCAATAGGATATTCACCAGAGGAAGTGAATATCCTTGCTGTGATGGAAGCACAATCAAGCGTAAAGCACGGTTTTGAATAGAATGTGTTCGGTTCAACCGGATAGGATCCTTTTCGTAATTTTATTGATGTTTTTCTGTAATTTCACATTCTTTGGAATTGAGCTATTGAGCGATGTTAGTCTTTTGCGCGCGAGGTGTAGCCAGAGTCGAAGTCAAGGACTTCTTGACAGTTGGCTAATGCAGTTGCATAAGGCAGCAGCAGATGGCACTGGAGAAATTCATTTTTGGCAATGATATTGTAAAAATTAGGTAATAAAAATATTAGTTTATGTAAAAGTTTCTTACTTGAATTATCATTGGCAAAATGAATTTCCCCGAAGGCATTAGCTGCTGCCGTATGCAGTCAGCTGCGAACTCTCACCTTTATGTTGCCGACCGACCGAGTACGTAATTGTCAAATTTATCTTTTTTCACACACGCACGCGCAAAACAAAAATCGCGGGTATTTTACAACCTACACAATGGAACAAAACTCGTTAAACAAAGGTCTCATAACGAGCAAGTGTGTAAAAAGTGAATTAGGTAGGTTAGTAGGCATTATAGAAATTGTACAAATTCTTATAAAGGTTCTTTTACTGTAACTGTGTTACAAAAAGTCAAACCAGTTAAATCTTTTGCATTGATTATAGATAGATAATCATTGTCTCACATGAAACATCACAGAGTAAAGCAAATAAGTACATGTCCCTGCACAGCCAACTTCCAAACTCTTTGAAAACAAATCTACCCAAATGTCGGATTATCCTGTCAGTAAAATAACTTTCACGCCAAGGTCCTGTATCATGTGACTAGTGATGAAAACAACTCGGAGCGCTTCGGCTCACTACAGCGCAGCCAATTAACAGAGAAAAGGATATAGGAATATGTTACATTATTAAAGGACAAAGTGTTAAGCGAAGCTGGGAAGTGCCTATGCAGGTCGTGTGACCAACTCGATGTGGCGCTGACCGCACGGTGTCCACCACATGAATTCGGTTTTACCTCACGCCAGACGGTAGCTCAAACTGCCATGTATCACAGTTATGCACCAAAGCTAACCTACAAGCTATGCGGTTATATCGAAATTATGCTTCGAAAGCCACAGGCAGGAATAACAACTAGTATTGTGATTGATCTTTGAGAACAACGTTATAACATTGCAGTTTCTGAGGAACCATGTTTAGTTTGATATTCCTTGGAATACTTTGCTTTGTGATTTAATTAATTAAAACACTTAAACTTGACTTTGTTTAAACTAGATACGACAGTCAAATCAGTTCCGGTGACAAGCTAGGTATTTATCTAAACAAGAAGTAACTTTCCCTCAAAGGTTTAATTATGACTCCTGTATATTGCACTCAATCGAATGGAAGTTTTGAGGAGAAATATTTCAGGATGCACAAAATAATACGTCTAAAACCTATTTACAGGGACTATCTGTTTCTGTTTTGGATTTTGTACATTGGGTGCGCGTATTACGCACAATCAATTAGAGAGCGTGTTAGGGCATTTTTATGCAAATGCGCACAGCGCCGCGCCGCGCCGGTGGTCCGGTCGCCGCGCGCATCTCCACGCGTTTACTACTTCAGTACTTTGGTTTAGTAAGAAGGATTCAGGGTTTGGAACTTGGATTTAGATAATATTTGTACTACGTATTATGAGCTTTTCGAAACGTCAGCCAATAAACATTTTCAAAGATAATGTTGTGTACGAAGTCTACACGTTTCAGGTTGATAGGAAATTTACAAGAAACGTAATTTTTTTAAAACCCCATGGAAAGTGGTCACCACTGCGTACAGAGATTAGCAATACCAAGATACCACACAATAAAAAACGGCCCAATAGACAACAACACGTTGAGTGCCATGTGTATTCTTTTGGAAACACAAACAAAAGTTTTCTATTGTTATAAATTTGCTGGCGCTCAACAGATTAAGTATATGCAAATAATAAACACATTCAGGCGTTAAATATGTAACCATGATCCAATCTGGTCAGGTTTCCTGTTAAAAGGGTCACGGGGGTCAGATGGCAGTCGCCCCATTGAAATTACCTGACCTGCCAAATTTTTTATCAACCAAAACGGGACTCACAACTGCGACATTAAGCCAAAATGACCATTAATTTTTCAATAGCTTTCTCGAAACCATACGCGTTTCGTAGAAACAAAAAACACGATATCGACTAATAATTTTTAAATTTGATTGGAAAAAATGCAAAAGAATGAAGTGAGCTGATTAGCGGCCAGATTAATTTTAATTAGCACCTCCACGTCGCTACCGTCTTTGAACATTCTATTTCCAAGGGCAATTAATGCAAGTTTCTTGTCGATTGCTAAGTTAGGCACAAACGTGTTTCGTGCTTTCGCCTTATTTCTTTTATCCCGGTATGCTGCCATGTGCAAAGGAACAAGGCTCTCGTAGTTTGTTCGCTTGCGGCTCATAAGCTCGGGAAGAACGCTTTGGGGGGTATATTAAACATGCAATATAAATATTGTCGTGAATATACGTGTTTATGCTGAGCGACTGTCACGTGTTAACAATTTTGGCTGTGCAGTGTGCTTTCGGTATGTGTGACAACACATTTGTTGAATGTTTCATTTTTCTAGTCGACCACGCCTGCTTGACGAGTTGCCAAATTATAGTAGCGCAATCGCGGTGGCCAATGGGCGGGCTGCGCGGCTGCGGCCCCGGGCGCGAGCCAATCGCAGCGCGGCCGTGTGCGCCGCTAGGTGCCCAACTGCCCACGCGCATCCATATTTACATTTCGAAATACAATGAGGCTAATTGCTATTTTACTTGGCAACATTCGATCTCAATGTTCGGCTGCTGATCGTGTTATGTAGGTGCCTCGATGATTTTAAGGTTTAGGTGGTTAGGTGACACTACACGATATTGTGATCTGTACAAAGATTTTGACATAAACATGTATTATGAAATATCAAATCGGTATATTTTATGCCTACTAAATACCAGTACATGCTACTTACAGATAAAAGTGTCGGTACACTTCGACATACGTTCAAATTAATTCTGTCGTAACCTAAACTGCCGTCTTTAACCGAGTAAATGGAGCGTATTTATCTAAGTCTTGTTTGTTGTCCTAAATAAATAAAATATCATTTAAACTGCAAGCGAACACTAATATTAAGTTCAAATCACGTATGATTCAAGCTTTCCTGCTCTATCGAGTGCCAGTTAAACATATTGAATGCATTCAACTGAACTAACGGCTCGATTGATAAATATCTATTTTGATTGTACTAAAGTGGTTGTGCTGGCTATTATTTCGTGTACAATTTGGCGTGGCGCCAACTTCTGGCACCTCTGGCACCTTTGGCACCTTTGGAACTTCATACGATTTGCTGCAACGCCAAAAGCCGGCCGGGAGCGCGATTGCAGATATTGCGATAGCCCGCGGAGATAATCACTCCCTTGAAGAGGCGAGCGCAGCTTTGCTCTTACCTACCTACTGTAGGCTCATCTTGCTGTTTTATTTTCTATCACTGTTTTATCTGTTTCTTCTTACATTTAGCGACTTTCGGCCGTTATAGCTTATATTTAACAAAGAGTACCTGCTTTTCTTGTTTGTAAATACGCAACTGTTTTTCCTTATTTACAAACACCGTACGTATCTATATAATTAATTATTATGCATTACAAACAAATTTCCATTATTTACGTTTGCTATCACTTTGCCTACGACATTGACTGCCCAGTTTTCCTTATGGACCCTTTTACCGAAATAAGTAAAGTAAAAGTAAAATGTCAGGCAGGATACCGTTTACCCTAACTTACTTGTTTATAATTTATTTTGTAATATTCAAATTATATTTTAAACATTGACGACATTTACCAACCGCTTTTCATCGGCTTTAATAGTCAGCAATTTTTTGCAGAGCCATAATTGTGAAATCAGTTGTGAGTACAGGTTGAAAATAAAAAATTTTACGTTTTTAATTTTGTTCTCTAATAGAATGCACATTATCACTGTGTAACATCGGCTACTTTTTAATGGAAAATTATCAGTAGCCGCGTGAAAATTGAATTTTCACAGAGATCTGAACCGCGGGATGGTGAAAGCCACTGAGAGCGGCTAGTAGAAAAATAATAGCAATCATTTAATATTTTACTATTACTCAAAAAATATAATGCTAGATTTAGCCCTCTTTTTCATCTGGTTTGGGCTCTTAATCGGTAGAGTTGAATTACTATCTCCGATGAATAATTGCAAGATTAACGAGCCCAGTCACCGCTCTCGATTGCAGCCAACTGAGATAAGCCCATCGCGGGGAAAGTAGATGTCGATAAAAATATAAGATTGATGAATAGATGTTCGTATTAAATTTATAGAACCCCAATTGATTGCTGATGCTGCAGTAGGTACTTAATAAAACAATTAGTTTTGGACAACATAATAAAGGTAGTAAAATTCTTCTTTTACAAATGTTTCTTACTCTTATATTTTTAATTTTTTCCTGGCTTTTACTGCGTAGAAAACAGTATGTCAATAAAATACGTTATTGTATCCATTGTTATAGATCCACTGTTTTAAATTACTTATTGGATTTATTTCCATGAAAATTGCGAGTTCGTAATTCTCTAATTTACTTACATTATATTATTTTTGAATGATTAAACTTTAATACAACGATGGCAGTTTCCGTAGCAATCCGCGTAACAATAGCAAACCGAAATGAAGGTTGATTTTATTCTTCAAGATTCCATCCCAATCTGAACACGAACACGGTTAAGCGAACAAAGCAAACAGACACACCAGTACCTAGCAGCATAAACACCACATAATCTATCTAAGTGCACCTATGTCCAACGTATACTTGACCTAGACTCTGCTAGACGTAACCAAGGTATTAATTTCCGTTGTCCCCCAATTATTGACATAGGGGCCATTGTGTCGCAGCACTATCTCAAAGCCGGCACTAATAGAGCCATGTACAGTGATCCTCCCAATCTGGTTGCGCGAACACATCAAACAGACACGTCACGTACGTAGCAGGCAATCAAGCTAGGTGCATAATGCATGTACCCAACGTATCGCGGCGTATAGAATTTGCTAGACAGAAGCGAGTTAATTTCCGTTGTCCCCCAACTATCGACATAGCGTGCCATTGTGTCGCAGCACTATCTCAAAGCCGTCACTAATAGGGCCGTGTACAGTGATCTCGAGACAACAGCGCGACGCACGGCATTAATATCGATTGCTTCGAGGTTTCGCTCGGAGGTGGCTCGCTTAATTGTTTCACTTCAAGTATTTGGCTGTCTCTACTCTATCTACATCGACAGTGATAGCAGATGGGATGTGGACTTGTGGACCACTATCCTCACAGTGTTTCGTATATTACGTATTTAAAATAAGGTGATTTGTGTTTCTGGTACAATAAAATAAAGCTATATGCTCGGACAAATTCACACAACGCCATCGAGCCCCAAAGTAAACAAAGCTTGTGTTATTTGTTAGATAACTGATAAACTACTTATATAATTTTTTTTTAATTACATACTTATAATACATACAACACCCAGACCCGTAACAGAAATTAAAATTACTGTTGCAATTTATGCACAGCCGGAAATCGATTCCGCGATCTCTGTGTGGCGACCGGCATGTTACCCACTGAACCACTCTGGTCATCTATGCGTCTACAGGGCTTGGAGAAGCAACCAATTTGGATTCTATTCATGAGTAACTTTACCGCACGATAGCATGAGAACAACGACCTCAGTTGCACGCGCTAATGGATTAATTGTTACATTCATGGACTCACCTATAATTCACGAATGGACAGTGTGGATCAGTAAGCTCCTCATTTACTTCGTAATGCATAGTCATAAGCTCTCATACGAAAAATAATTTTTCATAACTATCGTCATTAATCGTCAAGACCATTCTAAAGAGCCTAAACACGATGGGACTGTATTGTTGCGTTCAGTAATTCCTTAGGCCACCTTGTACATCGCCTAGGGGTATAGTACTCATTAAGACCATTCCAAGGAGCGAAAACACGATGGTGATACCTTATTGCGTTCATTAGTTCCTATGACCACCTTCCGACTCCATCATCAGATCAGCTTCATGGTACCATATTAATGCATTGTCATCCAAGTTACTTACGAAAGCTAATTACAATGAAGTTGCTAGTATACCAAATTTTAGCTCCATTCCTCCATCCATTTGCCATGAACCTACATACATAGTTACAAACATTGCAAGATAAATAAAAGCACAAACAGGATACAGAAACAATGAGTTGTGTGTTGACAAGTCGTGAAAGCACAAACTATAAAATCCAAATAACTTGGATCTTATAGCTTAGTGTAATGAAATTACTTCGCCATTTTAAATTTATTTTTTGAAATAGAGAAAGATTGTCATCTATCAATAAAGATATTTATCAAAAGATATTAAACAAAAAATGCTTGTAATAAACAGGTATACCTTAGTCATGAAACTAGTTGACCCCCGACCTTTCGATAATCAATATGACAATATGGAGTAAAGGGGACGTATCTGGATCACCAACGCGTAAATTAAGTTACAGCTTAGGATATCTGAGAGCGTCGCAACCAAATGTCTACGTTCAACCGTGCCAATGATACGATTATCAGGTAACTCGAACTCTCAGTAAACGGGTTACCTGCCCGGATACCCCTCTAATGCCATTAGGTTCTGATGCAGTTTGCTTTGGTGCAGTTTGCTTTGACACGCTGTCTAGTTTACTAAACCACTTTATTAATGGGAAATTAAATTTTGTTATGAAAACCATCCGATATGACAAGAAGCATTTAGGCGATTTTAATAATTTGAACTGAAAAAAGAACATATTGTTTTAACGAAAACTAGTTATAAATGTAGGTGTTAATTTTAACGCGGTTTCTGCATCGGATCGGAACCTGAAATTTTCAGGATCTAGAGTTCCAACAAACGAAAACAGACATTAGGTACAATCTATCTCTATATATAAAATTTTTGCTTTTTCGAAACGATAAGCAAAAAATTTTTTTTTTATTCAGCTATTTGATGTTGGTATTGACAAATCATTTGATTACAAAATATTTACAATTAGAAATAAAATAAAACACTGATACTAAAATATTAAATATTAAAAAAATCATCTACACCGTTGTCCCGCGGAATGATGCCCAGAAAGCTATCTGCGTTGCCTCGTTGGATAGCAATACTTATCCTCTGTCCGAGGAACGAGCCAGCTCTCCGGTCACCTGTGGCGTCTATAAGCTTTTTACTTAAAACTTTAAAGCATCAAGGTCCCACGGCCCAAGCGGCTGAAATATAAACTCCTGGGCTAGGCTTTCATATTTCCTCCGTTTGAGGTCCTCAGCAGCAGAGGCCGCAGCTCCAGCGTTGCGGGCGGTAGAGGTTACATGGGACGGCGCCGGAGTGTCCACGCAAGTAGCGTCCCACACCAGCGCCCTCCCACGTTTCCAAACAATGAGCGTCATGCCGTCAGGCCTCTTGCTATCATCACGTACGGTACCATTCGGCTCTAATACGGCCGGTACGTTGACGGTGACAAGCGCCCTTCTGATGACATCATTTATTGCCGCGTGCCTGGAGACGCAAACAAATAGATCTAAAACGGTGCCGATATTCAGGGAAGGGACAGCTTGAAGCCAGAATCCTGACTTCCGCTCAGAAACACTAGCCGAAGAATCTATTAAATATTTTTGAATTTTTTACAAAGTAGCTCATCCCAAAGCCGTTGGTGAATCGGAGACTCTGGGGGAGTCTCACTCGGACATAAGCTCTCCCAGGCTTGTTTAGCATCTGCGCAGCATGGGCTTTGGATATAATTATGCTGTGGTCCCAAAATGTTTGATAGTAGGTTTTCAGTGCTATGTACAGATGATAAAAAAGCCGCAAGAGAAACATTACAAATTTTACGTACTCCGATACCGCCTAGACGAATCGGGAGAGCAGCTTGAGACAAAAAACGCGTATTTAAATGTAAATTTAGAATTTTGCCGAGTATAGGTTTAATTTCATTATTCAAAGGAAGAATTAAAAAAGTAAGTAAATTCTGGGACAAACAGGCAGAATCGGAGTATATACAGGGATATGAGTGACTTTATTTTTACCAGTTCATCACAATAAATTTCGAATTTTGATTGTTTTTCTTTTAAGAAAGCCGGAATGGACTGATCCATGATGGGGGCACCCAGAAGGCGGAGGTTTTCGTCGTTTAAAATTTTAATTCTCGGTGCCGTAGAATCAAATTCAGTTATGATTTTCTCTTTGTCAGTCAATTTTGGGTCCAAATATAACTCGCATTTCGAAAAATTTAAAAAAGGCCAATTTTCTGGAATTTAGATGTTAAATTATGTCAATCTTTTAAAACCATAGCTGCTTCACCTCCGAGTGTCCCGTCATCCAGGTAGATATTCAATTTAGACTGTAATTTTGATATGATAGGCTGTATGGCCAAACTGAAAATTGCTGGTCCTAATGGGTCTCTCTCTCTCTCTTCGGTGTAGATAATTTTTTTAATAGTTAATATTTAATATTAGTGTTTTATTTTATTTCTAGTTGTAAATATTTTGACTGTACTTAATATAATTATTGTATCTTTTCAGTAAAAAATGGAATTTGGTAATTATATATTTTTAATTTACAATGTCATTAATATCAACGTGTTATTTATAACGCGTTGATATTGATAACATTGTAAATTAAATAAATAAATGCATATCTTGTATGTATCAACATTGTCCAATCATAAATAATATTTATTTGCCAAATTTACAAACTTACAGAGTATAATGTTACTTAATTATATGAGTCTTTATGTTCAGACACTTATAATACAGTTGGATTTCCTGACAAGGATGACCGATATTGTAGGAGACAGTAATTCCTCAACATTGAATTTCATTTGTGTTTCCAGCCATGAGCAGATATAAATAGTAGTCGATAATCATTCACTGGTGCGCGATTCCCTGCATAGCGGGTCCGGCTAGCGTCCGGGGCGACATCAAACCGATCGGATGTGATATATGCTGACATGTCCAGCGACAGACACCTGACATCGATACAATTAGTAGAGCATTGATCTGTTACATGGCCAGCTTTGTTTCAAATCATCCAGGAATAGCCCTTCTCTCTCCTACGCACTGCGATGTCCCATTGTCTGTTACGTTCCACCATACACTAATGCACAATCAATAATAATTATCTCGCTGTACGCGAGTAGGCGTCTAGTATTGGCGTAGATAATCCTATCGGTACTCGGCCAACTGCGATACCGTGTGAACTGACTCCATTGATACGTCTCAAGTAATTATCTAATATCAGATTTAGCGAGCTATTTACCTTTTTAAATTCGGGTGTAGTATTAGGTCCTTACCTATAAAATTGGCGTTTTGAATGGCGAAAATGTCGGGAACTGTAATTTTCATACAAGCGAATTTTTCAATTTCTTGGTAATTACAAGTCCGATTACAACGAAACTTTGTATATATAATCTGTCAACATTAAGGTACTGGTGCATATCATTTTACTGTGATAACTACCATCTTCATAAAATTACACCTGGTTAAAGAGGCAAAACTGACAACAACATGAAATCTTTAATAAATGTATTTTGGTAAATTTTAAATATACTCTATTTACGAAATCAAGAATTGATTTTGATATATTATATACAATTAAAAATATTTAAGCAAATATATACTTGCGAAAAAAACGCTTACTTCATAGGTATGGACCCACAATACTTTCAATGTTAAACATTCTGATTTCCTTTAAAGATATATTATTAAGTCATAAGTACCTTAGTATTAATTTGATCACACACAGGTACTGTAATATGTATTCATACTAGAATGAGGGGTGTCTGTAGACTTATAAATAACATAGGCTTGACCTAGCGTAAGCTCCAGTCTCCCACAATATCATAATTAATGTCCTGATTAGCTGCATAATCTTACCGTCCTGTTATTGTAAGATGAGTATTGTGGAGAAAGTAAAGATTTTTATTATTATGATAAATATTTAATCCATAATCTTAAACATAAGAAAATTTTATAAATTTAAATAAATAACCGAAAAAAAATATCGGAAAACTCCCGACCCAGTTTACATATACTTGGATATTTTCTAAATTATTGAAACGATTTTAATGAAACAACAGCTACGTTGGGAGCTACGATGCCACAGACAATGTCACATATAAACAGAGCCACAGATACACTAAAACACACATCAAACTTATAACGACTCTTTTGTTTCGTCGGAGTTTAAATAAATAATTAAAAACGAGCGAGTTTGTCGCGCTACGGACGCTAGCCGGTTTTATAGATCGCTTTCGCGCGTCCTAAGTATTAAGTATTAAGTTCATTCACGGACTTTTAGATTATCGATTACACCGATAAACTGGACTATGTAAAAAAAAATCCCTTGATTTGCTTTCTCTACAGCCATCGAATGCGACTAATTTACCCGTGGAACCGTCTACGGCTGGACTCTATAAAAATACACAAGTCTCCCAAGAGGCTTGGTGTAACTGGCCTGTGCCTCATGGCAATACCTCCATTGCCTCAGATTTTGTAAGTAGTTCCAAATCCAGTAAGATCCGTGATGTAGCGTAGCTAGTTTGTAGTCGCAATCGAATGCAAAGTTGGTTTTGCTAACGTGGCCTTTATTATTGTGCCGCTACCGGCTGATGTTTGGCCGCAGTGCCGCTCGGGCGCATTTCACCCACCAGGGGTCATCCAATCATTCCGTTACACACATTTCATGACTTTTGGACTTGGTGTAATATCACAAAGTAAAAAACGACCCGCCCCGATTTCCCTATTTTGTGGTAATGTCATATATTATAAAGCAATATGTGTGTACAAATATTACTTAATTAAATTAAATTAATATGAAATGAATAATATACCGCCACGGGGTGCCAATCGCCACTATCCTCAAAAAACATTCTAATTAAACTAGTGAAATTTAAAAATTAACTACTTACAATAAAGCCTAAATAAGTACAGTACAACTATATTAGGTAAGCCACGTATCATCTTAAATAATCGGCATCTGCAATCATTTGCCGCTAAAGGGCCCGGGGGCCCTATTTTTGAAACTGCTTGCATCCATGCCAGCGCTCGCCTTCTAAGTCACTGTCCTAATTCGCAGCGGTCCTGCGACCATGGTCGTACAACGGACGTCGCCCGACCAATAGGAAACCTCAAAATCGTCCGTCGTGCGACCATGGTTGTACGACAGTTATCATTAGATCAGCACGTAATATATTTTCTATCTCTAGCATGGTTGTACGACAGTTATCATTAGATCAGCACGTAATATATTTTCTATCTCTAGCAATTAACCACGAATGTGACAGAAATAGGTAAAGCACGCGAGCGCTCGCGGGGATGCGAGCGATTTTACGAAAAGGGCACCAGGAGATGTATTCTAAATCTTAATATGATTAGGCATATGAGGTCTCGCTGTAACTATGCTTGTCACACGTCGTCACTCTTCATTGACCCCGTCCCTCTGACGTAATTGTTGTGTGACCCCCATCGTTAGCGGGATTAATTTGCTAGCCAATTACGACAAGTCGCGGGCGCGAGCGCCGGCCGGCCGCGGCCGCGTGGCAGGTGTTTAATGAGCCTGTCAATATTGGAGCCGTTCCAGTGATTGATAACTACAGTACCACCAACTTATCTGATCTAAATACGAAGTACAGTACCATAAACATTTTTTCGTTTTCTTACCGCGCGACAGATAACCCGTCGCCTTCCTCTTGCTAACGTCATATCTGCATTGTCATCTCTGCAAACTATCTTATCGGAACTAATTTTCTCTACAAATTCTCTTTGACAGTCGTTTCTCTATCTTTAACCATTTAGGAGATATAAACTGTTAGACTCGCGTATCTGCAAATTTTATAGGAAAAAAGTTTTAGCAACTGCTACTACGCGGAGATAGGCCATTAGCAAGAAATTACGGCAGTTGTCAGAAATGACACTTAACTGGACGTTTTGCTACTTCTTTATTACAAATTTGAACATAATAATAAACTTTTAATTGAGGCCATCCCACGGGTCATCTTTCCTGACAACGGCCAGTTTACCCATAATATCACAGGTACTGAGGCTTACGCAGCACGTAACCAAACCAGAGCAGGTGAGCCGCGACGTATCTCAGCCACTTTAAATCCACTACGGATATATGTACTCGTTGCGTAGGTACTCGATCCAATTGAATAACATATAACTTTAAATGATATTTACTTGGATTTATTTTTAATTTTTTAATATGCGTTCCCGTCATATCTGCATTTATTCTGAATAAAGAGTGTAAAACAAAGTTCTCACAAAAAAACGTATCTACTTGAAACTGATGTAGTTATTTACATGGGCGTTTAGACCATATAATATCTATGCAGAAATTTAAAGGTTTTTTTTCAACATAATAGTTCAAAATTGTTTTAAAACCAGCCGACTTACAATGGAAAAATCTGAAAAGCTAGTTATGACAGTTAGTAAGGAAGCCGAGGAAACTTTGTTTATTATAGATAACTTGAATTTCTAGTCGGTCACGTAAGCTTTCTTAGAAATGCAACACCGGCTACCTCGGACCGCATTTCCTCGCATTCTGATCCGTTGTGAAACTCCGAGCTCTCTTTTCAACGCGCATTTGAAAAGTGGACACGTGTATCTAAACGTAGAAGGCTTAGCAAGGCGAACGTCTTTCATCTCGCATCCTTATAGCAGTTTTCAGAATTCTGGAATTATTACAAAGAGAGGCTTGGGGAAAGCTTGGGATTCAAAGTCAGGTGTATTGTCATACTGAGCTAGTGTTTTATATTTTTAGGGCTCCGTACCCGAAAGGTTAAAAAAGGAACCGTAAAACTAAGATAATTATGGAGAGGGCATACAAGAAAAACATTTCAGTGGAATTTTTCATTATTATTCTTGTTTTTATTCTACGCAGTAACAAACGAGCAGACAGCCCACGTGATGGTAAGAGGTAACTGTGGCCCACAACACAACAAACATTTAGGTTACGATGTTACGATGGCCATGTTACTGTGAGGACTACATTATAAGATGAAATGCCTCATGCCTGTAATTGCGCTGCCAATGTCATCATTCCAACCGGAACACAACAATACCAGCATTGTTGATTAGATAATGCGGTAGTATTTACCTAGGCGGATTCCTTAGGTTTGACAGAGTACTAAGCACGAACCATAGTACGATTATACCATAGTATGATTATTTACCTAGTGGTAATTCTATTTAATAACAAATTCTAAAATCCGATCGTGCTTGAGTTTATTAATCTTCTGTACAATTAAAACAGAACAAAACGAGATTTCTGAATTTGAAAAGAGGCACGCGCGCTTCTGTTACAAATATTTGCCATCGGGTCGTGATCCGTGCGCCGCCGCGCCGTGCTGAATACAACACGTTTCTAGTTTAATATTTTTTATTTAAAAAATAGTTTTTACCGGATATCGTCGGCCGTTACGTTGTCGTATTTGTAATGCGAATACGCGAGGGGTAGGCGTATTGTTAAGCCGCGCGCGCTAGTTATCCGACGCCCGACGTAGTCAATTACCCGGCATGGATACTCCACCATTTTGGGTTGAGAATAGTGGGTTATAAATTGTCCAATCATCGAGCCGTATTGAACAGTGCAGTGCGTTCACTTAGTAGACGGGCACTGTGAAAAACATAGTAAGGCTTGGCCGTTGTCAGAGTTTTCCTTTGAGGTACTCACTTAAAATATTATGTTGTCGTTGATGTACATTTCCATTTCTTATTAACTATCTATCACGCTCTCCACAACAACGGAATGCTAGTACTATACCGGCAACCTTATCGATTGGTCACTTAACCTAATCCGATGCTCCGATTCTCCGATGCTCTGTAGTGCAGACTAAGCCTATTTTCCTAAATGTATCTATCTATCAAATAGTTTGAAAGGTAAACGAGAATATCAATAGAAGCGCATACAGATTGAAACCCTTCTTTAGGTACCAAATAAATAAAAATTCTTTAGTAATTTTTCAGCGAATATGTGCAACATTTACCGATTTGATAATCTATCTAGGGCTATAATGATATTATTCGTTAAATAATTCTCCTGCTCGCGTTTGATGATATGCAATGAGGAAGTTTCATGTAAAAATTTTAGCCAAATTATAAAACACGGTAAAAAAAAATTTTTAAAATCTCAGTAAACAAAAAAGTTATGAGACTTTAAAGTTGCAATTGCAAGAATAATTTCATTAGGTACGCGAATTCGTGTTTGACGTCACCAGGCCGGCATCCCGCCCGCCACTATGGAGCTACCCATACACTGAAACTCTTAGTGACTGTATCTTCGGAACCGTAATAGCTAGACACTTGAGCTATTCACAGAGTATGTGTTATTAGGCCGCTATAACAACGAATAATAATAATAATAATAATAATAAATCTAAAACAAGGGGGGGTCTCCATACATGAAATGTGATTTTACGGCGTTTTCCGAGGTATTTAATTTTTCTCTATCGCGTAGTGGTTAAACTTACATGCATCCCACTTTGGGAGAGCGGCACTGCTCTAGTGGCAGCGTGCTTGCGTTAAGCAATGCTCGCTATGTTCGGGAACAGGATGGGTGACCGTTTCGTACTATGCACCGGTTCTAGAAAGGTCAAAGCCTTTGACAATCCCGATGACAATAAAATATGTCGAGCGTATATCATGCAGTTGCAAAACTGGGTGTCAAAGCTGGCATGACGCAGTTGCATAACTTCCAAACAAACTTGTATAGAGGATGTGTCGTAATAGGACAGTAATCCTGTTTTAATACTGACTATGTAACATGTTTCAAACGTTTCAAATTTGATTGTTTACCGATTGTTAACCGACTTCTAAAGAGGAAGTTCTCAATTCGAATTATCTTTTCTTAAATGTATGTTCCCGGATTACACGAAGATACCTAGACCGATTTGGAAAATTCTTTTTTGTTTGAAATACTTTGGCATACTTCCCAAGTGGTCCTTCAGGTCAGAATCTGATGATGACTTCATGTACATTACAGTACAATGGCGGACTTAAAGCTACGTAGCTTTTTCTACTAGTCAACCAGAGAGCACTTAACAAAATTTACTAGGCCGTGAAACAAAAAATAAGAGAAAAGAACAGAAAATACACTAAAACTACATTACATTTAAATTGCTACCCAGCCCTATGAATGAAGATTTGTATTTTTGTTTGTTATGAATAAACCCAAAAAGACTGATTTAAAAAATTCTTTCACTAATTGGAAGCTACGTTATTCCCGAAGATATAGGCTACTATTTATCTCGGGAAAATAAGTTTACAGAGATCAGAAATAAGCGTGGGTGAAAGCCGTTGACATCGGCTAGTATAATATAAGATGAAGATTTGAGTCCTTTCACGTTGTAATAGGCACATTGCAGGTGAGATTGCCTTTAAAGTGATTTCATCTGTATAGGCAGAAACCATATCTCGTATCAATTAAAATTACATCCGAGTAGTGCGGGGCAGGCTTCAATCACAATCACGACTCGATGGCAAATTGAACCTCGCAGTAATAACCCAAGTGGCAAAATAACTGGGAAAATGAGCGGTAAAATTTTTTGTAAGAAAATAAATGGCTTTTAAATTAATTACCTGTTACATTTGGCTCCTACTTGGCCACTACTTGAACAAGAACATGGACATTTTCGGTATTTTAAAACGCGAATCGGATGCTACCGGCACAATGAAATGAGAAATTACTTCGCTGCTTCGTTATTTTTCTTAAACAAAATGTTGGAAAATACGTGTAGTATTTATTTTATTGTACTGGCTTTGTAAAATGCTCGTAAGTTAATGAAATCTTATTTAATTATTCTTACATAATACGGGCACGGGTGGTGAAAGCACTACCACAACTTTCGAATATTGGAAAGACCACCCTTTTATGATCAGACGGGCCTTTTTTGGACATCTTCTGGCTGTTCACACTGTTCTAAATGTATGTACTATAGCATTCGCTCCTTTAAGAAGTTCTGTTTCCTTTTTTGGACATTTTCTGGCTGTTCACACTGTTCTGAATGTATGTAGTATAGCATTCACTCCTTTAAGAAGTTTTGTTTCCTTTTTTGGACATCTTCTGGCTGTTCACACTGTTCTAAATGTATGTAGTACCTATAGCATTCACTCCTTTAAGAAGTTCTGTTTCCTTTTTTGGACATATTCTGGCTGTTCACACTGTTCTGAATGTATGTAGTATAGCATTCACTCCTTTAAGCAGTTCTGTTTCAGAACTACTTCTACAAGAAAGGGACGAAAAGGTATTTACTGAAAATAGATTAACACTTTCACTTATTCAACTTTTTCACCTTCGATCACGACTGCACATCATATCTTCACCTTTCTCAAAACCATTACTTCGTAGGTCTACAGAGTATTATTTCCAACAATAATATTATTGACGTATCGACAATATGTATCTGTAACCATCGCCCCACTCGAGCTCCCCAAGGCGGGGATCGATCAGTCCGTAATTAACTGTTTGCTAACCGATATACCCGAGCTCTTGTCGCTGTTGTATTGTGTAATGCTACCTCTCTAAGTGTACATCACGGATAGACACGCTGGATGCAGATACGTGCGTAATAGGCAACATTACTGAATTGCTCTTACTTGAATGCATTTATGTCTTCTTTTAGGTTATACGGTGCAAGTCTACACAAAGTATAAAACAAAGTAGCTTCCCCCGTCCTGTATCTATGTACGCTTAGATCTTTTAAACTGCGCAACGGATTTTAATGCGGTTTTCATCAATAGATAGGGTGTTTCTAAAGGAAGGTTTATAAGCAAGAGAAAAAGGTAGGTAGGGGTAAAGAAGGCGTAGGGTGGGCGTAGGGGTAGGATGCTACGCGAACGAAGTAGCGACGGAAGAGCTATACTTTTTCTAATATAGGTGATAATTTTGACAGTTCACAGTAGAGATTCGGTGGTGTAAAATCGTTAATGAATCTATTCGATTATCGATTATCATTCTCATAGAAGTAGGAATCGATAGTTGCATGGTTATGCTGTATGTATTATACAAAAATAACTATTTTTTTCTTTTGAATTATTAATTTATTAATACTTAATTAAAAACCCTTCCACAACGACGATTTTGACACGTGAGTATTTTTATTCAGCCAGTCTGCCTATTCCGTAGAATACACACGAGTCGAAATCGTTTATTTATTTATTTATTTAACTGTTTATTGTACACAATAATTATATACAGAGAAATATAACATCGTTGTTGTTAAAGGTCTTATAGGGCGAAATACTAAAAATTGTATAATTAACTAAATGTTAATTTTAAATATTCGATTATTTTATTTAAAAACCGATTTTCGATGGTCTGTTTTTATTCGTTATTCGTGGCACTTCACTAATGGGGCGGTATCTGTCCATCAAGTACGACATTATCCGTAGTACATTTTATCGGAAAAAAACACGACACTTCATAGGTGTGCGCCAAGAACCAAGAATTAGTGAGCTGTCAAAATTATCATCCTATATTAGACAAAGCATAATATAATATGAAGAACACCTTTCTATAGAAATGTGGACTAAATCGCTTATACTTAGGCCATACAGAAATTTTATGGATTCCGAAAGATTAATTGTTTTAAAGCTATCTATACTTACGCCCTCAAAATATAGAGTAGAGATACATTCACGTATACTCCACTGTGGCTGCGTCCAGGGATGCAGCAGGGATACAGCCCAATAGCTTTTTTAGAAATGCTTTAGTAGTTTTTTTATGGACTAACTAGCAACCCGCCCTGGTTTCTGACGGATAGGACTTTGTTTTATAAGAAGTAGTAATATAAACCGTTATTGAGGTGATTCAAGCTTTATGGATACAATAATCTATTCACAATATTACTAACAGAACTACAGTTGGGTTCGTATTTCTGAGGGCGAAATTGTGCTGTCGCAGAATATAACAAACAACATTGCTTGACAGCAGATATAAATAGGTGAGGGTTGGTATCTATCCAGGCAGATCCCTAGACTTGACCGAGATGTTAGCGAAAAGAGCGTGGGTACTATCATCCAAAAATAATCTCTGCTCAGCATTTTGAAAAAATAACATAAAATAGGCATGCAATGTTAATGACAAAAAATAAACACGATTATTTATTTCAGGTAAAAATCTGGTTCCAGAACCGCCGCACCAAATGGAAGAAGAAGGATAACATCTCCAACGCCGTGGTCGCCGAGATGAAGCAGCAGACCAAAATGAACCACGCTGAGGCGACTAAGGAAGTCATCCTGGACACAAAGAAGAAATATAACAAGATACTGAATCAAAAGATTCGTGCGGGTCGGCAGGCGTCGACTGCGACTTCGCAGAGGAAGATGGTGGACCACAAGGCCAAGAGCCACGCGGCGGCTGCAGCGGCGGCTGCGGCTGCGGCGGCGGCTGGTGACTTTGAAACCCGCATCGCCATCACGCAGATCACTCAGTCGCTGGCGGACGCTGACCTCTCCGGCGGTGGCGTCTCCGTGCGTAGCTTCAGCCCCCAGGATGTAATGAACTTTGACAACCAGACCCCCCGTTGGGAGAATATCTAAATATGTTGACGGTTTTGATCCGAAGCCAGCGAGACAAACGTCGAGTGTATCCTGTAAGAGCTTACCTATCCAAGATTATAATTCTTGTTAACGCAAAGGTAGCCATGAAGATCTCTAGGTGCCCTATGCGGCATATTCGGTTAAGTCAATTGTGATTATATTAAAAATAGATATCGTGGAATGATGTTTCGGTGTGTATATTTATTTTGTTTAGTTAAACACTTATATTGTTAAGTTATTTTAGGATAACATCAGTATACGACGCACGTCTAGATGTGCACATACCTGTAATAAGTAATATCTGTGTGATGTTAATTAGTCAATTTTGTTCCTACTGTTATTTTTAGTTACTTTTAAGTAACTCTATAAGGTATTGGTTTACGAACAATCATAAATTTAGTTAATTAATGCACTATTATTTGTTTTTGTTAGTCTCTACGCGTCGGTTTTTACCTTTTTTAATTACAGTTGCCCTTGATTTAGTAAATTGGTTACTCGTGATACTTACCAAAGTTACACGAGTAATTTTTATTAGTTCGTACAATAAGTTTAGTTAACTATTTTCTGTAGAAGAGCTTATGTGCAATGTAGGCAGAGATGGAGCATGTGTAATAGACGCTAGTCCAAGTGCTTACAATATTACACAAACTACGTCTCTAAGTTATAGAAGTTATGTTTAAAAAAACCAATCCGAATTTATTTATATTTCCCCTTTATGCGTTAACGTTACTAAATTACAATGAAACTATTCTTCGATGTTATATAGTGCCACAATTAATGTGTAGATTAATGTTAAAGTAGACATTTATGATGTAATCAACTGTAATAATATGTATTCAAGTCATGTAGGTAGGTCTAAAATTTTAGCTAGCAAGTATTGCAAATACGGACATCTACGACGATCACGAAGAACGCAGTATATATTGGATGATTATGAATCCATAGCCGAAAGCGGAAATGAAAAGAAATGTATCCAGTATAACGTAGAACAAGTTTCATGGTTTTGGTAAAATTTTAACTAAATATTATTGTCTACTTGATTGGCTATAGTCGCGAGCAGTACTTTGCTGTATTATCTGTAAAAATTAAGAACTTTTTTCATAGAAATAATTCAAGTTTCTGTAGCTCAATTGATGTTATTTATAGATACTAAAGTATACCTACGCATATTAACCGTTGCTTCTAAAATATGATATTGAATAATTTTCGAAAATAAGTAAGGTTTGAATTGTCTTTGTTGTTTGTCGGTTTTTTGAAACTACAAACAACTCAGAAGCAGGGTGTATCCATGTGAAATGCTTAACCAACCGAATGAATAAAGAATTGAAAATAGTGTAAGTAGTCATTTTGAATCTCAATATAGCGTACTCTTTTTGAATCTAAATGTTGCATATCAAATGTTAAGAATATATACCAAGCAATATTTAACCGAAAATAGCATAATCTTTTTGAATCTGAATGTTAGACATTAGCATACTACAAGCATTTAAATACACTAACACCAACAGTTCACCTTACCATCAAATTCTGTTGATGTGTCATGCAACTTCATATTTAACTGCTGTTTATCCCTATTTTAATATACATCTACTTTAAGATCATGGAAAAACATTGAATAAAAATTACATGTTAGTGTAGTTGTAAAATTTAAAAAATAAATGGATTCGTGATAAAAATATTTTTAGTCTTTTTTTTCATCCATTCTATCCATCTGCGACGTCTACCTATAAAACTCTAAATACTAGAGTGCTCACAAGATGATAGTGGATATTTATAATTGTTCTTCCAAATAGTTTTATGCAAAAGTACCGTCGGTCGACGTAGTGTCGTAAATTCGTAAAAAATTACCTCGCCCTTCGACGTACTGTCACAACGCATCATTCAAATTTCTCGGCTAAAGACGTACCAACGTGTTAACAACGATCATGGTTAACTCAAGATAACTCAGATGTTATTAAATCATCGTCATCATCATCTCAGTCGTAGGACGTTCATTGCCGAACATAGGCAATGTTGCAAATGCCCTCACATCATCCACAGCTCCCTACGATCTTTACGATGTCGTCCGTCCATCTTGTGGGGGGGTCTTCCCAACCACGCTACGGTTGTCGGTACCTTACCGCCCGGTTGGCTATAGGTTCAGCTATGTCGCCAGCCCGTTGCCAATTCATATGTAACAAAGTTTGGCCTTTGGATAATCATCATCAACTACCATCCTTAATGATGAAGCAATTTAATTTCTCACTTCGCATAATATAAACTTTTAACAAACAAATAAATCAATCTCGACTAGAGCTCCACATTGGCGCGGCTTTATTTGTAAAGCAACTGGTCTGCTGAATATGCACTGCATTCAATACGGCTCAAAGATTGCCATTTTTTGTTTATTTTGACCAAAAAGATTGGAAAGTTAGCCAAAAGCTGTCAAAGCCCTCTTAATAGACTGCGAATTTATTTGCTGTTATTTTGACGGGCGCCTAATTGTCAATCAAGTCAGTTATTGGTAAAATCGCATAGCAGAAGCTACAACCTAAAAGAAAGAAGAAGCCTATGGTGACTTCATAAGTAACGTTCCTGAATACTGGTTAAGTGGCTGCCTTGAAAGAGTCTATGTCCAGCAGTGGCAAGGTGAAGCAAGTTAGGTACTTGTAGTCTAATAAGCTGATATCTAAACATAACAGGTTGTTGTGCTTTGAGAGGGTACTGGAATGTTGTGAGTTGTGAGCCCCACTGTCATCTCTGGCAAGGGTCCAAACGGCTGTGCGGAAAAGGATCCGGTGGAAATGTAAGTTTCCTGAGATAGCGCGTCGCTGCGTGATAGCGAAGACTTGCTGAACACCGAGCGGAGTGTAGAGAAGAGGACCTTTCCAGAAGACGGGATTGACGCTCACGCTAGAATAGGTAGGACTATAAAGGATACGATGTAAGTATATATTGGATAATGTTAGTATTATATTGGATAATGTACAGTCGAACAAACAAAAGGCTCACACATGAGATCAAAGAAAAATTACGCTTTCTGGCACAGCCCCTTAAAGCATTTTATTTGTCCGACCGTACCAATGGTTATAATTATGGAATGGACTTTAAAATAGATTTGACATCCTACCCATAAAGTAAATGTAACTTACTAAGAATAGATATAAGTAGTACTGCCAATTACAAAACTGCAACTTACAAAAGTGATTAATGAAGCTAAGAGTATCGTATAGTTAGTACCTATACCAAAACACGAATTGTTTGCTAAAATAATAATATAATGATAAACAGCAATATCGTGTGCATGTGTGAGTATGTGTACGTGTGTGCGTGTGCGTGTGTGTATGTGTATGTTCATGTGTATGCCTATACCTACCCAAGAGATCACCGATAATAGTGACATCACGTCGCAATCATCATCCTTTACCGTGACTGTAGAAACTGTAGGACACCGCTCAAAAAGGGTGTGCGGTCAAGATGGAAAATATCGACACTTTTGGATAAATGCCTTTCATACTCATCTATACCCCTATTGAGCGGTGATCCTAACGCATAATTACTGCGCGCGCGTCGATGGTCGAGTAGACGTGGCCAGCGGCCACCCCGGCGGGTGCGCGGCTCACCCACGCTAGCAACACCCGGGACAACAGCCGCGGACTGTCCACCCCGAAGTGAATGATGTCGTATAGGAGCCTCGCGTCTGCCAGGAAACGTCTATCCTCCAAAGTGAGTATCCTGTTAGCCTTCAGACTAGCCGAGTAATCTCCGGGAGCCATGCAAGACAAGTCATTTAGTCTTTTTATAAAATATTTTTGCACAGACTCCACTCTATTACGGCCTACGTCGTAGACTGGGGACCAGGCAGGCGAAGCATACTCAAGAACGCTCCTGACATACGCGTAATACTACATTTTGAAAGCTGCAGCTGAGTTAAGGGGCTTAACTGTTCTGAAAATGAAACCCTACATTCTGATTGCTTTTGCAAAAATAGACTCGGAGTGGGCGTTAAAGGTTAGTTTGGAGTCGAGAATGATAGCCAAATCCCTAAATTGATTAGTGCGTTCCACTACTTCATTGTTCTGTCTTTACATTGTGTTTACGGTGCAAATGTAAATGCTTGTCTCGTAAAAGTGATGGTCGTACATTTTTTAACATTCAGATCTAGACTGTTACGCGTACAATACTCCAACACTCTATCTAGATCCTCCTGCAATCTTGTGCAGTCATCAGTGCTTCTTATAGGCATGAAGATCTTTGTATCGTCGGCGTACATGAGATAAAATGCATGACGGAAGCAGAACGAGTAATCAAAGAGACAAATATTAAAGAGCAAAGGCCCCACATGGGACCACTGTGGTAACGGCATCCACAAATTCGCCCAGGTTGGTCACAGTGGAGCGTTGCCATGCTGTGCGATCGGGATACTACGCGCAAGCGACGGGTACACCTGATCATATACAATGTAAGAGGTACAATATAGGCTTGCTTCTAAACAGTTAGAAATATGCCCTCTGCAAGAGATCTCTCAAATAATATGCTCAAAGGCAATGCCAGATAGCGAGCGCAGTTACGGACGAAAACCGGTGCAATGCCATCACAACCCGCACCTTTGTTAATTTTTATTTTTTGTAGATACTATTGTACTAATTCGCTGTTCATCGTCAGTGTGCTCTCACAGCTCAAGGGATTGCTGTGCATATTTTCCGCGACAAAACCAGGAGTGAGATCGTCAGGATTTATTCATTAATTGATCACTCCGGATTTTAAGACAACAAATATCTAAAATTTCGAGCCTGCTCCGTTCGTCCATACATTGACATACATACATTAATCATTCTTTTATGATTGAAAATGTCAAAATTTTCAAGCTCCCTCTGCTCGCTTTTTTATGATTTAAGTAGTTTTCATTAGAGAAAAGTAACCAAATATGGAATACCATTTTGTTTTTTGAATATAAAAAATAAACTATTCATAGTACGAAGTCAATTTCTTTATTCGATGAGAAGTCATAATGTTTTGCAACACTTAGTGATAGTCTTATGGTTTTTATAATAATTTACAGTATCAAAAATCTAGTTTAATCAAAAAATTAAAAAGGTAGTAACTTATGAAATAGGTACCCCAAATATGGACCATAAGGAAAAGGCACAACAAATTCTTAAAAATATGGTTTAATATAGTTTTGTAATACTTAATAACAGTCTCATTATTTACTACATTGGTAATTAGTTGTAAAAATCATTAGACTGTAGTAATATTGCAAAACTAAAGTAAAAAAAAAAAAAAAAACTAATGAGCATCGCGTACCCGTATTTTGAGTGTTCCGTCCGACCTAACAAATAGATAACATTTGATAGAAATCGGTTAAGCTGTTTAAATCTTTCAAAAATAAGTATTTGCTGTTGGTGAAACAGCTTTTCTTAGGACTTTGTATGAAAAATGCTGTTAACCAAGTAACCAAATTTAGTTTTTTTGTTTCAAACTTTAGGCCTATATCAGTATTACCGGTTAGTAAAGTTTTTGAAAAGATAGTCTTGGAACAATTGCTTTCACATTTCACTACACATGGCCTTTTTCACAGCAACCAATTTGGATTCACGAGAGGCAGATCCACAATCGATGCTGGTATCGAGTTAATTAAACATATTTACGATGCTTGGGAAGGATCACAAAATGCTCTTGGTATCTTTTGTGATATTTCTAAGGCATTTGATTGTGTAGAGCATGGCATACTGTTGAAAAAATTAATGCACTATGGTATAAATGACAATGCGATTTCTCTACTGAGCTCATACCTACAAGATAGAATACAGAAGGTGAAAGTCAGTGATAGTACCTCACATGGATGTCCTGTTGCTATGGGAGTCCCACAGGGCTCAATTTTGGGTCCCTTTCTGTTTCTCGTGTATATAAATGACTTGCCATCATTTATAAATAAGCAGTGCGAGATAGTATTATTTGCTGATGATACTTCTTTAATATTTAAGATTGACAGAAATAAAAATAATTTTGACGATGTGAATGATACTCTCTCGCAACTGCACAAGTGGTTTGAAATAAATAACTTATTTCTAAACGCAGAAAAAACCAAGTGCATACTTTTTCAGCTGCCTAATGTCAAAGTTGGCAAGATAGATATAACTCTAGACAAAAAGAAACTAGCGCTTTCTGATTCCACAGTCTTTCTGGGAATTACGTTGGATAAAAAGTTGCAGTGGAAAACTCACTTATCTAAATTAAGTAAAAAATTAAGCTCTGCAATATTCGCAATCAAAAAAATTAAGAGCCTTACGAATGTGGAAACAGCGAGAACTGTATACTTCAGTTATTTTCATAGTATAATGACCTATGGACTAATGTTATATGGTTCTGCAGCTGATATCCAAGACATCTTTATTCTGCAAAAGAGAGCTATTAGGTCAATTTATAGTTTAGGTCCGCGAGTCTCATTAAGAGATATTTTCAAGGAAATAGGTATTCTGACTGTCGCGTCTCAATATATCTACTTTAACCTAATTTACATATACAACAATAAAGAAAAATATTATAGGAATTCAGATAATCACAATTATAACACAAGGCACAAGGACAGGTTGGTGATGGATCGCTATAGATTAAATAAAGTTAAACGCTCATTTGTGGGACAATGTATAACTTTTTACAATAAGGTACCCGAGGAAATTCAAGGATTGCCTCTCAGGGAATTTAAATCCTGGATTAAGGGTAAATTATTGCAGAAATCATATTATAAGATAAATGATTTCATTGAGGAAAAAAATCCATGGAGTTGAATTTTTTTTTTTTTTTATCCGTCCAATCTTCTATGTTTCCTGCTGCATTTCAGGTCGAGACAGCATTTTTATTGTTAATTTATATATTATAAATTATGTATGTATTATAAATGTAATTTATAAATTGAATGTAATTGGACATGTGTTACAATAATTTACGAGTATATTGATTTATTTAACTTGTTTATTTAATGCAATGATTTGGTTGACTTGGGATTTATTATGTTGCAATATTGTAATTTTTCAATTTTTATGATTTGATTAATTCTTTATACTATTGGCTGAGAAATGAATGTAATAATAATTATTATGAATTCATACATTGAAATATTGAATTGACTACTAAGATACCTAAACTAGTGCCTAACCTGTATTATTCGATTGTTATGTAGGTATTTATTGTCGACGTTCATAAGTATTTCTTGTAAACCTTAAATTGAATAAATATGTTTGAGTTTGAGTTTGAGTTTTGTGATATATCGATAAATTCTTGGCTCTCGAATATTTTTCTTTACTTTATGTGTTAGAAAACATTCTGAAAGATAAGTATAAACACATTAAAAGTAAAAAATTAAACCATCAATTGCGATTTTGACCCAAATATGGAATATTCCATAAGTGGAATATTCCAGGGCAGGAATTCCATTAAATATGGGCAGGCACTGGGGCCTGCCCATATTTGGCATTTAATGACCTCAAAAATTATTGTCAATATTTCAATAATTACAAAACAGAAACAAATAAATAGCCTGGAAATGGAAGAACTACTATGTATGCAACCACATAAATATATGAGGAAAATGTTATAACTATCTAAATAATAAGAAATAGATAGTTTTACGTGCCTAAAAATGTTCTGAACAGCGACCAAACAAAACACACATGCCATGCCGCCGGCCTTCGCCCTAACGAACGTCTAATCTGAGTATATGAAACAGAATATGGCTTTGTATTGCGATTTCAAATATTATTTCTGATAAAATCAAGGAATCCCATATTTGGACTCTATTCCATATATGGTTACTTTCCTCTAACATTGGCCCAGATTATAAGATCATAAAATTAAGTTATGTTTATAATTATTGCGGCCGTAAATAATAGAAACTGTCCACGGCGGTCATATTATTTTAAAAAACGGACCCCAAATGAATTTTATAGAACTTTTCAATTAATTGAATATTTATTTCCTTTTCCAAAAAATATGTTCTTCATGAAAATAATATTGTTAATTTTACAGTGATTTATTAAAGTTTATTTTCAGATAGATCTAATTTATTTTTCTTGTAGGTACGTCATGGTTCCAACAACAAAGAAATCAAAGTGGTCCCTGGTGCAGAAAAGGTTGGGAACCACTGCTTTGCAATAATATGCACCGCATTCTTCTTAAGAAGGCAAAAAAGCCTCTCGATTAAACTGGCTTACAAATAGAGAAAACCGCATTCAAATCAGTCCATCCGTCCGGGAGCTACGATGCCACAGACAGACACACGAAGCTATAGATACACACGTCAAACTAATATAAACTTCTCTTTTTTTCTTCGGGGTTAAATCTAACTACGTCCACAAAAACTTAACACACACACACACAAACTTTTTCCATGACAGTCTATAAAATTTATAAAATTACTTTATGATACAGCATTTCGTATAGCTTATGCAATACTTTTAATTTGTTATTTTTCGGTTGGGCGTCTGGACGCGGCGAAATGTAACACCTAAATTTGTCATTTTCTAACTTAAAATTTAAACTTTCCTGTTTATGTTTGTGATATATCTATATGCATATACCAACCACTACATATACCTATTCACCAACACATATAAAATATATACTAAAAATTAAAAAAGTCTCCCACACCGCTGCCTCCCGGAATGGTGCCCAGAAAGCTGGCTACGTTGCCTCGTTGAATAGCGATGCTAATCCGTTGCCCGAGGAACGAGCCAGCTGTCCGGTCACCAGTGGGGTTCATTTAATTTTTTTGAAAGTTCTATAAAGAAGTTTCTCGCACCAGGGCCCCACAGTCCCAACGTTACTACACCAAACTTTCGTATTTCCTCCGCTTGAGCTCTTCCGCAGCTGAGGCCGCAGCCCCAGCGTAGCTGGCAGTGGAGGCCAAATGCGAAGACGCCAGGGTATCCACACAGGTAGCGTCCCACACCAGCGCCTTCCCACGCTGCCACCCAATGAGCGTCATGCCGTCGGGCCTCTTGCCATCGTCCGGTACGTTGACGGTAACAAGTGCCCTACGAATGACGTCATTGATTGCCGCGTGCTTGGAGATTCGGCCTGCGCTGTGGGTACATGAAAGACCGTGGTGCCCTAGTGGATCCACAGACGCACCACAAGGACAGTAGTGTGGACGAACCAGATTGACCCCCAATCTTAAACCCAAACATATGGACAACGACAAGTTGTCCAGAACGGTGCCGATATTCGAGGAGGGGACTGCTTGCAGCCAGAACCCTGACTCTCGCTCTGTCACGGCTAGGAGACGAGCCCGTTCCGAAATATTGGCCGATAACTAATAAAGTTTGTGATTGTGTATGTATGGAATTATTTTTATACAAAACAATATTTTTTCTAATTGTTGTAATTTATGTTTGTGAATGTTTTCCCTTGTTTGAAGTAAATAAATAAGCGAATTTCACGCCACTTGATATCCTCGACATTAATAACAGAACTGACTCGCAGCTTACTTCTAGCAAAGTAGGTAGTAAATATAAGTGTAGATAAAAAAGTGTATGCAACTGCATATAATTCGGTATTACAAGACTCGTGTCAAACTATTATCATACGAGCCGTAGCCTCGATCCATACAGACACTCATGTTTTAATACCTCCTTTTATATGCGAGTTTCATAAATTACGGTGCAGCGCGGCAGCGCCCTAGATAAGTCATTCACAGGTGGGACCCACCTATTTAACATCCAACAACACATCATAATTAAAAAACCTAAAACTTCTTTACTATTGAGGCCATTTTTATTATTTTCAGCTGAATGTAGGTAGTTAAGTTAATAAATTACGAAATCGGTTCAACAGCTTCGAAAATTTATGCGATCATACAAACAAATAAAAATTGGTTTATCACCTTGTTGCAGCATTTTATCGGCGTGTACTGGGGGGCGATTCACGCGTTTTGACATCTCAAACTCAAGATTTTCTCTAGCAAAAAACCGTATTAAAACGTCACTGAAATTGATCCTCGATAATATACGACTGTCGAAGATAATTGAGAAAATATTTATTGGCTGCAATAGATATTTCAATAAATAAATAAATAATCGTGGACAAATTCACACAGGGCCATCTAGCCCCAAACTAAGCAAAGCTTGTATTAATGGGTGCTAGATAACGGTGGTGTGTGGTGCCGCCACATTAAACAATAGCACCACCCCATCTCTTCCCGTGAGTGTCGTAAGAGGCGACTAAGGGACAAACCCGAAAGATGGGCAGCAGCAACTTTCTGGGTACATTTACATATACTGCACTGCGATCGCCAACCCGCCTGCCAAGCGTGGCGATTATGGCAATTCCCCCTCCGATGGACACACAGGCCACGGCCCCCAGTACCCGGCGGCCCCGCTATTCCGGACCATGGTAGCAGTCACCGTAACGGCGGGGCAGGGGGTGCGAAGAATCACCGGACGCGATCAGGCTACCACAAAGCACGACCACTGGCCCTGGCAACATACAATGTCCAGACACTGCGGACCGACGAAAAGCTCGTGGAGCTGGAGGAAGTGGTAAGCAGATTACATTGGGACATTATAGGGATATCTGAAGTCCGAAGAAAGGGGGAGGACTCGATAACTCTGAAGTCCGGAAATCTGCTTTACTTCCGGGAGGGCGACCAACTGTCCCTAGGTGGTGTCGGGTTTCTCGTCCACAAATCCCTTGTGAAAAACATCGTCAAGATCGAGAGTGTGTCGTCTAGAGTTGCGTACCTTATACTCAGAATTACCAAGCGGTATTCGTTGAAGGTCATACAGGTCTACGCACCGACTTCGACTCACTCCGACGATGAAGTGGAGGCTATGTATGAGGATGTAACTACAGCCATACATACCTCCAAGACACATTACACCGTTGTCATGGAGGATTTTAACGCGAAACTGGGCAAACGAAGCGGAGACGAGTTGAGAGTGGGGCAATTTGGAGTTGGAAGTCGGAACGCCCGTGGCCAGATGCTGGCCGGCTTTCTGGAGAAAGAGGGACTCTTTATGATGAACTCATTTTTCAGGAAGCCGGATCATCGCAGATGGACGTGGGTTATTCCCGATGGTGTCACAAAAAATGAGATCGACTTCATCCTATCTACGAAACGGCATATATTCAATGATGTCTCGGTGATCAATAGCGTAAAAATTGGCAGTAATCACCGCTTGGTAAGAGGCACATTGAATATTAATCCACAGCTGGAAAGATCGAGATTGATGAGGTCCACGCTCCGGCCTGTACCCATCCAAATCCAAAACCCCAAGAGCTTTAAACTTGAATTACAAAATCGCTTCGAGTGCCTAGAAGAGTGCGTCGACGTGGACGACTACAATAACAGGTTCGTGGAAACTGTCTATACGGTTGGGTCAAAGTTTTACAAAGCCTGCCGTACAAAAAGAACAAGCAAAATCTCTGACAATACCCTCAAACTCATGGAAGAAAGACGCGCAATTACTCTGCAATCTCCTGATGATGTCTCTCAATTTAGGCGACTTAATCGACAGATCTCCAAGTCTCTGACTCGCGATATACGCCGCTTCAATACTATCAACATTGAGGCGGCGATCGAGCGGAATAAAGGCTCTAAAGTATTTGCTAGAGATCTGTCGATTGGACAGAGCCAGTTGACGAGACTGAAAACGCAGAGTTGTTTCGACCAAGTCCGAGGTTTTGAGGGAAGTCGAGAGGTTCTATGAACAGTTATACACGACAACACGGGCACCTGTTACCAGTATGGCAAAAGACCCCAGAGCCAAGTTGACCCGACACTACACCGAAGATATCCCAGACATCAGCCTGTACGAGATTAGTATGGCTCTCAAACAGCTCAAGAACAACAAGGCGCCAGGTGATGATGGAATTACGACTGAGCTTCTGAAAGCTGGTGGCAAACCTGTGCTTAAGACCCTTCAGAAGCTGTTCAATTCCGTCATCCTCGAGGAAAAAACACCGGAAACATGGCACAGAAGTATGGTGATATTGTTCTTCAAGAAAGGTGATAAGGCTCTCTTGAAGAACTTCATACCAATATCGCTGCTGACCCATGTGTATAAGCTGTTTTTGAGAGTCATTACGAATCGTCTCGCACGCAGGTTTGATGACTTCCAGCCTCCCGAACAAGCCGGATTCCGAAAAGGTTATAGTACTATAGACCACATACATACGCTGCGGCAGGTTATACAGAAGACCGAAGAGTACAACCGGCCATTATGCTTGGCGTTTGTGGACTTTGAGAAAGCCTTCGATTCGATCGAAACTTGGGCGGTGCTCCAGTCTCTACAACGGTGCCAAATTGACTATCGATATATCGAAGCACTGAAGGGTTTGTACGAAAACGCCACTATGTCAGTTCGTCTCCAGGATAAGACCACAGAACCTATTCAGCTGCAGCGGGGTGTTAGACAAGGTGATGTCATATCACCGAAGTTGTTCACCGCTGCACTGGAGGATATCTTTAGGCTTCTGGACTGGGACGGACTTGGCATCAATATTAACGGCGAGTACCTTACTCACCTCAGATTTGCTGACGATATCGTAGTCATGGCTGAAACCCTGGAAGACTTGCGCAAAATGATCGATGACCTCTGTAGTGCCTCTCAACAAGTAGGTCTTAAAATGAACATGGACAAGACAAAAATTATGTCGAATGTCCATGTTGTGCCTACTCCAGTGACAGTTGGAGGCATTGCACTTGAAGTTGTTGACGACTATTCATACCTAGGGCAAATAGTTCAGTTAGGTAGGTCCAACTTCGAGAAAAAGGTCAATCGACGAATCCAACTCGGTTGGCATTCGGGAAGCTACGCCATATATTTTCGTCCCAATTACCGCAGTGTCTCAAGACGAAGGTCTTTGACCAATGTGTGTTGCCAGTGAAACGTAGCCGCTCACTGTGGGCCTTATAAGAAAGTTCACTGTTACCCAAAGGGCAATGGAAAGAGCTATGCTCGGAGTCTCTTTGCGCGATCTAATCAGAAATGAGGAGATCCGCAAGCGAACCAAGGTCACCGACATAGCTCTAAGGATTGCCAGACTGAAGTGGCAGTGGGCAGGGCACATAGCTCGAAGAACAGATGGCCGATGGGGCAGTAAAGTTCTCGAGTGGCGACCACGTGCCGGAAGACGCAGCGTGGGTAGGCCTTCCACAAGGTGGGCTGACGACCTGGTAAGGATCGCAGGTACCAGCTGGATGCGAAAAGCTCGGCCTTTGTGGAGATCTCTGGGGGAGGCCTATGCCCAGCAGTGGGCGTCTTCTGGCTGATATGATGATGATGATGATGATGATGATGATGATGATGATGATGATGATGATGATAACGGATATACTACTTTTAAAAACATACTTATTATACATAGAACATCCAAACCCGTAACAAAAATTAAAATTAATAATTTCAACTTCTGCTCGGCCGTGAATCGAACCCTCTGTGGACCTCTGTCCCTCTGTGGTCACCGCCATGCCGACCAACTGGACCACTCAGTTTGTATTGTATTGTTACAAATTATTATTTCTTTATTAGAGCTTTCATGAAATCTAACGGGCTTAACAATTTATAACTTAATATAAATTTATTAATTTACTTTTGTACGTAACGTGACCTTTATAACAAACTTTTGTTGATTTTGCAACGTTTCGGGTGAAACCTTACAAGTCCATTTGTGCCACTTCCCGAAGGTAACTTGAGCTGTTTGGTGTACAAAGCATTAGTATAGTACCATGGAGCTGGTCTGATGATAGAGTCGGAAGGTGGTCGTTGGAACTAATGAACGCAAAAAGATAACACCATCGTGTTAGGGCTCTTTGGAAATGTCTTGATGAGTAAAAGCTTGATATGAAAAAATATTTTTCGTTTGAGAATATATTTCTCTTTCATTTCCCTTAAATTCTCTCTTCCGATTCTAGTAAGAATTTTCATAATTTATTAAGGTTTCGTAGGGAATGCCCAAGGCATCACAAGTAGTCCGGTCTACTATTCGACGGGTTATAATTCTAACGGCATTTTGGATAAGATTTGGCCAACCGTGATTTTTTTTACTATTTCGGACCTCCTGAACACGAATTTCAATATCGGCACTTCCGATTTTGGACCGGAAGCTCAGAATTCAAGAACGGCGGAAATGTGATAAAATAATTATTTTCATTGCAACCTATCGTGTGGGGTACCAAATACTTTTAAATAACTTAAATACTTTTAAATGCATACTTATTATACATAGAACATCCAGACCCGTAACAGAAATTAAAATTCATCATTTCAATTTCTGCCCGGCCGGGAATCGAACCCGGGACCTTTTGCGTGGCAGACCATTGAACCACTCAGGTCGTCAATTTTATTAATGGAGATATGTGATTAGAAAAAATGTCGAGTTCGAGATGTCACAAGATAATTAGGCCCCTGGACCGCGACAAGAGCGCATAAAATTCAAAATGTCCCCAATCACAGCTTCTGCAGAAGACGTGATATCCGACCAATTACTACGTACAAAACTTGAGTCCTTCGAGCCGGATTACTACGAAGAATCGTCGCACGCACGACCTACGGCAACACCTCGATCTCGAAGACAAAGGGTTCATCGACAACGAGACGGTTGAAAACTCCATAGTCATCGAAGCTCGAAAATCGCCAATTCGAGAAGAGACGGTACAGCCAACCACCTTCCCCGTCTTTCTTATCGCTTATCATATCCTTTGTTCCACCGCTTGTTTGATTGAGTCGCAAGGAGTTTTGACAAAGTCATTTGCGTTTGCCAAGTGTCTAGCTGCACGCCATTGCCAGCATTAGCTGCCTCTTCAAACCGTATGTATTCCACCTTTCTCAACTTCTCGTTATGAGTAAAGAACCAACCAGTTACGGGTATGTCAAAATCCTCTTGTAGGTTGACTGTTACAGACGACGACACGACAAATCAGCTATTATACGATCTTGTCAAAAGACGGGCTATAGTTAAAGGACTTCTTACTCAATTTGCCAATTATTTAAGTGCGATGAAGTTTTTCCAACTTCGACGGCAAACTGCGAACCTAGGGTGCTGCTAACGTTTTATCAGAGTTCAATGATATTCAAACCAAGCTTGAAGAATCTGTGTTGGAGATAGATCTCGATAGACAGCTAGCACAACGTGAGTTCTTTGAAGATGGTTATTACGGCACATTGGCTCATGCTGAACTATGCTTAACGATGTAGAAGTCATTTCTAAATCTAATCTACATCGATTCGTACCTTTGACGGTTCGTATGACCATTGGCTAGAGTTCAGGGGCACGTTTCAGTCGCTAATCCATGATCACCATATGATTACAACATTAAAATTATAATATCTTGATGAATCTGTATGCCTACCTGTGTACCAAATGAAATGCCATTGCCTTTGCCTAGCATCCAAAAAATTCCACTACCTAAAAACTTCTCTTAAATACAGAGCCGCGTTAGTCATCGACTCGTTGTAGTTCTTTGCCTCAAATTACGAAGTTGCATGGGAGCTGCTTCTCATCAGCTAACTAGTGCACATTCAAGTCACATCACAATTCCAGCGTTGACTAGGGAATTTCCAGAATCAGTACGTAACCTAACCGAAGTTGTGCTGAAGAATTTATGTGCTTTAAAGACATTAAGCACACTCCACGTGTTGACCAAAACTTTTCGCAAAACTTTTGTAAAGACTTTCTACATTCTTTACTATTAGAGATGTGGTAGGTTTCAAAATGCATAGATATTATATCGATATATCGGTGTAATATCCCTAATCTGGTTGATTCTGCTGTAAACAGGGCCACAGAGGTGATGGCCGCTTAATTGCCGAAGTCCTGGATTATGGTCAAGTATACCCCGAAATGATACGGAAAAATAGCATTCTAAATTAAATTAATCTGAAGATCATCACACCAAAGATAAAAAACAAAATACAAACACGCCAAACAGGAATAAAGTGTATTGTAATGTTTCCACAAATAAGCCACACGCGCAAAGTACGTGGCGTTACTGTCCCGATTATGCTTTCGCGCATGAGCGCCAAGGTCCGCCTTGACCATAATCCAGGATATGGCAGTTCAGGTTATTATAGTGGAGCGACTGCCATCCGACCTCCGTGTTCCCCTTGTAGCAACTTGAGCAGATTGGATCATTGTTACACATTCAGTCGCCTTCACATCTACTGTAAGCATACGAAACGTTCTTTAAATCTAGTTTAGAGTCAAGATTAAAAACCGTGCGTCTCTCGCACAAACTACGTATGAACTGTTTCACCCGAGTCACTGCGAGAATGGCTGCAAATTCTATCTGTGTAGGAAATGTGATAGGAAGTTTTCTAATATCGATATTGCCATATTTAATTGATTAAAATATAGATCAAAACTAACAAGCCAGTGAAAAAAATTTTGAAATCCGTCCATAAATGAGACTGAGTTATACAATACTTTAGTTAACATATTTTTTCGCGAAATTATTGCTGCCGCGATCTAGCTGTGACGTCACCAGGCCGGCATCCCGCCCGCCACTATAGGGCTACCTATACACTGAAACTCTTAGTGACTGTATCTTCGGAACCGTAATAGCTAGACACTTGAACTATTTACAGAGTATGTGTTACTATGGCCGCTATAACAACGAATAATAATGATCGTCATTAAATAAAAACAAAGGGCGGTTTCCATAACGTGATTTCAAAGACGTTTCAGAGGTACTTAGTTTTTCTCTATGGCCTAGATGGTAAAACGTACAAGCATCACACTTTGAGAGAGCGGCACTGGTCTAGTGGCAGTCTCAAAACTTTTTTGTTTCTTGAGATATTTTAAATTTTTTTTCACCGTTTTGTTTTATTTAACTCAAATTTTTATAATCAATTATAAAAACTTCCTCATTGATTCACAACACCAAAGTCAGTAGCGATCATATAGTGTAACAATTAAAAAGCATAATAACTGGTTGAATAAATTATAGATATGTGCGAGAGTTCTATACTGTCACAACATTCCATCCAGCCAACCAAATAGACTGCATTTCCTGAGCCCTATAATTATTATTATCTGTGGAATTTCCGGGTGTTTACTGCTGTACTTCCCGTTACTACAGATACTTGTTTAAATTCATATTTACATAAAAGAGCGTATGTAATTTCTTCAGTCATGATAAATACTTCTGTTATTTTTAGGTTTATTCTAGGAATATAATTTGTTATAAAAAGTATTAAGTAATTAATTAGTATGTCAACTCCGTTTGGGATGTCTGGCAAAAAGTCCAAAGTGTTAAATGGAGTTTTCCCTCGTAGAAAAGTTTTGTATTGTTATTGTAAACATTTTGAAAGTATTAAGATTGTGGAATACAGAACGTATCGAGATCACTCCGGTCGTTTATTTGAGTTTTCCGTCCGGTATTATAATACCTACACGTCAGCACCTGTTACAGCTAATCAAAAGCGCCTTCATCAATGCACTCATCCCTTAGCCCGCGAGCTCTAGTCCCGCCGATGAATCGTTGTTGAAGAAACGCACACAGATGTTCTACGCGTTACTCAATACCCCTGTGTGCATCCTGTATTATCGGCGGCGTTAGTGGAAGTTAGAGGTTAACAAAATAAATACCACTCAATAAAACAATAAATACAGACTCGGATAGCGAAAGATGTATATCACACAAGCATCATGCTCTCAAGACATACGCGGTGTCGATAACTCAATCGACACAAATTTGTAAAATTGAGATTAAATCCCGCACTAGCCCCTTTGTTATGCAAATGCAATGTTTTGTACTTCCGTACATTACGTCATCGTTACCGCAGGTCGCACAGTTCAGGATTCCGCATAATATTTAGTTAGCTCATCACGATTTTATGAACTCGAACGAATAGATAGTCTAATAGGCGCAGGTATTTATTAAGCGACGGGAAAATACACTTACCTAATGAACCATACCTTCGAAACAGGCAGTTAGAATGGATCATCTCGGGTCTCGTGAATACGACGTGTAAATCTATGCAACTTTACTCTTTCGATAGAAAATTAACTTCGCGAATTCTAGGAGGTTGAGGAATTACCTAAACTTTGTTATACGCGCACCAAGGAGGAGCAGGAATGCGAAAATAATTTTGTCACGACTACTACTCGCAATAGCGACAGTAGGTTTTGTGTTACCGTTCCCCTAAAACCATCCCCACAGACTTTAGGTAACTCGTATCCTCGAGCCTTAAATAGATTCCCGTCGTTAGAGAAACGTCTACAACGGGAACCCGAATTAAAAAGGTTTTACACAGATTTCATTCATCGTTGCCGTAGGTCACATGTCGCACATCGAGTCCTACTCAACACCTCTTTTCTTTATGCCGCATCACGCTGTATTACACGAATATAGCACGACTATCATATTACTCGTAGTTTTCGCAAATGCAGCCACAAGTACTGGAGCGTCATCAAATGACATCCAGCTCGTGGGTCTCCCCATACAAGGTGATCTACTTGCCATTCTGTGTCACGTGCGCGGACGTGGAGAAAATGTATCGGCGGGTGGAAGTCGCCGAAAACCATTTACAGCGTATCTTGTGGCGGAATGACCCTACGCAACCTATAGTAGTACACCGTCACAATCGCATTGTGACCGCTGCTGCACCCTAATGTCGGTAAGGTGCCTGAAGGAAACGGCTGCTAGCTGCACAGACTCAGAGGCTAAACGCATAATAAGCGCCGATTTCTATGCCGACGACCTGATGACAGGCCATTATGACAAGGTTAAACTCCTAGATTTAAGCGAAAAAAACGTTAAATGTTTTAGTCATCATCAAAGGAAAACATCCTTAATGATCCACAGAAATGATCATCGGCGTTAAACCACTAAACCTCGACCTTAATAGTCACTGCAAAACGTCAGGAGTAAGCTAGAACAACTCATCTAACAAGTTCCATTACAATATGCAGTTTCAAAATTACAATAACACCGTAACAAATCGATGGATACTATCGCATGAGTCTCAGATATTTGACCCGTTTACTTAATTCCACTATTATGATAGCAAAAGTTTAATTGCAACAACAGTGGCTGTTGAAGTTAGGTTGAGACGGCCCGCTCCCGCGTGACGTCTCGGCGACGTGGAGTTGTTAACTTCCCAGATAGCTTACAGTTCGTGCTCTAACGTTCGCGCAATATCTGGTGGTGACACTACGGCTGATAGGCTTCTCTGTTCTAAGGGTACAGTCACGCCACATAAACCTTTAAGTATACCTAGGCTAGAACTTTGCGAGCCGCTATATTCTCATTTCAAAAATGTCGTGTTCTGGACTGACTCAACGATTGTCTTAGGTTGGTTACGCTTAGCTCGCCATTTTCTGAAAACGCACGTACAACGTCGGGCTGCCGAACTACCCGAGCAAACTGAACAGTTATGCCACGTAATTGGGAAGGGCAACCCAGCCGCCCTAGTGTCGCGTGAAGCGGCCTTGCCAGACCTTGCCTCCTCAGTAACACAGACCGTAGATGTATTCCCTTGTACCAGATTTTCTAAGTTTGAACGCATGGGACGCGCATTCGGATACGTGAGATTTATCAACAACACGCGTAATAAATTAAATCTTCGGTCAGACGATCTGACCGTCTATGAGCATGGGAAGTCAGAAATGGGTCTAGTTAAATTAGTACAAGAACAATCGTTCAATCAAGAGTACGACTTTATTGTTAACAAACAATCATTAAATAAGGAGTCTAATCTCTGAAAATTAAACTCATTTATCGATGATTCAAATATTATATGTGTAGGTGGTCGACTTACTAACTCGAGCCAATTCGACTACGAACTAAAGCACACTGTGTTACTTTCGACAAACATCATGCTTATGCTAAGCAAACACTCGCGATTATTACACATCTTGCCTCGAACGCTGCTGTATGACTTCGTCAGCGATGATGGCCAATTGGTGGTCGGAATTTTGCACAGAAAATCGTAAACAATTGAGTTACGTGCAACCGTTTAAAAACAAACTGTTAATTCTATCATTGGTAACTTACTAAAGGAGCGACTGACTCCCTCGTACATTCTTATACTGCGGGGTGGACACTGCTGGGCCAATGCTCATACTGAAGCGCAAAGGTAGGGGCGCTAAAACCGTAATACATGCGATGTGCGATTTGTGTGTTTCGTTATTTCACTTCGCAATTTTCTTTGACAAGTCGTATTAGTAAGCGACTTGTTCCCTTGTTTGTGTAACACTAGTTCCCTGTTGGGAACAGTTCCCAACAGGGAACTAGTGTTCACTTCAAATTAGTAAGCGACTTGTCCACCGAAGCATACATTAAAGTTTAATGAGGTTTATCTCAAGACGCGGTAAGACCGCCGAGATATTTTCTGAGAACGGGAAAAACTTTGTTAGCGCTAATCTGAACTAGTTTTCTAACTTCCTATGAAACTGCCAACGAAGAATGAGGTTTCTAGCTGCAGGTGACGTTTATCTAACGTTAGAGGAGCTTACCACTGTGCTCACCCAACTGGAAGCCAGCACAACTCCTACGACTTAATCTTAGGTACCAGAGGGTAGAGCAGATTCGTCACCACGCGATGGGCAAAGGAGTACGTCTCAGAGTTCCATAGAAGGGCCAAATGGCGGGAAAGGCAAGACAACCTGAAGACGGCGTAACGTAACAGAGATTTTTATTAAAAATCCTTGAAATGTTACCGATTTTCAGACTGATTTCGATTACAGTGATTCAACTTTACATCTACACATCTGTAATGATGAGTATGTAAATTTTAGGCATAGTATTAAGAACAGTTTAATGGTGTTATAAAATGTTTAAGTCAAAAATTTCTTTTTTATATCAGATGTTTGAAAATTGTATGTTCGGGGTAAAACCGGGTAGCAATATATCGGGCAATACCGGTTATCATTGCGGGTAACGCTATTATGTTTTCTTTATTGTTTTTAAATGCAAATAGAATGCAATTGTTGGCCCTTTTGTGGACAACCTTTTATGAGATATAAAAATTGTGTATATGAAAAAATAGCTTTTGCGCGCAAATTTGTTCGCGCATAATTCGGTTACATACACCGTGCTCCTGTGGGATGTAGTAAAATGAGCAAGAGTAACAATCTTCCATCCATTCATACATCCGTGGCCACAAACTTTTTATTTCTTAATACTAGTAGGTAGAATAATAGACATGGGGCACGATCGGGTATCACAAAAAAGTATACCCGGTTATACCCCACGTAGAGGGGCAAAACTGGGTAAATAACATTTTTTGAAAAATCGTTATTTCTGTACATCTAGTTGCTTTTACTAAATGAATTGATTTGGTTTTCGTTAGGATATAAGTGAATGTAGTCTTTTTCAAATATTAATCATTTTCGTAAAATAGCATGAAAAATCCTTCTTTTTTATCTCCCCCCGGGCTATCTATGCCCCCAGACATCAGTCTGAATTTCTTTCTCCAACTGTGAATCAATTTTAAATTTATGCCAGCCACCGTCTTTTTGTGGCCAACAAGTAGGAATAAAATCTTCGCCATCATGGCACCGATCTATGATTCGTCACTGCTTGACAACTTTAAAACAATTTGTAAACAATAATAAATTCATGCAAAGATATAAAAAGTTACATAGAAAATAACGTTTCTAAGGCCAGGAATTTACAAATTAACAAAACAAAAAGGTTCGTCAAGAAATACATAATTCGTAGACCAATTAGAATAATGGTCACATCCTAACAAACATAGTATCCTCTCCTTTTCAGAACATAAAATAATGAATTGGAGAGCCATTACAGCCTGAAGGGCTAAACACAAGAAAATATAACAACAAATCCCATAAAAACGAATACATTAAAATTGAAAATAAATGTTTAAACGACCTGAATAGTTGTTTGAAAAGGAATCCTAATAACCGTAAGTATAACTATTCATCAGTGTAAGATCCTACCATGGATACCTTAGTCGATAGTACAATAAACTACCCCTTTAATGGAGTTTGAGGCGAATCGTCAGCGTGTTTTCTGGCAGAGATGGAGTCAATAGAGTGGCGGACATCGACCATAGCGATGATGCCTAATCCGTGACCATTAACAATGACCACGCCACAGTCAATACTATTGAAAGCTGCCACTGTCCACCTTCCAACGCCGGAGAGTATGTTGTCGCCCATTATATATGGACTGAGACAACAACGAATAAAATTCAAAATGTATTTAATTATTGCTTCTGCAGCTGACGTGATATCCGACAAATTATGACGTGTAAAACTTGCTAAATGTACTAATGTATTAAATCTCATTCTTTATTATTGCTATTTTCTACTACGCATCCATAATCTGTAAAAGTACCTTATATTAATATTTCTGAAAATAAACGAACGTTGAACGTCTTCGGCTGTCTCACCTACATCACTTGGGAATCCTAAGAAACGCAACAGAAAGTCCTGAGACCAGTCTTACGTCAGCTACAGCTGACAGTACAGCTTTTTAAAGTAAGTACTGAAGGTATACGAATACTTAGAAAAACTCTAACAACAAGTCCCGATGAACGAACCTTGGTACAGAGATTTTTAAATTAAAGTTCTGTATACGAATACTTAGAAAAACCGTAACAACAAGTCGCGCTGGTAAACGAACCTTCAGTTCGTCCGCGGAAACTACCTGGAATCTGGTAACTGGAGTTTGGAAGGTTTCCTACAACTTTTAATTGAATATACAAAATAGAGAAATTACAGAAGGTTGGTAATTACCGACTCACTGGGGTTGCTACTGTATTTATTCTGAATTTTGAAAACATTATTTAAAAGATCAAATAGAATTTTAAAGATCGTTACCAATAACTTGTCACATGCTAAGAACGTCTTATCCTTGCAATAATGTGATCATAATTGCTTCCCAAGCTGTTGTTATCAGATTTTCCATACCAGCTTCAGACATTAAGCCTTTAATTAGCGTAAAAGTAATGTAAAGTGATTCTTTATTTAATAAATTGCCATCTGATTACATCATCAGACTTTCTCTGACCTGGGAATAGAGTTCCAAGAGTCTTCGTCAAGACAAATACTTGGTGGAAAAATTGAAAGTTTTACATAACTTATTAATAAAACAATTTACATGTATTTTTATTTATATTATCTATTACATTTAAAAACACATTTTCATTGGTACGACGGCATGTTTTTGACATGCTGATTGAAAGATATCACAGTTTCTTCCGACCCCGTAAATGCAAACCTTTCATCAAACCAGAAAAAATCTCAGATATTTGGTAAAATAAAGAAATTGCATGGTGCCAGGTCTGGACTATGTGCAGGAAGGGTCACTAAATACACAGGGCAAACAAATGGTGGTGTATCAATCAATATTAACTGTGTTTTGTTCTACGGGTAGGGTCGTGTCACAAATAAAGAACGGCCCGCCCCAAGCAGAAGATCCACTGGAAACTATGCGCCATTTCCGTCACGCACACATTGACGTTACGTTTACAGGCATTCTCAAGCAGTTTCAAGCAGTGCTCGGTCGCGATTGTTAACGCGAGAATCCGTCGTATTGTCGACTTAAATTGAATATTATTTAATTAAACGATATTATTATTCATAAAATTAAAGTACTTGTACGTAACTAAGATTACTTAATAACATACAAGCAACGCACGCAGAGTCCAAGAACTGAAGGGTGACCATTTCAGACTTTGAGGCTAGACAAACTTCAGCACCGCTACAAGTTATAATGCCGATGGCGAAGCGAGGTTGGCCAAGGTTTTCTGCTAGAGACCCTAGGACTAGTTGAACAGTTTCAGACACCACGTGACAGTTTTTAACCGAATAAGAAACCGCAATGGCCTTAATGGTTTCTTGTCGGAAATGCCTGACTAGTCTGTGTATAAAAAAATCGCTGATCCTTCTCCATGATCAGATCAACTGACTAATACCATAATTTTGCATATTCATAAATTTACATGTGTATGAAAATTTCAGTTCATTTATTACCGGGAAGTGGGTCAAATCCCAGGGCAGGGAAAGGTTATTCTCAGGGTTTGGCGATGTAATCAGGTAGGGAGTAATTTTTAAAAAGTAAGTTATTATTACGCTTTCTAAAGGCATAATGTCTGAAGCTGGTATTCTTAATAAGAATCTGATACATTTGAACACAATCTGAACAGCGTGGGCAATCATGATCCCATTATGGCAATAATTGGATATTGGTCCTTTGCAAGGGACATGTGAATTGACATGTGAATTCTTTAAAATTCTATTCGATCTTTTAAATACTCTTTTCAAAATTCAAAATAAATAAGTAGCAACCCAAGTCAGTCGGCAAGTTTACGTCATAATTTTCGAAGACGACGGTAGTGGATGTTCTCTATTTTGTGGTCGTGTAGACAGGAACAAAAAAAGGCAATAATTTTATTGTCTACGCTTCTGGCCTGCTTATTTTGTTGGATTGCTGTCGCCTTCAAACACCCATACAGATCCATGTTTCATCTCCTGTCACAATATCATACACAGAATTTAAATCCCTTATCATACTTTAACGAAAAAAATTATACCAAATAACTCGAGTCCGTTTTGTTCTCGGCTGAGTTCACGAGGGCTGATCTTCACGAATTTCATCATGGAGAGAAACACGGACACGATCAAATTCTACATACGTTGGTACGCGTTGGCGTAAGGCGTTGGCCTTACGGTGCTCAAATGAAGTACTTCCCTCCCAAAAGCATTTTGAAGACAAGCAGTGCAGTCTTGCGGAGACAGTGAACTTTTGAAATGTTAAAAAATCATTGTCCTAAAATATTATCGCGTTAATTCCATTTTCGCTACGAACGAGGAACTCTAACTTGTGATAATAAACAATTCACAGGCGATTTCCCGCCAACTTCTTTTAAATCAATGATTGTCTTAATTTAAAAAAAAGCGCAGGAAGTAGCGCAGAACTTTCAGTGTGCTCTAAGTACGAGCCCGAAACACGATAGAGTTGCATTGTATTATTGAATTGTTCCTGTGGCCACATTTTATCTCCATCATCACATCAGCTCACTGACAGTACAATATAATATAGCATTGTCACCCGACTTACCTACATGTGAATGTAGGTGATGAGAATCTTCAAATCATATATAAGGCCACTGTCAGAGTATGCTTTTCAGATCTGGTGTCCGTATTTTGTAAAGGATGAGGAAATACTTGAAAAAGTACAACGAAGTTTCACAAAGGTGCCAAGACAGCTGAAGAGATTACCTTATGAGGAGAGATTGAAGAAACTAAAGCTGACAACGTTGAAGAAACGCAGAGAGCGTGGTGACCTGATCGAAACGTTCAAGGTTCTCAATGGACATTACGACATATACACGATTTTGAAATGTTATTTCTGCAGAACAATAACCACCACCTACGAGGCCATTCCCTGAAACTCGACACTTGTTTCTCCTTCAACAATCCGCACAGACATTTATTAACCAACCGTGTCGTGAATGCCTGGAATAAGGTGACAGCGAAAAATACGAACCAATTCAAAAACAGACTCGACAAACATTTGAGTACAGATTAATAATGAGTAGAGAAGAGCTAGATACAGGAATCTATCAGTTGTTTTGACAACTGCTTGCCTGCTTAATGATAATAATAATAATAATAAAGTGCACACATTTAATCGAATTCCAGGAAGTGGGTCGAATACTGTCCGTCCAATGTAATTCCATAATGTACACAGGTACATGAAGGAATATAGAGAGAAAAGGTTCCAACTGCCCTGTTAAAATATAACGTTCACAGTATTTGACCCACTTTCCGGTAATCAAATGAATTGAAATTTTTTATACACATGTAAATTAGACGAAAATAATATATTATCAGTTACTTTATCTGATGTTGGAAATGGAAGGTGGCCACAGAAATAATTAAGGTAGCTATTATGGTATTTTTCTGTTTAAACCGTTACAGGGTGCCAATCGGCTCTCGAGACTGTTATACCAGTCACAGGGTTTCTAGAGGAAGACCTTGGTTGCTTCGCCATCGGTATTAGGAAGCACAGCAGTGAGCGGCGAACTCGTAGCGGTGCTGAAGTTCGACCAAGCTTTATAGTCCGAAATAGTCACCCATCAGTCCTTGGACTCTGCGTGCGTTGCTTGTATTTCTTTAAGTAATGTTACTTAATAATCATCTTGGCGTTAATGTCCCGGTTGTGCGCTCTCGAGAACGAGGGCCCGGGGTCCGCCTTGACCATGATCCAGGATTTGGCAGGTCAGATAATTACAGTGGAGCGATTGCCATCTGACCTCCATGACCCTGCTACTAGGGGAACCTGACCAGATTGGATCATGGTTACACATCCAGTCGCCTGAATGTGCAGGTTTCATCACGATGTTTTCCCTCACCGTAAGAGCATCGGTTATTATTCAACTAATGTACATAACTCAGAAAACAGTCATTGGTACATGGCCGGAGCAGGATTCGAACCCGGGACCTCTGGCTTACGAGTCGGATCTGTAACCGCTCGGCCACCGACGCTCTTTAAGTAATGTTACTTACGTACAAGTAATTTAATTTATTTTTTATTAAATAATATTAAATTTACGTCTACAATACAACGAGTGCTCGCGTTAACAATCACGACTGAGCTCTGCTTGAAACTGCTTAAGAATGCCTGTAAAGTTAACGTCTATGTGTGCAAAACAAAAATTGTGTTTTGTTCTCAGTGTACTCTGCTTGCTGGCCGCTTTTTACTTTGTGACTTCAGGGTACTAACGCCATCTGTTGAGCTTTTAGGCAAGCTTTTACCCACAGTGCAAGACACGGAACATTGCATTGTTGAGTCGCTCGGATAGGGTTCCATACTAGGAAACGAATAACAGCGCCATCTACCTGTGTACGATAGAACTATGTACAACTCACATTAAGTTTACAATGTGAGGGCCACAACAAATATTGCACCTTGTTTCATAGATGTCGCCATAGGATTGTATGTTATGAATGTGATCTCTACCATATTCGTCTATGTAGAGCAAAGAACAAAACATCATTATAAATATTGGGTGAGGCTAATAAGGTGGGTTTACTCATGTTTAGGTAATTGTGTGATACACAATAAATTACCTTAACACATTGTGAGTGATATAGAAATTGGCGGATGAGGTGCATCGAGTTTGCCTGTGAAGGAGTTCCGGAAAGTTTTGGTAAATTTTTGTCCGATAGCTGCTTCTATTGTGTTGAAGTATAGGTACCTCACGTGCAGCATGGCTATCACAAATGTGTCCGCGACATAGCTCGCGTCGCGAGAGGGCGTGTTGTTTCCTTCTCTGAACACTAAGACGAAAGAAATAGCAGTATCTATGTCGCGCCTTTTCTCGCATATCACGCGCGAGAGCAACTTGTGCTAGCCGTACAGGTTTCAACAATTTAATGGTGTAATTGTATGAAACCTTTCCACGTTAATTTTTTTAAATCAAATATATAATTTTATTATACCTACACTTTATTGTGTTTTATACACTTAAACATCTTAACCCATTTCAAATAAACCAAATTTTGATCTGATAGAAACATAAGAAATGTCAACTTATTAGTTTTTGATCTAGCTGGAACAACACTAAGATAATTAAACTATTATTTGTCACGTTTGTTTATATTTATTTACATAAAATAATTATTTTATGCAACTTCATAAAATTTTGTAGTTAAAAGGAAAGAGAAATATTTGCGATGAAATCTACGATATGACGCATGTATGCAGCGAGTAATGTTCACACGGGAATATATTTTAACAACGTTTTTCACCAACGTCTCGTAATTTACGTAGATGTGAGTTAAAAATTATTGATATTTTTCATGCAAAATAATTCAGCGCGCAATGTACCATACCCATAGTGATAAAACCGTCTTATGTACACACTATGACAGTTCTTTGTTTACTTCTACAACAATGTTAAGAAATTAAGATTAGAAATTACAATCGTAATAAAACACTGGTGTACTTGCCTGGTCCTCCCAATCAGAATAATACTGTGGAAACTACTTTGTTGTGGTGTAGAACAGTGATTGACTCGTGTGTTTCGCGGTATCCTCTGCACGGCTAGAACAAGTGTACGCGCGAGAGCTCAAGCGGGAAGAAGCGCGAGATAGATCCTGCTATCTCTTTCTTAGTATTGAGAGAAGGAAGTAAATGCTCTCACGCGGCGCGAGCTATGTCGCGAGCAATGCCGTGTGCGAGTTGTGCTAGCCGTGCTGGTTTGACCATTTCTATGCTCTTCTGCCATTTTGCTGCGCATCGCTCGTTGAGATCGATAGGTACGTACGCATGAATAACATATCAGACATTTCATAAAACACTAAAATAATATTCAAAATTAATTTCTATGTGTGAAGCGATTATGACAATATTATTTCATAAAACGTCAAAATCAGAGAGAAGAAAAAGCACAAATTCAGAAGAAACGAAACTAAAGAGTGGTTTTATCAAAGAAAACGAAAAAAAAACATATAGGTTCTTACTTTGATTTTTATCCTGGTAGAAATATTTTATGTATATCTGTGATTTTTATTTAGAACTCGGATCAAGACACATGAAAAATATATAAATGCATGCTGCCACACCAATTATTTAGCAAATTATTAAACTTGAGAATCTCCTACCTTGAAACCAAATTGGTCGCGAAAAGTTCGGTTCCAAAGGAACTTTCTCCCAAGGGTGTGGAATGAGATCCCTGGAGAGGTTTTCACTGGAGAGTACAAACATAGGGTTCTTTAAGAAAGGGGTAAAAGGTTTTTGCGGGGTCGGTAGCACGTGAGTACGTGAAGGTACTACGGGTATTGCAAACGTCCATAGGCTTCGGTAACTGCTTACTATCATACTGACTACAATGTGTGCAATGCAATACAGTAACTAGTTACTGTATTGCATTGCTCGATAACACAAATGAAATTTCGCACAAAACTAATATTGTTAGAAAAGTTATTCTGAAGTACTTCTTCTATATTTTTATGCGACAAAATCTTATCAATATAATTTAAAAAATTAATTACGCTAGTTGATGTATCTATCACGAAAATTTCTTGTTCATATGATTTATACTATCGGTAACTGTGTGTGATTCAAAAATATGCCTATATTCCTGATACAGACTGTATTAGCAGGGATTATCTAGGCCTAGGTTGGGATTGCGCATGAGTGAAGTATATGGCTGTGTTTAAAATAGCATACTCTGCACTTCTACAATTTATGCAAGTAAAATTTACTATAGGTATATAGAAAGTCTTCTGTTCTATTCCCAAAAGTTTTTCAATAGTTTTCTTAAGAGTAGTTTCAATAGATAGTCCTAGCTTCGTAATTTCTAAGGAACAATTTTTGCACAACACATGTCGTTCGACATAGGCGATTCTCGGACGACATCGTCCGACTTACCCGACTATAGGACCCTGTGGCTTAAAAGTCGGTTATTATTGTCATTTTACAAAAACTTCGGTGATAATATTCAGTTATTAGCAAATCAAATTATGTCAGTCATAATCTCAGTGTACCGATAAGAATTTCTAAATACAGCGTTTTTTTCGCAGCATTATGTCAAGTTTCGCATCTGCCGGGTCGCCGGTTCGACGTCGCCTTTTGTGGACTTGCAATGATTTGGACAAATTGCCAGTGAACAAAGTGCGTAATGGCGTAAATGACGACCCGATACGCGTCGGGCATCTGTGACGGGCAAAGGTGTGAAACGATTATCTACTGGACTGGAAGTATTTTATTTCATTGACAAATAGTTATCTGATTTTATTGCGCGCTTTGAACGAATATGATTCTGTTAGAGGAACCAGTTTCGAATGGCCTTTTTAAACCTACCCTGTTAATCATATTGTTAAATTAGTCGTATATTTAGAGGAGATGTGCTGACTGTTTGCCTAAAAGAAAAAGAGAAGACTACCTAAACAAAACAATCTGACTCTCTTTTCGTTTTATTGAGGTCATTCTGGCTACTCATAGAGGAGTGCAAGAGAGTGGGATTAAAAATTATTTTATACATTTAAGTTAGGTAAGTGGGTACCTACATATGGCAGAAGAAGTATGGGGGTAGAGTAAATGCAGTAATAATTAAAGCATGAACAAGTACGGAAGGCGTATTAATGAATGGTAAAATACGGAAAAGTGTAGTAAAAGTCGTACTGGAGCAGCAAAGCGTACTGAAACCAGGATAGAGAAAGGCATGAATTACCCATAAAGTGTGTTAAGAAAAAATTATGATGCAAAGGTGAAACAATGTGGTATATGCCTGCTCCTTTAGGAAAGAGGCGTACATCCATATTTTATTTATTTTATTTTTCTAAGAGACAATCGAAATGCTATGCATTCGTGTTTGGAAGTGATAAAGCAAACCAAAGAAAAGCTTATTCCGACGAGACCAAAAGGCGATTTCCGGCAACTCAGTTTCGACTGAATATGAAATACATTAGGTACAATAAACATTTGTTGTTATCATGCCACGCAACATGTAGGATTATAGAAAATTCGGACATAACCCCTACAGCGGCGTAAGCTCTCATAAAAATTGTACTCTAAGGTAGACCCTTTAGAGAGCGATTCCTCTGATTCAGATGGGATGCATGGACGAAACATGTTCAGACTTTCAGGCAAAATCGTTAGAGTTCAAGATACCCTATACATCTGTAACCCGCCGTTACCCATCTCTGCCGTTTTTATTATAATCCAATCATACCTGATTATCATCGCCCCATTTGTGGGTTTAATTTGAGTGAGGATCGCCACAATATATTTTGAATTCAAGCGTCTATTGCATCGGAATTGACTTGTATGGAGCAGGTCGACATTAACAAAATGCTATGAAAGTGTCGATGTGAAAATCCAATTGACCGGACGCACTTCCATAGGAATTCATATAAAATCGTCCGGTTCAATTTATACAATACAATGTAAAACTCTTTATTGCACACCAGAGAACACAAGTACTATACAAAAAATATGGTAGGTAGCACAAAGGGCGCTCTTATCACTAATGTGATCTCTTTCAGACAACCGTACCGTACCGGTTGTACGTACCGGTTCAATTAATTATAATAGCTGACTACTTTCTTCAAATTAAACACGAAATAGTCGGGTTTCTTTTTAATCTTCATCTTATTTTCACAGTTTATAAATACTTACACTAATATGGTTACGTAAAAACCAACGATCTTTGTGCCTGTAATATAGGTTATCAGCTATAGCGTTTGTTGAATAGTGTCTAACCGGTGTCTAAACCGTAGATAAGGGAAAACAGGGTAAAACTAATGATTGCGTATTAGCTGTTAGTGAAGCGAATTTTCCTGTTTCGTATGTTGTTCTCCAAAACGGTTCCCGAGGGCAAACCAGAAGATTTAGCGGTGGTCAACCGCCCGGGGTCACCCTGGGGTCGTTAATACCCCTCCACTAATTGGTGTCTCGAGTCTTCACCGCGTTGCCTTAACCTGTACCTGCTCGATGTACTGTTATTAGAAAATTATCTGTTTATCCTATTTTGAGGAATCTGGCGAGCGCTATGTTTATAGCATTGCATTGATCAAATAATTAGTATTATCAACGTGTTTATATACATGTTGCTTACGACAATGGTATCTATAAAAACTATCTATAAAAGTTATATATATTACTTACAAACTTACATAATAATGTTTTGTTTAGTTTAGTTTCTAGAAAGCTCTCAGAGAAAACCTAGTTGTAAGTAGTTACATATTTTCGAAGTCGTCGGATAAGACAGTTTTTGACAACAATTACAGTGAAGCGTTCATCGATCATCCCGATCGACGTAATTAGATGGTTTCCAAACGGCTCGTTTCTCCTAATGACGACAGTTCAAGGTCGCCGCCAAATCCTCCAAGTATTGATAATTCATCAAATGCTCTAATAACCGGTCCATAGAAATTTAGCTACTACAAGAATTATGAAAGACGTTATTGAAGTCGAATTCGACAATTGAATTGAAGGTATGGAATGTTACACAAAACAGTAGGTAGAATAGTAAACTAACATTCAAGAATTGATGAATATAAATTGTTTTATAAAATGTTGCTGAACAACATACTTGAAAATTATTGTCGTACATAATATATACTTACAAGTTGAGTTATTATTAAAATTAATATTTATAATATTAAAACACTTTTTTGACAATTTATGAAGCGTGGCTGTTTAGTTGGTTGCTATTAGTTGGCTACCCCTTGCCAATATCGTTGACATGTGGCAGTTACAATATCAGCTCGCAAGCAATCAATTAGCGTGGCAATTTGAACAAATACCGCCGTTGCCCAAGTGGCAACAAATGATTCGCGACGTAAGCCGGGATCGGCATTAACCGAGGATTACGTTTGTTATTCGTTATTTAGTGCGATAGGGACGCCAACAGCGGACACGGGGAATACCCCGGATAAGACAAGGACGGCAGATGACTGACGCGTCAATTTGTCGTGTACAGTTTCAGGGAAAAACAAACACCTTAAGCGGTTTGTCCACGTCTACCCTATTACAAATTGGTTCTGTTATTGGGCAGGGCGGGCGGGCCCGCTTTTATTGTTTCATCAAAACATCTACTTGTTTATTATAATCTTAAGGAAAAACCGTAATTAATTTAGGTACCCAATAACTATTTTTTGTAACTTCTAATCTAATAGTAATCTAACTAATATGGCAAAACAAATATGTTCCCCAGAATAAATAACAATGCAATCCAAATTATATGGGTCAAAATTTTTCTACAACAGCAGAAAAGTTGGGACTAGCAGGAGTTGTCGCATAAACAAATGCATGCAAGCATATTGAGCCTGAAAAGCGAGCTCAATGAAATAATGAAAAAGTTATTTTATCAATTCATCTAAAACGGGCGAAGTGTTGAAAAAATCTTATTCCATTCGAAATGGAGCTCGTTGGGCGGACGGCGTTACAAATGTGAGACTCGAAGAGTGATCGGCCGCGATTACGGCGGGCGTGGGATTAGCCCCAATTTTAAATTGTTGATTACTTTCACAACCTCCCACCTCCGCGCTCCCCGCCCTCCCCCGCCCCCCTCGCTCCTCGAGGACTTGCCAAATCTTCGGCCAAATGACAGCCAGTTAAATTTTTAAAAATCTATCTCGTGTTTGGATAAGCTTCCTGTCTGCATGGAAATCGGATATTATTTGGATAATAAACGCCGTTTCGTTTCTGTGTCCCGCGTTACGAATACGTATCTCTGTTTGTTTTGTTGCGTTTTTTTAAGGGTTCTGTTTACAAAAAATACGATAGGTACCTTTAGTTGACTGCGTGGTACTTTATGTTATGATTATTGTAAGATGAAGCACAGATAATATGCAGACGCGCTTATTCTTTTTCAACGACTTGCTGAGAACGCTTGCGGTTATTGTTAATACTAAGGTATTATTTAATCATATATTTGGAAGTAGTTCTATGATTTAAACTCGTACAATTTCAGTGTATTTTATTTCTTCGAACCCTTCAAAAACCGAAACATAAAGATAAAATCAAGATTTATTGAATTTTTTTGATATTTTTTAATTTACTGTGATATGTTTTGAGAGAATTTCTTTTCCACTAGTACCTACTTTAACTTTTTTTCGTTATACTAGTCACAATTTTCATCGTCATACTAGTTAACCATCAACATCATCCATTATCATCTCAGCCATCGGACTAGGACGTCCACTATTGAGCACAGGAAACTGGCCGACTCCGTGCCTCGTGCACCCATCGGCCCCGTACAACCTTTAAGAGTTAAACATGTAATTAGTTATCGTGTAAATCAAATTGCGTGGGTTCTATTATCCGATTCCAACTTTGAGCTTTTCCTGTGACCTTCCCGCCATTATTGTAGCGCATTTCATTACGATAAGTAAGCGCAAAATATTGTACATTTTGTTGCTTTTGGTGTATGGCAGTTTAATCCTATTCACATCGCACGTCCGCGTAATCGGATTATTTGTAATAGATCGGCACCACTTTTCACGCCATTTGTCCCTAAACATTCGAAAGCCAGCCGTAGCCGCGCTATTGCGCCCTATTATGAATGCATTAGAGCCATATTGGCGTGCACCGGCCGCACTACGCCCGTGTTGCGGCCGCGGTAAAATATCCACACAATTGATATTGATACCAGTGAAGCGATTTCTGACAAATACCATCGGATTGACGTTTTCTATGCATCTGTATAACGTTCGTTCGTGTGACGTTGAATACGGAATTTTGTAGATCTACCGATGATAAAACATTTTTAACTGACAGAAACTCGACATGCCGAATTGATTTAATGATATTCTCATACCGTTACTTGAGATTAAGATTTCAAACAGCAGCAACGGACAACACAATGACATCGCCTATCATAACTTATGTCATAACGTGCACTTCCCAAGTAAACGACCTCGGGCGCAGCGCGTGCGCACCCGCGCGGATTATAACTCGCATTCAACGAAACAAAACGTACAGTGAGAACATCAAATGATAATATATTAGCGCCTGTTGATCTGCTTATCAGCGTAAATTATGTTGAGATTATGGCTATAAAAACTTATTAAATGGATATATTTGTTTACGCGACTCGACGGTAGCGGCTTAAGCTACGGTTACATGAGACGTATTTATATTTTTTATACTACACGGTGACAAATGCGAATTGATAGCGGCAACTGTTGCACACAACATTACGTTTTTTGCCCATAACATGCACTTAGGTCTCGTAGGTAACAAAATTGTTGAGCCACAGATGTGTTGCCACTGTAAGTATTAAGATTTAAGACTCTTGCTTGGAATTGCACGTAGGTATTTGAAACGCTACATTAGCTAGCAAATAATTAACTAATCGTAATCAAGTACAGTAATTGTTTCTTGAAATTCCTTATTTCTGAATTATTTGAAAGTAATGCCCATTTAGTGGCGTGCTGCCAGAAAAGTGTATCGTAAACATTCGACACCATTAAGGATTAATGGAGGCAACCAAGTAGACGTGAGACACAGGCGTGAGCTTTATGTATGTATGTAAGTTGGCAATGCATGCAGACTAGAAGTCATGCATTTGTTATTATATAATACATTGTTCCATACCCTTAAAGAATAAAGTCTATTTCTTCGGGTTTTGCCCAAAAACAAGCAGATAAACCTACAAGTTTTCACTAAACTTTATAAAGTTTAATATTTCGTATACCGGCCAGCCACAGATATGCGACTTTCACTGTAGAAATGTAGACTAATTGACTAATTTATGCCTTGACCTATATTATTTTACAACTAATTTCAACGTTCGCGACCTTTTTATAAGCGAGTACAAACGCGCTTTAACTTTAATAAATCACAAAAATTAACAATCAAAAGTCTTGTCTTCGCACAGACACAAACTATACTCCTATGCAGGTATACCTATAAGTATATACCTTCAGCAAGGGTTGGAGTATACATGTATAAGTTCGTCCGCCTTCACCGTGATCTAGGATTTGTCAGATCAGGTAATTACATTAGAGTAACTGCCATACGACGTCGTAACCCTGATAACAGAGGAACGCGCTGGTTTCCTCACGATGTTTTCCTTCGGCATCGGTTAGCTTACAACTAAAATACTTACCTATGTAACTCAGAAAAAGCCATTTTTCTGTGACGGCACCTGGAAATCAAACTCGGTACTTCTTGCTACATAATTATTTTATGACATGATTTTTAATATAATTATAATACTTTTTATGGAGCAAGCATTCACATGCGAATGCTTGCATTGCCGATGTAAATATTGTGAACTTTGCTAATTTTAAAATAGAAACAACGATAATAATTTATGTAGTAGTAGTTTATGCAACTGTCATATAAAAGGGAGTTTTAAAACATGAGTGTCTGTTTATCATACGAGGCGTAGCCGAGTGTTTTAATACCTAATTATATGCAGTTGCATACACTACTTTATCTACTTTCATATTTTTATGTTAAAATATCGTACCTATAATTTTCTCGTCTTTGCTGGAAGTAAGCTGCGAGTCAGTTCTGTTGTAGGTATCTACGCGTCGAGGATATCAAGCGGCGGGATATTCACGTTACTACTTTTACATTTATCTATTTATTTGCTTCAAATAAGAAAAAGCATTCACAAACACAAATTACAACAATTAGAAGAAATATTCTGTTTGACAGGAAAAAAATTACACAGAAATATAAAAAGGAAAATTTAAATGTTGAATTTGTTAAAGACATCTAGGTATTCAGCCTACGTTTCGCCGTGTCCCGGCACCCCACGAAAATTTAAAAAAGAAAACTGTTGCATAATGATTAAAAAGTTATTTTTCGATACAGCTGTAATGAAAATAGTATGGGAAATGCTGTATCGAAAAATAGTAGTTTATGCAACTGTCATATAATACCTAATTATATGCAGTTGCATACACTACTTTATCTACACTCATATTTTCATGTTAAAATTTCGTACCTAAAATTTTTTCAATTTTGCTAGAAGTAACTGCGAGTCAGTTCTATTATATCTACGCGTCGAGGATATCAAGCGGCGGGAAATTCACTTCACTACTTTCACATTTATCTATTTATTTACTTCAAACAAGAAAAAACATTCACAAACACAAATTACAACAATTAGCAAAATATTCTGTTTAGCGGGAAAATAATTCTAAATGTGCACAATCACAACCACAGACTATGAACTGATCACAAATATAAACAGGAATTTTGAATTTGTTGAAGACATTTAGGTATTCAGCCTACATTTGGCCGTGTCCCGGCGCCCGACAAAATTTTAAAAAAGAAAAGTGTTGCATAATGATTAAAAAGTTATATTTCGATACAGCTGTAATGAAAATAGTATGGGAAATACTGTATCGAAAAGTAATTTTTTAAAATTTTATAGACTGGAGTGAAAAATGTGTATCCTTAAACAACTGTTTTTGAATATGTAATTGGAACATTACGCTATGAGTGTAGATAAAGTATTTTTTTAATTTTTATATACTGGCGTGAAAAAAGTGTATCCTTAAACAACTGTACCATGCCATTATACCATGTTATTATAGCATGTGACATGTAGGTAACAAATCGAAGACATGTAAGCCGAAGCTAAAGATTAAAATATCTTAAGGCACATACAAGCGGAGGCTCGGTGCGGCGCGTCGCACTTGATACTTTTAACATAACACCCGACTGATGGCCTTTATAATGTTTTATTTACTCAATAACTTAAGAAAGTTTTACAATGTTTACGTTATACCAGAGAAATATGTACTGCCGACTTTATGAAAATTGTGGAAGTTAATGATAAATAACCTTTAAGTTTATGTGATTAAAGTGACTTAAACGGTTATAGAAAGTTTGCCTATTCCCTGTAGCTATAATAGCCAAAATCCCTTACTGATTTTGTTTAAATGTATGAATACAGGAGCGTTAATTTTGAAACGTAGAAGGACAATTTTATCGAACTACACGCGAAGAAGGTATACACAGAAGCTAGATTATCATAACATTAAGGAACCGTTATTATTTCACCTACCAGGTAGATACAACATCAAATCCCAGACTAGCTTACTCCGAAAAGTCGAACCTACATATCCGTAGATCCGCGTCTGTACGTCTTATCTCAACCTGCTTACCACAAAGCCGTACCCAACACATCAGTAGATCGTAAGTACGATTCAAACGCGGCGTGTTATAATGACGTTATTAACCAGCGATTCCAGCACAGGTAGCGGGTCACGGCGGGCATCGCGCCTGATAAATGAGCCCCATTGTCGGCTACCGGTCTTACTGAGCTCCGGGGCCTCGGGCAAGCGAGAGGGGCCCGCACTCCTCTATCGACGAACGGACTCGACGGTTGGTATTTATGATTACATATTTTTATTGTATTAGCTACATTGGCTATTATCCTATTGGAGGATTCCGAACAAAAATCGCGGCGGACTTCTCTACAGGTCATCGAGGACATCCATGTGTAGAACGGTATGGGGCTAGTCTACAAGGTCTTGTAATATTGTTTTTTCTGGACATCACTGACATCAATCTCGGCAATAGTCTCTAATTTGTTAAGGCGCCTTAGTTGTAGATGACGCAGGTAATGAATCTTGGAGTCTGCACTGATGAGATCCCTGATCTATAGGCTGAGGCTTGCACCAATGACACTGCAAGCCGTTGCTACAACAGCACATTTGGGGCACGTTCGCGAGATTTGGACGCACCCTTAGAAATATATGTGTGAAATCTGCCAACGCTAACCTGCGCTATCTATCGTGGAATGGTGGAAAGGCCTCATGACGATGGACTGTATTTTAACATATAAATATCCAAAAACAGTAAGCGAAGCCTACAATTTTAACGCATTATCATGGAACCCAAATTCCAATGAAAATAAAAGCACACCGATCTATTGTACGCGTTTTAAAATGATCGCACGTCAGACACGTCGGAGTTTAAAGCCGTTTTACCGCCTACGTCATTAGTTGGTGCTGGCTAGCCTGTGTTGGCAGTTACTCGATGCAAAGACGGCGATGGATACTTTATTGGTAGTAAATTATCATGTAAATCTTTGACTACGTAATTGTACATTTTAATAGGTAAATATTTGATTGGTTGACCCTAACCTTGTCTTTCTACTCGGTACGATAAGAAAGCATTATCCATGCATGAAACAACGATATTCTAATTTAAACTACTTATATTTATTTTACTTTATTTACTTACTTTTTGTATCTTAAATTTCCATATATTATGTCTATAAATATACCTAGGTATGCCATACCTAAAAACGAACATAGTCATAAACCGCAACATCACCTATTTATACTTAATCAGTGACTCAATTTGCGTCGTGTCTAGTTTTTTGTTGCACCGACACCGTCAAGTTTTTTCCCCAATATCAACGTTTCCGATGACATTTGAATGTTAAAATCAACAAAAAGCGTATAAACATTCGTAAGTAACGCAACAGGCAATTAGTGGGTGCATATGCGATTAGCGGGCGCATATGCGGGTTGGGTGCATATGCGGACGCTGGTATGGTGGTGACGAGCGAACGTAACTGCAGACGGCATCCTGGCGCGGTGCCTATCAAAACACCCGGTGACAGCCGATCAGTGACGCTGACGAGACGTGACACCTTCGTGTTTTGTTTTGTTCCTGCTACATTTCAGTGTAGGTAATTTTGTAGGCTTGTGTCAGTTAGTTCTGTGTGGATGGTTGGGAAACATTGATGGGCACGAGTCGGTGGTTTGTTACTCGAGGAGTGCTAGTTTGGAAGCTCATGCACACGTTAGAAAACTGTGACGCTGAAGCAAAGTTACAATTGTGATGCGCAATGAGAAAATATTTAAGTTAATTGGCTAATTAACCTGAGTTAGTTAGATATTAACTTAAAAATCTGGTATAATAAATGGGATTGTTACCTTTACAAAAGAAAATTTAAGAATTTATTTGGTATTATACTTCAATAATTATAATAGCCCCGTTCAATGACTTCTTTCAACGGCTCCAATAAATAGGATCTCGTTTGAATTAGCGTCAGTATTGCTTGACATGTCCGTTGCAGCACGTCACAGTCAGACATCGGATTAATCGTTTTTGTGACAGTTTATTGGCTTTCCGACTTCGCCATTATTATATTGTTGGGCTTACGAAGGTTTATGTGATCGATTTATTCAACGTAATCTCACGTAGAGTGCCTTTGTACAGGATATTAGATAGTGGATATTTTAGTTGTATATACGTATAAATAAATATTGGTTGAAACTTCTGTAACAATTAGAGATAGGTATGACTTGTTTCTCCTTGTTTTTCCTAGTGTGCATTTCGAAACTCTGCTGATCCTGTTTTTTTACTAATTTAGGTAGGAAATTTCTTATCAGTGAAACATTTTTAGAAGTCGGTTATATTTTTATAATATTGGAAAAAAAAGAAAAAATAAATACATAGTAATTTCACTGATTATAGAACTCTAAAGGTCATATTGGTGAATGATTTTTTATCATCGGATAAGTCGTTGAGTTTGCCAATACGAAAATAATGAATTCAATCTTTTCTCTTTCTAGATTAGAAAGAAAAGAATTAAATTTATTTTTATTATAAATTAAAAAAATCGAAAAAGGCTATTGACGAGACAAGTATAGGTAAGAAATATTTTTCTAGTACTTCTTTTCTTTTGGTTAATATTACACGCGTTCGACACACACAGTGTTCAAAAGCCTTCGCTAAAATATCGATTTCGAACATAAATATCTCGAACACAGTCCAGTCATTTTTGTCGGCATGAATGAGTCCACGTTTACGTTTGTTGGGCTTTGAAATGAACTATAATAATGCTTTTTTTCTGTGGCATCGGTCGCTTAGTGCCATTGAGCCTCCGGATGCGATCCATTGTGTCACGTCTCGTGTACGTAAGCCACTTTTACGCCGTTCGATTGGCAAATAGGAAGTCAATCTTTCAATACAGCGGGCGTATTGTCGGAAATCACGTTTACCAATTGATGAATGTTATTACTAGAATAGTGAGTAATAACATTTACGGATATAGGTTAGCTGAAGTGTGTGTATCGCGATACAAAGTTCATGTAGTGTCTATACAGTATAAAGATTAATGTCTCGCCCAAGGGCCCGGGGTCCGGATTTGGCAGGTCAAGTAATTACAGTGGAGCGATTGCCAGTTGACCTCCGTACTACTAGGGGAATAAGCAGATTTCATCACGATGTTTTCCGTTACCGTAACAGCATCGGTTAGGGTTCAACTAGTGTAATAATCATAGCAACTATAAGTCAGTAATTACTTTAAAGCTCACAACTATAAATACTAAGCAATGATCTTATAAATAATATCGTGAACAATAGAAACCTAATATATTTTCCTCTAGAGTGGCTTATATAGCCCCTAGTATCCGCCTCCAATAAGAGTTAATTGCGACTCCATAGACAGAAGTGTTACTTTAAATCCTGCGATGCGACCTATTTCCTCTGATTGTTGACTATAAATATCCCGCACAAAGCGGCGAACCGGAAATGTGCCGTGCAATAAATGTGAATGGTATCAATGAGGTTTTTTTTCTCTCTTTTTTTTTCACTGCCTACCTCTGCGGCGTACGGAGTCGAGAGTCCATTGACGGAACTGCTGGCTCGCCAAGCCTATTACTATTTTAATGTCCCGTAAATTCATTGTTACTTTTTGTGGTGCGATTTCTCTGACACGTATTCGAGTTTGAAAATATTTTCGATCTTGTTTTAGGGAAATCGAGTTTCGTTTCACATGCATCTGTAGGTATACAATTACGGATGATCATGAGTTTTGAAGTAGGTAAGTACTAGTTGTTTCCATGTTTCTATTTTTGTAAATTGTCGTTAAAACAAAGCACGCATTGTTTTAGTAAGTACAAAGTAAGTGGTTTAATGAAATTATTTTTAGGTATTGGGTAAAAAGACTCACTGGAATTAGTGTAGTAGTAGTTTATAAGTCTTTGGGAGCATTATCAAAAATGCTACTGATTTAGACCAGGTTTCCCAAGCGGACAAAATGCATTTTTTCTCTGTTAACATTTTACAATTTAACTTTATTTCAACAACATTTTTCTTTAAATTATTTAAATCAAAATCATAAAAGTAGGTACCTACATGAAAAAGTATTCAAATAAAATCACTGCGAGCGGGCCTAGTAATCCCTTACCATTTTCTCATACTATTTGTCATTAGCGCATAATGATAGTTCTTACGACGGCTCTTCATAAAGTTTGTCATCGCCATTATTAAGTTCAAAATTAAAGTTTTCAAAGAAAAAAAAATAGGAAGAAAAAATCCCTCGCAGACAGCGTGGCACCGATCACAATGCGCCCGCGCCGCCACGTCGCTCTCTGCGCTTCTACTTTACACGACACCAAGAAAAATACCACTGTACTCATTGCTATTCAAATCGCTGGCATCCTTCGATTTTGACCCTTATTTACTTGCAATCAAGACACAGTATCAGCGACATCAAAGCTCAAAATAATTTTGTCGAATACTCCAGAGTCCTTCATTAGAGTTATTCGATTTTAGGATCTAAATTGAGGACGATATAGTTCACTATTCGGGTAGCGTACTGCTTGTGACATAGTAGACGTGTTAGGGTATCCATTTAACTGTCAAGGCGCTGGAATGTCATTCAGTGTAATGGATCGTTGTAGGAAGGAAGTTGCAGGTAGTGCGCGGGAATAAAAACATTGTTGAATGACTGCGCGCGCGCCGCCCCGTACAGGGGGAGGATTTAGAGCCATTTACACGATTTTTGTAATTGTTATTTTTTATATTATGCCCGACATTTTGAGATTTGACGGCAGTGGGATTCTTCTAAGGTACAATTGTTAATATTTTCTTTACGCAAATGTGACTAAATGTGTTAGTCTAAATAATCAAAGCTTGAAACAAAGGTAGTATAGTAATAAAATTTATGCGATACTGATGAATAACGTAAGATTCTTTCATAACACACCCTGTACCTAGAGTTCAAAAGCGTGTATCTGTGTAAAATACTCGAGGACTGCTCGTGTTAGAAGAACAATATTAAGTGTCACACTAGCGTGACGAGATCGGCCTGAGATAGAGACAACCAGACAGGAGAAAGTAGGAGAGACGTGCGCATTCATCCCACGACTATCCAGTGTCCACATCTAGACTGTCACAAGTCAAAGGTGCTTTTTTTTTCTTCTACCAATATTATACATATAAAACAAACACGAAAACAACAAACTACGCTTTTTTTTTAAATTAATCGATAGGGAAAATTGCTCTGATGAATTTCATGCAAAGGATGTAGGTAAAAGTCCACAGAAATCGGTAACTGATTCCTAGGCTCACTTTTCAAATGGTCCGACATGAGAAATCGGTCCACGCCGAGAATTTCCCGCATCGCCCGTCAGCGGTACATTCATTTACAAAACCTTTATTCACCAGCTAATCTTTTTCGGCTACCGGTTTATGCCGGCCATGCTTTTTTATTACACTATCGGATTATGACACCCGTTTTGAAACCCGACTTTTTAAATGGTCTTGTTGCGTCCGAGAATAGAGGCTGCGACGACCGCATCATTAACTTGGCAGGGTTTCCGAGTGAAGGCTCCACGGATGGAGTTATTAATGAAGGATTTATTAGTCTTTTGAAAAAGGTTAAGTTATTATGAGCCGAGTCTTTTGTGCGGTTATAGAGCCCGGCCGGATGCGCGGGATACCTGCGCCCGCGCCGCTACTCCGCGGCATTAATTATACGGACGCGTTAATTTTATTAATTTAAAGGCGATTACGGTCACTGGTTTGAAGACCTTGTTTGATGTGTTACGTTTTAGTGGCTGCGGTCGGAGAGACAGATATTTTACTTTATTCATTTTAGAGACTGAGTCATCGTGTATTTGCAGGGCGTTATCCAGAGGTTATTGCGTTCTATAAATCACCTGAACGCGTATCAAATTTTGTGCAATCGCAGTGCGATTTTCGAACACCGCGGCTTTATTTCATTAGTATGATTTAGCAGCATTCATTGCGTGCAACTCGCTGGTGGACCTCCAAGAATATTTCTTGACAGAAACGGTCAATTTATCGATGTTTTATGTCCCACCGGCGGTTTATATTAATGCCGGCCAGGCTGCCCCGGCCCGCGCCCGCGCCGCCGCCGCTTTACTACTAATATCACTAACAATCCGTCCGTCTGTCGAAACTCGTCATTAAATGGCCATCGACCACCACAATGACATAAATAACGGGGGATTTATTTCTCTATTTATTTATTTATATGTTCCATTTATTTATAACCCATCGCTCTCGACTCTACGCGGGTTTTATAGATTTTTGAGCTGTCGGGCTTAAGGTATCACCCGCGATGGCTATGGCTTGCATCTAACACTTGAATCTTTTGAGACTTGACTGAGAAGAATTGCGAGTGTGATATTCATATATTTAAATTTTTACTCAGAACACATTGTTTGCTATAACTAAACTAGGTATAAATATTTAATAAATAAAATACCTACATGGTGGCAATCGGCTCCCGACATTGTTCAACCAACCATCTCATTGTCCCCATCGGTAGACCTTGGTCGACCTCGCTTAACAAAACTATAATGAACATAAAAGCAACATATTCGAGCTACACACATTCATGTAGATTCAAAGTGTTCATCTCCGCAGTACCTCCTTTTTCGCAATAACATGACAAACAAAAAGAAAACCTACTCACCTATACTGGTAGACACTAGACGGCCTCTCATCCCACGAAGTTCCCAACGCTGCGCTCGCACCGACGCGCCAGGACCCGAGTCCACGGCTCCAAGGCCCATGGAATACTCCTCACTCATTTACATGTAATAAAAAGTAGCATTAACTTGAACTCGTGATTAATAGCAGCTCATGTCTCCGTCGTTAAACGGTGTTATTTATTACATTTTAAAATGTTTTAATGCATACAAACGGAGCTTTATTGTCCGCCAAGGAAATGCCTTAAAACTTGAATTGTGATCGCTAACGTATATTTTTATTGGCGATCGGCTCGCATAGAAAGTGAACTATTGTTCTCGCGCTAAAAGAAAAAGCGAAATTTTTGTAACTATTCGGGCTATATTTCATTATTTGTAACTTTGTTTTTCAAAACAGCACATTAAAATTTCTGTTTTAATGTACTGCAATGTATTTATTTTATGGCAAACTCTTCCACTAGTGGGACTGAGGCACTAAAGTGGACCTAACTTTACGATGATATCATGATAATTTATAATTTTTTATGAAATGATTTACAAAAAGAACTAATAAAATCAGTGTCCAAAAACAATGAATAGGTTTATCCGAGCACGGTGGTCATCAACTGATCATTTAAAACTGAAGCGTACAATACAGTTACAATAATATTATGTGTACAAATATAATAATATTATTGGAAAGTGAATAAATTAATAAATTAATAATGATATAGGTACATGCAAAAATACATTACGTTTTTGTGCTCTTATCTACCTTCGCAAGTAAGCAAAAAAAGAGAATGTGCAGGCATCAGAACACATCTTATTTGGATGATGTATTATATATTCTAAAAATATGATTACTAATGGGCCGGCTATTCTACCCTACACCTACTCTACACCTCTAAACTCCATTAGTTTTGTTGTAAGAATACGTATTCACGCGTAGCGCACCTGCAACCATCGGGTGAGAGAGAGAGTGGAGAGAGATATTCGTTCGCTCGTGGGCGAAAGTCACCACATTAAGCATGCAAAATTGGCATACGTTTTGAACTATCTGCGTAATACCTCCATTCCCCGTCGGTTTTCAGCCGCGTAGAATTGGACACTATAAATTTTATCATGGGGTCGTATCATTTTCCAATGGCGTTTCTCGCTATGGAATAATGTATCTTCCTATCTGTGAAATAAGTTTTAGGATCGGGGAAGTAGTTGAATAATGTGGATATTTACTAATGATGTAATGTACTGATACATAAATAGAAGTGAATATGTAGACATATTTTTATGTTGTTGGCACGTTAGACAAACAGGCAAGCGGGCCACCTGACGGAAAGACACCGTCGCCCACCTGACATCAGCAACACCAGGGACTTCTCCAGTGCGTTGCCTATCTCTAAAGAGGCATAGTCCTAAGGAAACACTATGGCTGGCACATCTAAGAGCATTATCCAATTATTGAAGCATAATCAAGGCAAGTACACCTGGGAACACATATATTCCAACCACAGAAAACTAAATTAACCGTATTCCGACGAAAGCGAGCGATTTTAATGCGATCTCTAAAGTTATGCAGTTCATACAGCAACCTCCATGTAAAGACAAGTAGGAAAACCTATGAGTGTTTTTTAAAATGACAAGGCGCGGTTCTTAGGCCACCTGTAAAATGTTTACTGCAATTCAAATTATCGTTAACTTCGGTGCAAAGAATTGCCTAGCAATAGGTACCGTGCATGTGTGGGATGACCAAGTGAGCTACCATTTCAGGAGGTGCAATCCGTTAGTCAGCAGCTCAATAAGCATTGAGGTGATTTTCATAGATTCCTTTATCAACGTAATTTTAGTTAAATATTTAGTGGTACAGGTATTTTCAAATAAGGCTTGATTATAACCATTTATAACTTTTTATGACTTATTAGTTAGATAACTCATCATCATCATCATCATCATATCAGCCAGAAGAAGCCCACTGCTGGGCATAGGCCTCCCCCAAAGATCTCCACAAAGGCCGGTCCTGTGCTTTCCGCATCCAGCTGGACCTGCGATCCTTACCAGGTCGTCGGTCCACCTTGTGGGAGGCCTACCCACGCTGCGTCTTCCGGCACGTGGTCGCCACTCGAGAACTTTACTGCCCCATCGGCCATCTGTTCTTCGAATTATGTGCCCTGCCCACTGCCACTTCAGTCCTGGCAATCCTTAGAGCTATGTCGGTGATCGCGCAAAGAGACTCCGAGCATAGCTCTTTCCATTGCCCTTTGGGTAACAGTGAGCTTTCTTATAAGGCCCACAGTGAGCGGCCACGTTTCAGTTCCGTAAGTCATCACTGGCAACACACATTGGTCAAAGACCTTCGTCTTGAGACACTGCGGTAATTGGGACGAAAATATATGGCGTAGCTTCCCGAATGCTACCCAACCGAGTTGGATTCGTCGATTGACCTCTTTCTTGAAGTTGGAGCTACCTAGCTGGACTATTTGTCCTAGGTATGTATAGTCGTCAACAACTTCAAGTGAAATGCCTCAAGTTAGATAACTAAAATGTAAATAAATCTATACATATAATAAAACAGTAAAGAAAGCGTGTCTGTACATTGAATACATTTATCTGGATATTGACGAAACAAGACTGGCCTTTGGAGCGATCTTTATGGAGACACATGTTCCTCAGTGGGACTCTTTCGCCTGACAAAATAATGACGAACGTTTGCAATAAATAGGTACCAGCAGAGGCATAATTCGGAAGAACTTACAGTTATTGGAATTCCAAAAAACTTGTACTCGTACAGGCTGCAATAATAACAATTTTGTGATAAGGTTCCCTCGTCGTTCGCCAGAAAGCCCGACCTCTAGCGAAGGCTCGGCGAGATCGTCCGTCCGTCGGTTTATTGTCGCAATAAACTGTTTAGTTCCCGACACTTTATTTTGATGTTCACGTTTTTGTTGGGGCCCACTAGCGTATTTGGAGGTCGGCTTCATTTGAAATGTTGATCCGCAATGGTTTCTCTGATTATTATTAGGTATTGTAGTAGTAGACATAAGGCGGACCCTGGGCCCTCGCGTGCCGCGCGGCGCGCAATCGGGACATACAGCCAAGATATTGATAATGATGGAGTTGTAGACACTAAAGACAACACAACGAAGACAATTTTGCAATTTTCTACCAAAGTTAATATTTTCTACCTATATACTTCTATAGCTTTTAATTCTGTAATCGTAAATTGATGTCAAAATGATTCCGATAGAATTAAAATATGTTATACGCGTAAAGTAACATAATATTTTACATACTTACTTTAATTAATGTTGATACTTTGAACTTACTTGATCTCTAATAACGCAATAAGAGTAGTTCATTATGATCTTGGTGTTAATATGCCGGTTGCGCTCTCGCGCACGAGAGCCTGGGATCCGCCTTGACCACGATACAGGATTTGGCAGATCAGATAATTACAGTGGAGCGACTGTCGTCTGACCCTGCTACCGGAGGAACCTGACCAGATTGCATAATGGTTACTCACATTCAGTTGCCTGAATGTGCTGGTTTCATCACGATGTTTTCCTTCACCGTAAGAGCATCGGTTAGCATATATTCTAAGAACAAATAATCAACTACTACTTATTAAACCTAAGTTTACGCGATCAATGCGCTGAATTCCAATATGGCCCGGGCTATGAGACAGGCGGGCCTGTAACTCGACACAGTGTATAAACTGTGTAGGCAGACGGTGGTCGCTTAATCGGGTTACAATGAGGAGACGCTTGTTAGAACATGATTTGTGTTTATGGCCCTTTGTTTTAGATGTCCCAATCACTTGGTTTTTATTTGATGTCTTTATTTATGGCCCCTGTCCGAATGCGGAACAATTTATTATTTCGTATCTTCTTTTACTAACAAATATCTAAACCATAATCTGTTTTATACGATGCCTATCGAGATCAACTGATAGACAGGCGACGTGGAACGCTTGAATTTATTTTATAGATATAACTATGGGTAGTTATTCTGTTCGGAATTACCAATCTAAACAAGTTCAAATGATAAATATTTTTCATAGCCAGCTTTTATCGCGCGTTTTTTCCAGTCAGAGTATTTGTCAAAACTAATCAAACGAGCCCGAACTCGATGAGTTTACATAGGAGTTCCTATGGCCACCTTCCGTTTCCGTCATTAGATCAGGTCGATGGTATCATAACATTGTATTATGACCGAATCGGAAACCGGGAAATAGGTCAAATTCAACTTGCAAAATTGTATTTCAAACAGACAGGGACATGTGAAACTAAATAAAATCTTGTAAAAAGCCGGCAACGCGTGGTATTACAACGTCCATAGGCTTTGGTGACTGTTTACCATCAGACAGGCCGTAAACTCGTTTGCCACCTATGTGGTACAAAAAATAATAATTAAGGACTTGCTTTTGCTTGCGAAGTACTGTTTGCTCGGGAATCATATTGAATTTCAGGATTAATGATGTATTATTCTGGCTTATAACCTAAAATTTCTTAGAGAGATTGTTTCAAACAAACAATAAACATTTAAGGGTTTGTCTAAGACAGCCAAAGTAATAACGAAATGTTTGCTATGCTGCCCACAGACACGTCCTATCGTGACGCCGTTTGCCATCGACAGCGCGGGTTCATCCTCATAACTTGGAACCAAATTGGTTTTGAAGCATTGCTGCAAAATGCTTATGGTTTATGCGTCTTAACTTCGACGAACTCACATAGCTCTAGATTTCTGGATTATTGGTATTCTGTAAGTCTTAATAGCTCGTCGATGAGTTTTCGGACGTGTGAACGCAAGGATGTTGTAGAGGATGTTCAATATAATAGGACCACGAAAAGCCGAATCGACTGACAGTAGTAGAAATTATAAAATGAGGATATGGCAATAATCTGGGGATAATCTCTCCTTATCAGTCCTTGTCAGTCCTTCTTATAAACATTCAGATATTTGGCTTGAACTTGTACTTTTAGTTTGACTAAATTATTAATCATGCTGAAAATTATCACTCTCACTACCTTTTTAATTGTTTTGTCCATTATATAATAATATTTTTCATAACTCAGGAAAATAAACAATCCTTCAGAAATCAAATTGTTTGTTATGATTTTTATGAATGACGTTCTATTACTTTTAAAAAACTTGTCATAAGTTGCCATACAGAGATATTTTTTTTAATTAGTTATTCGGACTTAGCGTGGTCTTATTATAGTGTTGAGCCACTTTCATATTGTACTATTTTCATATATCGACTAAGTTTCATTATTTAATCTTGCCGTCATTTAAATTTCATAAATTCAAATACCTTATGAATGTTGTTAACTATTATATTTCAATACATTACTTAAGCTTTTCACTAATTTATTTATAAAATTGTCGTCTTCGTTGACAAAATAATTAAACCTTTGCAAGTCTTACAAATAAAAAAGATTGTGTCGGTTCTCAGCAAAAAGATTGAAAAGTTTATTACCTTCATGGTTAATAGCAATTTCTTTTTGCTCTGTGGTTGTCAATGTCGGTTATTGTTGAAAATATGATAAAATTGCAAAAGCTGAAAAGTAAGTTATTAAACTTTTGCATTGCATTTTAAGTCTTTTAATCTAGTCTTTCTTGCGCTGGATAATATTTTGGAAATGAACAAATGTGATCATAAGTGGTTTACCAAAGTAGTGCAAACTCTATCATCATTTGTGATATTTTGCTATAATGACCATTACTATTTTAGTGCCTCGTAATGCTACAGCTCCGTCTGCGGGTCTTTTTAAAAAGCTAGTGGACATGTTGGCGGCTAAGCCATGGCTAGCGACGGACCACTCTCGCACTGGAAATGCCGCATTCATAGTCGCGAACCATTGTGTGATATTGCCGGAAGTGGGTGTGTGAAGACTTGGTAGCAGTGGTCGAAGGTTTATACCTATTTCTGTTCCTGGTTTAATGATTGAGTAGTGCGGAACTAATGTACTAAGGTGTGGTTGCTTGCTATTCATTACAGTACTGGAAAGATAAAAAGGGTTTATAAAGCACCTACCCTCATTGCTGCAGCTAGGCGTCGCACTGATAGTGGAGTTGAAGAGGTTCCAGAATTAAATGCGACTGAGGAAAAGTGATTGTGGGGATATTAATAACTCGACAGACTAAAAAAAAATAAAAAAAAAATTAATTCTTGTAAAATACATTTCAATTTTTGATCAGAAAATCACGTAAACGATAGCTACTGTCTTGATATTGTCACTAAAGTACATTAAAGAACATTGAGAAAATAATATTTTTGTTATTATTATAAGTGATTTACCAACAAATAGTACGGTTGCTAATCTATTTGTTAAACATTGTCGCGCAATCAAACTTTGTTCAGTATAGGAATGTATGTATAAAAATCACTTTAGAGATCAGTGATTTAAAATGTAGATAGGGACGGATATTGTAGAGTTTCTGTTACTAATTATCCTGAGATTTGATTATTTTGTGTACTCCCCGACTTAATTTGTAAAGTTATTTTCCCATGTTACGCATGAGGGGAAGTGTTGGAAAGGCAATTCAAGTTTAGATTGGTGATGGTATGCATTTGCTCGCTTTGATCTCTGCAAAAGATTGTGTTCTAATAATTGAATCATACAATATTAAATGTCGTGGATGTCGTCCTTATCCGTGCACCAAATATTGCCTGTAATATAATATTTATATCATAATCTCCATCATATCAGCCGTAAGACGCCTACTGTAGGGCGTAGGCCTCCCCAGATATCTCCACAAAGGCCGGTGTACGCAGCTCAACTCACGGTGCGTCTTCCGGTATGTGGTCGCCACTCGAGAACTTTAACTGCCCGCTGCGTGCTGCGAGCTATGTGCCTTGCCCATTGCCACTAAAGTCCAGCCTATATCCAGGCTTATATTGGCAGGCCACCTTTAAGGCTACTAGAATACTTTGTGATAGTTACTGTACTTTCCATCAGGTGAGATGTCTGTGAATAAGTTCTCAAAAGATTTTTTCTTTAATAGCAAGCTTTTATCGCGCAGGTTTTGATTGAAAATATACTCTTACAGTACTATATATACTCTTATATATAGTACTCTTTAAAACCATTTCAAAGAGCCCAAACACGATAGGGTTATCTTGTTGTGTTCAGTAGTTCCTAAAGCTACCTTCCGTCATCATCGTCAAACCTTGGATATCACCTAGGGGTACAGTACTCATTAAGAGCGATGCAAAGAGCCCAAACACGAAGGTGTTATCTTATTGCGTTCATTAGTTCCTATGAACAGCTTCTGACTCCATCATTAGACCAGGTCTATGGTTATTCATGTTATTAATGCATCCTCATCCAATCCAAGTTACATAGTTATAAATTTCAGCTCAATTTAACACCGGGAAGTGACTCAAATTATGTCTGCAAGATTAGCTCCGAACATACATACTTACATACATAGTTTGATAGTTACAAACCTTGCAAGTTAAATAAATGTACATTGATGGAATTGATGGAAATGGAATTATTAAACTAGGCTTTTCAGGAGTTTTGGGCGTCTATAGTACCAATCGCGACTGTAGATGTGTCGGATATTTTATTTTTAACTATAAAGCTTAATTGGCCGAGTAAGCATCTCGCTAAGATTTAACTGTCCACCAAAAAATATCATCTACCCTTCAATAAAGGATAATCGTCACGTAAATATGCATGCATAAAAGAGGCCCTTTTGGTACTATAAATACATAACAAAGTTACAAATGCACCTGTAAATATTTGCTAATCGAACTTTTATTTTTGTGATGTAACTACAAATACGGTTTTCTCGTTTTTTCTCGTGCTAAATGACAATGCTTCTTGCCTAATTGCATGATTCTAGGTTAACGGGAAGTACGTACCCTATACGTTCTGATTCTCTTGCGACGATAAACGGCCATCACTTTTGATTGCGTTGACTTAGGAGTTTGATTTTTCACTGCGCCAGGGGTTGCAGCTTGATAACTCCACTCGTTCCTGCGAAAAAGGGTCTTGACGGACGGACGGACAAGACAGTGACCCCATAACGGTCCTGTGTTTTTCCTTTTGAGGTACGGACTCTTAAAAAGAGTAAAAATACAATCTAACGTAGATAACCTACATTTCGGTGGGAACTCACATATTTTGGTGAGCATTTAATGTTTTTTTGTATTAGCCCGTAATGCGTTTGTAATCACGGCTTACACCGCGCAATTCATTCCGCATTACCTATTGAAATACGAAGGCCAATAAAACGCTACAGGTAGGTGCGTGTGTTAAAATCAGTTCGCTTTTACACATTCGCTGTAGGTCCCGTGTGACAGTAAATAATACGTTTTTAATTAGTATCGGTGGGCGATGTGGGTGAATGAATAAATCAAACGGGCAGACAGACGGACGGACGCTGTAAATCTACGGTGGACGTGGATCACTCACCGGCGAAGTGAATGTGGCCCGTACTCGTACGAATGGACGGCGAATACATTTATTATGCTGTCGTTGATGGTTTATAATAAATCGTTGGGTTATGAAAAATATATATGTATTATGAAAATATGATTTCAGTTAATATTATTGTTCGGCGAATAGTTGGTATCATGTTATCATGTTTTATTGTATAAAATCTTATAGATTATATAGATGAAAAGTGAAAATGCGTGAAATAAAACATGATAACATTATACCATTAAAATTCATCAACCCAGAAAAGTACCATCGTTATGGTGTGTTGTCGATACAGTGCACCATCGATATGGTTTACTGTCGACGCAAAGCACCATCGTTGTACGACTCGTCGATACAATGACCATCGATGTAGTAATGCTCGTAATGTAACCCCGGCTCCGTGTTCTTATTAATCATAAACAATATTCCCATAAGTTTTTAATGACATTTTCGAGTCTGACTACAAGACATATAATATCTACCTAGAGCCTCTCGTACACGGGTAGAGAAAATACTAAAGTTAACTAGCATACTATTCTACCAGTTCCAAGTACTCCAGTTTTTAATTTTATTATTGTAATATTGTAATTTTGTTGTAGAGTGTACGGTAGAGTAGAGTGTACGCCGGGGTGGGGGAAGGATGGCGATGGCTTGTCGCTGTGCTAGCTACCAAATTTTAGTATTCTACTCTATCAATGCTGTCTATATTAGTATAGTTAGAAGGTCTGTTAGTGCCTACCTAGTATACTCTACCCGTGTACGGGAGGTTCAATTACTAATATTACATCGTCGAGCGCGTCGATGTCCTAATGGTCAGCCGGGTCGGACTCGATAGCGAGAGGTACTGGATTCGATTGGGCCAAATACCAATGACTTTTTCTGAATTATCTACTTTACCTGAACACTGAACCGATGCTCTTACGGTGAGGGAAAACATCGTGATGAAACCTGCACATTCAGGCGACTGAATGTGTAACCATGATCCAATCTAGTCACGTTCTCCTGGTAGCATGGTCACGGAGGTCAGATAGTAGTCTCTTCACTGTAATCATCTGATCTAAATTCGGTACCTCTCGCTTACGAGTCGGCTACCGTAACCACTAGGACACTGACGCTCTTATTTATGTAGGCTTAAGTATGTTGTTTTGGTATCTACCTAAATTAAGTCCGAAACTCAGACTTCTTTTCGTATAATTTAAGACGTAATGTGTGGAATAAAAGAATAATCATGCTCGAAGATGTAGGTTCACTCTTCGTGAAATTTAAAAATACTTACCTGTAGACGTCAAGGAAGACACGGCACCAAATTTTTCGACAATCACTATCCTTATCTACTATCAGCCGGAAAATATCCATTACTGGGCTTGGCCATTAGACACCACGTAGATCGGATTTGCACCGTGGACATCCAACAGCTTCCAGCGATCCCCACCAGATCGTCAATCCGCCACCGTTAAATTCTATAATTATTGATGAAAGCCCAATTTCCCACTGACCCCCATAGTTTTAAGCAACTATAAACTCCAAAAAGTGTTAGGAACCCAAGAGGCATTGCTGAAAACGGGCGTGATAATTTATACTCTACTCGTATTAATAATCCTACTTATATTATAAATGCGAGAATTTGTAGGGTTGGATGCATGTTGGGATGCTTTTTTTACTTTTGCACGCAAAAACTACTGAACGGATTATGAAGAAATTTGGCAGCAAAATTTAACTTATAGTCCAGAAAAGCACATATTGTATTCCGAGATTCAATCTGGTTCCCGCGTGAAGGGGTCTGGTACGTTATAACTAAATTTTACGCGGGCGAAGTCGCGGGAACTACTGAACATATTTTGATAAAATTTGGCAGTAATATCGCTTATAGCCCTTAATGTGGTTCCCGCGGGAATGTTATAATAACCGAATTTTATGCAGATAAAGTCGCAGGCTTTGTCTAGTAAATAATTTTTTTGTTCACTATCGGTTTTGCTTCTTTTAGTAGTGGATAGTGTGAGACGGCCTAAGTCCAGCAGTGGACTATCACTATCTATTTGTGATTGCTATTCATGAAGATACCTCTTCAACTGTACTCAACATCTTACCTAACAATAGTAAGAAATGATTCAAGCTTCTATAGATAAAACGGTACAAGAGTCAGCGACGCTCCGAAAGTTCCCCAGCGGTGTCTCCGCCGCGCCAGCGGGAAATCACACTCGAGCAAATTGCGTAACATACTTACCCCCAGTTTAAAATGGAGTCATAAATAAAAGGTAGACGCCGCACCTTATCGCTTCGAACCTCTGAGCCACAACAAATGAAAGAATACCTCCCTGATAACCCCCATCCCTCCCAAGAATATCCTCGTCCTTCTCTGGCGGGCGTTCGCGGCTCTCCCCTCTCACTCCGACGTGGAACAGTAAAATGCTGTTTTACATTTATAACTACAAGCCACATTCGCAAGTGACGCCACGGGATCGCCTCGATTCACTCGCTTTCCCAAATTCGACTCTATCGCCGGGCGCGAGGGGCCTTTCAGGAGGGTCGGTGGCCGGTCGAGATTTGGTCGGTTGCCATGGCTACGGGGGGAGCGTCGCGATTTTTGCCCGGGTGCCTTCTTCGATTGCCTTCGTAGAAGGTTTTTCTGATCACTCCCAATGTAATGGCAGCTAGGTACGAGTTACATCTACTTTCGCGAGTCGCTCGGTGCGATAAATGGAGTAGGCGGCCACGGAAAAGAAATGAAAGTGATTTATGAAAGAGTACCAATTTCCTTTTAAATGTGTCTTATCGGGGAATTTCGACAAATGTCTGCTTTTGCTCTAATCATAGCCAGTCAATTTGAGATTATATTTTTTATGGGGATTGAGTAAAATAAAACATTGAAAAAATATTTTTTACTAACTTTTATTTCAACCACATACGTAGATTTTCCCACGCTCACGTTCCTATTCACTAATTAATTTTAAATGTACCATCATATCGTAGTAGGTATGTTTTCTATATGTATAGTGTTTCTATTTGGTGGGATGCTCTGTGTGATTGCAATCATTGTTTAGCATTAGGTCTCTAAAGCTGGAAACATCTACTTAGGTATTTTATCAAAGCTCAAATTGGCATTGAACTGCATTCGTAGACAATATCACTGGAATATTTATTTTTATGTTGGCATAATAACACTACCAATATTATATTGCTAAAATATTTTGTGGTTTGTTAATTAAATTGTAAATACATTTGTGCTTTATAAATGTAATTCAACCACGAATGCCCGTTTGCCGTTGTCTTAGATGAAATACTGCGTCGCGTTTTTAAACCTTTTGGCGTGGTGTTTACTACAAGTAGTTATCATTACAATAAAATTGTTAAATTCGTTTAAATATTATTTACAGGTCACAGCTTACAACATAGGTATAATGTACAATACATATTGCAGTACGCTCCATCAGCGTCAACATTAAAATACTTTCATTAGTTCTCATTACAACCTAACATGTATATACAAACACAAGATGTCATATTTTCTCACAATCGATCACTAAGTTTATTGGCTCGAATGCACAAAACTTAATTATTTATGTATGTCTTTTTGGAAAAATAATTGCGAGTTGCTAAGTATCAACGTGGATCCCGATTCCGGGGAGTTCCCTTAACCACACAATTGGCACCGAGAATGTAAGATCATGCGAAATATACATTACTTAAAATTAAGTCACAAAATACACTATTACCATGTAAAATCTAATTTTAATAAATAACTTATCTGTTATCCACATGACTACTCAGTTATATGGTGCTAGCTATATACAAATTAAATGGTAGTTTAGAAGCTAATATTAACAGATTGTCCTCTCTCACTGTCCTGTTAGAAATGGTAGTACGCGAAGTTGATGGGCTGGGAGTCGTCGGCGGCGTCGGCGGCGGAGGGCGCGGGCGGCGAGGGCGCGCGGCCCAGCGGCCCCGGCGGCCCCGGCGGCCCCGGCTCCGGCGTGTCCGGCTCGCGCGGCTGCCAGTTGGACAGGTCGCACGGCGTGTCCTCGCTGCCCGGCTCCTTGTACGCCGGCCGCGGCACCAAGTAGTCGGGATACACGTTGCCCACGTTGAAGTAGTATCCGCTGGCATTGCGATCTCCAGCCACGTTCGACCCGTAGCTGTTTCGCGCGTAGTAGAACGGGTCGTTCGCGTCCTTGTAATCAGCGAATGACTTGTCGTAGTCGGCGAGCTCGTCGGGCAGGCCGAGGTCCTGTTCGGGAGTAGTGTCTCTCACTGGGCACTTGTCACTGGCGCATGCGGCGCGCGGGTGGGATCACTGGCGGTGATGCGGCAGCGGGTGGTGCTGCAGGTGCGGGTGCAGGTCGAGCCGCGGCCGCTTGGCGTCGTCGTCGTCGCTGCAGGCCTCCGCGTCGTGCGGCTCCTGCTCGTCGCACTCCTCGCCCAGCTCCTCCTGCTTGCGCTTCGCCGTCGCCATCTCGGCCGCGTGCTTTTTCCGCCACTTCGTCCGCCTGTTCTGGAACCACACCTGCGGACAATAGCGAATTACGACTTTAGTGTTGCGCAATGGTTTGTACTTATCACGAATTAGATGCAAGTATTCCATCGGGCTCGAAGTTAAACAATTTAAAACGGAGCTAGAGTGGCGCGCGCCACTAAATTTGTGTACAATGTTTGCCTTTCAGAAAGCCAAATATAAAGAGCAGGCAAACAATTTTCAGCGCCATGTGAACCTAATCTGCACGACCGACATCATAATGCCTCATTAAATACCGCCTTTTAAGTCGCAACACAAACTCGTGCGTATCTCTTTCCCTCGCCGCGTTATTTCTTACGTGAGATAAGGACGGCGATAGTAGCCATGTTCTACGGTAATTAAGGGTCGTTTTGCAAATTACACGGTACTTAACCAGCCATATAACGCTCATTAATCACGGTCCCGGGGAGTTTTCTATCTCCCTTGTTCTCGTGGGGCGGGCGCGTGTTTGTCTTGGTCGCGCGGCCGCCGGCCGGCAGACACGAGTTTAATTAGGTCATAAATACATTTTCATGATTAGAGCGAAGGCTCGAGGCGAGCCGTCGTGCCGTCGTGCCGTGGTGCCGCCGTGCCGCCGTGCCGCTGTGCCCGCCGGTCGATCGCCGACGCCGGGCGCCGGCCGAGCCACTCGGCCAGATGTCGAGCTTATTATAAAGGCTTTTCGGAGGCTCGCCGAGCCGTTGCCCACTCAATATTTGATGCCGCCTTAACTTTACCGACCGACCAACTATTGGCGTTCCTGTACGCAATTGTGTTCCCGTTTAGGAGTCATTAATACGACTGCTTTGAAGTTATATTATTACGCACTCAGTTAGTTTATGAACGCAATCACCGATCCCCTGAGATGAGAGTGTATGCATAATAAACCACAAATTTATTTAGTACCTGCTGTGCCAAATATCACTTATTTTGATATAAAATTTAAGGATGCTGTAAGAGGGTCTTGTATCACATCGAACACTTCGGTTTAGTGCTGTTATAAACGCGGCTTTATTAAATTTTGAGGCCAGCGCTGGGTTAGGAGCGGCGCGTATTTTCATTGCCTACAAATTGTTTGCTGTAGATTGGAAACATGGCTAAATTTAAATGTAAAAAAAAACATAAGCATATGACCCGTAGAGTGGTTGAACAGTTTATTTTATATACATTTGTATATTTTTGTTAATTCTAACTGATACTGCATAACTCAGTCTTTATATTACGTTTTCACGAATCGCTGTACACGTTTTTGGGATAAAGACCAAGAAGATAATGGCAACCTGAGGAAGGAAATAGGCTACTTTCGATCTCCAAAAATACCCGAGGTTTACCCGGACGAAATCGTCAGCAAGAGCTAGTCTATACTGTCTATACTAATATTACAAAGAATGTTTGTTTGAGTCTCCGAACCTCCTAAACTGATTTTGAAAATTATTTCAAAATTATAACCCGAAGCTACATTGTTCCCGAGTGTCAATTTTATCTCGAAAAATAATATGACCATGTGGGAAAGTACAATATTTAGGGAAATCCGAACTGCGCGCGTTAGAATGTAATTTTTCTTTTATAAAGTGTGGTAGTCCATGGTATAAGTATATGGGCGTAATAGAAATTAAAAACCTGCTTTTGAAATATTCGTATAAAACACCATTACACGTTTCTGTAGGTATGTGTGTGTATGTGAGAGTCACGGCGCCCGCCGACTTCCGGAGGAGACACGGAACTAGAAACGATATTTTGATGACTTTCCCGACACCCTGGGTTAACGTCGCTGTTCCCATTCAGTATGAAAACGACATATTTGAATTGTTTGTATCTGTCGGAAGAAAAAGTCTGTTCTTGAGGCTTTATGATATTTAATTTAACCTAAGCATAACAAATTTAATAAAAAAAATGTAAAAATCTTTCAAAAACGCATATCTTGTTCAAAAAACAATAATTCATGTTTGATTTATACGATAACTATTTTTAGACCTCGTCTCGAGTGGAATGGTTTTGAATTTTAATTTTTCAGCATGAAAATTTCAACATCGTTTCATAAATGAAATGTAAACATTAGCACCACCGAAAGCAAACTTGAAAATTATTGAAATACAGCGTCACACCTCAAACATATTTATGTATAGAATCAGAAATGAAAACATATCGACTCGAAGCGCACGGTTTAAAAATAGTCTCTGAGAGTGGACTGATAACTGAAACACATTCATAATTTGCATTTTCTAAAATTTACTTGAATTTTATGTGATTTCGATCCGTTACGCGCTTAGAGGGTAGCGATGATTCTCGGTGACTAATAAAACTTAACAACTCCACCAGCAAATTCTCTTCCACTGCGATATGGAGCATCAATCCAGGCAGCATACCAATACAGCGACGAGATGGCCGCAATAAAAAATCAGAGCGTGAACAAAACAAGGCATCGTAAGTTACTCGCATTATCATTGGGCCATTTGTTTTTATTATGGAAAAAGTGATGCGCGGAAAACAACATGTTTATATTTTGGCCCCTTGGCGTGTAGCGTGTAAAGTTTCGCGATGTATGCTTGGTTGTGCAAGGGTTGACTCGATACGTCTTGTTATAGGTAGCATTTATTGTTATGGATCATATAGGTAGTACATACACCCCTTCAACGACTTTTACTTTCACTTTGTCCGATTCCTGTTTGACCGAATTGTCCACAGGAAACAATCCTCACAACGATGTACTTACAGCTACCTAACAGATACATAAAGCCCGGAACCCCCCCGCGCTGCAACGGCGCCCTGGGAACGAGCCGGTACCACGACGTATGTTTATTATTATATTTACGAGAGCGCCCGAGTAACTTGCGACCCTTTCTCGCGACGCCAGAAACATTATTACTTATATTATTATTTTCCAGTCTTCCTTTACGCCGCGACTTACCCGAGCCCCCTGTATTCAATTACTTAAGTGCTTGCAAACAAACCGCCAGAAGTACTCTCGTCTCTTTCATTGACATATGCCCGGTAGTATCTTCGTCTCGCTCCGGACCCCTCCTCGGGTTACGATAATTATGTGAATATCTATTATTTTTCACAAGAGAGCTCTGTAATGGTTTGATGGGGATAATGCGCTTTCAGTGGCGGAGAATAAACGTCTTAGTGCGTCAGCCATCTTGCTTTCCAGGTAATTAAATTCGATGAATATGAGTCTACCGGCTTTGAAACCTGCTATGGTTTTGTCTGCGCCTCTGTGAGAGATAATCACTGCTATTGAAATAGCCGGGGGCTACCGGATTATCGTGGCCCAGTTTCTTGTTCGTTTATTAGCTCCGTCTGCCCATGTCACTATAAATGTATAGTTATATACTTGATGTTCATAGACACTTTTTATTGTATCAATTTGTTATGCGTCATTTACTATCATGATCAACAGTCCGCTGCTGGACTTGAATTTGTTCCTAAGTAAGGTAAGGGCAGGGTATGGACAGGATCGAGGTAGGGTAGAGTACCTAGGAGTAGAGTTCAATAAATTGAAACCACGCAAACGAAATCGCGCCGGGCAGCTAGTTACCTGTATAAATCTACAGGTATGTTTTGAGGTTTCGCACTCCAATTCGATCGCAAGGTTTTGCAGTACCCAACCTTGGTCAAGCAAGGGTTATGGGAAATGTTGTCAGATTCCATCGAGATAAATCAAACGTTTTATCTGGGCGCTAAACAAATTTTTACCCCTCGATACGTGACCGGAAAATCGTTGAGAGGTCAGCGCGAACCAATGCGTCGGAATGGGAAGATTGTGTTTTATTCTAAACCACACGCGCACCGTAACGTGTGTGGGATACCGGTAGATGAGGAAAAGTATCGTGACTATTATGTGGAAACTTGCATGATTTTATGATTATTTTATTGCTGTTTGTATTGATTTTCTAGTAGCATAGTATTATGTGCTATAGCTAACTATCCCAATCGTGTTTTTCGTTGAGAAACCTCTACCATAAAATCAACAACTCACAAAATATGTCTAACAGTCAGATGAATCCTTTATCAGTATATACGGGATATTATAAATATATAATATTTACAAATATACAAATATTTATTTACACAGGTACACTATAATTTTACACTACGAGTTTCGTCAAACTGTTCCTAGCCATTGCTCATCGTTATCCAGTCACACGAGTGAGCCTAGGGGTAGTTCGGGGCAATGCGGCTCTGTACCAATCGTGTTTTACGTTGAGAAACCTCTACCGTAAAATCATCTCACAAACTATTTCTACCAGTCAGATGAATCGCTTATCAGTGTATACGGGGCAAATATTTACTTTCATATGTACACTATAATTTTACACTAGCCAGAATCATCGAGTCAAAGTGTTCGTAGCCGACCATTGCTCATCGTTATCCAGTCACACGAGTGAGCCTAGGGGGTAGTTTGGGGCAATGCGGCTCTGGCATCATTAGCGCTCCGTCATTTGTCACGCGGCAACTTATCGCCACCCCGGCTCACTTAATAGAAGCCGCGATTTGTCCCCGGCTAATGGAACGTGTGATCCCGTGACTGTCGCCGTTACCCAGGAAAATACAACCCTTCCAGCACGGAGTACTGTGTTCTGTTTGAATGGAAATACGTATATAAAAGATCATACGTACACGATTTCTAGAAATACATACAGCAAGAGCCCATACAGGCGTACATGATTTCTGCATGGTTTGTCCCAAATGTTTATGTAGTTTTGGTTTTTATAGTAATGACAGAAAGCTTTTTTTATTATTTGGAAACACAGCAACCGTGTCACACCCGTATTGGCGGATAAAACTGTTGTAAAGGAAAAAGGATTAAATCATTTAAGGTTTAAAAAAATATTTCATACTTTTTCCTTCACAACAATTTATGTAGTGGTTTTTGCAAAATTTTAGATTTTGTTTTTTTTTTGTCGGTTTGCAAGTGAAAACGTATAAACTTAGGCCTACTATAAAAGGCGGTAAATAGTTCAAATCAGCTAGTATATATTTAACAGATGTGCATTACCTACCACCGACATCTGTGTTTTATACGTAAAAATTCACATGAAAAATGTTTTTTCATAGCAAGCTTTTACCGCGGCTTCTTTACGATCAGTCAGAGTATTTGTTAAGACTAATGAAACGAGCACAACCTCGATGTGTTACCATGCATAGTTTAAGATCCATCCATCCTTAGATCAGCTCAAATGTATCATAATATTACATTACCGAACTTACATGAGTGTGCAAAATTTCAGCTCAATCGGAAACCGGGAAATGGGTAGAATTTTAATTGCAAGATTTTATTACGAACAGACACGAGGACACGTGAAACTAAACAATAACTTGTAAAAAGTATATGATTCAACAATTTTGTACCTACCTATGAAGAGTGGCGCTGTTGTCTCTAGACTAGCTATATACGTAGTAGCTACTATTTGTAGTTCCCCTTAAAACCACATAAAGATGAAACGCTGTTTATGTTGAAGACCTTGTCCGAATTCGTATTCGAACTATTGTTTATGTATCTTTTTTAGAAAATAATAAAAAAATCTCTTTTAAAGTGAGATAAAAAAGAAGAAAGAATTGCCAACGAAAGTACGCAACTATAAGGACTCGGTTCATACAACGCTGTCATTTTAACTGAGGTTTTAAGCCGTGCTTACACAGTAAGAGCTACTGCCACTGTGTACTCGCATGATAGTAGGTACTTCGAGCAACCAAACATATTCTAAACATTATACAAAAAAATAAGAACCTCGCAACGAAAAACATCTAATACCAGAATGAGGAAAGCATCGGAAACATAAAAAATTTGCTACAACAATTTATTTCATTTAGAATCTAGTTGTGTTAATACTGTTTCATTATAATCGCCATAAATTAGGATACAGTTGGGATTTCATGAGCTAGCTGTGCTAATTAAAATGTCATTAGCGGTATTACAGGCCATCAAATTATTTTCAATCTATTTAACACTACATAAAAGGTGGGTGTGGGAACTAATGTTCATCTCGAGCGAGAGATTGATCAATAACTCATTGAGGCCAGAACATTGGCTTCGGGCTCGCATTGTCTGGTAATAAGGTACCGAACTAAATCATAATAAACAGCAATCACTACATTAATAAGCTACTGGCGCCACCGTCGAGAAATTAACACAACTATAGCCTACTATAGCGTTGTAGGTAAAACTTTAATTATAAGCAGTTGTTTTTGTTACTTATCAAATGATCTAAAATTGTCAGTAGTGTTTTGTATATTTATTTAACTTGTAATATTGATGATCAGCTTTTGAAATATATGTCTAGTACTTATGAAAAGTAAGCCTAAGCGCGCTTCATAGAAACGCAGTTTGATCATATTTTTAATATTACGGTATCGTATCTTATATTACGTGATCCAGATACCAATATCGATGCTTGCGGTTTATATATTATGTGGTGGTATATCGTTTACAAGTGGAACTTTTTATAAAGGGTTTTAAGTTCTTAAAGCTCAGCGATATATTTTATCTGATAAACCATAAGCATCGATATTGGTTTCTGATACAGGTCCACAAAATTTAATTATCTTTGATTGCTTAAAATTGAAAATATGATTATACTACGTTTATTGAAAATCTGTGGACAGCAATTAGGAAATGCCTACTTATTTATATTGTAATTATAGAGCTGCGACTATATATCGTTTACTTTATCGTTTATTAGATTCGAAACGAAATTGGGAAGTCAATACTGGCTACGCGCGCATCAATTCATGGGCGGCGCTCGCATCCGGCCGCGCAAAAGCCGCAAGCCCCAACAGCTAACGGCGATTTATGTTTTATCTTTATTTGTGCGAGATCGGACAGTCGTTTTGAAGAATTTGTGGCCGATAGGTAAATTGGAATTGTGTTTTTGATCGATGGCTCGCTCACACACTAATGGATACTGGCACTGAAAAAAGCACAAAAGCGCGCTACGCGTGCATTCGCCATGCAGAAACGATATTTGGAATGTTGATTGATTACTTTGCGTTTTCAAAATACTCGTTTTTCAGCCGCTGCGAATCCATAATAGTCAGCGGAGTCAGCACGGACGCAGTTATACTTAACTGAGCTACCAAAGAGGAAAGTATAAACTTTATTATCCAAATATCTATCCGCATGACGGCCATTAATCACGGAAGGGCTAAGGGCGCACCCACCGCTACAAATTCGGCGTTATTAAAAAACTCATTTGCAAATTTAGAAATACAAAGAGATATTAAAGCGATAAACCGAATTATCTTCAATTTGGTCGGACCCCGGTGGGCGATGAAAAAATACAACCCTTTTTGCATTTTTTTTCCTTGAAGTGAATATAAAAATGTTAATGTGAAGCGTTTAGCATTATCTAAGGCGTCCGTAATAACGGCGCAGGGGTGTCAGCCTCTCGATACTCTGCGGAATATTGAGTATCCGCTACTGCACCCTCTCTGCTCGTTTCATTCAATGGCTAAATACGCATTTTTGTTTTTATTTACCAGTTTCAAGCCGTCAAAACAATAAGTACGCTTACAGACCAATATTTTTGTTACCTTTTTACAAACAATGTAAACTAATCAAGTTATAGTTGCGCAATTTAAGATTCCTATGTACAATCAGCGCTAACTGCAGACGCCCATACGCAAAACCTAACAAGACTAAACACAGCTGAAACAGGGCTGAAACTTTGCAAATTAAGAAAATGTAATTACAGCACTCCGCCGGCTCCCCTGCAGACATAATTAAAGCGAATCTTGTTGTAATTTTGACATTTAATTTTTTCCCGCCGTCACCTCGGCGTTATTAATTAATTTAGAAAAAGTGCCTTTAAAATTTAATCTCAGCTTTTCCATTTTTTTTTTGGCGACATTTTTTTCTTTCGGTGAGTTAATGAAACGACAGAGATTTTTGATAGGAGCGCCTGTGGGAGGCTGTTTTAATTTTTACTTTTTTAAAAGTTCTGATTAATGCATTCAGCTTACCTTCGTTATTAGTTTCTGCGCAATTACGGTTATTAGTTTGAGATTGTTCAAGATAAAAATTTAATAAAACGATTACGTTTGTAGCGGACGTTGGAGCGCTTTATTTCGTAAAAGAAATACGCAATTCTTTTTCTGTGGTACTCCCAAACAAGTATTAGAGCACCGAAACGACGAGATACTTTACCAGCCGATTACGAAAAGGGTTCCACACACATATGTTGGTACATGTAACGAATGAACCGCTATCTCTGTCACGCGTCAATGGCGGCGCCGACTTTATCTATCAGCGGATCTTAAGCCTGAAATTTAAAACGGAGGCCTACACACGCTCCCGTCGCCCAATGTAATCCCACCCTTATGCCTGCGTAAGCCACTCATCAACTCGGAATTAGTCCCTGTTAAAAACGCGCCTCCATTCCATTTGATCCTCGTCTAAATGGTTTGCCAATGACTTGAACGGACTCGTGGATGTACAAGGTGCTCATTGTAACTGGTTTTCATATAACTGTGAAACTATGAAATAACTTAATTGTAGGATAAAATCTAGTAGGTATTTAAGGCCAGCTTATGGAAAGCGGCAACTATCGCCCATGACATCTCATAATAATCAAATAAAACTTTTCGAGGCACCGATTGTCCTGCAATGTCCCATACGTAGTTACAATTACGATACAGTCTCAAACTTCGTAAATTACATTACGAATAATCTGGCCTTCAGAAACACTTTCATAACCTTAAAAACTTACACCTACATTTTTGTTCTCAGTCGAGTTGAAAATATTATTAAAACACTACATAGGTTGCCATGAAAGTGCTATAGTGTCAGCCTCTGTACTTATCTAGTAGTAGTAGCCATCCGGTGGCCATTACCCGACTCCTAGGGCAGTGGCGCCCGCGCCGGCGCGCAAACCGCTGAGTCAGCCCGCCCCGCCCTCCCCGCCTAATGATGTGACCGATTTTATCATCCGCGCCCGGCTTAGATGTCATTTAAATTTAAATTAAGGTATTACACGTTGTTTTGACTGAGCCGCCGCATTTTGGATGCGCATTCGTTTGTCTTATCGCACGCCGCTCGCTGGGGCGGGTGGGCGCGCACTTTAAATTTTTATGGCCACATTTTATTATGTCTATAGATTCGCGCGATGACAACAAGGGTGATTCGACGAAATGTATGGCGCGTTTGTCGGTAATCTAGTATTGGTAAATAGGGTTGTTGTATAATAACTATGGAAAATAGTTGTGTATCCAGCTAAAGTATTCACATATATTATCAACAGCATTTAACTTTTTCCACGAATGACTTTTTATTTAACATAATACGTAGATACCTACAGTAGGTAAACACATTTAAAACACTTAAAGTAAGTCCACCCACCATCTTTCAAAGCCAATGGCAGCTCCCGATAAAGTAGATAGGTCCTATGAAACCATCAAACAAACAGTTCAATTACACAGTTACGACTATCAATAATAAAGCTGGGATCTCGTGAAAAACATTCCCGATTGATCCTTTTGTCCCCAAGGAGAGGAGGAACGAGGCAATCCGCGATAAACCGAATCACCGCCGAAACAAATTGAAAATTCGCCATAAAAACCGCACGCCTATCGCGTGCCCGCGCCCGCGCCCGCCGCCCGCCGCCCGCCGCGCCCGCGCCCGCACGTATCGTGCGATCGGAATCTCACTCCGAGTGTTTTATTATTTATCAAGCTTTTAATCCGCCAACGCAATAAATCTGCGCGGACAGAAGCCAACATGGCGGCAGTTTTTTGGCGCGAAAAAGAATCGGCCGCGGAAAGCGGGAATGAGCGGCAGATTAGGCCGGGATAAGTCCGCGTTATTAATGGACCCGAGATACACACGACAAAATGGATAACAAATGGATGTGCTCCCGTGCACCGCTTTTTACGGCGGTGAATTTGTTTATGGCGACACTCGGGCACTTCATTCGGGCGCGCCCTTCGCCCGGCCGCGTTGCCAGAGCGTCGCATCGAAACGTAAAATTCTATAAATTTACAACTATAATACCATTCGAATGAGATATATCGACCTCGAGCGGCAGCTTTACAGCCACGTAGGTACTCATAAAAGGGACATTCAAAGATGACACATTAAATGGTCCTCATTGGTGCTACCGGGCAATTCTATAAAATGTTCCAAGGGTAATACGGCGGGCTGATTGGAGTCGGCGCGGCCGAGGCGCGTCGCGTACGCATAAAACAGTAGTATTCCTTGTACGGTTGAAACGGCTCAATAAAGCGTAATAATAGCGAAATATGTGTGGTAAGCAAGTCCGTCAGTGTCCCGAATGGGCGATATGGTGCGAGGGGCGTAAAGCGTGTCGATCATAAACTTGGCGCTGACTCTGCCGATTGTCCACATAATATTGTTGCGATGCGACGGATCGACGCACCTCGCGTCACGCTCGCACACTCCGTTTGTTTTTTACGTGGCTTTCTGGCTCGCGCGGGGTGGATCCCCATAAACTTTCTTCTCCATGCATCGTACTATGTCTACGTTCAGTAATCCGGCAAATAAATATTACTACATTTTATTATGATGAAAGTCTGGTACAGTTGTAACTGTTACGTTGGCCCGACGCAGCATAATATCAACCATAGGTATTCCAATGTCACAGAATGGCTGAATGGCTGTAACGAGCGGGTACCGCTTTCAGGGAGCTGTAAGCTGTACATTGTAAGGCACTCAGCTGAAAGTTTTCCAATAACAGCCTTCTGCCGAGCCCGACTACATTGCACACGCTGACAAAATAAGTGGGTTATCCTTTGTTATATCCATCCGTACCCACTTGCTCTGGATGCCAACTAAATGGTCCTTGTATATTAATTTAATTCTACTTACTTTTGCTTGTATTGTAGTATGGTATGGCATACTCACTTGGCATTTAAACTGAACGCATTTTTAAAAATGATACTTCTAAAGAAAGTCAGAAAGTCTGAAAAGAGTTACCCAATAAATTATTACAATTGGTTTATAGAATAGTGATCAGCATGATATTTGGCTTGACGTCGGCAATTACCATAGCAATAGTGCGCATAGAGACGAGAACAAAACAAATTATATGTCGTAAGTATCAGAAAAACACAATCACGACAAACGAATTCATTATTCACGTAGTACGAGAGAAAGGGCAATATATATTCATGAATCGATTCGGGTCGGGAATCGAACGGAATCGAGACGGACGCCCGTCGTAATATCGATATGATGGCGCATCAAATTTCATGTTCGCGATATGTGCTGATCGTACACAGATTTTTTATAGACTCCATTCATATAATGCGCACGTTATGTACGAAGTTTTTGAACGGTATTCCTTATATTGTAGGTATATTACACGTAAGGACGAATTATTACTATCTCTTTAGAATTTTCAGCAGAATCAACAGCTTTTATATGTGTTTGAAACAAACAAAAAATTTTATTCTATTGCAATTTTAATCTGTATCACGAGTTTCATGAGTAATTGTTATGTACTTGAAACTCTATGTAGGCGCACTAGATGTTCACATTTTTTATACATACCTACATATAGATTAAACAGTCAGTGCGTAATGAAACAATGTACCAATAACGTGTTTGTGTTGTTCATGTAATGCATTGGTATTCGGCGCCGACGTTACACCACCGCCGCGCCCCGCTCCACACCTCCCCCAACAACACATAAACTGCAGTAAATAAAGAACAACAAAATTCAATAATCAGAACAAACGTTCGCTCCTCATGTACAGAATAAGCAATAAAGAAACAATAGTGACTTAAACTACCATCGGCAGCGTCGACTCGTTACCGATGCTACAACGATAATACAACGATAATGCCACGATACGTATGCGGGGCGCGCTATCCTTTATTATTATTTCCACATATTGACTTTGCGTTGTCTATTTCGCTCCTCCCCGCCCCCTCCGGGGGGTGGCGGGGGCAAGATGTAGTCACAAAGTAGACACATGTAGTGGTCGAATCGATAGCAGCTAATGCGTTTAGGATTGGCTGCTCGTTCCGCGGACGGGCTGCTGCGCCGGCCCCGTTTAAAATGTAAAGTGACACGGTTTTTTTATATTGGAAGTAGGCATACAATATTTTGTGCAGGAAAGCCTTTTGGGGGTAGCAAATTTATTTTTGGTTGGAGTTGGTTATTTTTATTTTGCATGTTTACGTTGCTTACAGGGATCTTCCGTTAGTCTGGCGATGCGACTCGCTCGTCCCTTAAAACAATGTAAAACATAATTCTACAAACGAATGTACCATTGCTCCCCAAACTGGAGTTACCTAAATGGAACTAACACCGCCATAGCCACAGTGTTTCCTCTGTACTATGACATAGGATCGTTCAAGAGGTATATTAGCGGTATCTTCATAGGCGGGCAACGCATTGGTAACTCCCCTGGTGTTGTGACCACTATCCATCAGGTGGCTCGCTTGCCTGTTTGTCTGCCATACAAAATAAAAAAGAAGTCTTAGTCGCTTTCTTAAAGCATACCAAGATATCCAAATAAAAATAGAATAGAATACAGGTGATTTTGAATCCCTTGCAACGCAGAATCCTGTCACTACGTATTCCTTGGCAAGCAGAATACCTACTGGAACGCGGTCGGAAGGAGGCCGTGTCGCCGTGACGTGTAATCGCGTTCATACGTCGGTGCGCGGCACATAAGGAAGTTTCCGAACACGCGGACACAATCGATAGCACATTATTCATAAGAGTTGGCGACGCGAACCGGCAAGCTCGCTGGCAGAAGGAAAGCGGTGAAGTCGCATTGGGTTATAAAAACAATTTTTGGTGGGTATGTTTTACACAAAGATATTGGACATAGGTCATAGATGGAGCCTGGACCTATGTAGAATGTACACTGTCAATCAATCGCAACTCTACGCAAATGTCTCAATGTCATACAAAAAGCTAGTGCAATAAGATGACCAAGGCCACCAAATTTGACAATAGCAGTGGTTATGGAGGGTTATTTGAATATTTATAGCCGTCCCCTTTAGACATTATTGGATATGATTAAAAACCAAATATAGATTGTGACTTCAGCTATGTGTAGGCTCAGCAACAAGAGAGTTTTCTTAATCTTGGTCACATGGTATCGGGAAGGGTAGATGTATCACCAACCCATTCCACGGCGGGTATTCAAGGCGACCTTTATTAAAGGTGGTCCAACTAGGACCTTCGATTCCGAGAACTACTGATTCTGTAGTTTTCCCCAACACACTTACTGCCAACCGTGGAGATTTTTTTTCACTAGAATTTGCCCACGACCTCGTCCGCGTGAAAATAGTTTCTACGACTGTTTAGCTTTTACCCGCGTCACCGCGGTCACCATTTTAAAGTAGTTCCGTATTTTATCTCTGGGTTTACATTCCTGAATTATATAAGACATGAATAAGAAAACCGATTCAAATCAGTTTAGCTGTTTTTGCAACAGACTGCTGCTGCTGTTTTAAGACAGATAAACAGACAACATTTTTAAATATCTCTGCAATGTGCAGACACATCTACTTTACAGTTTTATAATAGTATAGATTACAGAGGGAGGCAAATGAGCTAGCGAGTCACCTGATGGAAAGTGATTTCGGCAAAGTCCTCCAACAATTTTGAAGATTCTCAAGTCAAAGTCAAACATTATCATTATTCGTTTTAGCCTTTCGGAGGCTGGAAGCAAGTGTCCCGGCTTAGTTGCAACGATCAAGCGGGCCACACCTGATGGTATGTGATGAAGAAATTAATTACATAAACCATTCCAAATGTCCTTTATTAACTTCTTTTCAATAGTGTTCATACATAACACTGAAGTTTACATAAAATTGAATTTAGCACGCGTTGATGTCTTTTGTTCGCGAAAAGCAAAAGTACGATAGCCTTTTCCTCTTTCAACAAGAATAGGGCAACATGTGTGCCGATTATCAATACCAGATTACAGAATTAACTTAGTAAAATTATAGAGCGACTCTAAAGCTCTCGTATTCTATTATTTCCCGTAATACATGGCCGCAACCCGGCGCCGCCCGCCGCGAGCGCTCCCGGGCCTGGCTCGCGGTGTTAGATAATATTTGGCCTCACACGCCGATGTGAAAACAACCTGCTACGCTACGTTATTATGTTCAGTCGTCATGTAAAGAGAACTGCCTTACATAATTTAGATTACTCTTTATTTTTGGTGGACAATTCTATACTTTTCTGATCGAAATCTTAGTAAAACAACAATTAGTCAGAAAATAACTACGCAACTACACAACTACTGACGGAGCTGTAGCTCGAATGCTAAATTGCGAACCACATTAGGAAGTGGCAAACCGCGTACGCGACAACAAATTTGCAGCGGCCCAAATCGAATGCATTATCGTCGCTGTACCGTTTGCAAAACACGATTCAATTAAAATAACAACAGCTATGACGCATAGCGACTGACGCTGGGAACGCGGCGCAACACTACCGAATCAATTAAAGCGACGTCTCACTAAGCACCGTGTCTAAACGGAGAAATTAACTGCCTGCCAATAATGGGAGCTAGCTTTTTATCTTAATACCATCGAGATTAATATATCACTCGATCGCGTAGGCATAACACGGGTAATCTATCCGCCCGTCGGACGCTTGACAAATGAAAGCGTCAGCCGCCGTCTCATCGGAGAAATTAAATACAACCGCCGATAATTATCTGGGCTGAGACCAGTGACCCTTACGGCGCGCACCGAAGACCGAAAACCAAACGTCTCCTCACACTCTGTACCACTGTTACGGAGCTCCATTCCTCATAAAGCGGTTGGGTCAAAAATTTCGTTTAATTCCCGACAATAGAGTCGAATTCCGTGCGATGGAGTCGCCGCGCGGAAGACATTGGAGTCGATCGTCGATTGTCGTGTCAAAATGGTAATTATTGCGGGCGACAGGCCGGAATGCCGTTCGGTAGCGGCTGACGATTTCATTAATGTCATTAGCTACACTAATGACTTTTTGAAGCGGCCCCGGTGCGGGCGAAACGCGCGTGAGAGCGTCGCGGGCTTAGGCGGAGAGGCCCGTGGGTGCGGCGGGATTACCGTCCGAGGACAGTGCCCGTGCTTGGGATACGCTACAATGATGCTATGTCTCCTTACATCCAATGACAAAATTCCAGAAATTCTAGTAATTTTTGTTAGATGAAACCTAAATGTGTGTATCGTAGATGTCGTGGGTGTCGGTTACCACTTACCGTCAGGTGAGCTGTTTGTTATCGTTAGTCACTGAGTTGCACAAAAACCATGAGACATAGGTGATGGCACAGTTACCATGTTCCGTCAGGTCTGTCTTCTAATTTGTAAGTAGTTTGATATTATCACCTAGAACTCTTTCCTTTTAAAATATCAATCACGTGAACGAATTAATGGAGTGGGTAAACAAACAAGGTCTAAAAAGGTTGTAATTATCCGGCGGCTGCGAGCCGGCGGGCCGGATTAATAGCGTGCCGCGGTTTCCTTTATTGCAACATTAATTATAATATTAATTATTAGCTAACTCGTGTCCTGCCCTACCCTTGAGGGACGCTCCTTTCGGTAGAGTTAACAAATGATTTGTGTATTGAATATTTTTTTAAACGTACCAGCGTTGGAAGTAACGTTGAAAGTTGAAACGTGACAATAACTTTTCTGACAGATACCTATCAGTAATTTATTAGAATAAAGAAATAATTAATTATTTTATTTCAGAAGAAATAATACCGAACCCGAGCTGCCAAAGTAAAGAAGAAATCAATTTATAGAATTTTGTTTGGCAATAAGGCTTTGTTGCCAACAAGCAACGACAACGAGGATGAAAGGCTCAAATCTCTGCGATCAACAGTAATTGGTTCTGCGGACTGTACTTTAAACTCGCACATAAGCTCGAAGACGCGAGCGACATCTGTCGACGTAATTGAGGGATTAGGCAGATAATTGAAAGTGTGCGAGGGAGACCAATAAATCTGGAAATCCGTCGAGGGAGCGAGAGGGCTAGAGGCTCTCGGCGCCGCCGTTCAAGGGAACGGTTAACAACGTGTCTTCTTGTATATTGTATTATCTTACGTTTTATGCCCTATTAATCTTGCTCGAGTGAGGATCGGGAGGTGGCCCGCGATCTAAGACCTTGCGATTAGGAGTTAAAGCTCAGTTTGGCTTATGCCGCCGGAGTGTGTATAGGGTGTTTGGTTGTTTTCGGTGCAATAAATAATTGTTTGCGCGCGTAAAACTGGAGTGTCGTCGTTTAGTCGCCTGTCACTGTCAGCCACGGCGTCTCGTATTGTTTTATTTGAAGACGCTGTTAAACTTAATCTCGCATAACGAGCTGTTTGCAAGTTTGCCCAATAAACAGGTAATCCGGCGATCTCCAAGGTTTGTTGTTGCTCGCACTGGTACAGATAATAGTAGTATCAGTTCTTATGGGGAAGTTTACAGGGTCATTTAGCGTTAAAAAGCCTATTAATAAGGCTTTCTAGATAATGCACTAACTAAGCAATCAGTTTCGTGCGTTCGTAGAAAATAACTTGTAACATAAGCATTTGAAATTTCGAATTTCATACTTAAACAGTACATCAATAACGTATTCCCGTATTCCCAATAAAAAAAGTGCGCCGCGGACAATTCTCAAGACTATTCATATCTCACAAATCCCCATCGAAATGGGAGATGCGCGAATAAATTGCGCAGTGTCTCCGGTACACTCCGGCGGGAAAGCTTGCCATCGCCACCGCCGCGGCGCGCGACGTCCAAAGCTATTCCTCTCGAAAACAATAAACGGCGCGGATCCCCGGCGAAATCCCGCAATAATAAGGAGCGGGCGTGTGATTGATACAACGATGGAATCCCTCGTCGACACGGCCATTTGCATTTTTATGGGCGCCGCCCCCCTTCCGCCCAAGGGTAATACACACCTCGCCGCGCGAGCCCGCCCGCCCTCGCGCCGTACCTGCGCTGCGGCGGCTTGCAGTTCTACACTACATTTGCAGCTCAAATGTGCTGTAGATAGATAAACTAGTGCTGTACTAAAAACGTTGCAAATCCTCCTCTGAATGTTGTTTTTTTTAACGGCGTTACCAATCCCGTTTATAATGTCCCAGGATATCGCCAAAAACCTGATACCATTACAAAATCACCAGAGACTCTCTATTTTCGACTAGTGTTACCTAAATTTCACAGGGATACATTAGGTTAAAATTCGGTTGGATTAGGTTAGTGTTGTGACAAACTGTAGATGAACACCGCGAAGGGATGCTCCGACAACTCGGGACGATGCAATGGTAAAACAAAATTCGCGGTTGACAAAAAGGCGTAAGTTTATAATGTCAAGTTTTTATAATATCTACAAGTTATATGCGACATACAACATTTTTTTTTTTTTCTTTTTTTTTATATTTTACAAGGCAAGCATTTGACCGCCATCTCACCTGTTGGTAAGTGACGATGCGGTCGAAGATGGAGCATGCCCGTCTTGGAACAGCCTATTCACTCTATGAACTCCACTACTCTGAAAATTTTTTATGATACGATGAAACTACTGTAAGCCTATTACTAAAGAAGTTGTCAATTTATGAACCTGTGTCACACGTGCCGTGAGAAGTGTCATTTGTTTCATGTGCCGCAACATAATTATGAACAGGTGTGTGTATTATAAGTACAATTACACTATAGAGGTACGAATCCTGTACAACTAGAGATTCGAGAAGAATACTATGTACAGATTCCTGTCACTAGATCTAATTAAAAAACCATTTGTTTAAAGCCTTAAAATCGCGTTACTTAACCTTGGTTATCGGTCTCGCAAGCACACTGCGACTAGACCAGCCTCTTGAGCTTCAACTTGAGCTCACATGACAAAACCGAATTTTACGTTGAGTTACAAAAGAATCAAAACTACAAGCTTAACAAGCCAAAATCCATAACCAACGTCCACAAAACGTAAATTCTGTCGGATCCCACCGCTACTCGATGTCTTTTATGAACACCGCATACGCGTTGCTAAAGAACGCCTAAATATAGTTCCACAAAGTGTAGTCGGTGTGGTTGAAGGCGTGTCCAGCAACCACCGAGTATTAAACTGCGATCAGCGCCCGCCGCCAACTGTGGCGCGCATTTCCATGACAATGCGCGCGCGCCGCCCCCGACTTATTTGCCCTATGAGCCCTGTGACAGATGGTTTTCGAACGCGTTCAATTCGGTCTGCCGCGATTTGTACAACTCTGTGCCGCGGGACGCGATTCTTCGCAAATGTGACGGTTAATCGGGCGATTTCATGGAATGACGCGCGATGACAAGATTTGTTATTTTCGTGTTGTGTTTACAAATTGTTAGGTTGACGGTCCCGATTGCTGAGACTGTAATGCTTGGTAGAGACTGCACTATTGCACTTAGGCAACGCTTAATTTTATTTAAGATATGCAGCCCTTTCCAGTAATCTTACAATTACTAACAAAAAAATTTATCTGAGTCACATTTAACTTTATGACACTGATTTTGTGACTTACATGCTTAGGAATATATGAAAACTTAAAAATTGCCTAAGTTTAATGCAATCGGGCATACGACACCTCGTGCGGTACCGATCTAACATGATATCCAATAATTGTTGGAGTTAACTACTCATGCACGCGCATTAATTAAAATAATAAATAATCGAATAAATTATAATGTCGAATTATAACCACATTTCATTCTCATCTAGCAATAGTTAAACATATTTTTTGCATGAAAATCTTGGTGTTCCCGGGATCCCGGGATCCCGGCCCCCATTGTGAGATGTTATCCCTAATTCTCCGCTGCATTGCGGCCTCAGCTGCGGCCCCGACTTGATTGATTCTGGCCACCACTGATCCGTTTGGGGAGTCGCAAACTGTTGAAAAAACACCCTCTGCATTAATTACCGACTTCACTCACACAGTACACATGCTGCCTCCCATCTAACACTACCTCTTCAGTACCTCTCCCACACTAATTTTTGCCGTAGATAAAATCGAACCCCGTAAGGGAAACGCAGGATTAACGACCTATATCTGCTGAACTTGTGTTATTTGCAACAATAAACACAATATCTTTGTTCCTTAGGCCGGGCTCCCAAAACCATCAAACTAATTTATAGACGATAAATATGGCGATTGTAAACGAGTGCCGTGACGACTACCGAACCCTAAAAATGGGTCGTTAACACGAGCCAATCAATTAGGGTTCCGTGCGTCGTGAACCTGCCCACGCGAGAGGGCCCGTACCTTGGCTAATTGACAACTCTATGTGCTTTCAGCTGTAGGCTAATTACGTAACTCTGTTGCATCTGTAGTGTCTGATTTCAATGATTAAAATCTTAACTTTTACGATTAGGTATGATCGATTTAATTGTTTCAGTTTATTGCAATGGAACTTTGTTAGCAACTGAACCTAAGAAATTATTGATAACATATCCTTTACAACGGTAACATTATCCTTCATTGAAATCAGATAATTGTTAGTAACGTAATTAGCCTACTGCAGTTCTACACAGACTACGCTTTGACTGGCGTGATTTACATAAACGTAATCGGATCTGGCTCGTCCGTCCATCCCACCGATGCTGATACTGCGATGACGTATATCCACCTAAATTCCGGGCTGGATCTATTTGGCAGTCACATTGTTTGAATGTTTACTTAGTTGGCGCGGCAGCTTTAAATTGGGGCTAACGATGCGCGATGGCTGCGGGATCGATTGTCTCGATGACAGCCAACCAGCGACGGTAATCGACGATCATTAATCCAATCCGAACGCGGTCTCTATGTTTACACTCGTCCTCGCATCGCTTGACGTCGAACAAAAGTCCGACGAGGTTCACATGTGGTACATATTACGAGTAGGTATTAGAATCCATACGAAACGCTTCCGATTAAAAAAAAACTTGTTTAGTATTAGAATTTGCCATTAGGTTGTGGTACAGTCAGCAGTGGTCACAGAGCGACCGACTATGCATTGATATCTGCTGCTTCATATTTTATGTATGCTAAGGCAGAACCAGTAAATACTCGTCAGCTTACAGATCAACCGGGTGGTCGATAAACTACAGATATCCTTGAAGAAACCCTTTCGGCGCGGCAGGTCATTTCCTTGTAAAGTCAATTTAGAAGAACGTCATGTTCGTTCCAAGTCATTTTCTCAGTAGGTCAATTTCGAGGGACATCATTTTCTGATTTCGTCATCTTTTTATATTGGGACAGCTTTTCCAAGTACTTCTTCTAAACCGATTCTTATGATAGTATGCGAAACTTGCCATAGACATTATATCGAGTACGAACAAGCGGAAGGCTGAACCAGCTTTCTTCAACCGCTCCCCCGCGTATTAATCCTGTTCAGACAGAGCATACACATGTCGCCCGATGCACGCATTGTGCCACATAATTAATAAACATGCCCCATGCTCCCTCTTACGACGCGATTTTCGTCGGAGGATAACGTGTTTTGTTGTACAGCATGTGTAGGTAGAGTAGAGACTGAGGAGAAATCTTAAAAGTGGTAAGAATCTATGTATCAAGTCACGAAAAAAAGTGTTATTATGTTATATTTTTTTCTTTTTATAATTGCAACTAACAATTTGACTAATTTATTCCAATAATTTCTAGGTGAGAGTCTTAACATTTTTATTTTTATCGCTTGGCATCCGAAAATAATCGAATTAAAACTGTCGTAAGTAGCTGCAGTTAACGGCGGCGCCACCCCGCCGCGTATCAATCATCCTAAACTGCAACATCACTAAATACTATCTAAAATATGCATCTCCACTTTTTACGCATCAGCTACAGCAGTCGCAAATTATATTTCAATTACGATAAACTGATTTAAAAGTCGGCCTAAAAAGTGCCATTAAACCGTTCCGCGATTTGGCATTCATAAAAGCTCTATTTTATCAAAACACATTAAATTTAAATTATAGTGTCATCCATCAAAGTAATTTAATATGCTCGAGTGTGCCCCTCCGCCCCTCCCCCCGCCGCCTATCAATAGTCATCTACATGAGTTCAAAGTGTCGTTTATCTTATCTGCGTCGTCATTAGGGTCGTCATACACTTTGTTAGCCGCTGCGCAATCAGATCAAAACACGCAGGGTGCGAACAGACCTCGAGCTGAGTAGTAGGAACTGGTGAGTAAGTATAAATGTTTTTACTAGGTTACACATTTTATGAGGTTTTTACATAAAGAAATTGAAAGACGACAGTGAATTAGTTATTCATGCTCGTAGAAATTAATAGTCGAAGTTATATTTAAGTTAAATACTCGTAACTTAATATGAAATGCAAACTAAGTTAAAACTCAACATTCATTTTCTGGCTGACCTAAAACTAAAGAGCTAGATTTTTCTACCATGTTTGCGCCTACGAGGCACACTGGACGACTACGACTAAACCACACGTGACACCAGCCCTAAACAACGAAATCGCGTCTCTACCCACGAAAAATAATTAGATAATTTCTTTAATAGGTACGTAAAATACTAAATTCATGTAAATAGTAAATCTAACACGTACGGGTGTCGGGCGAGCGGTGGGGCGAGCGCGCCGGCTATTGTTGCGCGAGTAACCCAGCCTTAGTTAATTCGACCCAGCTTTATAACGGCCATAAAAGGAATGATAAGGATACATTCTGATTTGCATTTTAAGTACGCGAGAAGGAATTATGATGTGCAATAAGCAGTCTCATGTTATGATCGTTGTATATCACCCGTTATAAAAGCAGTAAAGCTTTACTCTGACGAACGAACAATTTATATGGCGGGATTAAGTATATAGAAGGTCACTTTTTACAATCTTTCTTTTTTAAAGCCTATTTAATGTCCCACGGTTGGGCAAAGACCTCCCTAAGAGTGGTCATTAAAAGAACAACTTTACTTGGAAATTGAATGTGTTGTTTTTCGTAACAAATAACAAGGTGATCTTGATGTTAGTCGTATAAAACTAAAACCATAATTTAATTATTGAGATCGTGTCCGCCCGGACACGACACTGCTGGCAGTGACACGTTGAACAAATCAACTGTAAACTGTGTCTATAATCCTATTAACTGCATTAGCGAGTAGTGTATGAAATATAGTCATTAAATAAACAATAATCAGTCAGCAATTAATAAGACCGGCGGACCGGCCGCGCTGTTGCGACGTCACATGTATAAATATCCCTCCCAATGTTAATCTTCCCTATGGATTAATTTTATCGAATGCCAAATGAGCTATGACACCCAAACAGGGGCAACGGAACAACGTGCAGACACATCTGCACTCAATATAAAACCTAATCTAACGCATTAGAGACCATATTGTAATGCAGAAAGTGAACCGACTCGATAAAAGTAATTGGTCCCCTCAGTACGGCTTTTGAGCCCAATTTGTGAATGAAAGCACTTATTTGTTGGCTGATCCGTATTTAGCGTTCGCAAAGGATTGGTGTGTGGCGCTCTTCATCTGGTGTTCATGTCAATTTTATGACAATAAAAGTATCTATAATTAGTTTCTGCAGTGAGTAAATTATCTCATATACTTAGCAAGCTTTCTTTAAGTCGTTTGCGGGATATCGGTTAAAAATTATGTTCTACAATTATACCAATATGCATTCTATTTGTCTCTGTCTGTACCTACAATGTAGGTATATTATCGCCGAAACGTCTGACAAAATTATTTCAAAGGTTCAACGGTAAAATGTAAATAAAAGAGCAGTTGAAGTTATCACCATTCTTGTCGCCGTATGAGACGCAAGCGTAAACGCGAGCGCACGGTACATTGCTTCCATTAATCTCGTTATTTTCGCTTGATTTCCTCACTCACTCCGACAATTGCCCCAGTGACTCATCAACTATGACAAGTGACTAACTACTTCTACATGTGACTGAAAGTAGTTGAGTCGGAATTTGAGTAAGTAATTAAAATCCATGACAGGCATCCAACAGGATATGATTTGGGATTAATTGTATACTCGCAGGTTGAGCAACTAGCTACAACTTATCTGAATCCTTTTCATTTTGTAACACATAATATTATTATGTTCAGTGTGTTATTATTTTTTAAATATACGTATAAAATAAGTGCATAGCAAAGATTTCATATTCCCCAGTTAATCAGAGCGTTTAGTAAGTGGGTTACATGGAATGCCCCCAAATGTCGCATATCACTTAGATGCAATTTGGACCCCTGCACTAAACGCTTCATACCGTGATGTACGACGCGGGCCGCCGGGGGGACCGTAACGTTTGTTTGCTTATTGAATTATACTGACGTTTAATCATTTCACTCGCGAATAAACGAATGATAAACGTCGCATCGAGAGATATTGCTTAGTGACGCGGACGACTGGAGAACATGCGCTTCTTCGCTGATTGATGCCGTGGTGGTGCGCGCTTCCTCAATCATAATCGCGTAATGTGCCGAATTTCGTCTGTTGTCAGACTTAATTTGGGACAGGCTATGCTGGTTTTCTTTACTGGTTTTAGTAGTGTCTACCATAACACGCCTCCAACCAGGTAGAGTGGTTAATCTGCAGATTATTTCTGGATGCGGCAAGTCGAGGCTGAAACAGTTTATTTCGGGAGAACTCTACTACAGCTAAAAAAATAAATAAGTAGGTACTTCATCTACTAGTACTGTTGACATTTCATACACAAGTAATTATTATTATTTCTAGGCAAAATGATTCCTGGACTCCGCTTGGGCTGAAATGACCGCACCGGGGCGGCGGGCGCCCGCCCCTGCCAGCCCTGCGCTCCCCGCCGCCCCTGCCGCTTAGCGACCGTTTAGCAGGGGACCTCACCGTGTCATACCCTAATTAGTTTGGAATTCAACCGTTCCATTTAATGTACCACCATTTTAATTTACACAGACATTTGGTGGAAATATTGAAGCTGTGGATTGTCTTGTCTTGTGTTTATTTTCACGTTAAATGTAATACTGACTACATTGGCTCAGCGACATAAGAGGATCTTGGCCTCAGGAACTCATGCTGACACTGAGGGCTTACCTCTTCGACTTGTAGTTAGGTCATACGACACTTTGCTCTATTTTCTTAAATGTTACTTCTAATTGAAATGTAAGGTAAATTATGTATACAAGCTAATAAAGGTCCGGGAAACCCATTTCATTAATCCGAGCGAGTGCCCAACATAATATCGCGGCAATAAACCGTGGCAAAACCAAATCACATTCTTTATCAACGGTGACATCCACAGAACTAGAGATAAGTCCATCGATACGGACGGCTAACAAAACAAAAGTGTGAGCAGCGTCGATAGGTCCACATGTCGCCTGTGTTTAATCCCCAGTAATAGAGCGAATCGTTTGATTACGCCGCGCGACGCGGGCCGCGCTAAGTGATTGACTTTTCAATCTGTGTAATCGGATTACAGCGGGCGCTCGCGGCCGGCGGCTGCAGCGCTGCTTAATTGTCTGTGTCTGCTGCGCGGCGGCCCCGGTACACCCTCCATTTGTTTACAGTTAATTCCGTATAAGCACTTTTATTTAACACGAGAACTTCGACCAATCAATAAGCAACTTCTTTCGAGCGGGCTTTCCTGCTTTTCGCAAGATCTTGAGCATCCTCGCGTCGGAGGTTTTCATATCCGCCTCAGCGTCAGCGATGTCAATTCATCGCTTTTTGGGTCTCCCGCTGAGTCTTACCTGGTAACCTCTCGAAAGCTTTCCTACACTTGCAGCTACGAATAAGAACAAACGACGCTTACCTTGACCTGCGACTCGGTCATGCCGAGGGCGTACGCCAGCTTGGCTCGTTCGGGACCAGCCAGGTACTTGGTCTGCTCGAAGGTCTTCTCCAGCGCGAATATCTGCTGCCCGGAGAAGGTGGGCCTGGTGTGCTTCTTCTTGCCGTCCTTGTCGACGCCACTGGCCTGCGCCGCGCAAGCACTCAACGCGCCGTTGCTCACTGCAACAAAATTATTGAATTGGTTTAGTTATGGTCGTCTACTTTACATTCAAGGATATCTACGGACAGCGAAGCACTTGTGGTTTAAGTAAAATAATTTTGTTGTTTCAAGTTAGAAGTGTTTTAAAAATGAACAAAACAATTTGATCGTGACTTCTTGTACCTACTCGAGTCGAAACTGAGGCGTAACTACACATAGGTACCTAGAAAAAGGCTTTATTTAGATATGGAAATACGAGCCATAGTGGAGAACGAAAGCTTTTAATATCATTTTATGTAGGTATTTCATGAATTTATATACTGTGCGCTGTATTTTTGATTGCCCATGAAGCGCGGGTGTCTCTCGAATCAAGCGGCTGCCACTCCCTCTGTCGCCGTGTCGACGTTTTTATCATTATTTTCATTCGACCCCCTGCCCGGTAGGGGGGAGGGGGTGAGGGGGCCCCAGGGAGTGCCGCCGCCGCTTCATCATAACATTTATACGCCGCGGAAAATATCACACAATAGCTTGTGATGCCTTTTTGTTGGACTCCGCGCCCGCTTTCACGCGACTTTGATCGACCAAACGGCGGAACGGGCGGTTTCGCTTCCAGGCGCGATAGATCACCTATAGATACATACCTAAGGTACATGGTACACCTATTCCGTATGGACATTATTCAAGTCAGAAATATAAATATTTAGTGAGCGCACAATACTAGTAATAAGATCAACCAATGTGAGGCATAGGGTTAATGGTATTGTTTCATTAATATTAATATGTTGTACACGTTTAATATGTATACCGTTATCGTTTGTGCGGAGGCAGTTTATTTATGAGAGCCGAAAGATATGGTCGCCGTCTAATGTATTACTTACGTTTTTGTTAAATATGAAGATGCTAATTTGAAGTTATTTATGTTGCCTTATATTAGCAGAGAACAACCAAAACCTTCGAAACCTTTTCGATTAGAAGGAAGGAATCTTTATTAAAAGTACCTAACGGAAACTATATTGATTTAATTAATGTTATAAAAGTATAACTTTACTAATAACAGAATACCTAGATACTTGCGAAACGCTTACTTAAGTTCCCGATTTTCAGCAGGAATTATAGAGACAGAGCGGGCTACTTTATTATACCTACAACAATGTTGTAAGCGGCGGCGTCGGGCCGTCCAGTGACCGGTCCGCTGTGTGCAAACTTCTGAAAATATATCGTTCACTCCATAGAGAATCTCAACTTTACTGCCCGAAACTTATGGTCGTAATCTATTTGACAGGCGCGCGGGTCCGTGGCGCACAATGCGAATTAAATTCGGACTTTATTGCTTGTAGATAAGGCTCGAGTTTGTTCACATATGTAGAGTAATTTGGTAACATAGTGGACTAACTTTTGGTTCGGCAGCGTTACATTCATTTAGTAAGCTGTCCACTATAGGTGCACGCGCGGCGTTTCGTTGGAATCCATGTTTGTATCATACAGCGGGGTTATTTTAATGGGGACACAATGTAGCTGGCTATTTATTAGTACAGTGCAGCAGTAAATACGGAACTACGTTTGTTTTGTGCAGCGCTATAAAGCTGGCGGTGCTGAGCGTCGGGTCTGGAGCATTGTTTCGAATACCTACGCTGGCCAATATATCACAAACGAGCAAGGCACGCGCTTCTCTACGTGCAGTATAATTCAAAGTGGCTATTCGCATCTGTCAGGTTGTTCCGTTAGTTCTTTTAAAGTTATATAGGGATTTCAAATAAGATGCATAAAGAGTGATTCACGGGGTAAAAGTGTAAAAGTCCGCACGGATAGCTTATAGAGGATAGTAAATACATATTAGATAATATGTATTTACTATGGTACTACTAAGATTCTCTTCGCATATACTAATTTTCGCTTCCACGCTCGAAAGTTTACCTAACTACCCCAAAAATCCATATCGGAAACAGTTGCAACGTAACTCAAGACGACCCAACTTCAAATGAATGCAACATCTAAAAATGTTGCATTCAATATTGAGCGGAGTGCCAGAGCCACGGTTCTTGCCCGTGGTTAAGTGCAAAACGCCAATACCGAACTGTCCTGCGCGAGGCCGCGGAGGTAGTTTTTGCGACGCCATATTGCAGCGGCGGCCGCGTCATGCATAATGCAGCCAACTGTTTGTTAATATTGTCCCTCCGGACCGCCCTCTGCACTTGCACGCGACGGCCGGCGCCGACGCCGCGCTTTTGACCAGCTCCAGCGGCCGCATATGAATCAAGTTTGCGTTTTTCCAAAGCGAAGTTGTACAGCGACCGTATTGCATCCGATTAGGGGTTTTGCGAATATATATTAGAAGTATTGCTGTGTGTTTTATGTTAAAACGTTGTTTTGGAGTTATGCAACTAAGTGTTTCTCTGTAGCTAAATACACTCTTCAAAATTTATGCTCGTAAATGCTTTGTCGGTCTTTGCGAAAAAAATATCCTTCAAGTCAAGTAAAACTAGCCATCCCATTTATAACTTTATCAAGCAAGTAAGAATAAGCCAACGTCGATAACTCTCTGACTATATAAGAAGTAGAAGTAGAATATAAGTAGTTTGAAAGAATTTTACTTATAAAATATCTATTAAAAATCGTCACACCCTAAACTACAATAAAACAATTGAACGCACCCAAATCGGTACCATTTCCTGGCAACGGGCGAACATAACCTAAGAATGTTCCGCGGCCGACCCTCTTAAAGGCGCAATCTTGACGAGCTGGGGAAACACGGAGCGCACTAAAACACCAAATAACAATTATACGTAACCGGAGCCCAATTAGGGCGACGGTAAATCTGTGCACTTATTTAGCAAGGCACTCGGTATGCGGCCAGCATGCGAGCCAACCCCTTCGCCGCCCCTCGCCGCTCGTGTCTCAATTTGTAGGGGCCTAACGAGGAGCGAACGGCGGGGGAGGCTTTAGACGTTAACGTGTGTACATATTCGAGGGTCTGTTCCTTCGATGTATAGTGGGGCGTACCTCGTACCTGGGCGCTCGGAAAAATAGGGGCTCCCTTATATGCTTCTTTCACTCGGTGTGTCATGTTTATGTAAACGAAGCTCGGCCGGATTTATTTTTGAGTATGTTCATCATTGTTGTTCGTCTTAAAACTGAGCTTGAACGGATTCTGTGAATCGCTACAAAATCTTCGTTATTGACAGAATTTAAAAATTTATTTTTGTCCCCATGTCCCATTCTACGGGCGTCGGTACCTTTTAGTAAAATAATTATGTAGATAATTAATGTAGTTTTGATACCGACACGCTAACAATAATGTGATCTGATTAAACAGTGCCAAGTTTAAACTCTGTGTAGCAGCATATGGAGGTAAGTGCCTCCGCCGAAAGCCGCGCCGAAGGCAGGTGAGTCACGCATCACGTCCCGCCTAGCACACGCCAACTAATTCATCGTGTTGTCGACAAGCCCCCGCCCCCCCCGCCGCAGGAAATCTGCGCTCTATCATGTACAAATAAATCCTACTCTCATTTACCCCCCATCCCTCGCGAGGGGAGCCCGGGGAGTAAGCCTCCGCGATACTTCGCGATATTTACCGCGGTTTCTCAAGATTCTCCCGCCAACTTGTAAGCAGTAATTCTAAAGGGGTACAATCGCGCGCGTTACATTGAGTGTGGAAAGTTGCTCCGTTTCGTTGCGGAAATGTATAAACATGAAGCAGTTTTAATTGTTACTCTCCATTTGGGAATTACTTGAGTGTAGTTTGAAATAATTGTCTTATCCCAGTTTATAGGCGGCGCCGTCGTCGTGTGTGGAGCGGGAATTTTGTTATGATTAAATTGCGCGACGGTATTATCATGATTTAGCAACTTTGAGTAGAGGAGAACCGAAATATAGCAAAAAATCGTCAACCGTGATAGAGGTACATTGCAACACGATTGTAATGTCCCTTTATCACCTCTAGTTTCAACATGTATTCAACACGGTCGTGGAATCGTGGAAGAACTGTAATAACTAATAATCTAATAGAGTACTCGTGATATTAGAGTGTTATAGGTAATAAAGTGATAGTCGCACGCGCCGGATGGGCCGACACGCGGCACACCTGCCGCGAGCCTGCCGCCCGATAACAACCGCGCCGCCCGCGCACTCAGCGAGCTACGAATTACTCCGGAGTACGAATGGTGACTGGGGAAATTCGGTGAAATGTTTCGTGTATTTCCGTTTGGCTCTATTAGCCGTGTCGCAAGTTCTAGTTGTCCGGTTTAAGATGAGGCTGCGGTCCTTACTATAGGTACTTAGGTACACCGGTTTTGTAGACACAAAGGCAATATTTTTTTGTTCTGGACCCATTGAGGTAAGAATGAAACCCTAACACTAGGTTAAATAACCGTAATATTTGGTCTTTCAAAAGGGCCCCGCCTCTGAGAAACGCTGCCTAATAGGATCTGGTGGTGTGCGGCCTTCTGTACTCGTACTTGCCCATTCTTATTTTTGTTACATTTCCAATGTCCTCATTAACGTGGATACGGCCAAAAGGGACATCAGGAATACACGCATTCAGCATTCAACAAGAGTGAACGACTAGAGGTACCTCGTCTAACGTCATAGAGGCAAGGCTGACCCAGTGGCGTGAGCTAAGAACCTTCAATTGGCCTGCTATGTAATCTTCACGTCACTCTAAGAGACGCAAGTCCCACAGAATGGTCGTGATTAATCTTATTAGAAATAAAAGTCAAAGATCTAGACCTCGATTGCTGCATCGCACCAAATTTTCCAGATTTCCGTGCATGGCATTCGTTTCCTCCTAGAGGGCCCGGCAAAACACAATTGTTTACAAGGGGCACAACGGCGGCCGCTGGTTTTTGCGTCGGCAGCTGCCAACCACCCCGTCGTTATGATATCACTTTAATAACTACGTTACCCGCTTTTTGTGCGCTCTACGTTATCCTATTAACATTATACGACATAATATTGCAGAAATAGGGGTAATTTTTTTCCATAAACACGCGATTGTATCTAGGTGGAGCCAGACCGTTCCTGAAACCATAAACATGATGACTCAATCAGTTTATTACTTAAAAATTGAGTTGTAATTAATGATTACTCGTTGAACTAGCCTAACGTTTATTGTGGCACCATTATATTATGCACATACCTATATGTGTTGTGTTTCGCGGTTAGCGAGTAATTTAGGTACTTAGAGTAGGTAAGAGAAATAATCTCGAAAGCCATATACTAGTGTCCCCTCCGGCGTCGGCTGAATAGCAGATAAAAGTGGAGTGGGGCTCGACGAGTAATTTTATTAAAATATTTATCGCCATTCGCCGCGCAATCAGACACCCCATTGCGCTTAAAACATCTCCCTCTTACAAACACGTACAATTAGATTATTTTAATATTAAGCAGACTAATTTTGGGACAAATCTACAAGGTTGCTTGACGAAGTGGATTTTATTTTCACCGGCACCTACCTTTATATTCATGAAAGCATATGTATGCACTCGTACAATTATCATGAAAATTTGAAAATTATTATGTTTTACATTATAATAAATTATATTTGATTTAGTAAGTCAATCGTTTCAAAAACTTCATTTTAGGTACTTACTTAATAGGGGTTTGCGCCTACCTAAAACTTTTCTTTTATCTCGTTTCAGGGCTCTACAAATGAATACGGAAATTATGTAAAAAGAAAATACTACGCCTTCCATCTGAACCAAAGTAACATTGACCGAGAAATATAATAACCGTCACCTCATTTCGAAAAACAAAGATGGAGTCAAAGGGGAGGTGGGGGAAAGAGGGCGCGGAAACGCGAAAATGTGCGGTAAGGAGCCCTTGCGCGCCACCGCGGCGGAATTATGTTATTCTTAATTTAATTTCATTAGCCCCAGTTGAGATTGTACTTTAGCTTTTATGTCGACCAAAGTATAATTGCTCGGGTACACTGAAACAGGAGCGGGTTAATTGTTACAAAATTGTAATTGGCTTTTATAACGTTGACGATCCGACGAAATGGAGGCTGCAGTGATGCTACAAAATACTGTAAGTAATTGATCTTCAGAAACATCAAATTTATTGATTTAGGTAGAGTTGTAACGAATATTTTCAACGAAATTTCGCACACGTTACATTTAATTTTAGCGAAACTTTTTGTTTTTGACGGTGTGGTGAAAATTTTGCAAGTAGAAAATTGACATATGTTTTTTCGGTCTGTTGACTGGTCCGTTAATTTCGTCACATTTCTCACGTTATAATTGTAGCAATTATCAAACAAAATGTTTCGCCGAGACATTCGCATTGGCACAGCTACGCTGACATTAACATCGTTACAACCATAGAGTAAAAGCAAATTGGAACGGAACGGTTAAACTTTTCTATAGCGGCGGCACGTGCTACATTCTATCTGCGGCGCAATTGAAAACTGCATCCGAAAACTGGAATTTTAATTCCGGGCAGCATATGCCGTGCAGAGTTCGGGCGGGCGGCCGCAGGGTGGCAATCACACGGCGGTAGCGCGGGAGGGGGCCGGTAATTAAAAAAATGTGTCCCACTTCATTCGTGCGCGCCCAGTGTGACCGCAGGCTAACGTCCACTTCGCCCCGGCCGCCCCCGCCCTTCACTAATTAATAATTTCCGAACAAACTGTGCGTAATGCTCTCGAATGGGACGAAACGGTTTTGGGATTTTAATAATCATCTAGTGTTTTTGAACGCGTGCAATTAAACGGTCCCGCTACCATAATATTGGATTATGAGCTTTTGTTTGGAGACAATGTATCTGGCAAGCAGATTTAACGTACTCTTCTAATATTAATTTGAATTATGATTTGTTAATATTTAAAAAAAATGATCAACCTTTGAAACCACATCGATTCAATTAATTGAAACGCCAGGATATCACTTTTCTCATAACATATTAGCGTTCATTATTGAATATTATTTGATCCGTGTTATCATAGTGATAACCGGTACTAGACACGCACTCTCCGGATGTAACAGTTATTACTAGTATTAGGTTATCGCGGTATCTGATAATGAGCTCTTTTGGTGCCGTGTCGATAGCTCGCTTTATTAAAATGTTTAGTAAACCGTGACTAGGATAAGCAGTTTATTTGGTTATTACATTACATCGTTTATGCTTGTTATCTATTGTATGGAAATTATTAATTATTAAGCTATGTATCACGAAGAGTCTTCCACCGTGTATGATGTATTGTTTGCAAATATGGAGGAATAGGTAAAGTAAGCTTTCCGTACACAAACAATACTATCCAATTTGTGTCTAGAAGTAAACTTATTTAAGAATTATAAATAGTTGAAAAATCTACCAATAATATCTAGGGTTGTAACGATTGCTCGCATCATATTTATCACATTAGTATCTTCGCCACTGCATAATTTGCGAATGTTTTAGCGAAACATTTCTTCGTAAATTGTAACTTGTTAAATAGTATTATAAGTAGTATTTTATATATTTACTTGAGCGTTTTGAGTAACAGTGAGTATTAACAGTATAATACTATTTAGCATTTTAAACATAGTACCCACTTACTTGGCTCGTTAGATCTGCCTTAAACATCTCTTGTTTCCGAAGAAGACTTGTAGGCTGCTTCTTGTCTCTTCTTTAGGAGTTCGGTCGATTCTCACATGGCCAGGACAACGAGTAAATGTTCTGCATCATCCAATCATCATCACTCATATAGAAAGAATCGTGTAAAGTACGTTTCCATAGAAATGACAAAAGTAGAGCACGGCAACGGTAAGTAATATCCACAAAAATTTCAATTAATTTATTTGGGTATTTTATGTATTGTCTACAGAATTCTAAAGAAGAATCTATTTTTATTTACATAATACTTATAGTTATCGTGCTCTATTTTTTGTCGTTTTTTATTGAAACGTACTTTAAGAAGAATCTTTCACATTCGCACGAGCACATTCGCTTTTGCAGACGTTTACATAGGTATTTTCATGGTATAAATAAAATATTCGTTACAACCCTAACAGTATAAAAGTAAAAATAAATAATTCGTGTTTTGTTTAAATAAATTTTTTTATAAGCATGCAGCCTTTTGCTTTGTATCTTTGCTATCTTTTATGCCTACGGGCGAATCAGAATCCTGATGGAAGCTAAATTTTAAAGCTTTATTCTTGTTTAACTTTCATTATAGTTTTGAACTAGATACCTAAAGGTTCATAATTTTTTATTTATTAAATAATCGATTATTTTTTTTCTCTATTTTGTATCAAATATTGTATGATGTTTTAAAGTATTTAGAGTTACCGACGTTTTTAAACTTGTGAATACCATAACAAGATTGCGGTCGTATCCTAGGCTGTATTTAGGTATTTTCTAACTTACACAAACGTGTTAATTATTTTGGTTTCAAAAAGCTAAAAACATTATCGCACGAGTGAGGTAGTTACATACAAAAAACCTGCAGTTATTTTTTAACACAGTTCCTCCTTTAGCGGCCATTGTTAATATCTTTAACTCAAAATAAAGTCTATTAAACACTCTTTACATTACCGCACTCGTCCGATAATGTAAGTGTGAAACAATATCCCTGTTCCGCATGGTACAACAATAAATAACTACTTGCAGATATTTTTAAATATTTTCAAAAAGTTTTGTTTTATATAAAAATTTGTAAAACTTATTAATCGAGACTTTTAACTTCTCATTTTATCCACGAATAGAACAAGGTACCATTTGTCTTTAAATGTAACAAACAAATATTGCGCTAAACTCCCTTATAATACATTTTGTTGTATCTGTGTTTGGTTTCAGAACACGCTGGTTATGGTATGGTCCTTGATGATCTGAATCCTGTAACGTTACCTACCATATTTCTTATTGTATAAGGAAAATAAGGATGATTAAGATTTAAATGTGTCAAAACTAATGTATGGACGGTCGCGCTACTAAGTGCATTACCACCTATACATTCATATTCCTGTGCAACTGTTAAAAGGTTTTATAACATGTTATACATACTGTTTGAAAGGGAATAAAGTAGAAAACATTTTAAAATTAAAATAGCATCAGAATCGCTGTTAGTTATATTTTTATTACAAAATCAATTTGCCAGTTATCCTTTTAACTGTCACTTAGTCGCAATTATGACTTTAAAAAAAGTTGACTTTGTATGCAAATATTTTTAATTTATTGTAACCATACATTAGTTCTTACTCAAATTAAAATAATATTTTGGAGCTATATTTTAAAAAAAATATTGTAATATTAATTTATAAGTAAAAGTATGGAAATCCATTAAAACAATTTTTATTTATTGATTAATAAAAAAATACCTAATTAAGAATTAGTTGTTGGTGCCTAAGGGACAGCTAATAGGCTTTTATTTTAGCTAATTCCATTTGTTTAACAATGCACCTAATATCCTGTTCTATGTGACAGTAGCTACAAAATATTTTTTCTAAAAGTGGTATTGCATTTATAATACACGTAATTGCAATTACATCAAATATAATAATTTCAATATGGAAGATTGTTACAGTAACTATGATCAATGATCATAAAGGACCATACTCATCCGCTACATTAACATACAGTTAGATCTTAGATCAGTATTATTATTATTATTATCTCAAGACACCACCAGTAAACCTGGACTCATTCAAGGACGGCCATGCTCCATCTGTCGCGGTTTTTGTCTCTCGCTTTACATTTTATTAGTGCGCAAGAAGTAGGTATTAAATTATTAAAATACTAAATTAATAAAATTATTTTCTCACCTTCGGCTCTACAATGTCCAATATTGTATGAAATTCCCAAGAGAGGTAAAGTGTATGAAAACAATTTTTTATAATTTTTCTTTTTTTTTATACTAAAAAGGGCGCAATTGCATAAACTGTGACTAAAGACTGAGACTTAGGTTATGAGTGCAGAACTTTGGGTTGCTCGTAAAGATTTCCTTATTTCAAAAATTAATAAAAATGTAATGAGTTAATTTTAATTCCAATAGATCGAGATCATTTCCAAACTTTGTTTTTACGTTTATACCAAAATTTTATGAAGCGATTTGTCTCCGGAGTTTGTTAAATTAAACGCTTTAATTCTTAGTCTACCTTAGTGATAATAACTATGTTTCCTGTTATCGCGGTTTTCCGCGTAACATTTATCGTTAACAGTTCGCGTGTTTTCCATTTAATTAACTCAATCGTTGCCTACCTCTACCCTACCCCTGACCTACCCCGGCCCTACACCTACCATCATCATCAACATTGGCCTTACACATTTATTTTAGATGATTTAAACAGCGTCACTGTTAATGGTACGGCACTTTTTCTCCACCTCTACCTTAGGGTAGTGGTAGTGGTAGAGGAGGGTAGGGTTAGCCCTACCCTCTACCTCTTCCCCTAACCCTACGTATCTATTTTCTTTTATACAAACGTTATCCTGACAGTTGCGCGAACATGCAACATTTTGATACCTTGGGTTCCATTATTGCAATTTTCCGAGGGATCTCTGATTTTAAAAATATTAAATAAAGCCTATGTTACTCGCTTATAATGTAGCTTTCTTTCTTTAGAGGTGAAGAATTTTTTAAATGGGTTTAATAGTTTTTGAGTTTATCTATTACAAACAATCAAATATTTTTTCTTTATAATCTAAGTAATTAAGATTAGCAATGTATGATTTTATTTTTAGGATTCCGCAAGAAATGTGAAATTGGGATCCTATTACTAAACCTCTGCTGTTTTTCTGTCCGTCCGTCAGTCTGTAACAAAACTATCTTTAAAAGGATATTAGGTAAATGCCATTATTTACACTTGAAAATTTCTTACGCGTGTGTGTTACTATGTACTAAATAAGTAAAAAGTTAAGGGCCCCAAAAACTCGTGTCTTATATGGGGACTCCAAAGTTAACATAAATATAAATATTTATATTTATCAAAATGCAGAAATGTAATTAGAACTGGAAATAAAGAAACCTGTTCATGTAGAAGTATATTTAAATAGATAAAGCTCAAAGACAAAACAACAAAGACAAAGACAGTCTCTTATCACGGGGCTATGTAATCGTAATAGGAACTTTTTTTTCTCTGCATTAATACCTGATAAGAAAATGTTTAAGTTAAAGCGGTTTTCAGACATATTTTGTTTTTGCTTTATCGTAATAAAGTGCATAAAAGCATGAAAAATTATTTTTAAATAGTGTTAATACTAAAGCCGGGCTGACGAAAGATGTAGAAATACATGTTGCTCTATCATCAAAATCTAACCTAAGAAAACTTTGTGGTAATAGTACGGAACCCTACGTATGCGAGTCGACTCGCACTGGACCGGTGTTTTATTTATTTGTATTTCTTTTTATTTCAGAACGGTCCTTTAGATTATTAATAGTTTGGTTAAGTGAATATATATGAGAAAGTGAAGCAAGAGTCATTGCCCGTGTTTCCCATGCTGAGATGATGTGGTCCCTTTTTAATATTTTTAGATTTAGCAGCAGTGTAGCTAGAGGATATGGATGCTCAGATAATTTGGCTTGATTTTCTTCTGTTCACATTGATATCAACTATTTAGTCCCCAACTTATTCATGGATTTCTTCGTGTCTATAGTTCGTGCCAAATGGATGGCGGACATTGATCTCTCGGTTAGAAATAACTTTTAACCGGTAACCAAATAAAATTAGATGATTTCAAGCTTCTAAACTATCAAAACCGAATCAAAATCCGTTCATTAGTTTTTGCGGAAGCACGGAAGCACGGAAAGAGAGAAAAATATGCAAAAAAAATTGTATGGCTTAATAACGTCCCCAACACCGTAACCCGACATTTTTTTCTGAAATATCTTAAATGTACAGACACGACTCTTTTACTGTTTTATAATAGTATAGATAGATAGATACTGGTCTATAGTAAAATATCATCAAAATTTAATTTCTATATCTCATTTATATCTATTTATAAATAACAAAGTCTCTTCCCGCCGTCTGTATATATGTACGTTTAGATCTTTTAAATTACGCAACGAATTTTAATGCGGTTTTCAACAATAGATAGAGTGATTCAAGAGTAACGTTTATAAGTACGAAAAAAAAGGGTAGGTAGGTGTAAAGAAGATGTACGCCAACGAAATAGCGCCGGATCCACTAGTGTACAACATTTTTTACAAAAAAAAACACTCAAGAAAATGTCATACTTTATTGTTACACTAACCAAAAAAAGCACTACATTTTCGTGCAGATATTTTACGAATTATCAAGCTATATTTAACGAACTGTACAAGTAACTACCAAACCTGTTTCTCGTACGCTTCTCCAACAGCTTAGCATGTACGATTAAAAGAGACCTTAATACGCTGTAACCGACAACGCGAACCGTGTACAGCTGAAATATTCAGCCTCCTCCAGATCGGTTCTTAGCGAGGCCTATAACAATAGCGCTGTGTTTTATGGAGCCCCGTATCGCTCGGTACAAGTGTCAGTTGCCGCAAACTGCCGCCCTAGGGCAATAACGGAGCCGCCGGGGCTGCGACCGAGCGACATCCGACGGCTTTGTCGGCGGTGCCACGAATCTGGTAAGTGATGCCGTCTGGGCTGAAAGACCGCGGTTTAAGTTATCTCATGAAACAAGTAGATTACATTCGGGACAAATTGGGTATTCTGCAAAAACTTTTGGTAAGAGTAATTGAGTTTAAATGGAATCGACTGTTAATCGGCGCTCTCTTTGGTGTTGCCTTTTAAAATCTATCTATCTATACCAAAAGTCTGAACAAATTAATGTGCACGATTGATTTGCTATAATTTATTTAGTTTTACGTTTCTTTTTTCAATTTACGTAAATTAAATTATCTGCAATGAAGAGCCTTGTCAAAACGAATCGAGCTACGATTGTAAAACGAATCGAAAACCAATCGAATTTAATTGGTCTTATATTAATAGCTGAACACCAAGACTCAGTAACGTGTCAAAATGCGATTGAGCTGCGGTTGCGATCCAATTACAATTCAATCGAGCCCTTGGTAAATTTGCGGACTCGAGGCCCAGGACTATGGATGCAAAGCCAAATTATGGTAGTTTCAAAGTCGTATTTATTTTTTATTTTTTATTTTTTATATTTTAACTTGCAATGTTGTATGTAAAATGTTCGTGTCAAATCTTGTAAGCCTATTATGACAATACATATTTTGGAGCTGGTCTGATGATGGAGTCGGAAGGTGGTAATAGGAACTAATGAACGCAATAAGATAACGCCATCGAGTTTGGGCTCGTTTAGTCTTGACAAATACTCTGACTGATCATAAAATAACGCGTGATAAAGTTTGCAAAGAAAAAATTGTTTTTATTTGAACTTGATTTCAATTTTAATCGTCCGTGCGACCACTTTGTTCTAATGTTGGCCATATATTGAATTCGTCAGAATCGTGTCAAATGGATTGTCAATTGACATTGATCTCTTGTCAAATCTAATTCATAAGCGGTCAACGCGATAGCTAAATATCGCGATTCGGTACAGTTAAACGAAATAGATAAGTTTATTACAGTTTTCATGTATTTTTCATAAAATTATGCTATTTGTTTACGGAGAGATCAAGGTACCATATCGCCAATCCATTTGGCACGAACTATAGCTGTCGACGCATGGTCCTCATCCTTTTTAAAATTTTAATATCAATCGTATAACCGGGTTCCCGTCGCTTTTCTACAATTTTCTACCATTATTATACAATATACATGTCGTATTTTGTTTTCAAACTATATTAACACTCATGTAAGTAGGTACTAATGCCGCCTCTTCGTAAAGGCGAGACTAAACTGCAATAGTACGTACATACCTAATTAAAAATGTTTATGATGGTAGTCTTGAAATATAGTTTTAAAAACCTATAAAAATTAAACTATGAGGTGTTCAAAAACTAATATTGTGTAGACTCTAATCAAGTAAAATATTAATGTACGCCGACCGACTCGTTAAAGTCGAGATTAAAATGCAATAACTGTAAGTAATAATTAAAATACAAAATTGTACAATAAATAAGGCTTGAAATAAAATTTTAAAAACCTGTTATATTATAGAGGTGTTTAAAACGTAATATTAACTGTAAATAATATTAAACGTGCAAGTACCGACCGGTAAAATATTAAATTTAATAAACCTAAATTATTAAATGAGGTGTTCAAAAAGTTTAACTATTTGGTATTCAAATTAAATTTATTTTGATAGTTAAATACCTATTCTTAAATATTAAAATAAAATATTAGCGTACGCCAACCGGTTTCCTAGTGATGATAGTAAAATGCAATAATATGTATTTTTATTAACATTTTTTAAAGGATTCGAAACCTATAATAGTAACGACTTTCAAAAAGTAATAATATTAAAATATAATATTGGTTTACACTGACTGGATCGTTAAGGCTAGTGTTTGCCGAGCGCGCTCCATATTTTTGATCATATTTTCAATATTACGCTATCAAAGCCAAAGAAATTTCAAGTGTGACCCAAAAACTAATATCTATGCTTGTAGTTTATCAAATTTTCGTTAAAATATATAGTTTCAAACTTGCACGGAATTTAATACTGTATGGAAATCTCCTGATAAAGGCTAACGAGACTAAAATGCAATAATATGTAAGTAATTATTATATTATGAAATTGTTCTGTAGATAAGGCTTGAAATATAATTTCAAACGCATTCAAATATTTAAACGAACCTGAAAATTTTATAATACTTTAACTTTTTATGACGTAGCAATTTTATTTTTCAATAAAAAAATATATAAACTTTTTATTTTCGCAAAGCAAGACTATAAAGATTATAGATACATTTAAAAAAATAAAATGATGGTTTGTTGATGTATTTTATGTGAAAAAGAAAATCAAGCTCATAAACATGAGGCGCGTTGATGTCTCTTATATGGAAAACAATTTACATTGAAAAAAAACTGTATAAACGAATGAACTAAATTAATATCTACAACGAAATTTAGTAACAAACACTAACTGAACCGACAAAACCAAAAAAAGAGACAAAATCATAATAAAAAAAGAACAAAACAACGTGACCAACAAATAAATTTAAGTGAATAAGACGCATAAGATGCACTCACTGGACTGCAGCCGGTCTCGCCAGGCCATGGGGTTGGAGACGAGTCCCTGGAAGCCGGGCCAGTAGAGCGGCTTGTGCTGCAGGTAGTGCGCCATCCCGGCTGCGGCGGCCGCCAGCGACAGCCTCGGCGCCAGCAGCCCCGCGCCCACGCCGCCCGCCGGCCGCGCCAGGATGTGGTCGATCCCGTGCGGGTTGGGCGCCGGCGGCGGAGCCTCCGCCAGCGAGCTCAGCGCGGCCAGCGGCGCCCCGAAACCGTTCTCGAGCGCCATCCGCGACAACGGCGGGGAGCCCCTCAGGTCCGACATGCTCCGACAAGGCTCACCGCATCAATTTACAAAGTTACAGCGACAGTCCGGTTACGGTGGATACTAAAGCCGGCGACAGACGTTCACGCGCTGCTGACCGTCAGCAGATACGACGCCTCGATCGAACGAGCACCCGCGCCAGCGACCCGACACCAAATGAAAAGCTTCACCGAGCTTGGAGCAAACAAAAAAAGTGAATAGAGAACGCCGCGCGCCGCCCAGTCAATCTAAACCTTATATCGTGGACGCCGCCCCCCGCGACGACGCCGCCGCGGAACTACGGCCGTCCCGCTCGCGGCGCGGCGGGCCGGAAAGGGACAGGACACATGTGGTGTTAACACGAGAGCGTAGATTTAACGAATCGCTATTTAATGGCGCTTCTTGTCTCTTTATAATTAAGTCGGGTGCAGTTTTTGCGGTCCCCCCGCCGCCCGCCCGCTCCCGCCGCAGCCTCCGAAACTATTGTGTCTCCGAATAATAAGTGCAAACTCCAATGGGACAGTTTATTTTATGATGCGTTTAAAAATTATAATGGCACCGGAAGGATCTCGGAGTCATTTGTCGTTGGATAATTTATGTGACAAATATTTTATTAATTGACAGTGTGGTGTGAATGGCACTCGATTCGGGACGGAAATAAAACACCCACGGCATTAAGAGAGCAGCTGCGGAGGGCTGCACTTGATGATCGCCTTCGATTCGCACCTTGCTGGGCTCTCAATGGGCTCTACTAATTGCTTGCCAATGCTAGGTTCACGTACGCTGTAATTGTATAGTCTGTAACAAATAGGATTTAAATCTGAAATAAAATTGGCTTTGGCAAAGTGAACACTATAATCCAATTAAATGTAATGACTATCTTTACTTAAAAAAAAACACACACCTCACCTAATTTACCGTGACTTTTAATGTCGCTCATGTCTTTGTTTCTTACTATTTTTAGGGAATCAACTAATTTAGATCCATAATAATTAACCAGTTACCATCACATATATGTTGTATTGCGTATAAGTACCTAACCACTTAACAAAAACCAACCACCCTATCTTACTAAATAAAGAACTACATTTCGGGTACGTACGAGTTTTCAATCTAAATATTTTTCGTACATTATTATAGCACTATCAATGTCAGAAATCAAATTAATTTACCAACAATAGTGTACACGTCGATTGCAGTAACAAAAAGCTTAAACTGCCTTTTCCCCTCCGGCCGGATGTATCACAATGCTACACCACGGCCATACACAGCCGCACAATGGCTGGGGCGGGGGCCCACTGGCAGCGAGTGGCCAAGACGCCTGGAATTTGTCGAAGACTTGAAGCGGGCCGCCTTTCGTACTTTGTGCGAGACGAATGCTTATGTCTAGCAGTGGACTGCTAGAGACGGATTATTTGATAATGTTGATAATGTTCATAAAAGGGTAGACCACTACACAAAATATACTCGTATTTTGCACCTCTAGGTGTTGCAGGCCGTTGCCTATATAAAATATACAGGCAACGGCCTGCAAGAGGACTTAAAGCGGCGACACAACAAACCAATTGTCGAAGTACCCACCCCAAAGCGAAAATTACAGAAAAGAAAAAAACCAGGCAAGATCGAAAAAATGCTGTTAAAAAGAAGCAAGAAAACAAAGATACCTATCAAGAGTACAATCAACCTGCTTCACTGAAAGATATTGTTTTGAGTTTATTAACAACCAGCTGTTCCCAGTGGGAGCTGCTTTCACCAGCTCGCAGTCCGGATCTATGTAAACATTAAGTTTTCCGCGGAACCCTATTGTTTTCCCGCGGTAAAAAAAAAAAAAAGCATACGTCACTCAGGAATAATGTAGCATTCTATTAGTTTTTATTACCGATCCAGAATTTTTATAATAGTTTTTATTAATTATAAACCAATCTTATAAAATTTAAGGTGTCATAGTATTGTTATTATTATTTATCGACACTGCACTTTAAGCCATTATTGATAATACTTGTCCAGTAATTTTTTAAAAGAGTTCAGTGATGGAGCATTTACAACTTCAGGTAATTTATTCCACTCCAAATAGTCCGTTCCCTTAACTGAAAGAAAGTTCACTTCCGGAAACGAGCACAATTTTTTAGTATGTTGTAAAGTATGTTATTCTGAATAAAAAACAGCCGGGAGACAATCAACGTCATAAACATGGCCGCCGCCGCGTTTTGAAATTAGCATTTAAAACAGAGTGTATTGCACTTTGAATCATGTGTGGGGTATCAAACGACGCAAAATAAGGAATACTACAATATTATTGTAACATACAATCGTGTGAATATTATGGTTTCAGAGATATTCGAAATTATATTAAAATTTTACAAAAAATAACTTTTTAGTTTTTATTTTTTAACAACTTAAGCGATAACTTTAGAGCAAAATAATGTACTAAGAACATAAAGGAACATTTCTCGACCTGCAGAGGGCTTTTGACAGTGTCCCTCGGGAGATAATTTGGTAGGCTCTGAGAGCAAAGTCTGTGCCCAAGGCGTACATTTGTATTATACATGACATGTATGCCAATACTGGAGCTGTCGTTAAAACCATCGTAGGCCATACTAATCCCTTCCCGATTACTGTAGGTGTTCACCAGGGTTCTGTGCTGAGCCCTTACTTGTTTTGCATTGAGCTCGATGCCCTCTCAGCGGAAATTCAGGACATGCCTCCCTGGCTCATGAAGTACGCTGACGACATTGTACTGGTGAGCAAGCTTAGGCAGGACCTTGAGACTAGAGTAAATACGTGGAAGGATGTGCTAGAAAACGGTGGTTTGAAGCAGAATATCGCCAAAACAGAGTATATGGCTAGCTGCAGCGCGGATCTCGATACCATCCAAATACCTCGGATCCGTGATGCACGAGTCTGGCGATATTGACCACGATGTCAAGTCCCGAATCTCTGCAGCTTGGGCCAAATGGCGGCAACTCACGGCGGTAATCTGTGACCCTAAAATCCCTGTCAAGCTTAAAGGGCTTATATACAAGAGTATAATTAGACTGGTGATGCTCTATGGCTGCGAGACATGGCCAGCGCTGACGAAACACGTTCGCGAACTTCACTCCAACGAAATGAAAATGCTGCGGTGGATGTGCGGAGTTACGCGACTCGATCGAATACGTAACGAGTACATCCTTGGCAGCCTTGGCGTAGGGGATATCGCAGATAAGATCGAGGAGGCTCGTCTGCGCTGGTTTGGTCACGTGTTGCGTAAGCCTCAGGGATACGTGGGAAATAGGTGCCTGAACCTGCCGGTATCAGGAAAGAGGCCCCGTGGGCGACCCAAGAAGCGATGGATTGACATCGCTGAGTCGAATGCGAGAGCCAACGGCTTACGACGCGAGGATGCCGAAGACCGGGCGAAGTGGAGAAGAATTTGTAGGAAAGCGGACCCTGGCAGAGGCCGGGATAAGCGCTAGGACGATGATGACGAATGTACTAAGAACATAAAGGCACATTATAAAGCTATACGAAACTATTTTTATAATCCCAATCGGTTAATAAAGAAGCGAAATAATGTAATTTTTCTCTGGCAACGGGCACCACTTGAAGCGCCGTACGATTATTTTAATTTGCGTAAATTGCGTGAATTAATGACTTAAAATAAAAAAAGGAATGAGTTTAAGTAATGTGTATGCAAAATAAACGTTTTATTATGTTATATACAAGAATCAATGTCTTATATTCATTAAGTATAGTTCGGATTTATCCTTGCATGCGCAAGAAGTGTTGAGTTTAGTTCATATTTCACGCACCGACATTTTGTGCACCGCTCTTGCGTCAGGTAGTGCCTTCCATAACCGTTGTTCTTATTCTGCCATCCTTAACAGTATGGATCTAGTACTTCGAGGTCTTTATTCAGACAGGGAGTCCGAATTCGGGCCTGTATGCTGCTCTTTTTACTTGTTGGAGTGCGTCTTGCGTTGGAGGAATATTTATCCATTGTGTCACTCATCATTACAGCCTATAACAGTCCACTGCAGGACTTAAGGCCTTTCCCACGAAAGGGAAGGCTATTGCCATAATCTCCAAGCTTGGGAGGCGGGTTGGAGATCTCAGTGTTGTAAATATAACAATGGAAAACGCTGCTTCCCATTTTCCAGCCTACGGAGACTCTAGATCTTTTGCCTCGGAAACATTAGTCGCCTTATACGACACCAACAAGTATAAGGGGTTGGTGCCAACATGCTAATACGCTATTATTTATTATGACTTCAAATAGGTAACGGAGAAACATTTAAATATCTAACATGTTTATTATCTGATTGCAATTATAAAAATAGTTTTGTATAGGTTAATAATGTGCCTTTATTATTTTTGTACATTATTCTGTTCTAATGTTACTCGTAAAGTTGTTAAAAATTACAAACGGATTTATATTTTACATAATTTTCATAATAACTTGCATATCTTTCAAACTATAATTTTCAAGTAGTTAAATGCTTAGACAATATTGTAGCACATTTTATTCTGCTTCATTTGATGCCCCACACATACTCCTAAGTGTAATACAGTCTGTTTTAAAAACAAATTTCAAATCGGGGCCGCGGCCATCTTGATGACGTCACAGCAGGAGAACCAAGCACTTTAGAGATTGTCTCCCGGCTGATTTTTATTCAGAAAAATATACTTAACAACATACTAAAAGATGGTGCTGGTTTCCGGAAGTGAACTATTCGACCCATATTTAAAGCTAAGGGAAGGGACTAAAAGCCACGCGATGGCATATGATATATTTTCTGTCCACACTTACTTGCGCACAAGGAGTTGTTTTAAATTCCAAAACCTTTAGGGGTTGGCCTCAACAACTTACCAAAGTCCCACATTACAGAGGAATGAACGGCAAGGAGGAAGGAATCTTTCGGAGTACTGGACTTGAGTCACCACACAGTGCAGTGTTGCCAATCTCTCTGTTAGGTACGCGGTTTGGAGATCGCGGTGTTTTAAAATAGGTACGCAATAGAAAACTGTATTGCTCATACGGCGGTCCTAGCTAGTGGCATCCAATAAGTCGATACAACTCGATGTGATACTCGATATACTTTACGGCTCTTTAATCCTTAAATCTTTAAGCTTTAAGTCCACCTTTGTACTGTTTTGTGCATAAAGTATTTTAAAAAAAAAAAAATCCAAGCTATCTACTCTTAAAGCAAGTTTCAAAATAGAATCGCATCTCTCATCATCTTTATTATAGGTAAACTTTCTTGTCGCTCATGGCTCACCCTGAGAGGCGCCGTACCGCGCGCCGGCAGTGGGGCCGCACCCCGGCAACCACCCTACAATGTCGGCCGTCGCTGGCCATTCATCCCGCGTCAATTAGCCCAGCACCTTTGCTTTGTCGGGATTTATCATCGGTTTATTATACTCTGCCCTTATGACGACGACCGCTTTTAATCTTGTTAAACTGTTCTCTATAAAAATAAGTAATTCAACCAGTTACCTTTAGAGTTTGGGGATGTAAACCGTTGTTTAATTTACGACTGTGTTCGTGAAACCGTTTACGGCCGATTACAGACACGAGTAGTACAATGTCTATGGCATCGGAACTTGTAAGTTTTTGTGTTAATTAGTACACAAATATGAATGCAACAGAAGTGGATGCCTGGAAACGGATCGATATTCCCAAGTGCCATTACAATCGCAAGCACTCAAACTTAAAACATCAATAGAAAAATCAAGCGTCAGATATGAAGAAACGACTATGGGTAATCTACGAATTAAGTGAGACGGCGGAGCTGGTAGAGCGAGAGAGAGCACCCGTAGAGCCTCCTGATTGGTCCTTCGAATTGTCAGACTCCGCCCCCTTCCGAGGAAAGCATCCACGTGTTTTTGTTGCGTTCAGATAATTTTCAGATGTCGCCGAGAGCGGACGTGCTTCCGTACGCATGAAACTTTCAGCATTTTACGTTGGGACCGTTGGACTACCCTCTTTTGTAGAGAATTTTGCAGAAAATGCATAATTAGTACCGTGAAATAGAAATTAAATTCGGAGCTATGGATAGTGGATCTTTATTCCAACAGACCAGAAATAACTAATACTAAAAACAATATAAAAACTGTCTAGAGCAGCTTTGAAAGTAAGTTATTCGAGAACTTATTCGATTCAGCTTTTAAAGTCCTTTTCTAGAGGTTTTTATTTCCTGGTAGGTAGGTATACAATCAGACGGCCTACCTGATGGTAAAGTGCACAAATCAGCAAGCTTAAGGGAGCCGACTGCAGTGCAAAGGAAAGACTTCGGAAGGGTTATTTTGCCACATCTTGGAAGTGCGCCGCGGTAAAAAGGCTCGCGGTGGTACTACATTAGCTGGATGTTAGGCATTTAGATATTAGATGAAGTCACAGAAATCTATTGCAGCGTCGGAAGGTGCGATTGCTGAAAAGTGACGATGGCACTAAACTGTACAGTTCAACTAAACATTCCCCGTAGTATCTTAAGCTTAGTACCTACATTAGTAGTATATCCAGAGATATACTCAAAAGATTCAGCAGAGTGATTAGCCATGCGCTTTGTTCATAACAAATAAAAACAACGGAATCATTTTGTTCACACATGGTGTGTTCCTACACTTATATCTGTAACGATTTATGGCGGCACTCAATTTAAGCGAATTAGGAAATCAGCAACGTAAGATGTACACTACTCCGTAAGTACTTATAGGTATTGTCTTGCGGATTAAAGTAACACAGCACCTCCCTACTTTTAAAGGTAATATATTAATCGAAGCTATTATTAAAACCATAGCCATTTAGTACGCCCCCGTGCGCCACCTCGACGAATCGGACATAAAGTTAATTTTTAATCTTCAGAAATAGGCACTAAATCAATTGAATCGCCTTATAATATCACTAAACAAACTAAAATTAAATCACCAGGGGCCCCAAGAGTGAATAAGTTCCATGCGAGGGGCCCTAATTCGATTTATTTAGGGTAAACGCGCCTAAACCCGGCCCCGGAGAGAGCGTAATACTTTATGCGACGTATCTATTATTATTAAATGGAATTAATTCACTCGATTTACTTTGAGTTTTGCAAACATCAGCTTAATGAAAGTGTTAACCTTGTTAATGCATTGGGACCGGCGTAATGGACGCGGCTGATGTGATTTAAAAACAATTTATATGAAATTAAATTACGAGTTTACCCGTTGTTTATCGAACTCCACTTTTAATACATTTGACAGTTTAATTTTTTTATTTTGGAAAGTTAATGTTCAGTATGAGACGTTTTTGGCTAGACGTAGGTAAAACAACATTATAATCGTCGCTTATCTATTTAGTTATTAGCACACGCAGCTTTAGGAATTATAGTAGTTTTTAATATTACAGTTTGATACACAAATAAATATTATCTATAAACGTTAGGTTCTTCAAGTTCTCTCGATAGATTTTTTTTTTAACTTTTTTCATTAATTAATATTTCTGCGTATCGAATCAGTACCTAATGGCGAAACAAACTTAACCGCTAAAAGTTATTTATCTTGAATAAATTTATTCTATAAAGAGTCTTTAAACATTACTACTCAACTACATGTAATCCGCTATATAAATTCCAGCTCCACCTTCAATTCCTAAGCTGCGCCTGTAAACAGTTGCCAGTAGTACCACACCCCGCCTTGAAGTCACTGCCGCCTGTATATTCCAGTCGTTTTTCGTACACAACAATAAACATGGGTGCGCAGGTGTAGCGGTATTGGAAAACTTGCAGAATTAACGAACGCCAGTAGGGCAGCCGAGGTGCGGACACTAGGGCTGCGCTGCGAGAGCTGTGTCGATACGTCGATATTTGTTGGTAATAATTGAGGAAGTACTTAGGCGTTAAGTGGACGTTTTGTACCATTTGGCTAATAATAAGCATGATTTTTTCGTTTACATAGCTCGTGCTGTAATACCTATATGAGTAGGTATGAAATTTCATTATCACATGGTTTCCCGACCGAAGACTTATCGACCCCCAATCTCCCCACCTGCATACACTAGTGGTGGTACAACTTTGGTGATAGTGGATTTTTTTTAATCTTAGCAAAGGCAGTATCGATAGTATCACCTGTGATACTAATATCGCATAGTTGTGGCGGAAGTGTTTAGATGCAAACGTGCAACTGTACCGATTCAGGCGCTGCCAACTTTTTAAGGCGTGAGGGCATTAAATGCAAGATGTATTGGTCGGAACTACCAAGAACAGAATTAGGACTAGGACCTACACTTGGAACTGATCATGGACCAGAACCAGGACTTTAACCAAAATCAGGTTTTAGACATAAATTTGGACCTGATACAGCACTTTGACCTGGACCAGAACTTGAATCTGGATCTGGACCAGCATTTGGACGTGGAGCTGGACCAGGAACTTGATCTAGTCTCACAGCACCGAAAACTTGGATCTCCCAAATCTTAGACTCACAACAAAATTTCATACTAAGTTCATGCTACGTTGTAAGGATGAAAAAGATAAGTAGGTACCTAAATAAACTTTATACAGTCCAGTCAGATAAATGGAATAACACGTTACAATTTTAAGTTATGGCGTGTTCAAATATTTGAGGAATATTCAAATAAGAAGGTATATAATTTTCTTTTGCCTCATAATGCCAGCAATAAACTAACCTCTGTGAGTCAAAGGCACATCTGACAAAAGCATCGACATACCGATGTCTGCTCGCGTCTCAGCACTAGACAGGAGTAGCGTGCAATATCTAAACATTTGTTTTATACCGAATCGAGTGCTTGTGAGTAGGCACTTACCTCTGCGAGTACGGCGAGCAGCAGCAGTACGTTATTATCGATTATCGACCACCTGAATTAAAAACAATAAATTTATCCAACCCCCGGCGATAAAGCTCCCCAGTTTGCGATTAAAAAAGTTCACAAAACATTTATTATGTAGCTGTTTACATTTAGATTTTATTGTTCTCCGCCAAGTCGCGGAATTGGGCGTCTTAATGAGTGCCCAACCAAGTAATAGATTAGGTGATTTCCTCTAACAAAATTGGAAACCTGCCTGACACGCTAGCTCATGAGTCTTATTTGTAATACTTTTTAGGACTAGGAAAAGCGCCCTCGTCTTATTTCCGATTACACTAAACTTATACGACTCAAGTAGAAGATGCCTTAAGATATTCCTTAAGCATTTAGGCATCACAAAATTGGTGTCTAAGATAAGGTGACTTTGGTGAGTTTAGTTTTTAATTAAGATTAGTGCAATGCTTTTTCTTATTTGAATATCTGAACTGGACATAGGCGTCGCCTGAAGTTTGGTAATCACGTATTAGAAACATAATTAAAATGTTAATATATAAAAACTATGAAAGCATTGCTAACCAACGACGAAACGCAGCCAGGTTCCAGGGCACCATTCCGAAGGGCAGCCGTGTGGACGTCTTTTTGAAAAATTTTAATTGTTTTTATTTATTTTAAGTGTCTCTAAAACTACTAAACCCTCTATTAATAATTCAAATCTCCCATCTGTCAAGTCCATAACTCTAGAAATTAGCAACAATGGCGAAACAGGCATCGGCACTCATTTAGCGCTTAGTCACATAAAAGGCACTATTAGCCGGGGCAATTTGCAGCGGTCGCAAACATCTAACAGGGCGAACACTCGTTAGGTCCACTTAATGTTTTGAGTTGGGCCGCTATGGCCGCCCGATGTTTATGTGCGGACAGACCGCGGGCCGTCTTTGTAGCCGCGTTAATGAGCGGAGTTCGCGAGCGTTCGGTTTAAACGTCGCCTGCAAGCGAAATATTGGCCGATTAGCGACCAGTTGGCTGGGCAGCCGACGCAGAGACGTTGTGCTGATCATTTGGTACGGAGCAGAGCGTAATGTGAGAACGATTGGAACGACTGTCGATCCGGGCGATAGTGGCGACCTAATAAATAGGCTAGTATAAACGTGATAGTCACGTTTGTATAGGGTCAACAGTCCGCCTGCAGTCTCTGGTCGTATCGCACAGCCTGCCGTCATAGGCCAATAACGTCTACACACTAAAGCGACTATTGCCTGCCGGCAATGGCCTGCTGCGACGTCTGCGACTAAACACAAGCAGTTGGGATGCGGCAGTTTCTGTAAAACTGAAGGCCGCTGGACGACCACCTGCAAATGTGTGTTTATTTGGCCTTAAGGCCACGGAAGGTCCGGCCGATATCTGTCGACGCTGACCGGAATCGTGAAGCGGTCACGCACTCTCAATTTGTAATAGTCGTCAATCCGAAACCTTAAACGAACTGTTAGTGTCCTCTCTCACTTGACTATAACAAACAAAACAAAGTAACATCCGCAATCTAGTTCAAGAAGAGAAACGGCGCTAACACTCACCCAAATACTCTTATTGGACGTTGCGAGAAGAGTGGAAGGGCATAAATCTACGAGGCATGCATTAGCGCGTGACCGCCGCGTAAATTCGGCGGTATCAACTGGCACTTAGCGCGTCCCGCCGGATATAAATTCAATTTGTTCGACACACGCCGTGCGCGAGTAATGACTTGGCCGGCTTGGCGGTGCGCGGGTTTCGGCTTTCTGCTGGGGAGTTCGGAATGGGAGCACGCATCGTGAAATTGTATTAAAGTGTTATAAAATTAATTTATTCGCTGGGATCGAATTGTATTCGTCATCATCATCATCAACGTCTCAGAAGCAGGCCGCTCATAGCTGGGCCTATGCCTCCCCCTATCTTCGTCGTCCATCCATCTGGTGAGGCGCCAATCGAGAGCTTTTCCGCCATCGCCATCGGTTCTGCAAGCTGTGTGCACTGTCCATTACCATTTCTATTTTAGCGAATCTAAAACCGATGTATACCTTCGTCAACAAACTTCGTCGACAATTTATACCTTATGACGATTGATTACAAATTATTATTAAAACGAATATTTGACAGCACACAACCACATTGCCGTATGAAGTCCACACAAGCAGAATTGTCTTACAAGACAATAGGCGCATGTTAGCTAGAATATCGATATATGTGATAAGTACTGGCACCATTGCTATCATTGTTTTGTTTTCAAAATGCCTTTATTAAAATAAATTATTTAAACACATAGCTTGAAAACAGTTACGAAGTACATCCAGTTATACAATACACTTTCAGGTTACAACACTCCTTTTTAAGTTTATTACATTTGCTTTCACATAAACCAACCGATAATTGACACCGAAAACATTAATTAGATCGTATTATTACAAAGTTGTATACTAGTGTAAACATTATATAGGTAGTGTTTATACTTTGTTGCAATAATTATTATAAAAGAATTTCAAGGTACCCGCAGAATATGTGATCTACGAACAGTAATAGAAACATGCATGAGCTTCCGCGCCTCCCGCGCCCTCTATTTACTGTGGACACGCGGGGCAGCAGGTACCGCGCCGGCGGGTCTCACTTGTCTGGTCGGTATGTGTGGCCGGTAGTCACTTGGTGGAAACAATACGTAGTGATGGGGTTAGCGGTTCGTTCGGTAAGTATCGATATACGGCAAATCGGTAATACGGGATTTTCCGATGTTTGATACCAAGCTGTTATAGATATTTCAACTCAGTTGTGCGCGCGGCCCTATGTGTGGGTAAACCTCACACGTCACAATGACGCCACGCCATTGGCACGCCAAGTGGTCGCGTCACTGCCACATAAATGAAAGCTGTATATTTACAAGCGCACGCACACATAGCGCCGCGCGCACAACTGAGTTGAACTATTCATACCATGCTGTTTTATCTTAGAAAAAAAATTATAAGTTAGTTTTAGAATATAATTTCGTAAAGTGGGAAAATTTGTTCTTCTATGAATTACAAGTAAATTGGTTTTAAATGGTGTGTTGTAAGCAATTTTAATAGCTTTATTTTGGATAACTTGTAAACTCTTATAATTAGTAACGCAAGTACTGCTCCATACTGGGCAAGCATAAGTGATACGAGGTCTCACCAGAGCGGAATAAATTTGAATTTTCGAATTAGCGCTAATGGTGCTTTTACGATTTAATATAGGATTCAAAGCACCAATTGCCTGTGCTCCCTTAACACGTAAGTTTGATATATGTTTTGACCAATTGAGCTTATTATCCATTGTAACACCGAGATACCGTACAGAATTACTCCAAGGTATGGCCATCAATCATAAGTCTTCTAGCTGGTGGCTGTGGCTAATTGATGACTGGTTGAGTAACCAGCTCTAAACTCGAATTGCTCCTTACTTAAGACGTGTGATGAGACGCTAGAGAGACGAATTAAAATGAGTTTTTCGAACAGTTTAGTAAGGCACGACAATAAACTTATTGGTCGATAACTTGTAGGCAGCGTACTGTCCTTCTCGGGCTTCTTTATGGCAATTACTTTGGCTCTTTTCCATTTTTGGGGAAAGTATCCCAAGAAAAGACATCCGTTAAAAATGTTAGTTAAAAAGACCACACATTTCATTGACAAGTTTTTCAGAAGGATGTTGTTTATACCATCATCGCCGGGACTTTTACTTGTTTTCAATTTCATTAGAATTTTGCGTACTCCTAGTGGTGTAATTAGATTATTTACATTATTAATGTTGTAATAATTTAAAGTAGACATTGATTCATGGACCTGCGAATGTAATGCCAATGGTGAGTCAACATCATGTTGTCTCGAAAGGATCGAGCTAAGACTTCACATTGATCGATAGGGTCAGAAGTAACAACGTTATCCATGCCCATTAGGGGTGGTATATCCACAGATTTAGGTTTCAAAGATTTGATCACACGCCATATATCCGTTCTAGGGTTATCAACTTTTTCCAGTTTATAATTTCATAACCTATCCTGATGTGCAGTCAGGGCCAGCTTAATGCTCTGTCGATGCAATTTGATCAAGTGTTGCAGTTTACATTTTAGGTGGTAGTCCGTAGCATTCAGAAGTTGACGGCGCAAGTAATTTCTATCACGTATTAAGGTTTGAATAAACCGGGGGAACTTTGGATTCATTTCAACCGGCGCTGAGGTCGGTATGTGTTTGTCCCTTGCATCAAGTATACTTTGTTCTAGGAAGTCAATTGCGTCGTCAATCTCCTGTTTACTCTTATAGACATGAGGTGAAACATGAACATGTTGGTTCAATGTGGCCCGATATTTATTCCAGTTCCCGTCACGGTAACGATAATACGGAGATTTTGGAATAGTTTCAATGCAACCACTTTCCGTGAATAAAACAGGAAAGTGGTTTGAGGAAAGAGCGTGTATGGTTTCAGGCTTGTGAACATTATTTACAAGTAATGTCAACGCTAAATCTGGTTTTGTGGATTTGCGATCCACGGTGTAGTTCACTTGGGTATAGCCGTCAGGATAATGAATAACATAATCCTGATCCAACATATGAGTGTAGGTACTGCCCCAATAGGTATGGTTTGCATTAAAGTCACCAAGGATAATGACGTGACTACCCAGCTTGAGAAGCTTATCAAGGTCTGACCTGATCAATAGTAGGTTTGCCGACTGATATACGATGGTGTGGCTAAGACCAGAAATTGACATTCTTATACCAACGGCCTCAATGTTTAGTGTATCTGGGATGTCAACAAGGCAGTGTTTAACGGTCTCCCTAATGAAAATAGCTACACCTTGACCTTTACCATTTGGTTTCCTATCCTGACGGTAGCACTTAAAGACAGGTACATGAATTTTAGTCTTAATGCGAAGCTTTGTTTCACTCACCGCAATTATGTCGACTGGTGTTTTATTGACCGAAAAGTCAATCAGTTCTGTTAGTTTAGGATGCAACCCATCTGCATTCCAGTAAAGCATCTTCAGATTATTATCAGCATCATTAAACATACCGACCAAGATGTGAGAGTATTAACATGACTTTATCAAGCATTGAAGGGCATGCAAGATACTGGGATTTTAGATTTTTTAATACCATGAGGATATCTAGCATTTGTATTATTGTGGCATCGTCAGAAGCTGTTGCTGGACGCTTATTTTGCTTATCGACTGTTGTCGGTTGCGACTTATCAGCGTTGTTATTAGATACTACAGTACTCCAAGTAGTCTTCTTAGTAATTGTCTGAGGCAACGACGCTCGCTGGGAGCTGCTTGGTATTTCTTTATCTATTTTCTCAGATATTTTATTAATGTTTAGTTTACTATTGAATTCCAATTTCATGAGGTATTTATTTGTTACACGCTGAACATTTGCGCGATGATGTTCTTCGCCACAATTGCAGCACATAGCCGGGGCTGACCTGTCTTGTTTTGGACAGGCAGACGTAGCGTGAGTTTCTGTGCATTTGACGCATCGAGGCTCCATGTTGCAGTAATTAATGAGTGGCCGAATCGCTGGCATCTAAAACATTGAGTGCCTATGGTATTGCTTCTCTTGAATTTTTCAATGGATATGACGCAGGTAAAGAGGTACTTAATACGGCGGAATTTCGTAATAACAGAACTAACAGGTAGTTGAACTATTAGTGGTGGACATACAACATTCGAACTTGAGGTTTTTAGTGGCATCGTGCCTGGAAAACCAACCTTTCCCAATTCATCTGAGAGCATATCCTAAGCGTAGGATGGTAATCCTTTAATAACCACTTTTGGAATCTTCTCATCCTTACGCGTATATGTAAGGAAACAAGTTTCGCTGTTTCGGAGATCATCTTTGATCTTCTGATGAGCCTCCGGCGAGTAGCAGATGACTGCAACTTTGTTACCATTCCTATATTTGCAGATGGAATAGATTGCTAAATTTCAAGATAAGTTCACGCAGTTTTTGGTGAGTCCACTCCGGTTTATTGGTGGCACATGCCCAATTTTCTTGACAGGGACAGTTGCTTCCTTGAAGTCATTGCTCGTGGCGATACTGTCGTCCAACTCGAGAGGTTCGAAGCTGTTACTATATTTAGGTTTCTAGTTTTATCAAATTCACCTGGTTTGAAGAGGCAGGACGTTTCGGTACACGCCATTCTTCGTTTGATTCATCTGCAGCAGGTCTCTTCGAGCCGTTAGGGCCGAGACTACTTAATGAATCCGATCTGGATAAATATTTGTCTATGACGACGGGTCGATGAAAATTTTATCGATAACGCAATCGCACATCACTAACTCTACTAAAGTGTAACTCAAATCAGGTAAGTTGAGACAACAAGCGAGCACTCGACACGATCGCCGAGACCGAACTGAACGCTGCTGCTAGCATTAAATGCCTATTAAGCGTAACGATTGTCCGCATTGTCTCCAATTATGTGGGTGAGACTCCAATCTAATAGTGTGTCTAATCTGAAACAATGATCTCAGAACTCACCCGATTCCTACCGCATTCTCGGTTCTAAATTTTCATTACGTAAAAATTGGAGTCTCCGTTCCACAGCACCATCCACCACGGAAATCGAGTTATACAAAATAAAGACATACGGACGCTTTCTGAGTGCGAATCGCGGAACATAGTGTATGCCAGCGCTCCGGCTATATTGTAACCGGCGACGGCGTTAATGTGCCAGGAAGTGTTAACAGCTAATCTCACAGAGCTATGAACCAATGGACACGCCCGAATGTAGTCTGTTTTTCCAAAACTTATCAATTATTTTCAGATATAACAGAAGTTATTTGTTATTTCTCAAAGTATGATCATCACAGCCAATAACAGTCCACTGCAGGACTTAGGGCCTCTCCCACGAAAGGGGCGGTTATTGCCAAAACCTCCGCGCTTGGCAGGCAGGTTGGAGATCGCATTGTTAAAAATAAAGTAATGGAAAAATCTGCTGCCCATGTTTCAGCCTACGGAGACTCTAAATCTTTTGTCTAGAAAACATTAGTCGCCTTGTGTCTTAAAGGCCTGCAGGCAGGGTGTTGAGGGTGTCTGTGGGCGGCGGTTATCACAGTATCCTCGCTAGCACGTTTGCCTACTTCTGTTACAAAAAAAATACAAATAAGTATTATGAGTATTATAATTTTATTCTACACTTACTTACACTAAGGTAACGTCGGTGGCCGAGCGGTTACAGTATCCGACTCGTAAGCCAGAGGTCCCGGGTTCGAAACCCGCCCCGGCCATGTACCATTGACTGTTTTCTGAGTTATGTACATAAGTTAAATACTAACCGATTCTCTTACGGTGAGGGAAAAACATCGTGATGAAACCTGCACATTCAGGTGGTTGGATGTGTAACCATGATCCAAACTGGTCAGGTTCCCCTGGTAGCAGGGTCATGGAGGTCAGATGGCAGTCGCCCCTCTGTAATTACCTGACCTGCCAAATCCTGGATCATGGTCAAGGCGGACCCCGGGCCCTTGTGCGCGAGAGCACAACCGGGACATTAACGCCAAGATGATTATTTTTTTTATTCTTCACTGTTGCTTTTTTTCTTTGTGCTTTGTTTTTTGTATTTACTTTTGTAAATATCCGTTAATAAATATATTTATTATTGATGATTTTTAGGAATAAAGGCACAACTACCTAGTTCATCTGACCGGAAAAGCGGATTCTACAGTTCCTACATCTGTGGGCCAGCCAAGGCGTCGATCTTCACTAGTGGAATCGGCGACAAATTGCAATTTACTAGGGCGCGCGGCGCGTTCCGACCGCGCGTCGGGCCGGCGCCGCGTTGCGGTCGGCCCGCGCTACTGGCACAAGCCATTTTCGCATTTTGGACAGCGAATAACACCAGATACGTCAGAGAAGAATAACATCAACCTTGCTGGGTTGAATTTGTACAAGATTAAACTAAAAGGGAATTGGGCGCCGCGCTGCGGTCGGCCCTCGCTGCCGGCACTGGTTTGCAGAACTGCTTTTTCACATTTTGGACAACGTGTGCATAAGCTAAAACTAGGATGGAAAGTGGATTTAGAAAGGCATGGTATTTCTTTATAACGCCACTTTTAAACTACCAGGGCCTCATGTCCGCTAATTTATTGATGCCGCGATTTACTTGGCACGATCCAATTCAATTCAATTGTGCCAAGTATATTAGTGGATGGGTTGGCTGGAATCGCTCATAACATCTTCATTCAGGTTTCATTGCAGAGCAATCACTTTTCAATTGTGTATGAAACTGCTCTTAATGCTAACTCCAAATAAAGGTTCAATTCAACCCCTGTCTATAAAGCATTAAAAGCCTAAAGTTAACCTTGGGCTTTACCAAAAAAGACCAATGGTATACATTCGGGCTTTCATCGTTTCCGCTAGTGAGACATGATTCTAAAGAATTTGTAAACTTTCTAAGGACTAAAAGGTTAATATTTAAAAAAAACTGTATTTTCCTGAATTTGATGTTGTTTACGAGAAATTAGAGATACCAATCAAATATCGATAAATAGACGTTGGAAGTAACAAACTATTTATTGATCTTGCAGGATAGACAAAAAAATCGTCCACCCGTCCTTTTAACGCAAATTAGTAAAGAACACCACTTCGATAATTAAAAAAAAACACGCACAAACTTCTTCATTAGCCGAATCTGAATTAATCCTTTGAAAAAAGAATGCCATTAGTCGTTTGCAGCGTCGATTACGGCGCCGCGGAGTGGACTCTAAATCTCCTCGGCCGCCGTAACTCATCCTCGAAAAAACACCTCATCTACAAATGGATCCCGAATAAGTTCCAATTCTTCGATTCCAATTTGAGACCGAATTCATTCCAATATTTATTGGAGATCGGGATTAATCTTTAATTCGCCCTGTAGCTGGCCGCTTTAAAACACGCTTATGAGTTTTCCGCCCGCACCGCCCCGTGGACTCTATCACTCGAGGAATAAAGAAGATATTCTTTCGCTCCAATCCAAACGGGAGTAGTAAAAGTGGGAAATATTTATGAGCTTTCGAAGGAAATTCTTTCTGAATGTTTGCATTTATGAAAATATGCTCGAATGAAAGGGGGGGGGCAGCTATCGAAATACAGGCTGATGCAAATTGCATGTTTTCGGTTATTATTATATTTTCTCTGAGTAAACGTCCCTTAGTATGTCAGTCATTGGTAATGAGCCGCTAAATTTACGTAGATATGTCGCCACCTTTCGCGTCTTTTACTGCATGTACAACGGTGTTTATTCGAAGGAAATTTTTGACATGATACCGCGTAGTATCACCGCACTGCTTACCATTGACAAGAAAATCATCCTCACTCCTTGGAACCAAATTGGTCGTGAAATGTGCAACGGACATTTCTCTTACTCACACTAACGGTCTTGGAATGAGCTCCTTGGGGAGGTCTTCCCCGGAGAATACAAACACAAAATAAAGGAGCGCCGGGTTGTTTTGCAAGCTTTTATTTAACTTGCAATGTATGTAACTATGTTCAGGGCAAATCTTGCAAGTATAATTTGACCCACTTCCAAAATGTTGTATACGTATGTTACTTGGATGTCAATACATTAATATGGTACCATGGAGCTGGCCTGATGATGCAGTCGAAAGGTGGTCATAGGAACTATAGAACGCAACAAGATACATCGTATTTGAGCTCATTGGAATGGTCTTGATGACTAGCCCTATACCGCGCGACAAAAGCTTGTTATGAAAAAATATATATAATTTGAGAACTTATTTATTATGTGGTTACTACTAACAAGTTACTAGTTACTACTAACAAGAATACCTACGTTGGCAACCTTGCTAGTTTCAGAGACTCTGTACGACAACGCCTGCTATAGTGCCCCAAACTTATCTGAACCGGTGGCCAAAGCACTAAACCTTGTTTGTAAGAAAATCACAAGCGATTTAAATTTCAAGCGTTAAAATTCGTATGAAAACTCAGCATACAGTCATAGAGTTTATTTAAAAATCGAACGTCCACCATAAAAGGAACAAAAAAGACGCAATTGCAAAAAATGTGATACAAAGAACGATACTTTGTGTCAAGAAGCGATAGTAATTTCACTACGGAGTTTAATACATCAGACGCCCTCATTTCTTAATTTATTGTCTCACTAAAGTTGTGAAAAGTAGCTCTGGTCTAAAGCCTGTCTTAGTCTTGGACTGCTTGAACTGCTCGCTTCGCAAACTCAAAGCTCTTCGACGCATCGCTTGGCGTCGGACATGGCCTCATTTTTCTTGAAACATGTTTAAACCTTAAGTATAGTATATTTTAAATAAACTACTACGCGAAAGAAAACGCATCACGCTGTACAAACGATCATTTCCGATCACAGGGTGTAATTTATACCGGATCAGTGGAGCCTAATATTGCGCTGCCGCCCCTCGCCGCTTTTAAGTATACACTTATTTCATTAGATTGAAACACTGCCAATTGATGCAATGTGTGGTCCTTGATATTTTTTCTTTTCCGAACCAATACCATCTTAAAATGCAGATTAGAGTTACTGACCTGCCTGATTGAGCAATGAATAATTGTTGTGTTTTCGCGTTTCTGGTGGATAGTTGATGGTTATATCGAGTAGGTATCTATTAAAATAATTTGGGAATTTCGTTCAAACTCTTATATTAAAATGATTTCCAGTTAAAAAATTACAGTCTACGTAAAGAGCGTCGGTGAATAAACATTCCTTTGCTTTAATAAAACCCAAATAATCACCACATCAAACGCCTGTTACGCCGGAAATCATTCATAGCCTTAATATAAGAACAGCACGGGATCGCTTTCCTATACAGAAATGTACACGTCGATGATTTTTATGTTCCATTGCTATGCTGTTTTCATCTCTATGCTTGCCCTAGTGGGGTGTAGTTTTCCCTGCGGCCGGAATAAGAGTGTTAGCTTCTTAAAGAGGTTCGATTCGCAGCGAATTCTTTTAATAAGTAAGGATGATTTACGCGACGCCAAGCGCACTTGGCGCGGAGGCCCCTTAATTAGAGCCGGAAAAAAATTCACAGCCAGTGAACACCTAGCCCTCGATTGTCAAGGCAGCTGGAACGTCTGGCCGGGAAATTAGCTCTTTTTAAAACGGTACCAGTAATTAAGATTTCGTTCGCGATCAAATCTGCTCCTTGGTGCAGCTTTGGGCGAGTTTTTTTTCAACGTATGAGTAGGTACAGGTTAATAATGCTAGTTGGGTTTCGCAGAGCGTCGTCTCTGTCGCGTGTGAGTAAATGAAAGCAGCCGATCGTGCAGTATTTGCCGCCGGCTAGTGTACCTGCTGTTCTGGGTAATATTGGTATAGCGTCCGGCATTTTCCTTTATTCTGTTCAGATGACCGGATCCGAATAACCGGCAGAATTTTTTCTGCTGTGAGTTTTGGACCTCCTTAGACACCTTATCTGCAAGCCGATTGTAACATTTTCAGTTGATTGTTTAACACAGTGATCTCCATTGCGTCTGCATGCGTGGAGCGTATGTCGAAACTCTCAACTAATAAGGAAGAGGCTCAAGTCCAGCAGTGGCCTGTCATGGGCTGCTGCTGTGATGTATGTGAGAGATTATTGCAAGGTAGAACGGGAACTAAGGTGGACCATGGTGGCCAAATGATTAACCTGTGTCAACGTTAACCTGCACACCTATTTAATTTAACCTTTTAGCCGCCATTCATATAAATCACACAAAGAAAACTGTCAGAATAATTTGAGTTTGACATTATCTAGGTACCTAATTCAGACTATAGCGGTTAAAAAGATAAATATATTACGAACTATGAGAGGACTAACATCTGTCGCGCATTAGGTCAGTGTGGGAGTAGATTTTTGAAAAGGATACACGTGTTCTATGTAATCAGTGCAGAAGTTTTCGTGGAAATACCTATCCCTTCAAAAATTCCAAAATATTATCTTTTATAATTTTGTTTACCTGGTATGGTATACACGTAACATTAAAGTTGTGCAGAAATCAGGATGCCCTTAGCAAATCTTCAGATCTACGATCTCTTTTGTTATGTTAACCATTTCTTTGATTTTGTTCACTCGCGGGGAGAAGTCGTAGGTATCTCCCCTAAAGCGAACGTTCAAATCAAAACGTACAGGTAAAATATCAAACATCCCCTTCTACGCTGGAACAGCCTCATTCTAAATAAAAACATTGCTCCCAAATCGCTTCTATTTCCCAACATATCTATACCAACTCCACTCCAAGAGCCCTAGCGCTCTATCTCATTTTGAACTTTACCCAGTGAAGTTAGAAGTCACATTTGGTTCCAGATCAGCGGAATAGCGGTTGCCGCGTTATAGGTATGAGATTGCGAGCAGTCGTGTGTGTGTGGCAACATTAAGGCGAATAAAATTTAAATATGGCAACACGGGCTCGCGCCATAAAAGAACAAATAATATAAAAAGGAATAGAAATAATACAGAATGGCGAAAGTGCTCTGGATCACCTGGCGACGCGGGATAAATACATTGGGAGACCATTACATTTATTGTATGCTGGAAAATCAAGTAATGCCAATATTTTTTGGAAATAACTACAGTGACTGTGGAGATTATACCCTAACGTATAATATGCTGTTGTCAAATATAAACATTCTACACTAGTGGTGAATTATGTATTTATGAATATGACCACCAAATGAAACAGCAGTCAGTGATATAGGTTTTTGAATATAAGCCGAACTCAACAAACTTTGTTCGCGCTTTGTTGCTTTTTTGTACAAAAAGACACGTGTCTATGCCACTAGAAAATCGTAAGCAGCCGCCGTACAGAATGGTACTCAACCATTAATTTGCCGGAAGCCTTTAGTGAAATTAGAAAAACAAATCCACGACACAATAATACTTCATGATGACATTACCTCGGGTGACATAATTTAGCTGAAACAACTCGGTATTTACAGGGTCAAACATCAAGTTTACGGGTCCATTGACTCCATTTTGCCCCAATGCACCCAATGATTCCATTTTGTTCCCCGAACCGAACCCGTTGCTTGCTTTGAATGCTTTCAAATTCTAAATTTTTCAGGTTCCTTCAACAGAGTGGATAAAGTGTTAGGTAAATGAGTAAACTGGACGTAAAAGTACAATCATCACGGCGAATGTTGTAAAAAGCAATCTATTATTAAATAAATTTAATTCTCTTTTAAGTTGAATTTTTGGTTGGACTAAGCTACTAAACTGTGAAATCACCTTACAAACCATTGATCGGTTTTTTGCGTGATGTTAAAAACATTTTTTAACATCACGCAAAATCACGTTTTACGCCTGCTTACATGTCAGTATCCTTCGGTTCTACCGCTACTATTTCAGTCTGAAATTTCTTTAATATCGGCATTTTTACAACCTTTTTTTATAAATGTTTGTAACTATGTAGGTATGTATGTTCGCGACAAACCAGCCTAATTACAGCCTAATTTGATCCACTTCCCAGAGTTCAATTGAGTTGAAATTTTGTATAGCTACGTAACTTGGATGACAATGCATTAATATGGTACCATGGAGCTGGTCTGCTGATGGAATCGGAAGGTGGTCATAGGAACTAAAGATTGCAATAAAATAACACCATCGTGTTTGGGGCTCTTTGGAATGATATTAATGATAACTATACCCCTACCTGATATTTAAGGTCTGATGATGATGACCGAAGTTGGCTTTAGGAACTACTGAACGCTACAAGAAAACCACATCGTGTTCGAGCTCTTTGGAATGCTCTTGAAGAGTACAGTACCGCGCGATATAAGCTTGTTATGAAAAAATAGCTCTAAGCTATAAGGTAGGATTACATAAAAACAAGCAGGATTATCATGAAATGATCATCCCGTCACTCACAGCAGTATAAAATAAGTTTCAATAGAAAACTACGAAGTAGAGCACGATAACGATAGGTATTGCCCACAGAAATCTAAATAAATTGACTTATTTAAATATATATAGATTCTTCTTGAACAACAACATATTTTAAACAAAACAAAGATGAAAACTATCTAACTAAAAGTAAATTCACCTGAAATCATATGTCGTGTACCCTTCTCTTGTACCTTTAAAAACGTACTTGTAGCTATTAATTGGTCAGGTGACGGAATGATAGAAGTGATTTCTTGAACAGCTTTAATCGGTGGCTCCGCTCGCGTAACATGGCCAGGTGCTCGATGCGAGGTAGGTAAATATTTTTGCGCGTTACAAGTAACATTCGGCGTAGCTCGTATTATTCAAATGTGGACCAATAAGAGAGCATTTACGGCCGGCCATAAAACTACAATCGAACCGAACGAATAAATATCCCGACCTCTGTAACTTATAACTTTGAATGCGCGGAGGTACGCCGCGGTGGCTGGAAGTGGCGGGCTTAGCGAGTTTGGAAAGGATGCATAGTACAAAATAAGCTGGCTGGGAAGAGGTGTCGACACATTACCGACACCGACTCTAAGGGCGGCTTGCACAAAAATTTAAAACGCGTTTAAGTTAAACAAAATAAATTATGAACGTCATACTTAAACGTGTTTAATAAATTGGTGAAAGTGGGGCTAAAAATGTCTCCACTAAAATATCTACATATTAAAAGTAACGTTTGGCATTGCCCTTCCATTAATATTGCACCAATACTTTCGTTCTCTAATATTTTGTGATAGCTAACTTAACCAAAAGCAAACTACGCACTCCGTCCTCTCTATATGTATACGGATCTGAGAAAACTCACATACAGTGTTTTCTCCATATTTTCTATGTCGCGTGGTAGATGAAGAGGCCAAAGAGAATTGGAGAGCCTAATGCCGCCATTGGAAAGACTGATACCGACTGGTAAAAGCTCTGAATTTTATACTACTCAGTGACAAGCGAGCAGACAGCCCACCCAATCGAAAGCTATAACTGCCGCCCGTAACATCAATGATTCGTGCATAGTTTCTTGTAAAAAAATACAGAACCGTAGGTGTGTTGTCACTTTGATGGCTAAGATCAGCCGTCGGCAACCTTTTTATAGACAAGGGTCACATAGTACAAAAATGGAGTGAAGGCGGGCCGCGCTGCAATTGCTTAGAACTTTTGCATATTTGTAATAACTCTATACGTAAATCATTTAACAAACGAGCGCAGTTAACTCGAGAATTTTGTCAATTTGGCCATATTCTAAACGTAAACAACTTAATGAGCAAGCATAGCGAGCGAACGTTTTGGCTGTCTAAAAAGATTGCGTATCATTATAATAAAAGTTGGTAAGTAACTAAAAAAATCAATGAGTAAGCGCAGCGAGCGCTAAATGTGTTACATTATGCCTGTTTAAAAATATCTCTGAGTAGGAAAACCACACAGCCCGAACCTCTACCGAGCTACCGTAGCCAAGGAAAAGCCCCCAGGGAAAAAGTGTAACAGTGGACTCCACTCATACTAAGCTGCTATTGAGATCCGATTACAATTCAATCGCACATAATAAATTAGCGGACTTGAGGCCTAGGTGTTATTGACAGAGTCCACTACCGGCAGACTTCCATTTAAAGGCTGACCAGGAGTATATGAGAGATGCTGCTGCAGATACTTGCTGTGGCCAGAAGAAATGAGTTCAAAAACAACCCCCAATATGGCGGCACCTATATTCCTGGATTTTCACTTCCAGTGCGTTCCAAGTCACACATCCGCGACCGTTATAATAATACAAGCCATAACACACGGTTACGGGTTAGGCCGTAACCTCGACCAACAACCGCCCGAGGTTAATTCTGCACCTGTACTGTACTCCCTTGTACTTATTGTTGTTTATGTTTACGTCATCATTATAGCTAGGAAAGTATGTAGGTATATAGCTTCAGTTCTGGATACACCTACGTTGTAAGATTAGCTTACGATATTAAAAGACCTTTGGGTGGGTATTTGCGAGTTTCGTACATTGTTTAATTTTTAAAGATTTTTCTTAACTTTTCGACTATTTAATGTTTAATAATTTAGGGATTTAGACTAATTATTATTGCCTAGTGTTTCTTACATAAGGTTCCTAAATAATTCAATACCAGCTTAGTCACCAATAGACAGAGTGATTCATGAGAAAGTTTTAGGTGTATAATTTGTTTGGGTTGTTACTACCCGTGCGAAGCGCATGCGGTAAAACAAGAGATCGCTATTCGGTTATCAGTCTACGATTTTCCGGCAATCCAACCGGTACTTGTCTAGTGGCACCGTGCTTGTGAGACCAATACCCAAGGTTAAGCACCGTTTGCAGCGGGAACTTTATGGGTAATCATTTCATATTTTGAAGCTAGTCAAACTTCAGCACCGCATAGTGCTCGCCACTCATTAGGTGTCCCTTCTAATACCGTTGGCGAAGCCATGTCGGCCAAGGTCTTCCGCTGGGGACCATGAGACTAGTGAGAACTGTCTCGGGAACTCACCCCGTGGCAGTTTTGACTTTGTAGGTACGCTTGAAGTACCTATTACACAAATTTCCATACAATATTTTCGTCGCCTTCTAGTAGGAATTTCCAGGTCTAAAGAGAACTAAACACTTTGTTTCTAGGCACAGTGGCGCATAGTGGTTTTGGCTGTCCACTGCTTCAATAGTCAACCTTCCTACTTTTATAATATATACCTAGATGTATAAAATAAAACCTAAAGTTTGTTGAGGTACCAATATAGTTTTTTGTAGGTAGATTAGACTTGCCTCAAAATATTAGCGTATGCAATACATAGCTGTATACTTAGGCGTTAAAATGGATGTATGTAGGACGTATGGGCATCAAAATACAAAGATCGTCGGCGAGTCGGCATCCGCTAGCGACACAGGTGTTTGGGGCGTAAACTTTTATATATTTTGTTCCGACGGGCGCGCGGGCGGCGGCGCCTCGCTCTCCGCGATTATGACGTAAAACCCCGTTTTATTGTGACGAATCTAGCAATAAATTGAAACACATTACTCACATAATATGTTGTTTCGTTCGCAGACTTCATTTCATCATTGGATAGTAGGACAACGTTGGCTAGAAGGAAATGGAACATTAATCATTTTATTCGTTAGGTTCGTGTGTGTGTTGTAATTGTGAATGCAGTACAGCTTACATTGTTGCAATACCAGACGTACATCAACAGACAGACAGACACAAATCCATATGCCTAGTAGGTATTTGAGTTTCAACTATATGAATTTGACAGTTTGACAGATTGTGGCCAAGGACTCAATATTGGAAGGATTTAAAGAATGGAGTGAATTGAACACCAATTACACGCCGCTTATCCTGCACACACGCAGCTAAGAGCACCTAATATTACCTAATAATCAAACCTATACATAGCATAATACATAATAGCTTCCCGCCGTCTGTCCTTATGTATCTATGTACCCTTAGATATTTTAAACTAAACGGTTTTTAATGCGGTTATCAGCAATTGATAGAGTAATTCAAGGGGATGTTTATTTAACAAGAAAAGTAAGGGTTAAAGTAGGTGTAGGGTAGGGTAGGGCAGGAGCAGGGGTAGGGTAGTGTAAGGGTCCACTAGTAGTATAATAAGTTCAATTGGTGCAAGCTGAAATAAATGTATCTTTACATGTGTACATTCTGCAAATATTTGATAGGCAAGCGAATATTCTTAATTCCTAAGCGAACAACAGCTATTTACAATTTGATACTAATAAATTAACTAAGCACTTAAGTCACTAAATGCGGCCCCATACTTGCTCGCTGTACTTGGCTAAGTTATTATAAGTTAGGTGTAAGTTGCGATAAGTTTTTGCCAGTTTGCCGGGCCCGCGACAAGTATAACACCCTTTACCATTTCCAGTTCAATGCTCATTTGAATAACATGGACGTACACTCGGGGGGAATGTTTGTACGCGGAATGAAATGGCCGCTTTCCACTCATGCTATTACGCTAGTTTGTAACAGGTAAGTCGGATGGTAACTTCCATTCCGCTCCTTTTAAAAGGCCGAATTTGTTATGGGTGGTCCGCGCGGTAGTCGAATTGTTTTTGATTTGAAGATTGTCTTTGTCATTTTGGTTCCTCGCTGATGATTGATAAATCAAAGTTAGCTAATTAGCTAAAACAATAAGCGAATAGCGTTCTCTGTTTCTAGGTTTAGTTCCTACGACAGGATGGGATATAGTAGGTTTCTCTACTAATTGGAATTCTAAGGGATGGTAGCCAAAAGTTCCAGACAGTCACATTCATATTTGTATTTAGGGTTTTAATAGAAAAAAAGTTAAGTCGGTGAGGGAACCCCATTGCCGCCGTGTAATAATGACTCTTTTCTGAGCTACGCACGTTAGTTGAACACTAGCCGATGCTCTTACGGCGAGGGAAAACATCGTGATGAGAAATGCACATTCAGGGACTAAAAGTGTAACAATTATCCAATCTGGCCAGGTTCCCCTGTTAACAGGGTCACAGAGGTCAGTAGGGAGTCGCTCCGCTGTTATTATCTGATCTGCCAAATCCTGCATCATGGTCATGGCGGACCTATATATATTCATAAGTAGATAAAATGTCAATCGATAATATAATAGATAATAGAAAAGCTCAAGTGACTAGGGAAGTTTCGAAATACAACAAAAATATGAAGGATAGAAATAAAAATTATAATAGGTACATATTTTCAAAATACTTTAGACGATGAATCGTTGTTTAGAGACCGCTCTAAACATCGATTCATCGTCTAAACCAAGATTTAAGCAATCTTCTTTGGAGAGGTTCTCAACTGCTACTGTAAAATTGCAAGCTTCCTCAGGGCTATCAAAATGAATGCCCCGGAGTCTTAGTCTCAGTCTTATTTTCACGGAGCTAGATCAATGCTATAAGGCGGGTGGGATTCTTGATTATCAGTGTTCTATAAAAATGTTTGTGTAAGTTTCCATTTGTGCGACGATGCATTGTCCTAGTGCAAATAGAGCCCTCTCAAACACAAGGAAATTGTCGCTAAATGGCCACTCGTAGAAAAGATTTTGCCTCCATTTTCTTTCTGACACTGCGCCCACGTTTAGGTACCTTCCTTAGGAGCTTCTTCGTCTGGAAACAAACAAACCGTTGCCGGCCGCTTAGTTAGTGGGTCATATTGCACCGTGTCACGCGAGATTGTTTTTGTTCAGCAGTCAGTGCATGAGGAACCCAACGCGAACAAAGTTTGCTGGCTTGTAGATGACGATGATGATCGGCGATATTCTAAAGGTTTCTTCTCTTACTCTCTACTTGTAGGTATATAATTTTTAGGTCTTCTGTAACTTTTTTTACAGCGCGAGGTTTTTATCCGTTACTGAAGTCGGTAGACGACCACATCTGTCATCATCTTTCAAGAAAAAATGTACTTATTGAAAATAAGAAAACCTTTAAAAAGATTTGCATAGCACGACCGACGTTGCCTTAAACGGATAACACATTATTACGACACTCACTTACATTTAAACCAACTTTAAAATATTTTGTCATAATTGCAAGAAAATGCTCATGTTCGAATACCATTAATAATCGTCTTGGCGTTAATGTCCCGATTGTGTTCTCAAAAACGAGAGCCAGGGGTCCGCTTTGACCATGATCCAGGATTTGGCGATCAGGTAATGACAGTGGAGCGACTACCATCTGACCTCCGTGACCCTGCTACCAGGGGAACCTGACCAGATTGGATCATGATTACAAATTCAGTTGCCTGAATTTGCAGGTTTCATCACGATGTTTGATGATGTCATGTTCGAATACCTTTGTTGCAAGATAATGCAAAAAGATATCGACATTATTTTTCCTTCTATTTCACCTATAGTGTGTTTTTTAAAACCTTTGGTTTTCAATTTGAAATATAACAAAAAACAAATATTTAATATCATTGAAACTCGCTCTACTGCAAAGATAATGAAATGCCATTTATGTTTAAATATTATTTCGGCCATCTGGTCGCCGTGACTGGTAGATTTCACAATACGGATGGCCAAACGGTCGTATTTCACTTATAAGTCACTGAATGTTGTGTTCCATCGTCTCTGGTTTTTCAGCGTAGATTTATCCCCAAAGAAAATAATCTGATAGAGTTACATCACATGGTCTCGGTGGCTAACGTGGTCGTCGGTCCACCTTGTGGAAGACCTACCCACGCTGCATCTTCCGGTACGTGGTCGCACCTTGAGAACTTTACTGCCCAATCGAATATCTATTTTGCGAGATATGTTCCCTGCCCACTGCCATGACGGCAATGAGACTCTGAGCATAGCCCTTGCCCAAAATATGTGCTTGTGTAATAAAAGTAGGTATAGTAGTTAAGTACGAGTAGCTTAAGTTTAAGTAAATTAAGCATTTATCAAGTAATGTATGTAGTAGTACTTAAAACAATCCGAAGTAGACACTCATTATTTGTCAAAATTATAGCCGAGTGTACCGAAATTACTTGAACGCATTTGATACAAAATTGATAGCTAACACAGGCAGGTGAACTGTTTCTGGAACTCTCTTAAGTCCCACTCAACTATTTAATTTCCAATACGAACAACTTGGACTTTCAAGGTACAACTCATTGATTTATTTGTAACTAACAAGCGGCTAGCTCGAGTGTTGGACGGAGACATAAATTGGCATAGATACTTATTAGGCTGAATTGAGTCCACGTTCAATGTGTCAATTATGGTTGACTATAAGGTCGGACCTAGTTAGCGGAGGGTTAGCTCGATCAATTGATCATTGTCTCTTTGATTCTTTGAGAAAACGTAGGTCTCAGGCTCTTTTGCTCGAGAGTTGAGCTTTGCCTGTAAAAGGTCTACAACATACCTAACCCCCGAACGTAATACATACGTACATACAAAGCTCACGCCTCTGTCCCACAAGTGGGGTAGGCAGAGACTAATAACAAATATTCTTACCGTAATGAAATAACGATGCGTTATATTAGTTGGCGTAAAAAGCAAATAACCGATACAACTATTACACGGATAATTTAACCCTTCGCTGCGTATTAAGGTCGCCGCATACGAACCGTGTTTTATTCCATACGGTACGGAACGACAAGTTTTATATCGTTCCAATAACGTTTTAAGCGACAACTCACACCGCCGACACACGTTCCGCACGCGACCCGCACGCGCTGAGCACGCGTCACGCCACCCGCGACGCGGTTACGACAACAAACACATTGTAATAATATGTAACGAAGATTACAACACTGATCGATGTTCACAAATTAGTTGGATCGCTATCATCATATTTATATTAGGTAGGTCTTTCTTAAGCATGGTGGGTGATATCGAAATATTATTGAAATAATTGTTATAGTGTAATAATGCAACTGTTTTAATTTAGATAGGTAACATATAATAATAGCGTCGGTGGCCTAGTGGTTAAGGGGACCGACTCGTAAACGAGGGTAACGAGTTCAAATCGCATGCAGGATCGCCGTGTACCAATGACTCTTTTCTGAGTTATGTACATTAGTTGAACAGTGTTCAAAGAACACTAACCGATTCTCTTAAAGTGAAGGAAACATCGTGACTAAACCTGTACATTAAGGCGACTGACTGTGTAACCATGATCCAATCTGGTCTGGTTAACAGTGTCACGGAGGTCAGGTGGCAGTCGCTCCATTGTAAATGCTTTACCAAATCTTGAATCATGATCGAGGCGGACCCCGGGCTCTCGTGTGCGAGAGCACTATCGGATATTGTCGCCAAGTGATGACCAAGGCCGGTGACTATCAAGCGTCAATAACTCCAACGTCAGACCAGCTCCATGGTACCATATCAATACATTGTCATCCAAGATACATTGTTGCATCAATCAACTCAATTGAACGCTAAAAAAGGGGGTAGGGGCTTGATTTGTCGCGTACATACGAGTGCATAGTTACAAACATTTGCAAGTTATAAAAAAAGGTTGTAAAAATTCCGATTCTGTACATTGAAGATATTCCACACTTCCAAATAGAACCGAAGGATACTGACATATAAGCAGGCGTAAAACATATGTTTTTAAAATCACGTAAAAAACCGATGAACGGTTTGTAAGGTGCTTTATATCCCTTAGGGGCAATCGGCCGGCAACATATTGCAGGCGTTGCTGATGTCCTGATGCGCCGGGGGCAGTGATCATTCACCATCAGGCGGCCCACCCACTAGCCTGTTTGTCTGCCGTATAATAATATACTTTGATCCTTGTAAACTCATTAATCAATACATATGGGACGCTTCCCGTAGGTACATCTAGACTCTAGAATAATGAAACTTGGCAAGAACCGCGGTCAGATCGTAAAGAAAAAGTTTCGAAATCATGAATTTGTCAAAATTTAAAAAAATATATAATGGCAGTTGGTAAACCGCGTTTACAATGAATGAAGTGTTGTTATTTATACCATCCGCAATTTTAAGTATTTCTGCAGGCAAACAGATTCAGATGAAATGCTAGCTCGAACCCCTAATGGTACGAGTCTAATCGTACTTGCCCGGAGCTTTTAGTTAGCTTAGTTATTAGTGTTAATATTATTTTATCTGTGCTTTAGTAGATCAAATCGTGCAACTGAATTGTAGAAGTTAACCCCAACCAATAACTGGTTTAAAATTGAAACAGGAGCTGAATTATGCGCATGTTTGGTTTGGTTGACAAAGAATCCATTTCTATTTTGGTTGACAATGGGTTCATGCTAAATGGCGGACCAATTATTTGCATGCACCCTCGTGATGTGGTATGAATGAAAGAGTTTACTCACTGGAATATAAATAAACAGATATGACGGACAAAATTTTAACATTGATATGGGTAATATCAAATAAATATGCTTGGACCATTCACACAGCGCCATCTAACCCTAAAGTAAGCAAAGCTTGTTAAAGAAAGAAATAATGAATGAAATAATTGAAGAATTCTGTTCTAAACCAGCCCGTTACAGGTACGTCTTATCGCTATTAGAACAAACCCTGATCTCACGTAGTTAAAACATTTGTCAAAATAATTATTTCGAACGGGATCACGATATCCCAGCAATGAAGACATAAAAGACAATATTTTCTCTAGTTAGGCTTACTTGTTTACTTATCCTACAAAGTAGGAATAATGGAAAGAATCAAAGAAAATTGCTACAAATATGATAATGGGCATTTCGTATCCCCTCTGTCAGTGCGTCCTTGGCTTCTCGCTACAATAGGTTGGATTGGATATCCAATTTTCATGAACGCCGTCCCTACTAACATAGAACACAGAATGTAGCAAAAACCCACTACTGTTTACAATATAGTACCACTAGTGTCGACGGTAGGCGTAGGTACAATATACCTAGGTACCTAAATGCACCTATCGAAACCTTCTATGTATGAAAGGGTAAAGTTTCATTGAACATGAACCATGATTTAGCACCAAATCATGGTCTTGCAGTGTGACGAAATCATATATCTACCTATATCAGATCCATTCTGCCGCTACAACTCAAAAAATTATTATAATTTCACCATCACCATTTACAATTTATTTTACAATTTGCTATTCTACGTCCACGTAGAGGTACGAGTAGAGGTATTAGTAAAAACAATAATCGCAACTAAAGGCGGCTTGCACCAAATTCTTAAATATTTTTAAGCTGATACTTAAACAAAAACCTTTATCCGAAAAGACCTTAATCGTCATTCGTCAAAAGCCAATTCTTAAACGTGTTTAAGAATTTGGTGCCAGCCGGGCTTGAAGAATAAAAAGTAGCCGCCGCGCGTCATATCCACAAGCGCCGGTCGATTCGGCCAATCGTTCGATTGATATTCAATTCTGAATTGCAAGGAGAAAGATCGCCGCGGGACACAGCCCAATTGAATTTGAAAACAGAAAACATCACCACCCCCGCGCCCCCACCTCACACCCGCTGCCCGTTCGTGGGGAAGCCATGCCGGAGTGGAAATTGTGGACGCTGTAATGCTCAAATGTCGTATTTACACTATAATATCAATTTTATTTAGGTTAATATATTTTTCTAATTTCAATATTTAAGCCAGCTCTCATCTTTAACCAAGTTTCAATTCAAAATATTCTGAAGAGATAGGTAACCAATTAATAAAATATTCTTGTATGAATTGAGAAAATTAGGTGCCTATCTGTGTCAAAATCGTTCTAAAGTTTAATTTGTTTAATTCAGCTTTAAAACGACTTTGATCGCCTACTCAAAAACGTGCCTACGCTTTTCGAGTATTCAGTCGCCTAACTTAGGATTGAGTGTCACCGAACGGGTGACTTTACCTTAATTATAATTAAGTAATAATAAACATAAACCGAAAGGGATTGCGGACATGATGTCTTCTCAGTTACCCCAATTGCAAAGGCGCTGTCCGACACACGGTCTAGTTTCAACGACTAAATGTTTGTTCAGATTTGTATATTAACCCGCCTACCTATCCATGATAAATGTAGTTAAAAGCGTGAACGACGCGCGTGGTCACTATACTGCCCCCTGCCCAGCGCGGCCATTCTCCCGCCCATAGACAACAGTTTTATTGTTTTTATATTTATTTATCCGGTGCTGTTTTTGCGTTATTCTTCCCTATCGTTTTGGCGTGTGCCTTTATGACGTAGCAAGGGGCCTGAGGCGATCGCCGCTCTCAATGCGGAGCATCCTCAATCAGATGCAACATTGTCTTTATCTGGGTTTGATTCTGTATCGAGTAATTTCTAACGCAACGTCCATGAATAAAACATACATCCGCAGCCCAGAGCTTGTTGATGTTGTATGAAAAATATGTAACAGTGAGTAGGTAGTTTGGTACTTAGGTACGAATGCCGTAAATTATGACAAGTATTAAAGCCAAGTTAAGTAGCATAGTAAAATAGGATAGTAGTAAAATAGGTTAGTGCTACCTGTACTATTTATGATTTAGCAAAATTCCTCCTAGAACCACCGTAGACCAGGAAATGGTCAGCAACGTTTTTTGTTAGTTTTCATAACACTGCGATCTGTGGCCCTACCGCCAAACTCTTTACGATAGCAATTAATTTTGCGATATGTGGATTTATGACTTCATCTCGTCCGCTCAAGTCATATGCGATAGCATTCGAAGTAGGCGATCAGGCGGCTGACTTTGACTTCATCTCGCGCGGTCCATTCGCGGCGCCTTTCGCTAGCATGCGAAATGGCGATAGCATTCGAAATACGCAATCGGACCCCCGTCTGCCAAGCATCGAGCTTCTGGCAAATCCTTCCACTGAGGAGGGGACCCAGTTTAAATAAGTGGTGTTAGTTAAACCACTGTTATTTTATTAGACTTTATTTAAGTCATATTGTATAACATAGCAACAATAGATATCAGCATGAGACTATAAGAAGGTATGGGTCGTTTAAATTACATCGTCTCCTATACTAAAATATGGCGTCCGGTGGTTTTTGTCGCTGAAAACTTGGCTCATTCCCTTTTTACACAGATCACCAGCTGGCCTGGAGGCTTCTTGTTCGAAAACTGGCTCGACAATCAGCACTGCTTATAATCTTATCTCCGCAAGTTAACTGTTAGACTGATCAAAACTAAGCAGCGAGTAAGTATTTTACCTACCTGTATTCTGAAATATTATATTTTATATACAAGCTCAAGAGGAGCGTTGGTGGCCAAGTTAAGGTATCCGACTCGTTAGCATATGTACCGGGTTCGAATCACACTGCGGCCATGTACTAATGGCTCTTTTCTGAGTTATGTACATTAGTTGAATGCTAACCAATGCTGTTACTGTCAGGGAAAACATCGTGATGAAACCTGCACATTCAGGAGACTGAACGTGTAACCATGATCCAAAGTGGTCTGGTTACCCTGGTAGCAGGGTCATAAGTCAGCTGGCAGTCGCTCTACTGTAATTATCAGATCTGCCAAATCCTCGATCATGGTCAAGGCGAACCCTGGGCTATCGTGCACAAGCACAACCGGAACATTTACGCCGAAACGATTATTTATTTATATACAAGCTCATGAGGCTTAAGTCCAGCAGTGGACCGATAAGAGATGCGGAACCTACATAATGATTTAGGTAGGTACTGTCATTTCAAATTCGGAGTCTGCGTATTCCTATAAATAGAGTCACTTATTTAACCTACTTATCTACACGTCAACTGCGTCCATAAATATTCTTATTATTTAAACGTATCAGGGTAAACTGGGGAAAGAGGCCCCGTGGGCGACCCAGGAAGCGATGGATTGACATCGCTGAGTCGAATGCGAGAGCCAACGGCTTGCGACGAAAGGATGCCGAAGACCGGGCGAAGTGGAGAAGAATGAGTAAGAAAGCGGACCCTGGCAGAGAGAGGCTGGGATAAGCGCATTCATTATTGTTATTACTGCAAATCCTATGTTAATTTATGTTATGTTAATTTATTAATTTAGTAAAGTTAATGAGCACAGTTAAACTCCACTTTGGAGTTTTTCAGTACACGCACAAAATATGTCCGGTTCTTATGCTGGTGCCTACATAGGGAAATTCGGAAGGTCGAGCATCTCTTTCGTTATATATTCGCAAAAATTGTTGGTATGAGTATGAGCGAAGGACTTGTCAAAGCTCAAGATTGAATTGATAATGTAATTTTTATTGAATATTAAATATGTTTTACGGCGCTTAATGCGCACAAGTTTTAAAGAGGTGAGTAACTGTTTTCGTCGCCGACTTCACGCTCTGGTAATTTTTTCTGCATTCACATCATTGATGTTTCTGTAAGGCCCTGATGAATACATTACATACATTTATTTCTCAGTTTTTATATTTACATGTTTGTTTTCAATTCCATGTTTCGGATAAAGTGCTTTTTTCCTTTTGTTTGGCCCTTTGGCTTTGGTGGCTCATCACTTTACCTGGAATAAGAGAGTTTGACTTGGTAAATAGTTGATTAAAACTACGATGTACAGATGTTTCGATTCTAATCTAATTTCAGTTCAGTTCCATGGACTTTTGTCATTCACATATTCAGATATACTATATTAACTTTTTTGACATAATTTTTTTTTTGTGGCTTGTGTCAAATCGAGTCATTTCATAGACAGCGGAGATGGCAAACATTTTAATCTTTTTGATGTTTATCTCATTCTAGAGAACTGCTGTGTCCTATTCTTCATCCCGAAACGCCCGAAAATTAATATCGTCTACTTATTCATTTTTCGTCTATCGGGAACTGATCTTGGAGGTAAACAAGTACATTATATTGCCTGCATACACAGAAATTTTGTTTCATTTCTGTGCCTGCATTATGTGGCATAGTCTCTATTATCAACTGATATGATTATCCAATCCGGTGAGGTTCTCCTTGTAGCAGGGTCACGGAGGTCAGATGGTAGTCACTCCGCTGTTAATACCTGATCTTCCAAATCCTGGATAGTGGTCAAGGCCCTCGTGCGGAACGCAACCGGGATATTAACGCCAAGATGATGATGATGATGATGTGTGTTCGTTAGTTTTTTCATCTTTTGAAGAAAACATGTTCGCAAGCGATATTCCTGATGCTTACGTTGCTAGGATATTTTATGAACTATTGTCCGAAAACGCATTGAAATATTTCAGATCAGTGCGGGTTTCACTAGCTACTTTCTCAGAAATAAAGATAGTTTGTAGCTTTTTACGAATCGCTACATTACGAGTTCGATATTGAATAGGAGAATCGGAACCGTAAACAGCTTTCAAATTTAAAAAATTCGGATGTTATAGTAAGCTACACATTCACCAATAAACCAAAATCCTAGTAAATGTGCGCACTGGGAAAATTAATTAAATAAAAAGAAACTTACCAGTTAATTAACGCTTAAAATGATCTAATGAACAAATTGGTGTTGAAATTAAAAATATATTTAGGGTTCTGCCGTACCAAACGTTTTGGTCTGGTTACCTATTTAGAATATAATAGAATAATAATTTATTCGACATTTACATTGTTGTGTTATATTAAGTAGGTACACTGAGTAATAAAATGCCGAAACGGTTCCAGCTCAGCATAATGCCACAGCCGAGGCTGCGACGCTGAGTTTCAGCCGAAGCCGATTGGTGAGATGGCATACGTCCATAATTTTAAGTTTACCTTAATGCTAATAGTGGGTTTTTACAAACATAACAAAAATAAAGTAATTTAACATATTAATTAAAGAAGTCTTAATTTTCAATTAGACAATTGTGTATGAGTGTGTGTGTTGCGTGTAAGTAAAAATATCCTTAAATTTAAAAACAGACATGAATTACATTATTGACAATACTTTAAACGTATATGAGACTTTAAATATCTAAATGAGGTATTTAAAATACGCGCTTTAACGTTACGTACAGACTTGTCAATATTTTACCTATCGTAGATCTAATGTGATTGTTAAAAATTATATTGTAGACCAGAAATTGAAAGGGAATTACACACCACCCAATTGCGCTCTTTAAAAATGTTCTTTCGTTTTTACCTTGAAAGTGGAATAGTATTCCATATTTTTGCAGTGGTGTATTTTAAACTCCCTCTAAAAGCAGTTGTTTTGTGTTGCGGGATTTTAATTCGATTACGCCGCACTGTAATAGGGAAGAATGTAAATTTTTCATTAAGATATGGTGGTTTACCGGTTTTCATAATTCCAAATAGGAGAGTAGAAAATGCACAGATCTTTATTAATATAGGGTGATACGTGATATCTCGGTGGTATTTCAAAACAAAATCGAGCACAAGCGTTCTGCACGCGTTGTATTAGTTGTTTTGTTTTGGCTAGAAGTATTGGTCCATAGTTTTAAATAAATAAATAAATAAATAAATACACAGTATCAGCATAGGTAAAATTTGAAAGTATTAATGCTTCAACCAGATTTATACGAAGACTAGTACATAGAAAACTTATAACTCTGTATAGCCCTTTTATATCTTACATAAAATTGTTAAGAGGCAAATTTAAACGGATTTCTTTAATGCGGGAATCTTAATATCACCATAGGAAGTTAAGGAAACATTCTTTAGTTAAGGAAAAGTAAAATTCCAAGTCACGTAAAATCAAAATGCCTAATCGATCGATAAGGTGGTTCAGTTAATGAGATTTGAAAAATGAATTATGTTATTATGACGACTAATAAGTAGAATGCCCATATTAAAATAGATCCAGATTTTAAAAGCTTTTTTTACCTACAGTGTCAATGTAAATTTCATATATTACAAACTAAAATAGGCTAAACTTGAAGGTTAAGTGATTTCAGAAATAGGGCTACGATGATAGTGTAACACGACGCGCAGCGTTTTGTTCAGGGGCTTATCATCACAGCCCGTAACAGCCCACTGCAGGACTTAGGGCCTCTCCCACGAAAGGGGAGGTTATTGCCATAATCTCCACGCTTGGCAGGCGGGTTGGAGATCGCAGTGATTAAATATAATAATGGAAAATGCTGCTGGGGCTTCAATGGAGGGTAAATCAACAGGGTACTTGACTAATAATTATGCTGCGAACTACTGTCCACACTTAAATCAAGCCAATAATACCTTATTGACTCTATGACTCTGTAAAAGTCTGAGGAGTCCGCCTGGATGAGTACCACCACTTTATCTATTTCTGCTGCCAAGCAACAATGCTTGCATTGTTGTGTTCGGGTTTGAAAGATAAGGTAGCCAGCGTAATAACAGGCATCAGGCATTTCATCTTAATCCTCACAGTGACAACGCGCCTGGTTCTGCATTTTTGTCGCCTGCAACGGCTGCAGCCTAAGTGTTTGAATCGTAGATGTTATGGGTGACTGTCTGCTCGTTTGTCACTGAGTAGTATACAAAAAAATAAAGTCCACAAGCTTATGTAGGGCCCTCCACCGTATCACTCCTCTTCGAAGTAGGTGAATATGGCTTCTGGACCTCCAGCTCCGGTATTAACTAACCGGTGAATGGGACCGAATGTCGAGCCGGTAATAAAAACCATAATTAAACCGGTAACAAGATCCCTGGAATGAGATAGAAACATGGACATGAATGCAGAAAAATTTACGAGAGCGTTCAATCAGCGACGAAAACAGCTTTAGTTAATCACCTCTAAACAAACCAGGGCTCAAATCTTACAAAAATCATGCGCATTAATGTCTAGCGCCATAAAACATATTTAATTTTTTTTTAATAGGTACCCCAATTATTATTCATATCAGAAAAAATTCGCTTCGTTCAAAAGATATGTAGATAATCAAATATCATTTCAATCTTGACCTTTGACAGCCCAGAAATGGGCCAGAATTTTCTCTTCTATGCTATTTTTAAATATGGCTTAAGCGAAGAAAATTCCTCTTTTTTTTGTAATTTATATTCTCTCTGTACATCTTTGTTCATTCAATCGCCTGAATGTGTGTGTAACCATGATCCAATCTGTTCCCTGTCTACAGTGTCACGGAGGTTACATGGCAGTCACTCTACTGTAATTACTTACTGATCTGCGTAATCCTGGATCATGGTCAATGCTCGCGCGCGAGAGGACAACCTGGATATTGACGCAAAGATGAGTTAACTACGCAGTTTAGGAAGAATAGCAAAGAAAATATAAGAATTGTGATAGGTACAGGTTCGACAACAGTCAAGACTAGACCAAGAGAGACCTCGGGTCAGATAAAATTAGGAAAACACTCGAAACTTCGAGACTCGAGTGTTCTCGAGACCCAACTAACAGGGAAAACTTTAGTGTCTGAACAGCAGTACAAAAACTGGGCATTTGTTTTGTACCTTAGGTGGTCCATCCAGTCCCTTATAAGAACAGAAGAGCGAACCCTGACAGCGGAGCTGATTTACCGCTAGTCCGCCAGTCTGAGGATGAGGAGAGACCAAAGAAGTAGCCCATAAGAGTACCGTACCTACTTCACAGCCTTTGGCGTCAATATTGTATGCTTTGGTTGCATACTTTGTTACGGACTTCCATAAGAGCACTACTTTTCATCTATATATATTTATATTTCATTTTTTTAGATGATTTTGGTTTTTAGTTTAAACCTCAGAAGAATAAATTCAAGTTTAAACTCAAACAAGAAAGTACAAAATCAAAAATATATAGAGGGTACGGCTGTATAACTGTTGAAACTGTTGACTGTGCCTAATCCAACAATAAAAAATATATAAAGAGTCCTGTGTGACCAGACCAGTCAGAATTATTCTAATGTCTACGCACTTTTCAAACAAAAATCAAACTATCAATGTCGACCGTGCTATAAGAAAAACTGATATACAAATAATGTAATTATTATAGGTCACACTCCTGAGTGAGATAATATAGTAAAATGATTAACTAACGCGCTCTTTTTCTTTTTAAAGAAGAATCTGATGTACCTACTGGTAAACTTTAATGTACGCTCGCTTCCTAAGAATTCCCATAGATGGCGCACTCTAATTATGGACGACATTATCTTAATCTCATGGCTATACGGTTTTGATTTTATCTTTATTTCGATAGAATTTATTTTGGATCTATTAATTTAGGTACTTATCGGTTTTTTAATGACAGTGCTCCTTGGGGCTTAACTTCATAAATTTTATTAATCGATTTTTGGTTGACGGACAGATAAAGCTGTGTAACTGTATGTCCGCTTTTGTACCTCCATGAAGTTTAAATAAATAGGCAAACTTTAGGTTTGAATGGTTTAAATTTAAATGTAGCACTTTAACAAATATTAAATCATATGTAACTATCATTTTAACGCTGTTCAATTTGTTCTGAGGCAATGAATGATGATAGTTACCCAATGATGTGCCAAATAACTACAATATTAGCCCCATATAGTCAAAAATTATATTAATGTTTGAGTAGGTACTTAGAGAACGCCAAGTACCTATGTGAATTTTTGAGAAGTTGTTCTCGAAAACGGCTCATTAGTTGAAGCCATGGATTGTCGTAGGTACGCAACAGTTTTCAACAGTGTTTTACGGTCAACAATTATCAATGTCTGTTGCAGCAACAGATTCGATCATGTAACCAACCCCACCTACCTTTAGATACCAATATCAAGCTACAATTCGCTTTTTAATTTTAATAGACTGAAATTAGTCACGGCTGGTCCACTTAAGGAAAGCAGCCACCATCGTCCAGGACATTTGTAATCTAAGGGGAGAGAATGCAGTACCGTCCTTTGAGGTATTAAATATGCGGGATAAAGTCTCTAGTATCGAGATAATATCGACACTTTCTGATGCAAACCTTATCCTGCTAAAAACAAGAACGATGTACAGGGTCGATTAAAATTTCTTACCTATTGACAATTTAATACATATTTAGTCTATTTTAGACTTTAAAATGTAGCAATATTTATCCCTTGCTCGCTCCCTCACCGGACGCACCGTCTCTCGCTCGCTCGCTCACTCACTTCATCGCGCGGGAGTCAATCAACCGGCTGCTTGGCAACGTGCTTCAGCATTATTTTATATTCAGTAGCAAAGTAAACATAATTAAGATGAAGGGAGACAAAAATGTAGACGTTCAGGCTCTTCAGGACATCGCCAACAAGCTGAGAATCGACAGTATTGTCGCTACAAATGCTTCGAAGTCCGGGTGAGTAGATAAAATAACCTCCAACCCATGTTTTCATGAAGGTCCTATGAAGGTTAAAATGTGCGTCCCAAGCTGTGGAGGCTTTCAGTAGTATGTTAAGTTAGTAATATTATGATACGTTATTATAGGGACAAATTAAAGCAACCCTTTCAAACATTTGGCTGTTTGTTGAAGACACAATTTTTTTGTAGTAGATCAATTAACGCATGCGTACAGTTGGTTGGTTGGGTTTGAGGACTTCGGTCACATGGCTCTGTTAATTGTATTATTCACACGAACGTAATGGCAACACACATAAATGCCAGCATCTTAACTACTACATTTGCCTACAATATGCTTATTTTAGTTGTTAGATTATAATCAAATCATCCATTCCTATAAGATGAATTAGAACTGTGGTAGGTACCAGCATTGAAAATCCATGTGAAAATCCAATTAGGTTAGTTTATCAGCAACATACCTAATTTACTTATTGATGTAGAGTGAGAAGATCCTTCCAATTGCATTGCCTCAGTAATATTTCTTAAAACTTATAAGACACTAGCTGACCCGCCGCGACTCTGTTCGCGTGTTGTCTTACGCTATTAACCTTCCTCTTGAATCACTCTATTTTTGAAAACCACATTAAATTCTATTGCGTAGTTTTGATCGATTCATTTATTCATACAAACAGAGCCCCAGACAGCGGGAAGTGACTTTGTTTTATACTATGTATAGATAAGTACACTTTGTACATGCATTCCTAGTTTGGAACCCATACTTTGCTATTTTCGTTGCCATCTTGTTTGGGCTAGAGAAACTACAAAGATAAATTTTGCATTCTTCACATGGGCTATATGCTATGAATGACTAGAATAATGTTACCTAAATATTATTAAACAAAATATTTTCCCTCGCCATGAGAGCGTCAGTTAGCATGGCAACATGGCTGCAGTGGGGTTTGAACCCGATACCTCTTGCTTATGAGTTGGATACCTTAACAATCAGCCACCAATGCTCCTTCCTCCTCCATTTCCTGCAATTGATTAATGATAATTAAATCTGTCCATTTCAATTTGGTGTTTATACACCAAATAGACTTGTGATTTTTCTAACACTTACTAAAAATAATCTTGTTCTTATTTTTCACAAGTACCAATATGTACAAGTATCTGCACAGTGAATCGTATTTTCTTCTAATATGTCAAAACCCATTGTTAGTATAGATATTTCAACTCAGTTGTGCGCAAATATCTATACTATCTTACTTATTTATTGTCATATATGTAAGTATCTCCTATATGTGGAAACCTCCTTGCAGCTGTTTCAGATTTAGCTTTACAAACTTTTGACACTTATTTCACCTGTCCCTATTGAATTAGATTTTTCCATTACTATCATACATACATACTTACACCACTTACTAAACAGTTCTATGTAAAAATAATAAGTAAATAAATATTAAATGAAGAATGCTCAGTGTTCTAGGATTTGGTCAGTAAATGATCAGTTTAGTAAGGGGTTTGGATCAATAAAATCAGTATTTTTGATCATGGGATTTGTTTCCACCTTGCTTCTACAACTTATTCTGTGTATCTCTCTCAAATGATTCCATGACAAACCTTATGTTAAAACTGACAACAAGCACAAATTACTTCTCCCTTGTCTCAAAATATCTGCTCTGCCCCTTAGCTTCCCGACCGCTTTCCATCTAAACTGATGGAAAATCTACAAAAGAGAGACCTCTTCTATAATAACATGTAATTTTTCATAGTGGTGCTGTGTAACCATGCCATAACGTTCAACTTAGAAATCTTTTTATTGTCGTGGATAATAAATAACCTTTATTTGACTTTAGCATTGCACCTTGACCCAGACATTGGTATCTACCCAGTGACCTTGTCATTTGTATGTATCTTACAGTCTTGACAGTAATGATTGATAAATCAAAGTAAAGTGGATGGTTACAAACTTCTTTACCACTTCAGTAACTGTGTATAATACTGAACTGGTATAGTAAACTTAATAATGTTCAGATGACACCATGACCTGTGCATTTAATATGCTAATATATTTTATTCATAATGTGCATTTTAGTTTGTCAAAGCAGTAATGTCTTTGTTTATCATTTCCTTTTGAATAATAATTTTAGGCATTTTTATTACAAAAGTCTGACTTAAAATGTATGTAGAATAACATTGGACATTTTAAAATTTTGCTAATGACAAGTCCCACCTTAATATCTATATCTCATTTAGTATTTTATTTCTTTTTATAGTCCTTAGTAGTAGTGTAGTTTTGTGTGTCCTACACACCCTTTCCGGGGTAGGTAGAGATCTTATTATTCCAATTACTACAGCTCCTTCACCAAGTTCTTCATACATGCTCATCAGTGGTCTCTTGAGCTGATCGTTACTAAAATAACATTACTTTTATAGCACTTTTATAGACAGCTACAAGTCTACAAGGCGTATAGTATCACAATTTCACCAACCCCCGCCTGAAAAGCATTTTCTATTGAGCGGCCGAGCCGTTAAGGTATCCCGACTCGTAAGCGAGAGATACCGGGTTCCAATCCCTCTGCGGGCATGTACCAATGACTCTTTTATCATGGTCTCTGGATTATGGTCAAGGCGGACCCCGGGCCCTCGTGCACGAAAGCACAACTGGGACATTAACGCCAAGATGACGAAATTTTCTGTTGAATGCTTTCGATACTGCAATGTCCAACATGCCTGATAGTGCCGATAGTTTCAAGAATACACTACACAAAGTATTAACTTTTCAACTTGCCAATCAAGTATGTTGAATATGGTAAAACCTTTTACTAATGTGGAAGTACAGCAATGGATGGCTATGGGCTTTTTCATGGTTCACATTGTAAGACACGGTCTCCTCATCCAGCACTGACTGTACAAAAATTATTTGTTTGTTATTTGTTATTTTCTTTATTTTGTTTTCTTTTATTAAAAAGGGTTGTTCATAACAGTAAGTAGGTAAGTAGCACTGAGAAAAATAATACTTAGTAGTTTAATTAACTGACACGTTATCGATATATTTATAATAGGTGTAAAATTCATTCTGACACAAAGTACAATTGTGGACTTAATATCAAATGGCTGTTGTTATATTGTTGATAGTGCTGCAAAATACAATAATTCTCAGGAATGCCTATCACCGTTGAATAGTCGTTTTTATGCATATCTATTACACCTAAAAAATTAACCGTATTTGTTATAAATATCATCAATATGACGATATATTTGACGAAGGTCTAATGTCATGGGTGCATTGCGAGTTACGTAGATGCGGATTGACATGCCTAGTCACGTCCCGCTAGACGAAGCAATTAATTGTAATTGACATTTGACAGTCACCCAACATCATGCGCGTCGATGGCGGAGATCATGTCGGTGCTGTTCTTCAACACCATGCGCTACAAAATCTCAGCACCAAGGGACGCGTCCGCAGACAGATTCATCCTGTCCAAGGTATTAGTTTGAATTGACTGTTATGGTAATACTGAGACCACACCTATGTTTCACACACGTTCTAGTAAGCGATTAGAGTCCAATACATAGTTCAAAATTGTTGAAAAATGTTGTTACTAAATAAATATTTATAAAACCCAAATAAATAAAGAAACGAGAAGATCAAATCGAAAACTATACTGCATGATTTATTACCTTCAGGATTATTGTCACGAAACTATATAAGTAAATAAACTGTCTGTCAGCAAGCTTGCCCCATCCAGGCAAACTCCTCCTAACCTGCCCAGATGCCAGCAACAGTCTGATGCTGAAGGGAATCCGCTAAAACCGTCGATTGTTAACACTACGTTTGTGCAGGGCCACGCCGCCCCCATCCTCTACGCCGCCTGGGCCGAGGCGGGTCTTTTCCCCGTCGACGATCTGAAGAACTTGCGTAAACTGGAGTCTGATCTCGAGGGCCACCCAACGCCACGCCTCAACTTCGTGGACGTCGGCACCGGCTCGCTCGGCCAGGGCTTGGCTGTGGCCGCCGGTATGGCCTACGTAGGCAAATACTTTGACCAGGCACCTTACAGGTAAATATATAAAGAACTGCCTTTTGCCTCTGATATAATCTAAGGTAGGTTCAGACTAATAATTGCACTTTATTTTCAGAGTATACTGCTTAGTTGGAGATGGAGAAGCTGCGGAAGGCAGCATCTGGGAATCCCTTCACTTCGCTAGCCACTACAAACTAGACAATTTGGTGGTCATCTTCGACGTTAACCGCCTTGGACAGTCAGAGCCTACTTCTCTGCAGCATCAGGTGTGAATCAATAGAAACAGCATATGTCATACTTATTTTGTTAAGGTTAAATTCTTCGCTTGCACTGTTTATATGCTAAAACTCAAACCAATAGAATGATCTGTTTCAACGTGATGGCAAGGGCATTCTTATAATTCTGATATCAAACAGTCTGATGATTCAATATCGGGCAGTAGCTAATCATATTACGTAATTACTTGCATAATAAAACGTTAAATCACCGCTAGGTAAATGTTTGACATACAAACATGTTGTGCAATACGAAATCACTGTATTGTCCTGAGATAAGATTACATTCAAGTTTGTTGTTCATTAACTATTTTCACCACACTTCGATAACCTATCCAACCAACAATTTCCAGCTCGCATTTCTCGATAACCTATTCAAATATGGATTGGTATTGTAACTTCCTACATCTTGTATGTTGCATTATATTTATGTTTATTTTGTCCCTTAGTTGAACGTGTACGACTCCCGTCTCAAGTCCTTCGGCCTCCACTCTCTGGTTGTAGACGGCCACGACATTTCTGAGCTCGTGAAAGCCTTCGATGAGGCATCCTCGACGCAAGGCAAGCCAACTGCTATCGTCGCTAAGACCTTCAAAGGCAAAGGCTTCCCCGGAATCGAGGATTTGGAGAACTGGCACGGCAAGGCCCTCGGCAGTGACGGCGAGAAGATCATCAAGGTTTGTTGTCTGGCAGTTTGAAAACTTTATAAAATAACATATTAGCAATATATCAAATCAATACATATAATTTACAATCAATACATGTGAGTTATTCGTAAGAGAGGACGACAAAAACGTAGTAGACCGAAAGCTACGTCTTTTAAACACGTTTACTCTTCCACAGCACCTGCAAACCCTGATCAAGGACAACAATGTGACACTGAAGGCCAAGCCTCCCCTAGCCGAGGCCCCCAAAGTGCACATCGCTGACATCACCCTGTCCTCCCCGCCGGCGTACAAACAAGGCGAGCTGGTCGCGACGCGCCTCGCCTATGGCACTGCTCTCAAGAAAATCGCCGACACCAATCTGCGGTTAGTAGAGAGAGATTTTACTTATATAACAAACATGTGTCAGTCGTAAGACGTTTTCAGCGACTTGCGCAACTTTGGCCGACCTCTTTTCGTAGCAAGCATCATAGCAGGATAGTTTTCAAATTAATTTATTTATGTGACGCGTATTTATACGATTTTTGGAGTTATTATGCATTTAATAGTATAAAAATATGTACTCGTAAGTGACACAATTTTCTCCAAAGCGTTTGGATCATTTTTTAATTATTTACTAATGAGTTAATTTTCTATTTCAGTGTGATTGCTCTCGATGGTGACACAAAGAACTCGACCTTCAGTGACAAGCTGCGCAACGCCTATCCGGACAGGTAAGATAAGTTTACAATTTTTAATAGCAAGTACGAATTATAAAGAGCACTGGATATTTTTAAACGAATTGCAAAGTAAATTTTGCAATTGGTCTCATCCAGTGCAAGAACAATATTGTTTGTCGTACTCGCGTGACCGCTATCGGTCGACGAGGGCAGTAACATTCATACAATTTTTATTATAGTGTATTTGACATTTTGTCACGTCAAAACCGCAGACAAGAAAATGTGATTACGACTTGATTGGCAGCAGAATAAAAAAAATTGTGGTACCTATGCAATAAAGGCGAGCTACTCAGGCTTAAGCCAGCCTGTCAAGTAAAAGTTGGAGGGGGGCACGGAAACAAGAAAATAAATCTGAGAGATGTGACTACTTTGTATAGCCTTCTATGTCCAAGTATGCAGAGTACCAAGGAGGTTGTACAACACTGGTAGTAACTGGTCAATGAGTGCTTTCGAGGTTCCAAAATCCACCAGATAGGTCTGATGTCAACATGAAGCTCTGTCATTGGCTGGAATGGATTAGTCATTTTACAGCGATTTCTGTCAATAGCAGGCATGATGATGATGATGAGCGCTATTTAGTGGATTTAGAAACCGCGTTACATAATCCCTTGTACACTGTTTCGTGTACAAACCGGCCTGCGCTTACAAAACTGTGGTGTAGCTTGTGCATGTGGTAGGCCCATTACGCCTCAGCGCCATTTAGTGTATTTAGAAATCGCGTATCGAAATCCTTCGTATAACAAACATCTTATTATAACTTTTATCCCACACCAGGTACATAGAATGCTTCATCGCGGAACAGAACCTGGTGGGCGTGGCGACGGGCGTCGCGTGCCGCGACCGCGCCGTCGTGTTCGCATCCACGTTCGCCGCGTTCTTTACCAGGACCTTCGACCAGGTATGGAGGCGTGCTAGCTTGTTGGAGGATAGTAAGGGCTTGTTTTAGTTGTTACGTGTGTTTTTGCACGTTGTAGAATTCAAATTTTCTTAATGAGTAAGAAGGATCTCCAGTGTCGTATTCACGATGCTCATTGACACGTCATTTGACGACAGTACACTGCTGTCGACTGACGCGCCCACTAGTGGTCTATGTGCACGAGACTAGGCTCGTACACTAATTCCTTTTTATACGACAAGGACAGGAAAGTAGGAAGGGAACACACTGTTGCATTATTGGCAGCTCCAGCGCAGGAGCACACCCATGCCGACAATGGTGACCGTGTCCGACAAGGCCATACAGGGCCGTACGGTGTCCGACAATCCCACCCTGACCGCAATCAACGCAGAACAAGCGCTCCTTAATAAGGAGCGCTTGCACTATACAAAGAGTCATTAAAATACATAAATTCATTCTACATTGAGTCACACTTTCTTCTCGTAGGGACAGACAGAGACTACATTATTCCACTTCCTACGATCCTGACAAATCTTTTTCTAATCTAATTATAATTATATTATTCAAACTTGTACCGACACACAACATCCTCAACATTGTCCAGATCCGCATGGGTGCCATCAGCCAGTCGAACATCAATCTGGTCGGCTCCCACTGCGGCGTGAGCATCGGTGAGGACGGCCCCTCGCAGATGGGACTGGAGGACCTCGCGTTGTTCCGCTCCGTGCCCACCGCCACTGTGTTCTATCCGTCGTGAGTATCTGGGTCAGCAACGAGGTCGATCGCTTGGTAGTGATTCTATTGTGATCGGAACTTGTCGGTTGCGTTCAGCCAGCGCTGGTAGTACTGCGAAGCTGGCGAAACTCGCCGACAGTCGTAATAGTCTCTGCTAAAGCGACGGTGCGATTGGCATCTTGGCTAGACCCACTGACTGGACTAGATATGTAACTATCCGTCTACTAGTAGCCCAGTATACGGTACGCTTTGTAGAATATATCTCAATATATAGTGTGAAATACAGTGTGTCTCCTGATGAAAATTGCTATAGGAAAGTCGTAGATACTTACTTATCGTTTCAATAATGCACACAGGAGCCAGGCATCAAGAGGTTTCCGTTCAAATCTATGGACTAATGTCTGCAAACTTTTCATTTTATTAGGTTTTATATCATGTTATTTACTTTTAAAAGCCTAGTTTCATCGAGATGGTTCTTAATTTATTTCGTTTCATTTAAACCGGTTAAATCGTCTAGTAAATGTTGAAGTACATGTATACCTGGTCGGGAGTTGTCCGTAAATTTTCTGTAGTTTTGGTCAGGTTGTTGGGAATAGCTATTTATTCTTGTATTATTTCATCTGTACAGTGACGCAGTGTCAACCGAGCGCGCAGTCGAGTTGGCCGCCAACACCAAGGGCATCTGTTACATCCGCACCTCCCGCCCCAACACCTCCATGCTCTACCCGAATGACGAAGTGTTCAAGGTATGAGATTTAATCATCGATGAGGTAGGAAAGTAGTCGAGTTGACGTACAGATGCAGCGTCGGTAGGCCCCTCGTAGGATGGACCGAAGACCTGGAACCGCATTTTTTAAACAGCTCACATCCACGCGTGCGCTCTTTCACACTCGTTGTAAGTTCTTGGAGATAGAAAAGTCAATCATGAGAAGGCGAGGGCTCGCGTGGATGCGATTTCAAAAATAGCGACCCTGGTAAAGGTCGCAGGTACCAGCTGGATGCGGATAGCACACCGCCATTCGTGGAGGTATCTAGAGGAGGCCTGTCTCTGCAGTGAGCGTCTTTCAACTGACAAAGTGATAATGAACGCAATAAGGTTCTTCTGGAATAGTGAATGCAATTTAAAGACCACAAACTAGTCACAAATAATCATACATATATTTTCTTATTTACCTACGCTTACTTTCAACTGGTCCAGAATGTCCATTGTCCATTATAATCTGTAACTCAACCGAGAATAAGTTATTGAGCACCGGGATGTATTGCATAAAAAGCAGTGTTAATTTTGCATTTTATCTCATCCAGTGCAGGAACAATAGTGATTGTCGTACTCACGCTACCGCCGTCGGTCGACGATGGGAGTAGCATTCACACAACTTTTATTTATGAGTAACCTTATGTAACCATTAATTTCATAACTTTTGTTATATGATAACTTCGTATTTCATCAGGTGGGCCAAGCCAAAGTGGTGCGCGAATCGCCCAAGGACAAGGTGCTGCTAATCGGCGCAGGAATCACCCTGCACGAGGCCATCGCTGCCGCTGAAAAGCTGAAAGCTGAAGGCAAGTTTCAAGTCACATACATACCGATCCCCAAAACCCTCATAGCTCGAACTATTAACTTACACTTCTCGCAAATCTCGTATGTTTTAGTAAGAGTTTCTTTTGCGTGTTATCGCACTGGTACCATTGTGTACGGAATGCAATATAAATGTGTATTTCGTTCAGACCAGTGCAAGAAAGAAGTTGTTTGTCGTACTCACGCGGCCGCAGTCGGCCAACGAAGGCAGTAGCATTTATACATTTATTTTGTACCGAAATCTCATTTTTTGTACTCTTATTCTGTTATTTAGCATACAGTCATTTTCATTGCTCTAAAAAAACTCAGGATAATCGAGCGAGCTTGAGGAGTTCGTCAAGATGGGTACCACCGCCTTATCTATTTCAGCCGCCAGACAACAATGCTTTTCATTGTTGCGTTCTGCTTTGTAGGATAGCGTAGCTATGCTCAGGGCAGTACACTACGCCATGAGAGGCATCATCACAGTGACATCGCGCTATCTGATTTGCTATAAATTATATCTGAACCTAGCTTATACTCCTTGAAAGAGATTAAATTATCCTTTTTGTCCAGGTGTCGACGCCCGTGTCCTGGACCCGTTCACCGTGAAGCCCCTAGACGAGGCTGCGGTGGTCAAGAACGCGCTCGCTGCTCAGGGCAGGGTCGTGGTTGTTGAGGATCATTACCAAGCCGGTAAGATTCCATACGTTTCAATTTAAAGGTAGCACTTTTTGTAGTAGCTATAGGTTACTATGGCCGGCAAGAGCCAGTTGGGGCGCAAATATTCTACGAGTGGCGACGATGTACTTGTAATTGCAGTGCTGGACGGCCTCCCGCGAGATGGACAGATCACCTTGTAAAGGTAGTAGGAAGTCGATGAAAGAGGCTTAAAGCCAATTTTTGTGGTAGGCGTGGGGGAAGATGGGCGCCTTGCGATTGTGTGTTTCATATGCTATGTTATGCTTACCATCTGGCTGGCCGTCGCTATTTAGGTTTCCTTTTTAGTGTGAGTAGATTTTCGAGGGCCAGAATTTTGCTTTGCTATACTGTTGTAGTATTTAAAATGCACTGGTATAACTTACACATGATTCGTTAAATATGCATTTTGATTAAACCATTGCATGAGTAAAATTGTTTATCGTACTCGCGTGACCGCTGTCGGTCGATGTGGGCAGTAGCATTCAAACATTTTGTTTTCTGTTTCTGTTGTACTCGTGTGATATAAATATCTTGTCTCATCCACACGGAAAATGTTTCATCGGTCGTCGCAAACTGTATATAGTGATCAGTGCAACCGGTTTTGAGATTATATAAAATTATTTATTTATTATTAACTAGTGGACCCGGTGTGACTTCGTTTGCGTACCCCAACCTATCGGTTTTTTTTTCTTGCTTATAAACCTTCCTCTTGAATAACGCTATCTATTGTTTAAAACCACATTTTAATCCGTTGCGTAGTTTTAAAGATATAAGCGTATATAGATACACATACATAGGAACATAGGGACGGACGGCGGAAAGCGACTTTGTTTTATAGCGACTATGTAAAGATAATTTTAGTTTTTTATCTTATTTAAATATTTTGTTTCAACTTCTACGCAGTTCTGTTTGCAACATAACTCAATACTACAAGCTGCGAGATATCGTCAAACGCACTCCATTTTTTAAGACTAGGTAATAGAAGCTTGACAACAGCTAATTGTACGTCCTCCACAGGTGGCCTTGGCGAGGCGGTGCTCTCGGCTCTGGCTCTCACCCGTGACGTCGTTGTGAAGCACATCTACGTCCGCGAGGTGCCCCGTTCAGGGCCTCCCGCCGCACTCCTCGACAAGTACGGCCTGTCGGCCCCGCACATCGTGACTGCTGCTAAGACACTGCTCAAAGCCTAAACACCCACCTGTAACAGCATCTACCAACACCACGCAGGAGAAATCTGTTGATTCTCGATATAATCGAAAGTGCCAATGAATTCGATCAATCTGATGACCTAATGTAGGCGTTTGTAGATGCCATCTCAGCACAGTGGGGCAGACAATTTTGCGTACGTACATTAAGAGTGCAGTTTTTGCTCGTTTTTTTATTATACTTATTGTTATACTTTATATTATATCACAAATACGCCAACGCAACTTGAACGCCATAGAACATTCCTAGTTTTCGTGCGAACATTCCCGGCCGCCTCTATGGTTTCGTTGTCGAGATGGGCCAATCCTATGTAGCTTGTAAGTGAAATGTTATAGATTGTTTTTCGGTCTAACCGCTAAATTATGGATAATGATAATCGATGTAAGCGAACTATTATGACTAACTAACATATAAATCATGATCAAGCATGGTTGTAAGAGAAAATGAAATCTATATTGTTATATTTTTTATCATTATAATACAACAGTGCCTTTACATTCTATTGAAGAGCGACGCACAAGGTGTTTTGAGACTTAACGGTTTTGGTAAGAATTTATACGATGGATCTAATGTAGTTTACATATTTAATGTATTAGAATTAAGAAATTTATTCTTATTTACGAACGGTTTACTATGATTGTTTGCTTTCCATTTTTACATGTTGGGCTTCCTTTTGTGATCGGTTGTTGAAATCATAAACATTATTGATTTGGTTAAAAGTTTAATACATTCCTGTTGATTGCATTTTGTTTACTAAATAAAAACATTAAACAATACAAAAAGTTTTATTTTCAAAACAATTATTTATTAATTATACCTTTTAATCTTTACTGTGTCTATTAATATCAACAACGTAACTTACAGACTAATGACTAGAAATACTCTGTAATATCAATATGTACAAATTCACTAAGTAAAATTAGGTTTCTTTAAGTACAGACTAAAGACTACGTTAGAGGTGTCTAATGACTAGTTAGTAATTTTAACTGTAATCTAATAAGCCGGCCATAACTTAACAGGTGAATAAATGTCTTATACAACAATACCTGCAAGCGTTTCTAACGTATGTACTTTTAAAATTTCAAATACTTTTTGGCTTTACCTTATAGCGTCTTATAAATCTACTTCAACCACACATTATTTTTACAATTAAATTTTTATAAAAGCAGGTGATAAACAATTACATAAATAATATACATAACTAGGTATCGACAACATACCTTGGACGGAGCGATGAACCAAAACAACACAGTTCCAACATTTGTTTTTAATATCACTATTTTGAATTGAAGACAATAATATAAATGCATAAATCAGCCACTGCAATGTTGGCACTCGTTACTTCATTACAGTCATCTTTGGCCTATTGTGGTTCGGGTGTCGGTAGTGGTAGGTCACCCCCACTCTCCGGCGGCGGCGCGGGCGGCGGGCGCGGCCTTCTCCGCCGCCGCCTCCTCAGCCGCGCGCTCGTCCAGCTCCCCCGGCAGGTAGTCCTTCCAACTCCGGAACAGGTAGCGCGTGAACTTCCTCAACTGCCGAAACTTACAGTACGTCGCACCCTCCGCCGACTGAAGCTGCTGAGTCTGAATCAGAAACCCCTTCTCCTTAAACGTCTGCTCCAGCTTCTCGCGCTGCAAACTCTTCCTTGACTTCCTCTTCTTCTTACTCAAATCCTCCTTACTCGACGACGATCCCTGCCCATCCAGCTTCGGTGTCGACACCGACGCCTCTATCGACGATTCTGAACTCCTACTCGTATTCGGCTCCCTTTGCAGATATTCGTGACCCTTGCTGGCTTTGTTCCCGGTGCCGCTGTAGTACCTGAAGTTGCCACCGGAATCTACAGATAACATTTTCTTTTCTTGTAAGGAGGGTTTCGAACCGCCGGTGAATTTGAACTTGCAAATACTCACCTCGGTTGTCGGTGTCGTGGAGTTGGTTTTAACGGGCATCGGAGGAATGAATATAGCTGAGCGTTTCCTTTTCACGGGCCCTTGCACGGGGTTGGGTGAAGCCCTCTTCATTTTCGAGGGATCAGGGGTTTGTTTAGCTTCCTCCGCTTGCTTCATTACTTTAGGATCGAGCAGCTCTGTTATTTGTTTTAAAACGAGTTTATTTTTACTTTCATCTAATGAAGGCGAATTGGGTTCAGTCAGACTTTCGCTTACGCTGTTCGGTGTCGAAAGTACTCTGTCTTGATCTTCAGCTGCTAATGGCAGTTGGCCGGCTGCCGCTAAACGTTGATAGTACAGCAACTGGGTTTGGAGTGCTAGAGGATGCATGTATATCCCAGCGTTGGGCCAGTAAACGTAACCCGGGAATTTGCCGTCTGCGTCAGGGCTCGCAGTCGACTGCGCAGGCTCCGACAAAGCTGGTGAAATGTTTCTTGTGTGCCGTGATAGATCCGGTGAACTGCTTGCCGTGGGTATGTTTGTGTTTCTCTGTATGACGGATATGGCGTTCGGCTGCTCATTTCTAATACTCTCAGTATCTAAATGATCCGTTTCTACCTCAGCCTTGACTTCGGGCAATGACGAGTAGATGTTACCGAATTTCTTTTGGATCTGTATCTTTAGATCGTGGAGATCTCTAATGCACAGATTGAGGGGTTCGTCGTCGCTGTGGAGAGGCCCGGCGATCGTTACGGGCGCTGCGGGCATCGGGTCATCGGGGTTGGTCAACCTCGGCGGCGACAGTGTTTCTAGCCTTCGCTTATTTTCTTGGGATAGTTTTCTCTCTAGTAAACTAGTTATTATTTTATTTTGCAAGTCTGTCTTAGGTGTGCTCACTGGAGTGTCCCCTCGAAAAGGAGGGCACATGCTCAATTGGCTGCGTTCCTGGGCTGGAGGAGGTTGGCCTGGAACGACGGTGCCGTAGTTTTCGTAAATCAAATGGCATATGTCTGCTTTCTTTGGTTTTCGGCCTCTTCGTGGCTTTGAATTGTTCAAAGTCATTTCTCCCATGTATGGCAAGTCTTCGTAAGTGACTATTTTGCTTGGCGCTATGGCAGGGTTTTTCTTCTTCCTCTCTTCAGTTTTGTGCGGTTTGGTCGCCATGTTGAGGGCGGGCGGGGGCTGCGGCGGCGCTAGAGTCCCCGGCTCATGTTGTATGCCAGCTAGCCGCTGTGCCCAGATCTTGAATGTTTCGTTTGTAAAGTTGTTGATATCGAAATTTTGTTCTGTCTTGGGCTTCTCAGATGGTTTTGGCTTGGGCGGGACTTGTTTGGCGTTGGCCTTCTGCAAACTCTGCTCGTAATGATCGAGATACTCCTGTGGCAGGGCCTGATGATGGAACTTAAGTTTCCATCGGTTCTTTTGTCTGTTTCGGGCGTGCTTTGGTTTAGGCGGTTCTGCTTTTTCAGTGCGTTCCTTACTCGTGGAGAGCAACTGCTGCCGCAACAATTCTTTGTTCTCGGAAGTCCTGAAATAATTAAGGAATTGTTAGTTTTCGGAACTTATCTACTTTCTAATTAACTATGTATAACATATTACAAAATTCGTCAACTAACATCGGTGTAAACACATTACATGTCTTTTTTTACCGGATCATTATAAATACGAACACTGTCAAGCCAAAAAATAGTTTCTTTTCAAAGGCTACGGCCAAGTATACAGTTACATAAAGCCCGAAAAGAATGTGCTTATGCCATCAGTGCCGCACACTGACTGCACGCGCGCCGCAATGAAATAGTAGTTTATGCAACTCGCATATAAAAGGGGGTTTTAAAACATGAGTGTTCCCGCTAAAAAGTATAATTTTTTTTTCTTCTTGTTATTATTTTTGTGAATGATTTTTTCCTGTTTGAAGCAAATAAATACATAATATATTGCAGCAAAGTAGAGAAAATTATAGTCTAAATATAGAAATTAAAGTAGAGAAAACTATAAAATTATAGTAGTAGATAAACCGACACTCTAAAACATGAATACCCCCTTTTATATGACAGTTGCATAAAACTACTCTTATATTATATCTGTAATAAAAATAGTATGGGAAATGCTATATCATCTAGTAATTTTTTATGTTTTATAGGCTGGCTTGAAAATAGTTTATCCTTAAACAACTGTTTTCGACTATGTAATTGGAACATTAGAAGAAGATACAGAGAAGACTCTGTATAACGAAAAACTTGCGAAAATATTTACGTTCAATTCAAGGTAAAGAAAACTACGTCAGCAGTAACATGGGTTTGTATTTAATTTTCAAAATTCCCTACGAAAATGCGTTAATAATAAATAATAAATAAATATTCGTGGACAAATTTACACAGCGCCATCTAGCCCCAAACTAAGCAAAGCTTGTGCTATGGGTGCTAGATAACTGATAAACTACTTAAATACTTTTTAAATACATAGAACACCCAGACCCGTAACAGAAATTAAAATTCATCATTTCAATTTCTGCCCGGCCGGGAATCGAACCCGGGACCTCTTGCGTGGCAGACCAGCATGTTGACCACTGAACCACTCAGGTCGTCAAATAACCAAGTACTATAACCAAGGACCCTCAAAATACTAAACAAGTTTGAGGACAACATACATTTGAATAGTAGTATGTTGAGGATCCTTCTCCTTACAATGGGCCCTACAGACGATGCCTTATTTAACGTTTATTTCAACAGGAAGTACAAAAACGATAATATCGATAGGAAAAATATTCCTGAAGAAAAAACTGACGCTACCAGCATCGTCACGGTACAACTATATTGGTACCTATCGAACAATATCACTTTAATGGAATTGTCATTTTAACGGAATCATCGGTATTGCCTGTCTTAAATTTTTTTAATACTTAATGATAATTATTAAAGTGAAATATCATAAAAGAAAAAACAGAGTTTACATTTACTATAAAGTCCAATTGGCACAAGTTACGATGCGCTAGGGACTAGGTAGGTGTCAATACAGACGACTTATCAACCTATAATAATTTCTTAAAATTGCATTATTGATAGTGCAATGGTTTTTTTCTTTAATCTGATATGCAATGACTGCCCTCAGATCACATCGTTGTAGCTAAGCGTATTTACCGTATGGCTAGGGAATGGAACACATTGCTTGCGAATGTGTTCCTTGATCATTCCCTGATTTTAATCTAGATGTCTTCAAATCTACAGACTGTTCCTAGATAGGCATTCTCCATCTTCGGCCGCATGGTCTTTTACCACCAGATGAGATGGCGGTCAAAGCCTGGCTAGTCCAATAAAAAGAAGAAATTGATAGAGACAGTTTGTGTACTCGTATTGTTGAGTTTGTAGCTTTTATCAAAAACGGTTTAACCCGGTAAGTAGTTACTAGGTATACGATAAGTAGCTAATTCCTTTTAAATAAGATCTTCAACACTATAGTCATGTGTTAGTGTTACGTATGGTGAAAATGTGTGCATTGTTTACCTGTTTGGCGTGTGGGGGGGCAGGGGCGCGGGCGCGGGCGCGGCGAGCGGCGCGGGGCACACGTCGCCGCACGCCGCGCGGCGCATCACTTCTGGAACAAAACAACACTCGTTTCAACAACATCGACTTTTAAGTATACCAGATGCCACTAGAATAAGGAACTAACGAAACCGAACATTGAACTGTAGCGCTGGAAACGTTACGTAATTTTCTGAAGGGATTGATCGGAGGCACATGCAATGACCCATTTTATATATTTGCTGCATAAATATTTATATTTATCTTTTTCCTTCCGATTGCCTAACGTATTCGCAAAAGATCTGAAACCCGAGCGGCTCGAGTGCGGCCCGAAATACCCGCGGACGCCGCGAAAGGCGCGCGCGCGCAACTTGCTGAAATAAAAGACGGTACCAATTTCGCAATACGGCTTCTACCGTTACCGAAATGCGAATCACTCTATTAACCCGCAGTATATTCATTTTATTTAAAAAGCTTTATTAGCATGACAATTGAAAGAAATGTGTATCAATAAAATATAATATCGAATCATTATTCGCATTAATTCAAACGTAAATATAGAGACAGCCATCACAATAAACAGTCCGTAAATAAATAACTCTCTATTGGCTTTTCTCGATATAGAAACCAGAACAGTTACGTAAAATAATCCACCCATAACAGATAGGCATTCGAGTTGGTTTTGGTTCTGTTTTGTTGTAAAATCGCAATAAATAATGCCGCGTTGTGTCGTCCTACGCAGGCCTTATGATTCATACACTACCGCACACGACTCTGTTCTTCGCGTACCCTAGATGGACACTATTAACGTGCCATTTATGTCATTTATCTATCTCAAATATAATAGCTTCGTCGTATTTGTATCAAAAGAACTGTTTACCATATAGTTGGCACCATCAATTAGTAGTTATTGCAAATCAGGAAGTTCGGCAATACTCCGTTCATTAACCATACTGACCAATGTTTATGTTCATAAAAAATAACGTTTGAAAAACCGAAAGTTTTATCTTAAACCTGGTGAACTTGTTAATTGAAATACCTCGCTTCGCAAAATAATTTCGCAATGTTTACATTTTAATATTCAGAAGATAAGAAACCACGTTTATATCTGCCGGTAGCGACGGTCGCCGCTTTTCATGACACATTATTCTCAGAGTCGCTGTTCTCGCTTTGGCGGTTAAAAATAAATTGTAAAATTTCGCTTTGCTATCAGCAATGTTAGGTTACCGCGATGAATTAGTTGTCGTACGATTCGAAGTCGGACGTTCTACCAATAGAAACTAAAAGGATACTTATAGTGATATAAAGCGTGCCCGGTGAATGGTATTCCTCATAGCGGTGGGTACTATCATGATGATCTAATTTCTGCGTGTTACGCTGCTCCAGTGACGTGTCGCAGCGGCCGCGGCCGTGGCTCTCTGCCAAACGGCGTCTGCGCCGGTCATGACGTCATCACCACTACCACGGGTGATAGGAACGTTATCACCACAATTTCCTAATACCCCCATTGCACCTTCCCCATTACTTTCCAAACTCAATATCGGCCGGCGCAGCAACGTATGCGAGCCAGAATCACGCAAGCTACAAATTTATTTTTGTGCCATCCGTATTTTCGGCTTGTAACAGTTCCCAAAATAGAGCATTACTCCTCCACTGACACAGTGGCTATTCTACTGGATATAGTATTATTTTTTATATTTGCAAGATCCGCTATCGACTATATTGCTTCATAATATCGACGTTGGTTGGATGTTACTTGAAGGCTATACCTACTCTACGTTTTAGGCCTGATACATGTGTTTTATTTTCAACTCCTATAGTTATTTCCTATGTTCCTTAAATATTAATTGATTTAGAGCGTATGACGCACGTAACACTTCGAAGTTATTTAGTAGCGGGCTTATCAATTGACCCTTGCATTTTCAACCAAAGGGGTTATCGGTACGGCAGTACTTCGTAGCTATACGTACCTCGCGAAGATAGCTGCGTTGACAGTATTATATTTAATTATTTATATATGGCTATCAACTGGACTAAATTAACTTAAACGCACTACTATTGTTTACAAACAGTTACAAATAAACCTACAATGTTCTAACAACACAGATCAATACGTAAATGTGGAATTTTCGCGATCAAACGTTAATAATTTTTAATCAAATAAGATAAGAATCCGAATCATCTTTGTAAAATTTCATCCCAAGTCATGTTTCTTCGTTGAGTAAGGTTAGGTACATCCAAATATTCAAACTATCGCATCCTAATGGGTTATTAATGTGAAAGTTTGTGTTTTAATGTTTCTTACCGTATCACGCTTATACTACTATATGGATTACTACTAAATGGATTTTATTAAATTTTGCAGTGTTGGGTCTACCTATACCCAGAACAACACATAGCCTTTAGTTTATCCCGAAATGCAATGTGGTTCTTGCGGTTCAAGCGACTTTTACGCTGAAAAAGTTGCGAAGCAAAAGTAAAGAGGAAGTAATGCTTCCTTGTCCCTATAAGATACCTAACGAGTTTGTTGATAAAGCATTCATTTCGTGCCTCCTGGCCTAAACGCTAGTTAAACGATCCCTTTGTTGTCCCTAGTTATTTGACGTCTGATAAGAGATTAATTAATCCTCTTTCAATATATAATATTTGAGTTTGAGTATTGAGTGAGAGCCGAGTGCCCCAATGACACATTAGCTCACATGTTGTGCTAACAAAAATCACCTCCAACATTGTTTGGACAACGGTAGTGGCCGATTCGTAGCACAGTTTTAAGAATATTTCGCATTTAAAGTGACAACTTCACGCCCGCCTTATAGGGGCAATTAGCCGCTATGCACGTAGCTTTCATGAAGCAACAAGATGTACAAACGATTTGACAACTTGTGCACACATGACACACATGTTGTTATAATAAACACCGCGCTTTCTATCAGCGGGGCCGAGACGATGAACGGGAAGGGACACTTCTTGTACTTGTTGACGTTGACTGTATGCGGATAACACAATTCAAGGGAGTCGTCAAATCCTCAACTTGCAGACATACCGGAACGTCGCGGATTATCCGTACAAATATTGCCTTAAGCCGCCTATGAAACTAATGTTACCGGTTGTTTTCCAATAAGAATTTCCTCTTTTCACGAAACTAGTCATGAGGAAAACATTAAGACATTACCAAATGTAAACAACTTTTTCCTTTAACACGCGATAGTGAAATGTAGAGACAATAACACTTCAATGTTACCACTAAATTGTTGATTACTACTCATCACATAGCCCTTATCAGTTATCACTAATTTCTTCACACATGGAAAGGGGTTGGGACATTGGAGTTTTAAGGTCAATCTGGAAGTTGTTGGAAATGTTACACAAAATTAACGAAATGCATAAACAATTTACAAAACAGCAAGTAACCAATATAGTATTGTTAAAATATTCTCGGATTTAATCTGTTATGCTGTATCACGAACACGTTAGAGTTTGGATTATCTGTTATCAACACACAACAAAATTTTATTATATTTTATTCACCTCCGCCTTCGGGCAGCATTTGTGACATCCAAATCCGTTAAATCTGGCACTGTGTATAGAAACGAGCAAGTTTTAATTGACGTTCGCGGGTGGTCGGTGTGCGCGACGGCGGCGCGGACGGCGGCGCGGATGGCGGCGGCGGCGGGCGGCGCGCGGGCGCTCGGCGGCGGTATGCAGCGCGGGCGCGGCGCTGGCGCAGGACGGCGCAGGCGGCGCCGCGGCGTGCAGCCACTGTGCGCCGCCGCACCGCGACCCGCGCCTGTCTAATCTAAATACAGACAACTCTGCCCCGACCAAAATCGCTCGTATTACTTTCGGTTTCCATACGGCCTAAATTTAGAGGCCGCTCGCTACAGAAATAAAAACGTTTTTACGTGTTTTTCACGAGTATTAGACGGGAATAGAGGGCGTTTTTGCAGGCTGGTGGTGTGCCAGCGGCGCGCCGCGCGAAACCCGAGATTCGTGCCATATTTGGCAACCGCTGGCGCGATCACAAACGCTTTTGGGTATTTAGTTTCGGCGGCGGTGGCCGGGCCGGCCCTCGACAGCGATGCGCGCGGCTAATTTCAGCCGCTTCCGTTGCGCGCGCGCTGCCCGGCCGCGGATGCATTACCTGCGCAGCGCGACACTCCCGCCCCATATATGGCTTTATGACACCAGAGACACATATTTTAATATTACACCACTTATGTTAATTTTATTCAATACAACGGCATATCAATTCTTATTTTATGAATAGCGGAATCCGGTCTTTATTATTGTTTTCATACTTTTTTCTGACTTCCTGCTGCATTAAGAAAATTGTGTAATATTTACCGCGTTTAAGCATTAATATACCTATTAAACAAAAAAATTAAGACCTTGAAGTGAGTTGAATGTTCGCGGGTGAAAACCGCACAGTAAAAGTTTTTCATAAAAATAACAAACGGCGATCAAACTTTCAACTGTTTTCAAGCAATGGAAAGTAATTGAATGCGTATGACCTACGTCATACGCTATAGTAAAATATACATTAGGAAGTAAAATATATTCTGTGTTTATAAAAAGATGGTATCAACTGCACAAACAGCCATAAACTCAGCGCGATAAGAAACTACGTTTTAATCCGAAAAGTTGTTTTGCTTTAGCTCAATTAATACCTTGAATAGAGCTTCAATGTTAGAGGTGTGAAAGTGACGCCACTTTTTAGAAAAAAATACCATAGGGATAATAAGTAGGTAATTATTGTCAAAAATCTTCTTAATTCAATAATGTGTAGAAATATCGATAAACTATTTTTAAATAGCGACGTTTTTACAAATGTCTAATTCAGCTAAAATTTAAGTGTGAATACTTACTATGGCAAAAGCGGCCATTTTCAGCAAATTATAAAATTTTAGCTCTTCAACGTTTGGCGACCTTGCCTATACAAACTACGCTATTTAAAAATATTTCATTGTTATTTCGAGACATTTAATTGAGCAGACTTTTGATAATTGTTCTGTTTAGCAAGGATTAATTTCTTTTTCTATGTTTAACACTGGTTTTATGAATGCCATGACCGCTGTTCATTATTTGTGCGTCACACACAACCAATTCAATAGACTTTAATTAGCGAAAAGGGGGTTATCCCTATAAGTATACCTAGTTGTGTTTATATCTGTGGCTACCGAAAGTATAAACAGATTTCGATGCAGTTTATTAAATATGAAAGCCAGCTTTGCTTAAGTTTCATAAGTTTAGGAAATATTTGAGTACTTATACGTTGGCTTTGTCGGATACTCTCCGACAGCTGTCGTCTGTATTCGTCTGTAGAGAATTATAGGTTGACAAGTTAGGAAAATATACCAGTTAGGAAGTGGACTAGTTGAGAATGTGGACGAAGCCGTTCAAATGGGGTTTCACTAATCGGCTGGTAGGTGATAGATCATCTTGGCGTCAACATCCCGGTTGTGCTCTCGGTTGTGTTCACCTTGACCATGATCCGATATTTGGTAGATCAGGTAACTACAGTGGAGTGACTGCCGTCTGACCTCCGCAATCTGTTAACATGGGAACCTGACTAGATTGAATCATGGTAGGTAATAGATACTTCACGATAAAAGAAAAAGTCTATCGGCTCGTAAGAAATCCACCACGCCTGTATATTGGAATAAATCGGAGCAAATGATCTATTCATGACTTCTGAAGTGTCTTTGCATACTTTCGTGCGTCGGTTGCGCTCAATATGCGCATTTAGTAACAGACACTCGCAGCAGGATGGTAGAAGTAAATTATTAAAATGAATACGGCTAGTTGTTCGCTAGGCGTTGCAACCGGTCATCGCCCACAGGCTGCTGCGGGCTGACCCAAATCCCTGGAAAGTAGGTAGAAGTACCTCCTCTACCTATCATATTTGACGTACACAGATTATACAGTGTGTATTACAACACTTATGAACATATAAACTGCGTACGCATTTGAAATAATGTATTTAATAATGTATGTCATTTGTATTGTCGTTGACAATAAACAGCTCTTTCACCAGTGCATGTAAAGTTCTATCACGGTTTTTACATAAGTTATTTCCCTTTGGGAAAATAAGTCTTTTAGATACGTATATAGAGTAAATAGTATTTGTAGTAGCATTTGTACCTACTCTCCAAGTGAACTAGGTACAGAAAAAAGAGGTTTGTTGAAAATTAATGCCAATTATTATAAGTACCAAATAGTGGTTGACCAAACCAACTTCTGCGTGTGAATAGGTGGGACGAGTTACTTGAGGTCTGACACAGTACATGATATAAATGGTGATGATCATGAAGATGTATCTACTTGTACCTACCTGGCCTGCAGCAGTATAAATTCTCTCCCCGTCCGCATAGGTAAAGATGTGACCAAGCGCAGTCAAATACCTGGGATCTATACAGATTGCAACCGTGGACATTGACAGCGACGTCAAAATCCGAATTACGGCGGCTTGTGTCGTGAATTGGCTGGAAGTGACGGATGTCATTTGTGAGCCCAGAATGATGGTAAAGCTGGCCGTGCCACCTCCGCAGGCATGAGAAAAGAGGCCATCTCTAGAAGCGATGTCTTTACGTAGTTCAGGGTTACATGCGTTCCAACAAACTTACCACCAAGGATGCTGAAGAGCAAAGTGGACAAGGCGGAGTAGGAAGGAGGACCCCAGTACCAGAGCACAACAGGAAATGAAAACCTAAAAACAGGTCGCGGGTAGGACTTGCTCCTTGAGGGTTCGGACCTAAAAAATGCAACATTTCACTCAAATCAGTTCTCGTAATAAAATTATAAGAAACAAAACCCGTAGAAATAAATGGCCTACCTTTATCTGTCGTCAAGTAAAAATAGCCGCCAAATACGCACCGGCCGACAACAGAGAGAAAGGCCCGAAAATATATTAACCGTACCGCTGCTGGGCTGTATCGCGCGGCGATATGTAACAATGCTATAGCGGGCGCTCGGGACGTGCCCACTTATGGGCATGTTTATTGATTGATTCTGTACAAAAATCGCCCACGTGCGTGCGCACTGCGCCGGTCCTCGAACCTGCAGCCCCCGCGCGGCTGTCGGCGCATGCCCGTCACGCTGTAATGTGATATGACAGCCAGAGACAGATAGCGATTTTTATTGAGAACACTTATTAATTAACTGGCCGGTGTTGCGCTTGTGTAATCGACACGTGTAACTGTTTTGAAGAATCTATTGCTTTGAAGAATAAGGAAAAATATTTTTTGGTCGTATGTTTCAAACGGTTTCTGATGTTAGGAAGTTTGCTTAAATACCTTTTCTAATAAGTAGGTAGGTACAGACATATGTTACTTAGGTATCTACTTAATTTAATGTAGTTAGGTACCTATGATTGTTAATTAATGATATGCATGTACATAATTATGAGCACTGAGCATATTTATCCATTGCGCTTTGCCTTTAAGCTCAATGTTATGAAATTTTAAATTCGAAAACTGATTATTACTGTTAGTGTAGTGTAGTGATCATTTCGTATTATGAGGATAGTCGATCATCAGCACCGCAATGAGCTCGCCTAGGGCCTCCAGTTGGCGAAACAAGGTTGACCACGGTATTCCACTGGGGTCCCTAAGACTGGCTGAATCTCGCGCACCGATTGGCATTGACGGTATACATATTATTGTTATACGTAATCAACATAATAATTATTACACTTGTTTTGGTAGTCATAGCCATCAAATCCGAGTTCCCAACTTATGGACAGCTCACAATTATGATCTGGGTAAAAACCGCGACGATGACACGTACAATAGTTTTTGTAGTAGCACCGCGTGGGATCCAGTTTTGGCGATTGCGTGCCTACTTGACTAATGATGGACGCCAGCCTACGTACCGTACTTAAACGTACGCAACATATCGTCGCGCTCACATTCCTGCTTTTATGAAGTGTTTACTGGAACGCAGTAACGCACAAACGTACCTAGGTGCTTACCTTAAAGCTACATTGGTACGCGCGTTTTATTATTTATTAAGCAGCAGTTTAATCTGCTCCCACGTGCGATCCGTGTTGAAATTAAACATTAACAGTGGATGTGGTTGAGATTGAGACAATCCTAAATGCAAAACTACTTAGCTGGGCTATAAAATGTTGTAGCTGTACCTATTTCAAGTAGGCTTCTTTACATAATTAAATTAGTAAGTTCACACGCTTAGGTACCTCATGGTAATATATTTAGCAGCCTGTCCAAACTATACAGCAATGTTTAGAGATGATGTTGCCGTAATAATTAGACGAGCGTAAATACACTTAGGTACGAGCTTTATTATCGAACCACCATAGACTGTTCTGATTGCGCTGTTTTAGTATGAAAACTGCCTAATAATTGTACCCCATTTCAAAAATCGAACTACTAAAAAGTCTATCGTATTAAAGAAATTAATTAAATACAGATGCTACCATTGTCTTATTGGCTATCAAACCGCGGAAACCTAATTAATATTAGATAAGTATTTATGAAGTTAAAGACTTATTTGTAACGCCAGAAATGTATGAACGTATATGGAAAAATATGGGGTGGATCAATAGTTAAGTTCGTAGTGTAAATCAAATAAGCAATTTTATGCATCTGACAAGTGTCACACAAACCGGAATTAATAACAAGACTAAAATTTGCGGTAACGCCGCAAGATGGCAATGTCTGATCATACAGCGGTCAGCCCAAAAGCAGGAACCAATAAATAAATACATTTTAGTCGAACACCGAATGCGGCCCGGCGTCCTCGTCGTTATTTCCTTATACCCCGCCAATAAGACCATACTTTTGCCCATAATCCGCAGATAGCATTGTCTCTCCTCCGGTTATGGTTTATGGCCGTCCGCCATGTTGCCTTTGCCATCTTCGGCGATCGGTTACTCATTAGTATTTTCGGCGCGAAATCAAAAGTGCATTGCGCATGCGAACTGACCTACGCAATAATGGCCGCCAGCTGTGTGTATATTAGACTAGGTGTTAATTAAGTCTCAGCTACTATTTAATTCATAACATCTTAATTGGTTAGTTATATAATCCATTTCGCTAGGTAATTTAGTTTTGATTTCGCAATGGCATAGAGAAGGTAGGTAAGTATGCAGTTAAAACATTCGCAAGAGCTTGTTTACAAAGGTAAAAAGGCATTCATAAAAATACTTAGTTAGCATTTATTTTCGAAAATGTTTCCATGAAAATGGACCTAATTCCATACCCATTCTTGATTTACAAATTATTTTTTATTTTAATTAATTATTATTTTGATAAATTTGTGAAAAACTAACAGACATATAAATTGTTAGCTTTCATAATTTTTTCTTTGAGGTACTTATAGCCCAGGAAAATCGTTCATTCTACCTTGCAAAAGTTATGTTATGGGCGATTTTTGAATATGTTATACAGGTGAAGCCTTCATAAAAAAACCAATTTCTCGACCTCGGAATGAGGCCGCGGGCTCAGCAATGTCCACAAAATGCTGTCAATTTAGTTTTTTTGGTCACTCACTAATATCTCCAAAACGGCACGCCGTAGAGAAAGGTGTTTATTTATTTATTTATTTATTTATTTTAAAACTTTATTGCACTAAAATTATTACAATTGGCGGACTTAAAGCCATCAGGCTTTATCTACCAGTCAACCAGTAGGCCATGCGTAAAGTGAGTGAGTAGGTGCCAAAAGCGGAACAGAGAGCAAGTATACTTAATTAACTAAATAACAAATACTATTAACGAGAAAGATGATAAATAAAATATTATATATCATATCCCTACAATAAATACAATATGATACAAACAATATACCTATCATAAATACTATAGATACATATACTATATCGACACATATACTATTTACTGTTAGGCCTTTTCTCTATAAATAATTTCTTTACTAGCTTTTTAAAGGTAAAGCGATTTTGTGATTTTCGAACATCTTCGGGAATTTCATTCCAAAGACGCGCTGCCTGGACTGTGAATGCATGACTGTAGAAATTAGTGCGATGAGGTGGAATATCCAGACGCAAATTACTGGAGGAACGTAGATTCTTCTACCGAATAATAATTAATAACATTCTCTACAACTTTTGCTTTACACACTTTTTTACTTCTAACACTTCACAAATTCCCAACCGTTTACGTGCAATACACTCTCGATTATGGCGGCAAAGGTAAAACACCCGTTTATTAGTGAATTGTTTGTAAAATTTTATATGTACAAATTAATAGTTCTTGGTTTTACTCTTCACTCATCATCATCTTGGCGTTAATGTCCCGGTTGTGCTCTCGAGAACGAGGGCCCGGGGTCCGCCTGTCAGATAATTACAGTGGAGCGACTGCCATCTGACCTCCATGACCCTGCTACCAGGGGAACCTGACCAGATTGGTCAGTGCAGTGGAACAGCGCAGGTTTCATCACGATGTTTTCCCTTACCGTAAGAGCATCGGTTAGTATTCAACTAATGTACATAACTCAGGAAACAGTCATTGGTACATGGCCGGAGCGGGATTCGAACCCGGGACCTCTGGCTTACGAGTCGGATCTGTAACCGCTCGGCCACCGACGCCCTTACGGTTTTACTCTTCACTAATATATTCTATATTTACCCATTACCTGAAATCGTGAAATTTGACAACAAGCAAGGTTATATAGCTCAAGTGAAGAGGATAAACCAAAACTGTTAATTTATTAACAAAACATATTAAGTTTTTTACAATTACAATATGTAAATGACAAATTACGACTTATTATATTGTACTTGCTGACAATTACGTAAAGAGTGTTTAAAGAAAAGTTAGAGAAGACAAGTTATGGGTTTTTTGGTACAGAAAACTATGTCGTGGCCGAGCGGTGGACGTGAGCCTTGTAGGAGAGTGAGCCAGGTTTAAATCCTATCTGTAAGACTGCGTCAATGGGTTTTTGTAACGGTAGGTAACCTAGATTTGAACAATTTATTTTTCATAAACAAGTAAATGACATATTATCCATGATATTCAGCTGTGGGTCACACGATCGCCACGTGTTCTCCATGCTTTGGAGAGCAGGTTAAGCCGTCGGTCTCGTTTGATATCCCATACTAGGCCTTAATTGAGGCCCCTTGGTGGCTTGGCTGACATCAGAAGCCTAGCTTCTCTGTTTAGTCGATATATCAATAAATCGATATATTTTCAAAACTGTACTACAAATCGTCTACAAATCGAACAGAAATAGAATATTTAGCAACACAACTTAAATACACACATTAAACATCATCCAAATTACAGTTCCGCTGCAAAATTATCCCATTATACGAGCTATTATTGACTAATGCTTATGTTTTTCCATGTTAATTGTAATAATTTTACAATCCGCGAGTCGTCGCCGTGGGCGGCACCCACAACAACGGTGATTCATTAGGATTCGCACTAAGCATGCCTTCCGAGAAGCGGCTGTTGAGTGTCGTAAATAATCAATAGACTCAACAAGACACAGATGACAGATTGATCTCAGAGCGTTCGCAATAAAAAAACGTGCTAATGAGGTCGTGCCGAGGTACAGTTTGTATGTGGGCATGTTAAATTGGCCCAATGTGGTTTTAGGGCTATGTCGTTCACCGTGCCCACATGCCGAGGAACATGATTTCAACACTAGTAAGTCGTATTACTCCCTCTTGTTCTTCAAGCCGTAGAAAGGTATATTTTGTGGCTCAAAAGTCAGTGAAACAAACCCGAGAGGGCCTATACTAATATGTTAATATCTAATAGAATTTAAATTAAGTAGGTATTTTATTTCTTCTTAGCATGTCTCATATACAAAAACTTTTAACTTTATTAATATGGCTATTGCAGTATTTACAAAATTATAAATTTAATTTGACCTAAAATTTGTCAAGTATTTAGAATATTTGTCTTACGCTACGATAAGAGCGGTCACTTCGCGACGGCATTTCATTATACAATGTTTCAATAGTGAACTCTACAGTCGTCAGTTCTTGAAGACCTAAAAATCTACAAGGTACTGCACAGGCTCAAGTTCACCTTAGTTACTGGTACCACTACGTTTACCATACGATCACTCTACGGCATTCTACCAATAGTAATTCGAATACCGCGGTGCGTTATCGCTATAAACTAAGTACTCGGCACGATATCTACTTTACCCGGTACTATGTATTAAATTCTGGTTACGTTAAATACTTGAAATCCGTTCATTGCTCCAGTTGAGCTAATGGTTGGGACATTTAATTCTACCATTATATTGTATTAAATGCACAACGTGTTTACAATTCTGACTTTGTACTATCCTACATAATCCTCCTGATCCTATGATCGGCTGGTAATGCACTAGAATCATACACTTTTACGCCCGCTTCCCACATCGAGGCCCCAAAGTTAGGATTATGACACGTATTTTGTCTCTCCCGCATTCATACCTCTTCACATACATTTACTATTTTATACCTCACATTGGTAAAAATAAGGAATCACTGTTATAAGGATGTTTATGAAAGATTATAGATTCCTTTATTTTAATGCAACTATCATGACAAACCCTATTGCTATCTAAATCTAAACTCGCGTATGGCATGCCGTCCGGCCGGAAAAAGAAACCGCAGTGTCTTCACACCGTGAGGTGATTCGTTCGGAAATTGATTTGGTGTCACTGTCGACGGTTATAGCCGAGAATTGATTGGTGCCGCGGTTGCTGCGACACTTGGTTATTATTTGGCAGAGGCCATTAGAGTGGGCGCTATGGAGGCTGTGGTTATGGCGCGCGCACAGCCTGCACTCGGCGCGGACGCAGCCTTTCAATATCGGCGTTTCAAACCAATTTGTCTCTTCGTTTTCTTACATCAAATCAATTTGCCTATTCATCAATTCGACGATGCGTGTGGTCCAATCATCTATCACCTATCTGCTTTAAACACAGGTATAGAGATTTCTTAGTTGGCCTTACATGAATATTAGTTTCTGTAGGCTGAACAAGTTGCCTTATTGCTTGACTTTAAAAATAGTGCTCGAATTGGACCTGTTCAGGGTTGACAGAGTCCTACCACTTTCACAGAGTTATTGTTACCACAAATAAGTATATGCGCCTACCACCAACCACGAGCTCTACTTTCGGTAGACTTTGCAAGTGAACATAGTAATTTTTTGTTTACAACTTACAAAACTTATTATTTTGAATATTTTTGAATACTTTTAAGAAATTGGTTGCATTGAGCTCTTTGAGCTTATAACTGGTGGAATGAAATCACGTCACTAACAGTCCGCAGCTAGACTGGAGGGTTATGCCATAACCTCGATGGAGATCGTAGTGTTAAAAACTGTTTAAAACCTTCTGTTTATAAAAAAATTTCTCTATGTTTAAAACATACATCAGAAATGCTACAGGCAGTTTTCTGGTCTAAGGAGGTGTCATAGCTGGTCTGGTTGTAAAGTAAAGTCGCCTTATATAGGTATATCACCAGTGAAGACGCTCGTGAATAGAAAGGGTTTCATGCTAGGTTTGTATTTCTTTATTTACTATGCAATTTGTGGGCAAAATATTGTTTCTGCGTTACCTTTCGTTACCATAAGTTAGCTTAAATTGCAAACATAATGGACAGGTATGCTAATGCATAACAGTTGTTAAACCTAATATGCAACAATCTTATGCAAATATTGAACTGAATTTAATATTGAACGTAGTTGCTTTAGCACCCACAGTAAGTATTTAAATAGCAAGTAGGTATACTTGCAAACTCCAATAAATTATGGGTTATTACGAGTACTTTGGTACCTTGAACGCGTATCGAAAACATCTTTAAAGCTATGTTTTGAACTATCTCTGACTAGATTACAATTATGCGTACGTTGTATGAAAATACCTTGTAAGTTGTGAAGTTATTGTAACATAAATTTTCCGTGTTCCGACATAGTAGAATGTAAAGTAGGTAGGCCTGCTGGAAGACATTTCTTATCAGAAATAAGTAGTGCCTTTTCTGTTGATTCTTATTTTGTATTTTTCTTTTAAGCTTATGTGTACAATAAACCATTAAATAAATAAATATGTGAAAGCACCAGTCCCATATCCATTGGCGGGTATACTTTAGGTTTTATCTATCTTAATATATCCATAAACCAGAATATGGTACCTACTGCCCAAGCGACCTTTACACGTAAAGTTCGGACTGCGCATCTGGGACTGCCTTCCAAACTTCCGGACCGAGGATAAAAATGTCGGACCGTCCGTCGGTTCTAACCCTGAATCAAACTGTCATGCGCATTTATACGTACAAGGGCCCTATTTTGGAACCATTCGCAACCACGCGAGCGCTCTTTAACATTCGTGGTAAGTTGCTAGAGATAGAAAAGACAGGATTTAGAATTTTAAGAACGCCACTAGTGTTCTAAAAATCTAAATCGCGTGGATGTAAGCAAAATAATGCAAATCAGCTAGTTTCGGCTTCGTATTTACCCACACGCATGCAACAGAGACGACGCTCTAGGAACCCGAACTAGACGATGTGCATTATTTACGGCCGATACCTATACGCTTCGGAACGAGTGACTTTGTGTTCATACCTAGCTACGTACTTCAATATATTGGTAGGTGCCAATGTCAATTGTATTTAGAAAGTGAGTATTCACGTTGACCAATCCTCTTGTATTTCCCCTACAATTTCCATACAATATTCCCAGCATCCAATCCCAGCTTCAAATATTGCACCAAAATGGTCACGTGTTATGGAAATCATGTAGGTACCTACCATTATGTCGTCCGGGATGTTATGAAAAAACCTTATTAAAATAATCCTAAATTAATTGACTATAAACTGATTTAAATCTAGTTAAACTAACACCCAATTGAAAGCAACGTAAAGTTTGAAATTTTTATTTCAAACTTTCAGTCAAGGTGATTGAAGAGGTATTATTCTTCATACAACACTATATAAAAGTAATTTCAGCAGTAATGTCGACAACATGTTCACACGTGGCCATTGGGAATTGCCGACTCGACCCGATTCCACATAGATAGCTATCAATTATCAATCCATCTCCATAAATATCTTATCCACTGGCGAAAACTCAACACTTTATCAATAGTTGGATTCTATCAAGTCTGAGGAGTCCCCCACGGTGAGGGTACCTCCTGGCGCCGCGCCAATTCTTGTATATTGTCGTCTGATGGATACGGTACAGATAAGGTAGCCAGCGCAATTAGAAGTACGACCATGAGGCATCATATTATTAGTGGTCTTCTCAGTGACACGAACCTGTGGTTCTGTGATATGTAGATAATCTTCTCACCACTTACCCCTCCTCTTGAACCATGTGACGACGACCCCGTTGGTAGGTGATGATTACATTAATTGTCTGTTGAGGGGTTATATTTTGACGTTTGACAGTAGGGGGGAGAGTCTTTTTTCTGTGTACGTACAAGTACCTTCTTATACGATGCTGTTCATTTGACAACAATTTAATTTTAGTTCTCTATGGCATGGGAGTTACCGAAATGTGTCTAGTTTACTAGCCAGTAAATATGTTAATACTGGTTAGGTAATAAAAACAACAAGCAGTGTCAATAGGTAGGTATACAACTATACATTACTTACGTTTTAAAACACTTTCTTCAATCCGCTTCTGCTGTCTACACATTAGCTTAACTTTTAAAATGTAATTCAAAACTTTAACACTTGCTAAGTAATTACCTATTAATTTTTCTACTGAACTGTAGCACAAAGTTCTTGCACGACGCACACAGACAGCAAATTAAATGTTCGCGGGTAAAAAATAAAGATGGCGGTTGCAGGCAGCCGTTGAGAGGCAAAGGCACGCGCTCGACTGCCTGGGATCTGCCGCCGACCCGCGCCTGATGCGAGTGGGTCACCGCCCACAGCCTGCAGTGAGATCATAAAGCTGTTTCGAATATAATTTACACTTCACTCGGTGCAACTAGCAAGTACTTACCTCCCTCGGTATGGCAAATTATGCTAAACAGCGTTCGCGGATGCCGTTAGCTTTTTAGGAGCCTCCCATGTACTTACTCACATATAAACCAACATGACACAATGTCGTATAAATGCTCGATTTAAAGAGTCGTAGTGATGAACCGGAGACCTTGCCGTTTTTTTTTTCTCGCAAATTACATCACATGAATATACGAATATTATGGATGACCTCACCTACAAGGGATATTGACTCCTTTACAAAATAAAATAAACTGCAACTGACACGATATCTAGCAAGAATACTTAATAATAAACATGAATCATTAGGATAGAAGTACCTAACTTTTGTTGTAGCACTCTATAGTCTAACAGGATTAAGGATATTGTAATGCATATTTACCTAAATATGTCGATATGGTGTTTAATAATTTATTTACATTTAGGTACCTACCAAGAAAATATTTGGGACAAACTAAACAATACAGGCTCAAGCCCGCGTCGCCCTTCGCCGACTTTACAGTGTTCAAGAATCCCCCCGGGTTATTACAGGGATTGGCAGATAATCTAAGGAGGCTCTACCGAAAATTAACCCCTCCCTTTCTGAAAGGCTCTTAAAACTAACCAAAAAGCAACTCCGTCTGGTAACCGGAGGTTTAACGGGACCCGGTTCACTTAATGAACACCTCTTCACCATAGGTCTCACCGACAGCCCCTGTGCAGAGCCTGCCTGAGGAAAGAAGAGACAGCAGCACACATCCTACAGACATGCGAGGGGGTGGCATCATACGGGCTTGAGCATCTCGGACAACCACAAACCCTTCCGGAGACATTTGTAAAACTGAAAGGGTTGCTACGTTTCCTGGAGGAATTAGAATGGCAGGAATAATAGGGTATCTTAGAGTACACCATATCCACGCAGAATAGGCGCGAGTTCATCTGAATGCGGAAACGGCCCGGATACATCTATCTATCTATAACAGGGATTACAAAATGGGTAATTGAGTTTATTTTAATTTGTCGCTTGTGGGGGATGAAATGATGAAGACTAAATTGAGAGTTCAATATGGGCAAATTTGCGAGTTCACTCAGCATGCGCTCTGTAGCTCTCATTAGCAATGTGTAAACTGGGTGTCAGATCGGTGGTTTTATTGGAGAGGCAATTTACCAACATATATTGATAAAAAACCAAATTCATTACAATAGGTAGGTAGCAAGAAAATATTTACATTTCACTTATTTACTTTACCTATATCTAAACCTATGACAATAGCGCGTTGCTAACATACGCAACCCCAGTGCTTCAGCACTCATCATCAATTGGAATGCGAGCAACGCGTATAGCCCACCTCCGCAGCACCCCTGGCTTGGTCTTTACTTCGGCTCTGACTTTTAGAACTTTAAGAATTTTGGTTCAAAAGACTCGGCATGAACATGATAAATGTAATAAAAACCAATGAATTGATACGCGGCGCGGGTGATGTAAATATTTTGAAACTAGTAGAATGAAGCGAGCACGAAATATTTCGAATTTTTGCTCGAAGTATCAAAGTAATGAATGGGAGAGTGCAGAGAACTCGGAATTTTAACTTACATCAGAAAGGATTTTCGAAATCGGTTAAGGAGATTTGGAAATAACCTAGTAGCTTCCCTGATACAGTAGCCAGAATGGCAAAAGAAAACACGTTTATGATGTTTATAAAGTGAATATATTACTAAGAGATTTTTGGCAATATGACAGTATAAATTAAAACTTGATATTAAGAATCAAACCAATCAAAGTAGAATAGGAATGGATAAGTTTCACAAGGCATGCTAGTTGGAGTTATTCTCCAGATCGGACCGAGTGTCCGTGGTGGGCATGTAGTTGAAGAGTAGTGCCTTCCTGTTGTATCCGCAACGGAACAGGTTCCAGGCCAAGTCTTCCGGAGTCTCGCCAGTTTGATCAGCGCAGCTCTCGAGCACCTGATAGCAGAAATCTCTAATGTAAGATCACTAAAAATATTAAATATCTCTTTCATTTGTCAAAAAGGGAAGAGCAGGAATGTAGGAAGGAAACACACAGTGACATGTTGGCCGCCCAAAGCCAGAGCACACCCAGCCCAGGCCGACAACGGCCGGACAGTGTCCACCAATGCCAGGTAGAGCCAGACCGCGTCCGACATATTATATAAGAAAACTACCTAAACTACTGCTTTAGTAAGAATAAGCAATTCACGACCAGTCACTGGTCAGACTTGACTTTTGAGCCTTCTCCATTGTGGATGGTGTCCAAAGGAAACGCTGCTTTCCCTTTTAGGGACTGCGTAGATTTTTTGTTTTTAGGCAGATTTCAATCATCTACATAGGTATACGTAAAAGACACAACAATTCAGCACGACAACGATAATAATTAATGTGGCGTGAAAATAACCAATCATTACGACGTCGTCCACTTTGCCATCTCCTCCACTTCCTGGCTGGTCCATTTTCCTATAACATCACCCCAATAGAGAAACTCCTGAAGAAAAGACACTGACGCACTCCATACGGTCATTATATTACTGTTACCACGCTCCCTTTATATAAAAAATCAACACATTTATGACTATCATTTATCATAATGCATATTAGTCAATGTGCGTCTATACAGTTAATTGATTTATCCGCCAAATGGCCAGTTCGTACACAAATATGATCTACCGAAGTCTATTTATAAATTATAAACAACGGTTAATTATATGTTCTGTAAAACTAGAGTCCTAGTAGAGACAATGAGTAGGTAGAGTTTTAGTAGTGCTTCAACAGCCTTTGAAGGCTACAAAAGAGCATCTAAAAAATTTAGTAAAATTATTCATGTGTATTACAATTTACGGCAAAGTACCTACCAACTTACAGCTTGAACATATAGTGAATAGGCTGTACCTAGACAGGCGTGCTCCATCTTCGGCCGTGTCGTCACGTACCACGAGGTGAAATGCCTAGCTAGTTAAAAAAACTAGTTCATGCTAAATTACCTTGGTGGCGTTACGTGCATCAGATCGGCTGGACATTTTGCCGAGGACTGCCGCCTTCTGGAGTTTTCCGTCTTTGCTGATGATCTTACACCTGAGCAGCACGCAGTATATGTGCTTCTTGAGTACAGGGTCTTCAACCAACTCCCCGTTGAGCAAGGAATCGATCAGCTTAGGGTCCACTTGAGACTGTGGCATGCACATGTCAGAGTGGGCTCTGAACATTGCCTTTTCCTCCTTACCCATGGCCTGGGTGAACACAACAAAATATCAGCATCAAAAATCTATAATCGTAAGTATATTTTGTGTTGGTGCCCTAAATTGTTGACCGCCTTCGGGGTTCCCCAAGAACAAAGAAAATTTGTAAATGTCCTAACGTAACTAAAAAAACTAACAAACTGGCTCAGAAATAGTGTAACTTTATATTCCAGATATTACCTCGAGGAACGAATTAAACTTCTTCGCTTACTCATGCCATATCATCGGGGAGACTTTAATTGCTTTGACCTTTTTCTAAGCCAGTATTATGGATGCGAGGACAGCCAAACAGATACGATATGATAGATAAAGCTATCCTACAGAAAGCACCCTAAAAAGTTACATATACCTACTCAAAATTAAAATTTTATGAACTTACAATGCAATTCTTACATGCCAACGTCGCCTGTAAAAGAAATAAAAATGGTGATATATTTTATTAATGTAATGTGGGCATTATCGTCGTATTAACTAATGGTAAACGTAATGGATTTATAATATAACTGGAAATATTCAGTATCAATCACCCACTAAGTGTAATAAAAATTAACGTTAAAACTGGGGGTTACATGCAGAACAAATTAACCACAACAAATCAGAAACCAATTAACTCGACAACATAGGCCTAGGGAGACCTCAACAGCGAGAGCACACATACCTGGTACACTCCAGTCAAGGAGGCGACGGCGGCGAGTACAATTACCCAAGTCATTTGGCGGCGTGTCTCGTGGCTGTTACGAGCGCAGTGGCAGCGGCACCGGAAGAGTTTGCGACCGCGGCTGAGTCGGCAATCGCGCGCTTGGTGCAGGGCCGGGTGATATATCGGCGCGCGCATCGCCCGCCGCTGCGCCTAGCCATGGCCCGCCTGCTACCACGGTAGCGATAACTTTGCGACCGGAAATTATTTAGACTGTAATACAGAGATTGATTGCAGATCTATTGTAATGGTTTCGTTGATAATATATATACGTTACGTTGAGATACTGTTTCAAATAACAATGAGAGGTACCTTATAGCGGGTACTTACGTCACTTATGTGACTTCAACACGTAAGGAGAGATAGTATTGTAAGACCATGTAGGTTACAGCTTTGTTTTGAGCCTGTGAGCTACCTTTCTACTATTTAATTTCGTTAGCAATAAAATAAGTATAGGTGCTTTAGTTGTAATAATCAACGATAGGAGCTTTCCCACTGCTTTAAATATTTAGGCCTCTCGCCAGAAACGTCATTCAATGTCCTTTCCATTCCACTCTCCCTCTCCTAGCTATCACCGAAAAAATTGTTTCATCTGATTTACAGCACCCACCTTTTGGCGCAGTCGGGTAAAAAGCGGTGCGACGTTCCCAAAGATGTCGTGGTAAGGGTGAGGCGTCGCATAACGGAAGGAGCTGTGTTTTGTAAACAGTGTGCGGACGCTCGGTTACAACAGTATCACTCAACGGCCAAATATTCCTGATCATTGTCCCACCGAACACATATTTACCAGATTGAAATCAAACAAACCGGCATTATGTGAATTCAACTGTGACTCAACACAACCAAGTATTGTTAACTTACAAAAATATTCAAATTCCTAATTCCAAAGCCATGTTAGGTGTTGATGCAAATTTGCACGTTGGTTGGGTTATGCGGATTGCTATAAGTAAAACTTGGCCGGCGAATCAGATTTCCATGTGGAGTAACACATCTCGAAGATAAGTATTTAGTATGTACGATAAAGGATATTTGGTGTAATACTTACACTTCCCAAATTGGAATTAATTCCTGAAAATTAAATAGAATTTCTAATAATGTAGTACTGAGACTTAAAATAATTTGTATAAATTGTCGATTTGGCGAACAATTTGGGAAGTGTAAGTATTACACCAAATATCCTTTATCGTACATACTAAATACCTATCTTCGAAATGTGTTACTCCATACCAGTAAGTATCTACCTTTATGATTTAAGCATGGGTAAGTAGGTATATGTAAAATAATACTTACACAACTACCCCACCTGTGGGACACAGGCGTCAGCTTTATATATGTATGTATGTATGTAAAACTTACATAATGTAAGCTGGCATTAAGGTAAACAGAAATTTCTGAAAAATAAAATCTGATTTAACACAGCGCAGAATTTATTATTTAGAAAATTATCGAAATATTGTGAACTGCAATAAAATTCAAGCTCCGGGTTTCCTACCGGAACATACTTTTTAAATTTATCAATATAGAAGAGTCTATTACAGTTTTCATGTATTTTCAAAGAAATAATGCCAGTAGGTGACCGAGAGGTCAAGGCACGTTATTACCAATTCATTTGGCACTGAACATAACGAAATTTTAAAACTATAGATAGTTTTAAATTTCGTTACGTTCCGGTTTGTATTGTGACTTTGTCAACACGGCCCAGTGCCAATTTGTGTTAAAAGAAACGATTCGACAGTTTTTTTTAGATTTAAAAACATAGGTATCCATATTAAGTACCTACATATTATTTTGTCTTATTTGCATCTGTGCGCGCCCGGTGCCCAGTGGCGGCCTGAGTCGAATTTTAGAATGCAGCTAGATGCCGTTTTGGCGTTTTACTGATAAACTTTTGATGGTTTAGTGGAGTCTAGCTATGCCCATGTGGAGTCTAGCTATGCTCATAGAGGGATAGGGTGAGGTACTATGAGTGTAAACGTACGACATTAATTCGAGTACGAGACCAATTCACTTTGAACCTTGGCACTCTTGGTACTTTCTTAATTTGAGCATCGCCGTTTCTAAAGCGCTTTACAATTGGGCGGCCCTACATAATTGTTTACGCGGCGCAATATATGCATTGTGAATGTAGCCGGATTGTGTTCTAAGTACATTCAACTATTCACAATCGATTGACATCTAGAGACACATTGGATAACACGAACGCAGAGGAGGCTCACTTGACCCGTCATAATAGTCCAGTGCAAGACTTTGGGCCTCTCTTACAAAAGGGGAAGTTATTGCCTGTTGCCATAATCTAATATTGTTAATAAATATAACAATGGGCAATGCTGCTGCCCATTTTCCAGACTACGGAGACTCTTGATATTTTGCCCCGAAAACATTAGTCGCCTTGTACGACACCCATGAGTGTAAGGGGTTGGTGCTAATCTACTCTGCCGGACACCACACGGCCATGCCGGGCACCACACGCCAATGAATGGTGAATACCAATCCTGTATTTTATAAAATGGAATTATACTACTACTACTACTGACGGTACGACTTTAATAAGATTTTAACCACTGCCTTTTTATTCGCTAAATTAGAATAGACCTAATCGAATTTCCATCAAACAGCCCCTGACAGTCCACTCGTGTAAAAGACGTAAGAATCTTTTTCTCTTGCTTTTATTCGCCTGCTTTAGTAAAATTTGCTATCTCTATTAGCTTTGGCGACCTCTGGTGTCGGAGGCCAACATCCACTTTAAGTCGCTGAGCCAGCGCAGTAAGTAAGTAAAATTATAATTACCTTTCTTTTTCGACGCGATGCATACATATACTGGAAGGAGGACAGTGCGTCGTTTTCTTGCATAGTCTCTGCACTACGCAGGGTGCCATGAAGAATGCTAGTACAAATGACACTACCAGATGTGCTACCATATCTCTCCTCCACTGTAAATATTCATATTATGTCGATTAGGTCAGTGTGATACTAGTTACGCCTTAACATGCCCTCGTGGTCGAATTCGTTATATCGAATCATGCGTCGTCGAAAGTTTACCGCTGCGAATCACGTTACATCGAATGCACGCTACGTCGAAACACGTTAATCCGAAATTATATTATCTTATAAAAAGCTTATACAAAAACACTAGTCCTCAAAAGGAGGACTAGTGTTTTTGTATAAGCTTTTGCCGTGTTATTATGTATGTGTGTTGCAAATTTTGGAGATCCTTTAACTTCCTTCCGGCTTTGTAAACTTTTTTTTCATTATTTCTTAAGAATTAGGAGATCTATATAAAGATATAGGGCTGCCCGACTGGAGAAGTAAGTAGGGTCCTCCACCTTATAGAACACCACAGCTAAACAATACTATTAAATAGTATAGTGTTCCAGTGGTATTTAGCAGTGGAGGGGTCTAGAATTTGCCAATTTTCTGCAAGAGCAACGTGCGTATCCCTTACATCATATTCCACAGGTGGGCAACGCATTGTTGATACCCCTGATGTTGCTGTAGCAAACTTCCGTGGCTCCCTGGTTGCGAATCCTGGTGGGGCGATGCAAAGAGGATATTTTCAAGTGGGGATGTGTAGAGGAAAATTATCCCTATGACTGTAGCGTATCTCCGCAAACCATGGACCACCTCATGCTCGTCATGGCGTAAGACTTGCACAATGGAGGACTTGTTCGAGGCCAGACCAAATGCTGTATGCGTCGCCGAATATTGGGCGAACAAAGTGTAAGAAGAGTTAACTCCATCAACTCGATAACAAGAAGTGACCACTTTCCAGGTGGCCCGCTTGCCTCTTTGTCCATCGATTAACTTAAGAAAATTAAAAGTAATTACCAGTCCAAAAAAGTAAGGTTTTATCTATTTGTAACACAGCCCAAATTCAAGTTGTTTAAATTCATAGTAGCTGTTGACTCTGAAATGATTTTGAAGCCAAAACATGTTTATAAAATATTGTCAATATATTTTTGAATTGGACTTAATAAAGTGTATTTGTAAACCGTCTTTGTAAATTGTTTTTCTGTTAATGGTTCAATGGAATGAATCAACTTCTTTGATAAAAATGTAGGTAAAAGAGTTATGAAAAGCGTAAAAACAAATTACAAAAGAAAACACCATAAAAACAAGAATACAATAATTCTTCTGAATGTCCATTCTAATGACAAAGAAGATTAGCTTAATAGACACAAAGAGATCATTTTGTCATTGACGAGAACAAAGTCTCGGCCAAAGATATAAACAAATAATTATTTTCAACTCCACATCTGTGGGGAATAACACCGGAAGAAAGTGAGTGCACAGCTTATAGAAAGCCGTCCCGGTAGGCAGGGACTTTACATTGGGAAACTTACTGAAAATACTTACTCATCTTAGCGATATCTACTGGCCCGGTTGTGCTCTCGCACGCAAAGGTCCAACTTAACCATGATCCAGAATTGTGATCTTACCCTGTGAACAGGGTAAGATCATGGTATTTTTTATACTTGTCAGTGACAAGCGAGCAGACAGCCCACCTGATGGTAAGTGGTAACTGTCGCCCATAACATCTACGATTCTTACATTTTGGTTGCAAGTAACAAAAATGCAAAACCGCAGGTGCGTTGTCACTGTGAGGGCCAAGATAAAATGTTTCATGACTTTAATTTCGCTGCCTACCTTATCCTTCAAACAGGAACACAACAATGCAAGCATTGTTGCTTGGCGGCAGAAATAGATATTGCGGTGGTACTCACCCAGGCGGACTCCTCAGGCTTGACAGAATCCTACCACCTGATATTAGACATTCAGTCGCCTGAATGAGCAGGTTATCATCACCGTAATAATGTGATCGGTTAGTATCAACTAATGTACCGATATTCATAACTCAGAAGAGTCATTTGTACATGGCGGCTCTGGCATTCGAACCAGGTACCTTTCGCTTACGAGTCGGATCCCTTAACCACCCTTATCTATTAGGCCACCGACGCACGCAATACGTAGGACCTGAACAAGAAAAATAAGTACTTATACTACTTAATAAGCCTTATTACAAATTACTAAGAAAGGGTAAGCCCTAATCTATATTGTGACTACTAAGTTTCTACTTTCCTTTTAAAGGCATAAGGGGGATTTCTCAAAAAGGGGTATTAGCGGAAATAGGATTTCTCGTAAAGGGGATTTTCCTAAATGGTTCCAGAAGTAACACTAGATAATTTGGATTAAAATCGTTCATCCCCCAGTGTAATGAATTTTTACTTGTTCTCATACAAGACAGGTTCCCAACGCGTGGGTGATGCCCCTGGTATTGCAAACGTCCATAGGCTGCGGTGACCGCTTACCATCAGGCAGGCCGTAAGCTTGTTTGCCACCTGTGGTATAAAAAAAAAAGGTGCTGCTGTACAGTAAGCATTTACATAATATGAAACAATGTCTGTCCCTATGTATGTATCTATGTACGCTTAGATCTTTTAAACTATGCAACGGATTTTAATGCGGTTTTCGACAATATATAGAGTGATTCAAGAGGAAGTTTTATAAGCAAGAAAAAAGGGTAGGCAAGGGTAAAGTACGTGTACGCGAACGAAGTCGCGCCGGGTCCACTAGTTCTCTATATTAAATGTATGCTGGAGCAGTCCCTTCACTCTGCAATTAGTGTACACTCCACCCTCGGCTACGAAGCCCACGCTTTTTATTATAAAAAATCCGTAGTTCAATACACAGTGACTGCACGCACATATCCTCAAAAGAATGTAAATATAACTGTGATTTAGATGGAAGCCATGTATGGCGCCAGTAGCTTGAAAAGATGGTCGTATAAGCTTACGTAGTCATTGTGGGGATTTATGCTCGAAATAATCATCGATTACAAAATAACATTCCATTATTCTTGTAAATAAAGACATCACTTTATTATAGGCTTTATTTCATTTTAAAAAGTGTAGGTGGCTTTAAATCAGAAACGAGGAGATTCGCAAGATGGGCGTCTTCTGGCTGATATGATGATGATGATGATCTTTGAAAAACATCCTAAAGAGAGATTTTGTGGCGCAGCGCCATTATCACTAACATTACCACGGATGCATCTCGAGCATTATTTTCACCTGGGTTCGTAGCTACAGTAGGAACCGCTGTATAAAATCCAGAAATAAAGCTTGAGCAGCCACAGAGGTGACCTGTCAATCGTGGCGCTAGTTCTGCGTTTTATGTAGCAACACCGGAAGTAGTATAATCTGTCATCAAATTCATATGACGCTATAAAAATGTCAGATGGACAGTTATGTGATCGTACAGTTTTACATATCGATATATTTTTTATTGAATAAAACGTTGAGATATTTAATTAAATATAAATTTTTCTTTAAACATTTATTCATCATCATCATAGCGCTCATCTCAGACTCTGCCAGGGTCCGCTTTCCTACACATGGTGACTGCTTACCATCAGGCGGGCCGTAAACTTGTTTGCCACCTTAGTGGTATAAAAAAACATTTTTCTCCACTTCGCCCGGTCTACGCTGTCCTCGCGTCGTAAGCCACTGGCTTTCGCATCCGACTCAGCGATGGCATCCATGGGTTCTTGAGCCGCCCTCGGGGTCTCTTTCCTGACACCGGCAGGTGCAGGCACCTTTTCCCCACGTATCCCTAAGGTTTACGCAACACTTGACCCTATTTTTAGCTATAAGATTCTGTAACTTTTGTATGTGTAAGTCTTGTTGTTTGTCCTTGATAAATAAATAAATACCGCAGGCGAGCCCCCTCGACCTTATTCGCGGTATCCCTCACGATGATAATATAATTACTTGTCGAAATTATGTAGGTACATCGGTGCTGTAGACTTTGGGGTACCAGCCATCGAGCACATCGCATTCGAAATGAAGCAGTAAACCCTTCCTTTTCTGGATATCGACAGAAATATTAAAATTAAATTGAACCGATCGATATCGATACTTTTTTCAGTCTTTGAATCCCTATGAACTTATTTTGACGATTTCACAATAGTTATTCCATCCCTTTCTTGTTTAAACCGACTAATTTTAGAAGGTATACAATGACGAAGACTGTGGTAAATGCTTTAGGCTATTTAATAATGTCGAGGTATATTTCCTTTTTTTTCGTCTATTATTGCCAGTAAAATAACTTTAGTATACTCATTTTTCCGCAACCTGTCAAAGTAACCCAAGTCCCTGCACCTTCTGTATATAAATTTTTTTCTCTACGAGTCCCTGGTCCCCCTTTACATATTTTGTTACTATAAACTAGGCAGACATTCGAGCGCACCTCACCTGATGGTAAATGACGGCTGAAGTTGGAGCATACCTACTAACTATATAGAAATAGCTCGTTACCTCTGGCCTTGAAGGAGACGTTTAAATAAAGCATTGTCAGGCAAGGTGTGACCCATTTCCATTATTGCCCGTACGCACAAAGAAAATGCCTGTAGAAAGTCGCGAACGAGGGAACGGGGTCCGCCTCGACCATGATACCAGGACTAGGACCAGGATGGAGGTGGTAAACATAGGGGTGGATATAAAATTATACATGTATTATGATGTAGGGTTATTAAAAAGCTTAAACAAAAATAAATATGTTTTAAAAACGTTTATTGCATTTTTCACACTAAGGCGTCAAATATTTAATCTTCAGATGGTCCGACTAATGGACACTGTAATAATTATTAATGCATACTAACTTTCAAGTAATGATTTTTTTCGATTTGATATACATTACATGTGCATAGAACAATAAAACCGACAGTCCATAAAAGCTCTAATCACTCATCTTCAATCTGCTTACCCTACGGAGAAAGACGACGGATATATGTATGTACCTACTTTTTTTCAATACACATATACAGACAGCATCAGAAGTACTTACGGGAGGTATCTGAACAACTAAGATTGCCAAAATTGCTATAGGTTGTCGGTGGCCCTATACAGATTTAAAGTGGCCGACAGACGTGCGAGTAAGTTGTGGCTCGATGGCCTTTTTCGCTCGTATATACGCCTAAGTACGCGTATTACTTAAAGTTCGTATGTACGTCTGTCACCCTGTGACAAATTAATGCTTTTTACTATGTTTTCTGGATACTACTGAGACGGCGCACAAGTGGTCTATGAACCAGCAGCACTAAGGTCATTACCTATTACTTAGGGTGCCTTAGCTACATTCTTATTCAAAAGGGCATCAAAATTAGTCACGGTAGTTAAAAAAAAGTTTATTTGTCACATTTGTATGGCAAGTGCTCTATTCTAAGAACCAGCAGCGGCATTGTTACCGAGTATGGGTCGAGCATTACCTACAAATTACCTGTATAGGTGTAATTACACAACAAGCTAAACAGTGCACATCATTTCAATTCGATAACTACATTCTTCAACGACAAAGAAAAATTGGAAATTACAAATCCATATAGAAATTTCAGAAAATACTATTTTGGCAAGTTTTAAGGTCTTACTGGCATCTAAACATACTCTATTTTCGAAATTAAGCATAAATTTTTGAGCATATGCATACTTGCGAAAAAAGGCCGATTTCATTGGCAAGGCCCCTAAACAACAATGCTCAATAACACTACGATTCTGAAGAAGCTGAAATCGAGACCGAAACTCGGCTCTACATTATTTTTGGCAAGACTACTTAATCTACATTGAAACCTTATTACCACAACATCCGTTTATAAAGGTGTCACCAGTCGTTCTGACCGCTGCGTTTCCTGTGAAATCAGGGTCAACAGCGGCGACCAGCTACTGAGTTTTGACACTCAGGAATAGCCCGCCATGCTAATATTTTGTCTTGGGACCAAAACTTTCAACGGTCTAGATACAATTCAGTTCAATTTTCCCCCGTCTTGTCAGAACATTCTGAACAATCTGGTTGCTTAGCTACTTCTGATGCTGACTGTACCTTTTGCTTATTTAAGTACATAATACACATTACAGTACAATGAATTGATACCTACGAAATATCTCGTACAGATACTCTTACAGATATACAGTATAATGATCATCAACTTGGCGTTAAATCGCGCTACGCGAGGACCCGGGGTCTGCCTAAGATATACAGTATACAGTATATCTGTAAGAGTACCTATTGACTGGCACGAAAGTATTTAAGGAACAAACTAATAAAATTGCTAAATCACAACAATAAATAGGTAAATACTATGTCAAATTATCCATGATAAACAATAAATATTTTTACATTACTATTTCACCCCCTAGTTCATCAAAAATAATAATATATGATGTACGAAACACTGTTAAACGCTACATAATAATTTTAAAGGACTAGGGGAGTGTATAACATAAAAGTATATTTTCTAACCTAACTACGGTAAGCCTATTTCTGAACCCAAAAGTTAAATACATAGGGCCTGGTACAAGATAAACTTACAACTGGACAATGCAAGCCAACACCCTGGCTTTACTAACAATCATTTTTCAAACATCAACAACAATATTCGCTGAACAATTTCAATATACTATATCGGGGTTACTATACGTAATTGTATTATAAAATTATAGGGTTTCAAAAAATAATGCGCTCGCAAAACTAGTGTATACTTTAAAATACGAACCTATCATTTTTGACTTAAATACTTCTTCTGGCAATGAGCAATCTATAACTTATTACTATTATTAAGTAAGAATATCTCCTATATATCCACTACAATGCTGGCTGCGATTTGGTCTCGACGCATAATTTCCTAAACTCGAAATGTCCTAAACGCATATCCATCATCACAGCGATAAATTGCGGTTTCTGACATGGTGCGCTTTCCTACTCATCCTTCTCCACTTTACCCGGTCTTCGGTATCCTCGGGTCGAAATCGTTGGCTCTCGCATCCGACTCGCCGATTTCAATCCATCGCTTCGTGGACCACGGGACCTCTTTCCTGAAAGGCACCTTTTTCTCACATATTCCTGAGGCTTACGCAGCACGTGACCAAACCAGCGCAGGCAAACTATTCAATCTTATTCACGATTTCTGACACGCCATGGCTGCCATGGATGTGCTCGTACGGACTCGCTCAAGTCGCCTTACATCCATCGCAGCATTTTCGTTTCACAGGCGCAGAGCATCACAGGCCTAATTACGCACTTTTATGTGAGCCCCTTGAGCTTGATAGGGATTTTAGGGTCGCAGGTGACTGCCGTAGGCTCCCACCATTTTGCCCAAGCTGCATAAATATGAAACACGACATTGGAGCTGATATCACCAGACTCGTGCAGCACGGATCCGAGGTACCTACTTGACGTCTGTTCTATTCACAGTTTCATTACATATTTAGAGTTTCACATCCGCAACAGCCATGCAAACTTAAAGCCACCGTTTTCTAGCACTTCCATCCACGTCCCGTTCCATTTACTATAAGGTCCTACCAAAGCTATAGCCCACTAGATTATCTCCCAAGCCTGTCCCAACACTGTCGAAAGCTCTCTACATGTCGATAAATCCTGTTGAACAGGTTGCTATTCCGTCATGGGCGGTAGCTTTATCCTTCTTCATACGTCTGCGTTCGGTTCAATATACATTTAGGACATCATGCATTCAGGTCGTTTTGTTTTGGTCTATTATTGGTTTTAGGTCATTATGTGTCGAAGGGTGCAATTTGCTGAAACTTTTCAATAACTACAATACGGCCAGGCAATCTATATTCTTCATATGTTAATGGTTAAAGAATGTTTAGCCACAATTATGATATCCGACTACATGGGTTAAATGCAGGTTAATTAAAATATTAATTTACATTGTTTTAACGTAACTTTGTACCATATTGTAGTGTGTTCAATAAAGAATGCATCAAACGACGGATGTAACCAGTATTGCAGTGCAGTTTGTTAAGATGCAAGTTAATACTTCCTACATTTAGATCCAGAAGCCCATTAAGCCAGCCTTGATTAAGACATGATAATACTTACTTTCCTCGAAGGATTGAGCCCATTGTAAAAAGTTTCTTTCAAAATCTAAACTGTAATAGATCGTTAAGACGGTTAAAATTAAGTATATATATTATGAATATAAATTGATATTAACAATTATTAAGCAATTTCTAAAAGATGTTGCCTACTCATTATCACGCGAAGAACTCCAATTATGGTCCCTTGCTAAAAACCCTTTTCACGACGATTGGTAACGCGTCAGTCCAACAAACGGAGAGCGGAAACGCTTATAAAGGTCCGGAAACAATAGGCTATGAATCACCTATCTCATGGACACGTTGGCGGTATGTAGGTCTAACAAGACTACAATAGTATTTGCCACCCTACCCTTTGTTTTAACTGACGGTTTCGTCGTGCCATCTCGTGGGTTTAAGCATCACACAGACCCTAATACCTATCGAACTTCATCCAGTTCGATTGACACTCAACATCACGCATATTCACATAACCGATAACTACTTTCAAATTCAGTCTAGTTCACAAAGGTCCTCGCTCAATTTATTTATTTATCATGATATTGCACCTTTTTTAAATGACTACCTGCGTATAGGACGCTAACTATGTCAGAGTTCTTATTATAATATACTGCCTACGTATTTACTCTCACTCAATGAATGATATGACCCATTGAAATAAGGTATAGTCTTAGTTTAAGTACAAGGTAAATGCAAAAATAATGGAATGCTAATATTACAGAACATTCACCCTTACTTCTTGCAGGAAAGTAATAATTTGTTGCCCTCACGGTATACAATATAAAAATACAAGTCAGACGTCATTGATCTGATGTCTCCAAGCGAATGCACAGAAATTAAAAAGTAAATAGAAGTGCTAGGCGGACGTTACTTTATCGCCAGGCATATGATCCTAACACCACATTATGCCCATAGTATCTGACACCTGATAGCGCAGTAGTGGCCGAGGAAGAGGCGATTATATAGCCCCACATGGCATTTCTACTTACTAATCTTACTATGATTTCTATGTTTACATATACCATACGGTAAAAGACATTATATATATGTACGGTGTGTAACGTTCGACAGTAAATGACGAAGAACTCGACACGTAATTTGCAACACATGATCAAACTTGGTGCCCACTTCATAATAATTTATTAGTCTAAACATGGAGTAGAAACTGGCGACATAGATATTTGGAATCAAATTCGAAATGCAGCTATATTTTTGTATTGTTACTGATGCTTTGCATACACAGTCATGTATCTTACTATAAAGTAGTACTCAATAGGCAGGTCTTTTCATAAAAATGAGAACAGAGTTATCTTCGAGCATTTTCAACCCTAATAGTTTTTTAAGAAGCGTAGTCGTTAAACCTAGAAATATTGATAAATCTTGTTAGTTCACGATCATATTATCTACAATACCTAACAACGATTTTATCTAAATCGCTATAGTTTCGAAGATTTCATTGGATTCGTAAAATATTGCGACAATAATGTAGGACCCTTAATTTCGCACTTGATTCGAAATGTCTATTCAGCCAGACAGTATCGCAGCGGCGAGTACCCAGTACTATAAATACCAACACGTGTATCAAACACATAGATTTAGTGACTATATGCTACGGTATACATATACAACCATAATCTTAATCAAATACATTTCACTTCACTTCAAACAAAGTGCAGTGATAGTATAACTATCTAGCTAATTTGACGAGGGCAACTAACAAACTAAGATATGACCGTGCTATAAACAATAATAGACAACCAAAAATAATAATGTACAGAAAGTTATTCAAAATGGCAGCTCTCTTGTATGCCCCTTCCTCAAACAATACCTTTGATTTATCTCCGAGCTTATTGCTTTCCAATGTAAAAACGCATTCTTATTTGAACTTTCTATGTTTTTGAAACAAAGAGTTCAGAATGGAGTTTAATATATTGCGTGAGCGAGAGGCCGAATCGCCCATGAAAGTATAGTTCGATCTGGAGAGCAAATTTCCCTCCCTTTCTAACAACATCCTAGATTTGTAGTCAGACCACAAGAGATTGATTCAACGTTACGTTCGACATAACGTGTTTAGATAATATTATGACTCAGCGTTATGTTCGAAGTTTGCCCTCCATTTTATCTTTACCTTTATGAAACTACCGCCATTTTGCATCTCCTTCTTTATAGCTATCGAGTTTAATAGACCCACTTTGACAGATGTCATCATTTCTTTGTACGAAATCAAGTGCATTTTCTATAATGCGCGGTCATACGTTACAGAAGAACTTCGTGGGCATAAGCAAATGGTGGCTTCTGACAATGTGAGCCTATTAGATCTCGACAACTATAACAACTCAGACGTCGTGCTCTGCGATTTCCACGTCGGCTTTGTGCGTTAGTATCACTTTGGTGTTGAGAGGCGCCGCCACGGGCATGGCTAACCGCTAGATGTTGCGCGTGCGCTTCCGAAGCCGCTGTCGGCAGTACATGCGTAGGAGGACCGCGGTGAATACGAGCAACACGCCCATCACGCCGCCAACAGATATGTGGTGGCCGTACACCAGGCAGGAAAGCAGGATCGACACCGCCTGCGTGTAAAGTTTTCGTTATCATTGGCACAGACTGGCAAATTACGTACGGAACATATGCCACCGCCTGGTGGGGGTACGGGAAGGAGAGGACCGCCCAAGAAGCGTGGTTTGACGTCATTAGGAATGACATGCGTGCCAACCAAGTCATCAAGAATGCCGACCAAGCGAAGTGGACCAAGAGTAGGAAGGCGAATACAGGGCCCCCGCGTGCCAACATGCGCAGCTGGGATTTCACGCCAAGAAGCTGATCACGATGATGACGTGATCAGTAGCGACAGTGCACTGATCTTTAGTTACTACTGAGGTACTCGCAATATCAACTTATAACCTCAAGACTAGAAATATTTCTTAAGCTGCTAGGCTTCGAGGAGAGGGGCGAGGAGACTTAAATTTGTACGTCAATATTATATTTTCACTGAAGATGCGCGAGAGAATTGAAATTTTAACGCACTTTCAACTTATCCAGCCTCGTGTCTCCTCGCCTTTCCGATGGAAATGCAGCTTTAGTGTCCACACCACATCCCAGTGACAAAAGGTGGTCAACAAGAGTCGCCGTCGCAGCAACTTCTTACAGTCGCATTGTAGTAACAACAAAATGCCGATGTGGTCGCGTTGTCGCTAGGAGTGAGCTCGCCTTGAGCAAGCGGGACTGTGCTCACAGTCACGTTGCATCAACACATCATTTACAATGTGCAACGTAATGCAGTTGCTAGTGTGTGATGTCACTTGTGGTTGCGATGTGGACCCTTGAATTAGAACTTTATTTTAATACGGTCCTGCTTTGAGGTTCACTCTGTAGGTTGCTGCATTGTGCGCGAAGGAGTGGGATATCACGTCCGTATTTCATCTTCACTTCATCAACGTCATCCTTTTTATATAATATATGGAGGCAAACGAGCTAGCAGGACCACCTGATGGCAAGTAATCGCCGCCGCCCATGGACACCCGCGACACCGCCCCCTGGACTCCAGAATCCTTTGCCAGCTTTTGAAAAAGGCCCCTTCACCCCTCCCTTCCCAACAATGACAAACTCCCGTTACCTGTCTGAGCGTCATGATGATGGTGAAGACGACAGCACCAAACCTCGCAATGGTGCGGTAAATCAGCAGCTGCCCGATCGCGGAGCTCACAGACAGCAGCATACAGTCGGTCGCGAACACTGGGTGCTGTAGAAGTAACTCACTATTAATGACATAGCCCGAACGATTGTCAAGTGGCAGTAGGCAGATAGATTGCCCATGGGGCAGTAAAGTTCTAGAGTAGTGACCACGTACCAGAAGACGTTGTGGAGATCTCTGGGCGAGGCCTATGCTCAGCAGTGGGCGTCTTCGGGCTGATACAATTTAATACAGCTTAACAACAACGCCTTAGTTCCGATTTTGTCCACTGAACAGACAAGTTAGTGGCACAGTACCATCAGCCGGCACGTACACTTGTGACCTGAGTAAGCGAGTACAACAATACACACTGTCACCTTACTGTGAAACTCACCTGCAGCAAAGCCAGCGAATTCAACGTCGTGGAGTGGTGCATGAGCGCCGCGGCCGTCAACAGGCAAGAGAACAGGTTTACGCCAACCAACATCTGCAGCGGCGCGCAAGAGTACTGGTTGAACAACGCGCCTTGCCACGACGAGGTGAAACTGTCGCACACCATGTACAGGCCGAGCAGGGTGAAGCCAGACATCGTGGTTATGGTGGACACTGCAACGGAGTAGGGCAGTGAGCGAGTGAGCCGAGGAAGGGCACAGGTAGCGTTACCTCGACGCATAAGGACGTAAAACCAGTAATTGACCAAAACGCTAAACGAAGAAGGACATATATATGTCCCCCTCATATCACGAATATCTTAAATCTTGTCTCAAACTTCAAAAACGGCCAGCGCTCTTTTTCGTGATGGAACCTAAACTCGTATCTCCATGATCTACGAATAATTGACACCACAAATGCAGTATTGCGCGTATGGTCTCCCTTTGAGAACTATTCTAACTACATACATGGTCGTTACAGTGTAACTGGCCAACTTACTATAGTAATTTCTGGGCAGTTATTTCTAGTTATAAGTATTTAGCTGCGTTTTCTGTGTCTTTAACACTGCAATCTCCATACCGCCGCCCAGCGTGGAGTTATGGCAAAACCCACCACTAATACGGAGGATGCTCATGGCCACAAGTGGACCATAACGGGACGTAATGTGATGAGGAGGAAATTCTTATTATATTTTTCATTATCGCATGCCGCTTGGCGATATTGATATAAATAGACTACTAATATGTTTGATAGAGCCAAACTATCGTTTTACCTGTGAACACTTTCAATTTTAATTTACTTAGGTAATCGCAAAAGGAATATGGATGAAAGGATGGATGTGTAACCATGGTCCAATCTGGTCAGGTTCCCCTGGTAGCAGGGTCATGGAGGTCAGATGGCAGTCGCTCCACTGTAATTATCTGACCTGCCAAATCCTGGATCATGGTCAAGGCGGACCCCGGGCCCTCGTTCTCGAGAGCACAACCGGGACATTAACGCCAAGATGATTATTATTAATCGCAAAAGAAATATGCATATTATTATAGCCTCTAAACTCCTAATGGAGCCCATGCAAAGAAAATACCAACAAGTAATCTATTATGTCCCGCGTAAGTAAACATTACCAAAAAACAATAATAAACATCAAGCTTTACAAGAATAGTAAGAAATATAAGTATTTCTCAGGGGTTTGATGAAGTAAATCCTATTTGAAGGTTATAAGAACATTTTTGTGCGCACTTTTAGTAAAACAAGACAAATTACTTCGCTCAGCAATTTGGAAGGAGCAGGTAACAAAACCGTATACGTCAAACGAATACTTTCATTTCATTTTTCTGAAGATATCGGTAGGCAGAAGCGCACAGACTGCTTTTTATTCAACTTTTACGCGAGATAAGCCGGTGGAAAAACATATTAACAACTTATACACGAAAATGTCCACACATGCACTCGCTAATCAGAAACATTAAATATTTCAAGCAGAGTAGTTTATAGCACCTACCCATTGGACTAACGAAAGACGACAAATATCTTTGAAGGTAGACCACTAAGAGCTAGGCCTCCGTAGAAAATGAATAGCAACGTTATCAGTTGTGCATTTTAACACTTCTATCTACGACACGCTTACCAAGCATCAATATTATGCAATCCAATGGTGTGGAGAAGGCTCAGTAAAGTCCAGTAGTGGACTGTTACGAGATGTTGACAAAGAGCATGAAATAAGTCAAAATTGTCAGTGAAATGCCACAATATCCATTTAGTAGTTCCGACAAACCGCAGATAGAGACTGCAGATAGATCTTGACATTATGTTTTACCGGTGGTAGGTCACTGTCAAGCTTGAGTAGTCCGCCTGGGCGGGGACCACCCCTTATCTATTTCTGCCGCCAAGCAGCAACGTTTGCATATTCCGTTATGAAGGACAAGATAGCCATAGAAATTAAAGGCATTAGGTATAGCTTCGTCTTCGGTGACACCGCATCGCTACATGTAACCCGAGGGCCATGATATGTAATGACACATTGTGAAATAAAGCTTAGCATATTATACGACTGAAACGTGGCCGCTCACTGTGGACCTTATAAGAAAGCTCACTATTACCCAAAGGTCAATGGAAAGAGCTATGCTCGGAGTCCCTTTGCGCGATCGAATCAGAAATGAGGAGATCCGCAAGCGAACCAAGGTCACCGACATAGCTCTAAGGATTGCCAGACTGAAGTGGCAGTGGGCAAGGCACATAGCTCGAAGAACAGATGGCCGATGGGGCAGTAAATTTCTCGAGTGGCGACCACGTGCCGGAAGACGCAGCGTGGGTAGGCCTTCCACAAGGTGGACTGACGACCTGGTAAGGATCGCAGGTACCAGCTGGATGCGGAAAGCACAGGACCGGCTTTTGTGGAGATCTCTGGAGGAGGCCTATGCCCAGCAGTGGGCGTCTTCTGGCTGATATGATGATGATATTATACGACTATATGAGCAATTTCGAGACAAGCACTAGGCAATTAACGCAAGGCAAATTGTAAACAATAGTTCGCGATATCATTGCTAAATAATAAATGATAATAAATATTTATGATTTGCATGACTACGACCAAGACTATTTCATATCAACATAATTACATTAACAACCACAATAGCATCACTGTAAAAATGGCAGAAAATATTGGGCAGCAAAAATTTTTTTTATAGATAAGTAGAGATAAATTCGCCAATAACAAAATTGGGCCACAAACCGATAAATCTTATCAGTAATATTAAAAAGGACGCAATACTTGTTGTTGTGGTAAAGGTATCCGACTCGCAAGCGAGAGGTACCGGGTTCGAATCCCACTATCGCCATGTACCAATGACTCTTTTCTGAGTTATGTACGTTCATTAGTTGAATACTAACCGAGGAGCGTCGGTGGCCGAGTGGTTACGGTATCCGACTCGTAAGCGAGAGGTACCGGGTACGAATTCCACTGCGGCCATGTACCAATGACGCTTTTCTAAGTTAAGTACATTAGTTGAATGCTAACCGATGCTCCTACGGTGAGGGAAAACATCGTGATGAAACTTGCACATTCACGCGAAAGTGTAACCATGATCCAATCTGGTTCCTCTGGTAGCAGGGTCATGATCAGGGCGGACCACGGGCCCTCGTGCACGAGAGCATAACCGGGACATTAACGCCAAGATGATAATAGTGTATTTGAGACGCTTGAAGTAGACACCCATCCCCAACTCTTTCATTGATGTGCGAGGGTAATTATGACGATGATGTTTATCAGCCGTATGGGGTCCGGCAGAGTAGAATAGCACCTACCCCTTCGAGTTACGGGTGTCGTACAAGGCGACAATCTCTTAGAGACTAACCAGGTAAGAGGAGGCGTACATAAACTATAAAACGGACGGCAGGGTTTTCTGTTGTGATTTTAAATACAGCAATCTCCCACCCGCCTGAGAAGCCTAGTGATTGTGGCAAAACCCTCCACTGATGAGAATGACGCAGCGGACAGTTTCGGGATGTCGATGTGATGACGATGAATGGCACTCATGAAACGGGAAGTAGTGAGATGTGAACTCACATAGTTGCTTAAAATATAACAAATATTATAATATTTACTCATTTAAATAATAACACGGGTTTGATTCTCGGCCGAACAGAAATTGAGATGATGAATTTTAGTTTCTGTTATGGGTTTCTTAGTTTATCATAATTAGCAGTCCCCAGCAGTTTTCACCCGCGTCCAGACCGACAGACACGGCGAAGGACTTTGTTCTATATTATAATAATAATGGACGAAATACTTTGACCACAGATATTTATTTTGATTTCTGTGACTGACACATATTTATCAAATACGTATACACATAAAAATTTCAATTATACAGCAGCCAATCCCTTCTCTCCCTTCAAGGCTAATAAGGAGGGTAAAGAGTGGTACGTTCGAATTGTAGAATATCACTCAGGTATCGAATAGTTTTATTTATCTCATGGAAGTAATTTAAAAATCGGTTCAATATTTTTACAGAACAAACTGACATGCGTGTGTTGGATGCGATAGCCAATGGCCTACGACAGGGCGAAGTGCAGGAGAATGAGTAGAAAAGCGAACCCTGGCAGAGGCAGGGATAAGTGCTAGGACGATGATGATGAAACTGTAATATACTCGTATACTTAGACCGTGTACAGGTTCTCAGAGTTCGATTTGTTCAGAGCTTAACACTAACGCCGTTAGTTCCATTTCATTATTTATCCGAACCAGTGGAACTAATAATCGGCATGCAGCGGCCATTATTTCATGCCTAGTCCTCGCAGTATCAACGCACCTGCGATTCTGCGTTACGTGAAATCCAAGTGCTAAACAGTAAAGTTATGGGCGGCTGTTACCACTTTCCATCAGCTGGGTATTCTGCTGCTGTCACTCGAGTTCCATTAAAGATATAGTAGTGAAACACTAGTGAAACTAGTCATTCTGACACCTTACGTATTGCTATATTTCAATGGATAAAATATTACATATATTTCAATTCAATCAGCAGCATCAATTTATTACAGCGATATTATTGCATATTACGATAGTTTCAAGTAGCGACATAAATTCACATAATGCATAAAAAATATTTACAATAAGATTAGCAACACTTTGCAAAATTGAACAATAACACTGAATCTACTGGCAGAAATGTAAAGATACACGGTTACAGCGTGGGCTGATGATGTAGTGGTCACCGTATACTTTAGTTTGGATTCCTAATTGATATTTCCTGTGGAAGCTGTCGTCTAGCTGGATTTGATAAAACGGTTCAGCATTTTTGTCTAGAAATATTTTAGCATTTACGGCACGGCAACGTCACTAGTTGGCCACTATTTACTAGATCGGAAGCTCTTGGATTGCCCTTGGATAGCGAGGTGGGCCAGGAATAGCAGGAAGGCGGACCCTGGGCCCTCGCGTGCTGCGCGGGGGCGAAACCGGGACATGACGCCAGGATGATGATGATGATTAAGCTCTTGGATTGCCTAAAATTGGTTCAGCAGTACATCAACACGTATCAACAGCCCATAACAGTCCACTAATGGGCTTGATCTTTCACTACATCAGTGGTCACACAAACTCCACAAGACGCTATTGGTATTTATCGGGTATTTATTTATAACGAGCTTTTGCCCGCGACTCCGTCCGCCTAAACATCGGTTATAACGTCCCAGACCCGTTCCCGCGGGAAGCACATTGAAATTCAGGATAATTAGCGTGTGCTATTCTGGGCTATAAGCTATATTGTTGTCAAATTTCATCAAAATCCGTTCAGTACGTTTTGCGTGAAGGGGTACAGTTTTTAGTTTTTACCTTCCTGTTTGAAGGATAAGAGTGCCGGTGGAATTACGTCACCTTGGTGGGAACTATTTGTTGGTCACCATGAAACCTAACTGAAATAGATGTTTGAACGACAGTTACTACGACTAGTTATCTGCTCGTTTGGAGTAGTAACAAACATACATGTTTTTAGCCAAATTGAGTGCTCTAACTCTGAGAGAAATTTACTTATATGAGGCCGAGAAAGTCGCTGGAGCGCGCTTGATATGCATATAAACATTTATACTTTCGCATTTAATATAAGTAAGCACCTATAAATAACATGGGTGACTTGTGAGATGTATCAAACGAATTCGCCACGCTGGTCGTTATAACAATTTAACAATTAATTAAATCGCTGTTAGCGTATAGACCGTAGACGTGGTTGCATAATATGTATTACTAACGTTGTAGATAAAATACACTTTTCAGTCAACGCAATATGAATTGTTTGATACGAAAAAATATTAGAAATTGACTAACAAAATATCAAAAAATCACACGGCTAACATTCGCGGTGGCAATAACAACATTTATCTTACATCATTTACAATTTATTATTCTAAACAGAAGTAGCTTTTCGCCCGCGGCTCCGCCCGCGTAGACTACATGTTATACATATCGCGCGAGGTGAGAGTATAACAGGTAGCATGTCACGTGATAAACTGTCTCCCCATCCAAACCAAATTTCATCAAAATCGGCGCAGTGGTTTAGCCGTGAGACCGTAACAGACAAACAGAGTTACTTTCGCATTTATAATAACTAGTAGGAATTATCTATATGAATATATATCTAATAATATGTGCCTTCAATCAAAACTGCACTATTACCAGCAGTTTGTATTTTCTGGAAATTTCTGTATACCTAATGATATAGTGATCCTCTTCTACCTGTTATGCACGAAGAAGTGTCTAAGAACTATGAACTAAGATTAGAGAGCAATCCAAGCGGAATACGGCGACAGTGTATTTACGATGCACGAATGTTTCTTAGCACATTACCCGGTTTTGTGCGAAGAACACTCTTTCCTGCTGGTAAACTCTGTAATGTACGAGTAACAAGGTGATGCAACTGATAGCAGGAGGAGGTAAGAGAGCTATTAAACAAAAACGCTGGCAAAATCCTGTGCACGTGAATTCTGCTAGCATTCCATTTCCACTATTAAAGCATGATAATTACCGGTACTGTTGTCGTGGCTGCCGAAAACGAATAGCACCATTCCAATGGAGATCAGCACCGCGGTCACGTATTCGTACAGCTCGTATTTGTTGCGCGATATCACCTTGCCCATCAGCATCACTGGTATCACTTTGCACGACTTGGACAGCACCTGGAAATAGAAGCGCACAGTTTTGTATTTATTACAGAAGTCAGTGATAAACGAGTACCCAGCCTACCTGATGGAGAGTGATAATGGTAACTGTCGCCCATCCTTACATAAAATAAAATAAAGTCGCCTTCCGCGTCTGTCTGTTTGTATATCCTCTGACTCTGCCTAAATCACGTTACGGATTTTAATGCGGTTTTCACTATCATTTAGATAATTTCTACCGAATGGTTTACCCGAGAACACCTGTGCGAAACCGGCGCCGGTTCCTAATAACACATAAGATGCATTCTCTTACACATTTGTTAATTGCAGGTGCATTGTCTTTGTTACATCTAAGATTAATCTAATCGTAATTACGATGGCTTCCTTACCCCTCAAACCCAAACACAACAGCGCAAGCCTTATTGCTTGGTAAAATTGTATGAACACTAATAACAGCCCCTCGCAGTTCTTTCACGAATAAAACTCGACACATTTCACTATTCGTGAAATATATCTTGATATAAATGTAGCTTCTGGAGCACTTCTCCCAAATGTTTCCTTGGACAAATGTTACATTGTCCTGTTCTGGTTATTACTTACATACTTAATTGTGTAAACACGTACCTATTGCATGAAAAGTCGATAGTCACAGTAAAGTTACATTATTTCAAACTGCTCAGCTGTTAAACTCGAAATCAATATTTTCTGCTCAAGGCCAATTTATTAATATCACCCTGTGCCATTACACATATAAAAGAACATAAAGAAACAAAGTTATATCATCTTGTGTCTCAACCACTGACCTGGGTAGGAAAGCTGACATATTTGAGGGCCTCATACTGGCACCAGGCGCTGATGATATTCGTGACTGAGCAGTAGGAGTACTTGTAAAGGGGCGCGGCCACCAGCGGCTTCCGAGTGCAGAGCAGACGCGACAGTGCTATAATCAGCGCCAGCAGACGGTTCACGAACACCAGAAACTGGGAGTCGTTGAACTTCACCAGACTGCCGTCGGCCATCACGTAGTTCTGTGAACATGTCGGGGTCACCTTTAGAACGTAACATAACATCGTTGATGCGATAGGGTATATCAGGAAGAGACATGGGCACGCGATAGTTTTTATAAAAGAAAAATTGTTTGTTGGATAAGAAATCCTGTGGCCTGCGATGAAACGTTGCTGCTACCCTGCTTTCCATTCAGTAACTTTTCGTAAAAAATAACAAACATTCATCCGAGCATTTGCCTACATCAGCCAAGATCCGCCTACGGTCTAACAAATACCGCACCTGAACAAAAAGGACTTTATTTATTTCTATGACAACTAAGCTGGAATAAATACCTTAATCCGACTTTAGATCTAAGCATAACAAGACCCCGTTCCCCACAAAAGACATAATCCCGATCATGGTGTATATGCAATGTAAAGTTTCCATTCAGTAGATTTTCGTAAAAAGTAACAAACATTCATCCGAATACTTTCGCCTATAGCAGCCAAGATACGAGTACGGTCTCTTGGAGGCACAATTAGGTCTTACTTACTAAAATTGCACAAATACCGCACCTAAACAAAAAGGTTTTTTTAAAGCAACTAGACTGGAATTTCTGTTCCAGTTCTGATTGAAAAAAAAAACAGGAAATCCCAGCAACTGTACGCATGTGGAACCATTGAAATTGATTGCATGTAATTGCTGCCAAAAGCTCGTCATTATCACGGATTTTTACGCACCTGTGTCATTATTTTCTCTTGCAGCAGGCCCCACACCAAGTATGCGCCCATTAGGCCGGCAAAACAAAAGGCCAGCTCGAGACCTTCTCGCGTAGGTGTCTCATTAGGCGGCTTCACAGTCTCAGGAATGCGCTCATTAGTCTCTCCAAAGCAAGCAAACAGAATACGAGACATTATGCCTCTATTGGCTGTAACAATAAAATTAAAGTTTTAATTAGTCATGATTATGTTTTAGATAACTTTTCCTGTTAAACTTAACTTAACCACGATGTTATCTCCCTCAGATAAATAAAAAAATAAATTTACGTATTTATCCTGTATGGTACAAAAATGGAAAGAACAAAATTTATGCTTATCACTCTATAATAAGTTCCAAACAACTTTAAGCATCTACACTGAAAATTTCGATGTGAGGTCTGACAGAGACCTTGAGCATTCGTAAAGTCTAGTTAGTAATCTACTGGTATGTGCTTGCCACTACCCTTTGAGTTGATGTTCGGCAGCTTTCATGCAATCAACTTTTTTGGATACCGCTAATAAACTGCATGGCGGAGTGTCATCATTCTCGCCTGGAGAATGATGACAAGCCGCGGTCGAAGCCTACTACCATCAGAGATTGCTAGTCGTGTAGCACCATCAGGGGTCATTTATGGGGTTGCTAAGGTATAAGCCCATGCAAGCGAACAGCAACATACCCCTAAACTGTCCTATGAAAATTACATCTTTATCAATTTATGTTACTCAAACTATTTCCATGTCTAAAAAGTAGTTTGAGTGTAGTTCTTTAAGTAACAATAAATGTACATTTTTAATCCTTAGGTGTCTGGCAGACCACACTTCTTCTTATACTTAAAAGTGAATAACAAAAACAACAATATCTGTAAAATAAGTCTATGCACAATAAATATCAATAACAAATACTCACTTATCTTATCAAAATACTTGGATTTTTCGAGATATTTATAAAATATAAAACCAGGCAACAGCACCGTAGCATAGCCAGCCAAGTTTAGTAGTAAACGGAAAACCCTGAAATGGAAAATAATGCATTTATTATAGATATACAGATATACAATTTACAATAATTATTGAGTAATATTATGCCCAATACATTAAAATACCAACCATGAGTACTCCATTTCTGCCAGTTTGCCGGAACTTTCATATATAATCAGTAACTCTTGAAAGAATGCCGCAAAGAGCCATGTTGCTAGCAAACACAGCACTCCCACCGCCCTACAATTGGAAATGCCCTTATGAACACAAACAAATACTTTTCTATCTTGGCACTCAACTACTAGTATAGTATTTAGCATGCAGCTACAATTAAAGATGGGTTTATGGCTAATAGTATTTGAGGCTCTTTCATTTAATAGTTCTGTAGTTTTTCATTCATGTTACTTTATCATTGATTATCTAATTGAATACCTAGAAATGTTTATTTGGTCTAACAGGTCATTACAAGGTAGGAATTGCTAGTAGTTACAATATCATTGTTGTTTTATCAACTGCCTGCATTTTACTGCTTTGTTATCAAGATTACAATACATATAAATTATTAATGGGCAACATTGCAAGCGTACAAATTTGCCAATTAACGATTTACACACATATTTAAATCTAAACAGTTCTGTTACTAAGTTGGAATTACAAAATAAATATATACAGGTAGTAGGCAAGACACAATAGGTTACATGCAGACACATGTATGTAAAATATATAAATATATTGTTTTCAACTTTACTAAATTTCCTTTTAATATTTACTCTATAAATGTGTACAAAGAAAAATTTAATCATTCAACAAAATTGTACTATTACAAAGACCTTGTACATTGTATAATTTTATAAATATATTATAAATAATAAGCTATGCATGACACTCCACTGTAATTACCTAATCTGCTAAATTGTGGATCATGGCAGACCCAGGGCTCACAACTGCCGCAAGATCACAACTGGGTTGTTAACACCAAGATGATTAATATTATACTTAGCTATGCTGGGTAACCTTATGGTTTTATGTTTTCTCCAAATTTGCAGTAGGTACCTAACTCAGGCAATATTTAGCTATAAGTGCTAACACAGTGATTTTCAGACTGATATGATGAAGGTGGTTTATGTGTTTATAAAACGTGCTGTGTTTATTCCCGGTACAATCGGCCACCGGGACTATTCAGGGTCCCCAGTAGAAGACTGCTCAACCTACAATTGCAAAACTAACTAGCTATTATCTAACTTCTACAAAACGTTATCTAACACAACAAATTCGGAACATAGTACCTAATGTAACTGCACACATCAATATAACCAGAAGTAGAGAACTAGGTCGAGTGAAAACTCCATTTTACAAATAAAACATTCGGTATTAAAAGGTACTAACCAAAATGAAATTCTTGAATACATTGTCAGTTCTGTTATATACTTTGTCTCGTCAACAACACATCACAGGCTTCATCACAGTTCGGCTGGCGGACCGATCAGCGGCAGTCACCACACCACCAGTCTTGAGTCTAACAAGCAAACGAGTCGCCACAACTTGCTTGAAAAGAATGGAAAATACAGAACCAAAGTTGTGGGATTCCCGTTGGTTTCCCGCTCGTATTCTGTGGTTCCCCGTTCAAGTGTTAATAAAAAATCTAAATTTATCACAAAACTTAGAATTATAGAGATATTCTGTGACAGTCACAAATTATGAAAGAAAATTGAAATGAATGAAAGGAAGGCTGCTGAACGAACGGCAGTCGGCACGAGAAAGAATGAATGAAATGCAATGCAGTGTTGCCGCAACTTAGTTCCCAAAACGTACATATCCAGCGCTGAAAAGGATCATTTTGTGTTAATAGATACTTAAAATTTTTTGGACTAAAATCACTCACAACTTCTTTCGCTGTCTCGCAACGTACTCGCCAGCATAAGTGCTCTTTTTGTCTACGTGTGAGAAAACTTTAATTTTAGCGCATTTTAAAAAGTGTTTCCCATTTCATAAACATAGGTATTAACAGGAAGCAGTTTAGAATTGGTACTTAAATAAAAAATGTATAACAAAAAAGTCCCGCAGTTTTTCCCCGAAACTTATGGCAAGTGCTTCACAGCGAATTTTGTTCTTTTTCACATATCCTGGCATTGTAAAGGATGCGGTCTAGCGTTTCATAGAAGGTGTTCACTAAGATCCGGCCGCCACAAAGTGAATGAACTCGTATCAGTTGAAAAAAGAAATCTAAGTCTAGCGAATTCTTTACAATTATTTTTTGAAAAATAAATATTTTTAGCAATACTGCAATACTCAGGCAACACTGGAACTAGCCGTAGAGTAAATGACGAAAGAAGAAACTCCTTTTACGCCCGGAGTAAGAAGTTTCTTTCGCCATAGCGAAGAGAAATCAATGACGAAAGAAAAAAACTTCTTTTAAGAGGAGAGGGCATTATTTTTAATAATGCGTCTTATGCATTCGAATTGAGAAAACACTGACATGTGCCGCGTGACATACCCTTTGGAATTTCATAAAATGGCGGACGGATGTGTTCAAAATGAACTAGCATAAGAACTACATTTCCTCAGCGTTATGGTATGTACAAAATGGTCACCTTGGCGTTAATATTTCGGATATGCACTCGCGCGTGAGAGCTCGGGGTCTGCCTTGACCATGATCCAGGATTAGGTAGATCAGATAATTACAGTGGAGCGAGTGTCATCTGACCTCCGTGACTCTGTTAACAGAGGAACCTGATCAGATTTGATCATGAATTCAGTCACCTAATTACAACTAAAGAACAGTAGGCTAATTATGTATCTCTGTTGCAAACAATTATCTGATTTCAATTATTGACATTGTTACTTTTGCGATTACTTATGATGAATTTAATACTTCCAGTTTATTGCTGTGCGCTATCACTTGGTCAGACAAATTTATGGCTCTCTAAGAAAATTCCTTTTAAGAGGCACAACGGCAAATAATGCGTGCTATGCGTGACACACACCTTTTGATACATAAAAAGGCCGACGGCTGTGACAAAAAATAAACTAAAACAAGAAATAGAATTCCCCAGCATCATAATATATAATATTATGGCTAATTAACTAGCTCACAGCCTGCCATCACCACCATAGAAATTACAACCACAGGGCAGGTCCTCCTAACTGAGTATGGAGTTTCATTTGTCATTAGTGGCAGTGTATGACAAAGACAATGACATGCCTGCCATTGTTAATGCCCAAACCTAGGATTTTTTTACCTGTCTGTCTATGCAGTGCCACAAACTTAATTTGACCCGGTGACAGCGTCGCTGTTAATGGCATTGACATGACATTTCAAAATGACGACACTTGGTTCCAGTTTTGGCCACCGGTTCAGATAAGTTTGTGCATCCATACCTTTTTTCCGAAGAATGATTAATTTCATAACGAATTAGTAATATTTCAAACACTAATATAATAAACTTGGCTAGCTAAAGAATTTAAATAATTACGCGAGGACATTACGTTTTATAAGCTTTATCCATTAAAACTCTCGTTATGCCGGCTGGTGGTCAGGAATATTTACTACTGTCTCCTTTCTCCTCTCCATTAACTGTAGGCTCTATAGGCCGGTAAAGAAAAAATTAAATGCACCTGTTGATGTGTGAAAGGGATGTGGTAGAGTATTGATAATGGTACAATGCTCTAATCTTTAAGGTGTGACGTGTTAGCTCTGTCGTACCTAACACAAAACTGCAAGGTCCTTAATAGGTCCTTTACGTTCCAACCCTTTCAAACGTGTTAAGTTCAAAAAGTACGTAAAATGTCCTCTTTACGCAGGACACATAGGACGCTAAAAAGGTGCAAAATGTACAATAACGGGCAACAATGGAAATGGTCAGTCGCCTCGGTCGGTCGGGAAGACGAACGTGGCACGGTAGCCAGAATGTTCTCAATAATCCAAATCTAAAATAGGACTCAATGTTCAACAGAAAATACGTTACTATAATAAGACCACACTAAGCTTAATAAAAAAAATCTCTTTGTGGCAACTATTTGAACGTCATAGATTTTCGATTATTAAATAATGGGCACAACAATTAAAAAGTAAGTGCGATAGATAATTTTCAGCATGAGTAATAATTTAGACAAAAGTTCAAGCTAATTGTGACCAAATAAATGAATGTTTACAAGAAGGACTGACAAGGTCAGATTAACCTCAGATTATTGCCATATCCACACTTTATCATTTCTACTTCTGTCAGTCAATACGGACTTATCGTGGTCCTATTATACCTCCTGACGAACTGACGAAAGTAGTCGTTAGGTTTAATGGTATCTTAGTAGTAGTCAAAATGCTCGAGCAGAAATGCTATATTTTGCGAATTCCGGGCAGTAATGGACATTTGCCGAGGCTTCCCAATTCCGGCGCAATCCTGGCGTTCCCGTATATTTGGCAACCCTAAAAGCAGAGCAAGCCAAGCAATGACTGAATGAATGAGTTGAGTGTGTAATTTAATGGACTGACTTGTCAATTCATTATTAAGCTGGTTTAATAGATGGCGCTAATAAACAAACACAAGAATTAATCCAAGAACTGCTTTGCTAAAAGTTAAATACGAATTATGTATGTTACCGTGATGATTTTAAATCCCTCACCGTAAGAGCACCGGTTAGAATTCAATTAATGTACATCAACCACTGTCACTGATACATGGCCGCAGCGGTATTCGAACCTCTGGTACATTTCGCTTACGAGTCGGATACTCAACCGCTCGGCCACCGACGCTCCAGAGAATTTACTATAAGTATTATAAATTAAACCCGGGCGAAGCCGGGGCGGGTAATACTACTAAATCTAATAGCTGAAATAAAAGTGATAGGTACCTAGTAAAAACCGCATCAAAATCCGATGCATGGATTAGGAGTTAGAGGAGAGGCGCGGAAAGCTACTTTAATGTAAATTGGTATTATACATATAAGGTTAATGAAGGATAGGTACAGGTAGGTTAGGTACCTATTCTAATAAGTATTTGTTGTTTACAGATACGTATTTCAAACTGTCGATTGATATAAGACCGAGCGAGGTGGGCCAAGTACAGCAGGAAGGTGGACCCTGGGCCGTTGCGTGCCGGGACATAACGCCAAGATGATGATGAGAACAATTCGAAAATAAGATTGGGTTCGGTCTATGTTCGGTCTAAATATTTTAAAAAGACTTTAAAAAATTTTAAAAAGTAGAACATTCTTAGTTCGACTGCATGTTAGTTGTAGTTCGACTGCATCAAAGGGTAAACAAATAAATATCCTGTGGTGGTCCCATTTGGCCAGGATCTGATGATGGTAACCCTGTGAAATCGAGGGCAACCCACGAAAATTGTAAGCACGTGGTATGTTTGTAATCTGTATTTATCATGTCTGACTCAGGTGTTCGCTGTGCACGATTAGTACTTACCTAAGTACCGCAATTTGTCGATACTTAATAAGTAGGTGTACCGTGATATTTTACGTGATGCTTGAAAGAGTATGTTCTTTTTTTCTTTTTTTTTGCGCCCAACGCAAAGGAAATGGGCACCCTCCGGTAGCGGTTGGGAGGGAGGAGGTGAACTCTCATAAATACCGGCCGGCCGGCCGGACTGGTTATGCACGACTCGCCAAAAAAAGGACCTAGGCGCCTACGTGCCAAACACCCCCTGGGAGCACCTGTAGCCGGGAAGGCTTTTCAGGTTTCATCGGAAGCGACACCCCGTGGGGACGGGGTGCGCACAGCGTCACTGCTTACGGAGCATACGCTGGAGAAATTATAGCGTGACCCCAAATGGGGGTCCCGCTGCTGTGGGTCGGAATTGGGGGCATACGGTGGCCGCTGTAACGGTTGGGAGGGGCAGGGTATCTATAGGTACCTTCCCCTAGGAGGAGGTCTCATCTTTACCAAGGGCGGAATGTGGTCACGAAATTCATACATCGAGGGAGATTTTATTCGCTATTAACATAGGGGTGGTTAAAAAGAAAAAACAAGTAGGATAGGGTAGGCTGGGTTTAGGGTAGGGGTAGGATAGGGTAGGGAAAGGTAGGGTTAGGTTAGGTTAGTAGAGCAGAGTAGGGTAGGGAGGATATATAGAATAGTGTAGGGGCAGGGTAGGAGCAGGACCCCACGAGAACAAAGCCCAGCCGGGCCAGCTAATTTTGAAATTAAATTTTTTTTTTTTAATTTAACCGACTTCGAAGTAGGTAAGGTTTTATCATACAATACGAGTAAGTTAGGTATAATTTATTTTAGGAGTCGGTGCCACACACCAACGTTCCTCCACCCACTAAAGGCCAAACGTTGTGTAGAGTAGACGATAGATATATATTTGTTTTATGTAGGTACGTCGCAGACACGCCAACAGCGCTCTTTGAAGAAGTGTTAAATTTTACTGTAGAAGCAGCTAGTCCTTTGGACGTCAAGGTAAGTACGAACCTATAATACCGTCCACTGACTCTAAAAAATAAGAGCTAAAGAAGAAAGATCAGAAGTCAAATACCGACCCGCAGTCCTCGGCACGTCGACAGGCGGCCGGAGAAATGTCAAGGCCACGGGATGGTAAGATAGTCAGCTGCTGGAACAAGTAAAGGACAAAAAAGCATGCTTCAGATACCTAAATGCAGTTAAGTAATCGTACTTCGGATACTTGGGAGCAAAGCGTCAAGCTAAACTGATGGTGACAAGGGTGTGGTTTGCTCAGATGGCTCCACTCTATGACGCGCTAGATACCATGATGGAGAGGCTGAAGGTCATCTACAAGCTGGAAAAGTTGCGGAGTCGAACCGGTTTAGGTGTCCGAATGCCAACACGGCTTCTGGCCGAGATGCAGCACCGTAGACATATGTCCGTACAATCCTCCAAGAGGCCAGAGGGATTTGGACAGTGTTCTCCGGGTGGTTACTGGTGGGCTCTAAGAAGTCTCTAATCAAATAATCGCTATTCTTTAATACGTAATATTAATTATCTCAGCGGCTTTCACCTGCGTGCTGTTCGGATCTCAGTAAAAAATCAACTTTCCCGCGGGAACCTATTACTCTCCCGGAATAAAAACTAGCCAATGTTAGGTGGAGAGTTTACCAGATGAGAGCACCACTATGTATTGCTACATTGTTGCACTATTTAGATGTCACATGCACACCTTGTCCCTCTTACGTTTAGAAATGCGAAGCGATAACGCATTTTTACGTCAGGTAATTTTTTAAATTTTATAAATAAGCCTCTGTGTAGCCTTATGTTTGTTTGACTGTACAAGAACACGCTTCCCAGGGTAGGCACCATTAGATCAGGCAAGGCGCCTACTTTTTCCACTTGCGGGCGGGAATGCGAGAGGCGGGCCTTGGATGATGAATCCTCCGTGAGTAAGTCGGACTACCTACAGGAAAGAACTCCATGAATCAGTCAAATGCTAACGTATACTGTTAAAAATTGTTGTGATTCATACGGTATAAGTCAAAATCCGCTATTGTTATCGAAACAACGAAATTTGAATATGGATGATGCATGTATCCATCTTCAAACCTTTCCATAAATAATAATAATAAAAATAAATATTCGTGGACAAATTCACACAGCGCCATCTAGCCCCAAACTAAGCAAAGCTTGTGCTATGGGTGCTAGATAACTGATAAACTACTTAAATACTTTTAAATACATACTTATTATACATATATTATACACCCAGACCCGTAACAGAAATTAAAATTCATCATTTCAATTTCTGCCCGGCCGGGAATCGAACCCGGGACCTCTTGCGTGGCAGACCGGCATGTTGACCACTGAACCACTCAGGTCGTCAATCAAGTAGGTTGTAAGTATCAAAAATGGAGAAACGGATTTTATAGGGTAGGTACTTGGCAAGCCTAAAGTCTAAAGTACTGTGTAACCAATGTGAGAGATGTGAGCACAGATGACAAAAATAGGAACTGTCTTGAGCTTTGGGTGGATGAAAGTATAATTAAAGCTTTCTAATTACAAGTGAAATTTAGTTAACTACTTCGTTAAAGCAGAATATGAAAATATTGTAATTATTTATTTGCATCTAAATTAAACATTACGTATAAATGAAAACAAAAATAAAATATTTGCGTAAAAGTAGGTAAATAATAAAAATAAATGTTCACGAGTATGTTAGGTTTGTAAGGTCTATCGATTTTCCTGGAAAGCGGGTACCATGAGGTATTGGAAGTTTTTCTTGTAGTATGGACAACCTGGTTCGTTGCACCCCAGCACTTCGGCTTGGTATAGATTAGGGCCCCTGCGTAAGGTTTCGTCTCCAATGACGAGTCTCCTCGTACAGGCCAGAAAACAAGGTCCACATATGGCGAGGGCGCACATAGCCGCCAACACCTCCACCAGGAACATCACAGCTTCACCCCAGCACCACATCATGGCTAACCTTTTCACAACTCGTTTCTTCAGTATCCATAAAGTGAGTAAATTAAAGCATTTGTCAAGTCCTTACGTGTTAAAAAAGTATGGTATAAAGTTGTGAAAGCATATAATTATTACAAATAAGTACACAAGTTATGGAAGGGCGACGGCGGTGGAAATTGTTTGTCAGCTTTTTATTCTTTTAGTTACTATTTTTACACAATGTTGAATCGTTCGAATCTCAAGAGGGGTCTAATTTGTGATTATTTTATGGGTTATTTGGGTGTTATTTATTGATTATTCTCTCTATTTGGTTCAAATCGACGGTTTAATTGTCAAAGTCAAATGTTCAAACAATGTCAATTTTCTACCGACCATAGAGGAACAAAATACATACCTTTCAAAGGAGAGGGAACCACTTTTTCAATGGGAATACATTCATCATCATCTTTCGAACGGTTAGACTCGGCTTCTGCCAGGGTCCATTTTCGGACACTTATCCACTTCGCCCGATCTTGGGCGACGTAAGCTATTAGCTCTCGCATCCGACTCGGCGGAAAATACAATAATGCGGGAAATTCATTGAATTTCATATTGCTCCTATTGGGGTCAGCGCAGGCACAGTCCCTGTCCGATGGACTCGCGCGAAGGCGCCGCCGAGCGAAGCCTTCCAGTGTGATTTTATTTCGTTAAGCGTCCAATCCGCTTACTTACCTCTCCACTCCAGTTATGTGAAGGAGGCTCAAGTCCAGCAGTGGACTTATATAGGCTGCGTATATAAATAAACTTTTTATTGCATAGGGATAAAACATCACAATACTATACCAGGCAAGTACATAATTCGTTCACGACCTATTGACGTCAGAATTAGTCAACCTAACTGGAAATCGGCCAAAGCCATCTAACAAATCATATGGGAAGGCCCGGAACCAACAGTAGATCGCTATGGGCTTGGATTTTATACAACGTTAACCTGACAGGTGATCTTCGGTCAGCATATATCTCCTCTATATTAGTCTGACATTTCAACACCTGTACTGATAGTTCAACACTTGCACACTTGAAATGAAAGTCGTGAATAAATTATAGTTGTCCACAAGTATATTTATAGGTGCTCAGTTGTGCCCGAAAGGCGGGTAAGGATCCACATCTTCATTATCGGGATCGCGCTTGTACTTTGGCCGACAAATTCCTCTGTGTATCTCCTCTTCAGAGTCGCTGATTCTTCGACAAGACATCATATCTAACTCGAGCTGCAAATGAAAATCATCATCATCAGCCTATATTAGTCCGCTACTAGACATAGGCCTCCCCCAATGAGCGCCAATGCAGCCTGTCCTCGGCTTGCTGCATCCAGCATCAACTTGCAGCCGCCCACAAATCGTCTCTCCACATGGCCGGAGGTCGTCCTACACTACGATTGCCAAGTTACTGTTGATGCAAGCAAATGTAAATGCAATCGTTATTTTTTATGCTTCTGGAGGCACACGGAACGACGGTCCGTCTGATGGAAAGCGGCTACCGCGCTCGCGAAGCCCGTACGTCATATTGATGCCTGGCATCCAGATAATGTGGATAAAAATTATCCCATCGTCGTAGGTTGTGGTGCCGGAAAAGTGATTGAGGCATCAAACTAAACCATTCCCTGGAACATTCCACGTTGTGCAGACGGTAGAGTGCCCAAAGAGAGCCAACTCTCTCCAGAGACCCAAGGGATCCAAACCGGCTGTGTACGAGTATATTACGACTAGACCGGCATTGGATGGAATCAAGTGGAATGTGTTGGTATTGGGGTGCACTAGCCCATAGCACTCGCACTGGACTAGCCCAGCTGGTCTCCATATGGGGGCACGAACTTGTGCATTGTAAAATAAAAATCGATACCCCGGTGTGAAGCACTTTTTGCCTTTTTTAAGCACCCTAACTGTGTCGTACAAGGCGACTAATGTTTTCAAGGCAAAACTTCTAGAGTCTCCATAGACTGGAAAATAGGCAGCAGCATTTTCCATTGTCATATTTAAATAGTGTGATCAACAACCCACCTGCCAAGCGTGGAGATTATGGCAATAATCTTGATGATGACGAAGCACCCCAAGTTATTTCTACCATATATAGAATGAATAACGTAAAACAATAATATTTCGATTTACCTACAAACAAAAATACTACAAAATGCAACAAAAATGTGACAAATAACATAATCTTTGCGATTACGAGTGATGAAAGAAATATTTATCGGAAAGGATGTTAGCATTCTTGTTGCATCTGTACCTATCTAAACTAGCACTTATTTTTAAATAAACTATAGCAATGTAAATACTTAATTAGGTAACATTGGTGATAAGTACATACTGGATACGATTGGAAAATGCGTTGTTGGCGATGGCTTATGAGAGATAGTAATAAGTTCATCACAACAGCGAAAGCTTGGTACAGTCTCTGCATCAACGCGAACGGCATATCTCTTGACTTTCAGCTTCTGCTCTGCTGCAGCCAAGCTTGGTTAATCATTTTCTGCCATTTGGCTGTAGGAATATAGAGTAGATAGATGCTTCATTGGCTGGAATATCAATTAATAAAAATTAATTTGTGCACTGATTTGAAATACATGGTTCGTTATCTGGTTCCAATAAAGGAGATACCTGCGCCAAATATGGTTTGGTGTGAGTCATATACTGATTTCAAAATAACTTCTCAAGTGTTGATAACATTATTTTTGGCGGTTCTTTCTAAGGTTTCGTCGGCGTCTTTGATATTAAATTACTGTTGTTCCCTGTTGATCATCATCATTTTAAGCGTGGCTCCCTCTAAACTTCTTTATAATAGGTACAATAATCTGTTATAATAATTTATTTCCATGCTATGCACGCACAGTATTGTTTGTATCTACTTCAACTTTGCATTTTTCTCTTTGAAGTCATTTGATATCAAAGGAGCGAAGCGAATTTATTCTTCTATGTCAAAGACGATGTTTGAACCACAGACCACTCCAGTATATACATTTTTTTCTGTACACATTTGTCATTTGCTACGGAGATAAGGAGACGTGAGAAGCCATAGAGAAAAAAATTATGAGGTTGTGATTTTTGATTTAATTAAATGATTGCGTTAAGGGCAGGTAGGCCGTTAGTCTTTTGTTTATTTACACTGATAGACCAAACTGGAACGCGTGGCTCATAGCAATTTGCAAGGGGCGATGCGTACCTAAGTGCAAAAGTAGCTATTTTTAGACATAGACATAGATTTTATTTGGCAATAACTACAATTATATCAAACAAGTTGTAACAATATCAACAATGATAGGTATAATATGTTAAAACTAAGGTACATTCAATTAAATTTATGGTGAAATAGAATGGTATTTTTGATTGTTATTAAAAAACTTTCCTCAAAAAAGAATCAAACTCTACGAATTTGTCCGTAAATAGTTATTGTCTTTAGTTAAGTACAAAAATTAAAATGTGAATGTGACTAGTTTAGTCATAATATTAATCTCTACGTTGTTTGGAAAACTCAAATTCTAGGATATTTACCTGGCCTTAATTAAGCTCAATAAGCTAGTTGAGCCCTCTGATTGAGATTTTTTGATTGACTGTGATTTTTTACTGTAACCACGCCATAGCCCCGAATTACATATTTGAACGTTCCCATGTTCCGCCCATGTTCCCAGAGTAGGTGGCGCCACTGTCACGTAAACACTAGCTCCCGTGTTATTATTGAATTAAAAATATACAAAGCTTTTATTATAATATAATAATGCTATAGTTTACCAATGTACAGTGAGAAAGTTGTGTGAACGTGTTATCTTAGTGCAAAAATCATTCATTCAGGACAAAAAGTGCAAATAAAGGACATGGACTAAGGATCAAAACTTGTCATGTATAGTAATTCACAATAGTAACGTATAACTCCAGGGAAGTGCAATTAATTAAGTAAAATATAAAATAACTGACATATAAACTAATATAAAACATAAACAGTGATATTTTAATTGATAAAAGTGAATATAATTGAACAAAGAAACACAAAATGCCTACTACCGTCAGTGACATACTGCATTAATAATAAATTTCTAACGCCGGCGCCAGTTCTTAGACATTAGAACGTGCTTAAATTATATCCACAAATTCGAACCCAAAGATTATACGCAAGTTGGTGCAGCGGTTAAGGCGTTGGAGTTGACCCCGGCGACCTGAGTTCGAGCCTCACAATTAGAGATTTTTTCTTTTTTGTTTTGGTGCAGCTGTTATAGACAACAGAATTGACGCGGGCGACCCGAGTTCGATCCTCATGAATGTTACTGCTTTATTGATTTTTTTTTTTTTTTTTTTCCTCTTTGTAATTATAATTAACTATTTGACATATTTTCTATATTGCATTGACATTTTATTACTTATTGACATAAGGAACTGGATTATTATTGGAAGAATTGGACATTGAACTAAAGATGAATTGTAAACAATGCAATATTGAGATAACAGATAGACGTTTTCTTTCTTGTATATTCTGTGAAAATCGATATCATCAGGCCTGTACAAACATTACAAAGAAACTGTTTGATTTGATGGACCCTGAAAGAAGAGCAGCGTGGAAATGTAACGAATGTAGAACTAAGAGCGTTACGACAGTGGAGAAAATATGCACTTCTTCTCCATCTTCATCACATAATAACGTAACATATCGAACAAGAAACATACCTAATTTACCTTTAAATAATTCGTTCGATTGCTTATCGGTTGATGAGGAAGAGGGCGCAAACACTACGTTTTTATCAAGCACAGCTATTCTGAATAAGAGCTGTCCACAGTATGATGACCATGTGAGAGTGGAAAACCTAGAAAAAAAGATTTCTGACCTAACAAAAAGATTAGAAATAGCCGAAAACGAAATAACGAACATGGTTGTAGAAAACCAATCATTGAAAAAAGTAATTGAAAAACGGGAAACACAAATAAATATGTTCAAAGCGCTATGTAAAGCTAGCCCTATAAGTACAGTAAAAAAGACAAAAAGGAAAACAATAGACAACTTACGCCAACAAACACTTAATTTTACACAAGAATGTTCTGTCAATACGCCACCTAGTTCAAATAAAAACATTGTTCCACCCCTACAAAGCAAGGAGCCACATTCACACAGTGACGACATACAAGCAACAATTGATGTGGGTGGAAATACAAGGAAAATGTGTATAATTAGTACTTGCAAATACAGTAGAGTACCATTGTTAATGAGGCGAAATTTATCCAACACATATAAAATATGTCACTACTGTACACCAAACGGAGGAATAATTCAGCTTCTGAGCGGCATTGAAACGAAGTTGGATAGTTTCACTGAACATGATTTCTGCGTTTTGTTGATTGGCGATGAAGATTTTAAAACAACGAAAAACTATACTGATCTATTGGCGCGAATAAGAAATACTCTTACAAAAATTACACACACAACCATAATTATAAGTGTACCTACTTACAAGTTAGGACATCAATTCAGCATGTTTAACTGGAGAGTAGAGACTTTCAATAGAATGATACAACAGGATAATATAAAATTCGAATATGCATATTTAATTGACTCAAATCTAAATCTGGAGTATAACTTGAATATGTATTCTAGCCGAACATGCACTGTCAATTATAAAGGATATTATACAATTTACGAACAAATAAAAAGTTTAATGAAAAACATCCTAGTATACTGTACGACGACGAAGGACACACAGAAAACATCTGAGCAGTTTTTTCGTGTATAGTAAATTGTATATAATGCATCAAAATATTAGTGGACTTTTAAACAAATCACAATTATACTCTGTTTGTTTAGATGAGTTACAGAATGATAATAAATATATCGATGTCGTATGCTTCACGGAACATAATATGTTACCAGATGATGTAAATTATCTAAAAATACCGGGCTATAAATTAGCAGCTTCATTTTTCAGAAATTATAGAAAAGGTGGATCATGTATATTAGTAAGACAAAATATGAAATTTAGACCAATAGAATCTATTATGAAATATAATGTGACTGAATCTATTGAATGTTGTGCCATTGAGTTAGTGGAACATAAAATAATTATATTGTGTATTTACAGAGTGCCAACAAATAATAGTACAACCTTAGCTTTTAGAATCTTTTTTGACAATTTTTATGACATAGTGAATAGTTTGACATTTAAAAATAATAATAAAATAATAATATGCGGAGATTTTAATATTGACATTTTAAAAAACAATAAAACAACCTCAGAATTTAGACAGATTTTAGCCCATTTTAATTTAAGGTTTTCAATTAATAAACCGACACGCCCAAGCAGTCAGTCTTGTGTTGATAATATTATACATAATATAAGAGGCGGCAAAGGCGAAATATTAGAATTAGCAGTATCAGACCATTCAGCACAAATTTATACGTGTCCGATCAATAAAGTTTGCACTATGAATTATTGGTACTGTATAAAACGAGACTACAGTATTGAAAATATGGTGAGATTTAAAGATTATCTTGGGAATATAAGCTTTAATGATGTATATATGACAAATAATGCCAATGACGCTTTTAATAATTTCTATGACATATTTAAATTACTCTATGATATGTGTTTCCCTAATAAAAAAGTAAAAATTTCTACTAAAGTAAGACCAAAATGGATAACAACAGGAATTAAAATGTGTAGTAAACGAAAACGGCAACTTTTATGGAACTATCGTATATCTAAAGACCCCTCAGACAAGTAGACTTTTAAAACATATTCTAGAAAACTCAACAAAATCATCAAACTAACGCAGAAGTCTCAAAATAACTATCGTATATTGAATGCAAAAAATAAATCAAGAGCCACATGGAATGTCATTAACTCTACAAAGCTTCAATTGCCGAAAGATAGTATAGAGCAGGTTACGGTAAAAAACGAAAACATTAGGGATCCTTATCGTATTGCACAATGTTTCAATAATTACTATATTGATGAATTAAAAACACCGGTGAAACCAATAGCTCCTCGAAACTGCTGCTTAAATAATAGGCATAAATCTTTTTTCATGAGACCTACAGACCCACAAGAGGTGATGAATATAATTAAAAATTTAAAAAATACAACAAGCACCGGCTATGACGAAATATGTACGAAGGTAGTAAAATTTGTATCAGATATAATTTCTCCTGTGTTGTCCTATATTATTAATTTGTGTATAGAGACAGGTGTTTTTCCAGATAAGCTCAAAGTTACTGTAGTGAAACCAATGCACAAAAAAGAGCAAAAAAACTTAATAAAAAACTATAGGCAGTTAGCGTTAATACCAATATTTTCGAAAATTTTAGAAAAGATTATTCACTCAATTCTTTACACATACTTTGAGAAAACTGGTTTAATATGTAAAGAACAAAATGGGTTCCGTAAAAGTAAAGGCATTGATTTAGCTATATACGACTTTCTTGACGTAGTTTATAATAGAATGGATAATAGGCTTCCTGTAATGGCAATGTATATGGATATGACTAGGGCTTTTGATTATGTACATCATGACATTCTTCTCTACAAATTAGAGACCTATGGAATTAGAGGAAATGCTTATAACTTAATAAATTCGTATTTAAAGGACAGATGGCAAAAAACTTACATAACCAAGGTCTGCATAAAAACCAAAACTGAAATGATTTATCAATCTGAACTTAAAGCAGTCCGTTATGGAGTACCACAGGGTAGTATACTGGGGCCTCTTCTATTTTTTGTGTATATTAATGATATGCCGAGCTGTATACGCACCCTAATGATATTATATGCAGATGATAGCACAGTAATATTCAATGATGAAAATGAAATCAATGATAGCCTCATAAAAATTACGGAATGGTTGGAAAATAATAACTTAATCATTAATTTAGATAAAACTAAAATAATGAAATTTGCGCAAGGAAAAAATAAAAATCTGGAGACTGAAATTACATATAATAATATACAGTTAGGAGAAACAGCCACAACAAAATTTCTTGGACTATATATTGACAATGACATGCGATGGCAAACACATTTAAAGTTCGTATGTAATAAATTAAGTAGCTATTCATATGCGCTCTACAACCTAAATAAAATAGTAAACCGTAAAGCTGTTTTATCATCGTATCATGGATATGTGGCCTCGACATTAAGATACGGTGTTATTTTCTGGGGTAATGCGGTGAACATTATCCAGGTATTTAGAGCCCAAAAAAGATGTGTTAGAGCCATGTGTGGTCTGAAATGTACAGATAGCTGCAAAGAATATTTTAAGCAGTTAAAGATCCTAACTTTAACATCTATCTACATTTACGAAACGGCACTTTTCATTCGCCGAAATCCCAATTTGTTCTCCAGAGTAAATAGTTTAAGGCGTAACGATGAGTTGATGCAAAATGGATGCAAAACTACTCTTTATCAGAAAAGTTTCTACATACTAGCCCCAAAGATTTATAATAAATTACCAATTAACTTACGCCGTTGTACAGATTTTATGACATTTAAAAATAAATTATATTCTTACTTAGTAGATAAGGCATATTATGAATTGACGGAATATTTTAATGACATTTAAATTGTATGACATGGTTTTATTTATTGATTATTGTATAACTTATATTTGAAATTTAAATTTGTTGAAAGTATTATTTATGAAAGATTTTAATATTTAAAAAATGAAAAATGAAACAATTACATTTAAAGATTTGTACGCCTCAGCATGCGGGCAAATAATAGAGAAACCAATGAAGATAATGATAACATCTGTAATACCTATCTTTTACAAATAAATATTTTGAATCTTTGAATCTTTGAATCTTCCCGAAAACAACCCAAACAAGCGACGGAGAAAGTGTAGGTACAGCGCATTCAGGCTATTTTCATGAAAATGACCTTCCGGTAGTTATCTATTCTAGTTAGTGATAAGGATATGTTTGTGGCACTGTAGGGAGCCGTCGACAGCGGTGTGACCAAAGAGATTGTTCCGCTAGGTATAGTAACTCTATGGGGCAGACGGACTGATATGGACATGAATTGGGCGAATTTTGCCAAAAAATCGGATGTTATTTTAGAAATAATTAAGGATAATACATAATTGAGTTTCTTTAGAACAGGAGAATACAAAAGAAAATGTCCTAATTTTGGCAAAGTAGAATACGTAAAACATAAAATCTGCTAAAAATGAGCTACTGATATACTCGTACGTGAGCTATAGTAACCCGCAAACTTTTGCATGGTAAAATGTTAAGTTTGCACAGTAGCACAGCAAAAGTTAGAATAAGACTACAAGTCCGCATCACTTTTTATTAAAAATATATCTAATAAAAATCTCTGTATGGCAATTCATGCCAACTTTTTTAAAGTCATAGAATGTTTTTAATAAAAGTAATAATAAATAATTTGATTTCTGTAGGATTGTTGATTTTCGAGAGTTATAAAAAATATTATGAAATAATGGGCATAACACCAAAAAGGAAGTGCGGGATATAATTTTCATCATGATTAATAATTTTGACAAACTAAAAGTACAAGTTCAGGCTAATAGTGATCAAATAACTAAATGTATACAAGAAATCCTGAAATGTACACGTATATGAGCCGTAACTTTTCTAAAGTTTAAAAATACATACATAATAAGAGTATTAATGCTGGAGTACCCCAAGGTTCAGTGCTGTCTCCCACGCTGTTTCTTCTACATATCAATGATATGCTGAATATTCCCAGTATTCATTGCTATGCAGATGACAGTACTGCAGACGCTCGTTATACTGGCCTTGCGAATATCCCTCGTTCCGTGGTGTCGGAAAGCCGAATAAGACTTGTGTCAGAGATTGAACACTCCTTGGAGCAAGTTGCTCACTGGGGCAGATTGAACCTGGTGGAATTCAACCCCTCTAAGACGCAGGTCTGCGCATTTTCCGCCAAAAAGGATCCTTTTGTCATGGTGCCGCAGTTCCAAGGAACATCCCTCTCCATCTCAGAAAGTATCGGGATCCTTGGTGTCGACATATCAGACGACGTACGGTTCCGAAGTCACCTGGATTGTAAGGCTAAACTAGCCTCGAAAAAACTTGGTGTGCTTAACCGGTCTAAGCGATACTTCACCCCAGAACAGCGCCTGTTGCTGTATAAGGCACAGGTGCGGCCACATATGGAGTATTGTTCCCATCTTTGGGCCGGGGAAACTGCCGACCTGCTTAATCACTTGGATTCCATACAGAGGCGCGCCGTACGAATTGTCGACGATACCATACTGACAGGCAAGTTAGAACCACTGGCTGATCGAAGGGACTTTGGCTCCCTGTGTGTGTTCCACCGGCTGTACAATAGGGAGTGTTCTGAGGAATTATTTGATCTGGTGCCCACAGCACAATTCCGCCATCGCACCACCCGCCGGGGGCTGGCTACTCATCCCCATTACGTAGACTCTCTAGTGGTGTCCACGCGAAGATTCGAAAGAACGTTTCTCGCTCGTACGATTCGGATGTGGAATGAGCTCCCAGCCACGGTGTTTCCTTTGGTCTATGACATGGGATCGTTCAAGAGGTATATTAGAGGTTTCCTTAGAGACGGGCAACGCACTGGTAGCACCCCTGGTGATGCTGATGTCCATAGGCGGCGGTGACCACTTTCCATCAGGTGGCCCGCATGCCTGTTTGTCTGCCGGATAACATAAAAAAAAAAAATACACACACAAAAAGTTCAATCGTAACTTAAATGTAAAGTAGCCAAATGTGTTTCTCGTACTATAATCCCAAAAGCACAAAGACTGACAAGGACAGATTATCCAATCGATATTGCCGTATCCCTCCTGTATGTAAAACTTTTTCTCTATGCCATATCCACACTTTATAATTTTTACCACTGTCAGTCAATGCAGATCGTCATGGAATCACTTATGGTGGTCCATTTCTATTCACTTTGCACGTCACGACAAACCCCACCACCTACGTCTACTGGCAGTTATGAGTGCTGGGTACTAAACAACTTATTAAAACACGTTATTCTATTAAATAAATAAACGTGCTTGCACACAGTGTCATCTAGCCCCAAAGTAAGCAAAGCTTGTATTATGGGTGTTAGATAACTGATAAACTACTTATATACTTTTTTTTTCAATAAATACTTAATGTACATACATACTATACACAGACCCGTAACCGAAATTAAAATTCATCATTTCTATTTCTACTTGGCCGGGAATCGAACCCGGGACCTCTACATAGCGACCGGCATGTTAACCAACAGAACCACTCAGGTCGTTAAATATTATAGAATTACAATAAGTACTCAAAACGTACATGGAACCATTAAAATATGCGAGTGTAAAATGTCAGGGGAAATGATGATGCTTTAGTTATGCAAAGTTGTCAAAAACGCTAAAATTTGTTCACCTGTTCCGTTCTGCGACCTTAATATCACCAGTAATATACGAGGACGTATTATAGTATTAGGTATGTCCTAAATATTTTAGTAGAATTACTGCTTTACCTTGTTTATTGGGGCGCCTGCCACCGTCGCCGTTTGGCACGCCCGTATCCATAGAATCCATATCGTCCCATTGTTCTTTCATCAAATTATTTAAGCGACGTATTTGCATAGGTACTTACGTACGCTGCGGTAGATACACATAGGTACTAGCTTTTCTGTAATTGCAAATTTTGGTTTATTTATCTAAATAATATTTCAGAGAGAAGATTTGAATTTCCGTTTGTAATGAATAAACTCAAAAATTAATAGACCGATTGAAAAAAAATCATTAATAGAAAGCTGCGTTATTCCCGAGTGACATAGCCTTTTTTTTATCTCGGGAAAATCATAGTGTACCGCGGGAAAGTTGAATGGTTACAGAGATCCGAGCTGCGCGCGGGTGAAAGCCTCTGGGAACGACTAGTTTTAAAGAAGTTGGATAAACTTTTAAATTTTTGTGAATAACATATACTTTTTTTTCTAGTTCTTACGTATTGTGGCTAGCAATAGGTACTTACCTGATATTTATTTGCCATAAAATATATATGTGGGGGGTAGCCATCCTTTTATTTAGGAGATGAAATTTGCAGAAATTTCAGTATTTCGCCTACTAGAATATAATAAGTATAAGGGTCACTTTAGCGTAATATATTTCGGGTGTCCGAATCACGCGGTCGACTGTACGCAGCACAGCAATTGCTCCGTATTCGGCTATGAACCCACAATAATCATTAAGGAAACGGGTAGTACACAACGAGCTCCAAAAATGGCATCCATATTTACTATTGTCTACCAGGCATACGAAGGCATGAACAATGTACTATTAATAAATACATTGCTTACTTAATTTTCATAGCCTAGCGTACAATCAAAATTTTATAAATTCATGCGTACGCAGATGACGGGGCGCGAAATTCAACAACTTACTAGTACTTACTTGGACCGAGCTTAGAACAATTGTAGACCCGACCGCCCGTAAAATCACCCATGCGATGAACCGATCAGATAACATCGGCTTTGGGTGGTCCCTCGCATGCGTCTACCAGGAAGACAGCAAACGAGATGGCAAGAACACGCGAGGCGAGTGACAGCTGCCCACAACACAACGACCACGACCTGTCATGAGCGTATCGAAAAATAGAATATATTTGTCATTTAACGGCGAAAGTAACCATTACAGATAAGTAAGTATATGTACTAAAGTCACAGACATAACAGACTAGATACAAGTCGCAAATATTCCCTGTTCGCTCACTCTACAATGATTATGAATTTTGCTATCCCGTTTTTTCATCTATTGGAATAAGTTGACGGAAAATGACGCGCGCAATGTTTTGAACGTTCGACATGTTGCTGAAGCTCCATTAGACCTGACGTTTCTTTTGAAACATCGGTGTAAATTTTATAATTTATTAAATTATTATAAATAAAATTAAAATCAAACCATTTAAAAGACGGTGTAATTGTGCACATTTATGTGAAAGCGCAACGTATAGAAATACACCTGGATTATCCTTTCACCGGTAAGTAAACATACGTGGTCGCGGCGATCGGAAATCAATTTTAGAAATTGTGACAAAAATATGCATCATAATAGTGTGAATTTGCAATAATTGAAATGCTTTACCTTAAAACAACATGCCATTAGAGATAGATTTGAAATTATTGGCAAATTGAGCAATATTTCGGTATCTAAATAGGTACGAAAATATTTTGATGCTAACAGGGTCGGACTTAGTATTTATTGTATAGAATTTTAATACTCAAATCTTGTAAATCATCAGCCTACACCAGTCCACTGCTGGACAAAGGCCTCCTTCATTGAGTGCCAATGCACTCTGTCCTCAGCTTGCCGCATCCAGCATCTACCCGCAGCCTACACTCGTTTACCCCAGCGGTTGTCGGTTCGTCGGCAGATATGGCCAGCCTACTGCCACTGATAATTCTGTGCGCTATGTCAGTCACTTTGGTTCTCTGTCGGATTACTTCGTTACGAATTTTGTCCTTCGGGAAACTCCAAGCATAGCACGTTCTAAAGCCCGCTGAGCGACCTTGAACTGGTCAATAAGCCGTACCGTAAGTGTCCACGTCTCGGCACCGTAGGTCATGATGGGTAGGACGCACTGGTTGAAAAGCTTCGTTTTTAAGCATTGTGGTATGGGTGACGTGAATACTCGGCGAAGTTTTCCGAATGCCGCCCAGCCAATCCGCCTTATGGCCTCTTTCTCAAAATTGCCTCTACCTAACTGCAAGGTTTGCCCAAGATACGTATATTCAGAAACAATTTCAAGGCGAAGACCATTTACGACTACAGGACTCGGGTTAATGTGGGTATTAATCATGACTTTCGTTTTGTCTACATTCATGCCGAGACCTATCCGCTGCGAGGCTGATGCTAGGCCGGCCAGCATTCGCTGCAGCTCCTCCAGCGACTCCGCCACTAGGACTATGTCATCTGCAAATTCCTTCCAGTCCATCGCCTTGAACATATCCTCCAATGCATTTGTGAACAGTTTCGGGGAGATAACATCCCCTTGCTAAGGCAAGGAATAAGCTCCTTTGTGCAATTGGATGGGTTTAGACTGCCGGTCCTGTACTTGGACAATCATGTTGGCGCCTTCATACAAGCTTTTCAGCACTTCAATGTAACGATGGTCCACTTGGCATCGCTGTAGGGATTCCAGAACAGCCCAGGTCTCGACGGAGTCAAAGGCCTTCTCATAGTCCACAAAAGCCAGACACAGGGACTGATTATACTCCTCGGACTTCTATATAACCTGCCTCACTGTGTGAATGTGGTCTATGGTGCTATATCCTCCTCGAGACCCGGCCTCCTCTGGTGGTTGAAACTCGTCGAGTCTCCGAGCGAGGCGATTCGTGATGACTCTGGAAAACAGCTTATAGACATGGCTCAGGAGTGAGATGGGCCTGTAATTTTTTAGCAGTGTTTTATCTCCCGTTTAAAAAAATAGAATTACTAAGCTCCTGTTCCACGCCTTAGGAGTTCTCTCGCAGTGTAAGACGGAGTTGAAGAGCGTTTGTAACTCCTGTATTACAGGAGCTACTCCAAAATAAAAAACATAAACTGTTGTAAATAACGGTCCACAATTTTATATGTATTAGGGTTTCATACCAAAAATATTCCTAAATGACAATTTAAATATTCAGACATTTTATGAAACAACATATTAATCGCGTATTTACGTTTATTTACATTTATTTGTTTTTCTAGGTTTCCTAAAGACCAGACATGGTGATATCTGGTTTGCAAATTGGAAGTACTGCGTTGTAAACATTTTGAAGAACAAGATAATAATTAGACGCAAGTCCCTTCTGTCCTGGTGCACCATCATTATATAAATTTTTACTGAAAATTAAGAATATGCTGCCTGTTTAATATATTAATGTACCTATTCTTTTCAATATTATCCTTTTTTTATGACTATGTCCTCTAGAGGACATCATATTCAATTTATTGTGAAGTCACATAGGCCTACCTGTGGACAATGAAGACGCTTCTAACGATAAGTAAGTAGGTAACTTCTTAGTTTAGAAGTTATGAGGCAACAAATAAGCATTCATACTGGTCAAAATCATAACCCTCCTTTTTGCAAAAGCAAGCACTGCCGATTCACGGTATCTAGGATCGAGAGATCGAAAAGACGGTGGTAGGTATCAGGGCGTGGGTTTGATTCACTAGACTCCTTACCTTTTGTTATAATGATAATATTAAATTATAAGGACAAGTTTAAAAAAATTACGAAGTCGTTTGGCGTGGGTTTGATTCACTAGACACCTTACCTTTTGTTATAATGACAATATTAAATTATAAGGACAAGTTTAAAAAAATTACGAAATACCCACAAGTCAGATTTGTTTGTGTTCGTTACTAGTAGAAAGTCGTAGCGAAATATAACTTATCTGCAGATAGTGTGTGTGTTATAGAGATGTGTGACAGTTTGTCTCGTATTTCATCTCGGATTGTACACTCTGCTTCTGTATATAATTTTTTTTCTCTATGACTAAAGTAGTAACCATTTATTCGTACGTAGTATACTGAATTCCGCAAGTCCATAGGGGAAAACGCTGTTTTCGTTTCGTAGGCGGCCTACTAATGGTTGGTAAGTTAATAATAAAGTACCTATAGTATATTGTACCTACATATATTATCAGTATTTGAAAACAAGGAAAGAAATATAAGTAATTCGAGCCGTGTTGGGATAGTGCATCAGCCTTGTTTCTATGTCTAATATCTACAGTTTTTCGTTTGTACAAACGAAGTTTGCGCAAACGGAACGTGTAGACGTAAAATTTTAAGTTTGCGTCAATTTTAATTTAGCATCTAGACGATCCCTTTGCGCAAACTTTGTTTGTACAAACGCGCTGTGCAACCATAAGTTAATGTCGCGTTGACACTGTGAGGACTTATAAGATGAAATGCCTCATGCCTGTAATTTCGCTGACTACCTTATCCTTCAAACCGGAACACAACAAAGCAAACATTGTTGCTTGGCTGCAGAAATAAATAAGGCGGTGGTACTCACCCAGGCGGACTCCTCAGGCTTGACAGAGTTTTACCACCTGATCGAATCTGATATATATGAGTCTTCCAGGCATAATATGATTTTTTTAATGTTTCATATATTTTTTAAATGGTGCGTCGGTGGACGAGTGGTTTAGGTGTCCGATTCGTAAGCGAGAGGTCCCGGGTTCGAGTCCCACTAGGGTCATGTATCAATGACTTTTGTCTGAGTTATGTACATGAGTTTAAGCTAACCGATGCTTTAACGGTGACGGAAAGAATCGTGATGAAACCATGATCCAATCTGGTCAGGTTCATCTGGTAGCAGGATTACGCAGGGCAGATAGCAAGCACTGTCTTTATCTGATCTGCCAAACCCTGGATCATGGTCAAGGCGGGCCGGGGGCTCCCGTGCTTGAGAGCACAACCGGGAGATTAGTGCCAAGATGATTACTTTTTAATTAATAATATACAGAAAATACAATTGCAATTACAACTTTTGAAAACACATAAAAATGCAACAGCAACGTACGCCATGATATCTATGCTAACATGAGCAACTTCTTTGTAAATTTTTTTTTTTCAAAAATGCTTTGGTTACACAGAAGAAGGTCCCTCCTGTCGTCCTCAAGAATTATGACTTAAACTTACCGACTCTCTAGGATTGCTACTAGTACTGCAGTGATTAAAAATTTTGAAAATAGTAGGTTATGTGGTATACCTAAATTTACCAGACATGCCTAAAGATAGTTTACAGTACTGTACAAGTAATTTACTGATTTATTATCATTTTTAAATTCATCACCTTTCGATAACATCATCAGATCTTGAGAATAACCTTTCCCTGACTTGGGAATACAGTCCCAAGAGTCCTCGTCAACAGCCCAAAACAACTATAATATTCAAGGGTTCCTGTGGCCACCATTCCTCTTCATCATCACATCAGTTCACTGACACCATAATATTTCATTGCCATCTGACTTACAAGCGTAAGGAAAAGTTAGATTCTGTTGTATACCAGGAAGTGGATCAAATACTGTACAACCAATATCACCATCACAGTCCACGGTAGGACTTAGGGCCTCTCTTATGAGGTAGCTGATTAGTTTCCCTCCAATTACGGTGATGAATTTGAATTTTGCTCTAGCCATTACCCTCTTTGTAGACCTTGATCCAGCATTAGGCGCTGTCCAAATTTTCAATGGTCGCACTACCATGGTCGTACATCATCTCAGCCCGTAACAGTCCACTGCAGGACTTAGGGCCTCTCCCACGAAAGGGGAGGTTATTGCCATAATCTCCACGCTTAGCAGGCGGGTTGGATGCGCTCTCCAACCCGCCTGCCAAGCGTGTTTAAATATAACAATGGAAAATGCTGCTGCCCATTTTCCAGACTACGGACTCTTGATCTTTTACCTCGAAAACATTAGTCGCCTTGTACGACACCCATGAGTGTATGGGGTTGGTGCTATTCTTCTCTGCCGTACACCACACGGCCATGGCATGGCCACAGGTATGGTCGTACGACCGTTGCCAATTAGGACAGCGATTTTTTCCTTAAATTGTAGGCCCGAACCACTGTCCAGATACGAAAAGCATCCTGTTTGAGGCTGGTTGCCTCAGCACTAGGCCTGTCGTGCCCGGGCTGACTCTTGCCGCCGAGGCCGACTACGGAGGATAGGATAAAAGATTCATTCCCTGCAGTGTGACATCAGCTACGGCATCAGCACAGGTGTTGATGTCATTTGAGAAAAAACAAATCGCAATCCATCTGAGTCTGCTGAACCATATTGCCATACCATGCGTGACCCACTGGGGCGAGCCCGTTCAGAACGGAGCAGGCAGTGGTCAGATGTCCTAAAAGGAGCATCGACGCATACCTGATAATCATCTGGGTGGGTGGTCAGCAGAAGGTCTAACAAAGAAGGATCACGGCCCACAACATCCGGTAAGTAGGTGGACGAAAACGAGCTGCAGAGAGAACTTTACTTTTATTTTTCCTAGCCATTTGTAGTATTATTAGGGGTGGGGATTTTCTAACATCGGTATCCAGCAGGGCAAGGACGTTTTGCAACCGGACGCTGCAAAGGGATGGGTTATGTGAAAAGCTGGCACGGGGGACAGAAGGGCCGCCGATCCCCAATGAAGATGCCTGCCGGATCTACACCGGTCTCCTACGCCGACATGACAGGCATCCCCAGGATTTTTCGCGCTGTTGACGGGACAGCCTCCCGGGTCGGAGGGTGAAAGTGATGCCCGAATTCCGGTCCCCTACTAACTGGCCTTCGGCCAGCGACGAGCCGTTTCATCGGGTCTCCCTAGTACTCGCGCCGACCTGTCACCACAAAACTGTTTGTCCATCACAAAATTGGGATCTACAGGACACCAACATTATAGCTCTCGGACGAGTGGGGGGATGGCTCACGAAGTACTCTGCCGGAACATAGCCTAGGGGCTGTTTGGTTCCATGGGTGATCGCTAGCCATGCGGGCCGAGGCCCTAACGCCAAGCCAATCCGGCTGCACTCTTAGCGCCACCCGGGGTCACGCATAGGGCCTCTAGGGTATAGCTTTCGGACGTGGTGCAGCAAAACCCAGAACTTGCTGACTTACTGCCTTTTGATAAATTAAACCTAAGAGTTTTCAAATCCAAAGTAAAAAGCTCCTTTTTTAAACCAACTTCAACAAAAGAAGAAAGGTTTTATGTTCGACGTGGGAAAGGGTTTATTTTAGTGGTGGTCCCATTTTAATCAGGTCAGGATCTGATGGTGAAAACCCTGTGAAATCAAAGTTAATCCTTGAAAATTGTAGGCACGTAAGGTGTGCTAGTTGCTTTATCATGTCTAACTCAGGTGTTCGCTTCAGAGTGTCATCATCTGATGCTATTGTACTGATGATGAAGCCATAGAACTCACTTGGAACCGGTCAGGATGTAATCCCGGAATTACAGACACATTAGATGACAGGAACTACTTCGGGGTAGGGTTTATCTAGGGGTAACGTGATACTTGAAAGGGTGTACCTAATCCTGAGGTGGTCTAATTTTCATTAGGTCAGGATGCGATTACGAAATTTTAGAGATATCGAGGGAAACCCTACAAGATTATATATACCTACAGTTTCTTAAGTATGTCGCATATTACCTAACTTTAAGGAAAGTATTGAAGTTACCATAACTAACACTGAACATTTTTAAATTCAAAAAATAAACCAAAAACCCTCCATAAAATAAGAATAAACTTAGGTATCAATTGTTTTTGAAGTCGGTGCCACATACCCACTCTTCCCCTCCTCTTCCTTTACCAACGTGACTATGCTGGCAGCGAGTATAAAAATAAATGATACCTAACTTACTCGTATTTTATGCTATAAATCTTATTATATACATTTTTGTGATTTCAAGGCGGTTGTATTTATTATTATCAGAGTGCTTCACCAGTATTGCAACGTACCAAACACCCTGTAGCCCACGCGAATGAAGTCGCGGGCACAGCTAGTTTGTAATATTTCCAGATTAGCAGACAAATCTTAACGGACTGCGGTAGACGAAACATACCAAAATATCTACTATCCGTATTAGGGTCAAAATAGGCTGTGTTTATTGCAAATGTGACAATGTACCGAGGAGCCCCGAACACCAGGGCTCTCCCAATCTATTATTCAAATTACCCAGTGCAAATCCATGCGGATTAATTTGATTTACAAAATTCCCCCGTTTTATATAACTACGGATTAGGAGGTACCTACTGAACGGAATGCTAAAAGCGTGACCTCAGCTCATTACCATCCTGATCGCACAATTTTGGAATAATAATTTCCCAAGGAAGAAGTAGCTAGGTATTGCGCGTGGTCGGGGAAGAATATTGCTATTATTGTGGGTTATTATGGGCACTATGGCCGCCTACGCGGTGTATCGGTACGTATCGGTATAGAATAGAGCTTACTAGCTCGAGGAGAGCTCCAACATGTCGTCAGTCGCACCGCAGGATTTCGACCGCGATTGACGCTTACGTCGTCGGACGTAGCCGCGTGCGATAGCGAAGTAAATTACAACCACGCACAAATAAAACGATACTGAAGTGTTTGCCTCAGAACATACTTCTACAGGACGTTGCTTGGGTGAGTTCATATTTTGTTTGGCCGTATGGCATATTTATTTAGTTCTTAATGGTTGGGAAATTGTAGTTGACTCAACTGGTGTGCTAGAGTTTACCTAATAGGTATCAGCAGTTTAAATTGTTATTGTATTTGTTTTCACTAACAACCCACCAGGTTTCAGACAGGTTGGTATAAAAATAGGGTAGTAAATAATAATAAAAACCTAAGGTTTTTATTATTTAAATAGCTAGCCAACCGCGACTTCGTTCGCGTGTTGTCCTACGCTACCTAAACCTTGATCTTGAACCACTCTATCTACTTTTAAAATTCGCATTAAAATCTAAGCGTACATTCATGTATACATTTATACATTGTATACAGCGGGACAGACGACGGCAAGCGGCTTTGTTTTATAAGTACTATGTACAGATAAAAATACGAGACCTGACCTGAAAAAGTAGATACATATTAAAACCTATGTCATAGTTTTGAAGAAGGACGCGAACATTGGTACTACTACCTCATAAGAACATATCAATGAAATAGTAAATGATGTTTTTCTTGTGATTGGTAGTAGCGCCATTAAAATTACAATATTTGGTCGATAGACACTCTATGAATAAAAGAAATTAGCACTCCTCTACGTGCTTTTTGTATTTAAATTACGTAATAATTCGAAATCTATTAATACCCTGGGTTTTACCTTTCATTTTGTCCCAATAGAGAAAGCCATATTGTAGTTTTTATCAATATCACGCTGTGTGCCCCAGTGTAATATCCATTTCACTCTTTTTCCTGTGACCTTGTTTGCGCAAAATATGAGTAGGTAGATAGATAGTAGACCACAACAATATCAAATTTGTAAAACTCTCTCCGAGGCCGTACTTTCAGAAAAACAGTAAGTTACAAACAAATAGAGCGGGATTATCTGAAAACAATTTATGAATCACAAAACTGGACCAACTCTAGCTTAGTTTCATTAATATTAAACGTGGTTACCTATCCTCAACTTGTTTGAAGTATGTGCATACGAACAAAATTTAACTGTAATAATTACACGTAATTTTATCATCCCTCTCAAGTTACTTAATAACACAACCGCCCTATTTTTCGGCTTTATTAATTTACCCGCCTACGTCTGATGTGGGAATTAATGGTGGCGACTGGACCTCTAATTCCCGCCTTGGCGCCGGACAAACAGACATCAGTACTAATTTTCGGTGCTTTCACTGATAAAAAGACAAACATCGTTAGTATTACGTCCGCGCTCTTATCAATGATATATAGGTTTAGTACGTGATCGGACAACGCATGTTACTGTACCTAATTGCTTTCACTCAGTACTAAGTTTTATGGTGGTAATTTGTTGCTGGTGTTAATATATATTTTTTTAAAGTGGTCTTTCAGAAGGTTACTCAGTCCTAGTATCACTGCGACCATGACTGATCTATTTTGATCCCCTCTTTCTTACAGTTCAGTGCTAATCCCTATGAGCTTCTATGAACTGTAATAGGTTCTTAGTACTGGTGTTGCTAACTGCAGCAGGTGCTTAGATAAACAATGTTTACGTTATCAAGTATTGTGGATGGGATTGATGTATATATAGGGTCTTATTCGCTTTCGGATTTTTTTATATACTTGGTTGAAATAATCTCCACGCTCATAATTCCATAGCAAAATTCTCTTTGACGTGGGTGCTATGGACACATACTGAAATATCAGCCCAAATGTCCACAGAAATAAAGGGTCGTCAAATAACTAAAGTTTTTTTACTCCAAGCTGCGTTCAATACCTTATATTTTCTAGAACAAAGTAACTACATTAACGCGATATAAGAAAATCCCCGATAACTCCTCATGGTCGTTTGAGCAAAGAGTTCAACAACTGATATTTTTCTTAATTGCGAAGTTGGTTAAATTGTTAAAGTTGTTCTTAATGGCTGGTAACTCGGTAACACCAACTAGGAGCCGAAAGTGTTTTTGAAACTCTACCGATATGTGGTAACATTCACTTGTTTTACAGCAGCCCACTCCTCAGGCTCCGCGGAGTGCCTCAGGCACTCCGCACATGACGCGACATGCATCCTACACGTCAGATGCATGTCGCGTGTGAGAAAAAAATTATATATTTAGTCTGCGCACATCGCTGCTGTGAGCTGTGACCCGGTATACAAATGTAAGACCCTCATCGATAAAATATTATGTAGTGTGAAATAAGGTATTTCTGATATGAAAATTGGTCCCGCATGCTTTTCAATTTTCATTAAGTAAACCTAAATATATATGTATAGACACTATTATTGCATTCATACAACACTCACTCCCGTGTCCCAAAGGGGTAGGCAGAGACTATCGAGTGCCCAAGCTACGATCCTAACACACCTCTTTTGCTTCTTCTACGTTACGACGGTTGAGGGTAACCTGCCCTTATTAGAGCTGGTCATTTAGTTGATCAATATAATGTGCTTCTTGGGCGCTCTGTCGACCCTTCCATTCACATTCATACGATAGATACCATTCGTATGCTGTTTTTCTGCCATCCTCCCCACAAGCATACCTCTTTCAATCCTAGTCATCGCATCATCCTAACGAACTATTATCACATTACTCCTCATTTTATCAATGATGATGACCCTACACTTACTCCTTATATTATACATTAAATATATTGTTATTTTTTATTACACTCCTTTAGACATGGAATCATGGACAGAATGGCACAGATCTATCATTACTCTTCAGGAACAAGAGTTCTGAGATAAATAGTTTCCAAGTTATTACACTTTTCACGTTAGACAGCTGTCATCCGAAATGTAGACCTCGACGAGTACTACCATTTCTCTTTAGCAAGTAGTGTTCTAGGGCCACTAGTTTCCGAGTTATAACTATTTTAAGTTTGACAGCTGTCATCCGAAACGTAGATCTCGGGGTGTGCTATCATTTCCCTTTAGCAACTAGTGTTCTAGGGCCACTAGTTTCCGAGTTATAACTATTTTAAGTTTGACAGCTGTCATCCGAAATGTAGATCTCGGGGTGTGCTATCATTTCCCTTTAGCAACTAGTGTTCTAGGACCTTTAGTTTCCGAGTTATAACTGTTTTAAGTTTGACAGCTGTCATCCGAAATGTAAATCTCGACGATTACTATCATTTCTCTTTAGAAACTAGTCTTCGAGGACTAATAGTTTTCTAGTCATAACAGTTTGAAGCTAGCGGTACGCTACATTAGAGTCGCTTTGGGGGGTTGGGGGATCTTCTAATAATTGCTATTTTCTGAGTTCTCGGCCGATTTCTTTGATTTTAGTCTCTAACGATGGACCGTATTAGGCACACAATACCACCAGCGCAAAACACCAACTCGGGATTTTATTGCGTGTTGCGACTTTTTACAATTAATTACGTAAAATATGAAACACGCACATTGCCACAAATGCAAAACACCAACCCGGGACATGTGAAATTTTTGCAATCAAAATACAGTACAACAACAGGCCGACATTTCGTACTTTCACTATCCTGGGTACAAGTTCGAACCCAGGTTCTTTCTGCGCGCTGGTGTGTGCCTATTCGTCAAATTATTACTCATCACACTAAGTGAATGGTGTTATAATATTTTGTAAGTGCTTCTGGTACACACAATGATAATGCTATAAGAGAGATTTAATTCTGAAAATCACAAGGCACTTTATATTTTTGCAAACTGACTTTCTGTTCCGAGATATTTAGGCTTTAACGAGGAAAATTACAAATTTTCTGGCCCAAATGACTGACGTAAGTTAGGTATCAAAATTATTAGTACTTACTGTTGGACGAAGGGCGCCGAGTGACTCTATTACCTGACACCTGGTTTGCTGGGCTTGGTTGAGCGGTTCGTGAGATAATGGTATGCCGAAAGTACATTAGATTTCAAAAATAGTCGTGACAGGGTACTGAGACACATTATTATTATTATATAAATTATTCCTTCAATAATGCATACATTTTCGATATAAACTCCAATTTAGAGCCAAAACTGAAAGTTCTTCTCAACACTAGTTCATAATGTAGCATGACGGGGGGACTATTGTCTAACTCAGTTGCAAACTGAATTTGACATTAGATAATACTACACTATGTCATCTACATTATTGTCTACGGCCATAGCGTCTACAAAATTAGAGTAGTGTAAGATTTATATATGACGAATTCATTTTTCTAGTGAGTTAGTCCATAGCCCCCCAGCAATGACGAATAAAACCGGAGGACAGGATAATTGGTTATGGTTTCCGTGGCGATGATGGGCCATGAGCGTGCCGATTGACAGCCGTTTATCCATATTATTATTATATACTACCTGTTGCCCGCGACTACATCCGCGTGGGCCTCTGAACATAAACAAAATACCGATCCTTCAATGACAATTTAAAATGAACCATACATCTTGGATGGTCATCTTGACGATAATGTCCCGGTTGTGGTCTCGCGCGCAAGGGCCCGGGGTCCGTCTCGATCCATGATTTGGCAGATCAGGTGATTATAGTGGAGCGACTGCCATCTGACGGACATCTGTTAACAGGGGAACCTGACCAGATTGGATCCTCACCGCAAGGACACTGGTCAGTGTTCAACTGATGTAAAATGAAAAGCATTGGTTCATAGCGGCACTGCTGTTCGAACCCGGTACCTCGGGGTACGTGTCTTACCCCTTAATCATTAGGCCACCAACACTCTCATCATTATACATCTCAGATACTGAATGACCTCTATAAAATGCTAAATTTTTACCGCACCAGAGGTTTTTATTGCAGGATTATTATATCTCAAGCAAGTTTTGATTTGTTTTATAGCTTAAATGTTGGCCAAGGATATACTATTGCTATACAAAATTTCATGGAACTCTGTTAAGCGGTTTTTATGTGATGCGCGTTCAAACAGACAGATAGACAAACATAAAATTTTAAAATTGTCGTAACGTGTTCAGGTGGTTGTTTTAAGTCGCTCTGGTTGGCTTTCTTTCGATTATCTTCAATGTACAGACTTTTTGTCTTTACGATTTTATTATATGTATAGATATTTTAGATTTATTTTTTGTAATATAGATTAAAATCGCAGGTAAAATCCACACCGTCAAAGCCGCCTTAGCGTACCTACTTAATTTGAATGAACCAATGAGTACGTTGTATTCAGTCTCAGTACTTTATAGTTGAAAAAAATAGAGTATAGTAAGCCATTTTTCGATACAACTTTAGCGTTAAATACTCGTACCTGTGACCGTTCCTAGTGACGGGTACCTCTTAAAGTGCAAATAATATGGTAATAATTGGCCCCAAATTGGCTAAGAAGACCGCCTGACCAATTTGGGTAACAGTCAGTGACAAATAAAAAATAATAATTATAGTGGAACTTGTATAAAAAGTGTTTTAATTCTAACAAATAAATAAACATTTGTCTTAGACTCACATATTAAAAAATCTTCACATATAAACTTACCTCTTAGATTAACGTTGAAAACCGATTGTTAGAAAAAGTGAGTCATAGCACTAAGTAGATAAACTAAACAAGTTGTTTCAAATCTATACGCACGACTAAACATCTCATAAATAACCCATAGTTTCTTTATAAATTTGCGACAAGCACTTGGACACGTTTTTGTGCTGCTGAGTGTAGGTATGTATAAGATAAGATAAACTATGATGCAATGGAATTTTATGTATAGTTCTTCTAGTTTGTGCACATATGTTTCACGCATTATTTGAGATTGTGCTCTCTTCTCTTAAAAGGAGCTTTTTCTTTCCTCATTGCATCACAGTTACAAGGATCATTTGGCATTTGGATGAGGGCGTGCGTGTCAAACATCAACTCCAGCTGTCTGTCAAAAATGACGCTTTACAAGATAGCAGTGTTAATTCTGATTTCGGCCACGTGCCAAATGATCTATGTAAACCGTCACTTGACAGTGCCGCGTCGTGTTCGAAGTGAATGCGTGCTGCATGCGTCCTGCATGCATCCTGCGTGTGTCCGCCGCGTCGCTGTCGCGTCGCTGTCGCGTGGCTGTCGCGTGTCTGTCCTGTGTCTGTTGCGTGGATGTCGCGTCATGTGCGGAGTGCCTGAGGCGCTGTCCTAATTGGCAACGGTCGTAAGACCGTGGTCGTGCGACGGGCGGATTTGAGGTCTCTTATTGATCCGGCGACGTCCGTCGTACGACCATGGTCGAACGATCTTTGCCAATTAGGACAGTTAGTTATCAAAAAGTCTGTCTTAACTTCTTAGGCCCAGGAGCTCAACTCTCTTCCATTCATATTTACGAATGTAAATCTCACCAAAGACTTCATAATTTGAATTTTATATGAATTTAACATTTCTTAAAGATGATTTGCTCCTCATTACTGATACTGTCGAATTCAGAGACACGACAATGGTAGACATTACGATATAATAAAAGTGGGCTACGTTGGTATATTGGCCTAATAGGCAATTGGCCAATAAGTGGCCTATTGGCCTATTAGGTACCTATAGGTAGGTAGGTACACAAGGTGCGATTGCAGGCCAAATTGAAGGCGAAGGCGTAATGGCGTCAAGACATGTCACACTACATTTTCAACAGACCTGCGGCCTTAGCCAAGTGGATCGTTAATCGTTAATCAATCATAGTTTGTGGTAGAAAAAATGTATGGGATTTGACATAAGCTAACGTTTTAGATAGATGAACGCAGAAAATTCTACCAACGGAGATTATACACTTGCGTAGAGAATTTATGTAGACAAGTAAGCTTTTTTAGAATTCCTAACTAAACCAAAGAGTTTTATATTATATACAGATATAAACTCTTTGAGCTAAACCCATTGCGAGAATGTTCTCGAAGCCGTAATTCAAAAATTTTGATGTAAGATTGACAGCGGAGGAAAGTCAGAGTCAATGTAGATGTATTGGTAGAAATAGTCGAACATCGCGCTGTAAATTTTCTACCATACACGTTGCGCAAGCGGAGCTGTCAAGATTTTTAAATCGCCTACCTCGATTTGAACGGATTTCAATTTTGATTTTCGTCATGAAAAATCACCGAAAGAGTACGGTTAAAAAATTGGAAAAATCAGCATCTTGCATCAAAATATCGAATTTTTCATGCCGAAAATAAAAATTTAAAATGTTCGAATTGAGGCGAGCGATATATAAATAGGGAATCCCTGTAAGGAAAAATATAAATAGAACAACAAAACACAATAACATCAGGCAACAATTAGGCGGCTGACAAATGTTTGCTTTCCTCATTGATAATAAAATGAGAGGCACTGTGGAAGTTGTAGAAATCATAGAAAAACCAGTAGGGTGCGCGGTTAAATAAGACCTAAGAAGAGTTTTCCTTTATTTTATTTTATTTTTTAGTTTATCTCAATTCCTCGTTTCCCATCAGTAGACCGAGAGCGCCACGATGACAATACGGACATTGTACAACTCTAGCCCGACATCATAGGATAAAATTTATACATATAATGTAACAGTAAAAAAGTATACATTGAATTTACAAAGAAATAATTTAGGGTGATGAAGAAATAGTAATAGAACTTTTTTATTTTATTTTATCTGTCTGTTGATTTTATTGATGAGGTTTTCACAGCTTAGTAGTTTGGGGTCCAACATAAAATCTAGGCAACGTTTAGCCTATTCGGTTAGGTAGAACCAGAGATACAGCTTGAACTCTCCTTAGCTTTCATACATTAGGGAGGTCATGTTAGGTTAGGTTAAAATAGTCGGGATAAAGATAAACTGCCCTAAAAACGATATCCACGCGGATGAAGTAGCTGGCAAAAGCTAGTACCATTATAAAATGAATGCTAATTTATGATTGGCAGGGTCACACGAAATGAGGCGATGGAATTTAGGCAAGGATTCCTCTTTCCGTGAAAAAGGATTACATAAAATGATTCATGAAATGGTATAACCCATTACGCCATCCGTTCGTTTATAGTCACCAGAAAATGTGTGTTTTGCACACAAGTGATGTAAGTCGATAGGATGTTTATCTGCACTTCAACTTTACGCACTAAATAAATAAAATATTAAGTGTAACATGTGATTTTAAAATACTGTAGGTATGTTATGGATAAGCCATGAATGAAATCTACGTTATACAAATAATTAATCTGTTTGATTGTTTGTCCGGGCGCAGAGTAAGCCGAGTAGTGACTAATCTTCACATTCAGAATATCCAATTTAATTTTGTGTATACCTACTTTTACTGGAAGATGGAAGAGTTTCTAAGCCTTTACATTAGGGTATATTTCGGGTGCCCGCAAGAGAATTGAAGTTTAGAGTCGATACACACGAGAGTAATAGATTTCTACCTAATAAAATTGATTTGTTATAAATGCGAAAGTTTGAATACAAAATTCCGACTTCCGAGTAGTCCAGAACAGATAAACGTAGTTCATCGAATTTAATGCATAGAAGTTATAGTTATAACTTAAAAGTATCTATATAGGTAACAAATAAAAACCTATTTGATTTTTATTGTTAAAGATTGCTTTAACCTATGCCTACGCATAAAGCTCAGAGCTAGATTTGCAAAAAGATAATGCTGATAAGATTTTTTTTATTCACGTACGCAGTTTAGTTTATTTTGTTTTAATTCTAAATAAATTACGTTAAAAAAGAAATAACAAGTTAAAATAAGACGCGCAAATACAAGATTGCGAGTACCCAAACACGAGTATAGCCAAAATAATAATTTATAGTACGTTTAGAAAGATTCACACAAAAATAGATTATATAAAAATGAAACCGCCTTCAAATCACAAAATTAAAATGGACCACCTCCATACCATTTCAAACAAGAAATTTTAAAATCGGTCTACAATTGGCGGAGAAATCAGTGGACAAACCTACATAAAAAATAATAATAATAATACGGTCCTCCTTCTGTTGTTTGTGAAGTCAGTGAAAAATAGAGCACAACTATATTGAGTATTATCTACAGAAATTTAAATAAATTAACTTGATTAATCTATTATCCACAGAAATCTAAAGAAGAATCTACAGACTACGTACATATTTACTTAAATAAGCCAATTTATTTAGATTTCTGTGGATAATATCCGTTATCGTGCTCTACATTTGTCATTTTCTATTGAAATGTACCTACATTACTGCTGCCGAACAGTTGCGTAATGTTAATAAAATATTTAGTATGATGGAGACATAAATCACATTCATAGTCCAATAACTAATCATTATTATGCAGATTTTGACCGTTATATTGATACAGTAACAAGAGACTGTTCAAAAGGATGCAGGCGCTCTTACAAAGATTTCTTTGTAAACCTATCAAGAAAAACATAAATATTGGCACTACGCTTGAATGTTTGTTTCGTACTGTAACTGAATGCTTAGTACCTAGGTATATTGAAAGTGCAACAAAATAACAATATATTTATGAAAAACCTGGCAAACCCAATAAGTCCTAGATGTAATCCTCGTTGTTACAAAAAACTTATTATGTCGTTTTGGAAAATCTAAGTATGTAACCAAAGTAGTTCGACCTTGAATGCTGTATTAACAGCTTTTGTTAGACAGATTATGTTGGATAGAATCAATGTTTATTATTTACTGAGATACTTTACAAAAGAGTCATGGCAGTACATGGCCTCTGTGGGATTCGAACCCGGTACCTTTGGCTTACGAGTCGGATACCTTAACCACTCGGCGACGCTCCGCATTTATTGAGATCCTTTATTAAGCACTAATCAAAAATTTATTATGGTAAAAACATAGTGTTCAGTTTTTATGGTTTAAACGATAAAGTCATCACCATTCTTCTGTCAGACAGGATCCACTTTCCTGCTTTTTTTTCTCCAAGTCGTCTGGTCTTTTGTTCTCATCTGGACCATGTGGTCATTGAGTTCCACACGAATCATGATCTGTTCAGAGATATATCGCAGCGTTTCTTTGATACTATTCCAGAAGGCAGTTTTTACGGTGTCCACACAGTCGAACTTAGGAGCACAGGACTGATGAGGTTGATTTTTAGTCACCCATTTCATCGTCATAATGAAGGAATCTTCTGTCCAGCTAACGTGGCGCGGCGTCATATTTGATTATCGCTTGTACTTGCGAGACAGTTTGTTTATCTAGAATGAAATAAGAGACAGATACCTAAGTATTTATTTGATTGAAAGCATTAAAGTCACAATTAAATAAATACTTTTATTTAGGAAAACATATTTTATTTAGGAAAAACAACTAACGATCGAAGTCTTGCATGGCCCGCTAGTTCAAAATAATTAAAGAGTTGAAATGAGAAAAGGTATTTACTAGACTATACTTATGATTATTTTGTAGGTACCTACCTAAGTATATACTCTGTTCGGTTTCCCAAAATTAATTAGCATTCCTTTTCAATTGTTTCAGAAGAAAACGCAGCCGCTACTGCCACTGCTATGTAATTTTCTTACGCCTGAGTCCCAAGCACTTACATTCACGTCATGACTAGTTACTCAAGATCCTTAAGATAAAATTCTTATAAGTGCTTTTAAAATTTCAAACCTATAAAGTATCCAACCTATAAAGTAACTTTGTCCAAAATGTTTAACGAGACCGGGTTGAACGCTACGACAACGATGGCGCCAGTAGTTTGTGGGTATGGCCACTATCCGAAACTGGTCGGGGTCATCTTCATGGTGGTCTACCTCTTTGGAATAGTTGGAAATTCAGTGGCCATCATAGCGCTCAGGAGAGGACAACGCAGAGTCAGGAACAGAAAGCATCTCCTGTTGCTGACGTCACTTGCTTTTAACGATCTCGTCGCTTTGGTAAGTGGTGCGATTAACTTTGTGTAGGTAACAAGTAAATGTATTTGTGTTCATTTGCGAAAGTTTTGTGTTTGTATTATTGTATTTTTGACATGTACCCACATAAAATGCCTATATTGTTTTGCCATAGCGATGGAACGCTCTGTGATAGTTAATGCAACCAATGCGGATCCACATATATGCTCCTCGACCCATAAGGACCTAAAACCAATAATTGACCTTAGGTAATCTAGCGCACTGATGCCCAAACCCAATGATCGAATTGTTGTAGGTGGGCATGAGTGCAGCCATGTTGGTTGGAGAGTATATGCCGGAAGTGTGCTCGACGAAGTCCTACTGCGCAGCCAGGGTCGTCCTTCGGTTATTCGGCGTCTGCAGCGTCTGCATAGCTGTCACGATGGCCTTAGAACGCTACGTCGCACTCACACGACCATTTCTTTATCAGAAGGTAAGATTTCCTTAATCATCATTATAATCATCACAGCCCACAACAATCCACTGCAGGACACAGGGCCTCTCCCACAAAAGGGGACGTCATTGCCATAATCTCCACGCTGAAAAGCGGATTGGAATATAACTATGTACAACGCTGCTGCCCATTTTCCATCCTACGGAAACTAGATCTTTTGTCTCGAAAACATTAGTCGCCTTGTACGACACCCACGAGTGTAAGGGATTGGTGCTATTCTACCCTGCCGTACACCACACGGCCATGGCACGGCCCCACACGGCCTTCCTTTTCCTTAATACTTTCTATATATGTATATCCCAAAGGAGAAGGTAGACATAAAAGCGCCCCACAACCTATGCTCTTAACAGATTATTTGATTAAGACACGTGTATTTTTGATTTCCCGTATAAATAACATAGGAACAGTTCTCAATTTGTAATTACACGTCGCCAAAAGAGAGCCAATGTCGCATGATCAATCATCCAACATCGATTCTATAAGTTTATGATGAGTAAACAAATAGGAGACGATAAACAGAACTGCGCCCCTGCACAAATATGACGAAATCTCTCTTTGTCGAGGTATTACGTCAACGCACCTTGCCGACCCTCAAATCCTCAATTTCTGACTTTACTGCCCTTGGGATATATCTACGGTTACTAAAGATATTGAACATATTTTTATGAATGTTGTAAACATTTTACTTCCGACGATCGCGACCCTATCTTCTTGGAAATGAGTTTCTATTGTTCGGTAAACAACGTTGCTTTATTTAAATATATACGATAATTTCTTTTACGCCACTGCCACACACATTGAGTTGCAAAAATGAGTAGTGTTTTGTGTTACGACAGGTTGTCGTCTCATGGACGTTAGCAATACCAATACAGGATAATCTAATAATATATCGCGTTTATTGAAAAAACAGATAAAATGAAAGGGTATTTACAATGAAAGAAGAAGAGGAAAAAACCATAAAAAAACAAAACATAGGATAGATACCTCCAGGTAGATATCACAGTCTAGAATCCCGTATCATCAATTGAGATAATTTTTCAAATACGTGTTGTGGTTCCGAGAAACCTACCCACAAACTTGCAAAGCAAACTATTAAACCCATTTTGTAAGCTGGTAGCATAGGCTTTAGAGGTGTCCCGTGGAGGCTTAACTACTGCCTAAGTATTGTTACTGAGCATTGTCAGAGTGACGTCTGTTGTTCTAATTTCTGGTAGCAACATACGTGACTCATTTGTGCATGTGTGGTTTTGGGCAAAGTTAATGGTGTCACGTGAGCTTAGCCATGCGATATCGAGCGATCACCCGTTCTGTAAGGCAAAAATTGCTCATTGTGTGGACCACCTAGGACCTCTCAAGGGCACAGAATCTAAGTGAAGTACCTACCTACTCTAAACCGCAAAGACAGCGTGGCGAAGCGTTTTTGTGGTGGTAAGTTAAATCAAATACAAGACTCTTACATCGCCCGTTGTAGCTTAGACTCTTTTAAATACTGACAGGCAACCACGGACGGACCCTGCAACGCACGTAGCTCACGTAGCCACACAGTCAGCTCGCTTCTGAGTTGTATATAAAACCCAAATAGGTGTGCATATTTTCTAATAGCACTTGTGTACGCAATCGTACTTACTTTTCACATTACGTAACGCGATAATATTCTTTATCATCATCATTGCCTGCCCTTATCCCATTCATTTATTCATTCATTAAACTTAAATAATATCTGAATTTGTAACCATGATCCAATCTGGTCAGGTTCCCCTGGTAGCAGGGTCGCCGAGGTCAGATGGTAGTCGCACCACTGTAATTAACTGATCGCCAAATCCTTGATCATGGTCAAAGCGGACCCCGGGCCCTTGTTCTCGATAGCACAACCGGGACATTAACGCCAAGATGATTATTTATTTATGAATATCGAATAATATTCGATTTTATATTCGGTATTATTTAAGTTTTCCGATATTTTGATAGCCGGCTACGAAAGGAGCAATTTCTTTCCCATTTCCTATGAAATCAAACTTCGCGTTTGTTAGCTGTCTTCAGAGGGAGAAATTTTATTACGAAACGGGACGAAAGGACATTCACGTAAGTTCGTTTTCTCTGTGACTAGCCATTTGGCGCCTAGAACGCCCGGCCCTAGCCTTCATTATTGAGCTTTGGAACCATTACAAAACTTGAAAACTTTTTACAACCGTGACATTCATATTTTGGAAATAAAAAGGCTCTTTCCAGGCTTTCCAGGCAATAAAATTATACAGGACTATTATGTGCACTCGCGAGCAAGCAAATCGATTTGCCCTTTATTTTTTCATATTATATGCTAGACACATTACTAGATAGACTACATACTGGCGTTACAAATCAGTAAAACTTCATAAATACCTATTCGATTTCAATACTGTTTTCGCGATTTGATAGCCAATAAGACCATGCTTATCCCTGTATTTAATTATTTACTTCGACAATATTTTTTCGTAGCGGTTTTGATTTGCTGATGATTATAGAATGAAAATCGCCATAAAATTGTAACCCATTTCGAAAAAAAACTATTTGACGTAAAGCGATCTCGTTGAAGAAATTACTTAAATACAGAGGTAAAGCGATAATTGTCTTATCGGCTATCATACTGCGAAAACCAAATCAAAATCAATTAGGAATTTATGAAGTTATAGCAAAGACTTCTATTTGTATATACATATATGTATACTTATATATCAATGAGTTATAGACTGATTTGTAACGCCGTGGGGTGTATCAAGGGTGAATCGATAGCTTGCCTGCGAGTGTACCTGCTCCTTTGATATAAGAAACCCTTATTACAGGTTTACCTTCACCTAATCCCATACTTTGCTATTCATACGTTGAACATTTTTGTAATTATCTCTATTAAGTTTCTCAATGGCGGTAGATAAGTAAGGCATAGTATTATTTACCGTCTAGGCAGATCCAGATAATGAGGTAATAGTTACGAGACCAATTTAGTCAATAAATATTTATATTTTGTAAGGTACCTTCAGGAATTGGCAATTTTCTTGAACAAAAGTTCTCCCTGCAATTTAGTGAGACTAAAAAAAATTACCGCCAATCATACTTCATTACAAGTATACCTACACACGTGGATAAAGGTACACATATATTGTAATAAGCATAATTATTTATTAGTAATTGGTCTCGTGTTCTAGAGTCTAGACGTTGCGTCGTCGAAGACGTTTGTAATTGATTAGCAGAAAAACATATAAGTAACTTTATTATTTTCATCAGGCAGAAATATTAAATATAGTATTGTATTTTAGTGCTCAATGCGGGTGGGGATTTAGGGAACCGACCGAAATCGCGGCTTTAGCAGTGCAAATGTCCATCGTGAAAAGAAGTGACTAACGCATGAGCGATACCCCTGGTGTTACTAATATCTATAGGTCGTGGTGACCACTTTCCATCAGGTGCCCCGCTTGTCTGTATGTCTACCATATAACATAAAAAAAAATAAAAAAATAAAAAAAAAAGATGGTGCAATAATGCGAATTAAACCACAAATATATCTGATACTGCATCTGTTGTCCAAAAGTATAAAATTCGGGTCGCCCCAAGTTGTTGTTGTAGTGAATAGTTGTGGCGCGCCGACAAATTAAAATAGAAACGAATTATTTTACGCAGGTGCCCAAAGCCTAATATTAACACCATAATAATCTGCAAAGTACATTTGTTTATTTGAATCTTTGGTCAACTCGGTATACATCTAATTATTATGGTAATTCCGCAGTGTTCCAATTACATAAATTAATTAGAAGTTTGTGAACAATTCAGATGCAAATAATAAAAATTTATCAAATTAAAATATTTAAAATCCAGTTTTATAATTTCCGATTTCACCCACTAGGAGTCAACTAGTACTAAAATAGTTATAGTAGGCCCAACAATATTGAACAATTGTCCGTGACTTCGTTCACGTGGACTACGGGATGGTTGGTATAATAATAATAATAAATTTCTTTATTTCATTATCCATAATGTGTACAATAGTACTTACATACATAAAGCTCACGCCTGTGTCCCACAGGTGGGGTAGGCAGAGACTATGGACCGCCACTTTGCTCTGTCCTGACACAACTCCCTAGCCTCACATATATCCTCAACTCTTTTCATACACCTCCTTTTATTCTTACCACTTCGGACCCCAGCTTTTTTTAAAAACATTACTGATCTGATCAGTGAATGTTTTCCTGGGTCGTCCTCTTAGTACAATAGTACTTAGGTATAATAAATGTAAAAAAATATTTTAAACTAAAATTATCTTAATATTAATTAAAGTTTTATTTCATATTATGATACAAAAAGTAAAAAACCTAATAATAAACATAAATAATTACACTAAATCAAATCTGATTTTTCCCGGCGCAAAGGTACCCATTACACCAGCAGCATTACCGCGCTGTATAGCAATGGCTATCCTTTGTGCTAGGAACCAACCAGCGCGGGGGTCACCGCTGCTATTCTTGATTCGGCTGCCTAAGTCGCGTACTAAGCTTTTCGTCTCTGAACACCAACTGCCCAATGTCTCAACAGCGAAGGGCACAAAAAGGTAGGTGGCCTGCATCCTCCTGCCGTTTCTTGGCAGCTGCATCCTCCGCAGCGGCAGCTGGCTAAATGACCGAGCGACTCAGGCGACTGGCGGTGACAGTGCAAACGCACGTGGCATCCCACACTATCCCATCTGGTCTCTTCTGACCTGCACAGGCCCGGCGGCTCCAGCACACAAGGGACATTGGCATATGTCATTTAGGGGGTGGTGACGCGGATTAACTAAAATAATAATAATACAGAAACATTAAAACAATGTCAACTTACTATCTACGCTTAGGTTGCTATCGACAGTCAACGTTTAATCGTAAAGGTGGTATGCAGTCTGTCCGCCAGTTCTTTTATAATTGAGTTGGACAGGAATGAAGCAATACGCCTCCTCTGAATTGCATTAAATGTGTACAATCTCGCTTCCGCGAACATTAAGCATATTAAGCAACACTGTGGTCTGCGATGGATCACTCTTATCAAATAATAATACAGTGGAATTTTTCTTTATAAAGTCCGTTAAAAAGGAGCCTTATACTTTGGATTTGAAGGTTGTATTTATCAAAAGACAGTAAGTAGGGTAGAGAGTTCCGTCGCGGATCGAACAATAAATGTTGAAGCAAAGTGGTTTTTTTGCCAAAGTCTTTGGCATTTCGACTGTAAACAGTGTCATTTCGCCGAGGCCATTCTAGTTTGGTGGTGGAATGAAGGGGTATTAGATTGTGCAATTCCATTGCAGTTTCCGAAATGTATCTGGTAAAACAGATAGTTTAGACAAAGACAGACTGATTGCGGAGATGTTCTAGGTTTTAGATTGACAGTTTTATCTTAGCAAGGGAAGCTTAACCCTTTTGAACCTCTTGCCTCGTTGCCTTTCAGTTCAATCCGTAGTCTCTTAGTAGCTTGTTTTTTTTGTGGTAGAAATCTCAAAGCACTCAAATAGTTTAATGTGTATTTCGTAGATGCCCACATAGTATAACATAGGTTAATAGTCAACAGTACATGGAGTGTACCACTTGCACAGCATAAACAGTCTCTGTTATCAAATTGTCAATCAAAAACAGGAACTCATTCGTTTAATTACAGTTTTGGCTTCAGTGTCGTTTATGAAGAGTACCTACCCTTCAATAAGGCGGACCATGGGCTCTCGCGTGCCGCGCGGGCGCGCAACCGGGACGTAACGCCAAGATGATGACGACGACACTCCAATAAAAAGTTTCAAAATATCTTCAATGTACAGAATTTGACCCGTTACAGTTTTATTATAAGTATAGATTATTTAAAGAGATATTTCGATATAGAAACACTTGACGCTACAATAAAATACATTTCTCCCAAGCGGCTCGTTACCGCGATTTGCGTGTCAGAATGCATGTGGGTAATAACAAAGGTTTAAACATGAAGACATGAACAACATGGACCTTTCCAAGAAGGGTGTGAAAAGGTTTGTGTACTACGCTTTAGCTGATTGACAACTAAACTACGCCACACATACGTTTACAAAACCATCCTCACGACAGTTTTACAGGGTCGGCAACAAACGGGTGATAACTCGGAATCCATAGACTACGGGAACTGTTTATCATAAAGCGGGCCGTACGCTGTATGCCATCTCAGTGGTAAAAAAATAAGGGTTTGGGGAGGGGTGTCTTATCTGTATACATTTTAAAATAGAACTGGGGGCGTACAGTAACTTTTCAGTCACCCTAATACGTATTTATCTGTATAAATACACACATACGAGTATCTACCTATAAAGAGTAGACATAATAAACATAATTTCACGTATTGTAATTTGGCCGTAAGCGTGTGATCGTCTAGTTATCGATTTAAATTTTCGGACCCATTACGTTGTGTATAAATTTTGAAAAACGTCACAAGGAATATGTAAGTTTATGTCAACCGCATGAATATTCGGAAATATTTACAAATGAATAAGTTTCAGTTATCATATAGTTCATAAATAAAAGTAAAATCAAATATCAAAATCCGCACAAATTAAACATAAATCCGCGTAAATAAGTTGATTAAAATGTAATCCACGCAAAAGAAATCAAACAAGGTATAAAGTAACATGCGACTTAGCTTTGACAGCTCTCGAAACGGCAAACAGGATTCTTCTTTCTTCTGTGGCCACCCTAACCCTATTTTTGCGAAACCCTAAAATTACTTAAATAATATGGAATTAGGACCTTTAGGTCTCGGAAACCTACCTAATCGATAGGATATACTGAGACTCCCATCCAACCTAACATCTCAGGCCTACAGCATCGTGGCTGGACTACATTTCCAGCCTACGTGCCGTTCCAGCGAAACCTTTGACATCAATCGGCCCAATAACTTATTTTTAATCCTTTCAAACCATTACACATATTCCGTCTCGTCAAGCCTTACTAAGGTCCTACCTATCGACTCACAAGTCATGGAGAGACAATTTTTTTTATTTTATTTAAATCGCGCGTGTTTGTTGTGTGCCTACTGTGAGGGACGCTAACGACTCAGACCAGGTTTCTATCCAAACTCGAGATTCATGTCCGTAGGCAAATGTCATTAAAGCTTTAAAAGCACAAAAGTACTTAAACGGAACATGGGTCTAAATCGTACCAGAATTCGGCGGTAGTCCTAGACGTAGACTTAGTTAGAGCGCCTAGGCCATCGAAGACAAAGTCGGGTTCGCGCGCCAACTCATTCTCTTAGAGTGTATTCGATGTCACATCCGAACCTGTGTCCCAGGTTAGTTTTTATTGTTTTTTATTCAGTGAAGGTGAATACTGATGATATGTAATTTAGTAGTATTTTTCTTTGAAATTAGTGTTTTAATCACCTTTCACACTTACATTGAAATCTCTATGAGCTCAAATAAATACTCTAACTACCACAAAAGTAATGAGAATTTAACTTACGGTTTCGAAACTTAGAAACAAAGATAAAACCAAAACAAACCAAATCACTGGCACTACGGAGATAAAGACATAGATAGAGAACGAAATAAACGTCACAAGCTGAAAATAACACAAAGTAATAAAGCACAAATTAATTTAACAAATCACACGCGAGTTGTAATAAATTTTCCCGTGGAAATTTGCAAAACCTGGGGTTTCTTAGTTACGGAAATGGATACAATAATGTTCGCGCGACGCGCCCCAGGTCTCGTTTCTACTACCCTGACCACCTTGCTTCGAATCCTTATCTTCAAAATTCCCGCAGTTCAATATTTCAAACAAACATAAAATCTAATATATCTAATTTTATGAGGTCTAAGCGACTGTTTTTATAACATTCGCACATCCATAAATTTTACAAACTGTTCCGGATAAACCGAAAATAGTTAAATGTTACAACAGCTAGGGATGTATTACACACGACGTTTTATTTATTTAACGAGTCGATTAAATTAAAAAAACGCAAAGAAAAATACGCAAGCAAATGAATTCGATGTGGAATTCCTTTAGACCAAAAGTTATAGTGTAGGGAAGTATGAGTAACCAATACAATGACATTTTAGGTACTATAAACTCGACGTAATGTTAAATTAGATCGAGTATAAATTAATACCGAGGTTTAATTTCCATGACGCAATTAAATTTGAGTCATTAAACAAGTATATAAAGTTCTAGATTCGTTTAATATTTGATTGTACTTTAATTCAATTATTAATTTCGATATTTCGTTGAAACGTATCTATATATTTACATCACTATCACTTGTGGGTATTTTTTCATGGGTCCCATAACTTGTCGCCCAACATTTAAAATATTCCCGATATTCTGCTTGTCGTTCAGCTATAATAGCGTAAATTTATTACGTGCTTTTGTAGTAAAATATTTCACTTAACGTCAAATAAATTGTTTAAGTTTATTACAAAACCAAGTTTTGGTTAAGTATTTGAGAGCATGTGTTAAAAGAAATCATTATAAGCAAACATATTTTAACCACACACTGCTCTGTGTATGATATGCCTATTCATTTCTAAGTCTATCAACTATAAACATACGATATATAAATAAATTGTACGGTGACGAGATCATGGTACATAGTGATCGTTACAGTACCATGAGCACTTATAGCAGAACCTAAACAGAACTGCCCTGCTTATACATGCAGCGTTATACGTGTCACATTAGCTTGTCTCGTTCTAAACAGGGCATTTCTGTTTAAGTCCTGCTATAAGAGCTCATGGTAAGCCCACTGTACTTTTGCGGTAAAGGAACACCACAATCGCAATGAAAATAGGCTACAGATAAAATGCGCGGACGTACGGTCGGCGTAGTGGATTAAGGTTAAATCTCTTACTAAGACTTGTGCGCAAACGGATGAATGAAGGTGGACGGACGATAACAAATAAACGCGGCGCCTAGGAGAAAGAGCTTTATATAAGAAAGTTTCTGTAACAAAGCAACAAATCCGTCTGTGGACGACGTCTCGCCGGTTAATATTCTTAACATCGTCTTAACGTCGTCGCTATGCGAGTCGCAACTAGCTAAATGTGGTATTTTGTTAATCTAAAAAAGATTCAAGAATAGGATTCTATTGATGTATAACTAGTTATTTACTCAGTGACAGTGACAGACAGACGGATTGAAAAAATATGTATGGTCTAATGAAACAATTAAACTATTTGAATAAAGAGAGCGTCGGTGGCGTAGTGGTTAAAGGAATGTTGGTTGAAATGCTCAATGCAATTACCTGATATGCCAAACCTGGATCATGGTCAAGGCGTGCGTGAGAGCACAATTGGGATATTAACGACAAAATGATCATTTTATTTGAATTGGGCAACAAGAGCAACAAGTTTTGAAATGTTGATAGCTAGCTTACCTATTCTACCTACTTTTTGACGGATTCTGCAAAGTTGAATAAAAAACGATATCGGGGTGTCAATCGGCTCCCGAGACTGTACAACACTGAGCACAAAAAAAATTGCAGCCCTTTCAAATCTTTTTGGTTCAACCAGTCTCAGGGTCCCCAGCGGCAGACCCGCGTATTAATTAAATATTAAGCACAATTTCTTTCTAAATAATCTTTATAATTTTTTCATGATAAAGTAAATTTAATGTCGCTCGAAGAGTGTTAATTATATACATAGTTACACTACTAACACTCAACACTTATGCACATTTAATTAAATTAATACTGAAATATGTAAATAGCATTGTGCTCAACTGCCATGTTCCTTGCATGGAATAATTTCGAGCATGCAATCGCGCGCAGAATCTGATGTTTGTGTATCGCGGACGCATACGCGTCGCTTCCGCTGCTCAGCTGCTGCTACTCGATTGATTTGCAATACAAAATACTATTTTCGGTCAGAGTAGAAAATATCGCACTAGGGCAATAGAATATTTATGAGTGTGTGCTCCTTTTTACAAGCTTTTATTCAACTTTACTTGTGCGTCTTAGAATCTTGCAAGTTTTCAAAGGAGCTGAAATTTTGTAAAGCTATATAACTCGGATGACAATACAGTAATATGGTGCCGTGGAGCTGGTCTGATGATGGAGTCGTAACTTCACTTGTATGTCCTGGAATATTGCAAGCCCAATTGGACCCGCTTCCCGGCGTTCAATTAAGTCGAAATTTGGTATAGGGTCATTGTGAGGTCAGTGGATCAAGTGGGCACACTGAATCAGCTCCTTATGAGACATAAACAATAAGGCAATAACTGTGCCTTTTACACAGAAGATTCTCGCTAAGACATGGCCCAATCCACGCTAGTCAGCGCACCGTTCGGGATTGAAGTGTACGTTACAAAGGTGAAATTGTGTTTTTGGACCCTAAAAGCAAAAAAATCACGCACGTTAATATGTATTATTTTTGCACAGTTATCTATTTTATCGTTTCATCTATTATTTCTATGTGAATAGTAATTTTTAACGTTTTAGTTGACACTAATCTAAGGAACACCACTCTTTAAAGAAGTACATAACTGCTAGACGGAATGGGCTCCGTTTGATGGAAAACACAAACACGTCTGCGTTTTGATAGAATTGAACTGCAATCAGCATTGAGACTTGACATTCATCGTAAAGAATCCTCGACACAATGTCTTGCATTCGTCTGAGAACAGCCATTAGGCACTTCAATAAATAAAAAACGAGTGAAATAAATAAGAAGATTGTGATAGCTAAAGCATTTTATAGAAATTAATATTTTATTTGGAAAACAGACAGCTTGTAATTACAATGACTAGGTACAAATATTATTGAAAAACATGCCAAAACAGTTTTCACTTATAAAATCAACATTGCTTAAATTGAAAAGATCAGGTAAGAAATTATACCTTTACAAATTTTAGTTAAATTTTTATTCTACCCCTTAATCAATGTAATTAAGGAAAAGAGCCGATTAATCGGCCATGTGGCCGACTAGTCGGCAACGTGGCCTAATAGTCGGCATTTCCGACTAGTGGTAACTTCTCCACTTATTTGTAATGTAAAAATCAAATGTAACGAATTTATTATGTTAGTATACAATATTTAAATATTACGAAATCAGAAACCTCGTCTAGGTCAAACCTAGGAAGACATAAGTTAGTGCGTTCACGCGAAAAAAATTTGATGTAGTGCCACGGTTCCAGAACGTTCCTCTTACCATCTCAAAGTGTATTGGGATCTTCTGTGTCAACAAGTATCTAATGAAGGCCGATTTCAAATTAGGGATCACGTGAAAGGCAAATCCAAGCTCGCTTCAAAAAAACTTGTGGTACTTAATGAAACCAAACAGTGCTTCATACGGGGGCATCGACTTTTGCTGTACAAAGCACAGGTTCGTCCACATTTGGAGTACTGCTCCCACCAGTGGGCTGGAGCACCCCAATACCAACACCTTCCACGTGATTCCATCTAACGCCGGGCTATTCGTACTGTCGATGATACCCTTCTCACAGGTGGTCTATATCACTTAAGCCTCCGGAGAGACGTTAGCTCTCTGTGTGTTCTCTACTGTCTGTGCAACGGGGAATGTTCCGAAGAACTGTTTAACTTGTGCCACCGTCACTTTTCCGCTACCGCACCCTCCGAAAATATAATAGATTTCATCCACACCATCTAGATGCCTGGCATCCAACTAAAGTACGGGCATCACTAGTCTTTTTACGCTTGAGCAGGATGTGGCCGACACCCATCCGCTCTCCTTTGCAGATATCCTGCACAACGTTGGCCACTTTCTATCATGTGGCCCGTCCGACCGTTCTTTTTATTGCATGGTAATAAAAAAATCACTTGATTTGTAGAAAAGTACGGTATCAAGGACGGAAGCCGTGTTGAGTCGCATAAAAAGAATGAATTTTCGATGTCTACGTGCTAAAGTCGTTCGCTGTAATCGGGTCAGCTAGTCGAACAACACTTTTCATTCATAAATTGAAATCACGATTCAAAGTCTACTTTAGTACATTTTCGAAGTCAAAACAATCTTAAAGATTGTACAGCACTTGATCGGATATATTTCCTAGAAGTTAGTTTCCTTACTTGGGAGAAAGATTGGAAGCTATTATTGTTAATTTTATGTACTTACTTATGAGAGAAACATGTTTGACTAAAGAATGATGAGTCAAAATGAGCGTAAGTCCAACGGAATTGGTATTACCATCATGAGAGGAATGGACATTGGACGTTAATGGAAAAATATGAGAACCCAGGGGATATTGATAGTAAGCAGGATTGAAAATATAACAACTATATCGTGTTCGTCTAAACACTAGACCTAGTTACATCACTGTTGATTTTACGCCTAAGTTTCATAGAAATTTGCCCATTGTTCTTTCTGTGAAAAATAACCCTCCTGTCATTTGGCATTCATTCAGATATTTATAATAGGTAATCAATAACGTCTTAATACATACCTTATCTAGTTATTACAAAAGTTACTGGCAATTCTAATTTTAACGCCCATTTCCCGCGAACGTCTAATTGGCAATATTAATATGTTTACTGAAATATGTGGCTGCAATAAAGTCGTGGCAAATTTAATATCGAGCACCTACTACAAAAATGCCCGGCCACTATGTTCAGAACCGCGTGTTTAGAACTAATGAGGAATTTCTTTATAGATCTCAAAATTATAGAAAGCACTATGAGCATTCTCAACCACATCTTATACCGATGGACGAACGTAGATATATGAAAGAACGCTTTGAGGCGTTGATAAATTCTTAAATGCTTTCCATTGTTTGCTCCCCTGTATATGAACATTTTCTTTGAAAATAAAAGGGAAAATGAACAATAGACCGTAGACGTATTAATATATTTTTTAATTTTCCCGGCTCTCGAATGCCGTAGAAGGCGACTACATGGGGGAGTGGACGAGATAGGAAATAAGTACAAGTGGACAAAGCGGGATGGTTGACGAAGTGGGAAAGATGACGAATAAGCAAAGTGGACGAAGTCCTCCTGATTGATATGAGGCTAGCCACCTAGGCTCTCCGTAGGTCAGACAATAGGCAGCTGTTTTTTCTTTTCCTATTTTTTAACACTGTGAACTCAACCCGCCTGACAAGCTCCATTTTCTTCTAAACGAGGGTCGTCATGTAACACATTATTTGGTGGTATAAATTATTTGGATATTCCAGGAAATAAACATAAAGCTTCACTAGTACATATATTTACATTACATTATCGAATTTGAAATTCACGTTCAAAATCTATCTGGGTACCGGTAAGTAGTAGACTTTTTTATCGGGTACGATCAGTTTTAATATTCTCGGGTTCCATTGTTTAATACATACCTCTCTTCCCTGCATCTCTATCACAATGGGATCTTCACCGAATTCCATTTGACCTTTGTTGACCTTTAACAACAACAGATGGACAACATTTAATAAAAGGAAGAGCTTTGCAGCTTTGTGGAACATGTTAACGTCAAGGCTGACTACACACTCAGGGGCAAGTTTAATAATAATCCAACTTGGGATAGTTTGAAGATCTCATATGTCAGTTAGGCAATTTTCCTTTACTTGAACACGAATAATAGATGAGTATCCGCAAATCACGTAGGAACTCGCCTATTTGACTGTAACTACAGAAAAATTCTGTGCGAAAACAAACCAAATGGAAGTTATTTTACAGGTCTGGGTGAAATTGCATTAGAACCAGTTCTTACCTAATTCCAACGTCGATACAGTGTTTCAAACTTCATTTAATTGCTTTCTTACAGTTTCAGCGTAAACAAGAATTTAAACGAATTTCAGGAAATCGTATTAAGTTTTGTTATTTCTCTAAAATACAATTCTAATATAAAATTATTACATCTATATATATAAAAATGAATTGCTGTTCGTTAATCTCGCTAAAACTCGAGAACAGCTGAACGGATTTATCTTATCTTGGTCTTGAAATATTCGTGGAGGTCTAGGGAAGGTTTAAAAGTTGAGAAAAATTAGAATAATTGCCGGGAAAGCCCTCAAAAGGGTAGGGATAGGGTAGGGGTAGGGTAGGGGTAGGGTAGGGGTGGGGTAGGGGTAGGGTAGGGGTAGGGTAGGGGTAGGGTAGGGGTAGGGTAGGGGTAGGGGTAGGGTAGGGGTAGGACGCCACGCGAACAAAGTCGCGCTGGGTCCACTAGTAAAATATAAAACTATGTATCGAGATCGTCATCATTACTGAATACTATCATAATAATTTTTAAAGTATATAAAATCTTGATTTATGTCATTTACACTAGATAATTTATATAAATTATTATTGTGTTCCTGCCGGTGAGTAAGGTCTCCAGTACCTTGACCATGGGGTGAGGATTTGCAATAAATAGCAAGTTGCTTTCTTACTGTCAGAGCAACGTTCTTGTTCGGGGGTTTAGAGCCCGCTTGTCTGTTTGTTTGATAAAAAAAGTTGTATTATTTTTGTTGCAGCAAGTAACGTATTATGTGATACGGACCACGCTGCTGGTGTCCTGGGTATCAGCGGCGCTTTTCACTTGCGCCCCCATCTTCGGGTTCGGCCGCTACTACGACGAGGAGAGGCAGAGATGCAGCAGATACAGGAACGCCGTCACCAAGATCGACTTCGCTTACGCTGTCACTTATGTGGTTGTTGGTGAGTAGCCGACCAACGCGGTCCTCCATAACCGTGATCCACGAATTTGCTGATAGATAGTTCTGATCAGATAGTTACAGTGGACCGACTGCTATCCGACCTCCGTGACTGACCCAGGGAAATCTGACCATAGTTACACATTCAGTAACCTGAATGAAATATGTTCGTACATATTATCTATCTATAAGTCATTACCATCAAATTTCATACAATCTAATTTGCCGTACCAAATTACAGGTAATATAAGAACAAGTTGATAGGGCTATGTGATTTTGACAAGGGGTGACTAGTCCAACGAGTGAATAAGTGGAAGGAGTTACTTGAGAACGTTGATCCTAAATGTCGCGAAGACAAAGTCGGTACATCGCCTGCAACAGTACAGGTCCCTTACGCGTTTGCATGTGCGAAGATGAGCACAAGCGCTAGGATCAGGTCAGATTTCTGGGTATTGTACTTAGCGCAACCGGGGACATCGACAGCGATACTACAACCAGGATACGCTTTCCGATTCTTCTCCACTTCGCCCGGTAATAGGTTGATCCTTGCACCTTAAAATTCGCTCACCACGCAGGCACGGTCCTCTCCGTGATCCTGGTATACTGCAACCTGGCCGTGATCCGTGTTCTGTACGCGATCTCGGCGCCCCGCCCCAGCGGGCAGCCGGTCGTACGGCGCGTCTCCAAGAGCAGCTGCCGGCAGCGCCAGCGCAGCCTGAACTCCGGCGCGGAGCTAGCGAAGCAGCACAACGCGGCGACCGCCGAGGAAGTGGCCTTCAGCAGACTGATGGCGACGCTGTCGATCTTCTTCATAATCTGCTGGCTGCCTCAGATTGTGAGCGTTTTCATATTTTAGTACGATTGTATTAAGTAGGTCATTTTCCCTTTGGTTCCTGGTCGGAACTTGACAATTTAATTATAACTGCGACTGTACCTAACCACAAAAATATCAAATATTTTCTAAATAAAATATATGTAATGATAAAATCGTATAAAATTACTTCAAATTAAAGGGAAGGATTATGGTTTGTTTTAATTTGGCAGTATATTACTTTATCAGGCAGATAAATCCTATCAGAGAATGAGGAAGTTTCCAAAAATTTTTTAATTAAAAAAAAAAATAGAAAATTGAATCAAATGAAACAAAACAGTTAAAAAATTTTTAAATGTCTCAAGAAACAAAAAAGTTATGAGACTTTAAAGTTGCGATTGCAAGAATAATTTCATTAGGTTCGCGAATACGTGCGTGACGTGACTAGGCCGGCATCCCGCCCGCCACTATGGAGCTACCCATACACTGAAACTCTATGTGACTGTATCTTCGGAACCGTAATAGCTAGACACTTTAACTATTTACAGAATGTGTGTTATTATGGCCGCTATAACAACAAATAATTATAATCGTAATTAAATAAAAATAAAGGGTGGTCTCCATAGATAAAACGTGATTTTAAAGGCGTTTTAGAGGTATTTAGTTTTTCTCTATGGCCTAGATGGTAAAACTTACAAGCATCACACTTTGAGAGAGCGGCACTGGTCCAGTGGCAGCGTGCTTGCGAGACCGATAACCGAGGTTAAGCAATGCTCGCAATGTTCGGGAACAGGATGGGTGACCGTTTCGTAGTTTGAGGCTAGTCTAACTGCTACGAGCTCCTCACTGATTAGGTGTGCCTCTTAATATCGTTGGCGAAGCGAGGTTGACCAAGGTCAACCCTGGTCAACCAACCTGGTCAATGCTGGGGACCTAAGACGACTTAGATCCAAGTATAGGCTTACGCTTAACGCTACGTATGTATGAAACGGTCACCCAAACCCATCCTGTTCCCGAAAATAGCCAGCATTGCTTAACCTCGGTTATCGGTCTCGCAAGTACGCTGCCACTAGGCCAGTGCCGCTTTCCCAAAGTGTGATGCATGTAAGTTTAACCACTACGTGATAGGAAAAAATTTAATACCTCTGAAAACGCCATAAAATCACATTCCATGTATGGAGACCCCCCCTTATTTTAGATTTATTATTATTATTATTATTATTCGTTGTTATAGCGCCCATAGTAACACATACTCTGTAAATAGTTCATTGTCTAGCTATTACGGTTCCGAAGATACAGTCACTAAGAGTTTCAGTGTATAGGTAGCCCCATAGTGGCGGGCGGTATGCCGGCCTGGTGACGTCACAGCTAGATCGCGGGAGCAATAATTTCGCGAAAAAATATTTAAACTTAAATATTGTATAAGTCAGTCATTTATGGACGCATTTCAAAAATTTGTTCAGTGGCTTGTTAGTTTTGATCTTTATTTTAACACTATGTCATTAAATATGGCAATATCAATATTAGGAAACTTCTTAAGTCGGTCGGTTAACGGTTTATTATGCATAAATTTCGGATTATGTTTTTTGTTCCAATATATTCCTCATAATAGTATTCGTTACTTCTATAGGTACCGAATTTCATATTTTAGAAAATACTTTAACGATTTCTAATACTGGCGAAAATATGTACTAGGCTGGTCCAAAAGTTTTTAGCCAACGGTTTGTTATTATACCCTATTGTTTTAATTTTTGTATCGTTTAAAGGCAAATTTTATTACATACTCCTTGACCAAAAATCACTAGCCGGCAACTTTTAACAATTTTTTTATCGATTTTTAAAAATAACATTTCTGCTATATATCAACCCCTACGACGGAGGTGACGCGGGAAGTATTTTGTTGTAAGCTGTATTATGATTATAAATATGGGTTAACGTTTATAGAATCACATGTAAATTTTATTAGCCCCTTGGGTGAATTGTTCCTTGCCCATGCTATTGTAGTTTGTTGATTTTATGACTTTAAACGAGGTCAGAGCGACCTGAAACATGAACCTAGACCAGGGCAGCCGCCAAAGTCAATCACTCCAGAAAACGTCATCAGGGTATAGTCGCTGATAAAATAATGTCATAATATTACTTAGGTAATGTATTTAATATATTTACATTTTTTAACCCGTTAATTTATTTACACGCAGTATACTATCTACATTCAGTTACATCCTAGCAAACACACACACAAACACACACACGCGCGCACGCGCGCACACACACACACACACACACACACACACGAGCGCGCGCGCACATACACACATACACAATATGATTTGGATTATAAGTTTTGTATTTATTTTAAGCTTTGTTTTGGTCAAGTGAAATTTAATTATGTGAAGGAGCGGGATTCTCCTGATACAAGTATTTCCATACTTAATAGGAGATCTCCACCTAAATATGATGTGTAAAACTTTATAACGAAAAAACCATTATTATATTATACTAGCTATGGATTCAGTATGAAATATAGTTTCAAACCCAACGAGTTTCTATCATTTTTACGGACCATAGAAATTATATATATTATTATATGAAATAGCACAAGTGACTTTCTACTTTTGTCTGGGAAAGTGGGCTATTATTCGAGATGCAACCTTCCTAACCTTAAGGAGTTCATGTAAAGTGGTGGAAACTACCTGGGATCTAATCCTCATTTCATCCTGCATCTCATGCTTTTTAATGTTGTGATATTTCTCAAATATCGACTTCACCCTAATGACGTTTTCTGAAGTGACCGCAGTTGGCGGTTGCCTTAGTCTAAGGTCATGTTTAAGGTCGCTCTGACCATGTTTAAACTAATAAAATCAATAAATGACAATAACATGTGATAAGGGCAATTCACTCAATGCGCTGATTAAATTTTCAAGTGATTTTTATGCGTTAACCCGTTTTATACGTTAATATTATTATAATACATCTGCCACGAAATGCGTTGCATATTACCAAAATAGTATGGATTTGTATGGACAGACAGGGTTTTTTAAATATTCGGCTATTGATTTTCGTTCGAGAAGTTTGTAATAAAATTTGCCTTTAAACGATACAAAAATTAAAACAATAGGATGTATAACAAGCCGTTGCCTAAAAATTTTGGACCAGCCAACGTATTGCTCATAAATCTATTTTTACATTTGTGAGCTATACGTATTTACGAGGAATTACTCGTAGCTGCGACTGTATAAAGTTTAATAAAAACATAAGACCCTACGCTAACAAAACTGGCAGACTATTTCTCTACCTACAACATAAATGTGACATAATACACCAACCAATCTTTCGCAAATACTCATCTCTCGGTCTTTTAGAGCATCACCACCCTTACCATAACTAGAACCACCATCCAGTTGAAGTAAAACCCAGGCTGGTCAGCCTGATCTGTACTATCTGCCAGCAGGTTCCCTTTCGTAATATTTATTGCCCGAACAATTAACATAACGACGAAACAAACAATATGTGTTTGAGACTCACAACAATTTGAATGCATGCATATTGTAATCGGTGGCTATCGTCTGCAGCGAGTCATGCGGCGCGCGTGTGAGCCAGCGTGCTAAGGGTGTCATCGGCCCTAATTAGCACTCGGCCCACGACGACAATAGATCACTATCGACATAAAGGGTAGCATTTGTATTCAACTAATGCCCGACTTATACAGAAGTTCCTCGGGCTTAACGACCTTGAGTATATTTTGTTTGCCATCTTCAATTCGCACATTCAATGGGCTACTCGCCAAATTGTAAAGCTTTTCTTGGCCTTTATGGAGGAAACATAATTGCGAAAGGCAAGTGTTTCTTACAAAAAAAACACTTTGAAGCTAAAAATATCGGAAACGGAGACCCTTAATGAATAGCTTTAACCATACCACATTTCAGCTTTCTAGTACTATTGTTTTTGAGATAACCTGCGGAAAGACAGGCGGATGGACATGGCGAAACTATAAGGTTCCTTGGCTTACTACGGAACCATAAAAATACCTACCAGATCTCATTTTCATCCAACTAAAATCTTATTTTGACGGGAATATCTTATTGCTTATTATACAGTTGTCGATCGATAACCGACACAGGTTAATATGTTTTTGAGTCCTACGAGGAATCACGTGATGCCTTAGTTGTTTTCTGTGATTTACTCAAGGCATTTGATTGCGTCAATTGATATGGGTACTTAGGTCATGTAATTTGGATATTATTAAATAAAGGGCTTGGCTAGTGCCAATCTGCTGAATTAATACTTGAGTGATAGAATTCAAAAGGTTGATTTGAACGGAGAGAGCTGTGGGGTCTGCTGTTTCTATGGGTGTTCCATAGGGGCTGTTTTGGTCCGTTTTTGTTTCTAATTCATGTAAATTACTTACCATACTTTGTACTCATAAGATTATTTTGTACGCTAATTATCATCTTTACAGTTAAAAATACTGGTTTAGATACTATTTATAATCTATTACATAGTAACAATTAAAATTGTAAGCCTATACAGTTGCATCGGACCCGTATCAGATGATACAAACTGAATGATTCATAGCATATATCCAAATTCTTTTTTTTGTACGTCTCTACCTATCACGTAGCATTGTATATCAATTGTCCATTTGGCTGCATGTCATTTGTATGCGTAATGGCGATGAGTTGAGGTCTGCGACCGAAATATTTCAACCATTCATCGATTAAGGATTCTCTAAAGTTTACATTGTTTGCTGTGATTGTATGAAAATTAATGAGAATCCATCCATGACTGTCGAGAGTACCTAGTTACCTATCACAAGATAGAGAACGTCGAAGACTTACGGGTTATGTATTAGATTTGGGTAAGGTGATGGATATAGGTAGGTACCAACCTAGTCCATCTAACCAATGTAGGTACCTACTCGTAGGTAATGAAACTATCATAGTTTCATTTAATTGATCAATTGGAGTGAGTGTTATTATTGGCAGTGGGCAGGCCACCCCTAGTATATTCTTCCCCAACTTTTGTGACAATTAAGTAAACTGCCTTTAGTGCCTATTATAGGACATGTGGATATTGCAATTCGACGTACTGTTTACCTCTCTTATTACGTAAGACAAATATTTGAAGATCTACTTTACTTGGATAGGACTTCAAGACTTCGTTAACACGTCTTTTTTTATTGATATTTGGTGCCATTTTTTCACATTGCCCAGTCTATCTTTCAATCTAAATGTTTTTTGTGCATGTCATGTGGTAGTCCGACAGTGCCTGTAAAAATTAATTGCTAACTAATGTACCAATTCACTTGGGACGGGTAGATCTAAAGAGTCGAAAAGCACCCCGTGACGGTGCTTGTATTTTTGACTTGTTTAAAAAATAACACTTTAATTTATCCTCTCGTCTGATTTTTGTTACTAAGTAGGTATTTATAAATAAATAATAAATGTCCACGCGCTTCACTCAGTCAGAAAATCTTTCTCAGTTACCTACTGGAATATCTCAATATCTATCCAAAATGTTAAATCAACAAGTTGTGCAAAACTTTCCCTTTCCCAAATCTAACCCTTTAATTCTCCGTAGATATCGCATAAATACATACATAAGTATAGTATAGATTACAGGGAAGTCCTCCAGTTTTTCATAAACTTATAACTACTTGTTGCAAACTCGGTTGCAAACTAGCAGAGAGAGAGTGAGAGAGAGAGACCGCTCACCTGAGAACTTACGTTACACATACTTTATTTTCAAATCTACTGGTCATCGCTTCGTTCAGGAGTTATGTTTTAACTCCCTCACTGCGCTCATGAGTTAACTCTAAAGTCCTTCGCTACGCTCAGGAACTAAGCCGCCAATGACGGAAGACACCATCTATCTAAATAGTCTGAGTAAAAGAAATGAGCAAGTGTAGCAAGCTCGACATTTTTCTTACTTAGAGGAAGAAATAAATAAGACCGTGGTTCCCATTCAGACTAATTCCTCAGTCTGGACAGAGTCTTATCACCTGTACCAGTAAACACGGGGCTCTTGTGGTCTATTAATCTGTGGTTATCACGATGTGGTTTTACAGATAACTTCAGCGCTGTATCTGGCCCTGTCACGAGATTGGTGGCCAAGGCTGACAAGCCTAGGCGCCTTGTCCGACATGCTGATGTTGTTGAACTACGTCCTTGACCCGATACTGTACGTGCTGATGAGGCAGCGGGGAGGACTCATCATTTCCGGCATATGTCATTCGATCGCGCACTGTTTCAAGAGGGTGAGTGGTTACAAATATATAAAGATATTATCATGGAAAGCTAGGAAGTAGGTGGCTATCTTTTTATTTTAACAGGATGTAAAGTAGGCGCTACGTCCTCAACTACTTAAGTACAACAACCGAATTTACTTGACTTTCACTCAAAGCTCTCTCCAACAGGGCCACAAAACGTCGACCGACTCGATGAAGACTTCGTGTTGCGTCCAAGAGACGTTGGTGGTAACGGATAGCTCGGGGGCTGAGATGCGGCCACTGCGGGCGTTACCTCCGACCGCGATTAGACTGGAGAATTGACAGCGGCGGCGGCGGCGGCGTGCCCGCAAGCAGTCCCGATCACCCATACGCACTCGATCTCCACTGCCGAGCGAGCCAATCACCATTGTGACACTCCACGCGCCGCCGGCAACCACGAAGCATGCAGAATAGAATACCTAAGTAATTGTGCCCCAGGTCTACCATAGTAGAATTACTCTACCTGTATGTAGTCCTCACGATGGAGGACTAATGGAGTGTGATGGTATAACAATCATAACAGTCAACGATGAAACGTGCCAGATCGTGGCCAGGTTGCCAAGCAATGTGCAAATTAAAATTAAATTAGGCGACGGTGACTGGTTCCCATTAGGCAGGCCGTATGCTTGTATGCCATCTTTGTGGTATAAAAAAATTCGATTGAAAAATTATTATTATCCGACAGAACATCCTACATTTCATCGTAGCGATCAAGGATGTTTCTTAGAGAATCGCACCCCAGACGATGACAAGTCGACAATACTGTATAAAATTATTATAATTATATAATATAAATGTATTAGGCAGGGATACATATTAACCTCAGTTAGCTTAGCTGTTATATTTTAGAATCTAAAGTAAACAAACCTAATAACTCGTTTGCATTTAAGTACTATAAGCTCTATGTAGGATTAAACCGGCATTTAAGACTGTGGTAGGTATTACTTACATCACTCACGCTGTCTTATGTTTGTATTTGCTACAAATCCTGTAGATTTAAGGTTCCTGAATAATTACAATGCAAATGACGATAATCGTCAATTCGTCGACGTTTCAAGGCCTTTCTTGGACTGAACCTGAAACACCAATTCAAGCGAAATTTATGGTATTTAATTTACTAAATACGACGTTAGTTTTATTGAAATGTGTGTAAAAATGAGTAGGTATAGGTACTTAGTTAGTAATTAAGACAGATAATAAGGATTTGTGTCCTACCCGAGATTACAATGTTATTACCGTAGGTAGCTTAGTATAAACTAAGTGCTAAATATAAATCGATTTGAAAACATTAAAAAATATTTACCCACATACAGTAAGTCCATGTATTATTGGCTTTTTACGTACCTATTCCTATCGAAGAACCCTATTTTTGAAACTGCTCGCACCCTCGCGAGACTTCGCCTTCTAATGCTTGTCTTTTCTATCTCTAGCAACTTATCACGACTATGAAAGAGATAGGTACTTAGCGCACGCGACTTAGCTCGCGTGGATGCTAGCGGTTTTAAAAATAGGGCCCCAGAACATAGAATGTAAGTACCTTTAATAACCCAAAATCTTCATCTTTCATTTAATTTCTTTTCAAAATTCCAGCACACCTAACTCACTGGATCGTAGGTAGGTACCTACTACTGCTCTGCGAAAATATAGGTATCATAATCATACATAAAGCGAAAGCTCACGCCTTTGTGTCATACACAGGAGGGGAAGGTAGAGTTAATATAGGTAAGACAGCCACTTCGCCCTCCATAAATGCCAAGCATTGAATTGGGCGAAAATTGAAAATCTTGGTGATGAATCGTGGGCGTTGCGGTACAAGTCCTATGTTGGCCTATGGCCTAAGTCCTATGTTGACATTATCCGCGACATGTACTGCGATTCGACGACTGCTGTTGGTGACACTCCGTTTCGTATTACCGTTTGGATACACCAGGACTCTGTTTTGAGCCCATGAGCAGAATGGTGTTATCTTGAGAATAAACGATTTTGTCCTATAACAATTTTAACAAAAACTAGACTATATCCAAAAACTTCCTTGACCAACGTATAATAATCCGATGAGGGGCCTGTCCAAGAGCGATAGCTTGATGTCGTTAAGGATGACATGCGTTCCTACAAACTCACCACAATGGTTGCTAAAAATCTAGCGAAGTGGTCAAAGATAAGTCGCAAGACGGACCCCAGACCCTCGCACGCTAGATCACAACCGGAACTGACGCTAAGATGATAATGATGGAGGCATCGCGGTGGATTTCTTTCAGTCGTCCGCTAATTCATAATAAGTACAGTCTGTACTTACTGGAAGATATCTGTTCTACTGACAGCTTCGTTTCCTATGTAGAGGCTGTGGTAGAGATAAGATTGTTTCAAGTTTTCATAGTTCTCTGTTTTGGCGCTATTCAGCTTCAACCCATCATTTTCTATTACTTCCTTCTACTTGTTTACCTACCCTTGGATTAAGATACAGCCAAAGCCTGCTCTATTTATCTTAGTCCGCGGGCACGAAGTCAGCGGTAAAGCAGCGGGTAACGCAGCGGCGCGGCGGCGAAGGCAGCAGCGCGGGAAGAGGCGCGGCAACGCTGCAGATACGTCACGATTCCAGCCGGCAGGGGTCGTACCGCCTAACAAGAATTGCACACTGCCATCTTGCTCCTATATTATTTTTTAAAATGACGCCACACAGCAGCCATGCCGCCTATCTCCGAGTAGGAGTAGGGACCAATCGCAGCAAGGTAAAGCCATTCATTTCATTCAATCTGACCGATACAGAGTTAGGCGGTACTAATTCTGTAACGTCATTCTGCTGTCTGGCAAGAAAGTCGTGACAAAAATTGTGGGCGCCACTATCGTTAATATGGTATCATTGTTCTGTTTCAGTCTGTGACTTAAAATATTAAAAAATCTTCATGTCTGTGCTTTGCCTCTATGAACAATTTATTTGTGTGAAAAGCGTACTCCACATGTCCGCCGAAACTTTCGGCGAAACTTTGGCCGAGACTTTGGTCGACCCTCTACATTCTCGCCTATTAGGGATGTGGTGGGTGTCAAAACGCGTCGACATATCGATTCATCGGTGTAATATCGCTAATCTGCTGTAAACAGGGTCACAGAGGTGATGGCAGCTGCTCTACTGTAATTACTTGATCTATTAATATCCTGGATCATGGTCAAGTGTACTCCAAACCTGTTACGGGAAAAAGGGCTAGGAATATAAATATAAAATCGATCGACTCGAGACGACAACGAACTATATCTACTTGGTCTATGAAATAGGCGAGACATGTCAAACATGCACGGGACTACACGAATATAGGCGAATACTCCCTCTACACTCTCTCGATCCCGCGGAACTGTCCACATGTGGAGTGCGCTTTATACGTTTTTGCATTCGTTGCGAAAATAAAGCGTACTCCACATGTCCATCGAAACTTTCGGCGAAACTTTGGCCGGGACTTTGGTCGACCCTCTACATTCTCGCCTATTAGGGATGTGGTGGGTGTAAAAACGCGTCGACATTATATCGATTCATTGGTGTAATATCGCTATCTGCTGTAAACAGGGTCACAGAGATGATGGCAGCTGCTCTACTGTAATTACTTGATCTACTAATATTCTGGATCATGGTCAAGTGTACCCCGAACCTGTTACGGGAAAAGCGCTAGAAATATAAATATAAAAGCGATCAAATCGAGACGACAACAACCAATCTCTACTTAGTCTATGAAATAGGCGAGACATGCCAAACATGCACGGGACTACACGAATGTAGGCGAATACTCCCTCTACACTCTCGTGTTCCCGCGGAACTGTCCACATGTAGAGTGCGCTATTATGTCCTACACAGTAAATATCTAGAAATATACACATAAAATGTTAAACATTACAACAACGAAACAACGACAATGTGACAGCTGAAGTCAGTTTGACCACATAGGTGTAGAATATTTGAATTCTTTTCACGACTTTCTTACGAAACTATACAGGATTGGATCAAGGTGGAGGCGTACTGTTGGAACCAGGCGGTCGGCGACAGCCGGGTCTGACTTTGCTGTACTGAGGTAGAGACAAACGACCGTCATACGCCTCTAGCTACTATAGGTACTCAGACCAAGGCCTACCGCAAAAGAAGCGAATGTTTATTGTATTTTATTTTCTTTAATCATCATTTGGCTGAATAAATACGTTCTCCTTGTCAATTCAAATGCCGACCAACTAGAATTGAGAAAAAGTAAACTGTCAAAACGAAGCATCCATCCATTCGTCGATAAAAGTTTTCTGAAAGCAAAATGCAAAAATAATATTCTTATAGCGTTATCATCGGATACTTTACAATATTATTCGCTAGTTGTTGTAAAAAGTTGGTGCTTTCTTGATATAATGTCTAAGTGGTAAGTGATATTGTGTAAATACAGTTGACTCTTCATTGTTAGAATGCTCACAATATATCAATAGGTAACTTCGTTCTCTTTTACCGAGCGTTTGTTTCGGAATTCGAAGTCTGTTTTGAATCGATCTAGTTTGTTGGCAAGCTGCATGTGGTGATTGACCTAAATATGGCCACTTACTCTGTATACGAGTAATCGATTGTGTATTGTCAGGCAGTCGGAGCGTAGTATTCACGAGATGCTGAAGGATACGCCGCCGCTTCGCGAATCAAGCGACTCCATAACATCGGGCACTGAACCGAAATTCCCGACGTCACGGTCCATGCCTTTTCCCCCGGCGTATGGTGAGTTTTTGTTTTCATTACATTCATGTATATTTAGTTTATTATGTGTTAATGTAGATATACAATTAAAATTTGTACAGAGAACACGATTTGACCTTGAATAGTATTATTTTAACTCACTTTGAGTAAACTCACAGAGATCTTTGTATTTAGCTCCACCAGATGTTTCCCAAAATGGTGCTGCTGGCTCAAGCACTCTTCTCCGTGCTGGATCTACAAAACTGGAGTCCTTGAAGAACTGGAGTGTTTCTACCTATAAATGTACGAAGCAAATTTTATATGAAAAGCTAGGAAAGAGTTCAAGAACAGTTGATACTGGTAAGATACCAATATAAATATCCATCCAAGTTTTTATATTATATAGCCATTTGAATGTATAAATAGTGGAGTCTATTGCTGTGAAACCTATTATTATTTAATATTCCTGTGTTATTGTTCTAGTTCTTTTCCAATATTTTGTTTAGAAATAATAACAGTGTCAGTAATCAAATAATGGCTAGTGGGTCTGACTTGTAAGCGAGATGTGCTGGGTTCGATCCCTAGTTCCTTGATGTGCCAAAGACTTTTTCTGAGTTATTTTCATTAGTGACACACTAACTGATACTTTTAGTGTCAGAAAACATAGTGAGCAAATCCATATATTCAGGTGACTGAAAGTGTGATCCAATCTGGTCAGATTCCCCTGTCAACAGAGTTATGGAGGTTAGATATCAGTCTCTCTACTTTAACTACCTGATGTGCCAAATCTGTGAGCATAGTCAAGGTGGAACCCAGGTCCTCGCAGTGAGAGATAGTACAACCAGAATATTAATTCAAAGATGAATTTACCTGTTCTTCATGATTAACATTTATTTATATTTTTAATGCAATGTCTTCGCAGAGTTGGAAGCGCAGATTGAAATGCTTCGAGAGACACAGCGCAAGTACAACAATATGTTGGGGAAAAGCTCTATAATGACTGCTCAGTTAACCTCAGTAGCAGCCACACAGCGCTCCCTTGGAGAGATTTTTGCAGAGCTGGCTCAGAAATCCCCTGAGTTACAAAATCAGTAAGTCATGATCTCCTAGACTTTTGTTATAAAATATTTTTTGTGTTATTCAGAGCTCATAAATGTGTATAAAAAGATTTAATTTTAAGAACCATTTATTGGTCATTTTCAGGTTTCTACACAATGCTGATACACAGCGCACCCTTACAAGGAATGCTGATACATTACTGGCCGCATTACACTTCTTTAACAACTCTTTGAATACACTAACAAACAAGACAATTGAAGATACTCTAATGACTATCAGGCAGTATGAAGCCGCTAGGTAATTTCTTTGTTCATTATTGTTTATCTTGATTTTGTTAACTTACATTTTATTTTTACCTGAAGCTTTCTATGAATTAAAAAGCTAATCTAATAATGCTGTGGTCATCTTGGCGTTAATGTCCCGATTGTGTAACGCGAACGAACACGGAGGAATGGATAGAATAATGCTCATCATCATCATTTCGGCGAAACGTACCGTGTGGAATCGCAACCGGGACATAACGCCGAGGTCCGCCTTCTTACTCTTCTCTTCGGCCCACTTTTCTCGGTCTTCGGCATCCTTGGTGGGGAGCTTGTTGGCTCGCATATCACGTCAAGCCATCGCTTCTTGGGCCGACCTCCTTCCCGTGCCTGGCGGGGGGGTAGTATGGCCAGACATTTGCTCCCCACGTAATTTGCCGGTCTGCGCATGACGTGGTCATACCATGGTGATCTAATAATGCTGAATGTTAAATAATTTTCAGGGTAGAATATGATGCATACCGCAGCGAACTGGAAGCAAGCGGTGGAAACCCCCCTGAGGTGCTCCTAGCTAACATTGAGTGGCATCGCCGACATTATGAGAGGCTGCGTGATGACTCAGCGGTAAAATTGAAGCTTCTGCATGAAAACAGAGTAAGTAGATATTACGATTTTACATTATTTTCACCAGTGAAGTCAGGTTAGGTACAGTTTTAATATAAAATTCGACAAATGCTCATTTCCTCAGTCATAGAATTCACACAATTAAATAAATTAAATTATGAAGGTTGTCTGTTATGTCTCGGTAGTCTTGTTGCATATGAATCATCAAGTTCTTTACAAAATGTAAATATTTTATTGGTATGCACTTTTCCTGAAAGTCGGTTTTGAACACTTTTTTTATGACTAAATTCTGGTGTACAGGTGAAAGTGATGAACAAGCAACTGCTTCTATTCCACAACGCAATGTCGGCATACTTCAGTGGGAACCAAGTGGCCCTGGAGGCGGCCCTGCGCCACTTTAACGTCCACACCGCGACCGCCACTTCCCCGCCGCCGGCCCTGCATGCGGCCAGCGCACCTGCCGCGTCCGCGCCAAATGTGGTACCAAGGACCTCGTAGAACCAAATACTACGTAGAAACACTTAACACTCTGATAATCACAAATTCACAATATTCCAACACCTCGCTTATTTCGACTACGAAAGCGCTTTTTGTTTGTGCGCAATTTTTGGCTTGCAATATTCAAAGGTATATTTACGCACTCTACTTTATTTACACCCAACATATTTGTACCTACACCAGTGCTTAATTGTAAAATTTCACTAGTTGTTGACTTCCTCTAAAACTTGAATTCATAATTTACTTAGGTATTATGTATAGTGTTTGATGAGAATTGGATGGTTATCTACTATCTGTGATTGCAAAATAACATAGGTTATGTTACTGACTATCCAAAAAACAATCATCTCATTATGGTCTAACAATCAAAAACATTTGGCTTAGGTTCAATGGTCTGAGATCTAATCTTGAATCTCTTATCACAAAGGATTTTCACATAGTCTAAGATAGTTTTAACGAAGTTCAACTTAGCAGCGCTGATCACAGTGTGGCACCTCTAGTGTGAAGCGGTTACATTTCGTGTGATATAGATTAGTTTAGAAAGGAAAATATCTGAGATTCGCTTCGACCAATATATATTATGTATCAAAATGGAAAATATAAAAAACTAGCACAAATGAACACTAGTCGAACACCGTGACGTTATTATACAACTCGTATATTAGCAAGTAATCAATTATTGATAATATTTATTCCAGTATTTTGTCGCTTTAATAACCAGCTAATGCATTTTTGTTTGTAAAATATGTTTAGGAGTTGTAGGAGAAGAGCCCATTTTATCTGTAAAATCACATTAGTTTAACTAAAGCTGTAGCGGCTCAGTATGTTCCTGGGCTATGTTAAGTAAGGGGTGAATACATATAAGTTATAGGTGATATACTTAAAAAAAATTGTTGTGTTCTGGATGCTAGTCCAGTGTCCACTGGCATTATGAATGTTTGGTAAAACAACTGAACGTGTGATTGTGTTTCGGAGGAGGCTCTGCTGTTGTTTCAAAGTTTTTCTTAAAATGTTATGCTACCAAATTAAGTAAAGAGACAAAATAATTAACGCAGATCGACTGTTTTCTGTTGCAAACTGTTGAAGAAGTGAAGAAGTTATTTGAAACACAACCACTCTTTTGCCTGGTAGGTAGTTGCCAGACAGTCACAATAATTGTAGTCAAACAGCAAGCTAGAACGCAACAAAAGTAAAGCCTGAGCAGACCGATCAAGAATATATGAAGTGCCGCCATATTGAGGAAATTGCACTTGTAAGTTTTACTCTCGTAAGTAACTTACGTGAGGAATTACGCTAATATAAACACTCTTTTATACGCATATTTATTGTAAGTTACGTCAGTTACTTCCAAGAGTAATTTCGGCCTTACATTGGCAACAGCAAGTAAAAGCAACAGTTGCTCCCTTTTGACAGACCTTATATATTATTGGTTAGGCTTTACTGTCTTTTGTTATAAAATGACATGAGACTATAGCACATTTCCACGAGACCGTCGCAATCGACACTACCCCATCGCCCCCTGTACACCCCCAGGAAAGGAATTGACGTAATTATATTCTAAGTAAATCTATACTGAAAGCTTACCTCATTGATTACCTCATAACATACCGCTACAACGAAACTGTGTTAAGGATGTTTCGTTTTGTTCGGTCAAATTAGATAAGTATGGGCGTTTAGGTTGTTGTAAGTGTATTCGTGTAAAAATAATTCTCTGATGTGATACAAACTTATTTCAAAAATAGTCTTTCTCCAAGGGAAAATTTAATCTTGTGTCAACCTTACACGTCTATTGGTCTCTTTAAACGTTAAAAGAATAATATTTATTTTATCAGTTAATTAAGGTAATTACACAACACAATAAAATTTGTTTTAATTTAAATAAACTTCCAAATTATTAGTATTGTAATATAGCGCAAGGGAAACCCAACCTTATATTTTTGTATACTTTTCAATGTCATTTTCATAATAATGAATTGTAAATCATGATTAACAACTATTAAGAATGTTTATCCTATAAACTAATGGTACACAAATTTATGATGTACTTAATTTTTAGATATTTTTGAGTGTGCTAGATTTAGCTTGCAGATACATTATGAAGAACATTGACAAACTGAAAGACAATACCCAGCCTGATGATAAATCTAATGCGTGAAGTACTCGTATACTGAGATCAATTTGTTGTTGATCAAAGGAATTACATATAATAGCTAGTCAAAGAAACTTTTATATGGTTCTGTCATAGATTATTTTTAATAAACTTAGAATTATTGCAGTTATTTGACAACATGTATATCATATTATAATTAGATTGAATATGATAATCTTTTATTTTCTTTTTCATTGCAGAATCCATCTTCTCCTACCATTTTTATGGACTCTGGCGCCTTAGTTGAAATTGTTAGATCCATTGTATCGCCACAATCCCCTCGGCGCATAATGACTATAAATCAATAATTAGACCAAAACGACTAAACGCGTAATGATAGCTTCCGCACGGGTCAATAAGAATTGTGTAGAATTTCGTCTCTAATGTCAAGAGAGGCAGACCAGTAGACTAATTACGTTAACGTGTCCGATTTCAATGATTGAAATTGTTAATTTCTCGATTACGTTAGATCGATTTAATGGTTTCAGTTTATTGCAATGGGACTTAGCAACTGAACCCATATGATATTGATGATAAGTAGAAGTAACAATTTCATTCAATGAAATCAGAATAATTGTTAGCAACAGAGTTACGTAATTAGCCTGCAGGTAAATACTAAAGATCTAGTATTTGATAGCAGCCGTAGAGTAGCAGCGTTTTATATTGAACATCTTAACACTGCGATGTCCAACTTGACAGCGAAGCGTGGAGATCTTTTAAAGTGGAGTGGAAGAGACTCAAGTTCAACAGTGGTTGGTGGGTAACTGTCTGGTAATTTCCAAATCCTTCTGGACAAAAACATTTTCATTATGGATTCGTGCTGTGCTGAACACGTTCGGAGACGTCAGCTCCGATATCAAGGATATATCTTCGCAGCTTCTGCCAAATTGCGAGATTAGGTCTTGTGATGATCTATGGCTGCGAGACGTGGCTGGCGTGGACGAAGCATGTGTGCGTGGCGTGCGTGGCTACGTGACAGTAAGTAATGATTAGCTACTAGCTAATTACATCTCGGCATGGTATAATAATTATATCTGAGTAAGCATTGGCGTGAGAAATATCGCAGAAATTAGATACAAGAAAAACTCGTCTGCATTTGGTCATGGTCCACGTAAAGTAACCTCCAGGGATATTATGAAAATACGTGCCTTAATCTGCCAGGACCAGAAAAGATATCCCACCAGAGACTTAAGAACCGATGGATTGACGTCACTGTGTAGAAGGCGACAGCTTATGAGGCGATGATACCTCTATTCATCAAAGCGTCTGTACTGGCATCTGCTAGGGTCCGCTTTCCATAGATTTTTTCACTTCTAGAGTTCTTCGGCGTCCATGCGTCGTAAGCCGTTAGCTCTCGCATCCGACTCTGCTATGCCTATCCATCGCTTCTTAAGTCGTCCTCGGGACCTCTTTCCTGATACCGGCATGTGTAGGCACCGATTTCCCTCTTACTGCGTAGCTGCGTTAGCAGCGTAACAGCGAGACGAGCCTTCTCAATCTTGTCCGCGATGTCTCTTATGTCAAGGCTGCCACGAATATAAGCACTCGTTACGTACTCAGTCGAGTCGTATTACGTCACAAATCCACAGCAGTTTTTTCGACATGAAGTTAGCGGATGTGTTTCGTCGATGATACCTACCTACCTCTCATATCGGGCGAAATGAAGGAATCAGCAGGAAAGCAATCTGGTGGGAGGACTGTCAAGCCTGAGGAGTCCGTCCATACCACCGCCTTATCTATTTACGTCACCAGTAATAACGGTTGTGTTCCGGTTTGAACGCTAAGGTACCTTACGAGGCCTGAGGCGTAATATTAGTGTGACAATACCGTCACGGGTTGCCAAGCTATTCTACTGAAAAGTCGAGTCTTAGACGATAATCTATGTGACTGACTATCTACGATAAGGGAACTACCTGAGTGTAACGCCAAGGTTACGAGTAGGTAGGTATTAAGTTATAGCCGATAAAACTGACATCGCCAGATTAAGGTGTTTCATACACGAGAAGTGGAGATGCTCGGCCAGTGCTTCAAATCTAGGTTTAATCGGATGAGGATGAACGAGTCGCTGTAGTCTTGAAAATTGAAATATTTTATTTATTTGATTGAAGGCTTTATGTTTTTTTGTATCTCATATATTCCTAGTTCCGGAGCGTCGGTAGCCGGGCGGTTGAGTATCCAACTTGTAAGTGAGAGGTACCGGGTTCGAATCCCGCTACCGCCAGGCTCATCATCAGAAAATATGCTTATGTTTCTAGCGTTGAGGCGGTGTTGTGACGGCCGTGATCCCTCAGTCGGGCGGGTGCGAAAATGACGTTACATTTCACCCCAACCCTTATGCCGCTCCCTTCCGCTAGAAATTATACTCATCTGAGGTTTATTTAGATTGATACAGAAGGTCCTTACCTATCAACCTACCTAATTTAAGTTAAAATGAGCTTTGCAACGAGCCCGTGAAGTATGTAAAATAGAGGTAATATTATGAACTCACTAATCACTACATATAAGACATAAAACAAAGAACCACTCTGTTGTCTGTTCGCGATAAACTCAAAAACTACTAATAAGATTTTCATGCGGTTTTCACCGATACTTTGAGAGAGTTATTCGTGAGGAAGGTTTAGGTGTATAATTTGTTAAGGTTAATAAGTACAACCGGGGTATTGACGCCACGATGATAATGATGATTATCGGGAGTTTAGCGCCAGTTTTATCAAAGCGAGGAGTTTGGACGGGTTTACGGTGCCTTTGGCTAAGGCTAGGCAATTTTTTTTTTATGGCGGGTATGCAGTCACAAACAAGCAGACAGCCCACCTGATGGTAAGCTGTAACCGTCGCCCATAACATCTACAATTCAGGCAACCAAAATGCAGGACCGCAGGTGCGTTGTTACATATGCCTGTTTAAATGCGCTGGCTAATGTTTAGTTTAGTTTATTTATCTATCATTGTAAATCAAGTGTACATAATGTTACATTAAATGTAAGTCAATCCACAATGATATTGTCAATAACAACATAAATTACAAACAAGATAAATGTATCAATCTAATGCTACCCACATAAGGTAAGTAATATTTAAAATTTCACATGTCATAATTAATAGAATAATGGTCTCTCCGGGCGGACTCCAGCAGTCTTGACAGAGTCCTATCACTTAATTGAAATTGTGAGGGAGAAGAAAGTCCGCAGACGACATCGCCTTGCATGGTCGTCCTAGTAAGTACGTAGTCTATTGCATAAAGTTGTGAGCCGTCTATTAAGTGATGGTCTTGTATAAGAGACTGGAATTCGTTGAGGCTGCCGAATGCTGCGATTGGAGCGGAAAGGACAAAACCTCCAAAGAAGTCCATCGAATAGTAGGTAAAGATAGTTCAACTCAGTTGTGCACGCGGCGCTATGTGTGCGTGCGCTTGTAAATATACAGCTTTCATTTATGTGGCAGTGACGCGGCAGTCGTCGTCCGAGCAAGACGTTTGCGAGCGACGAGCGAGACGACGGTTTACCCACACATAGGGCCGCGCGCACAACTGAGTTGAAATATCTGTACCTACCTATTGGCCACGTTGAAAGGTGCCCGAAGAGTTGATAAGTACGGGATGGTGGAGTAGTGATGTAGTAAGCAGTAAGTTATATATGAGCAAAATCTGTTACGTTGTGCTTGGACAATTTACACAGCGCCATCTAGGCCCAAAGTAAGCAAAGCTTGTGTTATGGGTGCTATCTATTGATTAATTTTTTTAATAAGGTACATACTTTATTATAATTACCAACCTACATACATATAACACCAGTAGAGTAAGTACCAATAACAAAAATTAAAATTGCTCAAAATACAAGTACAGACGACGGAACTACCGATGATGGCGACGCCATACCTGGTTCTTGCTGATATGACCTACATATGTACACCCTTGCAGAAGCATTTCTGGCTGGTGTCGAACCTGAACGGAACGGATCGATACAAGAACACAGTTGTAACAGAAATTAAAATTCATCATTTTAATTTCTGCCCAGCCGAAAATCGAACCCGGGAGCTCTTGCGTGGACCATGGTAAATACTGAACCACTCAGATCGTCAATGAGCTAAAGTGATGTTGACAAGTGCGTGGTCTGCTCACCACGCTCTACGATGGACGTACTCGCTCCCACGGGACCTCTTTCCTAGGGAATGCAATACCGGGATGCCGGGATCCCGCATACATTTTGCGGTACAAATCTCGGTCGAAAATTTTGCGGGGTCCCACTGGACTGGCGGGATTACAGAGGAGCGTTATTGAGTGGACTGGCTGGCTGGGTCCTGGTTAAACGATGCGAGGGCGCTGGAAAGAGAATACGAGATGATGACTGGGTCAACATTTTAAAATTCTAAATGGCCTGTCACTTAGATTATAGAAAATATTAGACACATTATTTTATTTATCAAATCATAAAAACTAACAAAGATAAAAAGAATCAAAGTTACCGAGTAGGGCTCGTCACGTCACTACTGAATAAAATTTTGTTTCAGACGTGACGTAACGCAACATTTCAACGCACTGTATTGGTGTTATTTTTTAATGAAAAAAGAAGTGTCCGATATTTTTTGATAATCTACCTGATGGACTAAAATTATTTTTCAGTCATGCCTATTCCGGGAGGGGTCCCGCCCTTGCATGTTTTCATTTTTTTGCCAGATCCAGCGGGACTGAGATCGTTCAGTCCCGCAAACACCTGGATTGAAATTATCTTGCGGGATTGCATTTCCTGCTCTTTCCTAAAATGAACCTTTTCACCATATGTCCTTTCTTTACAGAGCACGTGACCAAACCAGCGCAGCTAAGCTTCCGCATCCGACCAATCACAGCAGGCTCGACATTTTTCGAATTTTGGCTCAATAGCGCTGAAGTAAACATAATAAAACCCATATAAACTAATAAATTAGTGAGCCCAGTGTGCATGGAATTTTTAATATTTTGGTTCCAGGGTAAGATCCAAATTTATTAAACCACATGTGCGGTGGAAGTGAGTGGAGTTGAGTGGTGGACGGGCACCTATTGAGGGCAGTAGAGTTTATTTGGAATGCCTTCTCTCCTCTTCCGCACTTTTGACTATGATTGGCTAGCCCTAATGTCCATATTTAGGGCCCTAGGCCAGGGCCTCACAGACCTTAGGGCAAATCTGGCCCTGCTAGTGTGAGTTTAATATCACACATTCACAATATTAAAATTTAAATTTAAACCACAATTTTGCTTTGTATATAGATTATATTTCTTACTCATATCTTCATTCAATCACACTCAAAGTGAACTTGGTTCCATGTGATTTTTGGTGTTAAAACCCACCTTATTAAGCTTTAAAATTACTTTGTATTGTTATTCATTTTTTTTTAAACGGATTCAACAATCTCATTATGATCTCATCAAGAGTATTTATGCCTTTATAGCTTCTTTGTCTCCATCATCATTGTGTATTTCTTCTGCTTCAGCCTTGAATTTATCCTAAAAAAATATAAACAAAACATTACAACTGATCTGCACTATCCTGATTCTGATTGATTCTGCCAAAAGTCTGATTCCTTTACATTTTAGCATGGTATTACATATAAACTAAAACATTGCATTGAATATTAGCCAATTCCACTTTAATTCTTAATAAAATTATAGTGATAATTTGGAAGGTATCATTTGAGAATATTTTATGTTGTAACTTACCAAATCATATATCACTTTGACTACAAGCGAACAGCTTGGACAAGTTGCAACTTCTTCTCCTGCCATTAGTTCCTCCTGGAAAAACATACGGGTAAACACATCAGAATCTATGAAAACTCAGCCTTTGGTACCCCAACCAAATTTAATTAGAATTTAGTCTGCTGAGAGGGTTATGTTTATATTTTTCTAACCTTGCTTATCTGGAAACGATCTCCACATGGGCACGGATAGTAGTACATATCATCATCTTCATCATACTCAAAATCTTCAATTTCTATCTCGTCGTGGAAAATGGTCATTCTCAAGCATTATATAAATTATGAAATCTGTTGAAAGAAACCACACCACAGTTCACAACACACCCAAGTCACCACAAACTATGAATATGAACTATATATACAAGTCACTCAACAGACAATTATTCACTACTCAGTAAAGCAGCAAAAAATCAAGAGTAAATGAATAACAAAGCATTCCTTATCTCCAAGAACTAAAGTTTATTTTCTTTTGTCATTAAATGGAAACTTAAAAGTCAATGTCAAAATTGTCAAATAGGCTTGGGCAAAGGGCAAAAAACATCGACATTCGATGACACAGCATCTGTGTTGTGATATCGAATATCGATGTTTATTGCCTATGAGGCATTATTGTTATTGTTCTGTAGGTACACAAATAAATATACAACAAGGTGATAACATGGCCAAAATCTTACTCAAACATAATTTCTTAATATCTATCCAATAAAGTTAGTTCCACTGAAAAATTCATTAATATTTTTTAAATATTAAAAGTCGTTGGTACCTACAAAAACTTAAAACCCCGACTGCTATTAAAAAACTAAAAAATTAAAAACAGGCCAAATGTTGTAAGTAAAATTTCTCTAATCATTCATTATGTATCCGTGTCTACCTACAGTGGCAAGCATTTAAGAACGGTTACACCAGAACAGTAATTTTTCAAAAAGTATCTCATTACTTTATTTACGCGTTCCCTATTAATATCTAAAATACTTACCTAGACATTATTTGTGAGTTTATTATGTAAATTGAGCCGAACCAAGAGATTCAAGTTTCTAGGTGGACAATGTAGACATATGTTACCTGACTAGGAATATATAATCATCTTGGCGTTAATGTCCCGGTTTGATGCTCTCGCGCACGAAAACCCGGGGTCGCTTGACCATGATCCAGGATTTGGCAGGTCAGGTAATTATAGTGGAGCGACTGCCATCTGACCCCCATGACCCTGCTACCAGGGGAATCTGACTAAATTGGATCATGGTTTCACATTCAGTGACTACCTAAATACAACCTAAATGTGCAGGTTTCATCACGATGTTTTCAATCACCGTAAGAGCATCGGTTAGTATAATAAGACCACGCAAAGCCCGAATCACTTAAAAAAAAAATTTTATTTGGCAACTTATGACAAGTTTTTAAAAGTAATAGAACGTCATCCATAGAAGTCATAACAAACAATTTGATTTCTGTAGGATTGTTTATTTTAGTGAGTTATGAAAAAATTATGAAATAACGGGATAAACAATTAAAAAGGAAGCGAGAGTGATAATTTTCAGCATGATAGTCAAACTAAAAGTGCAAGTTCAAGCCGAATATCTGAATGTTTTACAAGAAGGACTGACAAGAACTGACAAGGACAGATTATCCCCAGATTATTGCCATATCCACATTTTATCATTTTTCCTACTGTCAGTCAATTCAGACTTACCATAGTCCTATTATATTCAACTAATGTACATAACTCAGAAACGAGTCATTGGTACATGGCCGCAGAGGGATTCAAACCCGATACCTCTCGATTACGAGTTGGATACCCTAACTGCTCGGCCACCTTAAAGCCTAAACTAGGAATATATGAGATAAAAAAAGTATTAAGCCTTCAAATAAAAAAATATTAAAACTTTTCAAAAGACTCCACAGCGATGCGTATTTCCTCATCGGACTAAAACAAAATTTGAAGCACTGGCGATAGTCTTCTTTCTCAGGGCTATCAAATTGAGTTCACGTAGTCCTTGTTTCACTTTAGAAAAAAGAAAGAAGGCACACGGAGCCCTCTCAATCCCGTTTTAGGACATTTTAGATTCAACACACCAAATAACATTGAGCATTAACTGTTTTTTGAGTGAGATGCCCAAATTCAACTTTCATCTGTAGTAATTATATTCAATATTTTCTGGCCCTCTCTATTTCGGAATTTTACTATCATTTCCTTCCACCATGTCACGTGAGCTTGTTTTTGTTCAGCAGCAGCGCACGATTAACACAACGCGAATAAAGTTTCCGGACTAGTAAGTAAGGTGTAACATTTTTGTTACAGCCACGTTGTTTTCGTCCGATACAGAATTCGCAGGACGACCCCTTCTGTCAACATCTTTTCTTGTTTAAATTGAGTTAACTATCCAAAAACAGTTGCAAAGACACTCACTTTCATTTAAACAAACTTTAAAATCATATAACATCAATGCACGAAAATGCTCATGTTCGATTTTTGGTCTGATGCATCTTATTGAAGTTATAAGCGTAAAACAAAAGGTCTCAAATTTCCAAGTTTATTCAGCTTTAAAAAGTTTTTGATATTTACTAAGTGCACCCATACATACACCACCTTCTGCAACCATTCGCCATTCGTCGAACCTCTACGGACTGACGTATAGGGGATGCTGAACGTTCGATATGTATCGCGATACTTATCGTCGATAAGGATCGTGGATTTCTGATTTTCTAGAAATCCTGTGATCTGTATCACGATACACACTCGATAAATATCGTGATCCAGGATCGTACACGTATCCACGTATCACGATAAATATCGAGCCTCTAGCATCTTCGTGCAACTTCCGTCATCATCAACAGCCCATATCAGTCCACGGCTGACCTTAACGCTTGTCAGGCGGGCTACAAATAGTAGCCCCAAAAATAAATAAATAATAACAAATAAATATGCTTGGATAAATTCACACACCGCCATCTAGCCCAAAAGTAAGCAAAGATTGTGTTAAGGGTGTTAGATAACTGATAACATTCTTGTTTATCTTTTTTTTTTTCTAAATACGTAGGTACTTATTATACATATTACACCCAGACCCGTAACAAAATTTAAAATTCATCATTTCAACTTCTGCTCGGCCGGGAATCGAACCCAGGACCTCTGCTTGGCGACCAGTATGTTAATCAACTGAACCACTCAGGTCATCAACAACAAACACGTAACAAAAAACGCTACTGCACATTTTCTGATTTACGGAAGCCCTTGAATGGTTTGGATTGAATTGGTCATATGTTTCAATTTGATTTATGGGTATTAATATATTTATTTTGAAATTTATTATTTTATAGATATACCCTTATCGATATCGAAATTTGATCATGCTTCGCCAATCACTACTTATACAATTGTGGCATGGCGAGTGAGTGACAGAGTGACTATTCTACATTCTCTATATACGTCGAGGTTCCTTCTATGCTCTATGTCCAAATTGTTTGATGTCTTTGTAAGTGACGTAGACCAATAAAACTCTACAACCGATATTGATGGTACGTTACAATGTTACCTATTATTTTGTTTGAGAATCGGAAACCCTACACGTCACGTCACTCACGTCATGCAGCAGTTCATTTTCATTTGTGAGTGAGCGTGGATATTGTAGTCTCACTGTGTTTTTGTAAAATTGTTCTTAAAGTGCTGCAGTGAGTGATTTATTACACCTGTAGTAGAAGTATCCTTACAATAAACTCCTAGAACAGCAAACATGTTCAGCTGGTTAAAAAAGGAAGGGGAGAAATCGGAAAGTATCGAAAATGTCGTGGAGGGACTCAAAAGGATTTATAAAACGAAGCTTTTACCTCTCGAATTACATTACCAATTTCACGATTTTCATTCACCGCAGCTAGAAGAACCGGATTTTGATGCGAAGCCTATGATTCTGCTTGTGGGACAGTATTCAACCGGTAAAACTACATTTATAAAATATTTGCTGGAGAGAGACTTTCCGGGTATCCGTATAGGTCCCGAACCAACTACAGACCGTTTCATAGCGGTAATGCACGACGAGAAAGAGAGCGTCGTTCCCGGTAACGCATTGGTCGTGGACCCGAACAAACAGTTTCGGCCGCTTAGCAAATTTGGTAACGCTTTCCTCAACAGGTTTCAGTGCTCTACTGTAAACTCTCCAGTCCTACGCGGTATCTCTATTGTAGACACTCCTGGTATCTTGTCTGGAGAAAAGCAGCGTGTAGATAGAGGATATGATTTCACTGGTGTATTAGAATGGTTTGCTGAGAGGGTAGACAGAATTATACTTCTCTTTGATGCCCACAAGCTTGACATCTCAGATGAATTCAGACGTAGTATAGAAGCACTGAGAGGACATGATGATAAAATTCGCATTGTGTTAAATAAAGCTGATATGATTGACCACCAGCAGCTAATGCGTGTCTATGGTGCACTTATGTGGTCTCTTGGCAAGGTTTTGCAAACACCAGAAGTTGCTAGGGTGTACATTGGTTCCTTTTGGGACCAACCTCTTCGGTATGATGTTAACAGAAGACTGTTCGAAGATGAAGAGCAAGATCTGTTCAGAGATATGCAGTCCCTACCACGCAATGCTGCATTACGTAAATTGAATGACTTGATCAAGAGGGCACGCCTTGCGAAAGTGCATGCTTACATAGTCAGCGAGTTGAGGAAAGAAATGCCATCTGTATTTGGTAAAGATGGAAAGAAAAAAGAGCTTATTAAAAATCTCGGACAAGTTTATGATAGAATCCAACGGGAACAACAGATTTCTCCTGGTGATTTCCCTGACATCAAGAAAATGCAAGAATTACTTGTTAATCATGATTTCACCAAGTTCCACCCATTGAAACCAAAGCTCTTAGAAGTAGTTGATCACATGCTGGCTACAGATATTGCAAAACTCATGGATATGATACCACAAGAAGATATCAATGTTGTCGCAGAACCGCTGATCAAAGGTATGTACAATTTCAATTGCCTCTTGTATTATATAAAAGCTTTGCAGGGTCTTCCTCTGCGGACTGGTTCAATCCCGTGTCAGTATTGTAGTACTTCGTGTGAGTGTCCTTTTAAAAATCTCTAATTAATATGCTCCAATTAGCAATATTATCAGCTCGTAAATTAAGCTCTGCGTCGTAAATCCTACGAAGAAAGACTTCGCATACTACGCCTTACTACTCTGAAAGAAAGACGACTACACGGTGACCTCATTGAAATGTACAAGATTCTATCACATCAATACAATCTCCCTCACATTCACGAAATGTTTGTTAAGAAAAAGGGCTGCAAGTCGCACAGAGGTCACGAAATGGAATTTAACGCGCACCATCCAACACCAATACTGCACATCTTTTCTTCTCTAACAGAGTGGTATCAAACTGGAACAAGTTACCACAAAATATTGTGACAGTCATGTCAGTGAATGCCTTCAAGAACAGACTGGAGGAGTGGTTGAAGTGGAACAACCTGTCTCTACTTGATTTAAAATGACTTTCAACACTGTGTGATATAGACACATCAGCAATAATGCTGCTCATCTAACCTAAATAAATAAATAAATAATAATGGTATAATTGACAATGTATAAATCATCTTCAAATGTTAAAAGCCAATGATAATGATGGTAAGGTATGATGGTATATTCCCCACCATTATCCACATGTGACGGTGAGGTGATAGGCTTGGTCTCTATCATGTTTGGGTGGCTGATAAAATGGCCAAAAAGGCGTTTCCTTAATTCTCATTAATTTATAATTTAAAATTGTTATGATGCTATGAATATGGAGCCTTCATGCTAGTCTATGTTATTCTAATTGTACCAAAAACTGTCCTAAAAGTCCACATTTGAACTCCAGATGTTTGAGCTTTTTCTATATGAGCTTTATACTTAATATGTAGGTTGGGGAATTGCAATGCCAAGCCAAGGAAAGTGCCAAGCAAAAAATGTCAAGCTGTTTAGTTGTTACAGGAATGACAATATATAATATAAAAAGTAGATAAATAAAATAATCAAAGACTGCAATTACTAATTTAATGTTTTGGCTTAGTGTACTAAATGTAAGTTGGCTGGTTGAAGTTATATCTCTTGTAGAACCAATGACTTATGTCTTCTTGAGTGGAGTCAGAAATACACGGCCAATCTAAATGGCACAGTGGCAAGTGGAGATGTCCATTATTGGACTTCTATGGCATAACAACAGCATTGTTAATTAAGACTATTGATATTATATCCTGATGTTTGTAAGTTAAGTTTTTGTTTATATAGGTACCAAAAGTTATTTACACATTAAAGTTAACTTCCATTATCATACCATACCTAATAAAATCATACACTTGGTTCTGCCATCATCTCCACATTTGGCAGGCGGATTAGAGATTGCAGAGAAGAAAACACAAAACAGAAAACTAGTTTTTCTGATCTATGGAGATCCTAGCTCTACTAATATATCAGTGGTCTTGTACATGACTCATGTGAAAAGAGTTAGTGCTATATTCTACTCTAATGAACACCACACACCTCATAATGGTCTCAAAATTTTAGTGTTACAATTTTTGCAATTGCGAATGTGTTTTTCTGTTTTTGTAAGACTGGTAGGTCCTAACCTATTATGTAACTAAGAACACCTTAGCTCCATGCCCACATAAATCTTTCAGTCATACATAAAAAATAAAATTGGACTCAATAGCTTGGACAATTAAAATTAGATAGATGTATATTACATTACATAGTATCAGCATTTGCGAATTTAGATAATAGGCAGGTCTCTGTCAGTTTGTGATTACTGTACATGGTTGTTTTATCTGCGGATGCGAATGCCAGGACTGGTAAAGTGGCGGGTATGTGTGACAATATAAATTGTAGATTTCCATTTGAGAAGGTTTTCCATTTAGCACTTAGACAAGGCTATTATACTACGTGTTATAGCATTCATTACTAGAGCCATACCTAAGTGATGCTCAATAAGAACTAGAAATCTGTTATCAGGAGATACTGACCTGAATAAGCGAGCTTATCATGGTGTGATAACGCTGATATACCAGCACATACGAGGGATTTGCTGTTACTATTAGCCATAGTTACACAATAACTAAAATTAGCGCTAGCGTACTGATGACTTCACCCATGTTCAAATCGGATTCTTTTTGCTTGAGTTAGTGGAAATCTTTAATTTAAATTATAAGTATAATTCTTTATTTGATTACTTTAGGCTGGCTACAATTTTTGGTAACCATAATGATGAGTTTAAATTTGCTATATTAAAGGTGTGTAGTGGCCGGCATAGTAGAATATAGCGCTAATCCATTACATTGGCGACGACGGGTATCAGAAAAAAGGCAGATGCGTTGGGTATTTGCAACACTGCGATCTCCAACCCGCCTGCCAAGCGTGGAGATTATGGCAATGAAGGTTTTGTGAAGGAGGCTCAAGTCCAGCAGTGGATTACGTCGGTCGCTCACTATTGGCCTTATGAGTAAGCTCACTGTCACACAAAGGGCAATGACAATGGCTAAGCTCAGAGTGTCGGTGTCTCACTGCGGATCCGACTCAGAAATGAGGATATCCGCACGCGAATAAAAGTCACCGACATAGCCTGAAGGATTGCCAGGCTTTTAAGTGGCTATGGGCAAGCCCTGCCCAGTAGTAGGCGTCTTTTGGCTGAAATAATAACGATGAGTAGGTTTCCGTTTTCACCAAATATATATCTACTTGAAGTTTCCTTACTTCATAATTCTGAAAAAGAATGATGCGTCAACGTCTGAATTGATTCAAGGGAATCGATACGTACTCTATAAGTGTAGATAGCACCTACCTAACACGTTTACCTATTAAATGCAAGGCAAACATCATAGCATCATACAGTTCGATTATGCGTCATCATATTGCTAACTCGTGTGTTTACCGTACCTACAAGACTGCAGTGATGTCGCGAACTATATGTACCTTTTGATTACTCTTCGGAAAGGTGTCAACTACTCAGTGGATAATTTATAGCGTATTTATAGCATGGTTTAACATTATATGCCTACCCATTTTTGTACAAATGTAGGTTTCTCATTTCTATTTGTGTCACATACCTACCTATTTTAGTACCTGTCTGCTCGTATATAACGAATTTGGGCGAAAGATGCCAAAATATGTGTAATGAAGTAGTTGTAATCTCACAAAGTTAATACACGCCGGCGTATCATGCATACCGAAGGCATGTACTTGTAGATAATGAAATTACGTAAATGTAACTGAGGTAAACGCTAATGTCATAGTATAGTGAATCACTGATATGGCGGCGCGCCGCGGGCGCACCTGTATGCTCTGGCCTTGGGTCTCATTGTACGAAGCCTGCTCATGAACCATACTGTACAACAGCCTTCAATAGTCGGCAGTTTTTATACCGGTCCGATAATTAAACGGTCTGATGCCAGGCAGACGTCATAGCGGCCGATTTATAAATGTGAAAATCAAACCATAGTTTCGTGTGTAGATATCTATCGACTTCCTCATAATGGACGTACTGGCGTCAATACGAACTGTAATAAGTTTCATAACGGGTAATACCGCGAAGAGAAGTCGTATTATTAATGGATCTCAGTAGGTTTCCTGGTAGTTATTCGTTGAAGCAATATCATTCTGTAGCTATTTATTGCATTGCAACTCCTCCGAAAAGTAACAAATTCATAATGTGCAAAGTAGGTCGAATCGATACAACAGACTAGGGATCTGCGCGTTATTGTTATAGCCAAAGTAAATTTTCGGATGCACATGGAAAAAATAATCAAACAAGCGCTGAGAACCAGCGTCTTAATTATAAGAACAACAAAAGAGTTCAAACAAACACACACAGTATTACATATTTTTTATTCTCTTGTATGCAGTATTTTGGAGTATTGTTCAGTATTTTGGAACCCTTTTTGCGAGGTAATCCGATTTAAGAAAGGTGTGGATTAAAAAAAAATTTAGGTTATAAAGATCGCATCCCAGTCACCACTATTTCATATAATAAAAAACTAATTAAATATAAAACACTTTCCCTCGCTCATCGAACGTTGTTAGATCTTTCCTTCTTGCACTAACCGTTTAACGGACATTTGAACGCCCCTCAACTGCTTGCTAGGGTCGCTATAGATGTTCCAAGACCTAAATCTAGACCTTAACAGAGGACATATATTCCGTTTAATACAAAGCACTGTAAAACCCATCAAGGTTTGTGCCCCTCTCAAAAGAATAGGTTATCAATCTCTGCATATATATGCAGACATTGGTAGATAATAGGTACAGAGTATTAGAGATTGTTATAGAATGTATTCACAACAATATGCCGCCAGCTAGGAGTAAGAGCGAATTCCCGTTTGATGATTCTATGACTAACGCTAATCCGGAAACGTTATTTAGGACGAAGCATGAGTTGTTAACTTGAATACTTGAAGCGTTGTTGTCCTCACGCTACGTATACCGGTGTAGTGAATGTTGGCCGACGTACTTTAATTGGCCAGACTGATGTTCTTTATTTTTTAATGTGCATCACCACGAATGTAGCTAGTGGCATTTGATACACATGCACAGCGGAAAATATATGTTGCACCTTGTTACGGATTCCACGGTAATTTAAATGGTTACTGTGATTATGTTGGAAAGGGTTTGATTTAAAAATGTAATACATTTTATGCTTGCTTTGTTTACCTATTATGAACGCGAACACTTGTCTATAGATTTTAGGAACGTTAGTAGGCTGGTTTTATTTGGAATACTAGGTGCGATTCAGATAGTACAAGTGTTTATCGCGAATTTGTAAAAACTAAGTCTTATTGTAGGATGTTTTGATGCGGATAGGTTTCAAGTCAGCGCAGTAAATAACAAAAAATTAAAAATATTTTTAATTTTGTTCTGCTGCTGTATACCTATATTTTACAGTCTCCGTGCAAATAACAGTGACGCTGTTTAAATCATCTATAATAGATGTCTAAGGCCAATGATGATGGGAATACCTATATACGCGCGGAAAATTTTACAGTTCCCAAAGTCTCGAAATCCTCGCGGGTATAATAGATATAAGTTAAGGTTGTGGGAAGTTGCGTCATAGAATTAACTACATTGTGTGTTTATCATTAGGATTATGAACCGTATTAGTATATTGGTTTAGGCCTATTAAAGTTTGACAAGTGTACATAGAAAAGTGGGCTAGGTGTAGGTGACATCAAATGTACCGTGAATGTCAAGGCTCCGTATGGAGTGCAGCGAAGCGGCGCGTACGCCGAATGAGAGCGCGGTCGCCACTTTCGCCAGCTACTCTCGCCATATTGTCTGATTACACGTATGAAGATGAAGAAGTTATAAATTGGTCCGGGTGACTGGTACACTGAACAGGGTGGGCAAAATCCTTCAAACCAGCAGTGAATATTAACTTTAGATAATGGTGGTGAACTGCTTAGCCTTTTCCGGACTTATCCGTGATAAAAACGGATGCGTCTATTATCTCACAAATTCTCAAGTTTATATAAAAATCGAATTATGACCAGGCTAAAATGGGAGTTAATGTTCCACGTCCTTAGAGAGTAGCTTTTCGGAACGCAAATCTAGATCTCGATTGTTCTCGATGAAACTTGGTTTCGGCGTTTGATGAGGTGATAGGTAATCCTCGGCATGTGTAGGTATGTCCATTTTGCTTTGCTTCTAGGGGATTTCTTCTCTATATTAAAATTGGCAAGTGTATGTATTACCTACTACAACCGTAGAAATTATTTACATAACATGGCATGAAATGTTTGACTCGCAACATGTGAACAGAAGAGCTAATAATAATAGCATTAATTCTACTCAATAGAGATCGTTTTCGAACGTGTTAATGGTCATCGCATTGGCCATTGCAGGATGTGTCGTAAGTGGAGGAGTCTAGCTCCGGTTGCCACACCGTCGCCGGCGCTCTGCCAGTCGCAGTTGCAGCGTCTGCGCTTGCAGCTTTATGCAACACTTATATTTAGGCCATCAATTGCCCGGCCATCTCAAAAAAAAATATATATATGATCATATTGGAATGCATCAATGTCTCGCTTGTGATCTCGCGCGCGAGGTTTGCGGTCTCCTTAGACCATGAACCAAGATTTGGCAGATTAAGTAATTTCTGTAGAGCGACTGCCATCGGACCTCACTGACTCCGTTAACATGGGGGACCTGACCAGATTGGAAAGATAGATATACTCTTTATTGCACACAAAATTACAAAAAGAAAATCGAATCGTGGTTAGTTAGTCACCTGAATGTGCAGGTTTCCACACGATGTTTCCCCTCGCCGTGAGAGCCTCCGTTAGTGCATAGGTTAGATATTAGGCCCACTAATGTACAGTCGAGGAAACTGAATGTGTTTAAATATCGCATAATGACAAACTACCGTCGAAAAAACAAGTAACAATGTCAACTAGCTAAACATTCAGTTGAATATAGGTACCTACATAACTCAGAAAAACTCATCGGTACATGCCGGCACTGGGGATCGAACTCGCCCTGCCACTAAATTCCAGCTTAATTAAAGTTCCGCAACGTAGGACTCTATTTAACAACAATTTGTCAACCACGTAAACGTTTTGTGCGTAGCCAACACACATTATAATCAAATTTTTTATGAGGGCCCATCTAACGTGGGCCAGTTATGGGCGGGTTCCGGTGGCTTGATGGATTCGCCTGTCAACTCGTACGAGACTTGTTGTTTACTTGCTTTCGGACGGTGACCTGTGCCTATAGCCTGTATCTATACACAACATAACGATTAAAAGTGCGACGGGGGTATTGTTCCTGCGTCCGTTCTGTGACATCATTGCACGCGGCGGCGGCCATTGAGATGAATCTGAGCAGCATCCATTGTGCCCGTCGACCCACTTGCCGCTGAATAACAACCATTGTGTGCCCTTCATGCCGCGTCGCGATGCACTCCGGGCTCCGCGAATGGGCCCACATTGATAATGTTCTTACTGCTTTTTGTCAACATCACATAAATTAAACGTGTGTGATCGCAGTATTTGTGAAAATTATTACTTTGAAACAAACGTCCGACAGCCGTAAAGAGTGCTCTCTTTATGTAAATAGAGAATACTAAGTATGATAGCAGTCTAATACCCATTATTTTTAAACTTCAAGTTTTGAGGACAACACGCGAACGAAGTTAATATACTAATATTAACTTCGTTCGCGTGTTGTCCTAGCCTATAAATCTTGCCCTTTTATCTTGTTTTATACTATTTTTAGATGATAGAGCATATCGTACAAATATTGCAAATACGAAACTTTGCATATTTGTTTAGCTGTCAGTCTATTAAAAAAAAAATGTATTTGTATGATTCGATCATAACCTGGAATACTATACCAGGAATTCCACGTAGAATATAGTGTAGTCTTTCCAATAATTAGTACAGGACTAAAGTTGCGAATGTAAACAATCGATTTATACTAAAGTATACTAATTAATTTACATACCCACACGTCCAGTATGAATGAATCATTTTATAAAATTAATTAGAATGCGCCATTGTGTAACGCATTCTATCATTACCAGACGCGGTGTGTAAATTGACCTGTGCTCTTGTAAACTAAAGGCTTGTAGTTTTATTGTATTGTTCCGAATCAATCAGCTGGGTTTTATGAGTGGACAGTGCGGTAGGAAGCGCCGATCTGGGCCGGTGAGCGCGCTGAATCGACGCGAGCGCACGCGACCGCGCCGCCGCCGCGCGCGCCGGCTCGCCGCACGCACGTCGCGTCAGCGATAATGGCCACTTCCACCCAGTAGTTAGGCTCGCAGACACGAGTTATAGGTATCGCCCGTATGTGGCACGTTATAGGACTTTATGACACAGTATGCGTTCGAAATCTTTGATGCTCATTAAATTTCCGGTGATCATTAAATAAACTTTATAAAATGATATTTTGACTTTCATACGTTACTTCGTTGTTTAAAATTATATGGTGTGCCTTGGATCAGAATTTAATTTGTGTATATTGTAAAGCCGATATGTAATAATCTAATTGTACAGCGGACACAACCAATGCTGCAGACAAATAATGGCTTATGATTGTGGTACAGGAGGTCCCTCAAGGGAAAGTACTGCTGATAGATAACTATGAATTCGTAGCAGCGATTGAGAAACGGATGCACTTCAAACTATAGTCGAGGCGTCAGAGGTTCATAACAGTCCACTTGAGCCTCCATATCATATCTATCCACACAGTATGTGATGCTCTTTGTATCTATCAAACTAGTATTCTTTAGTCAGCATGGCTATTAGGACTTAACGCTTGTTTTTAGTGACAGACGGGGAATTTGTCATTTCATTATAATGTTAAAAGGAGTTTCCTGCCGCGTCTGTGTGCTTTTTATCTGGAATATAATAACTTATCGGTATTTGTTTGGAGTTTGAATGGGCGGAGTGTCATATCTGTTATCCGCCAGGCGCGTCGTCATTATCAGGAAACGAATTCGTCCAATTTACGGCCGATAGTCGCAGCAAAGATTAATATCATAAATTCACTAGCACATGTAACAGCACATTAATATCATAAACCTATCTTAGACCTCCCTCGAAGGCCGCCTATGCACCCTGTCACCGGCTAGCCTCATCCAGTTTCCACCTAAAGCCTTTCACAAATCGCTTGACGAGTGAAGTTGTTAGTAGGTTAATTACGTAACGCTGTTGCCAACAATGCTCTGATTTCAATGATTGAAATTGTTACTTTTGCGATTCTGTATCATACATCGATTTCGATGTATGATACATCGATTTAAATCGATCATGCATAATCGCAAAAATTAACCATTTCAATCATTGAAATCTAAGAATTGTTGGCAACAGGGTTACGTAATTAGCCTACTGTTTGACGATTTAAATTTTTGAGTCTTTGGTCGCCCCACAGAAGCCCACTCTAGGGAGCCAAAGTAACGGGTCGCCTTATTGCGTTGGGATACAATATAAACCGGAGGTGGGCCGTACGAGGCGTGGTAGCCACCGCCGTCGACACCCAAACTGGTGTGGGCCGCGCCTCGGACGTGCACAGAATGCACGCGTGACTGTATGCAGGCCCGTTGTCACAGCAAAATGACCACTGCCGATGTACGATTTAGATGTGTTGATAACCTAAATAGTCGGGACAAAGTCTACATCTTTAATAATCGAACGATTGTCTACTGAACCAATTTTAAGATGGCTCATCGGCTCGACAGATAAGACGCCGCAAACAGTCGCAGATTACTTACAGATGGGGTAGAAAAGATAAAAATTCTGGTTGCTTTAGGTGTTATTGGTCATGTGTCAGGGATAGGAGTTGTAATAGAGCTGTACTTATTTCATTAAAAGAAACAAATGATTGATTGCTAATGATAAGAATGATAAGAATACGTTACCAGTACTTACCTCCCATATATGTAGTAACTACATGACGTCAATATTCACACTGGATTATGTAATTCATTTTACTGAAAGGCATGAACATTGACTCATTTATCATGTTTGTAGTAGAACACTGTGAATGCTATGTTTTCTGTCTGCCACGTTCTGCTATTCTTTACACAACGTTAAATAGTGCGATAACAAGTACTAAAATTTCATCTTGAAATTTACATTCTTTCATCATCATAAATTTAAGAGACTCGCTCCTGTCGGTGCGGCAATCGCCATTTTTCTCTATCGTGCGTTTTTGATTTCATTTCCTGGTACGATATTTCTTTCATTAGTAGTAGTTATTTGTTATACAAGAGAGCAAAGTAATTTTTTTCTGGGAGTACCTAATTTAAATCATGATCTAGCGAAGTAGTTTAGAATTCAATTTTTATTTAGACTACTGAGCACGGAGATTAAAAGTACGAGTCATAAAAATATTTGCTCGCCGATGATTTCCGCTATAAGCACAGATAATAATAGGTATATTATTGTAAAATATTTTTGAGCCTTTATTCTAAAAGTTTATTTTTTATTTAGATGTTGCATTCGGAAACTGATATTTTTAAGTAAGCGATATTAATGTTCGCTGATATCTTTTTTTTAAAAAGATAATTATAACATTGTATACATGTCTACCTATATCGGGGCCAATTAGTTTCTTTCCAGCACGGCTAGCACAAGCGTGCTCGCGCCTCGAGAGAACGATTGTTTCCTTCTCTCAATACTAAGACGAAAGAGATAGCAGTATCTATGTCGTGTTTTTCTCGCTTATCGCGTGCGAGAGCAACTTGTGCTAGCCGTGCAGGCGAGGCAGGATTTAGAAATTGCACGAAGCATCGAAAGCGCCTGGAAAAGCTATTGGTCTATGAAACACCTCATGAAAGGTAACCTTCCGTTATCATTAAAAAGGAAATTGATGGGGAGAATACACATGATGGACATGTGTATTCTCCCCATCCTCCCCGACGGCGCTCAAACTTGGTCTTTGAGGGTTCATCAGAAGTCCGCACTCGGGGTTTGCCAGCGAGCCATGGAGCGCAGTATCTTGGGAGTCAAATTGTCGGACGGTATAAGAAACAGTGTACTACGCTCCAAAACTCAAATCGCCGATGTGGGTTTAAAAGCTGAAATGGGACTGGGCTGGACATGTATGAAATATCCACCGAGTGGACCTCACAAAACGTAAGCTGAGTAAAGCATCCTACAGTAAGTCGTGGAAGATTGATAGGGAGGCCTTTGCCCGGCAGTGGGACAGATATGGCTAAAAAAATTATAATAAACATGTCATCTGCGCATAAAAATAACGTTGTAGGTATTTAGGGTATTGTTGTTCAGAGCGGAGATAAAACCATCTGCAGCAAGCTAATAACTGTAGTGATAGTATTACTGGCAACATTTAAATACCTATTTATGAAAAGAATGCAACCGAATTCATTTCACAATTTTGAAGACACTAGCGTGCAACTCTGGTAGCGTGTCTGTAACGTAGCAGTGCTTAAAGGAATTCCCTAGTATGAAGTTCTTATTTATTAAAGCGGCACGATCCACGTTTCCATCGTAGGATTGCATTATTGAGTAGTCACGTCCGCCGCTGAAAATCGATGCAACGTATTTAAAGCTGAACGGATCTATATGACGAATCGGATTTGTGTATCGAAGTATTTGTTAGGTACATTTAGTGAATAATTTCGCAAGTAACAAAGGAAGTCGCGCCCGAGGCCCGGCGCTATTTGCGTGCTGTCTTGGACGCAGTGTGGGCGGCGACGGATGCACATCCTCCTTAAGATGAGGATACCGCTTATCCTGCAGTTGCCAGCCTTGACATTGTTATATATAAAGCAGAGGGATATCGTTTACTGTCCCTCAATATTGGATATACCTTTTCTAATCCAATGTTGCGTACGAAGCGGTTTCAATGGGAACCTCAGTGTAATTAAAGGCATGCGAGTAGACCACCCATAAGGTGGAACGACAACCTGGTAAAGATCGCAGGTACCAGCTGGATGCGTAAGGCACAGGACCGGCCTTTGTGGAGATCTCTGGGGGAGCCCTATGCCCAGCAGTGGGCGTCTTTCAGCTGATATGATGAGTAGGCCTCGCCGGTCGTCACTCACCTGCGCTTTTTACATTTTGAACGAACGCCGACGTTCCGCCAGATAGGGTAGGTACCTACTTGTTCGTTCAGATCACTCTTATTGATTTTAATGCGGTTTGCACCATCAGTTAGGGAATTTTTTCCAGATGTTCAAATAAATGCATATTCGCCGAGCAACAATGTACTGGTTATTGCTTTAGCTGTAATGCCAGCACTCACTGCCTGTAACAGGCAGAAGGCTTGTCATGCGACACGCACTTGCGGTTCTGCATTACCATTATCTAAATGAAACCTCATCGCATATTATGTAAAATGAGTCGTCGACAGTTACGGTTCTCCATCGGGTGGGCTGTCAGTGGACACTATGATAGTGCAATCCTATATTATATTATTGTTTGAGAAGCTGTTACTTTTGTATGAGTTGCATGGTCGCGGCGGGCTGCGCGAGGCACTAATCGATCGCCCGCCCGACATCAGCACGAATGTCCCACCCACTTCCTACACTTTCACTCGGTACGGCAATAGCGCGATCTAGATCGTGTACTCGCGGCCCGCGATCGTTAGTGTCCGTCACCGGGTGTCAATTGTTTGCACTGAGTGTGCGTGGTTTCGGATTCGGAAGCACGCACGTTGGCGCACGATGTTTGTAATGCCAACATTGGTACACTGGTATGGTACCTGGGGGATACTCTCTAAAGTCGTCAATTGAGATTAGTTGTTTGTAACTGTAACTGTTTTTGGGCCTAGAGACGCTACACACTAACTTTCACATTGGTGATGACAAAATTAAATCTATCCAGACTGACTTGTCTTATTTGGTTATGGAAATTATGTATTTAAATAGATAGCAGATGGCATAGATGTAGCAGTATTAGTTGAAATTTACATTCTATGTGTTTCTTATAATTCAAGACACACACATACATACACATACATACACATATCCGCACGAGCCGCTTTGGCTTGACTTTTATAATGCGTACGGCTAAGGAGTGGAACGCGTTGCCTGCGAGTGTGTTCCCTGATCAATATAATCTGGATGCCTTCAAGGCTAGAGTGAATAGGCTGTTCCAAGACGAGCATGCTCCATCTTCGGCCGCATCGTCACTTACCAACAGGTGAGATGGCGGTCAAATGCTTGTCTTGATTAATATAAAAAAAAAAAAAAAAAAACATTTTATGTTGTAACGGCAAGTCTTTATTTTGGGTAGGTATAGTTTGTTAACCAAATAAGACAAGTCATTCTGGACAGATCATAAGCAGTGTATAAGAAGTAAGCCAGCGAACAGACATACACGAATACTAAAATTATTTTTAAATTTTTGATATAACTTGTGGTATTATCTATTTACCAGCACCGGCAGCAGAAATGCGCCGCGTATTGATTAAAGCCGTTTCTGAATTGTCCGTTGCCCGGTTCATCTGTTATTCATAGAGTTTAAAACAGATGAATGCAGAGGCTCTAGCGAGCTGTCGTTAAGCGGTCCGCGTGAAACATAATATCATGTATTCATTATCCTCGTCTAAAGTGCATTCAGCTAATTAATAGTGAATTATTTAGCTGCGCCGTATTACGCAATATGGCGGATATAGGTACCATTTACGTAACGGTTGATTAGATCATTAGAAGAAAACAACTATTTACCGAGAGAATTCACCGTGACGATGTTGCTGGCCTTACTTTTTGCTCTCTTCTCACAAAAAAGAGTAAAGCGACCTCTTTTAGCGAGCTATCACTATTTATCAAACGTAGAACAATACATGATGTCTCGAGACGGCACAGAAAAATACCCTACGGCCAATGGCGCGAGTAGTGAAGTGTATAAGCGACCTCGGTAGTTATGATTCAGATAATGGGTGATACCGATTATTTATCGCTATTGTTTTGTGTCATTATTTGACCCCGTTGTCGGTGGGGCGCAAGGTGAGGCTGACTGTCGACCCGTTGTAACAATATCGCGCCTTTATACATACACATTACGGTGCGTTCACAGTTCAATCGATCGTTTTATGCAGTGAAATGAGTCATACTTTGAATTTATACTTCGTGTTAGCTGTGATACTCGGCTCCATGACGTGGCCGGGTTACTCTGTTCGCTCACAATCGTGCAAGGCCCAATTTTAAACATTACAAACACACCGATCTGTACGGCAAATACGGCATTAATCCTTATTCAGAAACCGTCAATCAAAACGGCTTGAGTTTGTTGCCTATCAACTAGTTACATCACCGAAATTCCTGTAATAAAGGTTTCGTTAATTCTTTTATCGCAATTTCGATACATTATCGACGAAATACTCGATTTACCTGACTTTTATAGCGTAATGTTACAGTTCAGTATTGTATATTTATTTAGTAGATACTCGATTTATACTGACTGGCCTTATGCAATGCCGAGTGTTACTATCTGGATTTTATGTTTGTTAATGTACCTATTGGTTATATTTACTTTTAGTGAAGGTCGAGGCTGCATATAATTATTATACATTCATCTGCTAAATTGTGCTCGCATCGCCGAGCATGATGTGATTGTATATTTAGTTTGCTGTTTTGTGTTATGCTTATTATTAATTATGCGGTGCTACGTCATATTATTGTACCACCTACTCTAGTTGTACTTGTTGTTATGTTATTACGTTCCGTGTACTAATATTAGCGGAAATATTATTGTTAATTAACGTCATTGCTCACGCCGTAAATATTCCTATAACGAGCTATTTTCCAAGTATGTCTCAAGTGTTCGCGTTGCATTTTCCAGGCGGCGCGTTCGAAGGTGTCGAGGACCAAGTGTCTCCGTTCGGCTACGGGCGCGGCGAGGGCGTGGACGCTGGCCACGGCGACCCTGAATGGATCTGCAGCAAGGAGAAGCCCCGCTACGACCAGTTATTCCAGTCCCTCAACCCCATAGACGGGAAAGTCACCGGCAGCGGTATGCAACCCTCCACAAAACTTATGTTACAAATACTCGCTACACGATCCCGGCCCCGCGCCATCGACACCCGCGACAAAGCATTGGATGCCCTGCTCTCTACCACACACAATTGCTCACTTCTTACAGAACTCTGCACGACTCTAGTAAACCAAAACATTGCCGGAAACTCGAGTAGCTCGGACGATTTGCACGTTATTGCCAACGCTTTGACGATGAGTACACAAAATTGTAACATTCTCGCTCAATTGTCGATGAACGAGCGGGCAGATAGTGCAGGTTACGATAGTAGTCATCGCACAGCGTCGCCGATACTGAGCGAGCCTAGGACCGAACGTTCAGGGAGTGTGCCTGAATTCGATACTCTAAGTAAATCTACTGACGATACAAATGAATCAGACAATGCCGCCGAACCAATTTGCTTTAAAAAGGATGACGAAACGTCTTTCTTCCGCCCACTTTTAATTTCGGTTCAATTCATGTTGTTGCTCTTGCTAAACGTGGTAACCATGGCGGTCATATTCCAAATTATGTTCATCAGTATAGTGTACTTATCGACAGGGGATGTTATCCTTGAATTCTATGTGGAACAATCTCCTGAAAGCTGGATCGATAAGGCGAAAGTCATCATTATCGGTCCCGAAATAGAATTGATACGAATTCGTTATTTCTTTGAATTATTGTATCACCGTAACATTATAAATGTTCTTAAATATGTAGTCCAGTAGAGAGCTGTCATACTAATGCTTATCGAATTTGTACATACATAATTGTAAATATAATATGAAACCCGTGAGACTTGGTGGTGGCGCTAGTCATGTCACCAGATCTCTGTTAGACTTTAGCTTTACATGATGTATTGGTTTACTTAAGTCCTGTGTGAACTTCAGTACTTATTCTTACTAATTTTAACCATATGTCTGTATGTTTACTAACACCGCATGTTTTTATTTATACCAGCCTCTGGCTGTAGTGTTTAGTCTGCTGACCAGCGTATTTATTTGCACAGCGGCCAAGACCGAGATGGTGAAGTCGAAGCTGCCCAACTCTGTGCTCGGGAAGATATGGAAACTGTCCGACATAGACAAGGACGGTTACCTGGACGACGAGGAGTTCGCTCTGGCGATGCACCTGATCCGCGTGAAGATCGACGGCCACGACCTGCCCTCGGAGTTGCCCCCCCACCTCGTGCCCCCCTCCAAGCGCAACTGAGCCGCCCCGGGCGCCCCCAACAGAGGCGACCCGTCAAACCGGCAAGCATTTACTCTCCTTGCTAAACAAATCCAAACCCCTTAAATTTGTCGGTATATTTCGCAAATACCATACGTAATTTATTTATATACTTGTGTATTCCTCAGCATAATATAAAGTTAAGATGTTAAACTATTTAATTATCGATTACTTGTTGCAAATTATTTAAGAATGTTTGCCGTTCTCACGTCACGTTTAGGTACACAACACATCCACCTCTACTCTACTCTCCTCTATCTACTCACTCAATTATATATTATGAGTACCTAATGAAAGTACTATGTTCGCTAATCATGTTTGCTAAAATGCTTCAGATTTCATATTTTTGACACTTTATATTCATTGGTTTGACTGCTTGCAACACTAAGTAGATTTGTATATTTATTAGTTAATACGTGTGGGCTGTGGTGCTTCGTAAATTAATAAATACATTCTTTGTGTGGCAGAGGGCATAGGTCCCACATCCATTTTTACTACATATAAACAAATAAAGTTCACATAAAATTACCTTGTGAATTGTTGTAGATTTATTCGAGTTAAAGTGGCCTGGCCTATACATATTTATTGGCCTGTATCCGTGAACCAATTTTGTCTTAGTTTAGTTTCATTGCAGTAATTAGTATTTGATTTTCATCATTATAACTTGTGTGTTGGAATTAAATGATTAATGTTTAGATTATTTAGGCTTCTTAGTTAACGTCTTTCACTATAGGTCAGTGTTGAGGTATGGCCAGATTCTAAAATTAGGATTATCCCTTACCACAAAGAGGTCGATCGAGAGTTGAAGAGGCTTCGTAGACAGTAAACACCAGTTAAGCCCAAAGTATTCGACATGTGTGGTAAGACATTAATTTATTATTGTGAAATTGGTTTGATGGTGCTTTGAAGGAATATTTTTAACGAAAGTAAAAATTATTTATGTGTAGATGTAATATGAATATATTTTGTTACATTATGATATCCTATAATTCGAAAGTCTATATTTAAGTTTTCTTATTTATCGCATTGATTCCTCTATGTCGTCATATACTATTTAGGAATTAAGAAATTTATTATTTAAAATGTCGATCTGTATGGATCGATTTCCATACGTGATGTATGTGGCACAGAGCAGATTTAGAAAATTGGGTGTTCCAAAAATGGCATAATATGTACCTACTTTGCATTTATGAACGTGTGATGTTATTGCCAAATATTGAGCCAATGCAATAGTAACTTAGGTAGGTACCTATGCATTACTTCTTTGCAAATGTATAAGTTAACAATGTTTAAATCTATTGTTTCTTTGCGGTCAAATAATAATATGTCATACTGATGTGTCTATGAGGACATGACATTCTTCTCGTCATTACAATCATAGTGACTCAGTAAAAACGTTTCCCTAGCTTTGTGAATCCTTGTGTAGTAATTTATACGTTAAATCGTCAAGTTTTATGTAGAACAAATTGTTGTTCGACATGTTATTGGACTAAATTATACATCAATTGTAGCACCTAAGTAATATGAATGTCAATAAAATAAATGTACACTAAGCACAGACAAACCAACTTAACAAAAGGCACCAATTAGTTCATTTAGTTAGAGATAATAAGTGCAATAGCCAATAGTACAATTAGGTACCTAACGAAATTAATAAGTTACATATTGCTTTTATTTGTACTTTATCTAATGTGGGCAATGTTTTATCCCTGGTTATAATCTCACGGTAATCAACAATCATGGTATTAATAATATAGGTACATCGATTATGAGCATTAATGGTTACAACACGGTGCCTTTAATGTTATTGTGCAAAGCTATAAGCTTGCTAGGTTTTTCTGTAACATTTTTTAAAATCACTGTGCTATGCACGACGATATATGTATATGTATATGTATGTATATACAGAAACTATAATTAGTTTTTGGAGAGTATTTTAGTACCTTGTTCAGTGTAAGCATTAGGCACTTAGTAAATGTTTTTTATCACTGAACTTGGCACATTACATTTTTACATTTGCTACTGTGTGTACATAAGATGTGTAAATGTACGAATATATCGGAAATTATACTATAAAGTGTAATAAATAGTTAAGAAAGCAATCATTATAATTTTTTATTTAATATCTATGACGGGCGTTATTAATGTAATCGTGGCCTATTTTTGGTCCAATTGTTAGTCCAATTTCTTTGAATCTACTTTTAAACTAATATTATGAAGAGACAAGCTTTTTTGTTTGTAAGTTAAGGGTAATCTCCGAAACTACTGAACCTATTTTGAAGCTACATTATTCCTGAATGTCATAGGTACTTTTGATCCCGGAACAATATTATTATAACTGGGTAGTTGAATGTTTCACTACAGAGCTAGAGATTCGAACTGTACACGGTTAAAAACCGCTGCCATTTCTAGTGTCTTATAGAATAGAAAGAATTACGCCCCTTTAATATTGGTTGGTAATAAACACGGCATCTTTTAATTCGCAGATTATTGCTCTAAATATTAGGTCTATGAAATTGGCGTTTTGTATGGCGAAAATTGCGTAAACTGTAATTTACATACAAAATAATTTTTTAATATCTTAAAGATGGCAAATCCAATTACATTGAAACTTTGTGGGTATAATGAGGCAACATTAGGCTTCTTATAGCATATAATTTCATTTTAATAACTAGCCTTTTCATAAAATTATATCTGGTTAAAGAGGCAAAACTAGCAAATGAAAAGGGGTAAATTCAAACCCCTATAAAAACGTAAGAAAATATGTTCTATATAATTTTATGAGCTTAATGTCATCTAAGCATGCTCTATTTTCGAAATCAAGTATTAATTTTTATATTTTCAATTAAAAATATTTGAGTAAATGTATGCGAAAAAAAACGCCAATTTCATAAGTAATGACCTAAAACTTATCTAAGTTGCCCACAAAATTACAACAGTTTTAGTCAGTACAAACAATCAGGAAAGTTTGTGATCGGGATAATATCACATGAGCGCTAAAAAATTTATAACAATAGGAAATCTTTTGTTTGTGGGTGGTTCTGGTGATAATATACAATTTTAATTTAAGTTCGAGGGAGTCTTGAGAAACGCTAAAAATTTAGGTACACACGACAGAACATCAACCTAGGGTAGATTTAGACTTTGGACTGTCTCCAGTTTGTATGCGTAAACCATCAATTATACAGGTGCTGGGTAAGTTGATGTGCTGCCTTCTGGGCTGCCAACTTTTCCAGCCGCCATATTCTAGACACTACTAAAATTGAATAGAAAAAAGCACGTAAAGGATCAAATAAGTTTAGTAAGAACTAGCTTTTTGTCCGCGCCTTCCCGATCCTGTTCCCGTGGAAACCACATTGATTTCGGGAAAAGCTATAGCCTATGTTAGTTGGAGATAATGTAGCTTTCTATAGATGAAATTATTTTTAAAATCGGTTAAGCTGTTTTTGAGTTTATTTATTACAAACAAACAGTCAAACCTTTACTCGACTAATTTAGGCGGCTACTTAGGATACTGCGTCAGGAGGCAGCGAGACAGTTGATACTAATCCTTACGAAGTATAGACTAAAGTCGCTATTCGGATGCGCGGGCGAGCCGGTCTTGATCGGACTTCCGACCATGACCTCTGGATCCAAAAGCGATCATGTTTTATACTACGTAAGGATTAGCTCAGCATATGTTGCTGAGCATAGCTGAGCACATCAGCTCTCTATCTGCCACCTAGATTCGTCGAGTAGAACCGCAAGGAAGGGTAGACCGATATGGTGCGCGCGTGTGAAGGCTATATAAATCATAGAGAAAAAATTATATCTGATATAAATATGCCTCGCTAACTGCGCCGTCGCCGCGCGCCGGTGAATTGGCAACGTCGCATCTCTAATTCTATATGATTGGACAAATTGCAACCGACCGACGGACATAAACCCAACAATTGTTTTATAATCCAACAGTCCCGTCGAATACCTAACGGTTGGGAACCCTGGCTGCTTACCGTTCATATAGGGCGCTGCGAAGGGATTCGGAAGATGATGGTTCAGGGAGCTAGTCTACACTTCCCCGCGGGCTGGGTTTTATTTCTATGAAAATTATCGACTGGAGTTTGGACTGGGTTAATCATTTTGATTGGGACGTATTCTTAGCTCACGCGCTACGATGTCTTACGTCTTCTCAGCGATCTATATCCAGTCGGGATCACAGCTCTCTTGTAACACTAAAACAATCTATCGGACCTCTAGCATTTTAATAGCTTCCACGAAATTTCGTTCGTCCTCTGAACACGCTTGCACTGTGGATATCACCTCTTGATTGTCAGAAAAATGTTTCCCTCGGGAATGTTCCATTCATTTTGGCAATAGCTTGTAATCTACAAGCCATCGGGCACAGGGGCACCTATTGATTAGGTACACGCTTTTCCTAAAATTAAAGAAAGTTTTACTTGGAAATTTCTTTCTTTAAGGTATCTCTTGTGTGAATCTTGGTGATATCCACTGTGCAAGAATGGTGTTTAGTGGTCGGAACTAATTTTATTTTGGAGGCTTAAGTGTTATGGAGTGTATAATTGTTACAAGGAATTATGAATTAAATCACTTTTTTACACTAATTCCACATTTTTATACAGTTTTTTATTAAATTGCTTTCGCGGTTTCGAATTACTCATCTTCAGGCAATGATTTTATATTTTGTTTACAATAAAAATAATTTAAATTGATGTGGGTACCGACAGTATAGAATAAAGCGCACTCCACATGTGTAGTGCGGTTCGGGGTACACTTGACCATGATCCAGGATATTAGTAGATCAAGTTATTACAGTAGAGCAGCTGCCATCACCTCTGTGACCCTGTTTACAGCAGATTAGCGACATTACACCGATGAATCGATATAATGTCGACGCGTTTTGACACTAACCACACTAATAGGCCAAAGTCCCGGCAAAAGTTTCGCCGGCGGACATGTGGAGTACGCTTGATGTTAGGATGTCACAGTGCAGAGAAATGTACAGTATGTCAACATAATACAAATTACAAGTGGAACTAGTGTAAAAAAGTGATTTAATTCATAATAATGGAGTTCCATCATGAAGTGACAACACAAAGTGTTTTGTAATATTTACAAGGAATTATGTTGAAAAATAAGTAAATAATTTTTTTAAGTTTATTATAAGTGCCTCAGGGATGGAGCAGTGCAGCGTACATCGAGGACGGCGGCTGTCGGCAGATTTAGTTAGCTGCAATTGTTTCCGTTTAGCAGAAAACAGAACACATGCGTGTTTCAGTAGCATTAAAAACCGCATTGCCATTCGTCTCATGACAAAAAAATCATCTTGGCGTTAATGTTCCGGTTGTGCTCTCGCGCACGAGGGCCCAAGTTTCGCTTTGTCAGGTAATTACAGTGGAGCGACTGCCATCTGACCTCCGTGACCCTGCTACCAGGGGAATATAATCTGGATGCCTTCAAGGCTAGAGTGAATAGGCTGTTCCAAGACGGGCATGCTCCATCTTCGGCCGCATCGTCACTTACCAACAGGTGAGATGGCGGTCAAATGCCTGTCTTGTTTAATATAAAAAAAAAAAAAAAAAAAAAAAAAAAAACCTGACCAGATTGGATGATGGTTACATATTCAGTCGCCTGAATGTATAGGTTTCATCACGATGTTTTCCCTCACCATAAGCGTATCGGTTAGTATTCAAGAAATGTACATAACTCGAAGAGTCATTGGTATATAGCGGCAGTGGGATTCGAACCATGTACTTCTCGCTTGCGAGTCGGATACCTTTACCACTAGGCCATCCACGCTCCATGACTAGTAGGACTAAACTTATTACATAAACGTTCCATGTTATATCTATATAGATAAAAAGATAGAAGTGGCAGAGATGAAGGTAGTAGACAGGGACAACACGGGCTTCGTAACGCTGCTGTCTTTCTTAGGTAAGATTCCACGGCTTGGGTAGTTATAGTCCGCTGCAGAGCGAACGTAAAAAAAAATCAGCAGCTTAATTCAGTTATGTATGTTTAAGTGAATAATAAAGTCATGGTGATGACTCCATTGTCAAGAGCAAAGCTTTTAAATAAATGATGATGAAATACGTAACAATTATCTTTTTATTGAATTCTTACCCAATTTACTTTGGAGCACTGTGGCTTTGTACAAATTACTCTTTTCGAGTTATGTACATTAGTGTAATACACGGGCGTAGCCTGGTTTTGGTGGGGTTCCAGATTAAGGACCATAAATTGAGATTCTAACCCCCCCCCCCCCCCCCCCCCCCTATTAAAAGATAGGAAATCGTAATAAATAAAAAAATGTGCGAGCGTAGCGAGCTCCAGATTTTTGTAATTTTGGCCTAAAAGTCTCGCAGTGAACATGATAAATGCAACATCATAACATCAGCGACATGTACTTGGAATTTTGGGTAAGTATATTGGCTCTTAAAATCCGAATCGATTACACGGCGCGGGCGTGTGAGAATTTTACACATTTTTGCTGTTAAAATCCCGATTGATATCGCGGCGCAGTTGATGTGAAATTATTCCTTTAATTAATTAATTAATTATTAGGGGGGGGGGGGGGGGGGGGGAAGCCCCCTCTCGCTACGCCCATGGTTGAATACTAACCGATGCTCTTGGGGTGAGGGAAAACATCGTGCTGAAACGTGTACTCTCAGGAGACAGAATGTGTAACCATGATCCAATCTGGTCAGATGGCAGTCGCTCCACTCTAATTACCTGATCTGCCAAACCCTGGATCATGGTCAAGGCGCACCCTGGGCCCTCGTGCGCGAGATCACAACGGGGAGATTAATCTTTTATTCTTACACCTAAAAATCCAAATAAAAAAACAAATATTTTTAAAGAATTTAATACAATAAAAAAAAACAAATACATAATCCATATCTCATTGCAGATTTTAAATGTTGCACATAACTGATATGTTTTGTATAAGAATAGATATTTTTATTTCTAACACAAAGACAGTAAAATGTACCTGCTGCACTGTTGTTTTATAACATCACATGCCAATCTCCAATTCTCTCGTAAACTCGTTGAAAATTTACGAAATTTAATATTACACAATAAGTAAGCAATCAAGTTACTATAAAAATGGTTCATTGTGTTTATTAAAAGTACAATATTGTAAATGTTAATATTATGAACCTTTGCAAGCCTTCAAAATATACAGGGGTTCCAATGTATCGCATCGCACACTAATAATTTTATTTCCATAACCAAAAATCCTAAAAAAAGAAAGGATGCGTCATACAATGGCACTTTATTGAATTAAACAGTGTCACACCAACCATAACTCATAGAATGAAGAGACTAATAAATAATTAAAATGCAAGGTTAGTATTAAATAATATGGTGTAAATAATCACCTCTTTTAATACAGGTAGGTTGAAAGTAATTAAAGATGAGTCATCAATGAGTACCAACATAAAACAGTTTGAAAGTATTACTTTTTTACAGGCAAGCCTCATTCGACTTTTGTTGGTGATTTAGGTAGGCCAAAATATACAATCATAATAAATAACATATATTCTTCATAATATATATAAATTATAACATTTGTTGTTCAAACTACTGTATTTAGACTGCACTAGGGCCAATGGGGTAAATGATGTGACATGGGACTGGGACCTGCAGAGTCACCGGTGCCCGAACATGTTCTCAATTGTGCCAGTAAAATACTGTTTAAATAATGTCAATTTAAAAGTTTAATCCATCAACTCCATAAAGAAACCAGACCCCAAGCCTAGACTAGAAATGTAAATGAGGGGTTCAGCGACTCTGCAGGACACTATACATTTCATACAAAAGAAGTCTTAATGCTATGCAATAACATCCCCTGAGTCAATGATAATCAAAATTGCTTATGACCAAAGATAGTTACTCTAGACAAATATATTACCTAAGCAATTAATGTTCAACTCTCATTGTATTCGCAATCACTTTAAAAATTGTTGGTATAAGATTCATCACACATTCTAATTACCAAAAATATGTTGCGAAGTAGTTAGCTAAAGAATTGGATCAAATTGCATTTGGGATTGGAAGGATTGGATACAGGGATCTGGAGTCACAACAATGTTTTGAATACCCAAAACATTTACTATATTTTTCCTACAATTACAATAGCACTCTAAGTCATCTAAAAGACAATATTGCCTTTGTGGAAGAAAATCATCAAAACCTCATGACTGTTGACATGAAAATATTGGGTTTTAGTAAATGTTGAATTCCTTAAATATGTGATGTACAAATAGATAAGATATATTATCATAAAACCATATAAATGCAAAGCAAGTACTATTAACTAAAACTGTAACATAACCATTGCCCGAGTAAACTAAACTAATTCTAAAATTTACTGCTTTCCAAACTATTGCATCAGAAGTGAAGTTTATGGTTCAGATTGGTAGGTAGATGAAAATAATAAATTATCAATGAGAATTATTCATGTCGTTAAAATTCTTATAAAAGTCATGACACTAATTGCTACAGGAAAATATATATTAAACATCAAATGTTTTAGGATTTCAAAAATGCTGCTCATAATGAAATTTATTGAGCGGGAGGCGGATTACCACCGGGGCCACTGGGGGGGCGCACCTGCCTCCTCAACTGTTCTACAAGGTCTGGATTAGCAGCCTGCATGTGTTGTGCTAGGGCCTGACCTGCTTCTAACAGAGCACTCATGTTACCTACACCTCCAACACCTCCAACACCTCCTACACCTCCTACACCTCCCACGCTGGGTGCACTGCCTACACCAGCAGCACCATTACCCTGAGGTGCGGCTGTGTTATTCATCAATCCAGATATAAGGTTCTGCATGTTAGGATCAGAGAGCATCTCAGTAGCCATATTTATCAAAGCAGGATTTTGTAACAGACCACCCAAATCAAGAGGACCTCTTTCCCCACGTTGAGCGAGTCTCTCATCAACATTTTGCAGGTTTTGCTTGTATGATTCATTGTCAGGCTCCAGCTGTGCGGCGCGGGCGTACGCAGCTCTGGACTCGCGGTGGCGATCTAGAGCCGTGAGCGCCAACCCCATGCGGCCGTGAGCCTTGCTGTAATTAGGCTGTATAGCTATGGCTGCCGTACAATCCGCTACAGTAGCCTCGTTATCGCAAAGTTTATAATTCGCAGCGGCGCGATTGCAAAAATAAACAGCGTTGCTGGGGTCCAATTCTATTGCGCGCGAATACTTAGCCAAAGCTTCACGGTACCTCTCAGCTTTCATGAGTTCATTGCCTTCGTTCTTCAGTTGTTCAGCCTCTGCCCGGTTAGGATTAGGTTCTCCGCGGCCTTGTTGTTGTCGCAGCAGCTGGATAAAGTCAATTCCATTGGAGAAGTCGTCCGGCCCCAAGTCAAACGCAGTTTCAATGCATTGCACGCCGACTTCAACGCTCTCACGTGAATCTGCATTTAGGGTTCCTCCTTCCAGTTGCTGTTTTAGAAAGTTTACAATGCTTGCAGCTATAATCTTCACTTCCGACATACTTGATTTTTATGTCTAAAATGTAAAAGAATCAGATTTAATAAGAAAATTCTAGTATTCTAGACCGCCGACAAATCTCCGATGGACAAATCACACACAACTTGACATGAATTGAAAGAATGAGAATGACATGACATGACTATGACGGTGTTTCGAGTTATTAGTCATTGGTCGGCAACAAATACCAATAACCACTCAACACCTCTAAAGGACACTCGAGATGGTCAAACTCAGAAATTTTCGAAATCCGTCAATTATTTACTGAGTTTTGGAATATTTAATTCTGTATATTTTCTCGCGAAATGATTGCTGCCGCGATCTAGCTGTGACGTCACCAGGCCGGCAGCCTAGTCGCCGTTATGGTGATACTCGTACACTCGTACTCCTGACTGTATCTTTGAAACCGCAATAGCTACTTGAACTTTTCACAGAGTATTTGTTACTATGGCCGGAATGATAAGAAATAATAATATAAATAAAATATCTAAAATAAGGGATGTCTCCAAGCATGAAACGTGATTTTAAAGCGTTTTCAGAGGTATTTAATTTTTTCTCTATCGAATTGATAGTGGTAAAACTAACAAGCATCAAATTTTGGGAGAGCGGCACTGGTTTAGTGGCAACGTGCTTGCGAGACCGATAACTAAGGTTAAGCAATGCTCGCAATGTCCGGGAACTAGATGGGTGACCGTTTCGTACTTTGAGGCTAGACGATCTTTAGCACCTCAACAAGCTCGCCACTCATTATGTGCCTCCTAATAACGTGGACGAAGCGAGGTTGACCATTCTGGTCAACGCTAGGAACTTGAGACTGGTTGTAACCTAAGCTTAGGCCTAGACCTGGGCCTAAGGTGGGTTGCCCAGGGTTGACCTTGGTAGGCGCGGGTTCTAAGGTCGCGGGGACGCGGTTAGGTTTGGTTAGGTACGCGGCGCGGCTAGGAATTTAGGTGCTGCGACGTGTCTGCATCGCGACGTGGCATCTTCTTGCTTGCCTGTAGCTTAGATTCGTCGACGGGGTGGTGGTGATATGCTAATTGCGCGCACCCATCATCACAGCCCGTAACAGTCCACTGCATGACTTAGGGCCTCTCCCACGAAAGGGGTGGTTATTGCCATAATCTCCACGCTTGGCAGGCGGGTTGGAGATCGCAGTGTTTAAATATAATTATTGAAAATGCTGCTGCCCGTTTTCCAGACTACGGAGACTCTTGATCTTTTGCCTCGAAAACATTAGTCGCCTTGTACGACACCCATGAATGTAAGGGGTTGGTGCTATTCTACTCTGCCGGACACCACCACCAAAATAAGACCACCTCAGGAGATACTACTAAATATCCCCGAACTCCTAATCGGTAAGGAATGCTGTGACTTAATCATCAGCACAACAGAATCAGGTCAGTAAGACATACATTACATATATGCCTAGAAATTTCAAGGCTTGCCTTTGATTTCATAGGATTTCCATCATCAGATCCGGACAGTGCGCAGTGGCCGAATTATCGCCAAACGAATAAAAAAAAAACAAGTGAATTAAGAACCTCCTCCTTCGAAAGTCAGTTAAATTTTATATTAAAGATGTAAGTACCAAATACTTACGTATTTGTGCTTCATAACTACCTTATCTACTGCCCAGCTCTAATACATTCGCAGGAACTTAACACTTTTATTGTCATTTACGTAATATTAATAATGATTCCCTTGATTACTAAATTTAATAATAAAATTTCTAATTATATTAATAAACAATTAAGTTGACGTAACGATCATGCAATAAGATACCACACGATTTTACAGACAGACCTTGAGGCTACTGAGCAAGCGGGCCATCTGTTGGAAAGTGATCACCGCGGCCCATAGACGCTCGCGAATGCATTACCGTATTTTGACATAGGTGTAGGCCCGCTTCTTGAAAGTTTTCAAGCCGGAACCGTCTGTAAATACTGCCGCAGGAAGTTTGTCTCATAACGTGGTCATATGAGGTGGGTAGTTGCGTAAAAATCGTACGATGATCGACCGCTACTACACCAACACGCTAATTACGTAATTCTGTTGCTAACAATTCTCTGATTTCAATTATTGAAATTGTTACATATGAACGATTTAATGATTTTATTTTAGGTATTGCAATGGGACTTTGTTAGTAACTGAACCTATGAAATCAATGATTCATAATCGCAAAATTTGTAGAATTGTAAATACACAGAGTTACGTAATAAACCTAGAGTTGTCAAGCATGAAATTTCAATTTGCTTCGGATTCTACAGTGGTGACTGTGATGATACAGACGTTAGTACACCGTTATAAGCCGTATTCAGTACGTTTCGTATCACACTTTGGCTTGGGAGCCAGCGCTCCTAGCGCTTGACTAGCAAGAACCCCGTAGGATAGTTACCAGTAGACTCTCGGGATACTGACTCGCGGCATGCGTTCCAGCAATTTGACTGCACCGCCTAAGGAGTGCAGTGAATGTACACGTGGAAGTGGATTGTTTTAGTGACCCGAAAAATGGGATACCTAGCATTCGAATCAGCAGATAGTCGATCTGTGATGATCCGTTCCATTTTTGTAGGTGATGAAGTGTCGGATCTTTGGATCTTTTATGAAATGAAATAATGACAGCTCAGTCGGGGGCTAGTGAGGATCGTAGAATTTCTCCCCCTCACTGTATCTCTTCAAGCCAAAGCCTCCATTCACTCCTCTAAATTCCTCGCTCATCTGGTCTACGTAGCTATTGAGGATCCGACCGTATCAATTACGATCAATGAAGGTACTTTTCGTATAATATTCAATTTCGAACACCCTACAATCCGTGATATACACCCAATGACAAAAGAAACTTCTTGTACTCCGAAGTAAGCAGTTATTTGTCAATAGCCGGGGCCACCTCGAACGATCCACCAAGCTCCGATTGTACGCGGTAATGTGCGCGATCCAAAGCCGCAGCCGTTGTAGACGTGCCGCACGGGATCCAAGCCCACGTCTCTCTTTGCCGAGACCGATCAAGTGGTAACTTTTTCTAAAATGTTACTGGACGATCTAGCGTTCCACGATCCTCGATTATGAATGAAGATAGCTGGATCGGCCAATGTGAACCGGCTGTTGGCTACACTACATAGTTAGAGGCAAGAAAAATATGGCCCCACGCCATGTCTACGCCCGAAGCGAATTGTTTCTTCTGAGCCTACGCCCTACCATGAGCACAGAGACTGATTTGCACCCTTAGGCCTTAGGCCGCGAAATACCAGCCACCCCTTTCTCAGCACCCATCATTTAGGTATTGCTATCTTAGGTAGTTTAGCGCTAGTTTTATCGAGATATGGTGACTACGGCAGCTAAATATTGAGGGAGAAGAAATTCTCCGAATCACACTAACCACTGACTTCGCCGTAGATTTCTAACACCTTATGTTGTGCAAGGTAATCCAAGGCTTGACTGATGGACGTCAGAGTAAGTAATAGTAGACGGTCTATTGTAGGGACTAACACTAACTAGAGTTCATAGAGGCAGCCGAATGCCTCCATTGGAGCCCAAAGAGTGAAGTTCATCCTTTAAACTTGGTCGAACAGGACCTTCAGACCCCTTCGGGGACCTTCGGGCACGGGCCTAGGTGACCGAAGAATTGAAAAGGAAAGGACATATGTTGGTTGAATAGTGAGATCGCATTGGATCGCAGTGCTATAAATATAACAATGGTAAACGCTGCTGCCCATTTTCCGGCCTACGGAGACTCTTGATCTTTTGCCTCGAAAATATTAGTCGTCTTGTAAGACACCCACGAGTGGAAGGGGTCCTTGCTATTCTACTCTGCCGGACACCACACGGCTAACGGCTAAGGGCTCTATTAAATACCATTGGTTAACTACTACATGCCACTATTCCTCGATCTGCAGAGAGTCTTTGTGGGCGGTGTGAATGAGTGGAGTTGAGTAACGGAGGGGCGCCTGCTGCTGGTGGTAGCTTTTGTTACCATCGGCGCCTTGCCCCTCCTACACTTTTTACCATGATTGGCCGCCCCTAATATCTGACCGGCCTAGGCCCGGGTCTCACGGGCCTTAGGGTAAATCCGGTCTGTCATAATAGACACATCGTCTATGCATCGTGTCACGGAATAGTGTAGTATTATCTTTGGTCTCAGCCAACAGCGTAGAGGGAAAAAACAATTTGAAATAACCTAAAAAAATTAAATTGTTTCAAGTTTTTTTAATGATGGTATCTTTCAGTATCTTTCCTGTATAATTAGGTGCTACATAATATACGTGTTTGTGTGAGTATCCACTTATCTAGATAACAATAGCTTTTATATACCTAAACATTCAAATGTATTGCAGGATACTATTATTTTTCCTTGGACCAAAAGTATCCTACACTACAGGTACCCTTGTAATAATGTTTCGTCAAATTAGTGAAAGAATTTTTGAAATCGCGTCAGTTTATTTTAGAGATTTAGGTTCAGAGAAAACCACCAACATCCAAACTTACAAAGACAAAACGTAAAACTGTTCCTCATACAACAGGTATTGTAGGAGAGCTCTCGGTGCGTGGAGCGTCGGTGGCTTAGTGTTTAAGGTGTCCGACTCGCAGGTAAGCGACAGGTACCGGGTACGAATCCCACTGCCGCATGAACCAATAACTTCTTTTTGAGTTATTTACATTAGCTGAATACTAACCGATGTTCTTACGTATGATCTGGCAAATCTTGGATCATTGTCAAGGTGGACCCCGGGCCCTCGTGCGCGAGAACAGAACCGGTACATTATCACCAAAATGATTTTTTTTATTTTTTATATATGTCATTGTGGATGTGAGTGGACGTTTTTAGTTTAACGATTACCTGTTGACTAAAAATCAATATACCCAATTAGGGAACCACCGGCATCCTAATGCGAAAAGTATGATTAAGCATGTTTTGGAGAACAGGCACTTCTCTTAATAAAATACCAGCAATAATTTTCGTAGCTGTTACTGCTACGAAAATAATTTTAGGCGTATCAAATATTACAGAAAATGGGGTAAAGCGCTTTTTATGTTAAACCCACCCAACCAACCAGCCAAGCGTGAAGATTATGGCCACTAATCTCTCCTCCTCCGCTGATGTGGAGGTGGCTCTAGTCCAATAGTGGACTGTTATGAGCTGGTGATATGAATTACGTACGTTAGCCTAGGCTGCGTGGCAAGCGTAGGCAGGATCTTTAGACCAGGATAAATACTTGGAAGGAAGTGGTAGAAATGGGGGTTTAAAGCTGAACGTCGCCAAGACAGAGTACATGGCTGGATGCAGCACGGCTCTTGAATGTGGATTCAAGAGCCGTGCCAAGTGGGGTGGCCAAGGGACGAAACTGTCAATAGAACGGATAAATTGAAATACCTCGGACCTGTGCTGCACGAGTCCGAAGATATTTATTTCGATGTTTAGTCCCGTATCTCTGCTTGGGCCAAATGACGAAAACTCCCTGCAGTCACCTGTGACCTCAAAATTCCTATCAGGTTCAAGGGGCTTACATATGTACAAGAATATCATTAAACCTCTGATGCTCTATGGCTGCGAGACATGGCTAGCGCTTACGAAGCATATTCGCGAACACCATGCCAACGTAACGAAAATGCTGTGGTGGATGTACGGCGTTATGCAACTTGACCGAGTGCGTAACTAGTAGGTACATTCGCGGCTGCCTTGGCGTGAGATACATCGCGGATAAGATTGAAGAGGCTCGCCTACGCTGGTTTGGTCACGGGCTACGTAAGCCCCGATCCGTGGGAAATTGCATAAACGTGCATGGTATATCAGGAAAGAGGCCCCGCGGGAGATTCAAGAAGTAATGGACTGACATCGCAGAGTCGGATACGTTAGCCAATGGCTTACGATGTGAGGATGCCGAACATCGGGCAAAGTAGAGAAAAAGCAGCAGGAAAGTGGACCCTGGCAGAAGCCGGGATTTATCGCTCGGATGATGATGTATGTACAACAAATGAAAAATAAAGTATGCATCAGGGCCGCAGGTGTAACTACAAAATGCGATGTTTTTGTATGATATGACAGACACATGGTGCCCTTTAAAGACAAAATTTTAAAATTAAGTTGGTTCACAGAAATATATTACTTTATTTAAAAGAATATTTTCAGCCCCTCCACCTCTGTTTTGGCACGAACGGTGGTTGCGAATCCTCCGTTCATGCCCTTAGGACTTTCCTTCAGAATGAGGGCGGGGAAGTTCTGCTGAAGGTAGATGTTAAGAACGCGTTCAATTCGGTAGATAGGGGCTTGTTGGATCAAATTCGTAAGAAGTTGCCTGCTGCGTATAAATTTTTGTGGCAGTGCTACAAGGAGCCCACCAACCTTCTACACAAGGGCCACCTCCTGCACTCGGCGGTCGGCTGCCAGCAAGGCGACACTCTCGGGCCGGCCATTTTTAGTCTCGCGATTATCGAAAAATTCAATTCCAAATTTAACGTGTGGTATCTTGACGATGGGACTCTGGGAGGCGAAGCGAGCGCAGTACTACGGGATCTGCAGCTCCTCATTCGAGAGTTCAGTGCCATAGGCCTGGAGCTGAATTTCTCGAAGTGTGAGCTGTTTATCTCTGAGTCTTGTCCGGGGCATGGCGCTATTTCTGCTGCTTTTAGTGCTTTAACCCCTAATATCACAGTCGTCGGCAAGTCCTCGCTTCACCTTATAGGCTCCATAATTTTCGATGATTCCCTTCAAGATTTTGTTGACCAAAAAATTCAAAATTTTAATGATGTTTCGGACCGCCTACTCCAAATTAACAGCCACATGGCTTATGTCATAATTAGATACTATTTATTTGTTCCAAAATTTATGTACGTTTTGCGGTGTTGTCAGTTGTGGAAACATCCTGCTCTTTTAGAGCTCCTAGACAACACCGTGAAACATACCCTCTGTTCGGTTTTGAATATTAATCTGTCAAATTCTTCCTGGGACCAGGCATCATTGCCTATTCGATTTGGTGGTCTGGGCATTCGGAAAGTGTCGAGTGTTTCCCTGCCAGCCTTTTTGCCAGCCGTGAATAGCTCGCAGTCCCTAGTAAATAAGATACTGTAAAAACTGGGGACTTTTGAGTTAGCATTCTCCACCGAGGCCAAAAATGCTTGGCAGTTGACTTGCCCGGAGTCGGAGCCCCCGGCTAATCCTTGCTCGCAGAGGCTTTGGGACGAGCCGCTCTGCAGATTGGTGCGAAACAACCTTTTAAGCGCTTCAACCAATTCTGCAGAGCGTGCTCGCCTCCTGGCTGCTGGCGAGTGGAAGTCGGGTCTCTGGCTACAGGCATTACCCCCTAAAAACATCGGCACTTTACTCGACAGTGCCACGTTTAGGCTTGCCACGGCCCTTCGTCTTGGCGCACCCTGTAGCGCTCCTCATCAAAGCCGCTGTGGTCGTCCTGTAGACCAGCTCGGCCACCACGGCTTGTCTTGCGGCAGGAGCGCTGGTCGCCTTCCTCGTCATGCGGAACTAAGCGATGTCATCCGCCGGGGCTTTACCACCGCTGGAGCACCCGCGATGCTGGAACCGAGCGGGTTAGCCCGCGAGGATGGTAAGAGGCCCGACGGAATGACACTCACTCCCTGGAAACTGGGACGGCCTCTGGTATGGGATGCTACTTGCATCGATACCCTTGCGCCGTCCCATCTTCCAGTGACCGCGTGTCAGGTTGCGATGGGTGCTGCCTCAGCTGAGGACGCCAAGCGGCGCAAATATTCTAATCTCAGTGGCGATTACATATTTGCGCCATTTGGCGTTGAAACTCTTGGGCCGTGGGGACCAGGTGCATATTCCTTATGCCGGGAGTTATCTAAGCGCCTGGTCGAAGTTACGAATCACCAGAAGGCTGGCCTCTTTTTTGGTCAACGCTTAAGCCTCGCTATCCAGCGGGCCAACGCGGCCAACCTTCTGGGGACTTTTCAAATTTGGGGGGCCAAATTCTTTATCTTTAGTTAGGGTTAGAGTAAGGTTCTTTTTAATTTTAATAATTGTTAAACATTTTTATTTAAATAAATTTACTTTCATTAATATGTAATTCTTTATTGTTTAGAATTTTTATGATAAACGATTAAAGTCATAGGAGGAACCTAATAATATGATATGCTTTTAATTTCAGAAAGTCATGCGTTTTGTGTATTCTCTGCGATTAATAATATCTCAAGTAAATTGCATTTTGTCTACTGCCAATAGTACCACATCCTTGTGCTATAAAATTCAAATTAAAGTGTCAAGAATGTCGACGGAATCCACAAACGATTCGAATAAACATTTAGTTAATGAAGAAAAGGTTGACGTGTATCGAAATCAAAGTTTAGAGGCCCCACTAATTAAATCAATGCAAGATGCAAGTTTCAAAACGCATGGTTCCATTTCGAACGAACAAACGAACTGCAGCGGTGACCGGTCATTGAACTATTCAGAGATAGAGACTAGTCCACAGAACGCTTTCACAAAACCTCCAGATTTGTCGAAATACTCAAGTTGTGAGCAAGGGTTGGAAAGTAAGGATGTTCAGGAGATGAGTCCCGGAAGGAGTCAGCCTGGTGCGCCCCCGTCACAACACACGCGGGCCAGCACGCGTGTAACTCCCGCGTCGGCGACTCGCCATACTTATATCGGATGCGTCGCCAGATTCGTAGACAATTTCATTAACAACTTTTAATTCGTCATTCAGTACTGTTATCATTTTTTTCTGTACTCATGGGTTTATTTATAAATGTGAATTAATCTGTTATGTATCTGGTATGTGGAGCTTTATATTCATACTGCGCCCAAAGTGTTGCATGTTTACAAATATATCACGATTTTGATTTTGTGGAAATAGTCACTGCATTTTTTGCTTAAAGAATAGGTATCATTGACACCCTAAGATGACACCACATTTATTTTAGCTGTAAAAACAGGAACAACGTCTTTAAAGCAACTTCATAGACTGATTCGGCTCGGGCTTTAATCGTACCTTTTGCGTATATCATTACTGAGATTTTTCAACACACTTGCTACTTATTGTTCAATATTTAGTTTTTTTTATGACATACAGTAGGCAAACAGGCAAGCGGGCCACCTGATGGAAGTGGTCACCGCTGCCTATAGACATTAGCAACACCAAGAGTATCGCCAATGTGTTGCCCACCTCTATAACACGTTGCCCTGGCAGCAAAAAGGCAGTTGCCAAATTGTATCTTAAAGTTACTATAAAATTCCATGGTTTGTGAGTATTGAAAACTACACCCTCATAAAGCGGCCATTTCTGCACCGATTTTTCCATAATGTTGATAAAACAGAGTACCCATTAATAAAAAAAATAATCATCTCGGCTTTAATGTCCTGGTCGTGCTCTCGGGCACGCCCGGGGTCCGCCTTGACCATGAACCAGGTTTTAGGCAGATCAGGTAATTACAGTGGAGCGACTGCCATTTGAACTTCGTCACACTGCTACCAGGGGAATTGGATAATGGTTACACATCCAGTCGCCTGAATGTGCAGGTTTCATCACGATGTTTTCAGTGGCAGTGGGATTCGAACCCGGTACCTCTAGCTTACTAGACGGACCACCGACGCTCCTAAAGCAGAGTACCTATTGTATATAACACAGACATATATTATATGGAAAAACGGATCTTGAAACCATGTAGAAGCGGCGAAGCGTGCCGTACATAAATAGATTGTTAAATCAACCCATTTGTAGCAGAAATTATAAAATACCTAACTATAGCTGGTGTAGCCTACGGGCCTAGAAAAAATTGCATAATGCAATCTATCTCAGAATTAAATATAATAATATTATAATTTATAATTATTTTTTATATTAAATGAGACTGTAACCTTGAATTTGAAACATAATTTACATAGACAAAATAAATACTTAAAACTAGATATCAGTATAACTTCGTCATAAAACTTAAACTTTTAATTAAATTGTCATTTTATCTGTCATCTTCATTGTGTCATCTTGCACATTTTGACTCATTTTGACAACGTCATGCAAGTCATACAGTAACGTTTTGGATTACAGTGTAACTTAAATTTTTATTTATATTTATTTAAAAGCCTACTCAATGCACTAAATTTTAATTTTACAACTTTACGGTTTAGTTGGGTATACATGTTTTAAGTGTGAGTACCCGTTCCATTTATTATTGATCAGACATTCATCATCATTGTCATCATGATCAACGACCTGAAACCTTCCACAACTTGAAGCCACTAACAAGTTCCATGGCTCAAGCTCTTTACCAAATTGTACACAATTGATACTTGGCGTTATTGAGATGTGAAACGCTCGCTTCCACTCTCTACAAATTCTTAGTGACAACCCGGCTAAAACTGTATCCAGCAAAATGGACGCATGTCGAGAGTGTCGTTGTTTGCTGTGGTCTCCAGTGTACTTTCAAAACACACCAATCTCCAACTCATCGCCAAATCCTCGCTAATTTTGAGCAGCTTAGTTCGAAAGTTGATCATGATGATGAAATTACTTAAATCTAACTAGACTAACAAGCTCTTCTTGTACCAGAAAACAAATATAAAATACGTTGTACGTTCTTATGGATTGCTTGAGTAATAAAAATTATAGCATCCTTTAATTTGCGGTTCGTTTTCAGGAAGTCATGCGTTTTTTGTATCCTCTGCGACTAATGCGACTCTCTAGAGTCAATTATATTTTACTTAACTCTATACATCAATCACCCACTGCTAAATTTTCAAAAGCAGCCTCATATAGCAAGTGTTGTAGACTTGAAATAAAAGTGTCTACAACATCGGATGAATCCAGCAACGGTTCGAGCAAACCTTCGGGTAGTGAAGAAAATTTTACTGTGTATCGAAATCAATGTTTAGGCGTTACCTCAGTGCAAGGACAGAACTTATACCAAATTCCCGAAAAATTATCATGTTCTAAGAGGCACTGTTCTGTTCCCTTTACTTGTTCAATAACAGTGATGAACTCGAGCGGCGACCGGTCGGCTAACTCTTTACGGGTTGAGAATAGCCTACTAAATACTTCCACGAACGCTACGGATTTGTCAAAATATTCAAGTTATTGGGAACAACGGTCTAAGGAATCGATGGGAGTATTGAACGAGAAGAGTTCCAGTCGGAGTCCCATCGGCGGCGCGCCGCGCTACCCGCGGGTGACGCCCGCCTCTGGCACCCGCCACACTTGCATCGGTTGCGTCGCCAGATTTGTAGACAATTTTATTAACCACTTATAGTTCAATGCCCGTTATAAATATACTATAAGGTTAAAATAATAAAAGACACGTGTAGAAAATTTAAACTAATTGTTTATTTTACACAAATTCCGCTATAATACATATTTACAAACATAGAAACGATTTTGAGATTGTCACATGGTAAAAAAAGCTTTTGAGCAGATCGGCGCCGGCGCCGGGCGGCCCGCGGGCCGCGCGGCCCCGACGTCGCACGCGCACCCGCGAGGCAACACTACACTACCCTATTACCTACCCTAGGATACTGTTCAAGAAGCATAAAGTAGCACCGGGCGCTATCATCACCCAGGCTCCCGGACTCAGCGGGAGCCTCGGCGGCCTTGCGGCGTCGCTTTAAAACAGTTAACGCAATAAATAATGTTCATAAAAGTACTAATCATTGAAAGCTCAATCAGAATGCCAGTGGCCTCTAGTAATGTTAGGATGGACAAGTCGTGGCAAATAACAAAAATAAGTAGTTATTCAAATAGTTCGTCGAGTCTACGCGAGGGTGAGGCACCGGTGATACTCTGAGCTACTCTTTATTGAACTAAAGCTGAGCGCATTAAATGATGGAGGTGATCAATCGCGCCTTGAAGTTGACTATTCTCTCGGAGGTCTGCGCTATGCGGAGGATAAGGTCCTGGATGAGGTTGGCGATTCCGCGGTTGGCGATGATGAAGAGTCGCGTGATGGGGCCGGGGACACCCTCGGTGAGGTTGTCGCCCTTGGCGGCGCCGGCGTCGTCCGTGCCGTCGACAGCTACGCCCGCATCGCCGCCTGCTGAGGAGCCCGACGACGAGCCCGCTACCAGCTGCAACGGAAACACGGTCAGTCTCTGGGGAACACTGCCAACGCAATATTCAAACGAATCGTAAAGACATTGTAGGTACAGAGTAGAACAGAGTCAGACAAAAAGTGTTAGTATTTATCTACCGAGTTACAAACATAGGATGTGTTAACTACAACAACGTTTTAAGTTAGCTACATTTACAAGGATTACAGTACGAGACAGATATCAAAATAAGCTTATTTTGATTTCTGTGCAGTACGGGTTACAGCTTAGCACGACATGTTAACTACCATACATTAAAGCTTTACGTTTACACTACAGCCATCTACAATTAATTAAACCTTTTAACAGATACTTCAAACCTAAAGTTTAGATTTACAACATAATAGTTTTCCTGGATTTAGCATAGTTATCGACCATGGCTGGTTGCCCAAGTTAACTACTGTGTGGCTGGGCTCTAATAAGGTGCATGTCACGGTTCTGAAGTACTTGTGGGTCGTTGGGGTCCAGAGTGGCCGTGTGCGAGGCGGTGAGACCGACGTTGAGGGAATCCGTCCCCGCGAACAGGCGGAAAGCCGTACCCGCAGCCCGGGCCATCGCCTCCGCAGGACGCTGCAAAATCAACCTTCTCACTCGCACCACTAATACCATTGCCCTCCTTGCGTCCATCGCCGTGCCCAACTCGTGGACTGGAGCACCTCTCAATGGCCGAACCACTCCTGTTGCTAATGATGTACCTATACATAGCCCAAGCTAATAGAGTTGGGGTGTGGCCTTGTTATTTGAAATTTGAAAGTTATTATAGAGATGGACAGAGATAGTTTGCAAATGTGACGATGACACCAGCGGAGCACTTACTCTGACGATGTCGAAGAGGAAGTTGCCCGATCCGCCTCCGGAGGCGCCGCCTTGGGCTCCGAAGCTCAGGAATCTGGAACAATTCAAATAAAAATTAAAACATGCATGGCTCCAGCGCCCCGGCGCGGGCGCCGCGAGCGTTACGCGGCACATGTGCGCACGCAACAGTTACATGATCCGATACTCGCCTCACTAGTACTGCACTGTCTAATAGAAATCGAATCGTGCGAATTGAAAAGTAACAGTAAAAACAACAATATACAATATACAGTACCTACACTTGTTTGTTCACTATCCATTGTTGATCGATGTCGCAGTTAAATATTTACTGAACGGTACCGTTGGTTAAAATAGATCGTTGGCAAGGTTATGCAGATATCCAAAGTAGCTGCCTAAAAACGCATGCTCACTTACAAGTTGCAAGTAAAATTAATTATAAGTGACGTTTTGACAGATATACACCTTGACCTAAAGGTTAAGGTTTCAGAAAATGCGGTTCACAACTTTCTATCGTTAAATTCGTTTCAGTTTTGGAATCGGATCAAGGACTGCGATAATTTGCTGTATTTAGTTAAAAAAATAAATGTAATGTAGGTATGTATGAGTCACCTCTTATTTCTGTTTTCTTCGCTGTTGTCAGCGTCGTCGAGGGTGATCTCGTCGATGCTGGCGCTGTTGGTCTGCGCGGCGGTCTGCTGGTCCTCACTGGCAGCGGCCTGCTGGTCGCCCTGCTGCCCTTCCCCGAACGCCACGCGCACCTCCGCCTGCTGTGACTCCGCACCCGACAGCAGTTGGTTCTCTTCGGCGATGGCGTTCTGAAAAACAAACCATAACTAGATTAGTTACGTGCAATCCCGCGATCTTGCATGACCATGATCGTGACGTAGATGCGGTGATATGACGGTGACGGTGACGATGGCGATGAGGAGCGGTCTGCGCTGCTCTGCCGTCCCTGGGCAGGCTGGTGTTAGTGCGCGATATTGCGACGCTCATACCGGCAAGAAGTACAGCGCGCGCTTGCGCCTGCGGGCCTCCTCCGTAGTGGTGGGGTTTTCGGTGGACTGCGTGCTGACGCTCACGCTCACGTCGAACCCGGTGGTGGACTGCGGGCTGACGCTCACGCCGACCGTGGTAGAGGCGTCATCATCGTCTTCATCGTCGTCGTCGTCATCCAACTCGATGGTGCCGCCGCCGCCATTGTTGGTGCCACCGTTCCGATTGCCAAGGAAAGCGCGTAGTACTACCGGCCCAAAAGCTTGCAGCACCATGCTCGTAAGCTGCTGTACCTTCTGTTCGATTATCTAGAACATCACACCGCCCTTAGGATACCGTCGGTTATCATCCAAACATCTGAAATGGATATAAAACTACTCCACATGCTGCGGTAGGAATTATTGCAGTATATATAGCTTTTATTTTAGATGCTTAAGTGCTACCTTGATTTTACTTAGATTGGGATGTCAGCGTTAGTGCAACCGTAATTGCTGCTATACTAAGGGATCTGTTTCTGCATTAGGATAAGAGAATTGCAAGCGCCGTTTTAGGCCGTCGTATTGAGCAGCAGCACCCGCAGCAGCGCGGTTTAGGACCTGGAGGGTGTAAACGAGGTGCACAGTGGTGCATCAGCTGCAGCAATGTGGGACTATCGTTACCTGTGTGAGCGTAGGGAACAGCTGTCGGAGGATGCCGATGGTGCGCTTGTTCCTCTCGCTGAGGTCAGATCCGGGGGCGCCAAGGTTCAGGGTCGACAGTGTTTCCTGAAATATTAAAATTGATGATAGTTAATGAACTGTCACATCCAAATCGTTGGTCTCAGGATTAGCGCCGGTTCTAAGTTTCAAAACATGAGATTCTCATAATATGATTTACAATAAAAGACAACGAAAGACCTTTTTACGACTTCAATAACAACAAGGGTACCTATATTCTTATACAATGCGAAGATTTTATGCAATTATATTATTTAAGACGTTACCGGTACGAGGGGCAATTAAGGACACGCGATTCGCAGCCGCCGCGCTGGGCTCTCCGGAGGTCTCTATTTCGTGTCGTTTCTCTTACAGACAATTACCCACATTACCATAGCGGCTATTTCATTTGTTACTAAGTCCCTTGATTTGTTAGTATAATTACGTAAACTAGCGTTAAGTATATATTAAGTACTTCGAATATTCGTTTCTCAGCGCGCACGGCTCGCTGCCCATCGGGGACGGCTGTATCGTACACAGTCTAAAAACTTAGTTGGCTAAGGTTAACTAGCTTTGGGGTAGTAAAGAATTAGTAATGTAGGGTAAATAATTGTCGTGTACGAGCTCTAGATATTTGTTTGATTGGGTCGTCGTTAAGCAAATTTTGTATTGGATAGTGGACCGTGTTTTGAATTGTGGTGCAGTCTGAAATTGAGCCCAATGTGATTGTTTTATTTTAGAAGACACTTTTCAGGTGAGAAAATAAAAAGATCCGGCGTCAGGCCCAGGAAGCGTTGGTTATATCGCACGCGAGTCAAATTCGAGAGCCAACAGCTCTCGTAAGAGTGCTAAAGACCGCGCGAAATGGAAGCGGAAAGGTAGAAAAGCGGATCCTGGAAAGTCGGAACTAAAATCAGAGTAATGGGAAGTACATACCTGTGCGCTGGCGGCCGGGGCGATGATTTCAATGATTTCAGGCTTGTCGTCGGCGGAGGGCTGCGGCGCGGGGTTGGGCTCGGGCGCGGGCGCGGCCACGGCGACGCTCAATAGCGCCCATAACGCTGCTACGTACAGTATGCTCCTCATGTTTTCAATTTATGCGACGTATCTCTCCGTTTCAACTTTCTATTGGCACCTGTCGACAAAGACGGCTAGTTAGTGACGGCGAGACAGCACAGCTAGATTGGCCACGTTTGAATAAATATAATTGCAATTATATAACGCCTAATGACGTTATAATTTAGAAATTAAAACAAAAAATATAATGTAACCGTCTCGGCCCCGCACAATTTGTGTGACATGTGTGTTGGTGTTTTGAAACTTTAACCCTAGGTAGGTATTATAAATTGTTATAACTGCTTTAATTCGTTGTTTTGTATGCAGCCGACGTAGAGGTTGGGCAAGCTAGTACGCGAGCGCGACACACTTCGCCTCTGGACAACGGCGGGTGACCTCTGACGTTTCACTTTCATTGTGTGCGCCTATGAAACGGTAAATTAGCGTGTAATAGCCGAGCTTACAGTTGACCTTTTCGCACCATAAGCTGCTCGGCTGGCGTTCTCGTTGAAGGGTTCTCGCGAAAGGGGAACGCCGTGGTTCGCCGCGCCGGTTTTATTCCACGCTTGCGAGAAGAAGGGAGGCTTCGGTTCGATTCGATTGTCAAGGTATTCTTGTAATGTATAAATTGTTTGAGGGTCTATTGATGAAGATAAAAAGTCAGTCGAGGGGATAGTACTTATTAACTCTGCGGCCAAAAGATCTCTTAAAGTAAAATTACTGCCCTTGTACATTACGTCGATACCCAGCAGACGGCGTTAAGATCAATTTCGATCAACAGTTTCAGAAACAAATGTACAAACATAGAGAGATTATCTTACTCCATTCTCCACTCTTTCAAAGTAGAATTCTAGGTAAGTAATCAAATTACTCAGATTCAATGGGGCTAGTTTTGTTGCTAAAACATTGGCACATGATGTTCAATAGTGTACAATAAACTACTTATAAGTAATGCGGTATAATCAAGTGTTGCAATTTCACGATTTTGGTGCAGTTTTTGACTTAATGCACATATTGGTGTCGCTTGTAGTTGAGCAAGAAAATTCAACGTATAATTTTGACGGTCTATTTATTATCAGTGTGGAATATAGCTTGTAAAATGATTATAAATAAGTTGAACGCAACGTAAAAAAAGGAATGCTTACTTTACTAACTTAATAGTGTCTACTCGAGCAAGGATTTGGCATGTTTGGAATTTTGTTGTCGCTTTACAACTGGGTAGGAATCTATGGTTCTAATCTTTGAAATATACTTCTTGAATTAATTCAAAGTAAAATACAATTTATATCATCAATCAATAAACACAATTACTCTTTAAGCTAGCCGGCATGTAATTACGAGAAGGAAAATATTTTTTAGACCTTAGGTTTAGATTGCAGATTACTAGTAATTAACAGTGGGAGTACATAACCTATCCAACCTACCTAACCTGGTACTACCTTAAGTCCTATTGTTTGAAAATACTTTTAACTAGACTGGTCAAGCGCTAACACTGACAATATAAAAGCCGTTGGCTCGTTAGGTAATCAAATCTAATTAGTTTTTTGCTGCCAACTGTCTTGAGCCTAGCCTAAGTACACAATATAATTCATCTTTCTTTTAATATATACAATTATACATGCTTCTATTGTTCTGTAGGAATAATTTTGCTGAGCTGTATTTTTAACAATTATCTCGATTTATTGCAATTATAAACACGCGCTCTGATAAATGGGCAAGGAAATTAGAAACTACTTGTCTATTATTATCTTACTGAATTCATGCAACTTTACCGTTATCGTTACGATGATCATCAAAATTTAGCAATATTTTTCTATTTCTGACATCTTGTTTGAAATTACATTACACATATAAGCCTAACGAAATAAGTTACGAGTAATGCAACAAATGAATGTTGTAATGTTATTGTTCAGTTTTAATGTCTTTTTCTGGGTGCACGTAACCTTCTTGCAAAATACATAAACAATATGTAAAATTCCACAGCCACTTTCTCCATTGTCCTTCAGAATTTATGAGAAATACGCGTGATTGCAGCGATGGTAATGTTGCAGGTTCGATATTGCACCGTGTTCGTTCCCTCTGCGGTTTTTCAAAGTCACGAGTTGAAATCGTCACAGAATAACCAAAGATATCACTTAAAATGACTTCATCCTATGACCATTCGTAATCATTCAAACCGATCCATTACTTGCGGCAAGATTTTCAATGTTACTTTTGTATAAATAAACCTCACAATCCAATGTACCGTGCGTGTCGTGGTTACGCATAAAGCACACCAGACATAACATAGATACAAAATTCAAAGCATGCACAGGTTGAAGTGGAACCCTCAGCAGAACTGATAGCCATGTCAATCTGCGTATCAAGTAACTATAAAAATAAGCATCGTTCTTCTCTCGCGCACTAGGGCTCAGGCTACGCCATGACATGATCCAGATTCTCAATTGACTAGAGCGACTACCATCTGACCTCCGTGACCCTGTTAACAGGGGAACCTGGCTAGATTTGATCATGGTTACACATTCAGTCACCTAAATGACATGTACAGGTTTTCTTACAATGTTGTCCCTCACCGTAAGAACATTGGTTAGTGTTTAACTAATGTATGTAGCTCAGAACACAATCATTTAATTTAATTTAATTTTTAATTTATGCAATAAATTAACAATGAACAATGAACAATTACTACATGGCAGCACTGGGGTTCGAACTCTGTAGGTACCTCTTGCTTACGAGTCAGACCCGCAAGCCAATTCAAGCGGAACGAGTTTCAGGAATTAGATATACCTATCGGTTTCATATTTCATCACCAAATGAGATATGACAACAGGTGGTCCAACATTAAAATTTCTCGAATCTAGTAGAAATGCATCAGCATTGCATCATTATCAGTTAGAACGTAAAATGATACGCGATAATGTTACATGTCGTAGCTGATACACCCCGTTCCGTATTTAACCGCGTAACAGATTTTGAATTTGTTAAGTATTGAATTAAATCTCTCGACTTTATAGTTAAGAACTACGCTGCTACACGTTTACCCAGAAGTGCTACATCTCCAGAAACTAGCAAAATAAGCAATAATAGTTGAGAGTTAGTTCATATATTTTGCTTATACCTTTAAAACAGAAGATCGTGTGGTCATACATCTCGTGGCTCGATAGTAGGGCGGCTCTATTCACTCGAGTGTTTCCACATCGTCCTAGTTCATGACGTTGTTATGATTTAATAGGATAATCTATTAGGCAACGCGGCTCTAGCAACAATCTGCAACAATTTCGCCGGCACGTGGCATGGCATGACTTATCTTAAGATTTACGATGTACTTCGCAATTGAGAGCCGAATATTTTCCGCATTCTTTACCTAGTTTCAAATTATAGTTGGAAAGAAGTTGCTAGGAAGCTAGGTCAGTGCAAATATTTTTTCAGTATCTACTTCGATGTGATAGCGAGGGTTAAAATTAATGTAAAGGTCTTGTAGAAAGTAGTTAATTTCTCTCCCAAAGCTCCATTCTGACTTAAAAAATTTATATCCACATTTATATACCTACGAATTTGGCGAAGCAGAAACATTCTATTTTTTTATTACCTAAGTTTTAAGTGGTCTGATTATGTTACAAATTATGATGTATCAGCGCCAGTACTGAGCCAAAGCCATTAACATTAAATTTGGAAAAAGAAGATCAGATACTGGGCTAATGGCCATTGTTTGATGTTCATAGTTATATGATTACGAGAAAGGAGTTGTCGAAATAACGCGGAGATGACCGCGACCCCGTTGCAGAGGTTGTATAATACCATCGCCGGTTAGACAATACGACACCCATGGCACTGCGGCTCACAGCTGGGTTGTGACCCAACACTAACATTTTATGCCAGTAATTACTTACAATACAACATCAAAGCGCAAGAACAACACGTTACTTTTATCTACGATCTGTTCCCTCGCTTGACATTCTATTTATTTACGCATTACTTTTGATACTCCATAAGCCAGAAAACAAAGGCGAGCTTCTACGGATTAGTTCCGCTATTTAGCCAGCGGTCGCTGGGGTGCATTGTGCGAATAGCGAAGCCTAAGCGGCCAAAGTGAGATGATCACCGTCGTTACTCGGCTATTACGCGATAATTGTACCCATATTGTTCTCAGCCACGTAACGCGTTTCCGTAAACTTTGGCGCTATCTTTACAAATATAATTCGCAGCGAATCCTTACGTAAAACTGCATTGTCTGCGCACATTGCCAGACGTAACCTTACACAAAATGTGTTGATTGTTTTCTACAAATTATACTCCAGTTTGTTGGTCTTAAGTTGCGTGGCGCACCGCCAGCCGCATACAATCGCGGTCATGTAACATTTAATTCGTTTTTGTAATCTGTAATGTTGTTTTCTTCCTACACACTTCCTGAAAATTAGGCCGAGTTATTCTTTGCCAACTCTTTTATTACTCCAATTGTCTTCGAAGTGCCTTGCACAATAGCCTTTCAGTATTAAGTATGTAATCTAAGAATGCACAAAATATGACGTTAACCACGAGTGTTTAATTTGCTCCGGTTACATTTTGTGCAATTTTAAATTGTCTAACTAGTTTTTGTACCGTCTGTGGAATGGCTTTTGAAGGGTATTAATGTTATATTGTGTTCGTGTCTATGCACAATAAACATATTTAAGTTGAAGACTAAACAACTCTGTTGTTACAATCTGAGTTTGTTTATGACATGGAATTGCACGGCGTCTGATCGTAGAGCCTTATTTATGCATGCTTGAACACCTCTATTTAGTAACAAGCCCCTACGCATTTTAATTACTGGCCATTAACATTGGAGGACGTGTGGTACTCAATTTTCTAGTAATTTATTATTCAAGTAACTTAACTCATTGGCCATTTAGATTTCAAGCCGCCCTAATTGTCTCTATTTTTACTGAGTAATTCTGAGTAAAACTGAGCTACGAGTTTAACTCCTACCGATTTCGAATCGTATTTGTACTTAAATTGTAACACTGATAGACATGACTGGAGAGTGGTAGAAGTTTCCAATCGAGTACAGTTCTCTCTCTAACGCCCATATTAGCGCTTATCAAATCCGACACATTTCAAAATCGAATCTCATTTGATGCATAAAAACAGTTATTTGCTAGCGCAACGTGGGTGGTATAAATTACGTTTTATCATCGGGGTTTCTCAAGATTATAATATTGGGTGAGAATTCGTGATGTGCTAATGTCGGTAACCACAGACATTTCATCGTGGGCCATAAACCAGCGAGCTGACCAGGTTACGACACGTGGAAGAAACCTCGACTCGACTCTGGCTTCGGAGCCATCAATTATTCACAGCGCACCTTGTTATTATTGGGCGCTTGCGAATATGTGCTTCTATATGATTAACTGCTCTATGCTACGTATTTGCTAAGCCGGGAGCAATAAAATTTTTATGCGATTTGGAAAATTTTGGAAATCTCTGCATTCCATGTATGTAGTTATAATACAGACATAGAAAATGAGACAAACGTTAAGGCGAAGGTCGAAAAGCTATAAAATTAAACAGTTATGTCATTCTTACTATTATTTCAATGATTATTGGCAGTTTATGATATCGTGGCGGCAAATATGTGGCGATATGGGTACTAATACCCCTACATTATGAGCCTGAGAGCAATTTCGATGTAGTACAGCGTGCGCGTGCGCAACCCTACGCCGGCGAGTGGTCGCGGGTTTCGTAAAGTCCTTGCGACACTGTGTTGTAGGCGCTAACATATTTTTATGAGATTTCTATCTTGACTGCATTATTTACGTACTAAAATTGATTTTTTATGGAGTAGGTATTTAAGACGGACCATTTGAGACATAAACTGCGGTTAAACTAGCCACAGTTTCGGCAGGGTCGCGCAGCCGGGTAGGCGTACGCCGTTTGCACAACACCCTTTCACCAGGTTCTACTCTGACTCAGTAGAGGAAAAAACCCAAACTTAACACACAGGTCGCCCTTCGGAAACCACTCATTCGGGTTAATTGGCCGACCAGGGCTCCGCGGACAATGTCCAAGTTTGAGGAATTTGACGGTGCACCAGCGACATTAACGGCAGTCTTGTTTGCTGCCGATTACGAAATGGTAAGGACGAAATAATTAGCGAATAATTTTGGATACTTTATTTCCTACTAAATTACTAAAGATATGGTGTCAAAAGCTGTACGTTACATCACAACGAGCTCTATTGGCTAAGTAATGTTACATTGTTTCGACCAAGTAACATAGCATTTGTATATAAGTGCAAATTTTTTTACGCGTCACCTCGGTATAAATTAGCTCACGCATAAGCTTTACATATATATCTGACTTTCTACATAGGAAATAGGCGATCGAATCATCGCGACCCGCGTCGTTGTCGGGTCTTGCATAATCGGGTCTCGGATTCGCAGATCTTAGCGAAAATCCACCTCCTTATGATGTAACAAGGAAGTATTATAACGAATGCCCAGTGAAACAGATTAGCTAATTAACTTTACCGTTACTTAATATCAATGCTTAAGCTATATTTAGTAGTCGTAAATGTCCGATTGCTCTTGTGCAAAGTAATCACGAGTACCTATATCATCCGTGTCCTACTGCTGCGATTCTATTTTACAGCTGCATTTGAATTACTGTTACTACGCGGAAGCATTCGCCATTTTATCTATGGCCTTCAATAACCGTAAATTAAATTCCAGTATTACAAATAGTAAATTATATTTGTACAGATTGCATTATTAGAGTCTGATCTTATGTGTAGGTGCTTTAAAATTACATATAGGCCTCTTTACTCTTCCGAATAATTTTAATCGTAGCAAAATCAACATACAAGTGGTAGTCTTTTAATTTTGTTCACTACATACTATTGCCTTTCTTAAGTGCTGATGTTGCCTCATTAGATTGCTTTTTATGCTTCTCAGTGACAAACGAGCAGACAGCCCACCTGAAGGTAAATGGTAACTGTCGTCTATAACATCTATACTTCATACATTTAGGACCGATTATCCTGTTAGCTAATTAACGCGCAATGTATGAACGGCTTGATGACGGCTTAATACAGTTATTGGTATCACTGTAGTTTCGAGTGAACGGCAGTGCAAGGACAAGAGAAAAGTGGACCGGTTTACATTGGGCGTGCCCGCTTGAGCCCGCTTTACTGAAGCCGTACAGCCTTTTGGAAATAACTAAATAAAAAAATCCTTTGTTAGCTTTTTGACAGGTCTACCGTAGATGTCTATCTACGTTCTCCAGCTGTGTTGTTATTGTACTAAGTGTAGGCGATATCAAAATCGTGGACATGGATGTTTTCCGAACCCTTAAGGCATATCATCTCTCTATCACTGGAACTGAAGTTCAGACGGCTGGAAAACAATCACCGGGCCTTTGCTATGGACACCATGCCACGCAGCCCTAGTGATCTAATTTGCATAAGCATTGACGAGTTACGCAAAACCCTATAACGAAGCAATGTTTACCTGAACCAAACGAATGTTTAGATAATACGAATTTGGCGAGCCCCAATTTTGGCAAAAAGCCGAGGGATCTGATTAACTGGCGCTTGTTTTATTTGTCGAGCACTCTTGCGCAAGCGGGCCCGCTAGCCGGAGACGCGGCCGGACCAATTGCCTCACCGGTACCAGTTTCCAAATTTATTTCAACGGTTCTCAGCACGTTTTGACAATTAAACCCTCGATTTTCAATCTTAATTATTACAGGAAAAAACCTCACAACCATATTTCAACTGTATCGCAATCCGTGAGCCTTGATCCGAATTATCGTTAATATTGTATTGAATATCGCCGTATTTAACTGCCATTAGGGAGATAAATATCAAGGCTTCATAATCGCGTACAGACCATAAATACGTTTAATAAAGCAATTACTGGCCGGTAATGATACCCGTGCTTGAGGAGGCACGTGCGATAATCTTCTTTTCAGTGGCTGCGGTCAATAAGAAGTTGAATATGGATAGGTGTCGGTTGCTGCGGTGGTGCGGGGCGGGGGGCGACTGCACTTTTCATTAAGGCCTTGTACCAGTTATTGGCAAGTGTGAACGAAGCCAATTCATTGCTTGTTAAATTTTTCAGTTTCCCATGTAAATGTTGCATGCCGTGTGGTAATGTCAGCTATTGTGTTCGCCGTAAGGACAAAAACTGATCTAATTACTGCTGAGCAACGATTAGCAATTGTAGAATTATTTGCCTCGAGTAGCTACGTTGGCGGCTAACAACGTGTATTAACAAAATGCGTGGGAACGCAGGCGCAAAGGTCGACGATGGCAATTGTTGGTGGACAACAAATTTTCACTAATTATTTTGACATTACGACCAACATTGTTAGCATTAATTACAATGACAATGTTCAAACAGATAACGTAACTGAACGTCGTTTATTCATCGTATTTTGTAAAGATAATAAAATTAAAATGCCACTTATTGTATGTAGGAAATATTTAAACATGTTAGTTCGTTGTTATAACAACTGAACCTCATAAGTAGATTGTAATTCTTAAAAATTATGTCTTATTTTTACCGCCATAGGGTGCCATTCGGCCATGCGACTGTTGTAGTCTTGCTTTTAAAAAACATTATAATACAAAAGTAATTTGGAAAAAACAGTCGCGAGTGTAAAACAGAAAAAAATCGCTTTGCCCAAAAGAAACATTCGCAGTTGCAAAAAGGAAATTCGAATTATTCACGAGTTATGTGGACTCATTTAAACTTTATAACTTAAATAAAATCACAAAGTAAATTTTTAAAAAAGTGGCATTTCAATTTTTGGAATTGCTAGAATTTATAAATATGTCCAAATAACAATTGCCATATAAAGGCGAACTAGATACCTAAAGTTCAGAGCCTAGTATACATTTTCTGATTGTAAAACGGACTAATAAAAGTTACTACAGAGAAATTCTAATACAAACGCGTGTTCCTTACAAAAGACATCAACGCGGGCCTTTCGAATATTTTGGGTTATTTCGTTATAAATGCACATACTTGATTTATGAGATACTAAATTTTGGTATAGTTTAGGGAATATGTGTGAATACATATTCTAGATATACCATTCATGGCAATTCGTATTACCTTTCACGGTTTTGTGATGTCTTATTGCTACAGATCGATTAGCTAGTCTAAATAATTCACTTAATTTGCAATTCATGACTTCGACCACTTTATTCTAAAGAGGGTGAATCAGTAATATAAGAAGGACTAGCATGAATCTGTATCTGTTTGTCGCCATTTTAATTGCCACAAAAATACATTTAACATTGTCATTATTACTGTGTGGGGTAAATACAACCGTAGGATTATTTTAGGGCCATATTTCCCACATTTTATGTTCATTTTATAATTTCATATCGAATTTCTTATTGTACTGATCTAAACTCGTATTTTACCTTAGATTATATTACATTAAGTACATCCATGCAGGAGAAGGTTAACGCACCACATAAAAATAACTGCATAGCTATCGAGGCCACTAAGTTTAGCATTTATGAGCTATACGATATCTGGTTTTACGATCGCACCTCAAACCCCAGCCAGGGAAGACCACGAACACAACTTTAATGCATTTTTGCAAATGATATACGAAAGTTATGCAAGCCCCTTTGCGGTCTGTTCGCCGTGTTAATAACAACTCATTTCTAAGTTTAGCACTCGTTTAATGACGTTGCAACAGTAACTCGATTACGTTGCGACAGTCCAGGTCCAGATGTGAGTTGATCAACTAAATAGGAACCGTCACATCTCATTAAAGACGAAACCGAAAACAATAGAGGCTACGGGCCTGGTTATAATTTTATCAAGTACGTATGTAGTCCATCCAGGCTATGTGCAAGTCGGTACTTATCGCAACAAAGTTTTAGATAATTGCATACGTGTTTGAATGTGTAACAAACAGTTTCCTCCCTTTGCAGGACATCCTGTATTAGCACACGACCCACCCGCACTGTACCGTGATGCAACCTTTTTGTTTAATTACATATTTTAAAGCCACACCGCTAGTACGTATTTGCATGGTCGTTTACATGTTACCAGTCAGTTTTTAACCTTGCTACAATATTAATAGTTGAACTATTTTCTTTGTGTGCAATAGCTGTTGCTAAACTTTGTAGTGTTTCTGTCAGGAAATCGATTTAGAGCAGAATTTTATTTGGAATGTATCAATTGAAGTGGAGGATATTGTAGCAGGTTAACTTTTTGAGGCGATTTAAACATTGCTCGGTTGCGATATTATGTCATCTGAGACACAGTCGTAAGTAGTTTTTCGAGTCATGAGGTTAATAGACTTCGGAGAACTGCAAAGGATGTAAGGTGCGCCGGCGTCGTCGACATTTACGTCATTAAAAGGTAAAACCGAGACTCTGTTTCGGAAGTGAATTCTTGTAAGGAGACATGTGCCACCTTGGTTTAATTGTCTACAGGTAGAATCTGATATAAGAGTTAGCTCTGTCCTCCGGGATCACAAGTGTATGTATAGTTTTCCTAGTGTCAGCATAGTACGCTGCGAATTCGAGAGGCTATACACATTTGGCGGGTATCAGATGCGGGGCGCCGCGAGACAAGCGGGTCATCGGCGAGTGGCGTCGGCGGATTATGTCAGAGTGACGTCTGAGGAATTCTCAAGAGGGCAGTGTGCCCAATGTCCGGTGCGCTAGTGTGCGTCTCCCCTTTCGCTCTCGGCCGGCGAGCGGGCGACCTCCTTCCGCAGCGAAAGTGGCGCGCCTAGCCTGCGCCCGCGCACACCTGGCGCAAAGCCCCAAATCCGCGAACTGCGCGAATTTGCATGGTTTTTTTTAGAACTATTGCAGCGTATGGACGTATGTCAGTCACGCAGTGGACTGGTGTTGGCGGTTGATGATGATGGTTGGCGATTGCATAGAGGATGGTAGAAGAAGTCGTAGCGCAGCGTAGGTGTCTTTTGTTTTTGGTGTTCGGACTATATATTGTTTTGGGCGAGAACTATTAGAAATCATCTTAAGGTCAATGTTGTAACATTATACGACAATGATGTTAACATAAACAACGTATTGATGTGAACTACTATGGAAGGTTTGAAAGGTATATTTAATACAACATTAATGTGTTTTACTAAATAGACGGGAAGGAAAAGTGCATAGGTCAATTTGCAATGGATGAATGGCTATTCATTTACAATGTAATACTTTGCAAATTGTTGCCTCAAATATATAAGTCGCGACAGGTCAATGTCGTCAATCGCTGAGGAATATTTACGAATAATTTAAAGTTATATATCAACCCATAAACCAGTGAGCCAGATGCCCTTGATATGTTGAATAAAAAACTAGTTCACAAAATGCGCCTCCTTGGCCTGAGGTTAAAAGTTTCGTAACCGGACCGAGTCAAAGATATTTGTTTCTTTATAATCACTCAATTTTTGTCAATTCACCAATATTAATATTCATCTTACCTATAATAAATCTCGAACCGTATCCAAACATAGTGAGGGCCGTATTGCGAAACTGCCTAATTAATTGAATTATAAATCGAAAAAGTAAAGAAATATAGGGCAAGCCTGAATACCTGAATGACTGAGTATGACATCAGAACAGGAAGAGGTTTTTACGCAAAAGGTTACACGTTGAGTAGCCAAAACGGATAGTGTCCAATCACTTTGTAAATTATTGTGAGTTGCTTAATTTTTTTTCTGTGTATAGCGGCGAGGACACTGAGTCAGTTCGATTAAATTCAAAAGTGCAAGGTGTCGCCCAAGGTTAACAGTGAACTGTGCCTTACTTATTGATATGTAGTCCCAAACAATTTCTTGTGTTTATGAAGCATGAGTCAAGAGACAATCCCCATAGAAGAACAGACATATAAGCTGGTGTAAATTTTCTAGCCAGCCCAACAAATCCAAACCGTTAGCCTCTATTTCCACGAATCACGAAATTAGCGTTTCGCTTACATACATAAATCCTAAGCTATGTCTATATATCCGCGTGTGAACGCATGCGCTGCCCGCGACAAGGAAAGCGGTCGTGCGGTGACGCAACCAATCAGGTTCTGCCTGCGAACATTTTACATAATCGTTAGAGTGCACCTCGCTATCTAAGTCAGCAGCATTTCGCACCACGCTACCTGCGACCCGGCGCCCTCTCAGCCACCAAACGACTGACCCGAAGAACCTGTATCAATCTTGCGCTGCCTACGACACAATACTAGTACACTACGTGCGGTAATATTTGCCCACCGAATTTCCAACCATCCCACCTTTGGCCAGCGACCAAAGTGCAAATTTATCTTGACACACACGCCCGCCGCATCAAATCACTCACATGTAACAACATAAATGACATTGTTCAGTTTATAGCAATCGTTGGATGGCTTTATTGATGCATTCCCGCACTTCAATTGCTGTACAATGATATATGTCGAGTAAATTGCCAATATTATTTTCATGATTTGTCTAGAATCGTGTGGTTGCATTATTTACTTTATGAAGGAAAAGTACCTATGTTGATGTTGGAGATTGTTGTCGACTCAGCGGGTAGTGAGGTGTAACTAAGCTGTTAATCTTGATTAACAACATGCTCTCAATCTTTGGTAGTGACAGATCATTTGAATATAAAAAGAAGTTTAGTGATAGCTGCCGGTCAACTGAACCAACTGCAGCTGCTATTCAAATTATGAAATGGCATTATGTAATCAGTTATAAATTGCGCAATCTTGGTAACTGATCAGATGCGTCGAGGAAACAGGTAATAAACATAATCTCATAGCATACATTGTACAACTTTTTTTGCAATAAATAAGTTTTAGTTGTTCGATGGATCTTTAACAATAATTACTTCAGTGACAATAATTGACTGAATACCTGCTTTTAATAATAATGGTAGGCAGGCACTAAAACAAAATACATTTTTATATCTACTGTGAGAAAAAATATCTACCTATTTATATCCAAAGTTTATGCACAAACAGTAGGCTGGTACGTGTCTGACGATAATAACACAATCAATAGACACACATAAAGGAAATCAATTATCTTTTCGGAAAGCTATTGTTGCAACCATGCAGTTCCTTATACATTTTTAAATGAACTATTGTGAAATTAATTTGGACACTAGGTCATGTTGCGTTATTTATCGCTGGATATAAATATCTAAAGTTGCACGTTACTTCCTTAGAGGCATGACGTTTGCACTTTCGTTCGTTTGCAATTTACGAAATACAGTGGCACTTATCTGTTCAGTGGACAAAAAGGCGTTCTTGTACTGAATTGATACATTGGAACGCCCACTTCATCACCACTGGCGACACTGTCAACAGCTAAGTTGCTCGTAGTGTACAGTCAACATAACGATCTAAACAAAGCCAGTATAAACGAGATAGCCTCTCTATAGATTTTATACTGGTTTTGTGGTGGAAGCTATGCTGCCTTCTGTACCAACATGGTCGGCTGTAACAGCTTTAAGTCTATTAAAGTGTGTTTAAGACATTTCTGTATTTGTAGTTAGCTGTTTACAAGATTTTAATGCTGTTACGCTGATTTATTAACCATGTATAATCAATCATAAATCATACTGCTTTATTGCAGATTGGTCTTGGCTTGGTACTTTACAGCAACTTTGGTATAAGTGCTGTAGAAAATTATAGTTTATGTCTTAATAATTACGGTGTTAGTGCGGTACTTACCGTATATTTTTTGTGGCATTACAATCTTCCATGATCATGTACAGTGTACACTACTGTAAAATGCCTAGTCTAAAAAGTACCTGCTGCGTAATTTCTTGAAATAGTAACTGTACAGACATAAGTATCTGCAATATATTTTAAATACTAATGTTATAAAAAGAAAAAATGATTTTGTAACGGATAACCTCGAAAACAACATAACCGATTTAAAAAAAAAATTCACCTATATAAAGCTACATTAATTTATTTTCCCAAAACTCATGTGATTTCCACGAGACTGGTCCAGAACATAGTACCTAACCGAATTTTACACGGACGAAGTGGCAGGCAAAAAGTTAGTGTACATACAATGTTATCGAATTATCGATACGGCATAGTTAGGCCTGAGTTGCGGCATACGTTTTATTAGAAAGTGGTCACGCGAACGTATTACCGTAGACCGTTTTTAATTAAAAACATTAAAAACCCGTTGGTGACTTCTCACGAGCGAGGGTCCAAGGTCCGCCTTGACCATGTTTCAGGGTTTGGCAGATCAGCTAATTACTGTAGAGCGACTGCCGTCTGACCTCCGTGACCCGATGTGATCCCTCACGATGTAATCCCTCACCGTTAGAGCATCGGTTAGTGTTAAGTAATATACATAACCATGTATGGTCATTTGGAAGTACATGTCCGCACCGGGTATCGAGCTCGGTACCTCTCTCTTACTATTAGGCCAACTCGGTTCCTTTTGTTTATTAATAATAGAAAAGGTTTAAGTACCTGACCCTTAAAATACTACTGTTTTTATTCGAATTTCTGCTTCTTTTGCCGGAGTAGGTATATTGGCCTTATGGTATCGTATGTATTAATAACACATTCAATCTTATAACGTCCAACTGTGAGTAAACTATTGGCCGTGTCAGAAAAGTTCAAAGACTCTCTGTCTCTCTGTCGAAAGAAGGAGCAATGTCCAACATTTAGAAATTAAGATTTAAGTTATAAAATGAATCCATTAATATAAACGTCTAACACGTTATTAACTGCTCAGTCTTGTCTTGAGTACTTTTCTTCGAAATCAAATATCTTTCAATCCATGTAGTGACGTCTATAATATGCCTCATATAAGATGAACGGGTACTAAACTTCATAGAATCGTCCGCTGGGCTCGTCTGAAGTTTTCGTCAAATTCTGTCTAACCGTTTCTAGTCCATTGGAAACGTATTATGCGTAGGGAACAACAGTTATTGTCCTACTAATAATAAGATGCGAAATTTTATAAGGGTGTTTGTCTGTTTGTTTCTTATTTACGCAAAAGCTATTAAATGGATTTTGATGAAATTTTGCATTTTTTAAATTAATATTCCTAAATAGTCTATATCCCGAAATTCAATATACTTTTCGCGGGGACATGGCCTCGCCGAATTTCACACGTACGATATCGCGGGCAAATGCTAGCTATTTAATTAATGTCTATCTGTACGTAGATACATAGGCTTTAGTAATAATATAATTGACAATCACAACGATGGATGACACACGCACGACACTTCCTAGGTTGTTTATTGCAATACTTCCGTGTAAGGTCGTATAGAGAGAGACATCGTCTAATGAATTCAATTAGCACCTATTCAAAGTAAAGACAGCTAAGTCACGTACGTTTATTCATACAGTTATGGCCTCAGTGTTTTAAAATGTACCCAAAAATAATAGCTTAGCTTAGCTTCAACCGCGATTTCGTTCGCGTATAATTAGGATATGCCGATTTCCCGTGTGGCATTAGAATTCGGGATAATCACAGTCAAATTGTTCTGAGATAAGTACGCATAATCTTTTCAGACGTTTTTGCGTGATTGAGTAACACCAACCAAAGGTAAAGACTTTCACATTCATAATATTAGTATAAGACAGTAATATTAATAAGGTAATTGTAATGTTCGCCGCCGCCCGTAAGTATATATAAAGACCATAGACAATGCTATTTAAGTGAAAACGTGAAGAAAATATTTTATCTTATAAAAATCTAATAAGTTATTTTGTTTCGTCTTCGATTATAATCCATCATTATAATCTTTGCGCAAACCCGTCAGTTGTTTAATAAAAAAACAACAAAATAATTATCGTTTATCTGTAACCCTGTTAAGCGATGCGTGTCCAGAGAGATTTTATTTCGGAAACGCGAGGAGACGCGGGCTACTGAGCATTGCGAATTTGCGATGCGCGGGCGCACTTGTGCAACTTTGGACTCAAAATGTGACTTATTTATTTATTTCATTTATTCAATTATTATCAGGTGACAAAGACCAATAGATAAACTACCTAAAGTTGTAAATATTATAAACTAATATAAATAGGTAAATTAATATATGGTCATTGGCATAATATTCTAACTAACCTATAAATGATTTGTTATTCCTATAAACCAATATATAAATAATGTTAACTGTCACTGAACCCCTACTATCACAATCAGTAATTTATTGTAAGGTTAACAAATCTAAAATGTTTATCGAATAAATGCGGACCTATAAAATAAAATGTCGTCTTAATTAATTATTTTGATTTATAATGCTCAATATTATGCCCAAAAATTAAGTTAATCGTTGGTCACAACAAGTTTTTTACTACTTTGGGGGCTGACCTTCGTCGAGAAACTATTTTAACTAGGTGTTGCTAAATTTTTTAACTTGAATAGCGAACGAAGCGGTGACTAACTTTTGGATATCTATTATGCCCACAAAATTGTCTAATGGAACTAATTGCCACAGAATGCGTCGGTGGTTGCGATATCGTTTTAAAATGTATTCGCGTTTGTTAACGCCATACGCGGCGATATTATCTGGATGGTTGTGAAAATCATGCATTGCGTTTTTGTTTATGAGGAGGAGAATATGTATTGTAGCGAACTTGAGCTTTACTTTACATACAAGTTTTAGTATGATAATGGTTATGGAGCCTTATGTAATGTGACGTTACTATTGTTATGCGAATTTTTTATACTTTAGCAAAGTTTAGAACATAGTAACCTGAAGCTCACCTTTTCACCTTAAATTATCAAAGCTGTTTTACTAAAACAGAGAGCCTAATCACTACTTTTAGTTATTTTATTTTACAACAGGGGTTGGATGGCCCAAGTTCCCTCTTTTCAGACTCTTCTCTTTGATTCTATCCCACCACTGCCACGTCAAGGGCACTTCCTTGCCATTTTTATTCAGCAGTCACGCGTTCAGCCTAGAGTGTATTCGAAAAGGTTTGCTCTGTCATCGGCATTGAGGTTACTTGGTCTGTTAAGGGAAGGCTGTAATGTGGCGTAACAGTAGGACACTTATGGTCCGCAACGGGCGCTCGCTTGCGCTAATCGAGGACTCGGTCGCGCACTTGACCCGTGTAGATTTTAGTCTATGAGTTTCCTTAAACTAGCCGCGGTTCTATGGCGACTCTATGGTGTCTTTGGAGGCTACTGCTGCTGTGGGTATTAGCTGAATAGTAATGAGGCCTGCGCCTTATAAGGATGTAATTGTTACAGGCGGATTTCTGAGAAACCAAGTCATGCTTTTAAGTTAAGATTAAGTGGAATGTTTTCATTTAATTTTATTTGTTTTTCAACTGATTACTGCAACATAAAAATTTACCCTAAAATACAGTCCAAAATAAGCATGTGCCAATTAGGATCTGCAAATTAAAAAGAGTACCGATTTGTATTGTTTTAGTCCATAGCTTTATTAAGTGACATTATGATACTTATGTAATTTTTTTTTGCTGGTATGTACTGCTGTTGATGTTTTCTCTCCCAGACAAAGGTTGCCTGGAAGAGATAGCTTACAGCGATAAGGCCGCTTTTTCATACAAACTGTGGTAAAAATATATGTTGAATATGACTTTACACTAAAGTGAACGCATTGTCATTCCATTTACTTCCTATTTTCAGCTGAATTGCTTATTTTTTATTCGTATTTTTTCCTTGTAAACAACTTGATTGTTGTTAATTTCGCATTGGGAAATAAGTAAACTCAAACAAGTGTCAGAATAAACGGTGTATTTTTTTAATGTGGCTGCGAGTTATTTTAAGTTTTACTGATGCTTGTTAATTGCTGTTCAAATGGACGGTGGTTGGTTTTAAGACGTCACCCGCGGACGTCACTATGTGTAGGTATAGACTCTCTGTTTGTATTTGTTCCGAGTTGTTGGCGATGTAAGTGGCAATGACTACCTACAAAGTACCTGTATGTAGGCGCAACATCCAAACATTCAGTTTCTTGCCTCAATGTTGGTAAGGTTAAGCAATTATAAACAATTTCCGCATTTGAAAAGAAGTAACTATTCCTCAATAATTTTATACTCTATACAGTTTTAAGGTTTTTATGGCAAATTCAATGTTCCAGTTTGAAAAAAGCTGTACAAAAGCTTTGATATGATTAAATCCATTAAGATGTCAAGGTTTAAATCAAATCTGCTAATAATTCAACACTAAAATTTAAAGCTTTGTGTACCTACTTCTTTGTTTGTATTTAGGTCTGATAGTTAAGCAAAAACGGACTGCCTTGATTCGTATAAAATCGTCGAAAACATCGGCTAAATAAACCTGGCGCGAATAAATAGATCAATGCAGCGCTGAACAATGCCATATGAAAGGGCTTACAAGATTGTAGGTCATTATACCTTGAATAATAAATGAAATGTAAGAAAATATTAACTCTACGTAAGGCTACTTTGTCAACAGAGAGGTCATGGCGCAGTGGCATGGGTCACCGCGTTGCTTAAACTCATCAGTATTCTAATTGCTTGCCACATAAACTCTTGAGAAATTGAGTTTTCTTTGCTTTGAAGGACAACCGCTTACTAATTCAGTTAGTCATTAAATAGGACCCTTTTCGAAAGAAATAATGAACATAGAAACAATTCCAATTGTACCGTAGAATTTAACCGTTCGCGGTTTCCGAAGTGATTTAAAAAATATATAATTATTCCTAACGAAAATCAACATTGAAAACGAGGCGAGCAGTTCAAAAATAGAGCCCCTGTACCGGTTATTTCGCTTGTTCGTGGCCGGAACAGTGAATAATTCGTAAGTTATATTATTACGTCAAGAACAAAAAAAGATAACAAAACAAACGAGTACGTACCTAAGTCAATCCGTCCCAAAAGTATTTTTTATACAACACGTACATGTAAACGCGACTCAGACAATTACAAGTTCGTCAAGAAACGTATTGCCTTTTGGTTTATGAAAACGTTATTAACGCGTTAGCATGAAGCTATCAAAGACATACAGATGGATGTAATCACTGGCACGCGGTACAGACGCGCACGCAGCCACAATCTGGCATCCGCCGTGATGGCGAGGTGTTACAACTGCGTTATGTAAAAGTGTTGCATTAACGCGATGGGTCCTGTGATCAATAAATCACTATGGAGTTTATGTGTTTTACTTGCGCAAATGTCCGTTATTTCCTTTCTAAAGCAACGTGAGTCTAATCTAAGTTCACATGCGCAAGATGCTCGCACTGCAATCTTGTGCCATTGCGACATTAGAACCTATTTTGTCTCACTTAAGAAGTCATTGTAGAGCCGAGACTAGTACCAAAGATGCAGCGTATTAAGTAATAGAAGTCGTGGAGTTTCCTCGAGCAGGCGTGGTTTAGTAACCATTCAATGTGCGGCGTTAGTTGTGCTTCGGGATCCCTAATAGAGCGATGGAGTTGTGCAAGAAGCGCGCCGGCCGCATTAATGACGCGCTTGTCACGTCCAGCTGGCATCCTGACAGCCTGCGGACAGATAGGGAGCGACAACGGAAAGTGAAAAGGCCGTATGTGTGTCACGCAGCTACGCCGAAACACGTAACGGTGACACCGGCGACCGAACGAACCCGCCGGCGAAAACAGCTGACCACTACTCAACCGAACTCTTAGTTAAAATCAACAAGACACTATCACAAAGACCACATGATCCAATTGGCTAATTGACTGTTACGGTTCCAGTAAACACGCCTCTTTCCTTGGCCTAGTAATAAGAATGGAGCGAAAAGAAAGGCGTTCCGAAAAGTTGCAACAAGGTAAAAAGAAACAAAATTAAACTTGATTAATTAATTTATATGAAACAGAATATTATTGGCCAAACATGGTCGAAATTACCATAGCTATCATTTTTAAATGATTGGCCTTAGTTATAATCTTGTTGGAGATTGACGAAATTATGGTCTGAATTAATGCTGGATTAATGCAAAGTGCAGTTGGGCAATAGTGCTCTATATCGAAGACGTGCCTCGTGGAGGGAGGAGAGGTCACAAGGCGCGGCCTTGACCGTGCGATTCGCTATCCGCAACGCGGCATTACGGTCGTTAGCCACGCCACCATGAAATGTGTCATTAGCGACCAAGACAGCATTACAAACATTGGTAACAACTAATAGAAAACCAACTGAGATCCAATGATTCTATTTTGGAAAAGAGGAAACAAAATAGAATTCGTGTGTGAAATAAGAATGTACACAACATTTTGATATTAACTTTTATAACCGTAAGCAAAGAACTAAATAAGACAGATTAACGATAATGATTGTCGGAAACGTTCAAGTTGTATAAACTTGTATAAAATGTTTATGTAGTGACCTTGAATGTGGGCGATTAATTTGCTGTTTACAAGTCAATCGATAAATGATAATACAAATACTGCAATGACGACAATCCCATATTTGTCACCAGGAACTACTCTACCATATATCAATTTTGTTTCAAAATATAATCTCAAATAATAATTCTTATAATATTGACCACGTTGTATGTAGGAGATAAGATGTATGCACTCTACGAGTATCGTATAAGTGCTGAAAGAAGACCACAACACTGACAATGACGTCTAATTCCAATAGGAAAAACACTAAGAAGAAACAGAGTTGTACAAAGTAATCGCTATCGCACAATAGTATCGCTTAGTTTACACAGTTCGCAAGGCTTAAGATGGGAAACAACAAGCGGAATTATATCCAAGGAAGATAAGTATGTACAAGTGCCAAAACAATGATAAACAATATGAAGAGGACAATGTTCTATTTGTTTGAAAGATCCTGGTCTCGGGTCGATCTTGTAAACAATACGTTTCAGAGTGCCGGCGGGCGCGTCGGCGACTTCGCCGCCGCCGTCGTCGTCGCCTCGAGTTTCAATGTTATCGAAATCGTTTTCTATCAGTGGATAGTTGTGGCGCCGGTGTCGTAACCCGCCCAATGTCGGGCGGCGAGGTTGCGCCTCGGTGTAGCAACTAACGCGAATTCAATTCGATTTAGTTCGGAACCTAATTATGATTTGATATGCCAACACTTCATCGGCTGGTAACGAAATTTATGCACAATTAATTTGCTTATCTGTTTAGGGCACTAACGAGGTGTCGCGCTTGCCGCGGGCGTCCGGGCGTCCGGGCGCGCGGGCGGGGGCGCGCCGCGAGATGGGTCAGTGTGTCTGTGGTGGTGCGCGCTTCACTTTCTTGGTTTCGCAACGGGCGGTGATGCGGAAACGGCGCGCTTATGCAAGCGCACGCGCCGCCGTGATTCTGTCTGAGTGGGTGTGTGCGGGTACGTTACCGAGCGGCGCCGGCGGACACTCACGGGAGGCGGTGCGGCTGGAGCTTGCGGCCGGAGACACGAGAGGTCGGCAAGAGCGCGCGCGGTCGAGTGATGCCATGCGCCCGCGCAGCCGCTGCGTGTACCGATAGCCACCGCCACACCCCTCCCCGACGGCCCCCCGCGCCCCGCGCCGAGCCTCTCACCTACCTCCCTTCAGCGGACGCAACCCCGTGCTGGCTGTTGGCTGCTGACCATTTCCAACGCTCTGCGGTTTTCCCTACCGCTTTTGACTCAGCGAGCAAATGTAACATTTCGCACGGATTTGCTAAATACTGGTAACTCGGGACGGAGGCAGATTTACCTGTTTAGTAGCATGTGCTCGTAAAGACGCTAATGAAGACTGGTCTTATTGGAGATTGGTCTGGGGTGGTATGTTTGTTAAAAAATACTGTCGAATTACATAGTGAAAATTTGTGATGATGCTTATATACTAGTACTGAATAAAGTGTTATAAAGTGTTATTTCTTTCACTTTTTCTATATTATCCAAGCGTTTCAACTTTAAAAATGTTTCTTTGTACGCACCTCGTGATCAGATAGATGGTTATTTCCTCGAGCAACGGATCCCAACGTAGCTGGTGTTAAATAGCTTTATATTTTTATTGATAATTTATTTGACTCTAATGTATCTAATAAACTGACTATTTAATTAGTAGAAACTTATGAAATATTATATAATTGAATTTTAAACACTAAAGTAAAATTGTAGCTTGCACGTATAGCAGTAACATCTAACCAGTTATTATTCTAACAATCTTCGGAACTCAGGTCTATTTACAAAATTAATAGACTTAACTAATCTACATTACAACATTTCGTAGAAACGTTTTTCGATAGGTATTCTCTTCCGTTATTTTGTTAGTCCTAATTTGGGTTTCGGGCATTAGGTGTTTGCGGTATACCTGTAAAGGTATGTTCATTTGAAATTATTGATTTTTGGGAGGATTATGAGGCCTTGCCACCATCCTCCGAGCCCAAACTGCTGACCAACGGACGAGACTCTGACGAACCGACTTGTCCCTAACGGGTTGTGCAGGTCAGAGGGCAGTGGCCTGGAAGCGGTTTTCTAATAGAAGAGCGGACCCTGGCCAGCAGATTTACCGCTAGCCGCTAAACCAGGACTTTAAGATGTACGTATGTAGGAGGCCGAGTGGTTAACGTATCCGACTCGTACGCGAGAGGTACCGGGTTCAAATGCCACTGTGGCCATGTACCAATGACTCTTTTCTGAGTTATGTACATTAGTTGAGTACTAACCGATGCTCTTACGGTGAAGGAAAATATCGTGATGAAACCTGCACATTCAAGAGACTGAATGTATAACCATGATCCGATTTGGTCAGGTTCCCCTGGTATCAGGGTCACGGAAGTCACATGGCAGTCGCTTCACTGTAGCTACCTGATCTGCCAAATCGTGGATCATGGTCAAGGCAGACCACGGGCCCTCATGCGCGAGAGTACAACTGTGACATTAAGGCCAAGAAGTTTATTTGTTTTATTATGCAGTAAAATCTTCATGTGATCCTAAGATTTTACAATCTATAGGCAATGAATTATTTAATCAAGATATCGTCGTTATTGTATGATATGCTGTGGTACCATATACATTTCATGGGTTTAACTCCGATACTATTGACCCCGCATGCTATTCAGGCAAATACTCAAATACTCAAATTAAAATTTTTACGTATATTATTGTGTCCATTGCTAAAATAACACTTTTTAGTGCACCCTATCCGTTATGACTTATGGAGTCGAAATGTGCACATAGTGAGACCAGTTCACAAGTTTCTCTAAAGGGACGACCTTCATCGTTTAAGTCACCTTAAGTACACAAACCTTAAAATACAAATTTTTGACGAGCAAATTTGTCGGCGATCCAGCCGGTTGGAGCTTTTGCTCCGCTTTTGTTAGTTCACGAATATCTCTTAATAAATTCATGACTATCACTCTTTTAGAGAGCCATTTTTTTTAATTCAAACTCGTCGCTTTCGTCGTTCTTCATTGGATTTATAATCATTGGTTCGGGTTCATAAAAATACAGAGTGTCGACGTCGTGACGACTTTCGATGACATCGTGACGCATGAGTTGAAGCTGGTGATGTTTGGATGTGTTTCGCACGAATAGAATCCGCGATTTTGTAACTTGTGCGTCTATCACCCTTTGAGGGGCGTGATCCGGATCGAAATTATAAAAAGAGTACGAAAGTGACTGCATAGCTCAAAGAATTGTAAACTGATGTGGTAGTAGCCCGGTCACCACTACCATAGAACCGGTAACCGATGGGGTGCCATGTTCTTGAGTGGACACCACGATAGGGCAAACGTTTAGAGGAAGTCGTAAGATAGTTGGAATTATTTAAAAAGTGAGAACCGAGAACCGGGTGGAATGATACTACTAAATACTATAGTGATACACATTGTCGTTGCGCCGTTGTAGTCTATATATATATATATATATATATATATATATATATATATATATATATATCTATACGTTGAAGATATTTCATAAAAAATAGTCGGGATAGGATTTTGGGATGTAACTAAGTCTAAACCTTTTTTTGGAATTTTTGTCTGCCTGTCTGTTTGTCTAAACCGAGCATATTTTAATTCGGTTTTGAAAGTTTGGTAGCTTGAAGTCCAGGGTACAATCTAAGCTATGTTTCATCTAATTCGGATAGGTAGAACCAGAGATACAGCTTGGCCTCCCCGTAGTACTAGCATTCATACAATACGGAGGTGATTTAAAATGGTAACTCGGGCAAAAGCTTATATTCCGTCCCTCCCCCTGCTGCTTCTGTAAAAGACTGTTTCATTCATATCTATATAAATAAGGAGGAAATAGATTCGTGTCGAACAATGATAATTTAGATTAAGCTACACTTAGCAATTATGTTTAGAAGGATCGTTAACATATAAATTATATGTAAATTATATAATTATATATTTTTTATAAAAGGTTAAGAATACTTAGTTTTGTTACGAAGACACGTATTGCCCACCTCGTAATGACTGATCGTTACGAAAATATGAAGTTAATAGACGACATGTGGAAAGATTGTAATGTTACATTGCGCTGTGTGAATTTGAGCAAAACTTATTTATTTAATTTAGTTTAAACTCGTTTAGTATCAATATTAAAGAAAACTGTATATTCACATTTTGCGAAAGAGATAGGTTGATAGTATCCGACCTAGCGGAGAGAAGGTTAAAAAAATAGGGGTTTGGTACCGTAATAATTCCGGTGGCAATTATTTTTTTAGTTTTGTGGTTTGTGTGAAATGTTCTATACAATCGTTTGGCAAAGAGAATGAACAAATTTTTGCCTTTATTACAGCTTTTATTTAGTTTCATATGTCCGCGTGTCTGCTCGTAATAAAATATTGCAAATTAAATTTGACCCAATTCCCGGTTTACGATTAAGCTAAAACTTAGCACACTCATGTAAGTACGCTGACAATGCAATGTTAAGATACCATCGAACTGATCTAATGATGAAGACGGAATATGGCCATAGGAATTCCTAAACTACGGATGGTATACCTGTTAAATTTGGGCTCGTTTGATTAGTTTTGACAAATACTCTGACAGATCATACATACCGCGCAATAAAAGCTTGCTATGAAAAAGCATTTTTCATTTGAACAAAGATATGACAACAATAAACGTGAGCAAAAGTCGGAGGCGGCTCTGCTATTCAACCCTAAGTAAATAAAATAAAAAAGCTAATAAAATACCCGCAAACGGAAACTAAAACTTACATACAACATTTAAAAAACATGATGTTATGTATTGATTATTATGTATGCGGTAGAAACGGCAGCTAAATAATTATATAAAGTTTTTAACAATGGTGGTCATTGGTCAAGGGTGGGACTCTGAAGGTGGGTGCGCGGTGATTATGCTAATCCCAAGGGTCGAAGGTCGCTGCGCAGGCGCCTCAAGCCGTAGCATGCGCTTTAAAATAATGTAGAAATCAATGGCACTGTTCGTTTTAACTGTTTAATTGTCGAAATATATTTCTAGTAATCTATGTTTTAGCGGGACAACTATTAATAATCCATGAGCGGGGTAGATAACACCCGATATGTATGATATTATACAAAAAGGATAGAGTGACTCGTTCCCATTTGCCCCGCTTGTTTTTAGCATAAATATAGGATACAGTCGGTACATATCGGTAGCAACAGAGAAAACAACACCTCCAGAAGTGTGGCATCGAGCGGATTAGTCCGTCCGAATTGAAGACGCCCGAGTGAAGAATATCCACCATCAGAAAACCAGAGCCAAACAATACTATTCTAAATATTATTTTAATCCTGTCGGTGAGTAATGTCTCCAGTGCTCCTTGAGGTGCCGTGGCGTGGAGTCCGAGTCCATAAGTCTTAGGTAACGTATTGGTGATATAGGTCTGGTGGTGCTATAACCATTCTTCATCAGCTGGTCCGCTTGCATGTTTATCTACCAATGCTACTAAATTACTTTTAGACGTATTTATGTATTTACTCCTACATCTGCACTTCCTGACCAGGTAAAATAAGACCATAGTGGCAGTGGGCATACCTACCATTTGAAGCACCATGTCGCTCTAGTTCCAATTTTATGACTAATAAATAAATCGGGAAAGGCTAACCGCAATATTATCTCTTAACTCATGATTGTTAAGGAATTCATGACATGACTCACTAAAGCAAACACCGTTACATTATCGTCACAAACACTATCATCATCATCTTTGCGTTAAAGTTCCGGTTGTGCTCTCGCTTACATGAAGAACAAAATAAGATTGGTTATACATCCAGTCGCCTGAATACAGGTTTCGTTAGTGTTCAGCTAATGTACATAACTCAGAAAAGAGTAATTGGTACATGGCGGCACTGGGGTTCGAACCCGGTACCTCTCGCTTGCGAGTTGGACCTTTAAGCCAACAACGTTCTCAACATAACAATCACTATACGTGCCTATAATTTTTCAGTATTTTCCTCGATTTTCCTATGATTTCATTAGATCCTACCCCCTGATCAAAGTGAAACCACTTCAGGGCACGTCAGCCTAAGATCCCACTGAGTTAGTTGCTGACGACAAATTGCAGTACTATTACCCTAACTCCTAATCGCTAAGGAGTTTTGTAGCTTCATTTCAGCTCAGCAGTATGAGATGATGACTCCCAAAATACTACAAGTGTCAATAATTTTCGAAAGTTGCTGGCGATTTCACCGCATTTCCATCATCATCATCAGATCCCGGCCTTATGCACATGGGACCACCTAAGGATATCTTTTCAAACAAAAGAAATTAAAAAATCGGGCCTCGGTTGACGAAAATATCGAAGAACGCACATACAAAATATGGAAAACAAACATACGAATCGTTGACCTCCTCCTTTTTTTAAGTGGGTTAAAAACTGCACTTACACACAAGCCAAACCTCCACTTGAAGGCTTTTGTTTCAATCAAAGGTAACTAAATGCCGATACAATCACGGATCGTTAACTGGAAGTCATAGGCCAAATAGTTTATTCTTACATAATAACACCCAAGTAAAATACAAAGATAGTTGCTGTTCGCCTGATCAATCGTTTCTACACACTTTACGTTTTATGACTTATTTGTCATACTGATAACTCTATTCAATACCATTGATATGGCGTCAAAAATATTACCTCAACGGCGTACTGAGTAGGTCAGTGTTTAGGTCAAACTAATACATCGACACAATTGGTCGCAAATGATCATCCGCGGGATCCCGTGCCGGACACGTCTACAATTCTACATAATAATATCGCGCTGTGTCGCTTGCGTAATTAGGATCTACCTAATAGGTCTAATAGTTGCGAAATACTTTCGAAATGGTGGTTCGGCTCACGTGGCCGCGAGGGTTTCTTTTGCTCGTTTTATCGGCGATATAACATCTGAGCTGGAGATATTCCATTACACACCTCAACCGGCGCACCCGCGCACGCCGGCCTATCAAATATGGCAGACACGCCGTTATGCAATTAGAAAACCACAAAACAAGGGCCACCTCTTGTAATGTAACGTTGCGACAGTTCAAAGATTGTAGAATTTATTAAGAAAGTGAATAATTAGCTCTATTTTTTATACACGTTACATTCTAGTGAGCGCGGTGACGAGATATCAGCCGTTCTACGGCATGCCAGGCGGCCGTCGTGGCCGGTGGGTGTCACTGACCGGTGCGGTCGCAAAGATGCTGCAGCTACTGACAATAGGAACGCGTGCAAAATAGTAACAAATTACGCATGCACTGTGGATTAATGTTACGAAATCAAATGCAGATGAATCGCGCGGATACAGCCCCCAAAAAAGGTGGTAACGGTCACCCGAAAATCTGACAAGTGGCGTATACCGCACCATGAGTACCTCCGAAAACAACAAAACTATATTTACTATATACTATACAATTCTGTCTTTGTATGTATATATAGTGCTAAAATAGTGTGAGTCGTGCGCACCATGGCAGAATTCTACATTTATGTAACTTAACGACCCGGCCCGGCTACAAAACTTCATAAGATTACTCGCTGGGTTAATCTGTAGAGCGGCTGACAAATTCATTCATATTGGTCCAGCCGCTTCCGAATCCAAAGGGAGCATACACACATACACATATCTATTTTTATGGAGCACCTCAATTAGCAATGTGGCATTATCTTCTCCGAAAGATAGATCTCGTATGAACATTCGTCGTTATATAAACGGGATACTCTCTGGCGTCTTTCCGTTCGTAATATATGCAATTCAAACAAGATTTTATATTAGCTGCTGAAGGTTTTTATCGCTTTTTAAAGTAAAAAATGGAAATATATCCAAATTGCCTAATCATTTAGATGGACATTAATAGGCTCTGTTACGAAATCATATTTTGTGCCGTTGCAGGGTGCATTGCGAGATGGATGACCCTACCATTTGGCAACGTAGCACGTTATGGCCATTAACTAAACCCAGATTCGATATAAATGTTAATTATCTACCATAGTACCTAATACTTTATTCAAGCGAATTAAGACACGAGTTCAGAATCTAGTTACTGAAAAATATACACTATTGCGAAATAATAGCGACCACGAAATAGTAGAAGACAATGTCACTCACGTAGTTAACAAATTTGGCGATTGTTATTTAAACAATTAGCAGTTTACGCTTTTTTTACCTGTTCGTTGCACGGGCGTTTGTACATAACTGATGCAAGGTATAAGCCTAATGAACATTTGACAGTGCTTGTGAGCCGTAAAAGCTGGCTAAACAATAAAATGTGAATGTTTCAGTTACCCCGTTTCTCAGTGGCCGCTTCTTTATCTTGCCGTTAGCATCTTTAATCTCATTCTGTTGTGCAATAGTATTATGCACGACATACGGCGATGTTAAAATGTAACTGTTCATTTTTAATTCTTCTAATCGCTGTGAAGGATGCTGGGAGCTGTAACCGGCGGGTCTTTCGCATTTTTGACGACCTGAGTCGGCATGTGGCACTGAACCACTGAGGTCCTGGGTTCGATACCTGGCTGAGCAGAAATTGAAATTATTAACTTAGCTTCCGAGGCTATGCTTGCACCCATAACACATGCTTTGCTTAATTTGGGGCTAAAGGGCGCTGTTTGTATTGTCACACAGCGTTACTGTCGAAACATATTTATTATATTTAATATTTTTTGTTATTTTTATATTATGTAGGGAGTCGGTGCTTGCTAATGGTATTCATATAGTTTGCATCGTCTGTGAATAACCCCAAAACCATCTTGAAAATCGTGAGATGTTTGAAATATTTTTACCGCTTTGCCAATATTTTATGCAAATCATTACTTTTACCATATTGCAACTATTACGTACGCCGATTTAGATTTGTTATCCATGACATAATTTCACAAAAATTGTGATTCAATGAAGCTTTCGAATTCTCTATTTGAAATCATCCCACACAAAGCGTTTCAGAGGTTGCGCAACGGTCGTAAATAAGCAATATGGGCTAAGTGATATATAACTTTAACTCCTAAACGTGGAATTGGAAACAGTTAATCAATTCGAAGGTTGTCAACTTGGCAACGGCGATTTGATACGCCTATTATCAAAATGTCAGCCTTACTATTAAGACAGTATCACATATTTATCTGTTCAGACCGACCGAGACATACTTCGTAATATTTAATGGTGAATTTCTGTTATTGATAAAAAAAGTGGATTCGGTTAATCGTCGAGCGGTTTTATTAAATTCGGTTAGTAAGAACAATGCATAGAACCAGGTTTTCGGGTGAAGGCCCGAGAGAGTTGCGACAGGGCCCAATATCAAAAAGCTATTTTATAATCCAGTGGATTTAGCTCTAAATTTTAATCGTGCGCTAAGCTAGGTCATATTCACACTTTATTAAAAAAAAGTAGGTATTTGGTGAAAGATAACTTGTTGAATTTGATCGATTGTATCGATGTAAAACATCGGCTCAACGGGTGTTCACGAACGGAAGCACCGATTACGACGCGGTTTTTATGTATTCAAAAGCGTATCTAATCGGGGAGGCTCGAGAATGTTCTTCAGATGCTGCAAGCTAAATAGTTCCACCGCTATTAGGACTCTCAAACTTGAGGAGTATTGTCTGGATGGTACCATCGCCACTATCTATTACTACCGTTGTAATTATAAGAAGCCATTGTCATTGCAGGTGGGCAAGTTAGGCTATGTTTCTTTATGAGCGACCACATCCAAGTTTATGGGGTAGATGGGTAAAATAGTTTTAACAAAGTAGGAAAATCCCCCGTGGTAAGTTTTCTCGTTCTGTGGTTTTAGTAAGATGATGTTAAAGAAATTGTACGATTTAACGAAAGGGTGGGGTGGGGTAAAGGTAGGTAGAATGACTAAATTGTTTACTCTTGAAACAGTAGGTTATTTTCTAGAAATGATGCGTTAAAACCTAAGAGGTATCTATATCTGGACATAATATAAATTAAAGTCGCTCTCCCCGTCTGTCTCTGTGTACTAAACCACGGTTTTCACCATCAGTTACAGAATTATTTTGTAAAGGTTAAAGAGTGAATTACATGCGAGAAAACCCGGGAAGCCGCAGCTGGTTGCTAAACATATAATTTTTAGATAATGACGGTTGGTAATTTTTAGAAATACCGCATCTTTTCTCTAGTTTTTACTCGACTGCGTCAGAAGGCGGATGACCAAGTATCCGAGCCAAAGTGTTTCCTTTGGACTATGACATGGGATTGTTCAAGAGGTATATTAGAGGTCTCTTCAGAGGCGGGCAACGCATTGGTGATTCCCCTGATGTTGCTGGTGTCTATAGGCGGCGGTGACCACTTTCCATCAGGTGGCCCGCTTGCCTGTTTGTCTGCCGTATAACATAAAATAATAAATAAAGTATGTAAGTATGTATATTTCTTTGACACGTATGATTCAAACTTTACCACGTTTACTTTTTTTTTATGTAGGTACACATTGACTGGTCTAATAGTCCTGAATAAATGAATACGTCTTTCCATCTTTTCGAATAAACGTGCATATTTATTTATAAAATTCGGGAGCCTTTTGAACCCCAGCGGAAAACAGAATGGTGTTATAAATTCATTGACGCGTGTATCTGTATATGAGAAGCGATGGATTGACATCGATCGAACGAACGCGACAAACACTGATTGATCGAACGCGACAACCACCAGCTTTCGACGCGAGGATGCCCAAGACCGGGTGAAGTTGAAAAGAAAGAGTAGTAAAACGGAACCTGGCAGAAGCCGGGATTGACCTCTCGGATAATGATGAACTCAGAAAAGAGATATTAGATCTCATCTATCTAAAATGAGACCAAGTTTTGGCCACCATTTAATTCCAACTGTATCTCAAGTGTATCACAAAAAATCGAATACTCTTCGATCACGTCAATCGAGCTTACTATATTCGATCCGCTTTTTCTTATTTTATATGAACACTTGAACAAGCGCCTCTGGCGAAAAGTATTTGAAGCAATATTTTAGTATTGTTAATAAGTTTCAAACGTACCGACTGAGTTTGCTCTCACTTGAAGTCAAGTTTTACAAGTGTAACTGACAAATGTCACAGATAAAATAGTTTTACAACCAAAACGCGTACTTAAAGTAACTCACTTGATGTTTGGCCAGTGAAATTCTGCGTTAAACGCGAATAATTGTTTGTTCTAATTAATTTAATAGCAAAATTAGCAAATACTCTAATAATATTTTTTTTTATTGTAAGCACAAATAAATAAAATGAACCTGTTTTGACAATGCCGAAGGTAATAAAACTGTTTGATGAGGCCATATAAATAATACGAACTCTTTGGTTGGAACTATTTTCGTCATCGTTAAAACGAGCTTTCCCGCCAGGATTTTTGGTTGTCTTCTTTACACTTGTGAAATAAAATGAAATATAACTTATTAATTGCTTTAAATGTTTACACATATAAATTAAGAAGCTTCATCAAACCGGGAGTAAGCATAATCGAAATAAGCGTTTTGATTAAGTCGTATTATTTTTACTATACTTTCGACCAAGTGAGCGTACGCAAAAATCAGTTATACGTCATGTTGGCAGTTACACTCCCATGCAGAAATTTCTCGAAAGTATATTTTGTTTCTGTCACTTTCCGCTAGAGGCGCTGTTCAAATTTTCATACAAAATTGAAAGTTAACGCAAGCGCGTTGGTTACGTTTATTATTAATGAACACTTACAATCAGGGTACCGGTCATGTACCAATGACTGTTTTCTGCACATTTGTTGAATACTAATCGATGCTCGTACGGTGAGGGAAAACATCGTGATGAAACCTGCACTTTCAGGCGCCTGGATGTGTTACCATGATCCAATCTGGTCAGGCTCCCCTGGTAGCAAGGTCATGGAGGTCAGATGGCAGTCGCTTCACTGTAATTACCTGACCTACCAAATCCTGGATCATGATCAAGGCGGGCCCCGGGCCCTCGTACGCGAGAGCACAACCGGGACATTAACGCCAAGATGATGCTGATGATGACTTACAATCAGGGTACTGAATTATATATACAAAAAAAAAACTCTTTATTTGTACACTATATCTACCCAAACAATAAAAATGTGGCCAATACTTGGTCTAATTTTAGATCTAAGTTCTTTAAGAGGTATATTTAACAGGAACCTGGGCCGTATATTACTCAGGTGTTTTAATAAGATATTATTAATGTAATAGTTTGCCTTTCAACAGAGGTCTCCTATATAACTTTTTCTTTCTTCTATGGCTATCAGTTTTCGGTGGACAGATTTTCTTTAATCCAAGAGGAAACAGGCAGGGAATAAGTGAGAATATTCAAATTACTGAGAAGACTGGTGTGTTTAGGACTGTATATTAATTCTTTATTGTACACAATTCTTTTATAGGTACAGCTTAAATATCGTTAACATAGTTCAGAGATCTCTTCCAGCCAACCTGAGAGGTTTGTCAGCATTAACACGGGTAGGTGCTTGAGTTTGTACCTATTTCAAAATAGTACAGAGGAGTTGAAAATCTAAGCCTAAATACAAAAAAAAAATACATAGATATCTAAATACATATACTAAGTACATACATAATATACATACAATTATATTACAAAAGTTTAGATAAGTAGTAATCCTTTGCAGGTAGGTAAAGCCAGCTGCAGAGTGAAAGGACGGACCTATCTCTAATAGATGCTATTCTAGTCAATAAGGTTTCTATTAATTTATAATAAGAGTAACTAAATAAGTGCTTATTTACCTATGTAACCTTGGCTTTCCATAGTCTCAAAAAAGTGTGAAAAGTGGAGTACCCACCAACTCTATGATGAAGTCTGGACGGCTTGAAGCTCTGTTAGTCAAGAAGTCAGGGCGCACCTTAGAGTTCTTCGTTACGCTTTTAATATGCCGCCTTTGCCGTAAAACACTGCTTTATTCCCGGAGTCCATTAAATTATTCTATCATTTGGTAGTTCCAAAGATTACCCCTTTCAAAGTTACGTATAGGTTGTACCCAAGATTTTAATGTATAATTTCAAATTTTATTTGTTGGAGTTTGTTGTACGTAGTATTATTTTCTCTGTAGTAACCTTGTAAATTAAAAAAACACATTAATATGAGGTCGTTTTGTCGGTGCTTGCTATAATTTATTAATCCATGTTTTTGTGAAATAGATGGAATGGACGCGGAAGGTCGCTCATTTGGTTTTTACATATTTTATAAAATGCGCCCAATTTTGAATATTCATAATTAACAAATTAGGGTAATTACAGGCATGAGGCGTTTCATCTTAGTCCTCACAGTGACAACGCACCTGCGGTTCAGCATTTTTGTTGCCTGCAAGCTAAATGTATGATTATTGCCACAGTTACCACTCTCCATCAGGTGGGCTGTCTGGTTGTTTGTGTAACAAGCAAGAGTAGCATAAAACAAAAACAGGGCTCTTAGGCTAACAATTAGGTCTCTGTTATCATTTTAGTAGGATCCTGTTATTTTTATAGAGCGTTTATTTTATAACACCCAATGAAATTTTAAGAATGGAGTTTTCTATTAGCAAGAGAATTTTCCAGTAGATTCGGAGATTGAGTATGCCCCAACGTACCTATGACCTAAGTAGTACATGCATTTGATTCTTTTACTACTCATTAGTATTAACCTGAATTTTGGAACAGTTCTTTCAAGGTCCTCGTCCAGCTCTAGATTACGCGAGATAGATTGATTTAAATCTTCAAAGAAAAATTAGATTCTTTTTCTTGAGTTATTTATGTAGTGTGAAGTACCAAATTAATCATGCACGTTCTAATAACAGCGAACTATTATGAATTTCGCGATCGCACCACACTAAATTAATATCTAGCTATTTCCCTCCATGATTATTCTTTTCATAGCAAGTGCATACTAGCGCCATCTAGGCGCCATTTTTTTAAAGTCCATAACGGTTTCTGATGGATTTGAGCCTCGTCAACATAATGTCAGTAAAGGGTTTTGGCCATTATAAGTTTGGCAGACGGATTGTAAAAGTTTAGACTCCTTCAAGGCGTTCAAATTATTATGATCAGGGAACACACACGGGGACACATTTAGTGGGAGGTCTTGGCTCGCATAAGTTATTGTTGGTTGCACTATAGGTATTTTAGACGACACTTAAGTTGATAAAATATTTTTAACAAGAAAAACTATAGCAGTAATGTTCTGTAGAACAGAGTTACCTCCAAGGTATAAGGATCCTAGAGTATATTCTGTTTTCTAGGTGTCTAAGGTAAGCTGGAAGAAGTCGGTTTAAGCGGTAAGGCTGCCGGTTGCTTTTTCTTTTTTCCTCTGATTTTATTATATTTGTGTATAAGCAATAAATAATTTTTATTATTTATTCATTCATTCATTATTGCACGAACACTAACTTCAGTGAAAATTAAACTCTAAGTCACTCTTAACTTAATGGTACCGATTTTGAGACTCCTAAATGCTTAGAAATATCTTAAGTAGGAGACCAAAAATTCGAAGGGACTGGTTCTTCTATTCTGTCGGACACCACACATCACACACGAAAAATAAATGAGTAATGAAAATTACAAGTGCCTTTCACAACTTTTGAGTAACACCAAGGTTAGGTTCGCAGAACTAGCTTACTTGTATAAAAAGACAAAATGATCTCTAATGGTATTGCTAAGTTTAAAAAAGAAGTAATTTAATGAGCTTTAACTTGCGTTACTTGCGTTTACTTGTTACTTACTTTTATTGCAGAAAGGCAGACTTCATAAACAAATATTTCCCCGTGAATTCGTTGTCATAAACTTGGATAAAAATTACTGCCGGATACGTTGGTGAAAGCATTAATTATGTATTATTTCAGAAGTGTGTTATGAAAGCTAAGCGCATTAGATAGAAGCCTTGTTAGAAAAATGACAACCGGCGTGACGTGCGATCGAACGAGTCGAACTCGCATACGAAAGGTTCCGTACATAGGTAGTTGTGATTTTCCATGTTTTTTAAGATGATGCAACGGCCTTATTTTAAAGACTGGTTCACTTTTCTCTAAAATAGTCAATTTAATACTTCTAGCGCTATTTTGGGAAAAATTTGGCCAACCATGCTTTTTTAGTAATTAATTTCGAAGTAGGAACTCTCGATTTCAGACCTATCATGTGGGGTATCAAATGAAAGGGCTATCTAGGACGAAACCAAAAATATGCCACTTTACTAAATCAGCCATTTGTTTTAAATAAAATGAAGATCATCAGAAAAGGTCGAGGCAAGGAGCGTGTTCTTAATTTTCTGACATTTCTTATTTTAAGACTGTTATACTCAAGTTATAAGTATGTGACGATCTATTATAAGTATTTGTTTTGTGTATGAAGTTTTAGTAAATAAATAAATGGTTACAGTGAGTTTAAGCAATTAATATAAAAAAATACAGGTTTTTAAAACCATCTGAGATAGCCCTTTCATTTGATATGCCACACGTATGGTTTCAGTAAAACCTTATTATATAAACAAAACTATTATTCCTACAAACGTACGTCATCTTGAATCTGAGTTTCCGGTCCAAAAATCAGGAATGCCAACCTCGAACTCAATTGATTTCAAGCGTGGAGTTATGGCAAAACCCTTCATAGAGTAGTGTATTGTCTCAGCATGCAAGCCCACAACTCTGTTATGGGCTGTTTATGATGATGAACGTGTAACTCAGTATGGTCATGGTCGAAGGATTTAATGAGCAACATAACTTTTGTGTACAGCTCTATTACTGTACACAAGTTTTGAAACTGCATTGTAGAATACATCTCGAGGGAAAACAATGACGCCTAAGTAGAGCATATTCTCATGCAGAGTAGAGCAGGCTCAAAAATCATGGTATTACTGATTTTGACACTAGAGTTAAGAATTTTGGTTTTATTTATACTTTAGAAATCACACCGTTCCACTTGTTAACGGTTCTGATAAATCTCTCTCGCTTCTTCTACATTGATCAACCTTTTCATTTCATACATGCTCGTAGGCTTATGCTACTCGCGACCTGACCTTTATTTAAAATATCTTGGATATGGTCGTGATTATGTACGTTTCGATCTTAATTTAAATATGTACTTAATAATTAGATTTTTGTGATTTGGGGTATGCCGCTTTTAGCACCTAGGATTATTTTTTTAATAAACATCTTCTGTCTGATTTGTCGCTGAATCATCTATAGCGGTTTTTGGATGTCCACCAGCATAATGATGACACCACCCTGGCGGCTAATCCCGTCTTGTGCCAGAGTCCGCTTTTTGAGGTTCATTATCATTACTTTTCTTTCTGCACAATTTGTCTGCGGTCGGTGCTTAATGTCCATTTATGTATCTGCTCAGATAAAACGAGATATCTCAATATTTTGCAATCATCGTCATTTTGTATTTCATTACCAGTTGAGCGCGTAATTACACTTTAGAACTGGACTTTAAACAACTGTTGTACAATAATTGATGTATAAAACTTTTCATAGATTGTATGTAATTATTTAAAACTAGTTGTAGATTACATTATTGTCGGTTGTTTATAAATTATTTCTACCGGACTTCGTCAGAAGTACCTATTTATCTATTTCATCCTACAAGGGTTTTTTTTCGTTTTTGGGAACCCTAAATATAATACGCAATTGACCCTGCTTGGGTGTTGGTATAAAGAGTTTTTTACAATCCTAACATTAGGTACACAATTATTGGTAACTACTAGACCCGGCGCGACTTCGTCCGCATACACCTACTTTACCGCAGGAAACCGGCTGTATGTTTCTCCAAGCACTTATAAGAAAAAAAAGGTTAGTCAATCAGGCAAAACATTTGTAACAACCATAGGAAGTTGCGCCGGAAACGTTTCAGCGCAATATCTCAAACATTTATAACAAACGAAGTGCTTGCTTGTTTGTTTCTGACTCTGTTGCAACAAACATGGCAGGACATCGACGCCTGGATTCGGTACTAAAATTCCAGCGACATATGGCTAAAAGCGACCAGCCAAACAGCGGCACGCTCAGTTGTCACAGCGATTGTTTCTACGGTAACAGTTGGATATTTGTCTAATTGCGTACATTTCCTAGCGCACGCGCGCCGGCATAGTTATCTCGCGTAAATATCGGTCGTGGTCCTTCCGCCCGTGACTTGCGCAATGTTCGCCTGAAGATCATAAGAATAAGATTCGAGACACTAGCGCAGATATTAGGTATACTTTCAGTGCCTTTATCATATAGGCAATCTCGTATTTTTTATCTTTTATAGTTCGCTGATATCATTGGATATCTCATATTGAATTATGTCATAACGAAATATTCAGACGCCGTGTTCCAATGACTCTCTTTTTAGTTATGTACATTAATTAATTACTAACCAATGCTCTTTCGTTGAGGGAAAACATCACGATGAAAACTGCACATTCAGGCGAACGTGTATTCATGATCCAATCTGATCAGGATCCCCTGGTAGCTGGGTCACGGAGGTCAGATGGCAGTCATTCCACTATTATTACCTGATCTACCAAACCCTGAAACATGGAAATTCCTCGGACGTTCCTGCTAGAACGCAAACTAATACTAGAGTATTGGTGTATTGTACTAGTCCCGACATGTAGTCCCAAGCCATGGGAACCGTGCTGATTGCTGCGTGGCCGGGCCGGATTAGGGCCGTTAACAGTGCATCTCAGATACCTGGACTCCTTGTAGAAAATTTTTCCCTTACTCCGGCAAGTGGGGCTCTGCCGGAGGTGACCTATAGTTCCCTAGCTTATCGTGGGACTTGCATGAGTACTGAAAATAATGAAAACATAAAAAGTCCGGAACTCTGCCATGGAAGTGGTGGTTGATTCTGGTGCTGAAGGAAAACTTTTGGCCTCCTCAACTGTGACTGAGATTACAGATACAGCAGGAACGTCGACCTCCTACAGCATCATACCAGGTAGCCCGCACAGGCTCTCTGGTGTAGCGCAAAAGTATTTCCGAACGCTGAGGAAGATGGACGTAAGTCTCAAATAGGTTCTTGTTCTATGCCGACAGTCTTGGAAAGAGATTCCTCGGACACTCCCTGATGAGAAATCCCCAAGAAAACGACAAAAGAAAAACCATCTGGGTAAACACCAACTACTACCCGATGAGGTGTAAGATATCAGCGCTAAGAACCTATTACAGTTTATGGAAGCTAGGACTAGTAATAATACTAGGACTGAACAAGCCTTGGAAAGCCCACTTTAAAAAACCTGAATCATGGTGAAGGCCCTCGTGCGTGATAGTAAGATCTAGTAACATTAAACGTCGCACTTTGTAATTAGCTAGCCCTACTGCCATACCTTTATAGGTAGATATACCGTTAATATTACATATAATACATGGAGACGTGTAATAATGGTATGTAAGTGGAAACCACTATTGACACGTTAAATATCCATTCACTGCGTGTTGAAAGAAATATACAATTTATATGGTTTTATTACGATTGCAACACAACCATTGCTTAGTGCTTATTCATAAGGTAAAAGGCAAGGCAGGAGGAAAATTTATATTATATTAACCTGAAACCTAAATTAATTAAATTAAGTTAGCAAACTCTAGGATCTAGATTTATACTATTGACTACGATTTGCAAGCCTCACGGGTTCTACACGTGTTCTGCGCATTTATACAAAGTGATCAATTGTTATCAGGTGTTATTAAAGCTATTAAAGGATTATCTAGCAGTTAAGCGTTAATTGAAGAAATGTGCGAATTAGCTTATTCAATCACGTTGCGCTGCCTGTGGAGCTTTCCGATCGTAGGACCACCAGGGGGAGAGGGGGGGGGGCCTACTGCGGCCAAGCCTGCCTGGGCCCCGCGTCCGCTAATTAACTTAGCTCGATTGAATTGTAATTAGATCGTAATAACAGCTCAACGGCAGTTTGAACTGTAGCGGAATACCAAAACTTGAGAGACTTGACTTATATGTAGAGATTGGCGACGCATTCGGCTTACCCCTGGTGTTGCTAATGTCTAAAGGCAGAGGTGACCACTTTCCATCAGGTGATCCGCTAGCCTGTTTGCCTACCTAAATAACAAGCTTAGGCTCTACACAATATATTAGAAAGAGGAATGTCCCCGTAGTCCCCGTTTTTTAAAATGAGGGGACAATCGAGCCCAGTCGCCTTTCAAACTTGCTTTGCCCAGTTTTATACATTTACCAATGATTCATTCTCGAATGATTACGTGAAATGGATTTACGGGCTCAAACAATTGCACTTTAATCGTTTTTATGGACGTATAACATATAATTGTGGTAGATAATCAATTAGACCGAAGTACACGTGAATCAAACATAATCGTTCCAGATCTTAGAAGTGTGTAACTGGGTAATCTGATAACCGCGGCAAAACAACAGTTAAGAAATAAAGTTATCTAATAGACGCTCTCTGTTATGCATAATTTATACAAAACATGACTCCGGGCGATGTGCTCACAATGTGAGTAAAATAAAGCTTATGATCTTTTATTTTGTATTTATTCTGTGGTCATGTAATCTTGTGTTTTGTAAGGCTTTATTAATAGATTTCAACAGCGAAGATTTCGTTTGTTAGAATTTCGTTTTCGTTTGTGATATTATTTATTACACATTGTACAAGTTTGGACTGTAATAGGTGCAATAAAATAAAACAGAGACGCTCTAAGTCGAAATGGTTTTAATTTACTTTAATCAGATCATCGTTCCTCCGGAGGGAAATGATATATTGACATCTAACGACCGTTCTGATAATTTCGCGATGATGAAATTGATTGATAGTGGATCATAATTGTAACTTAAAGTGCTTACTATTGTAATTTAAAGTACTTAGGTTTAAGCACTTTGGAGCTTTAGGAATCAGGTTAAGGTAACTACGGATACTCTGTGGTTTTTATTGCTCCTGTTATAGACTACTACACCTTGTATATGTAATCACTTTCCACAGAAAAAGACAGAAATCTAAATAAATTTACTTAAATTAATACTATTTTTTTTTTCTATTTGTGTACCATTTCTAATTAGTTTTAAGTGTATATAACAACAGTGTGTATAAATAACACAAAAAAATTAAAATCTATTAGGTTAGCAACACCACTTTACATACTAATTTTTCTTTACATTTCTGTTGATAATATTTAACATTGTCGTGCTCTACTTTAGTCTTTTTCGGTTGAAAGGTACTTTAGACTTACATACGCATTTAACACGCGTTAAAATACTTAACTTTAGATATAGAAAAATAATTTTGTAACTTTTGAAGGAGAGTAAGTAAAATATACTTTCACATAACAATAATTAAGTGCGATAGTATCTACAATCTGTCCAGACTGACTTGTTTTTATTTGGTTATGGAAATTATGTATTTAAATGAATAATTCGCAGTAGTATTCGTTGAAATTTACATTCTATATGTTTCTTGTGTAATACATAGCGTACGTAGCGGGATTGACAAGGCAAGTCGTGATTGTGGATATTGTTTGTTCACCAAATAAGACAAGTCAGTCAGGACAGATCATACGGCTTACGACGTGAGGATGCTGAAGATCAGGCGAATTGGAGGAAAAAAGTAGGAAAGCGGACATAAACTGCTCGCTGGAAATGATGATGTTGATGATTATTGCGGACCTGACACTATCAGCAATAATGACTAGTTACGGTCATTCCACTTTTGTACTCTTAGTAGGTTTAACGTAGTATCTGGTCAGTCTATGTTTATCAGCTTATTGCCGTTCACAGTTGAACGTACCTCCCTCATAGAGCGCCATTCTTCACGGTCCTGGGCGATCCACATACATGCTTACCATTAGGCAGGCCATAAGCTTGTTTGAAACCTTGGTGGAATGAAAAAAAAAAAAAACACTGCCTGCCACATTTTTAAGGTCATCGATCCATCGTGCCCCAGGGCATCCTCTACGCCTTCCAAACCGCGGTCACCACTCCAACACGAGTCCGTTCCATCGACCATCGGTTCGTTTGGAGACATAGCCGACCCACTTCCGCCTATGAATGTATATATGTGTATAACGATTCTTTGTTTATGTGAAACCATTTCAGCCAGTACACGAGCCTTGGAGCTTTTAGTCAAGGCATAAAAATGTGTCTTACATTAAGGATTAATGGTACACTCGAATAATTGCCAAGCTTTCAGCTGGAAATCCATAAAGTTTACCCAATAACCTTACTTCTAATGCTTCATAAATTACACATCTTACGACGTTGGGCAATCAAGTTATTACTTTGAAATTGGCTGCTTAAGTAAATTGATTTTGGTGTTTAAGAATTTAATGCATCTACTTATGGTGTAGCAATGTGATTTTTACTTGGATTGGCTACGTGATTTAAGTAGTATGCAGTTTTTGGTAATGTACGTTGTTGGAGGACTTCGAGTGATGGCCGAAGAGCTAATGTTTATTAAATTAGATTTTCAGATATCCCTCCATTCTCCACTCCACTGCGGATTTTTTCTTTTTTTGCTTCGATAATTCATACAGCGCCATCTAGCCCCAAAGTAAACAAAGCTTATGTTATGGGTGTTAGATAACTGATGAACTACGCATATAGTTTTCTTTTTAAAAATACATACGTATTATACATATATACTGTACCAAGACCCGTGACAGAAATTAAAAATCATCATTTCAAATTCTGTTCGGCCGGGAAGCGAACCTGGGACCTATGCGTGGTGACCGGCATATTAACCAACTGGAAACGCTCAGGTAATCATTGTGTTTCAATACATTCTTTTTTATGTTTCAACTTTCATTTCATCACCTACTGACTCATGTTTGTGTAAACGGATAGACCCATATTACACACCTCTATAATGGATGCTGCGGGGAACCTGACCAGATTGGATCAAGGTTACACATTCAGTCGCCTGAATGTGCATGTTTCATCACGATGTTTTCCGTCACCGTAAGAGCATCGATTAGTATTCAACTAATGTACATAACTCAGTAAAGAGTCATTAAATCAATGACTGAATAAAATACCAATAACACGTGTTTAAACAATCTACGCCCGATTAAAAATGTGTCGTTATATTTTCCTTGTGTGTGACAAAGACAATCTCTAAATTATCATATTTCCGATTATTGAGGCGCTCACATCGGCGCGCGCCTCTTTCTTTCACCGTACTGTGTACAGCATTTTCACACTTGATTACTACATAATTGAGTTGCTTTTCAAAAACACCTTTTACCGTCGGAGCGATTGTCTTAATTATATGTTTGAAACATATGAAAATATTGGCCGCGATCGAGAGCGACTGGCGCCCGGACTATGTTGTAACGGAACGTGTCCTGTCTTACGGCATGATGCAACCACACATGCTAGTTTGGTTAAGTATTTAGGGTTCCTTCGTTTTATAAAACATTAATGACTAGGGAATCGATTGTTGTTTTAAAAAAACAATTTTGACTAGGGAATACAACCCATCATCAATATTTCAATCCCGCAGGTCTGCGGGATTGTTGATTTTCTAAACAATTATTTGTTTTTCGGAAGTGGCACTGTTCTTGTGGCAGCGTGCTTGCGAGTCCGATAACCAATGTCCGGGAATTGGATGGGTGATCGTTTCGTACTTTGAGACTAGTCGAGCTTCAGCACCGCAATGAGTTAACCACTCGTAATGTGCGCCTCCTGATACCATTTACATCGAGTATCTTTGCCGTCTGCGTAATTATTCGGCGATGACGTTTCGGACCCGTTCCCTCAGGAACCACTATAAATTTCGCGATCAAATGTAGCCTTTAAGCTGTGGGCAATATTACTATCGATATTACCATCAAAATCCGTATAGTAATTTTTGGGTGTAGCAGTAATACCTAAACATCGAAATATACTTTATTACTAGCTTCCGCATTTAGCTATAGTAGGAAATGATTGAATGAGTAACCACGATCCAATCTGGTCTGGCTTCCCTGGTAGCAGAACTCTCTCTACTGTAATTACCTGATCTACCAAAACCTGGATCGTGGTCAACGTGGACCACTGGCCCTCTTGCACGAGAGCACAACCGGGTTGTTAACGCCAATATGATGATGATTGGTAGGATGTGATTGAAATAGTAGGAGATAGGAGAATTATGATTGAAATGTGTAAATATCGATTTGTAATCAAATTCAAAATTTACGGGTTTAATCCGGGTAGTGGTTAACGAGTAGTCCGACATTTGGACATTGGTTCAAACAGTACGTTAAAAATACAGTAGGTAACGCTTAGGCAAAGCAAAATTAATGTTTTCATTTAAATGTTCAGAGAGGTAATGCTGCTAGCATCTTGTGTACGCTTCCACACGGCCCAAATTTTTTACATATTTTAAGTTAGTTTATTTATTTTTCTTTTTATTGTACATATTTATTTTTATCTTAGTTGATATAATGTGTGAATAAAGTTTATATTTGTCAATATTTGTATAATTAATTAAAGTTCTCTTAAATACATCATGCCGAAATAAAAAAAAACAAAAAATTTTCGTACAAAGTCTTTCGTACAGCTCATTATTAGAGACAAAACCATGAAACATCATTAAGTAAGTTTTTAAGAGGCCCGGGACCAAGCCGAATTCAATAATTTTCTTCAAATTTCAATTTTAATTCAGTCCCGCAAATCCCGCGGATTCCGCATTTGTAATCTCGCATTACTGATCCCGCATTTGTGCGATTCGATTCCAAATGACAAATTAGTAAACATCTCGCTCGTAATATCTAATTCACACCCTTATCCTATTAACATTACAAATGTGTAAGCTTGTAAAGATGGGTGGTTGGATGTTTGTTACTCCTTCACGCAAATCTATCTAGTAACGGGATTTTGATGAAACAACAGTGTTGGTTCCAGATCATCACATAGACGGTAAGTTATTCCCCGAAATTTAACGCAGTTCCCGGAGAAAAGGCATAACCGAATTCTACGAAGACGAACGATCTGAAGCTTGTCATACATAATCAGACAAATAATCCATTCATTTTGCACATCAGCATAATGAGCATAAAACTGAATATGGATTTCCTCAAACTTGTTGTGAATTTTTTATGGCGTCTGGGCAATACGTGAATAATTCATGTTATTGAAAATATTAGGGAGCTAATAAATGGAGAGGGTAAAAGGTCGAAGAGATTGGTTTTAACGATACGGCCGCCTTTGCTCATATGTGTTCTTAACGATAGTTGTTATTTTAATATGAGAAATAAATTGTCATAATAATGTGTTATAATCACAGTCCATTATAGTCCAATTATGGTATCTTCTATGAATGGGGAGGTTATTGCCATAATCTCCATGCTTGGCAGGCTGGTTAGAAATCGCAGTATTATTTTAACAATGGAAAACACAGCTGCCCATTTCCCACTTTACGCAGACTAGATCTTTTGCCTCGAAAACATCAGTCGCCTTGTATGACACCCACGAGTGTCAGGTAAGGGGTTGGTGCTATTCTAGTCTGCCGGACACCACACGGCCAAATCTATTTTATTTATCTATTTACATCAAGTGTAACCTTTCGATAGGTAGTTGTGGCGGTAGGTCTGTTATTAGCCGACCAAAAAAAATTTAAATTATTTGTTTTGCCCATTAAAAGACTGAAAACGGCGAAATAAGTGGACAGTAGTACTACATTTTGTTATTTTAATCAATCGACGGAACCCTACTGCTTTACTCTAGATTATTTCATTTATTTTTTCTTCCGTTACGATGTAGTACGTGGCCTTCTTGTTCAGGATCTAACGCAAGGTGTTTGTGCATTTGTTAGTTCATCCGTTTATGAGGTATTCTAATGAAATGAAATGAAATTACATTGGATTACATATCAAAATCTCGGAAATATAAATAAAGAACAAGAAAAATATATGGACCTGTAATAAATTATATCCCATACAAAGTATATTCGTAAGTGTTATACTGTGTCAAATATTTGACAAGCTGGCAAGCTTTATTCTGAAATCTTGAAAAAGTTTATAGATTGACAACTTGTAATAACTTGTTTATCGAATGCCCGGTGAGGTGGGCAGAATGGGTGACGTCACCTGACGTGTCAAGCACAAAAGTGTCGTTTCTCAGTGCGCCCTCGGAGTCCGTCAAAGAGAAAAATATCGCAATTTTTCATCTGAGAGAAAAATAAATATTCGGGGAAGACCCCGCACAGCGCGGTTGGTTATTTGGGTTATTTTGATACGGACGCTGAAGAATGGGCCTCGAAATAGTTGGCTTAAAAATTAATAGACAAGCTAAACAGTTGGTGTACAATGTACATTCTTTTTTCAAAGAAAACAAGACCAGTCTTCGGCGAAATTTATACACAATGTTTTAAACAAAATTAACATACAAGCAACAGGAATCGCTTCATCTACTGTTGCTAAAAATGTGAAAGAAGAAAATATTCTGAAGCGGTAACAAAGTAGCGTGATTGTCACATCTTCAAAAAGAAAACAGTCACGAAAGAAAAAATTCGAAGTAGATAATTTTACTGAAGTAATTAGACGAATACAACTCAATTTTACACAAATTATAAGAAGGTCACAACACTAAAAACATTAAATGCTAAACAACCTTGAAATGAAAGGACTCTAAAAAGTAAAGTAAGTATTCATCAAACATACAATACAATACAAAAACTCTTTATTTGCACACTACAGGTTACACACATGGGATAAAATATATTATAGTAAGCAGTACAAATAGCGGTATTATCACTAGAGTGATCTCTTCTAAACATGTGTTGTCAAACACAATGCAAAAGTGAATCGACTATTAGTGGTAAGACTGGTAAGTAATCAATGTCTATACATGTTCTGGAGGTGGCTCGATCTGTCCTTTTTAAGGAGGTTCGTCACCCATACTAAATTTCTCTTACCACTCTTTGGGTTGTTTGAGTGTTTAGTAGTTGTATTATGGTTTATACTCTTAGTAAATGTATCAAATTAACCGCGAAATGGCTTTCTGTAGCTTAATGATATAAAATTAAACAGTTAAATCGAAAAAACCACAATTCGCCGCTAGATGGAGTTGTTTCATGATTTTTCTATTTCGTTGCTTTGGTTTATGTTATTAACATGTAGAAATGGAAGAGGTTAATTTGATACATTGAATAACGGCGAATTGCACAAACATATATTAAAACGTCAAACGCTTGCAAGAATCTACATAATATGTTACATAATTTTTTAATGAAAAACGTAGATATTACCGTAAAGGAGTTTCCTCAAGTATTTAAAAACGCAAACAATTGAAACAAAATTGTTTTATAGTACTAACCATAAGAACGAGGCATTGCACATGCTGGGCTACGTACAATGTACATTAACACGAGCGGATGCTAATCCATTACCAGCTTAGTACGTGGCGCGCGCGACGGAATACCTTAAAGAGCGGCAATGAATTACAATACGCGCGCCCCGTATAGTGTTACAAGTGTATGCTCGTTTATCCTAATTTGTACGAAATCCTACTCTATATTTAAAGTAAACAATTTTAGAGGTTCATTAAACTTCTACTAATTATATTACAACCCATTTATTATCAATTTAAAATCAATTAAGTTTTCTACACAAGAACGACAAGCGCAGAATACACTCATGACCGCAGAATGTAACCTTTAGTCCTTGCACAATTTGGTAGGTACATAACATGTCGTAGTTACCAGTACTTATCTGACCCGGTGTCTAAAACTGGAACGAAGTGTCGCCATAGGTAGTTAATTCAACCAAACAACCAGTTCATTAAACTATTAGTAACTTAGCCTAGAGATATCTAGACAAACATTTGAGATTTTATTTAAAACAGTGGCTGGGCAAGAGCGGTGACAAAACCTATGAGCGTTTAATGTATGTCGCCCTTTGCCCCAAAGTCGTACGGGACAGGAATGCCACGGCTGCAAGTTTGGCAATTACAAGTCGCGGGGTTCACGGCTCAGTCCAAGTTGCGACCTTTCAGTCTCACGAAATTAATGGTTACACTGCGACAAGAAAAGAGGAATAAGTAAGACCCAGTGTCGGTTACAGTGCACTGTAACTTCGTATTGAGGTGACTTACACACGCACCGTGGAAACAACCTTACCCGTCAATTATAATTTTGACGCCTTCTAGGCTAGAGTGAATGGGATAGACCGCCACGCTTCATCTTCGGCAACAACGTCACTTACCATTAGATGAGATGAAACAAAAGAAACAATTTAAGCTACACTTGCATTAAATTCTTGAAAACAGTATCAGCTTAAATGAGTTTAAGACTATACAAGCCGCCCTAACATTGCAAACTACACAGCTACAAGTAGTATTACGAACTATCTGATGGAACTACCCAATAAAAACCATTTCAAAAGAAAAATGTTCTGAGGCTGATACCACAGACAGGGAGAATTATTTTTATTTCGTCCATCAATAGGATATTTCACTGTGTCTCCATATAAGTTAGATCGAAGGACACCTAATAGCCCTCCCGAAATATCCTGAAGTAAAAAGGCCTGTTGAAATTCGTGGAAGAACTAGATCGACTCACGTAAAATAGGCACGTTCGTCGAAACGCGGAGAATGCCCGGGTAAATCTAATCTAATCTAATGCAAACGAGATTTTTGCAATATCTGAATACATGATAATTTAATTATTTTATGCGCCCATAGTATAATATAATTTTTATCACCTTCACTTAAGAGTAATTGTTTCAATCACCTTAAAAAGGAGACAATACTGCATTCATCCCTTTCTTCTGCTAAACCCAAGAATGTAATAATTAATAAATAATTTCGTACTTTGAGCCTCGTCAAACTTCAGCACCGCAACGAGAACGCCACTCATTCCGTGTTACATTATGAGGCGCTTACACTGTTGGCGAAGCGAGATTGACCATGGTCTACAGCTGGAGACCCCGAGACTGGTTATACCAGGTCTACAGCTGGAGACCCCGAGACTGGTTGTACCAGGGAGTCGATTGGCATCCCGTGTTTGTAAATTATTGTGTAATAAATCGGAAACACATATGCCGCTAAACACATTCTCATTACGTGTTTCACAAATACTTATTGTACAACTAAGTGACAACGCGAAGTTCTAAATGAATTTTTGTTAAGACATCTCAGCAATTATGGGCGACAGTTAGCGCTTGGTAGTGTCTGCTCGTTTGTCACTGACTGAGTAGTAAAAAAAAAGTTAAGACCAGTTTTAGTGGGCAATAAATATGTCACAATTTCGAAAAACTTGTGCCGCTGCATGAGGTCAAGCTGTATAGCCTTTACATTGGACTCATTAATTTCAAATGTTTCGTCATGTTTGATGCAAATATCCTTTAAAGCAATTTTTGCTCATTCACTTTTTCGTCATTCAAATTACGTGAAAAACGATACGCTGCCAACGATCTATTAACATCGACAGTTTGTCCAAAACTTTTTTATAGCTAATTCTTTCAATGAAGACCTGAGTGGTTCAGTTGGTTTACATGCCGGTCCGCCACGCAGAGGTCCCAGGTCCGATTCCCGGTGGAGCAGAAATTGAAATGATGAATTTTAATTTCTGTTACGGGTCTGGGTATTATATGTGTAATAAGTATGTATTTAAAAGTATGTAAGTAGTTTAACAGTCATATAACATTGGAGCTTGATGGCGCTGTTTGAAATGTGCAAGCATATTTATTTATTGTTATTTATTTCGGTTATCCTTTAATGATAAAAGTTCCAGATTGCATCGCATAAGTTGAAACAGACCATGATACGTCAACACCAGTCGACGACACCCACGTAACTCATAACAGAGGCTATATCGCTTATTATTACGATATCGCATCTAATATTATATCATTTGAAGTTATATATGAAGTTGTAACATCGAATTAAACTTTAAAACTTGCTAATCGTTTCCGCACTACGAAGCTATTTTTGTTACATGATTCTGCTGAATCACACCTTCTAGGATGTGAGAGTATGGATTGCAGAAACCGCTAGTGCGGCAGTGAACGTTTCCACAACCCTAAAAATTAGGTAACTAAACCGGTAATAGAAGTGTAGGCAGATAATCTCACGGCGGCTGGCCTGGTTAGCCATTGGCAATCTGGCGGGGAACCCAGCTGTAGCGGGATCTTTGCATAATGGCCCACCTTATCCTCGTGTTAAATGTACCATGCAGTGAATCATACAGGTTTTGGCCGTAGTGAAACGTGTGTGACGACATTGGGCAAAATCCGTGAATGAGAAGGTAGTTTTTACAGAGGTATTGGCGACAGTAAATTCTCATCACTATCCTAGTTATAAACTTAGTAAATGAATGTTTGGGTGGATGTTTGTTACTCTTTCACGTAAAGACTACTGAACAGATTTTGATGAAATTCAGCAGTAATGTAGCTAATAGCAGAGAATGGTACACATGCTTTGCTTTATCTTAAAATTCACTGTGGTTCACGCTGTAATGGGTCTGGAACGTAGGTAAAAACCGAATTTTACGCGGGCAAAAGCTAGTTAAAATATTATTTCAAAACGGATGAACTTTTGTGTGAAAAGTTATAATTAATTGTTTGGATATAGATATGAGAGAATTACTTTTTTTGTAGTTTCACAAGCAAGGACAAGCTTCCAAACCTTTCCTGTTCTAAATATTACTAGCAGTACCCCGCATACAGTATAAAACACTTTGGTTATATTCCACTACGCCGGGGGATCATGTTACTTTTTAAGACAAAAAGTACATATTATTATTTAGCAGGCAGGCAGTCGTGAACAACAGTTAAGTTGACTGTGCCCGGCATTCTACTTCAAAGCATTCTGGAAAAACAGGTATATCTTCCTAATAGTTTCCTATATCGATTCAGTAGTATCGGATATTACCCCAAAATTAAACTCGTGTCCCAATTATCAAATTTACTACGTATCAAAAGATATCAGTTTAAAATGAAAAATACGTTTAAGTTTATACATAAAATCAATTATTGGAATGTATTAGCTACGATACCAGCTGTTCTAGACATGTTCTAGGCCAACGACTTAACGACAACGACGCTATCTTTTGCAAATTCTGGAGCTTTGTGACTCAACAGTTTACCTATATATATATAAAGTCACGTGTACCCGGCTACGAGTTCCTGTGGCTTCATCATTGATTGCTGTGGAAGAAAGTTTTCCGTTCCACATTTTCCGTCCGGCCTTGACCGAGAACAGTAACCGGCTATGAACGGAAATTTTTATTTCTTTCTTACCTTTGTAAGATAAAAATAACCGCTTTCGTAACTACGTTATTTTTACGTCTAAATCATGAACGTATTACATAGAGAGCAGTCATTTTATGTACAGAGCAGTCGGCCCTTTAATATTATTATTGTTTTAAAATTAAGATTTAATTAGATTATGTGCAGAGAGCAACGATTAAGTAGCTTACCTTCACACTTTTAACTTTCACCGTTAAATAACGTTAAAGGTACCTGTCGAAGGTTGGGTTTTTTGGTGCAGATTGGAATAATAATTTAGTCACAGTAAGCATTGCTGTGCTGCTTACACGGATAATTAATTTATGAAATTGTGCTTTGCTTGCTTCTTACCGATATAATTCCGGAAACGTTGTAAACATAATTTTTCGGTAAGTACCTATAATAGCGTGTTATGTAAGCAAGACGTACTTATGCAAAATAATATTTATTGTTAATAATAAAGAAGCCTAGGTAGTTCATGCACGACTACAGTAAAGTTAAGCAACGCTTTAGTTGTCGGCTTAATATGTTCCTAAGCATTTAGACGGCGCAAAATCGGAGTCATAGTTCATAAAGTTCAGAGTGATTTAATTTTTACCTAATGTTGGTGATTGGTGCAATGCTTTTTTTTGTTGAGAATATTTGAAATCAACTTGGTATACAGTTAAGATGCATAATTTATATGCTGATACTGTTAACGTTTTAAATGTGAAAAGTTGGTTTAACTAAATCTAATTGTATTTTTTTTCAGTAATATTGTTTTTTGTCCAGTTGAAGAATGGCCTAAAGGAGCGTCGGTAGCCGAGCGGTTAGGTTAGGTGAGAGGTACCGGGTTCAAATAGCGCTGCGGCCATGTACCAATGATTATTTTCTGAGTTATGTACATTAGTTGAATACTAACCGATGCTCTTACGGTGAGTGAAAACATCGTGATAAAACCTGCACATTCAGGCGACTGAATGTGTAACCTTGATCCAATCTGGTCAGGTTACCCTGGTAGCAGGGGTCATGGAGGTCAGATGGCAGTCGCTCCACTGTAATTACCTGAGCTGCCGAAATTTTGGATCATGGTCAAGGTGGACCCCGGCCCCTCGTTCTCGAGAGCACAACCGGGACATTAACGCCAAGATGATTATTATTATTACTTAAGTTAGTAATGGTTTTAATTCGTTTGGAATGGATGGGAGCATGTAAGATGTTGTTATTTACGTTTTATTCTGATTTTTAATTTATATTCAGATGTACTTACGGATTTCCAGCAGGCTAAGCATTGTTACGACATACTGATTAACTCATTAAAAAATTACGCTATAGTTATAAGTAAGATCATATATCTAATCATGGTAAACATCATGATGAAACCTGCATTTTCTGGCGACTGGATGTGTAACCAAGATCCAATTTGGTCAGGTTCCCCGGTAGCAGGGTCACGGAGGTCAGATGGCAGTCGCTACATTGTAATTACCTGAACGGCCAAATCCTGGATCGTTGTCAATGCGGACCCCGGGCCCTCGTGCGCGAGAGGGACATTAACGCCAAGATGATTTGTGCGTGTCGCAAAAGGGGCGTGTAGTGTGCGTGACACGAATGTAATAGACTGTGAGGTCACCGTAGGTTATCCTACTTCATCGTGTACAAGAAAAATTCCACTTGGTAGCGAGAGTAGATGTTTAGGAGGCCCACAAAACGTAACACAACTTGGCACGTTCGGTACGGTCGCGTTCATAAGTGCATGACCACCTTAAAATTCATACTCCTGTGCAGCTGTTGAAAGGTTTTATAGCATGTAGCATACTGTTACAGCGAAAGGGAAACATTTTAATATTTAAATAATATCAAAATCGCTTGTAGTTGTTTTTTATTACAATTGAAGATCACTTCGCCAGTTTTCCTTTTAAAAGGGCAATGGCTTTTTGACCGCAAAAAGTTAACATTATGTGCAAATATGTTTTAATTTATTGTAACCATACATTAATACTTACTAAATTAAAAATAAATTTTGACAAAAGTCACAATGGCTTTGGTTTAAAAATGTTATCATTATGTACAAATATGTTTTAATTTATCGTAACATTTGTAACCTTAAGTATTCAGAATAATGTAATAACGAAAAAATATTTTTATTTTATTTTACTTACGGAAATTCATTAAAGCAATTTTCATTTTAAAATAAATAAAAATCTGCAATTTTAAAATGAGTTATTGGTGCCTAGGCAGGCGCGGATTCAGGATTTGATTCAGGCAAAAGTAAAAATTATTGAAATCAATCAATAAGCGAGCGTCCTGAGCTAAAAAGATTTTTCCTTTTTAGTGCGTGATCAATAAATGATTGACATTTTCGGTTTAAAAGCTGGGGTGTTCAATGAATGTGTGAGCGATCGAAATTTTTGACATTTTAGGTCTTATAAGCTGGGATGATAAACTAATGTATGAGCGAGCGGAGCGAGTTTTAAATTTCATTTTGGGTTATAAAAGCCTGAGGTGATCATTGAATAAAAGCGGAGCGAGCTCGCAATTTTGGACATTTGGCCAATAGCACCCATGGCCCCCTCGCCCCTGGTCTGAAAGACAGCTAGTAAGTCCTTCTTTTAACTAATTCTATTTGTTTAACAATGCACCTAATCCCCTGTATGTGGCAGTAACTACAATTGTATTTCTAAAAATGGCCATACACTTATTAAAAAGAATGAACAGACAAAAATATTTTATTGCGGCCCTAACTTTTGACTTTTCGTAGCGATAGTACTTACTTATAGAAGTAAAAAAACGGTCTGCCTTACATCTTTTTGGCAGTTTTGCTAATCAACCACATTGAAGTCACCAAGAAGTGAGTTAAATCACTTTTTCAAATTCTCAAGCATTTTTGATATAGGTAGGTACTGCTCTCCAATAATGCAAACTAACTTGGTTATTACTGTTTGTACTTTGTTTGATACTTGCAAAGCGTTACATTATGGCATAACAAATAATATCTTACAGCACAAGTGAAGCAAATTATCTACAAAAAAATAAATATAAACGTATGCATACGTTTTCCATATAATTGCAGAGATACTTGGGCGCCTAAACCTATCGAAGAGGTGCCGAGGGAGGCCAAAGAGGGATGGCTTGATGTCGCTGAGCCTGTTGCGGAAGTCATCAGCTTACGACGCTTGGGTGCTGAAGTGGAGAAAAAAATCGAATACAAACCCCGGCAGGAGTTGGACTGACTGCTAGGACGATGATGACGATGCTTTTTAATAGACAACATTGAGGAGGTTCTCAATTCGACTGAATCTCCGTTTTTTGTCATCATGATTATTATTATGTTGTATGTGTGTTTAACGATATTTTCGTCAATTCTGAAGCTGAAGCAAGGAAAATTCTGCGATTTGTCGATAGTCACTATTCCATAGTTACTACTAGGTAACTATTTAAATAATGCCCATTATAAAACTGAAAATTAAAAATAATATAAATAACTTGAAAATGTAAAGAATAAGCTTTCTATTTTAGATACCTACATGATGTATAATTTACTTTGGAGTCGAAACTCTCCTCCCTTACCCTATTATAGTTACCTCGCATACTCGATCAACTTCATCTAGTAGCCAGCATTAAGTGTCAGGGTTAAACTACTAGGGTACCGACTCCACAGTAACTGATACGTATCGTATCTTAAATTAAAAGCTTATTTGTCAAAATTTTTTTTTTTAATATAATTATCTAAGGAAAATGTTCTACCACCGCTTCAACCGAGAACGTGGGACTTAAAACCCGGATGAAAATTTGAACGCGCAAGTATAGGGAGTTAAATTTACTACTAGTTGTAGCCCATGACTTTGTCATTACTAATATTACTATGTACGCTGGTCTTCTATTATCCCCTACACTTCCATATAGGCAAAGATATGGTCAAGCGCACGGATCAAGTCAGATACCTGAGATCAACCAGGTGTATCCACAGCAACGTCAATTCCGAATATTCGCAGTTTTGGTTAAGTAACTTTGAAAGGTGACTTAAGAATAGTACATATTTCTCGTACCCTGGAAAATGCTGAAAGCGAGTTGTTACCGCGCTGTAACTGACGCCCAGTATATTTAAGTGTTACGATACGAAATCACAGTTCTCAGGCGTATTAGAGTGCTATCAGACAGGAGGCGGTGATGCGTTCGGGCGTTCCGCGTTCGCGTTCTGCGTTCTTTGTATATAGACATACCCACACAGCTGGCATTCTGACCGCGTCGGTCAACCAGAAGGAATAACTGAATGCTTGAACGCAGAATGAGATCGCGGAACGCTCGAACGCGTGACCGCTTTCTGTCTTATGTCTGTGATGAAACCCTGTCTGCGTTCTGTACAGTACAGGAATAATGCGTACAGGAAGAAATCAGCCGCAGCCTGGAGGGATAAAGAAAACGAATTAAAAATCATCCAAATAAATTGGCGTCAAAAGGAATGCAAAATCGGTCCTTCAGAAGGCTCAAGAGAAGGACTCAACAGGAATTGCTTACAAGAAATGATTAAGTGGATGAGTCAGTTAGCTCATACCATTCAGGTCACCTTGACACGTGCATAGCATCGCGCTAAATGTTGACATAATTGGCAGATTGCAGGAAAAAGGAAGTTAAAAAAAACACCGTATGTTAGGCTTGTAAGTTGATTATATTTAAAGTAAAGTAATAAAATGAAAATTTTTCTTAAAATTAATCTAAATTCATACATCTACTGACTGTAAGGTACTAGAGACAATTTAAGCTTCCGTTGAAATACGCATAATGATTTTTATTTGTAACAGTAATACGCTTTATTTCAGTAACAATATATACAATACGACAATATACCTTTACTAAAACTATGTTGAAAAAGAATCTTAATCACCTAATCAAAAATTTAAAATAAAAAGAGTAGGTATTACAAAAAGAAAATTGAATGCAAATCGCAGCCTTGCGAAAGTGTACCCAGGATGCTGGCGGCGTTACCTCTTTGATTGGCTAGATTTAATCTTTGCCCGAGGTATAAGCCAGCCGGTCACTGGTCGTCCCCACCTGGCGGGCAGATTTGTCCTAAAATATTTTATAAGTATCCCTGGCCAAAGGATCCATATTTGCGCCATTCTGCCACTGATGATGCCGCCACGCTGGCACAGGCGGAGCCCTTATGTGTGATGAAGACAGCGTATCTACGATAGTCGCATCCTAAACTAGGGGTCGACCCTGCGACCAGGTAACGAGCGTCATTCTATCCGGCCTCTTCCCATCGTCCCGAGCCAACCCGTTGGGATCCTACACAGCCGGCACATTAACGGTGGCAAGGGTACGGCGGATGACGTCGTTGTGGTGTCGACCGGCGCTTTGTTGACGTGAAAGTCCATGGTGCCCCAGAACATCGATTTCATTCTCGCAATGGCAGCGATGTGGTTCATTTGTATTGACTCCTAAATGCTAGCATGCTGACTGTGTAAGTGTTGGTCCGGTTAGGAGGGTACCCGTGGTATGTGATGGAATTATCTGCAGCCAACATCCCGCCTCTTTCGCAGAAGTGGCGAGCAGACGAGCTCGATCTAGACCCAGTGAGAAAGCCAGTTTGAAGATCGGCTCGTCCCAATATTTACGCCGCCCTGGGACGGACTAATAATTGTTATTGTCAAAGGGTGCGTGCTGTGAATGGAGAACAAGCAGGCCGGTAGTGATGCACTGGAAATGTTGCGGACACCCAAACCCCTGTACCAGATGGGTAGGGCCTGGGTAGGCCTGGGTCCAGGAACGATAATCAAAGCGACAATTGAGGACGGATGATAAAGCGTTTCAGATGGTTGTGTCGAGCGAAGAAAGAAGATCGGGATATTTATAACGACATGCTTTCAGGGCGAATAGGTAAAAACTAATAATAGTGATGGCAAAATGGGTGTGCATTTTTATTAGGCGGTCTAGAACCATTTCGAATTCTATAAAAGGTGGAATGGATTCATGGAGAATTGGGGCGAGTAGAAGGGAAAGAGAATTTTAATTTTAGTCTACAATAAGATATGATTTCGCTCTACTTCGAGGCTGTTACCCTATTTTTGCAGAGGCAATCGCTTAGTCGGCGGCTCAACAAGCTGTACCTAGGACATGATGTGAAATAATTGTGGTAGTTTTCCTTTAATTCAAGTGTAATTTCTATTAGTGGAATACATAAATATATTCACAAATTCCTCTATAATTATATTTTTAGCAAAATTTTCCATACAAGGCCCATCATATTTTAAGGAACAATAAGGTCAATACGACTTATTTTGATAATTTTCTAAAGGTATTGAGGTATGTTTCGCCGTTTCATTTTTTACTAATTACTGTTACGGTTACTTACGCCTCCGAAGGGATTTTTAATGTTTGCACTGACGCTACGTACTGTTAGTGCCCGGTTTATACGCTTAGCTCGGATCCTCATTCTGTGTTGCCCTCAACATCGCTTCCAAATATCACGCCCACGGGGCAAGTCATATCGTCGCGAGGTCAAAATTTATGATGAAATGGGATTCAGATTATCATCACCGCCAATGTGTCCAATAATTCCACATGCTGTGAGAACCGCACAGATCGCGATGGACCACGGTGACATACCAATAGTCAGTAGTAGTGAAAGCATCAGCCTGGTTGGGTCCAAGACCTTATTTTTTCTCTTGCCAGACCACAAGGCTTGCATTATTGTGTTACGGCTTAAAGAATAAGGTAGCCAGCACAATTACAGCCAAAAGATATATTATCTTACTTCTCACAGTGACAATGTACCTGCGTTACTAAAATTTAGTTACATGAAACCTGCTGTTACGGGCGACTGTTACCGCTTTCCATCTAGCAGGCTGTCGGCTCATTTATCTAAACCAAAACGCGACGCGGTCTGGTTAATTCCAACATAAATGAACACATCGCTCCAAGCCAAGATATACTTGACGGCGCGTCTACACTAAGCGTGGTTTAAATATGTATAGTGAGATGATATTCATTTCTCCGAAGAGGTCCGAGTATCCTCATAACATTGAATGAGGTTTTCCCTGGAGAGTAAAACATGGAGTTCTTCAAGAAAGGGATGAAAAGGATTTTACGGGGTCGTCAACGCGTGGGTGATGCCCCTGGTATTGCAAACGTCCATAGGCTGCGGTGACTGCTTACCATCAGGCAGGCCGTAAGCTTGTTTGCCAACTTGGTGGTATTAAACAAAAATTACGTAATGCAACACGCTGTCAGAGTGATGGCCCATTTTCACAAAGTAGAGGTGTCAAGATATAAGAAGGGTATCTAAGAGAAGTACGAGAGCATCTTACTAATTCAATTTATGTAAGTCAATAATTTATATATTAAGACGGCATAGTCACAAACCTTCCGTCTGGCTGCGAGGTTATTTACGTTCGGGTGTAATCAGTTGATGAACTTTGCACTCTAGGGCGCTGTCCTAATTATAAAAGGTCGTACTACGGACTTCGCCCGACCAATGCGAGACCTCAAAACCGCCTGTCGCACGACCATGGTCGCACGACAGTTGCCAATTAGGACAGCGCCTAAACATTGTCTAGAGTTACAAATCACGTGATCATGCAAGTTAGTAATGAATTTAATCCTTTGGAATGGATGGGAGCATATAAGATGCTGTTATTTACGTTCTATTCTAATTTTTAATTTATTTTCTGATGTACTTACGGATTTCCAGCAGGCTAAGCATTGTTACGACATACTGATTATCTCATTAAAAAATTACGCTATAGTTATAAGTAAGATCATATATCGGAACTGACCAGCGAAAGTGCGACATCATGGAACTGCCACAGGCGGAGCAGAACGTCGACAATATTGTGGTACTATAACCGCTTTGCCATTAAATAGGTATCTTCTAGGCACGTATGCTACATCTTCGACCTCATTGTCGCTTTCAATCAGGTGAGTTGAGGTCAAATGCAAGCTTATTGACAAAAAAAAATCAAGTAGCTTTACCTCCTTGCCCCATAGGTTTAGGTTTGGGGCTCCCATTTTCCGTACTTGGACTCAAATTCGGGCTTTTATACGTGACTGAGAGCTGGCTATTGTAGCCAGCCCAGCTCCTTCCAGAAGTCTATTAGACTCTTGGGACGTTCACAGACTTCTCGAAGGGACCCTGTTTCTATTGAGGCTAAAGCTAAAGCTCTGTAGTCCTTTAGCTCCTCACACTCCAGGACCACGTGAGCTGTTGTTTCCTCAGCTACTAAACATCCCCTGCACAGGGGGCTGTCTGTAGCTCCGATGGGATGCAGTAGTTTGTTCAGTGGAAGGTGCCCTGTAATTGTACCAACTAATGTCTTAAGTTCTCTCCGTTTTAGGTTCAGTAGTGATTTAGTTAGCTTAGGTAATCTTTCGCTCACCACTAACTTAGACATCCGGGTGTGCTTTCTCAGCGCTACTTGTGCTGGTCATTTGTATGTTTGCTCACCCACAAGCGGTGCCTATTTGTAGAAAGGGGTAGAAATGGGGCGGGTACGGCAATTATCGTCCCTGATACCCTCCTTGCTAGCTCATCGGCGGCATCGTTGCCCATTGAGTTGCTATGTCCTTTAATCCATTGTAGATTAACCTTGTTCACCGTGGAAATGTCCTCTAGTGCACGGTGGCACTCCAGGATCAAAGAACAGTTAATGCTGGTTCCCATTAGTGCTGCACCCTCCTCGCCCCATACACGCCCAGCCCCTGTGTGACAATGAAGCAATATGATAGTTGCGAAATGCTTGTGTGTCTCCTTACTTATGTAAGCGTCGAGTGATGGAAAAATAATATTGTGGACGTATTCTATTCGTTGAAGAATATTCAAGAATCCTTGCTAGAGCCCCAAAAGTTCTCAGATTACTTTGCTATAAGAGTCGATGCCTTCACAATGTCATGAAAAAACTAGGCTCTGGCTTTAAACAAGTTTTAACGGACCTTATTTCCTAACAAGGCTCTATGAATCTCCTAAGAAGGCCCACTTCGATTATAATAATCTGTATCTGTATATAATTTCACAAACGCCACGTATACGAATTAAGGAATAAGTTGTTTTAATATTTAATAAGTTTTAAAGATCCACCAAGAACTCAGGTTAATATGACAGATAGCGAAAAAAATTAATATCCTAAACTTATTTTACGGGCAATATTAAACTGAACCATGCCCAACTTTGACAATTTGAACAACTTTGTCTAATAAAAATTATTGTAGCATCATCAAGGGTGGCGCTATTGTCTCTAGACTAACTATAATATTTTGAAAATCCTGTCTAACATTTCTGGCAACTTAAGGTGACTGGACACATAAATAGAGGAAGTGGTCTATAGCTAAATAATGATATCGGTATAGTATTTATGTTTAACTAACACCATACATTCTTGTGGAAAAGGGCATTAAAATCAGACTGGTGTTTCTGAAAAATAAAAAGGTATTTACTCAGCACATTTTTTGATAGGAAAGTACAGACAGACATCAAAATTGGTACCGGCTCTTTCAAGGAGGCGAATGTCTTTTGCAAATTTGTTTGACAAGTGCCATATCCTTTGAACCAGCAGCAATATGGTTCAGCTCAACTGTCTTGATTACACGATATAAAAATTTGTCCCGGCATTGTCGGCAAAAATGCATGTCTTTTGCACATTTCTAAATAATTATCGATCTATACCTACTCGGTAATTATGTCACTGCTGGTTCAAAGGATACTGCTGCACTAGATATACAAATGTGACAGATTAATGCTTTTTCTCGAAACTCTTGATACCAACTTTGATGCACTGGCAGGGACGTAATATTTTGTAACGTAAAAGCAAACTTAACTGGCGCGGATTTTACTGGCGCGGTGTTTTGTTTGTTCACCATTATCCACCGTTTTTAGAGTGGGATCAATATCCAGAGAAATACGAAGGATATGTTTTTAAGCACTATTGTAATAACTTAATTTAAAATGAAGAATTTGAGATCAAAGTCAGATTTCGAAATATGCGATGAGAGGTAATCTGGTTTATGTTAAGGTTTAAATGTATACCCGAGGCGTAGAAAATTTACGTCAATACTGTGGCCGTTGTCAAAACCACAGTCCCTTTCCGATTAACGGAGGTGTTCACCAGGGTTCTGCTTTAGCCTTTTTCTGTACTATATTGTTCTGGCTCATAGACTAAGCTGATGACTGTGATCATGCCAATGAAATGAAATACTGCGGCTTATGTGCGGCGTTACGCGACTTTACCGAGTGCGTATTGAGTGTGTCCGTGGCAGCCTTGGTGTGAAAGACTTCGGGGATAAGACTGAAGAGGCTCGCTTGCGCTGGTTTGGTCACATGCTGAGTAAGCCTGTCTGCGCAGTGTCTCAAGACGAAGGTCTTTGACCAATGTGTGTTGCCAGTGAGGAGATACTCAAGCGGACCAAGTTCACCGACATAGGTCTAAGGATTGCCAGACTGAAGTGGCAGTAGGCAAGGCACATAGCTCGAAGAACAGATGGCCGATGGGGAAGTAAAGTTCTCGAGTGGCGACCACGTATCAGAAGACGCAGCGTGGGCCTTCCATAAGGTGGACCGATGAAATGGTAAAGTTCGCAGGTACCAGCTGGATGCGGAAAGCACAGGACCGGCCTTTGTGGAGATCTCTGGGGGAGGCCTATGCCCAGCAGTGGGCGTCTTCTGGCTGATATGATGATGATGATGATGATGAGTAAGCCTCAGGGATACGTGGGAAAAGAAGTCCCGCGAGAGACCCAAGAAGCACCGGATTGACATCTCTCAGTCAGATGCGACCGCAGGGGTCCTATTTTTGAATCGCTCGCCTCAAGTCGAATGACTTACGATGAGAAGATGCAGAAGCTCGGTGAAAACCTCGGAAGACGTCTAGTTGTTTATAATTTTTTAGAGGAACTAACTCTAAAAAACTACTATCATGAACGGATGTCTTGTATGCCGGTACTCAATCCATTAGGGTTCCGAACCTCTACAATAAAAAATAATATAACAAAAACCTTGGCAGAAGCCAGGATTGATCGCTAAGATGATTATATACTGTGATATATAAGTCTGGTCTCAATTACTAGTGACATAAATTTAAAAGTCGCCTTCTTCCATATATACCACACGTAAACCTTTTGTAGTAAGTTTTTATTTCAACTCTTATTAGTCTTTATTTCGGTTAGGCACAGAGATGTGACCCACACCATTGTAACTGAAATATAATTAATTACCCATATATTTTACCTAAGTTTTTTATCTTCTAGAGAGGATAAAAAGTCCAACGGCCAATGACGAATGAATAAATGAATGAATGATGATGATTGATGTGAAGCGAGGACTTTTACCACAAGTAACGAAAATTATTCCAAAAGCCATGGATTTGCAGATACATTATGCAAAAAACTATGTTCAGTGAACTGCTTTTTTCATACATCTTTACATAGTATTAAATAAAGACGCTTCCCGCCGTCTGTCCCTATGTATCGATGTATGAATGTATCTATGTACGCATAGATGTTTTAAGCGCAACAGATTTTAATGCGGTTTTCAACAATAGATAAAGTTATTCAAGAGGAAGGTTTAGGTGTATGCCAACGAAGTCGCGACGGGGTCACTAGTCTTCAATAAAGTAGATTTTCAACCGCATATGGCTTGAACATATTTGGACGAAAATTTTATATTTTTGTAAGTTCGGAACCTTTAAGGCAGAAGTCCAACTAGTACTTATTCAGTATGATTTTTTAATAGAAAGCTGGCATAGTCTAAATGGCTTTAACAAGTCACCGAATTCTATTCCAAAATTTGAAAGATTTGACGTTCTGTTTTCCAGAACCTCTCAACAGTTTTATAAACGTTCTGCGCGTTAAATAACCGCAAAATAATACCTGTGAAGAATATTGATAATTCATATTATAGGACCAAATAACGCGGAGTATCAATAAAAGTGGATAAACCTTTGTTTTCACAGTTATCTTGACCATAGTTACGTCCAAGCAGTTTTCATACAAAAGACATCAACGAGCTAACCTTTTGTATCGAACTTTAATAGTGTTTTATACAGCTGTGTTCATTGATAATAACCATGTTTATGCGAAGATTACGCCCAATTAACAACGGTCATCAATCATTTTTATAATACAATAATGTATATGTTGAAACACTTTACGATTTAACTGTTGTTAGACACAAGAGGTTAAGCATTACTTGAGCACAAACTCGGCTAAATATAGACTTCAAGTAAGTGATTAGAGACAGTTGATTAATATTATTAAATTAATACAAGGCCATATGAGTAGGTGGTAATGGAAAGTACGGAAGCCAGTAAGGCAACCAATATAGAGCCAGAAAAGGTTATGTTACGTGTGCCTATGAAAAACGCCAGAGCAAACTCAATGGACCACAAATTTGAAATAGATCGTTTTGTTTATTATTTATGTGCTTTGTGTAATGGCGTAGCAATTGCAGAGATATAGTGTATAGGCGAACTTTCAAATATGTTTTTTAAAGATTGGGTTAAATAGGGACATCGAATATGTATAATTTTAAATGTGTGGTATAAATGGAAGTTCGAGTATGCGGCTTTTTATCTATACCTTGGGGTTAAGCTTCTGCGAAATATGATTGCCCAATTCAGAGCGATTAAGTAATGTTTGAGTAATTGTTATATTTCAATGGGTTGTTATTGAAGGTAACTGAACTACAATAAAAATACAAAGGCAAATAAAGCCATAAATCAAAACAATTTCTGTTGTTCGGCAACTTTACACCGCTTTTGACAAACAATACTTATCTAAGTAGCGTAAGGAACTTTTGATAGCGGCTTTTTGCTAAGTGAACGCACTGCGTTTAATACGGCTTCATAATTTGGTCAATCTTGTTTATTTTGACGGGCGCATAGTGCCAATTGCTTCTTAAGTATTCTCAGTTAAGAGCCCTGTGCGTTCGCGCACACTTTAAGACCTCGTAGTAACGATTTTGACCACGTACCAACTTATGCCCTACACCGATGGGGTGGCCCACGCGTCACCTACCCCGACACCGCCTCGCCCCGTCACGTCACGTCCACCATGACGTCACCGTCACGACGTCGGCGGCATTGCAACATGCGCGTGGAGGACGAGGCGCATCCCCACTGCGGCGGCCCCTTCACGCGGGCGCCGCCGCCGACGCCGCCGCCGATCGCAGTACCCACGCCCGCACGATGATCGCCGCACGCACTCTCGCCCTCCTGTTCGCCCTGTCGCTGGCGCTCGCCGCCGCCGCGCCGCAGCCGCTCTTGCGCGCGCGCAGACAGCTAGCCGACGACGACTCCCTCCAACCGCTAGAGGTATGTCCCACTACGAGCCACTGCGAACTTCCTCGAATGCATGCAAATGCTGAACAAGCGAGCGACCCGAGGCATGTAGCCGTTTCGCTACCTGCCTCGTGAATTTCATTGCGTGTTAACAATTGTTTGTACAAACTGTACCTGTTTAAGCGGGATATTTGAACCGGGGGATTTCCTGGTGGTTTGGTTAGATACTGTTTAACATAGATTAAGATAATTGCTGGACAACTTTCCACTATAACGATTAACATGAACATTATTGTGCAATGAACTCGGATGTAATCGTGTACTGTCTTATTTTTGGAATATGGTAAATGTACTTTTTATGTTAATTGTTAGCATGAAAGTTGTATTATCTCGTTACATCGGAGTTCTTCTCTCTCTTCTAACACTGACGAGACGAGAGCTGTCTGGCAAAGCTTACTGGCGATCATTGGGGACGCAGTTTGGCACTATCAGCGCAGAATGTTAACACTGGGCGGTGTCGGTGAGGCAAGCGGCCGCGTGCGCGGTGAAGATCACGCCGGCGTCCGCCGGGGCCGCCCGGCCGTCGCTTGCGCAACTGCACACCCATCTCGGAATTACGGGACAAGTTTCGTCTCAGTCTAACAATAATATATTTACCGATTTACCAAGATACCGTGACGTAACTGACGCAAGAGCGCCATGTGCACTAGCCTGGGCCGGCGATCAGACTTACTTTCGTTATTCGTGGGATCGATGCTTGAACAATGCCACTGAAACGTATTGTGGATTGTCTCACCTCGTATGATGTCTATCTGCATTGGCCTTATTAGGCACCGCAACAAAGATACCTGTTTAATGTTATTAGTGATTCCCACGGTTGCGAAATGGGGTCATTACAAACTTGGAATTATGATAGAATTAGTTCACCCAATTATTTATATGGTGATGGTGATTAATGAGGCATCATTATTGCATTTGGTCCCCAAAAATTGCACATTTATAAGGACTGCCACATTGCCAATTGTTTAAGTTTACTAAGATCCACTTATATAAACATATGATGCGCTTTTTGAAGTCAAAGAAATATTTAAACGATTGCGAAGTATTTAGTCAATCATTTTGCGTTATTACATGATTGACGATCCGAGAGATATTAAACTTGTAAAACTAGTAGCTTTAAACATTCGTGTCGTAATAATATTTCTAGGACTGAATCAAGCATTTACGTGATTGTGTCTTGTGTTGATTGACATGACCATGAAATTATGTTGTTTGGTGTAATATGATTGGGGACTCGTCGCCTGGCCTCACCTCAACGCAATTCTTCCGCTAAGTGCTGCTTGATCACTGTTAGTTTAGGTTTAAAATTGCTATTGTATTCACTGAACTCGTATACATATAGGTCCTCCATGCTCATTGTACGTACATCTACGCTTTTAACAAATCGCTTTAGGACTCAAACTTCAATATCTCAAACATAATGTTTTAAACAAAACAAACTGTAAACGACACACATTGTTCAACACCAATTACCTACTTTTACACTAGGCACTGATTATAAGCAAAGTTGGTTCTTGTTCTAATCTAAACTTATCCTTTTACACATATGTTCGGTTTACTTCCTGTTCTTCACGACAATACTAATAATGCTACGATTACAGTCTACAGTACAGTCAGCGGCAGAACCATTGGACTCCCCTAACATACATTAAGTGTATGATCCCCAGTGCTCACAGTCTGCAGCTGACTGTATGAATAGTAGTTGTTCGTATATCATCGTTAATTCCACATTTAAATGCCAGATTTCGGCCAAGCAATGATTATTCTAGATGATACACATAGATGGTAGCGAAATGTAAGGTCAGAACAGTGAACGAATAACATGTTCAAAATATGAGGATTAAGTACTCTTTAGTTTCAATTTTTAAAAAGGTTATACTGTCAATTAAAGAAGCGGTATCCTATTTTCCACCAACATTACTTTAAGTGCAGTATTTGATGGTAATGAGTGGATGCAATGGGTAATTATTACCTAATCAACTGTTATTAGAGGCAATGTTGCAGGAACACCAGTCTGCGTTAGCCAACTAATTTAAAATAGTTATCTTCAACTGTATAATATCTACTTTGTAGTTGATTGTATATTTTTGATTATGATTCCTTTTCATTTGAGGGCTTAGTTCTTTACTTGTGGTAGTTCTTTACTTCTGTTCAATAAATGTAAATTAGACATTCTAATACAATCACTACCACATATAAATGGATATGTAGTTGTGCGCTGTAGGTATGTACTAGACTGATTTTGGTATCCACAATTGTCCTGAAAATGAAATAAGTTTGTTTTTTGTTGGCTCCTCCTAAAGCTAAACTCTTCCCGAGTGACATAAAGGTTACTTTGTATTATGTCTCGGAAAAGTACGTAACAGGACACCGCGAGATTATTAGTCCAATATTAGCAGGGTTTTGAAATAATAACCGCGGGAGACTGCTAGTAAATAGGTCATGTTTCAGTACACAAAGTGTACTCGTGCTTTGACACTTATCAGATAGAATTGATGACTTTAATAATTTGATATCCAAAGCCTTTACCAAATAAGCACTTATTAGAATAATTTGGAAGCTCTACTGCAGCTTTATTTCTTCTATATAAAGTATTGCGCGGCTATAACAATGGGCCGACTAGCGAAACATATATCACATGAACAATTACATAATTTGTATGATTCTGTTACTCCATACTCTTATTGTGGTACAAAGGCGGTATTGTGCAGGCTTTATTTCGAGGGACCTAAAATATATTGCGTGTTGTAGGGATCATTAGGATCATTTTGAGCGAAGGACGCAGCCATTAGTGCTGCTATGATGTTTAGCGCAATATTGACACGAATATTCTAAAGATGGCGGAACAAATTGCTTCCAACAGCGTTTTTACACTTTCAGCGCGGATTTACGCGATATTATCAGCTTATAACAATAACTTCGAATGTTATACGCTTACTGAAATATTGAAGACAACTTAATATAATAGTTTAATATAATCAAGCGAAGTTTCGTAAGTACTGATTTATAATTCTTAATTTGATTGTATCAGCTGTGTAGCTAATTTTAATGAAGCTTATATTGTGTGTGTTTAACCCTTAAACTTCTTTTGTAACAACAATGAGGCTATCTGGATATTGCTTAGTCTATACATCTTAGTAGTTGTAGAAAAAGAATTGACTGCACACCACTTAGATCACTGTTTTATTTTTACCTATACACACATCCACTAAGTGGCTTACTTGCATAGACACAAAATAAAAGAAATACACCTTAATATTTACGTAACGAAAAATACGACTACTAAACATGCAAGATGTATATTACGGTTTTCGGTTATCTCTAACAATAATTATACACACTCCACTCGCAGAACATCTGCAATTATACAGTTATTTCGTAAAAATATTCACTTTTTTACGTAACACAAAGAGTTCATTATGTCATTTTAATTGCATTATCGAAAATACACGAAAGCGTTACAGGTTACATACGTGTATTATGTATGTATAATGTTGTGGGATTTCTTCATTCATATGTTACTAGGCCACTAGAGTGAATGTTTCTCAACGAAACAAGCAAATGGTACCAGTTGAAGCTCATAATATGATAGTTCTACTCTCTTACGCATTGTATCTCACATAACATTATTTTATTGTTTTACGTACTGATCCAAATCCAAATTAAAATTTGAATTGCAAGTATTACACCCCGACATTATGGTCTCCCCAAAGAATGTGAGGTTGGCTAGAAGATATATATTTTAGGGATAAGCTCGCCTTTGCATTGTAACTATGTTTCTAATGTGTTTTGTGCAATAAGTAGTATAATAATCTATGTTATGCTCAACAGCCCCATCAGATCTAAGCTCCTTAAACCTCTTCCACGTCAGTGTAGGGGTTATCTATGTTCTTTAATAGACCGGTTTGGTGTGTGGTCGGCCTGGCGGACCTGGCGATTGACCATGCTCTAGATTTGCCTAAATAATTAGTTCCATATTTGTTCTATCGTAATATACGTATTTTATAATCGCGTTTGTATTTGACTTCAACTGTATATTTAAAGTTTTAAATGCGATGTACGTGATTACTTTACATGTACATAAATCTCTCCCTGGCAATCAGTTACTTATTAGCTCCAATTATGTACCTATTTACTTTTTATTAGTTAAATTCATTAGATCACTTAAATATAAAAAAATAAGGTTCTAATGGTTCTAGCTCACGACTCGCAACTTAGCCCGCGCTGATTTCAATTACATAACTTAGGGTTTGACCTAATTATACTTATCAACACCACCGACTCACCGGGTTAACAAAATATATGAAATCTACTGTTCTATTAAAATATAATATATAATTCGTAATTTGTTCCGTGTCTATTTAGTAAAAGTTTACTGCAACACTTAGGCAGCTTAGCTTAGCTACTTCTATGCACTTTATGTTCTTTGTGAACTTATATTTTAGTAACATAATTAATTTAACGAATAAAACTTATATACCTACATACTTATGTAATTAGAGATGTAGAACAAACCGCCCAGCTAGACAGATTTTGTTTTGCTATAGTTCATAATAAACTCAAATGTCACAGGAAAGCATTTAAATGTCCACGCAGAATTACGAACTTAACACAAAAAAAAAATTAAAATTACAAAAAATATTAATCCTAACGTTACTTTTTTTACGCACGGAATGCAACCTTACCCGCCATCGGAGGAAGGCGACTCTGTGTGGGACTCCTGATGCTCTGATAAGTCCCGCTCCGCTGAGACGTTTTTTTTTATAAATGAACGGAGAGTTTCTTTTAAGTCGTTGACTTGTACATAGTAAATTTCTAGGGTTAGCATTTATATTTTAATATGGTTGGTTAAACTTGGCCAAAGGCTCACCCTAGGTTACGCCATGATACCAGTTATATAACCCAGCTGCGCCTCGCGTCCGCAACGCAGCCAACTGGGTCGACATTTGACCCTAAGCCTATTTACTTAGGGTAATTTATTGAATAACGCGCGCTTGGCTACCGGCATGGTAAAGGAAGAATGGAAACACTCAGAATAGACCTTATTGCCGTAATAATATTGCGGGATTGTAACTTGAAGCGGTTGTCGATACTGTGACTTGTGTTACGTAGGGTACTTTCTTTAAAAGTACATTTTCAATATAGAAAAATAACATATCGAATTTTTTAAAATTCATTGTCCTAAACTCTAATTCACTATGAAAAATCTAAAGTAATTTATATGGTGAAATAGTTTGTATGTTTGTATGTTGGAGGTACGTAATCTCCGAAATAATTCTCCCGATTTCGAGTACTTGATAGATGAAAATCTGAATAAGAAAATTCACTAATAATAAATCTGAATTATATGTAATGGGGGATAAAAGTTTATATGGAGAACTTGCTAGATAGACCCATCGCGTTGGCAAATTGGGCGTCGAAGAGGGTTAAAATAAATAAATAAATAAATAATTTATTCATAGCATGTAATACGGATACAATATTATCGGAGAATAACACTTTATAAAGGTCAATCAAGTTTACTAGGACCTACGTAGACAAGAAGATGGGCAGCAGCATTTTTCGTCACGCCCGTCATATTGCCCACTGGCGTGCCAATCTTGTAGATTTTGGCAAACACTTCCTCTAATATGTAGTACGGTCAGTCCATCATTGGACCGTTTTGGGCTGTTGATGTGTATAATAATAATTTTGTACCTTACAAACATCTACGTGTTATTTTATTTTCAACATTTAAAAAATTAAGATTAATCTATAGACGTGGCTATTATATTTACAACTGTAATTGGAACCCTAATACCGGTACATTTCAAGGCCAAATTAATCTAGGCGAATCGTTAGGCAGGTCCCTCTCACTTGCCAACCTAGTTGAAACTGAATACATAAGTTATATACATACCTACAACACATTAGGTTCGCTCAAATTGACCAGACATATATGAGGTAACATTGTTGGTACAGCTTATGATTAATATGCAATAGCACAGTATCAGCGTGGTATTTAGTTTAAATGTTTTGCACTGATTGATTTAATTCCTGGAGAACATTTACCAAAAAAGAAATAATCGTCTTCATCATCGTAGCGGTCATCCAGGGTCCGCTTTCGTTCTTGTTCTCTATATTTTTCTTGCTCCTAGCATCCATCGCTTCTTGAGCCTCTAACGGGACCTCTTTCATGATATTGTCTGGTATAGCATACGCAACTATTTCCCACGTATCAGGGCTATCGATCCACCAGATGATCAATCTAACGCAGACGATCCTCTTCAATCATAACCGCGATACTCACATCTACTCGAAATAATAACAAATAAAAAAACGAAACGTTTACGTTATGTATTACTTACTAGGAGATTGGCCGTGTTGTTTGTTTGTTCAAATCTATATTGATGATACTAATATTATTAAATAACTGTTCCCCGCGGTCATCACCCGCGTTACATCACATTACCCATTAAAATATCCCGTTACTTTTCCAGGGCGTAAAGAACTGTCTGTTACTGAAAAAGAATTTGGAATCGGTTTAACAGTTTAAGATATTAGCCCATTAAAACACAAAAAATACTCTTAAATTTTCCCAGTATTGATAGATTTACAGTCATCAGACTTTGCGGAATTGTGTGTTTTGACGTGGATAGGAGAGAAAAAATGGATTTATCCTATACAGATTGTAGGGTCTCGCCCTGATGGTACTTACGGTTACTCCTGTTCAAATAATTGTTCAGCACGTTGACACTTTTATTGTCAGTTTATACATATAATTGGTATATTCTTGGGTTTGGCCCTTCAGGCTCTGATTGCTCATCATCTTTGCCTGGAAAATTAGTTAATACTGTAAATTCTGACTACGTTGTAATTACGTTCTACAAATATTTTGAATCGAATTGAACTTCGATTAGAGTATTTTCTTTTGGGGAAATGATCTCTTGTTTCCTAAAAATCCAATTGGTAAAAGTAAAGATAGTTTTTGGACAAATACAAGGGTATTGGGGTGTGTGTCTGGATTCTTACCGTTGTATCTTCTTGTTTTCCTCTTGTTGGGGATCCGGACAGACCCCCTTGCCACGGGGGTCATTTTTCCATCACATTAGAAGGTTTCTTTCGTATCAAATATTTATTTTCTAATTAAAAATAGTAAATTTTCTAAATTGACGTTAATCTTTTATTATTTTATTCTTTATATGTCATATGTTGTCATGCGGACACAGTCCATAGATGGCGGAGATTTTAATCTTTTTTGTGCTCCCCTTATTCTAGATATTTGCTGGATCCATTTATTCATCGTATCTTCATGGATTATATCCTTGGCTGCTAAACACGAGGTCGTCCGAAAATAAATATTGACCACTTCAGAAACTGGCTGGCCGACTACGAGTACTGGCCATGAAGACTATATCTTCTTTTGTGCCAAATGCGTTTTCGAACGTGTTTAAATGAAGACCCGAGCCTGCGATAGAGAGTGCAGCGGATGAGTGGGCAGAGTCTTCCCAGCCTTCGAACTAGAAGGTGAACTAAATCATAGCTAGAAGAAGCTATCTTCAGAAACTAAAATTTAAAATACCAATCGACCGGTCAAATTACGCACGTGACGTCATAAAAGTTATCTTCGAAGTTTTCAAAGTCTTATGCACGTGACGTCATAAAAGTTATCCGCGAAGTTGTCAAAGTCAATCTGCAAACTGTACTTTTCGACCAAAAGTGAACGCAGTGATCCAGCCCGGGCATAAGTTGTAGACTTTCATGAACTTTCGTACTTTTATAATTTTAAATTCTTTTTAAAAATTTCTTGTTTAGTTTATTATAGCTTCTGGACTGAATGTACATAAACCCATTACCCTGTTATTAGTTGTTTTTATTATTTACTGAGCCTGGCACTGTCCGTCGGATAGTGTTACGTTACAGTTTGGCGCCGTAAACTGTGGTCTTTCAGTCCAGAAGTCTAGTCTAGTAGATTCATTCATAATTATTCAGTCGGTTCACTCTTAATTATTTTGCGTACATAAAATCTTTAAATATATATTTAAATATATTCATTACAAATATTACTTAACATTACATAACATACATACCCATATACTTACATTAGCATCGGTCCCAGGGCTACCCTCTGGCGGTGTTTACATACATACTCATACACTTACATTGGCATCGGTCCCAGGGCTACCCTCTGGCGGTGTTTACATACATACTCATATACTTACATTGGCATCGGTCCCAGGGCTACCCTCTGGCGGTGTTTACATACATACTCATATACTTACATTGGCATCGGTCCCAGGGCTACCCTCTGGCGGTGTTTACATACATACTCATATACTTACATTAGCATCGGTCCCAGGGCTACCCTCTGGCGGTGTTTACATACATACTCATATACTTACATTGGCATCGGTCCCAGGGCTACCCTCTGGCGGTGTTTACATACATACTCATATACTTACATTGGCATCGGTCCCAGGGCTACCCTCTGGCGGTGTTTACATACATACTCATATACTTACATTGGCATCGGTCCCAGGGCTACCCTCTGGCGGTGTTTACATACATACTCATATACTTACATTGACATCGGTCCCAGGGCTACCCTCTGGCGGTGTTTACATACATACTCATATACTTACATTGACATCGGTCCCAGGGCTACCCTCTGGCGGTGTTCACATACATACTCATATACTGACATTGGCATCGGTCCCAGGGCTACCCTCTGGCGGTGTTTACATATATACTCATATACATACCTATTACATATCTAACTTGCTTTTTCTCTAAATTCTAAAAAAGACACACACTTGTCTATAAAGTCATATAGTATTTCGGCTCTAATTTTGGCAATTACTATTTAATCATGGCACGTCCTATCAATTTTACGCTACTAAATAAGAGTGAGTTGGAGTATGAAGTAAGGATACGTTTGGAAACGCCCGCTTCGGACTTAGTTAGTCTTAAAAAGCAGATATTACTTATATCTAAAACTTTTTCGACTGAAGAGGTCATTATTTCGACCTTGCCTTTAGAAGAGGATATTAGCCAGGTGGAATCAACTCTACTTTATGTTGAGGAGAGACTAGACTCTCTCCAGAAGAAGTTCACATCTGTGACTTCTAATAAAGTCCGGACCTACATTAATCATTTATACTATAGATTTGAGCGTCTGGACTACGATAGTTGCTCCCCTTCTTTAACGACTAAAATTGACTCACTAAAAACAGTTTTTGAACGCTGTGAATCTAAATATATTTCCATTACGGGTGAGGTGGAGCAAACCTTTTTCGACCCGATACATCAATCAACTATTGTATCAACACATGCGGTGGAGCAAATTCCTGCTGCCCCTGTTGATGCTCCCTGGCCTTCTGCATTAATTCAGGAACAGACACCGGTTACTGCGTTTCCCACTTTTCAACCTCCGGTTGTTCAGATGACTTCCATTATAAATGACATTAAAAAATTATCTTATTCAGGCGACACTTGCCCTAAATCTTTTTTACAAAAACTCGAGGAGTTTCGAATCTCGCGAAATTTAACCCATGAGCGGCTGCTCGATAATGCATTTGAAATTTTTACAGGCAAAGCATTGCATTGGTTCCGTTTTCAAAAACATAGAGATATAAAACTTTCTTGGGCTAAATTATCAGAATTACTAATACAGGACTTTGGCAGCTTTGATTTCGATTATAAACTCCTATCGGCAATTAACTCTCGCACTCAGGGCGAGGATGAAACAATAATTATTTACGTATCAATTATGTACGAGATGTTCTCTCGTCTTAATAAAAAACTAACTGAACCCGATCAACTCCAAATTTTACTTAGAAATATTCGTCCTTGTTATTCGGTTTTTGTTGCCCTATGCGACATTACCACGATTGATTCTTTAATTTTGTCATGCCAGAAGTATGAGAGACTTCTCGATAGGGACAGAAATTTTAAAGAACCCAAAAATTCGGATCCTTCTCAATTATTTAGCGATTTTTACTATAACTCTAAACCTAATAATCAAGCTAATAATAAGCAGGTTAATTATAAACAACCTTTTAATAACAGTTCAAAATTTTCTCATAATAATTACCAAGCCAAGGGTAATTTCCAAGTAAATGCAATTGATACAATGAAATTCAACGCTCACGAATTTTGTGTTCGTTGTCGGGTTAATGGCCACAGTTTATTCTTGTGTCCTCAACCTAAATTTTTGATTTGTTTTGGTTGTGGCCTTAAAGGGGTTAGACAACCTGAATGTCCTGAGTGTAAAAAAAATTGTCCATCTACCTCTACTCAAAAAAACTAAATAAAGACTTGATTAATTTTCGTTTAAACGATTGGCGTGATTGGATTGCTAAAATCCGTAATTTCTTTGGTCGGAATAAAATTTCTACGGTTCACTTTGACGATGAGACTGATCAGAACAGACCATTCGTGGATGTCGCTATTAATAATGTTCATTTCTCTGGTCTTCTTGATAGTGGAAGTTCTATTACAATTTTAGGAAACAATTCTCATTTTAATATTTTAAAATTGGGGTACACATTAATCAAGTCTGATTTTATTTATGTATCCACTGCTAATAACTCTAAACTAAAATCAATTGGTTATTTTGATTTACCAATTTGTTTTAATAATCGCAATTGTTTTATTAAAGCTCACGTATTTCCGGATATTTATCCATCTTTGATCCTCGGAATTGATTTCTGGAGACAATTTAACCTCTTACCTAAGGTCTTAATTTCCTCTTGCTCACCTTCGGTGAATTGTAACTCTTTGGATATTGATCCTAAAGTTCTTTCCTACTCTGCACTTTCCGCGGACCAAAAATGCGTGGCCGATAACATTATTTCGCGTTTTAAGGATATTTCAATAGAAAAGAAGGGTGTGCTTGGTCGCACTGATTTAATTACTCATAAAATCGACACTGGTGATTCCCTTCCGATTAGACAACGTTGTTATAGACTATCCCCTATCAAACAGGAAGCTTTAATAAAGGAAGTTGATAAGATGTTAGCGCTAAAAGTCATTGAGAAATGCGAAAGTCCGTGGTTATCTCCTGTTCTCATAACACCTAAAAAGGACGGTGACTGGCGTTTTTGTGTTGATAGTAGGAAAGTTAATTCTGTTACTCGTCAGGACGCGTACAGATTGCCTTATGTAAATGAAATTTTAGATAACCTTAAGGACGCAAGATATTTATCTAGTATTGATATTGCGAAAGCTTTCTGGGAGATTCCATTATTTGAACCTGATAGGGACAAAACCGCTTTCTATGTTCCTGGTAGGGGGATGTACCGTTTCGTAGTAATGCCATTTGGACTTACCAATGCACCGGCCACTCAGCAACGATTAATGGATACTCTTTTCACGCCAGAATTCGAAAATAAAGTATTTTGTTATGTTGACGATATCATCATCATTAGTTCTAACTTTGAGGAACATATCTCCTTATTACTAAGGGTTCTTGATAAACTCTCAAATGCGAAATTAACGATTAATTTTGGAAAAAGTCAGTTTTTTAAGAATGAACTTAAATATCTTGGGTTTGTTGTAAATAAAAATGGTCTACTTGCTGATCCTGATAAAATCCGTGCTATTCTGGAATTCTCTCCTCCGTCTTCAAAAAAACAGATAAGGCAATTTCATGGCATGTGCAGCTGGTTCCGTAGGTTTATACCTAATTTTAGTACTATAATATCTCCTTTAAACAAACTTTCTTCTTCGGGGAAAAATGCGCCAAAGTTTTCATGGACCCCTGAGGCCCATGCTGCATTTTTGAAGTTGAAGAAACTTTTGATGTCTACTCCAGTCTTGGCTAGTCCTGACTTTGACTTGCCATTTAATGTACATTGTGATGCGTCGAATTTGGGAATTGGTGCTATGCTTACTCAAACGCGCGATAGTTCAGAAGTTGTTATTGCCTACATGAGCAAATCTCTGAATAGGCATGAACAAAACTACTCCGCAACTGAAAGGGAAACTCTCGCTGTAATTTCTGCGCTGGAACATTGGCGTTGTTATTTGGATAATGGCAAACAGTTTACTGTTTTCACTGATCATGCAGCTCTAAAATGGTTCCTGAACCTATCTAATCCTACGGGAAGATTAGCGAGATGGTCTCTACGACTTTCTTGTTTTAATTTCGTACTTAAACATAAAAAAGGAAAGGATAACGTAGTGCCGGATTATTTATCTCGTTTCCCTGAAAACGAAGTTGATTCATTACCGGTAGCTCCGATAGCTGGGGACACTAACCAATCTCCTGCACTTACAAAGTTCAATAACCTTTTCCTCGGATGTCGTAACGAACCGGAACGTTTTCCTGATTATAGAATCACTCAAGATAAATTATTTCATAATTTGCGTAGCTCAAGTTCTCTAACGAATGATTTTGTTTGGAAACAGATTCCACACCCTGACGAAAGGGAGAGTCTTATTAAAGGATGTCATGGGTTGCCATCAGAACCACACCTTGGGGTTTTTAAAACTTATAAAAAACTAACACTATTATATTCTTGGCCGGGGATGTTCAAGGACGTGGCTCGCTACGTCTCTTCATGTGAGTTGTGTCTTGCTTATAAACACACCAATCATTCTCCTTATGGGTTAATGGGTAAGCCTAGAATCTGTTCCAGACCTTTCCAATGCATTTCCCTCGATTTAATTGGACCTTTGCCAATGACTCGTTTAAGAAGTCAGCATATTCTTGTAGTAAATTGCTGTTTCACAAAATTTTCTCTTCTTTTCCCTCTTAAAAAGGCCACAGCGGCTGCTATTATTAAAATTTTAGAAGAACTTGTATTTCTGATACATGGTGTCCCTCAGACTATTATTATGGATAATGGTTCCCAGTTTCAATCACGTCAGTTCCACGATCTGATTGGAAAATATAAAATTCCTTTCGCTTCTTTCACTCCTAACTATTGCCCGCAAGTGAATCCTACTGAAAGATATAACAAAACTATTATTACTGCCTTAGCTTCCCTGGTCGGTAATGATCATCGCAGCTGGGATACGTTTCTCCCAGTTGTCCAATCGGCTATGAACAATTCAGTTAATTCTGTTACTGGATTTTCCCCATCTTTTCTTGTATTTGGTCGTGAGATCATTACTTGTGGGTCTCTGTACTCTCAAGTAAGCAATATTGATGAGCTGATCTTTTTACCCAGAGACACTTATGCTGAAAATATTGGTACCTTGGCACATCTTTTTGACAGAGTGCAGGTTGCTCTGCATAGTGCTCATATGAAGAATGCGTCTCATTATAATACGAGGCGATCTCTTAAAGAATTTAACGTCGGTGATATTGTATGGCGTAAGAACTATGTAATTAGTGATGCTGGTTCATATTTTTCTAAAAAGTTAGCTCCGCGTTTCATTAGATGTAAGATAATTCAAAAGCTCTCTGCTTTGGTTTATCTTCTGGAAGATCCTAATGGATCTCGTGCTAGATGGCATGTAAAGGACTTCAAGATTTAAACTTCTTGAACTTATCAATTTATCTCTTAATTATATTTTTGTTTATTTTTCCTGGGTTATGGGTCGGACCGCCGGTATAAAAAGCCTACACTGAGTGCGGATTGCGACACTTTAAAAAAGCCTTATGCTGCAACTCTTAGAGCGGTTGGTGACTCTACAATCCCGTGTTAGGTACCGCCTGTTCCCACTAATATTTATTTCTTTAATTTTGTTTTTGTGATGGGTAGGACCGTCCAGATAAAAAAGCCTACACCGGGTGCGGTTCGCGACACTTTTAAAAAGCCTTATGCTGTACCTCTTAGAGCGGTTGGTGACTCTTCAATCCTGTGTAAGGTACCGCCTGTCCTCTTATACATTCTTCTCGTTGTGGATGCTACGAGCGCTCGCAAATGAGATGAACTTGTTAAATCCCGTTTGCGGTCATCGTGTATTTCCATTAATATAAAACATATTTATTATTACGTATTTATTGATTATCAAGTTTTCGCGTGTTCTGTGTGGTAGGTAAAAAAAAAATTAGCCTTTCACTGATGCGGATCGTGACATCTATCTAAAGCCTACACGTTTCGTTCTGAGCGGGTGGTGACTCAGATTTACGTCGCACAGAACATTCGAATCTTTGAGTCACCCTTTTTATTTATTCTTATTAATATTTATCCTAACGTATTTATTTAATGTTTATTTATAATATTTTACAGTCGGAAAAGTTTTACTTTATTTTCTTTTATTAAAAATAAATAATTTTTAACTGTTATGTTGGAATGTTAGGGAAAATAATATAAACATGTTACAAACTTTATTTTATTTGAATTTCATATTCCAATTTCATTCTTATTGTATGGTGATTGATACAATATTTTCTTTACAAAATACCTAACAAACATATTCTTACATTTACTAAACACTTTCATAATAACCTTGTTTTTTTCTTTTTCTCTTGTTTTCTTTTATTTCTGTAAATATTTAAAGATTTTAGTTTTTTTTTAAACATTGTAAAATGATAAATCTACTTTAATGTTTTTTTTTACTTTTGTTGTAACAGGGGATTTTCTACATATTACCCATATATTTTTTTTCTCCCTCTACATGTTAACCCCTCTAAAGGGTTAGGGTTCTTTCTTATACTTTAACCCCTCTAAAGGGTTAGGGAGTTCTTATTTACTTTAACCCCTCTAAAGGGTTAGGGTTTTTCTGTTTACTTTAACCCCTCTAAAGGGTTAGGGTGTTTCTGTTTACTTTAACCCCTCTAAAGGGTTAGAGAGTTTTTATTTACTTTAACCCCTCTAAAGGGTTAGGGTGTTTCTGTTTACTTTAACCCCTCTAAAGGGTTAGGGTGTTTCTGTTTACTTTAACCCCTCTAAAGGGTTAGGGAGTTCTTGTTTACTTTAACCCCTCTAAAGGGTTTGGGTAACCTTTAACCTCTCAAAGGGGATATACGAATTACTTGGAGCGGCTAACAACTCCTTAAATAAGCCATTGTTTTAACTGCCTAATACAGGTTATAACTCACTTGGACTTTAGCTAAAAAAAAAATTTTTTTATAGTATCAAATTTTTTTTTTCCCGGGTTTTTGGGGTAATATGTAGGGTCTCGCCCTGATGGTACTTACGGTTACTCCTGTTCAAATAATTGTTCAGCACGTTGACACTTTTATTGTCAGTTTATACATATAATTGGTATATTCTTGGGTTTGGCCCTTCAGGCTCTGATTGCTCATCATCTTTGCCTGGAAAATTAGTTAATACTGTAAATTCTGACTACGTTGTAATTACGTTCTACAAATATTTTGAATCGAATTGAACTTCGATTAGAGTATTTTCTTTTGGGGAAATGATCTCTTGTTTCCTAAAAATCCAATTGGTAAAAGTAAAGATAGTTTTTGGACAAATACAAGGGTATTGGGGTGTGTGTCTGGATTCTTACCGTTGTATCTTCTTGTTTTCCTCTTGTTGGGGATCCGGACAGACCCCCTTGCCACGGGGGTCATTTTTCCATCACATTAGAAGGTTTCTTTCGTATCAAATATTTATTTTCTAATTAAAAATAGTAAATTTTCTAAATTGACGTTAATCTTTTATTATTTTATTCTTTATATGTCATATGTTGTCATGCGGACACAGTCCATAGATGGCGGAGATTTTAATCTTTTTTGTGCTCCCCTTATTCTAGATATTTGCTGGATCCATTTATTCATCGTATCTTCATGGATTATATCCTTGGCTGCTAAACACGAGGTCGTCCGAAAATAAATATTGACCACTTCAGAAACTGGCTGGCCGACTACGAGTACTGGCCATGAAGACTATATCTTCTTTTGTGCCAAATGCGTTTTCGAACGTGTTTAAATGAAGACCCGAGCCTGCGATAGAGAGTGCAGCGGATGAGTGGGCAGAGTCTTCCCAGCCTTCGAACTAGAAGGTGAACTAAATCATAGCTAGAAGAAGCTATCTTCAGAAACTAAAATTTAAAATACCAATCGACCGGTCAAATTACGCACGTGACGTCATAAAAGTTATCTTCGAAGTTTTCAAAGTCTTATGCACGTGACGTCATAAAAGTTATCCGCGAAGTTGTCAAAGTCAATCTGCAAACTGTACTTTTCGACCAAAAGTGAACGCAGTGATCCAGCCCGGGCATAAGTTGTAGACTTTCATGAACTTTCGTACTTTTATAATTTTAAATTCTTTTTAAAAATTTCTTGTTTAGTTTATTATAGCTTCTGGACTGAATGTACATAAACCCATTACCCTGTTATTAGTTGTTTTTATTATTTACTGAGCCTGGCACTGTCCGTCGGATAGTGTTACGTTACAAGATAGAGAATGACCAATGTCTAACTGTTCAAACGGGGGAGGTGTACTTTATATTGCACTGTCGCCCATAAAATTCGGCACTAATAAGCTATCACTTTGACAATAAGCACATACCTACAACGTACGGAATAACCACAACGTGTTATAAACAAAATTCCGTTTCCCCCCAAATAAGTAGTGGAGAGGAAATTCACTTTTGCGCAACACTAGAGCCGGTACTTTCGCACGTCGGGTTCACATGAATGCACTATCTGCGGCAAGGAAAGCTTTTTACGCGCCGAGTATGCAAGCGCAATACCGCTGTTGGGTAACAGACCGATGAGAACTGCGCGGCCTAATTTACATCACTACCTAATTGTTGACATTAACACTCGCCCTCAGACTGGCTCAAGACATTTCCCAGCATTTCCGCGTAGTTGTAAAGGCTTTCGGCGACTTTATGGTCAAAAACCGAGTTAATCGCTCAAATCTCACCGCGATCTCCGGCAGTAAAGATGTACGTAATATTCAGAGACCGGCAAGGTACTTATCGCATTGAAACTTTCACTACGAGCTCCATTGATAGTCTATTTTTAGATACCGCCAAGAGTGCCATTAGGAAATGGGATTTTGCATAAACTCGTCGAATTGCACGTCTGTCACATTCACAAATGTTAGATGCACTTATTGCAATGATTTTAAACACAGTAGCTGTGCTGAATTATGGAAGATACAATCGAAGTAAAACGAGACTATAAATTTTATACTAAGCCAGAATTAAAGACTTTGGACCAAAGGCCAGAAGCCAGAATCTACTCTGCTTTTGACATCGAATTTCATTTTTATATCGAAGACCCAAATAGACAATAGAGAAACCTATACAGAAAAATGATCAAATATTGTATAAAATAAAAGTATTGTGCTTACTTGCTTACTGTACTTTCTTATTCATTTGAATAAGAAAGTACATTTGACATTTGTCAACGACTTCACCAGGGCCAAGACTGAAAATACGCATACGTTTAATTAATACGTCTTCATATATGTTCAGGCACGAACACGGCAATGGTCTTGTTAACCTTATCACTATCCAGAAGGAGTACGTACATACAGACTTGTGAAGCTAATCTAACATTGCGAAACAAGTGATGCATTTCATATATTACATGTTAGGTTGCGAATAAGTTTTAAAATCAGGATTTCGGTGTGTATGTCCATTACTTTAATGAGTCGATGGAGAGGCGGGCGGCCTCGACCCGCCGCCTAGTGACTGCGTTATGACACTTGACGGTACACAGTTTGCCTCCCAAACCCGTGGCAGGATTAACAACTTTGCCTTTTGTGTGATTACGTCTACATTAAACTCATTATTCGCTGTTTTAAGTTGAAAGAAATAAATTAGTACATTTCTCAATCCAAGCATCAACATTGTTTAACAACTTAAATTTAGGCTACACAGAAAAAAAGACGACGATTTATTTCAAAATATGTTCTTATTGTTTCATTCGCCTTAATGTGGAGTCTTTGCTTGCCAATGCTTGTAAGATACAATGGACTAGATCAAACTAGCCACTGTTACCAAATCCGTTGTTTCCACAGCTGATGTAGTCTAAACGTAGTATTGGTCGCGATTCACAGCAGATGTGTGCGTCGAGTGTTGGGCAACGCAGGCGCAGAGGCCATTTGCATCATTTCACCTAAACCTCCATGACATCTTGCATAAACGCTCGGTCGCCACTGTCGCCACGACCTTCCACCGCATGGCATTTCTAATATGAATATTCGTCATTACAAGTCATTAGGAAAATTTTAATCTCGGCTTTATGTTCGGAACACGAGCTCGCAACTGCAATGTTTCAAGACCATTAATTTGGTAACAAACGACTAACGACAACGTATCGTGTTAAGACTTGAAATCTTTAATACAGGATGTCCGCAGATTCGTGTTTCCAAAATCAAGTAAAAAACGAATTACGCAATTTAATATTTAGAGAAACGTACTAACGAAGCGTGTTGTATTGAAAATAATCTCCTTCTCCATTATAGTGTGCACATTGTTAAAATCGAAAAGCATATAACGTCTTGATAGCCGCAGCGTTCAACCGAGCTAACGTTAATTTAAGGCTTCCTTCGGAAAAACTTATAAGGACATTATTTTCAAAACATGAAATCAGTATTTATATTTAGACTAAAGAAAACTAGTTATATTTAATTTTGAAAGCATAAATCTGTAGGCAGACACCCTGTACATTAACCATTAAGAGGTAGATCATTTGCGGTCAAACGTTCACTCGGGTTCGGTCGTATGCATTCAAGAGTTAGCCGTTATAGTATTTTCCAGGCACCTTGAGTGGTTCAAACAACTATTGACTGCTAGTGAGGGCATAGCCTTCGCCGGTTAATATATTCGGAACGCGATGCAACAGTGACTGCGTTCGGATATCAAACTAACGACCGCGACCATTTATTTATTTAAACCAATATACCTGTAACTGACAAAGAGCTTAGAAGTGGTAATTCTGCGATATTGAATTATTGAAAACTAATAACTCTTCATCGTTTTATGATATCATAAAAATCCTTTCTTCACTACTTTTAGAAGACATCACATTTTACACCGTGCTTTTACCTAATTTGGTGCGAGCTAATGCGATGGTGGTGGAGTGCTTTTTTCATTTTCATCCATTGTGCTGGTGCGGTGTGGTTACGGTGTGGTGCGGCGCGGTGCAACCTAGTAAGGTGACTGGTGTTGGAGCACGAGTGTGGAGTGTGCAGTGTTGTGACACGTATGTGTGTGCAGGGTGCCGAGGGTGAGGAGCAGACCAGAGAAAAACGCAAGCTAGAAGGTGTCACTCAAGCCAAATTTGGCGTGAAGAACGCAATTCTGGGCTTCGTGTTTGGTGTAAGTATTTCGTAACTATAATAAAACGATTTCGGTCATATGACCGAGTTAATTTTAACGTATCAACGACTATATTTATTTCATTGCACAAGACTCATCTTTCATAGATGCGATGTAACATTATCGGATTTCGATCTCAACCCGCAAAAGGAGTCCTTTCACTTTTCGCAACGCAGTCACGCAGCGGCCGTTTGTTTTATAGAAAATCAACTCGCTGATCGACGCGAAGACGCGGCTGGTGGACACGCTGGACCGACAGAACGTGGAGATCAACAAGCAGTACGGTATCGAGGCGCCTCAGAGCGGGCTGGCGTCTCTGAGCGGGATCGTGGGGCAGGTGATCGGACCCAAGCTACAGCTGCTCGGGCCCAAGATCCAGGCGGTGTCCGGTCTGCTGGGCGGCGCGTCTGGCGGCTCCGGCGGTCAAGGTGGGGGCTCCGGTGGGGGTCTGGGCTCGATCATCTCGTTGGTGACGTCACTGTCGGGCTCCTCAGCGGGCGGCGGCGCCAGCGCGGGCGCCACCGTCGAGACCATCGACTCTTCCGAAGAGGACGACTCGTGATCTCCTCGCCCGTCCCTGGGCCGCGTGTCGCGCTGCTGGCCGAGTCCAGCCGTCTATAATGTACCTCTTTAATTGCCTTCCGTATTAGTTGTAAGTGAGTGGCGATGAGTTAGTTTCACCAGTGAGGTGGGCGCGCTAGCGGCACGACGCGCGTCCCTTACCCCTTCCCAGTGACCGACCGCCTGTACAGTCCGCGGTTCGGGAGGCGCTCCGCACACAACGCCTTGTATTTATATGTAAATAGTTTTTAGGTGAGTGCTGGTGATATTAAATGTTTCCTTCCAACCGTTTGTTTATTTGCACGTAGCACCCGACTCCCGCACACGGCGACACGAGATAATGTTTTATCGATATCCGCTCGATTTAAAGCAAAAGCAGCTTTTAATTTCACTTTCTATTTATTTATAGCACGCACGAGTAAAGTTGTTTTTTGTACTTTTCCTCGGTGCCTTAAAACATTATCTGGTGAAACTCAGTAGTAGATGTAATTAGTTTTGCAACTCGTCCGATGTATAAAGCATAAAGCACAACACACTACATCACTATAAATAAATAAATCAGTCACTCTATACAAGTTAAACTATAGAATAGCTCCCTAAATATTTAAATTACGCTAGGTAAATACACTCACACTTTATGCTAATCACACAAAGTAGAATGTTGAAAACCTTAGTCTAGTCACCTTTCCCTCCTAAATGAGTGCCTTTGAATATAAATATGCTAGTCGGCAACTTGTCTTAGTTCTATTGGTAGCTTATAAAAACTTGATGGACACAAAATAAACTAAAACACGAATCACACTTCGCTGGAATTATCTGACCTCTATACGAAGTGAAGGTAAATTGCTTGTGTACTTGTTTATCAATTAGGCAATCATTTTGTAAAGCGACGTATGTAGGTGCGCGCGCGCAGGGTTGGCCACACGAGCGGTCATACGGGGCCGGCGCGTTCTAGATGGGCGGCGTAATGGTTGCTTCAATTACACTTACTTTGTTAATATACACATTATTCTCTAAGACTTAAGGTATACAATGGTGATTAAGCACAGTTGAAATATGAACGTTACATTTATGCTTACGTATAGCGTACGTGCACTACGAAATTTGTAATCACGGAATAATTAATTTTGATAATGATCACGCAACGTTATGGTTTTTGGACATTGAAATAATACTTCAAGTTCAGTCGAATTTGAAGTATTATTATGCAATGTAACCTTTTAAAATCCTTTTTTTATCAGTCTATCTTATTATTAAAATAATAATGATAAACATTCTGCGATTACAAGAAAATAAAACACATGCCAAATTACCGCTTTTAAATATCCATACCATACAAATCGATTATTGACGATTAGCTTGGTATAAGATATTTTGCACATTATTATGCTGATGATGATTGGGCTTATTTTTATTTGAACATAGAAATCACATGTATTTGATTGAGCACATGGAGGGCTTAATTAGAAAAATATGGCTTATTTGTAAAGGCATAGTAACATTTGTTTGAGTAAGTAGTATTTTTGTATTTGTATTCGTAGCACATTCGTAGGCCGTAGCCTCACTCGTAGAACAGTTGTAGACTAGTCAAAATCAACACAGTCTCACCCTAGATGATCTCTTAGAAAAACTAGCAGATATACTGAAAATCGTTGATGGGTAGCAAATGCACTAGTAGTGGTAGAAAAGACTGGTAACTGGCCAATTGGGTGAATTCAATGCCAGATTATTCCTTTCCACATGTTCCTTGGTAGATGCTTCTCGACACCACTTTCCTTTGACATCCTGATTTCCAAGACAAAAGTCTAAAAATAATAGACGACCAAACTAAAAATTGTGGTTCTGAATTCATAAAAACATGAATAAATAAAAATTATGTAGTAGATAGCAATAAATTATTACATTGACCGCCGGTTGCAGAAACAATTTTAAATGAATACTCCATTAAATCAAGACTGTCACATTTCGGCATTATAAATAGAAAAAGACAATAATATGTTTAATGGAGGACTAACTTGAATTATCGTTTCTAAAACTGGGCGTGATTGCAATAAGAAATAAATATTTTAAACAAATCAATGGTTTATTTTATGTAGTTACCTAGTTACCTATTACTTCAATCAATCCTTATGCTGCTAGGTAATATTCTAATGTCGCTTTAGCTTATTCATAAGGAAATTACACATTTCGTACATTTTTTTATCCTCAACCGTAAAATTTAGTTTTGAATAAGTTTTTAGAGAAAATAATTGTCAATGACTCGTTTTCTCTTAAAAGCGTACTGTACAGCGTATTGTTGTTTCATTTTACATATGTATTAGTATTTTGCTAAAATCTGATACTACCAACCATTTATTTTCAATTTGTACGGCTATATTAACTAAATAGTGAGCTTATCTGAACAATAGTTGTTTGAATACAGAAAGAACTACATAGAATCGTGGTGAGTGGAATAGTCATATGCTTTCAGAGTGCGTATATCGTATGGGAGATTCAGGCATCACAGATAGATTACCTTGTAAAATCAAGTCAATCTTAGCCCCAGTCAATTAATGTAGCAATATCGACAGACCATATAGCAACCTACTCGATATCAAACTAACGGTGATCAAGGACCAATCGCTAGGAATTTCCGGGTCTACATAAACTAGCCCAGGAAAATGCTAGAATAACTAGCTCGGATGTAGCCAGTACAGACTTGAGATGAGGTGAGGCCGGCCACGAGTGCACGAGTGACGAGTTGGGGGGTCGTTGGACGTGCGGTAAGTGAATGCGTGTGCGCAGAATGGCACTACATCCCGCCGCCACACCACGGAGCTGAGATCGCGGTCGCGGCTCCAGCGGCAGGCTACTACCACGGACAGCATCCCGGTGTTCGATCGCAACAAGGTCAGCCTGGACTTCCCGGGCAACCTGTTTGGGCCTTCGGTCTCCCTGCTCATCCGCAGCACTAAGGTCATCGGCGACGTGATACAGGTGCGTTGGTTGTCTAAAAGACGAGTTCATACTTCTCTAAAGTTCGCCTGTTACTACGATGCAGGGAAATTACATTATAAGATAGAGTTCAAGAGTGGCGACAAAAGGAGGTGCTATTGAACTTTGTGCCAATGTTAGTTTACTGTTTGGAATTAATAGGCGAACCATACTCGCTAGCAAGCAAATCGATTCGCCCCATATTTTATCAAATACCTACGCTTATACATTTCTGACTTCACAAATCAGTCTCTCCATAACCTTTTCCTAAAATTGACGTGGCGTTATTTTCGCGCACGTGACGTGTTTGGTTCTAAAGGGTAGCGAAAAAATATTTACGATCGTGCTCCATACCGCAACAACCTACTGATTTTTTTACTAAATCTCTAAATAGGACATTATGGACGATAAAGTATAAGACGATAAAACAATGTGGAAGGGGTGGAGGTACATCTGACTCAATATTGTTTGCCAATCGGTATGGGATGATTGAGTGCGTGTCAAAGTGAGATTCCCTAAGGTTGATGAAATGTATAAGAAGAAACAAGTTTGTCAGGATCTGCCTACCCCTGCACGAAAGTGTAGAGGCTTGATATAGACTCTACTTAATTCGTTAAGCATATTCAGCCCGGTCGCTACGCCTGTGACACAGCAATTATGCAAGGAATGATTTTAATAGCTGCAAAGCCGTTTGCGCCGAATACTCTATTCTTACCTTAGTTAGCTAGGCTACGTCTGTACTGACAGATGGCTTGGTTACCGCCTAGAGCCTTTTCTATTCGCTAGGCAACTAGCTACAGCTAGGCGCTTACCAAGTCATCTGTTAGTTCAGACTTACCCTTAAACCAAAGATCTAAGGCAAGGCTGCTCATAACTTTGCGAGGACATTTACCTCACAATCGGACACATTCCAGAACTCAGCAGTGCGGTACCAGTCGTTCCTTCGACTGTTCCGGCCTCTGTTCCGCGGTCAATTCGAGATCAAGGGCCTGGATCCGCCCACCACCACCACAACAACCACCACAACTACCACGACTACAACCACAGAGCGCCCAGCCAGCAATGAGGTGCGACGGCGGCGCTATCTAGCGAAGAAGGCATGAACCTCGTCGTACTACGTCGCTTCTACCCCGCCGTTCTCCTCGACCAAGACAGCTACCTTGTACTAACCTCGTCAAGTTCCGTCAAATCGTCACAGGTGGCCATTAGAAGATAAACGCTAATTGCTTGCAAAACCGGATAATAAAATTGTAATAGTTTCATAGGTGCCTAATTTATTTTAAGTGCGACAAGGTCCAATTTGAAAGTTTATTCTACCACCCATGGCCGTGTCATGTTCCAGCGCAGAACCACTTAAGAATTAATTCTTGATGTCTTTTTTTATAAGAATACTATAAAATTCTAATAATTTCGTCGTAAACTTTCATTTAAAGGGGTTGTGTAGTGCTGCAGAGTATTCTTTCCAGCAGAAACACCCTTAGTTTAAGCAAACATATGGCATATAATACTAAAACTATTCTGTATTGCTCTAGCATTCCCAAAACCTAAATTACACCTAAATTGACATCTCTGTCCTTAGAAGCGCATAGTGACTACATTTGACGTACACATTGTTTGCTATTAACTTTAATCTAGGCGCTCCTTTAACATTTTCTACGAAAAAGTTTGTAGTATCTTAAGTTTATATTTTCAATATAGATTTTAGAATGTTTTGAAGAGTTTAGAATTAGCAATATAGAATAGTTATAGTATTGTATGATGTCATTTGTTTTCTTAAACTAAGTGGTAGAACATAATATCACAGAGGTTCTGCTGGGAAGAATACTCCGCAGTACAACCCCTTTAAATGAAAGTTGACGACGAAATGATATAGACTTTTTTAGAACTGCTAGAACTTCCTTATATATATTCCAAAAAAAAATTACTTTTGAATTTTTAAGTGGTTCTGCCCTAGAGCGTGACACCCATGGTCATGTAAAACCGCAGATATATTAACCTATTATTTATTAGAGATTATTAAAGTAGTGACAGAATACTTCCCAAAAGTCATGAAGTTATTGCAATTGTGTAATTTTTCAAAATTCTTTAATTTTTTAAATAGTAATGTAAGTAGGAACTTAGGGTGTCTAGCTGTAAACACTATTTCAATCAAGTTACAGAAATTTAAATTTTAAATATTTGCGAGTGTGATAATTGAATAATTTTGACATTCGTCGAGTCGTTGTTTACTTTTGTGTACCTTTGTTTCAAAGATAGTTTAGATTTATGTTCTCAAAATCTAAAAATAGTCATCATTCATCGTTAAAAAATCCTTCATCATCACAGCCCGTAACAGTCCACTGCAGGACTAAGGGCCTCTCCCAAGAAAGGGGAGGTTATTGCCATAATCTCCACGCTTGGCAGGCGGGTTGGAGATCGCAGTGTTATAAATATAACAATGGAAAACGCTGCTGCCCTTCCTTCAATCCTTAAACATAAGTAATTATGAAACAAATCATAATCATCAAGTTGGTCTAGACGAAAACTCGTTTTTCGCAACGCTCAAAATTATGCTAAATTTAGTTCCTACCAAGCATGATTCAATGCTGAGGCTTTCGCGACGAAGGCTTACATGGAAGACCACGAACTTCGCGATTATTATTATAATTAACCGGGCGCGACAAGTATCCTATGTATAACCTATGGTTTCATAGGTCTCCCACGACTATCCTAATCAACTACAAGTCTTACCCTACCTCTAACTTACCACTATCCTACTATACCCTACCCAATCATAATCCACTCCTACCCCATACCTACCCTACACCTACCATACACCTATCCTAGACCTACCCTAAACCTATCCTACATCTATGATACACCCACCCTATACTTATCCTAAACCCATCCTAAACCTACCCTTAACCTACCCTACACCTGTACTACACCTGGCCTACCCCCACCTATCCTTTTGTCCTTACAAAAAACCTTGTTCCGACAATTATAAATTCGTTAAAAACAAAATTAGTCTCGGAAGTTATGGGCGAACATGCATTTGATACAATTGATTTTGTATTTATATAGTATCTCTCAGCCCAATAACTATACGAACGGTGCTTGTTGATTTGTGCATTATTTTGAGAGGTTAGATAGTCTATCCAGAAATATAAGAGTACTTAGGTTTTTCATTCATTTTGAGAACATTACTCTGCGGCCAAACAGTCTCTAGATATAACATGATTGGTGGGTGGTTACTGATAAGGAGGCTCATTAAATTTATTAAAGTTTGTTATTATTTAGCATTCGTTTTCATTAATGTCTATGCCTATGGAAAGATTTCGTTTGGATATGGATTTTAGGGCTTTGCAAAAAGCTTTCATAAATATGGACTACAAAAATATAAAAAAAATACTGTCATGGTGTTCCTAAACTGTTCAACCTCATTATGAACTTGATTATGAATTATCGTAAAGGTCGATAATGTAGTTATATGAACACACTCGTCATATTTATTTGTCTATGTAGATACTGTATTTACCAGCTTTTGTTAGTAGACGAAATTAGAGTAGATAAAGATATTCTGTGTGAGAAAGTTAATCAAAAGTTTAGATTCTAATTTTTTGGCAAAATAAATGAATTTATAGGTGCCAGCATGTAGTCACTGAAACAAAATGTATGAAAGCTTATATAGTATGAAGTATTACAGAATTTTCTGAGAAAAATTCTCTAGCACTTGCATTATTACGGTTAATTTTGTAAATACGATTAGGTATCTTATTTTGTTCGCATAATAAACTTTTTTATCGAATCAAGTTCTGTTATTTAATCTTACCTAAAAAAAATATCTTGGCGGTAATATCCTGGTTGTGCCCTCGCGCGCGAGGGCCCGGGATTCGCCTTGACCATGATCCAGGATTTGGCAGATCAGATACTTAATTACAGTGGAGTGATTGCCATCTGACCTACGTGACCCTACTGCCCAGGTTGGATCGTGGTAACATATTCAGTCGCTGAATGTGCAGGTTTCATCACGATGTTTTCCCTCACCGTAAGAGCATAGCTAGACTAAACTATGCCTGGCAAATGTCTCGAAGAACAGATGACCGCCAGGACAGTAAAGCTCTCGAGTAACAACCTCGTACCGGAAGATGCAGCGCGGGCAGGCCTTTCACAAGGTGGACCATCACAACATTAGTTACATAGGCGTGTGCTTTGTCCTACGCAACAGTATCATGTCAAGCCACAAGATATAAAACAGTGAGTAACTACTGAGATTGAACAAGCGTAGTATAGAACGTCATTTTGCGAGATGGAGTGATGATCAGGCCATAACGGATGCCCATAAATCAATTAATGGAATTAACTCCCTCTTATAGTCTTTTCTTTGCACTATAACATGAGGCTTTTCAGAAATCATTTCTACGGGTACCTTTAAAGGCCGGCACCACATCTGCTCCCCTTAGATTACAGAAGTCCCGGGCGACGGTGACCACTTTTCATCAGGTGGGCCGTACGTCCGTGTGCCACCCTAGGAAATAAAAAAAATACTGCGGATTGTAGAAACTGTAGTAAAAAATGTAGCACACTTTTGATGATGAGGAAACTAACACCAATTAGTATACAAATAAACACTAATGAAAACATACACAATTTTTATTCGGACAAATAATTGGAGCCATCACTACAACGATTTACGGGATGCTTTTGGCGACCTGGTTGTGGTGTTCTGCGCCGACGCTAGGCAGCCATAAGTGGCGTTGTCCAGGGCATGGTTAAGTCGCTCGATGTGACGCAGCTGGCGTAAAACCAGCCGCACGTGCGAGTCGCGTAACACGCGCGCGTCATTTAGCCAATCCTCCGGGTTTTCTGCAATGACAACTCTGTTTCTATACCACAACGACGTACTATTTGAAATACTTGTGGACTACGTTAGCGAGTTTGTACGCAAAATGTATCCCAACTGTTAGTTAGTGATTTTTGGTCAAGGAGTTTGTAATAAAATTTGCCTTTAAACGATACAAAAATTTAAACAATGGGGTGTAAAACAAACCGCTGGCTAAAAACTTTTGGACCAGCCTAATATCAGCATGCAACAATATTTTGTATAATGGTAAAAACATCTATCTGACATATTCTGAAACACCGTAAGTATGAAGGTATTTCAGGTAGCATAAATATAATACTTGAAATGCTGTTTGTTCCTCAAATAAATAAATAAATTGATTTTTAAGAGCGAAAATATGAAGGTCGACTATATACCTACATAGTAAAGCATTAAACGATAAGCAAACCACCTGATGGAATCGGCAACTGTCAACATAACGTTTTCGATACATTTTGTAGATAGTTTCAGGTGCACCTGTCGACTGCGATGATGAAGGTGAAGTTCTGGCTACTTTAGAACATAAAGTAAATAAAGCGTAACATATAAGGAGAACTACTCAGTCTTGTGCATGAATGTTTGTCTAAACAACAACTCCATACAGGCTCTGTAAATAGATATGTACCTATAATTTATATGTAAAATAAAACAGAAGTTCTCTCCGGTAATCACTTAAAATATTATGGAAATAGTATAAAAGCTAGGGCTCAATTCACACTGGAGTAGCAGCGGTCGGCAGCGGCCGGAATCGTGTGGTTCGGCAAATACCTACTTTTAGGCCTTGAGAATCTATTTTTGAAATGATTAATCTAGCAAGCATGCATTGTCGAGCAATAAGCAATAGTTACTTTTAGAGCATGTGGCTCCATTTTTGAACCACTCACGAAGAGTTTTCAATGTTGATGATTTTGATCAATTTTCAAACGATTTTCGGCACAAAAAACTTAATTATTATTGCAACACCAAGGTCTCCCGTTGAGGACCCTGAGACTAGTTGTTATTTAACATCGAAGTAAGTAAATAAAAAAGCCATTTGGAGCTATTGAGAACGTTGCAAAGGAGAAAATATAGAAATTTTCATGCTGAAAATAAATATTCGGGCCAATATAATAATAAGCGGTTCAAAAAGCGGGCTTCTGATCGTCTACATTCGGCCGTCCAAGCAGCTTCCACTCCGATGTGATTTCAATCAAGTCTCACTATTATCTGGTTCAGGCTCGTCCTCCTCAGCTACCTTTCCGTGTGTACAGCGACGCAGTTTACGGCGTTGCTCTGCCATGAAAATAAAATTAGAAAAGGATTATATTTAAATTACGACAAAAGAATCAGGTAGTTTTCTCAAATGGTGGTATTAATCGGAGAAACCTATTTGAAAATCTAGAACTTTGAAATACTGTCGAGATATTTAAACATATTCTCATCTTCAACATCTTCCAAACGGTCAATCCCGGCTTCTGCCAGGGTCCGTTTTCCGACACATTCTTCTATTCATTAATGCTACCACGGATGTACTCGTTACGTACTCGCTCAAGTCGGTACGTTTCATTTTGTAATGTGGAGTTCGTGGACGAGCTTTGTCTGCACCGGCCAAGTCTCGCATCCCACAGGCATTATACTCTTGTATATAAGTCCCTTAAGTTTGTACGGGTTTTTAGGGTCGCAGATGATTGCCGTGAGTTCTAGCTGTTTGGCCCAAGCTGCAGAGATGCAAGTCAATGCCGTTTTCTAACACTTCCTTCCACGTATGCGATGTCATAAACATATTTCATGAGCCAAGATGGCATATCCGAATTTTCAGCTGAGAGGACATTTAGCAGAACACAGAACAAGGGCTCAGGACTGAACCCTGGTCAACACCTACAGTAATCGGGTATGTTCACTGCCTCCTGCATCTCTCTATTCCACCACCCCATAATTAAATAAATTATACATCAGCATTCAACTCTAAAAATTATAGCTAAGTACTGATTTTTAATAGTGATAAGGCGGACCCCGGGCCCTCGTTCTCGAGAGTACAACCGGGACATTAACGCCAAGATGATTATTTTTTATTATTACTGATTTTTAATAGTACCAAAAGCTTTGTCTATACGTAATATAAAACAATAATACTCACGATTAAGCGAAGTGTCTGTTTCATGGCAGCTGGAAAGCAACAGATAATTACCTTAGTATGTATCAGGTTTCCCTGCGGAACCTTCGATCTATAGTCTTGGGTGAAACGTATTTCTTATTTTAGAGTAGACAAGTTACATACAGCAAACAGCACATACAAAATTAACCTCTTAATAATATTAGATAGAATTACTCTATCCATTGTTGAAAACCGCATTGAAATCCGTTGCGTAGTTTAAAATACATAGATACAATACAGACGGACAGACGGCAGGATGCGACTTTGTTTTATACTAGGTACTGATAAAGAAGTATAGACTATAATAATAAACTCACGCATTAAACGCCTGCGCCGCGATACTGCTGACGGAGAAGGCGGGGTTGCAGCAGCAGCAGCAGTCTCCTTCTTGATTTCTGCGATTCCAGGGGCCCTAGTTACGAAACCGCTCACATCCACGCTAGCCTTCTGATTATCTTTTCTAGCTCTAGCAACTAATCATGAGTGTAAAGTAGGGCACACGAGCGCTCGTGTGGATACGAACGTTCAGAAATAGGGCCACAGTGTCGCGATCAAAAAAACTTCACGATTCCGGTCTACCTTTTTCGGGTTGAATAAATTTTATGTCACTTTACCGCCCACTTAGTACATCATTCTTCTGTACGAGTGTTGACACTGAACTCGTCATAGGACGCAGTTTAGGCCGTATAGACGGCTACACCGATTTTTATATTAGTTTGTTTTTTGTGTTTGAGTAGAGCGTCGGTGGCCGAGCGGTTACAGTATCCGACTCGTAAGCCAGGTTTCGAATATCAATGACTGTTTTCTGAGTTATGTACATTAGTTGAATACTAACCGATGCTCTTACGGTAAGGGAAAACATCGTGGTAGAATCTGCACATTCAGGCGACTGGATGTGTAACCATGATCCAATCTGGTCTGGTTCCATTGGTAGCAGGATCACGGAGGTCAGATGGTTGTCGCTCCACTGTAATTACCTGATCGCCAAATCTTGGATCACGGTCAAGGCGGTCCCCAGGCCCTCGTTCTCGTGAGCACAACCGACCGCTAAGTTTTTTTTTTATTACCTATTGTAAGAAGAACTAAATATTTATATCCAAATATGGAGTCATGGAGGTCAGATGGCAGCCGCTCCACTGTAATTACCTGAAATGCCAAATCCTGGATCATGGTCAAGGCGGACCCCGGGCCCCCTCGTACGCGAGAGCACAACCGGGACATTAACGCCAAGATGATGATGATGATGTTTTTTGTGTTTGAGTGAATTTATTATTTTTATTTATTTATTTAATCCTTACAATGTTTCGCACATTCAGCCTTTCTAGTTACCCTGCCAAACTGCATAACTTTTTTTGGCAATGGTATTTTACTTGTAATACATTCCGGATAATGCCTACACTTGGCTGGAATCGCTGGATGGTTTAGATTCACAATTGGGCAGAACAACGTATCCTAAAGTTGCTAAGATCGCATATAAACCTATCTAATTGCGGAGACCTAGAATTGGTATTTCAATTATCTATAAGTCTAACTATTGCATTGCCAAGCTGTTGTCTTCCTAAAATTATAAATGAAATCAATAAAAAATTTAAGATACGTACATTAAATAGGTTGAAGACGGTTTCGGCCGCCGCTCAGACAGTTCTGGCAGCAGCAGTTTGGAAAAGAACTCTTCTAGCAAAAGTTTGACTGCAACTTTTGATTGGAGTTTTTCCTAAAATAAATAATAGTTAATACCTATATCGTATATGAGGTTTCTCCGGGAATAAATTATGATAAAAATAGTCTAACAAAAACAGAACGAGACATGATAAGTGTAATATAAGTACATCACTTGTCTAATATGTCAATGACTGCCTACTATTTTCGTAGCCGCAAAATAACACAACGGAGGAAAGTATTATTTTGCAGTCTTTCTTAGTTTCAAATAATCGCTTGAAAGATTTCAACAAAATTAAGTAAATACCTATAGAAAGAGCGTCGGTAGCCGGGCGGTTGAGTATCCAACTCGTAAGCGAGAGGTACCGGGTTCGAATTCCGCTGCGGCCATGTACCAATGACTCTTTTCTGAGTTATGTATATTAGTTTAATACTAACTGATGCTCTTACGGTGAGGGGAAACATCTGGATGAAGATGGGAGGATGAAACCTGCAAATTCAGGCAACTGAATGTGTAACCATGATCCAATCTGGTCAGGTTCCCCTGGTAGCAGGGTCACGAAGGTCAGATGGTAGTCGCTCCACTGTAATTACCTGATCGCCAAATCTTGGATCATGGTCAAGGCGGTCCCCGGGTCCTCGTTCTCGAGAGCACAACCGGGACATTAACGCAAAGTTTTTTTTTTTATTACCTATAGTAAGAAGAACTAAATATTTATATCCAAGTATGGAGGAAGAGTCAAAATCATTATGTCCCGGTTGTGCCCTCGCGCACGAGGGCCCATGGTCCGACCTATGATCCAGGACTTGACAGATGAGAGAATAACAGTGGAGCAACGACCAACTGACCTTCAAGACCCTGATACCAGGAGAACCTGACCAGATTGAATCATGGTTACAGTTCAGTCGCTTACATGTGCAGGTTTCATCTGGATGGGGTTCCTCTCCGTAAGAGCATCGGTTAGCATTCAAATGTCATTGCCACATGGCCGCAGAGGGATTCGAACCTGGTAGGGCGATAATATTTTGGCGAATTTGGTCAAGGTACCCTCAACCTCCTCATGTATGAGGTTTTTCGTAGAATGTTTGGCACTCACTTTCTTGGCAGCCGGTACGCGGTATTGGATACGCGGCACGCACGCTGGCGGGAGGCTGTCCGCGAAATCGCCTTCGTCTTCGCCCCGGCCATCGCACTCATTCCAATCGACCTCTTGGAACACCTGTTGCATTGTGCTACACTGACACGGGAGCTACAGCTGTGTATATACTTTTATAGGAATGTATGTAAATCGTATTTGTTACTTGTCGATGAATTTGGTAATTTATTTATCTTATCAGGACCCCTTCACATTCCTGTATGCTGGACTCGTGCCTCCACCACATTGGTGGAGGCAGGCAGGCTCTTGGCAGGCGGGTTGGAGTGTTGAAAATCTCAATTTCCATTTTATGATTTGCATTGTACTCCACCAATCACCATACGGTCTAGGGTGCTATTTTTGAACCGCTAGCATTCACGTGAACATGCGCTACCTTTCTCTTTCACATTCGTGGTGAGTTGCTAGAGATAGTAAAGACAGGCATCAGAAGGCGAGCGCTCGCGTGAATGCGAGCGGTTAAGGCCCCTGACAATACAATTCAATTCAACTCTACTGCTAATCTCGTATCGATTTTGTAAACTCACCTGTTTTTCTGCCGGTTTCTTATATGGGAGTCGGGGCGCGCTTACTGGAGGGAGGTAGCATGGAAAGTTGGCTTCGTTGTCTGGATCCTGGCTGTCTAGCGCCAGCTCGGAAAGACCTTCACATCCATTCCAGTCGATCTCTTGCATTACCTGTCGCAATTTATACCGTGTACAGTTGTTTTTTTTTATGTTATACAAGACAGGCATTTGACCGCCATCTCACTTGTTGGCAAGTGACGATGCGCCAGAAGATGAAGCATGCACGTCTTGGAACAGCCTATTCACTCTAGCCTTGAAGGCATCCAGATTATATTGATCAGGGAACACACTCGCAGGCAACGCGTTCCATTCCTTAGCCGTACGCATTATAAAGGTCGAGCCAAAGCGGTTCGTGCGGATAGCTGGAAGATCCACGACATAAGGATGAAGCGCTCGCCCGGATCGCGTCTCCCGATTGCGGAAAGTGGCCGGCGGAATAAGGTCGTGCAGCTGCTTCATACACTCTCCGAAATGTAAGACGCGCAACCCTACGCCGAGGCTCTGCAGCCTAGCCTCAACCAACCGCAGGTCACAAATTATCTTCTTTGCACGTTTTTCCACCGAATCCAAAGTCGCTAGTTCATATTTGGCTGATTCATCCCAGATGTGGCAGCAGTCCTCCATGCAGGATCGCACTTGTGCTTGATATAACTGAAGCAACTGCTTTGAAGTGATTGATCTATTCCTTAAGTAGTTTCGGAAAAATATTATCAGAGCATAACTATAATTTCATTCATCATTATTTTCAATCGAAAATTCACAAAGTTTGCAAAAAACGCCGTAACAGGCGAACAACAAAGTAATGTGAGGGTATAGCCTTAAGTCACACCTGCAATTTTAGTCACATTTGCAAATATTTACCATTATCATCGATATCTTTCCTCAAAAGTCATAGACACTGTCACTGGGTAGAATCAACAAAGTACCTGTCGCTGATTGATTTCTTCAAAATGAAAGTTTCACCTGTTGCATCCGTTTGAACTTCGCCTTATCCGCGGCGTTCTGCCATGGCGCTGGTCCCATCACCACGACCCTGAGGGGCTGCGGCGGTGGCGCGGTGGAATAGTAGGCAGCACAGTTGCCCCTGCGTAAAGACCTTTACTATATAGGCAGCACCGTTACTCTTACGTAAAGACATTTACTAATTAAATTAAAGATTTATTTCGATTCTGTTGAATGTAGGCGATCTGCATCCATCCATTTGGGGCGCACTGAAAACCACGCCACTATGTCAGCCGTGCGGTATTATGCTGAGTGCGGCCTATTGCACTTCTCTATGGCACGGCTAATGACAATTGGCTAATAATTTTGGTTAATATTTTTTGTTTTTGTCTTTCTGTTATTGTCTTCTGTTTTGTACTTTTGTGCCTTGGAAGTAAGTGCAATAAACATATTTTACTTACTTTACTTTACCACCACCCGCCACGTTGTGCAATTGAAGACGTGCCGAAACAAAATCCGCTTTGCAGCGACAGACCAAAGTGGAACGCGTTACTCATAAAATAAGGGCCATTTTTGTATCACGCATCTTGGAACGCAAAGCCAAGTGAAAATATTAATAGATTTTTGTTTGTTTTTAAAAAGCTATATTAATAAACGTCTTTGACTGTGATGCTAGACTTTTAGGGCTGTTATATTCGTACCTGAACTCTTGATGTTGCCTGTTCTTGCAGGTTTTAGGGGCGGAGATCATGGAATTGCTTGACGGTAGTTGCGGCCGTGTCGTCTGGTTATGTGTCCTATAAAATGGGGTATTAATCATCATCTGTATATCAGCCGAAAAGACACTGCTGGGCACAGGCTTACCCCAGCGATCTCCACAAATGCCTTCCGCATACGGCGGGTACTTGTGATTATCTTCATTGCTTCGTCTTCTAGATTAGAATTAATACAACACGTAGTAACACGTACGGTGTCGCCATCTACACACTGTCTTGAGAGTTTTTTTTTTCTATGTGGGTAGTCGAACCTACCCATTTCGATACGTACCCGGCCATTGTCATTCACAGTTACAGTGCTCCGCCAGATCGCACTTATAACTTAATTTGTACCGATTTTAGTGTATAATCTTACAAAAACCCGCTTAAGTATGGGGAAAAGAAAGCGTGATCGTGAAGATTTCGAGTATATTGCACATAAATTGAAGAAACTTGAAAGGAAATTAAGGAAAAGTCGTCGTAAACGTGGGTACGATTCGACGGACTCGGAATCTATTACATCATCTAGGCATTCGCCGATAAACTTTGAAGGTTGTTGGTAACCTATATCTATTATAATATTATGCATATTTTAATATTTACATATACATGGATAGTACTGCGGGCAGCTTCTGGGGTGTCACTTTACTTTCCGACGTATATATTTAAATTTAATCCACGTATATGGTCAGTACTGCGGGCAGTTTTTGGGGCTCTCACTTTACTTTCTAACGTGAACATATGCGTTGATGCGGGCAACTTTTGGGGTTGTCACTTCAGCGTAACTTGTAGGTTGTACACCTACGATGATTTATCATTGTCAGACACTGGTTGTTGCAATAACTAATATTGCTACTATCCTAAGTACCTATTATCCATAAATAAGAAACTGTATTGAATGTGTTGCGGGTAGCTTTTGGGGCTACCATTACAATTTTAAGTATAAAATTTAAGTAGGTGATTTTGTATATTACATCCGTTACTTACGCCACTTACAGACGGCGAATTACCGATGATAATGAATCGTACAAATGAAGAAGTACCTACGATAATTAATATAGAAAACACCTGACCTTATATTGAGATGGAACCGATACCATCGACCATTTATGCAACTGCGGCGCAGCCACCGCGCTCGCCGCCGCCGCCGCTGCCGCACCCGCCACCGGAATTGCCACCGCTGCCTTCGTCGCCGCCGCCTGCAATAAATGCTGCCGAACCTGCTGTTTCCTCTTCGCCACCTATTCCAGAACTTGACACCGCAATTCTTGAGATATTTGGCGAAAATCCTTCGATAGTCAAAGAATACGGTAAAGAAATTCAATCAGACCTCGCAGTGAGACTGCAGCTTATAGCTACTAATGGACTATCAAAGGAAGTTCGCAAGGAACTAAGTGAGAAATACTTACCTCCCAGCAACTGTACTCTTATCGACGCCCCTAGCCTGCACCCTGAAATAAGCGCCGCACTTTCCGAAACAGTTATTAAGCGGGACAAAGGCATCGAATTGAAGCAGAAGCAGCTTGGCCGTGCGATTTCATGTGTCAGTGAGGCAATCAGTATTCTGATTTCAAAAGAAGACAAGGACACGCCGACAATCCAACTCTTGATGGACACTTGCCGGTTGCTTTGTGACAACCAGAACTTAGATTCAATTACTCGGAGAAACTTCGTAGCATGTAATGTCAAAAAAGACATGAAAGACCAAATTCAAAAGACAAAGATTGACGAAGCTTCTCTTCGGTACTAACCTTGCGGAAACTTTAAAAAAAGCTAAGTCAATATCTAAATCAGGTGCCGACCTGAAACAATCGACCCTTCCTAACCGACTCCCTCCTAAAGGTAGAGCAACGCCTCAAGCTGCAGCGCCAGCACAGCGAAGCAATTTAAACTGGAAGGTTCCTCCCCTGAACCGCAGGCCGCAGGGGAGGCAGAAGGCGAGGGAGCCTGCTGCGAGGACCGCGCACGCGAGCAGCTCGCGAGCATTCTATCGAGTGGCGAATCCGGCGCCGCAGCCGCAGCAGCAACGTCACAGCCGCCGCTAGACGTCATGGTGAGACACGCAGGCAGACTTTCACACTTTTATAGTCAGTGGTCATTACTAACCAATGACCCAGTAATACTATCATGGATAGCTGGTTATAAGATTCCTTTAAATAGCTCGGTTACTAAAACACAGGGTGTGTTTGAGTAACCGAAATAATACCCAATCTAAATCAGACAACATTCGAATTGCAGAATGTATTTCCGATCTAATACTATCTGGGGCCATATCTGAGTGTAAACCTTGTGAGGGTCAATTATACAAACGGTAAGCATAGATTTATCCTTAACTTAAAAAGTCTTAATAAACATATCACTACAGAACATTTCAAGTTAGAAGATCTGCGCACAGCAATAAAACTAGTATCCAAAGATTGTTTTTTGAGTACCATAGACCTAAAAGATGCCTATTTTTTAATACGTTTACACGAAGACTCAAAAAAGTACCTGCGCTTCATTTATGCGCTTAATGTTTTACCGTTCGGCCTCAACACTGCTCCATACGTGTCCACGAAGGTAATGAAACCGGTGTTTAAATTATTGCGATCCTGCGGTTATCTATCTACTGTATATCTAGACGATATATTAGTTTTAGGCAACACTTATAAACGTTGCATGGATAACATAATTGTCACCAGAAAATTACTGACCGCCTTAGGCTTTGTTATTAACGACCAAAAAAGTAATTTGATACCTAGCAAATTATGTAAATTTTTAGGTTACATTATTGACACTAAAAATTTCCAAGTTAGCCTGCCGAAAGAAAAGATTTTAAAAATAAAGAATGAAATAGACCACTTTCGTAAATTGCCTCGCTGCAAAATACGAGATTTTGCACGACTCGTAGGTCTTCTCAACTCGGCTTGCCCAGCCGTAGAATACGGGTGGCTCTATACCAAAGAGTTTGAAAGACAAAAATATTTAAACTTGAAAGATGATCCCGATAATTATGAAAGGTATATGACTTTACCGAAGTCATTAGCTTCAGAGTTCGATTGGTGGTCCCAGGCTATAGAGCAACCAACCAATAAGATCAAGTATGACGAATATTGCTTGGTGGTGGGGGTGGGGGTGGGTGGGGAGCAGCGTGCGGTGAGGAGACTGCTAGTGGCGCGTGGACCGGGGAAGAACGCAGTAGACATATAAATTATCTAGAAATACTCGCAGCGTTATTCGGTTTAAAGGTATTTGCTAAGACGTCTAATTGTCAAATTCTTCTCCGCGTCGATAATACGACAGCGATCTCCTACATAAACCGAATGGGTGGCGTGCAGTTTCCTCATCTTACACGAATCGCAAGGGACTTGTGGCAATATGGTGCGAACCAAGAAATATTACTGTATACGCTTCGTACATTAAGTCGGCTGATAATACAGTTGCTGATGCCGAATCGCGGCGTTCACATTTGGATGTAGAGTGGGAACTAAATGTCACCGCTTTTCAAGAAATTATTTTCATATTCGGCATCCCACAGGTTGACCTTTTCGCTAGCTGAATCAATAAGAAATGTAATACTTACGTATCTTGGTTTAGAGATCCCGACGCCTTTGCCATCAATGCCTTTACGTTATCATGGTCGCAATTCTATTTCTACGCGTTCCCCCCATTTACAATGATATTGAAAACGTTAAGAAAGATTATTAAAGATAAAGCCACGGGTATAGTTGTGGTACCCCTGTGGCCGACACAACCATGGTATCCTCTATTTAGGAAATTACTAACATAGATTTTTGAACCCAGATTCGATTAGATTTTATCTCATTGCAGCGACCGCAACGTGCACCAGCGGCTTACCCTGGCTGCCGGAGTCTTGTCCGGGAATCATTATTAAGACGAGAAGTTCCGCCAGAATCTGTTCATGTCATGTTAGCCTCCCTGTCAGATAATTCGATAAAGCAGTATGATACATGATTAAGGAAATGGTATACATTTTGTTGTCAACGTAATATTACTTTATATGATACGTCAAATTCTATTATGAGTATTATGTTTTCTTACTAATCTTTTTGAATCGGGCGCTCAATATGGTACGCTAAATAGCTGCAAATCGGCCTTATCACTCATTCTAGGGCCACAAATCAGTAACGACTATCACATAAAGCGCTTTTTTAAGGGCATTTTCCGATTACGCCCGCCGTTACCTAAATATAATCAGACATGGGACACGTCAATTGTTTTAAATAATTTGACCGGTTGGTATCCTAACGAAACTTTAAATTTAGAAAGAATCACATTGAAACTTACGACTCTTCTTGCGCTAATTACTGCCCACAGGGCACAGACATTTACTAAAATACTTGTTAGTAATATTGAGTTTAAATAGACAAGGTCATTATAAATATCCCTGACCTCATAAAATCATCCAGAGTAGGTGCAGCCCAACCAATACTTAGCTTACCATTTTTTCAGGAAAAACCTGAAATTTGCCCAGTAAGAGCCTTATCTAGCTATCTTGATATGACCAGATCATTACGCAGGAGTCACAATTACCTTTTTATAGGCCTAGAGAAACCTCACAAATCTGTGAGCTCCCAAACAATAAGTCGCTGGATAAAATTGACTCTAGGTCGGTGCGGCATAGATAATACTATATTCACCGCCCATAGTTCGCGACACGCATCAACTTCCAAGGCCCGTAGCCTTGGCGTTAACTTAGACCTCATCCGGAAGACCGCTGGTTGGAGCGGCTCTTCTTCTACGTTTGGTAAATTCTATAATATAGCTATCAGTGGTATAGATGATTCATCTTTTGCTAGAAGTATTATGTCAAATACTTTATAATGATTATTAGTTTAAGTTATATGATGAAAATTATAGAGATAAGTTACCTACTTGTATAACTAAATAATTGATGATGATTATAAGTACCTACCGTTGGTGAGCTATATGTTTTATTCGATATTTCCCGAGATCTCTCAAGATCTACGTGTTGTATTCATTCTAATCTAGAAGACGAAGCAATGAAGATAATTAGTGATTAAACGAACTTACCTTACGTGAAGTTCTATCATAATTATCTGAGTTGCTTCGTCGAATAGATTAGAATCCCACCCTCCCGTTTAGCACCCAACGGGAAATATCTAGGTTAGATGGCTAGCCTCTGAACTAAATGACAATGGCCGGGTACGTATCGAAATGGGTAGGTTCGACTACCCACATAGAAAAAAAAAACTCTCAAGACAGTGTGTAGATCGCAACACCGTACGTGTTACTACGTGTTGTATTAATTCTAATCTATTCGACGAAGCAACTCAGATAATTATGATAGAACTTCACGTAAGGTAAGTTCGTTAGATCACTAATTTTTACAAGGTACTCGGTCCACCTTGTAGGTAGGCCTACCCAAGCTGCGTCTACCATTATTTTTAAAATAATTACGTCAAATGATGTGGAGTAATATACTTCATGGATAAATTGATAAAAAAGACGAGAATATTGAAGTCTGTCTGACAAACCTTATAGTCGTGGATCGCGACCACACACTCGTTGATCTCGTTTTTGGGAATAAGCTATCTGGAGAAAAAATAAAACGTCATTATCATAGACTATGGTCATGTAATGTGTTGTATGAGGATTTACCAAGGTAACAATAAATATTCTATACCAGCTGATCGACGCAACTTCATTCAGTTCAATTATAATGAACACTACCCTACCCCTAATCCATCCACACCCTATTTTTATTATAATAACCTAACTAGGTATTCCCAGCGGTTTTCACCCGCTCACAGTTCGGATCTCTCTAAGCATTGAACAATTTCTGGCGGGTCCCTGATATTATTCCCGGGTAACAATATGTCACACGGGAATAATATAGCTTCCCATAAGTGAAAGAATTTAGAACTCGGCTAAGTAGTTTCTATTTACAAAATAAACAAACAAATAACAAATTTTTTCCAGTTTATAATATTAGTATAGATAGATAAATTAGATCAGGTAATTATGGGACTTACTCGTATCCCAAACAGTAGACTCCACAGGCCCAATGCACGAGGAAAACAAGGATCTACAAAAAAATAATGGCACGTAATGGCCATACCAAATAAATGATGGTTACGTACAACCCATGGCAAATTAGTAATATTTAACGGAGCGATCATAAATTCCGATAATAACTTCTTATGGGTCACAGAATTAAGTGGGCGACTAGCCCCGAAGTAAGTGTTTATAAACATGCGTACCTATACAGTAAGTAGATATTTTATAAACTGGTAGGTACGTATGTAACGTACTTGAAGAAACCTGGAAAATGGGATGCTCTAGTAAATCCCCTCCATAGGAAAAGGAAGCCAAAAGCTATGAGACGAGCCTTCCAACATCTCTCAGAGACCTGTACGACAACTGCTGAGAAGACACATTTGCTAGCTGATTCAGAAAGAGAGTCCGGTTATTGGTAGGCATATTCATCTCTTTATTAAGGAAACCTACCTAGAGCGTTGGTAGCCGGGCGGTTGAGCATCCAACTCGTAAGCGAGAAGGTACCGGGTTCGAATCCCCATGTACCAATGACTCTTTTCTGTGTTATGTACATTAGTTGAATTCTAAACGATGCTCTTACGGTGAGGGAAAACATCGTGATGAAACCTGAAAATTCAGGCAACTGAATTTGTAACCACGATCCGTCCTGGTCATGTTCCCCTGGTAGCAGGGTCACGGAGGTGACCCTGTAGATGATAGTCTCAGATGATAGATGGCAGTCGTTCCATTGTAATTACTTGATCGCCAAATCCTGGATCATGGTTAAGGCGGACCCCGGGCCCTTGTTCTCGAGATACCAACCGGAACATTAACGCCAAGATGATTATTGTTACGGAAACCTACTGGACGATAATAGTTTTAGGCCTTCGATTCGGATGTAATCTAACAGAACCACATGGCAGCCACTACGTCGTTGAGGTGGATCGCTTAGGACACTCTTGCTCCAAAAGTACCGGCCGTTTATGCCCACCTGAAAGACATATACATCGGACTCTTGGTAGTGTCAATGTGCCTTCCAAATTAGAGCCCTCGGGCTTAGTGCGAGACAATGGTAAGAGACCCAATGACTCTTGTCCTATGGGATTTTCGGCGGCCCTTAGTAAAGGACGCCACAGGCGTAGATAATTTAGCCGCGTCCCATACTGGCACAACGTCATTGAGGGCTGGCGCGGCGATCGCTTCAGCGTAGTCCTTGAAACGCCGTAAATACGCAAATATTTCCAATGATTGTGTATTACGGTGTTTGCTATGGAAACTCGTCTAAAAACGTCGCCCGACCAATAGGAGACCTCAAAAGCGCCCGTTGCACGACCGTTGCCAATTAGGACAGCGCCTAAGGCCGTGGTGTCTGGATGGTGAAAAGCTTTTTAGGGTTTTAAAAAAATAAGCTAATTCGGTCAACCGGTGACCATAGGGTTGGCTCATTCCTCGGCCAACATATATTGAAGTCGGAGTAATGAAGCCAGCCTTATGGGAACTCTCACTAGAGTGGTAGCGACATTAGGGACAATGTAGATTTAGGTTTTAGACTATGGCTTTATTTTATTTTATTTAAAAAACAAACAGCATGAATGCCAATAAATTAATAACTAAGCCAATAACTAATACGCCAATTAAATGTTTTCACATTTAACAACTAAGATGGGATGCGACTTGCCTTGTGAAGCAATGATCTAAGATAACTGACTTTAGAAGAGACTTTAGTTTTAAGTTTAATTAATGTTTATATGTTTTACTTTAATTTAATAAAGTAGTTCTCTAAGAATACAAAAGTTGCATTAAGTTACAGTGAGAGTTGTGACTCAAAGGGAACAAAGGTATATTTATTAAACTCACCTTTTACTGAGCGGAGTCATTGTTGATTTAAAAGTACGTGATAACTTATTTTATAACGAATAATTTTGGGCTTAGTGTAAAGATATTAGCCATAACAGGCCATAGATGTCATTGAAAAATTTGAATAAAATTACCGAAATTACTACAGGAAATCATGAATTTGACTTAGTTGACATCCGCATCAGAGAGAGGAGTACCAAAGAGAATGAATAAACTATAAAAACTCATTATATACATTATAAGTTCTAGATGAGTCCAAAGAATTTGGACCAAAGAGATATTTGGTCCCAAAATCCATAGAGAAAAATTTTTATATACAGAAGCAGAGAGTACATTTAGAGTTTAAATACGAGACAAAATGTCACACATCTCTATAACACACACACTAATGCAAATGCAGGGACGGAACAAGGCAGCCCATCTGCAAATATAGCTCATCATGAGTTATATTTTGCTACGACTAGTCAGATTTGTTTGTGTCCGTAACGAGTAGAAACTCGTAACGGACACAAACAAATCTGACTTATTGTTCGCTCCAGATGACTATGCAATTTTTTTAAACTTGTTCTTATATTTTAATATTGACATTATAATAAAAGGTAAGGTGTCTAGTGAATCAAAGCCATGCCCTGATACCTACCACCGTCTTTTCGATCTCTCGATCCTACATACCGTGAATCGGCAGTGCTTGCCTTTGCAAAAAGGAGGGTTATGATTTTGACCGGTATTAATATTTATTTGTTGCCTCATAACTTCTAAACTAAGTAGGTACCTACCTACTTACTTATAGTTAGAAGCGTCTTCATTGTTCACAGGTTGGCCTATGTGACTTCATAAATTTAATATGATGCCCTATAGAGGACATAGACATGAAATAAAAAAAATAATGAAAAGGATAGATTCATTAATATATTAAAAAAGCAGCATATTCTTTATTTTTAGTAAAAATTCATATAATGCTGGTGCAGCAGGACAGAAGGGACTTGCATCTAATTATTATCTTGTTCTTCAAAATGTTTACAAAGCAGCACTTCCAATTTGCAACCCAGACATAACCATGTCTGGTCTTTAGGAAACCTAGAAAAACAAATATTTATGTAAATAAACGTAAATACGCGATTAGTCAGTGTTTCATATAATGTCTGAACATTAAAAATGTCATCAACCCTGATACATATAAAATTGTGGACCGCTATTCACAAGATTTGAGTAACAAAATACTATAAAATAAATACTAAGTCCGACCCTGTTAGCATCAAAATATTTTCGTACCTATTAAGACACCGAAATATTGCTCAATTTGCCAATAATTTTAAATCTATCTCTAATGGCATATTGTTTTAAGGTAAAGCATTTCAATTATTGCAAATTACCACTATTTCGATGCATATTTTTGTCACAATTTCTAAAATTTATTTTGGATTGCCGCGACCACGAATGTTTACTTACCGGTGAAAGGATAATCCAGGTGTATTTCCATACTTTGCGCTTTCACATAAATGTGCACTAAATTACACACAAAATTACAATCTTTTAAATGGTTTGATTTAAATATTATTAGGAAATTATAAAATTTACACCGATGTTTCAAAAGAAACGTCAGGTCGTTAGGCCCTCGAGCAATATGTCGAACGTTCAAAACATTGCGCGCGTCACTTTCCGTGAACTTATTCTAATGGATGAAAAAACGGGATAGCAAGATTCATAATCATTGTAGAGCGAGCGACCAGGGAATATTTGTGATTTGTGTTTAGTCTGTTATGTCTGTGCCAAAATCTTCGTCAACGACGAAAGGAAAGAAACTCCTCAAAGTGAGGACCTACTTTCAAAAATTCTACGTAGTTTTTATCTCCTCTCTGTCTTTGTCTGTCAAAAAATAAAATAAAAATTACTTGCTCAGTGATTGATAATTTCTCCTGGGTTTGGAAACATCGAGTTGAATCTGCGTCGCATTGGCTTGTATATTTATCCAAAATGATGAATCTTACGTACCAATATATGAAGGCGCGGTCGGCCCTGGGTCGGCAGCCCTTGTTCTGTCAGCAGGGTCCCGAGATGTGCGACTCGATTATCCGGGATCCGCGCGAGTTCAGGAACTACATTCTGCGGAATCCTGTGCACCAGTTTTCTCAAAACTCGATCTGCTTCTCCGCGCACGATGTCAACACCCTCGTGTAAGGGCCAAAATGCAATGACTTCGCATATTTGCTGTTGCTAAGTATAGGCCATATAGTCACTACCCTGGGTCATAGCAGTGGGACCACCGTTGAAAGTAGCTTATGAAACAAATTCCCACGCCGCGTCGCTCGCGTCTGTTCGCGATAAACTCAAAAACTACTAAACGGATTTTCATGCGGTTTTACCAATAGTCAGAGCGATTCATGAGGAAGGTTTAATTGTATAATTTGTTAAAGTTACTACCACAGAAATCAAAGAGTTACTACTCGTGCGAAGCTGGGGTGTCGCTCCTCTTTGGTATAGGTCCAATGAAAGAGCATAAGTACATATCACCATAAGAATCGTGACCATACAGTTGTTTTTAAGATTTATAGCATTCATGAATGGAGATCTTAGGGCCTATGGGATAGCTCGTTAAAGTGATAATGGACTTTTGCTCTTATACTGCGTATTATGTCCTTTACTCTAAAACATTCAAACACCATCGTCACCAGCTCTAACCAGCGCAACCTTGTGTCGTCCTTTCAGTACAAAATGGGTTAAAATGTTTACCTTACATATTGGGTTTTTTCTGACAGTCTCTAACAGCATCAACGGCAAACATTACAAAATCTCCTGGTACTGGATAAAAACTACTGATGGGTACTGATTCCGATTACACAGCTAAATAATTAAATATATTTCTCTTCTCATTAGCATGGGGTATGAAGAGCAGGGTATTAACCACTCAGAAGGAGGCTGGCCCAAAGACGTCCATTGCACTGACCTGGAGTCAACTCAGAGATATCGCCGAAAAATAGAAAAAGAAGACACTTATTACCACTGTGTGATACAAGGCTCTAAGGTAAGTTGCCTCGTACTAATTAATAATGTAACAAATAAAATAAATTTCAATTACAATCTTCCAATTATTTATCTACAGAAAATGAATCATTATGTAAAACAGAACAACACCGTCGACATGTACCAGTTATATTACACCGAGATGAAGAAACAGCCGCCCCTCGAGCGGAACAGCATTAGGATGTTGAATATCTACCGCGACCCCAGAATGCGGCCGGTCTCGTCGATTTCGTGGCAGCCCGAACACGGCCACAAATTTGCAGTATCTTACGGTTCTCTGAAACATTCCTGTCTCCACGATACTAAAGTAGAATGCTACCTCTGGGACGTGGAGACCGCGCACCACACCGATACGCAGCTGGATCCACCGTGCACCGTGCTCGACCTGCAGTACAGCAACCGCGACCCGCAGCTGCTGGTGGCCGGGTTGGCTAACGGGCAGGTGGCGCAGTTCGACCCGCGCGCCAACGGGGCGCCCAAGCAGCTCTGCCCGCCGCACGTGGCCCATCGCGACATGGTGCGCGCCGTCAAATTCATCAACTCCAAGAGCGGCATGGAGTTCTTCTCTGGCAGCACCGACGGTTGCTGCAAATGGTGGGACCTTCGCAATATGAGCGACTTTACGGATATGGTGATCCTACAATTAGTCGAATTTCACACCGACCAACCGACTTTTACTAAAGCCAACTCTTTGTCAGTTTTGGAGTTCGAGCATTCGATCCCTATGCGCTACATGGCCGGCACTGATAATGGGTACATGATGTCTGGCAACAGAAAAGGAAAATCTCCCTTAGAACGGCTTCCGCACCAAGTAAGTTAATTACACATTTCAGAGTCTCAATGGTTTTGTTGTAAGATTTTTCGAACGTAAAAGGGTATTCTATTTTTGCCCTCCACAGGCTCAACTGCACTCTGGTCCAGTGTTGTCACTCGAGCGTAGTCCAGGATTCATGAAACACTATCTTAGCGTTGGCGACTGGTCTGCTAAGATCTGGACTGAAGACTGCCGGGAACAGCCCTTGGTGTGGACGCCTTTACTTCGCCGTAAACCCACTTTTGGCACATGGAGCCCAACAAGGTAACAACTCTCTACCGAACTCTATTCTAATCGATCATCATCAGCTAATGGCAGTCTACTGCTGGATATAGGTCTCGCCCAAGCCGTGCTTTACCCTCCTCAGTTTTACATATCTAGCCACCCGCGGTTTTCGCAGATTGTCGACAAAGGACATCCCACGCTGCGTTTGTCTAATTGTGGCCTCCACTGGAGACACATTGACCCCAATTTCTTTACGGATCATCTGCCTTAAAGAAATACAGAACATATTCTATTCTGATACATCCGTTTTATCGCTCGGCTTCAGCTGACTTAGCTAAAAACTAATTCCGGATTTTTACGGACCAGAACGCCTTTTTTGTTTCGCTGTTACACTGACCACACTATATTTTTTTGGTTATTATGATGAACAAAACAACACTTACATGTAACTATGTATACTTCTAAACTCAGTCTGAACAGAGGTATAGGTATTAGAAGTTTAAAACAAATAAACCGTTTCTATCGATAACGGTAGATATTTTAATAAAAGGTGTTGTTCGATAAATAATTTTGAACTTTATTCAGTTAATAAAAAATTTTTTTTTTTCATAACACACTTTTATGGCGCTTATTTCAGTAGTTCCTAAGGCTACATTCCGTCATCATCGTCAGACCTTAAATATTACCTAGGGGTATTATAGTACTCATTAATACCATAACTAAGAGCCCAAATACGATGGTGTTATCTTATTGCGTTCATTAGTTCCTATCTTTCGCCTCCATCATCAGACCAGCTCCATGATACCATATTAATTCTATGTTATCTAAATTACATAGGTATACCGAATTTCAGATCTCCATGATATCATAATAATGCTATGTCATCCAAGTTACATAGGCAAACCAAATTTCAGATCAATTGAACACCGGGAAGTGGGTCAAATTAGGCTTGTAAGATTTTTCCCGAACACACATACTTAGATACATACATGTAACAGCGGAATGAAAAAGGCGCAGAAGTCTTGAATTGACATTTATTATGCGATTGAAGGAGTAACTTACGTTACAGCCGACTAAGCGTCTACATAGCTCGGCCGGTTTTGAAATAATTAAAGTATATATCAGGACGACAATCATTAGAAGCTTTTTTGAATGTGACTAAAGGTTTCGGTTTTTATTAATCGTTAAGTTGTTTGTGTCACAGACTGTCCCTGTTGGCAGTGGCTGATATGGAAGGCAAGTTGGCCTTTTGGGACTTGCTGAGGCGGCAACACGAGCCGATATTTACTGTGAATATCAGCAAAAGCCCTTTGACCAAGCTACGCTACCAGGAAGGGGTTAGTATTAGTTTTCATTGTAATAAATATCTCTTTGGGGCACCACTCGCAACTAAATCCTGCAGACAGAAGTTGATCATCATGATCATCATCATCATCATCTCAGCGTCAACCCCGGTTGTGCACTAAGCCGGCGGTCCGTCGTCCTACTTGGTGATGAGTTTAATCATTTGCGAGTGATCTTTACCTGTTTAACAATCAAATTTATACGAATATATATCGATTTTCTAGTTAAATAAAATTTTTAAATAGTGAGTTTCAGAAAGAAATACCTTTAGTTTAAAATAACGCAGTTTAGGAATCAATGTGCTCATAAAATATTATTTTAAACAATTAATGCTTACATTTATTCTTTTTTATTTAATCAATGTAATGATACGATTATAAAGATAGCCATTTATTGTATGTAAAGGCAAAAAAAATTCTACTCAATGTGTTTTCTTTATGCAGGGTACCTTACTAAACATTGGAAATTGCAAGGGGCGAGTTTATATGGCCGAAATGTCCCCGAACCTAGTGGTTTCTGACGCATATGACAAACAGCTTCTAACTGCGGTAAGTTAAAAGTTTAATCATCTTTGACGCACCGTAACCCGTCCTATGTGGTATTTGTAAGTGTAACTGACACTCAGTTGTACTTATGGTGGTCACTCACCATCATGCCTATATAAAATAAACTGAACGAGTGTGGGTAGAATTGGAAGGACATCATTTGACGGATAATTTTTCCCCACCCATAAATCAAGCTTATTCTATAGGAAAGTCACGGATAACACCCATTACCACGATCTACGCGTATTGTTATCGTTAAGAATGACGAACTTATTGAAGTGCTCATCGTGCAATATTGTTATAAACGAAGTGATAGCTTTCGTATGTAATAAATCGACATCATGGACGTTTGAGTCGAATTTGCATTAGTGCGTTTTCGGAAAGTGAAATAGTGAGTGCCATAAAACTGTAATTCGAGTCGATACCAGCAGTTAAACGGAAGGTACGGCAGAAAGAAGGAAAATCTCTGAGAAACATTGATGACATTAAGAATTACTGACGTTTCACCGACATAGCTCTAAGGATTGCCAGACTGAAGTAGCAGTGGGCAGGGCACATAGCTCGAAAAACAGATGGCCGATAGGGCAGTAAGTTCTCGAGTGACGACCACGTACCGAAAAACGCAGCGTGGGTAGGTCTCCCACAAGGTGGACCGACGACCTGGTAAAGATCGCAGGTGCCAGCAAGATGCGGAAAGCACAGTACCGGCCTTTATGGAGATCTCTGGGGGAGGCCTATGCCCAGCAGTGGGCGTCTTTTTGCTGATATGATGATGATGATGATGACTTTGAAATGTACTGGCCGAAGTTGAGATTACACTGGAGGCAGTCGAGAAGTTGAAACAAAACCGGTTGACGAAGCAGATGCATCCCCGGGCAGTCGGAACAAGGTGGATGAAATTGGCTTCGTTTCAATCCGTTTGGCGGCAAATAAAAACGCCTGTGTTTTGGTAGTCTATTAGTATTTTACAGATTTCATTTCGGGGAGCGTGCGAAGCAATTGTGTGATCCGATTCCCCTTGTATCTCTCCGCTTTTGGGGCACAAATACTATGAAATATATAGTATATAACCCGACGATGTATTTATTTTATCGGTAACTTATATTAAGTAATCGAATATGTATGTCGTAAATTAGGGACTCTAGCAGGAGAGAGATCCATCAAAAGGTATTTTCGGGATAGTGTGTTGAAATAAGGAGCAGGAAATGTATTGTTAAAATTTTTATTAGATACTTTATGCACATTATTTATAATGCCCGGGCAATATGAATAATGCCCAATATGAATAATGCGCAATATGATAAAAACTATTGTTTGAACGATGAATGCACAGTTGCAGCAACGGCTCGCGTGCGCATCGTCAATTGCAACGCGCCGCTCGCGCGCCCCCAACAGGGACGACATTCAGTCTTGTAGAGAGGCCGTGGTTAGGCGTTTGAACGAATCTCTCAAGGCAGTCGCCGATGTACGATGGGGCGAAGCCAATCTAGTGGCGCCAAATAGAGTCCATTCCATCTAGCTCCTACTTTCCGGAATGGACCCGTGGCAGTTACCTTTTAATATTTCCTTGTATAATTTTTCTTTTTCAGTTACACGCGCTTTTTTGCAGGAACAGGTCATCAATTCAAAATCTACTATTACTAAATCACTAGTTTATAAATTTTAGTTTATCGTTAATCTACTCGGATTATGGCAGAATATCAGTGTGTTGCTATCCCAGGCAACACTAAGCTGAACCCTAACTCTTTTGTGCTGCAGCACACACTTCATTACGCAGAGTAGTTGTGCTCTCGAGAACGAGGGTCCGCCTTGACCATGATCCAGGATTTGGCGATCAGATAATTACAGTGGTCTAACTCTACCTCTATACAAAACTTTGTACTTAAATAGCTTCTACGTTTAAGGTTTCTGTGTGTGCATGAAGTATGAAATAAACCATATTCTATTCTAGTCTTACCGACAACCTATAGCTCCTTGGTATTGAGCTATCAACCAATCTTAACTCTACTTTGTAGCAATAGTAGTATTGTAGACCCACGAAAAGTTGGTCTGCCTACACAGAACTTGGACGGTTCAGTTGAGTCGATAAAATATATTTTATCGACCCAAACATTCGATTTTTTGGTTGTACTTAGGTACTTTTAGAAGTAGAAGTAAAAATAAACTGTGCCATACTTCCACATATATAGCCACATTAATGTCACCTTGAGCACAAGCTAAACAGCCAAGCTGGCTTTCTTACTACCATAAGTGAACTATTATAGGCTGATGATGGTGATTAGTTAGACAATAAGGAAGAGGCCAAGGCCTAAAAATTTTTCTGTCATTTAGGAAAAGGCAGCGGGCATATTATTTCCCTTGGTAGGTACGTAAATTATAAGTACGCGAAATTGAAGTCGGACCAACGTTTACCCCGCTGTAGGTGAGAAACCAAACTGCAAGGTTCGAGTCTAGGCGGCGTGTAGCTAGGACGGCGCTATTTTACGTACTCTAAAATAGAACACGGTAGCGATGGTGGCAAAACGGTATAGCACGTCCACACAGCTGGTATATCGCCCGAGGTGAGATGGGCAGGAAAGGTTTATGGATAAAGGTTAATGGAGTAAGGGATTATTTCGGGGCTGAACGCGTTCAACCCTGAAACTTCCCCCTCCGTTTCTCTCCTCGGGCGATGTATCAGTTGTGCATCAATCAATAGTTGCAATGCGTGCCTATTGCAAACATCTCAATAATAATAATCTTGGTGTTAATGTCCCAGCTGTGATCTCATCCTTGTCCATGATCTCATCCTTGTCCATGATTAGGTAAGTGCTGTGGAGCGACTGCCATCTGACCTCCATGACCTTGCTACCATAGGAACCTGAACAGATTGAATCATTGTTACATATTCAGTCGTCTGAATTTGCAGGTTCCATCACAATGTTTTCCCTCGGCGTAAGAGCATCTAACTAATATACATAGCTCAGGAAAGAGTCATTGGTACATGGCCGCGCTGAGATTTGAACCAGGGACCGCTCGTTTACGAATTGGACCCCTTAACCCCTCAGTAATATGCGAACCCAATGCAGGCACACACATAATTTTTAGAGAGGCGTTTATGTCTCATAAACTGATATAAAAATAAACGCTCCGCTTTTCAAAAGCCGTGACACAAAAATTGACCTTATTCTATGAGGAATACATTGCACTTAGATTTACTCTCATGCTTTTTGCTTCTGAATTTAGTCAAATGTAATAAGCGCATTAAATGGGTTTTCAAAAAAAAAAATCACATCAAAATCGGTGCATCCGTTTGGGAGGTACTATGCCATAGAAACCCACACATACACACAACAAACTAATAACAACCTTATTTTTTCGTCGTAATCACTTTTGCTTTACTATGCTATACAAATCGCTCTTGCCGAAGGAACATACCCACCAGGCACTACAGTTGTGTTACTTGCCAACCTGGCGTAGTACTTTTTTTTTTCAGTACAGTCCGTTAAAGTTGGACGAAATATTAATTGTCTATTCATTGTACGGCATAATGTGACACTTTATTCCAAGCTGGAGCAGTTGACTTAGAATTCTAAGTAATAGGTTAGATTAGCACTATTCGGGATTACATAAGAAAAATAAAATTGAAAAAATGTTAAGATTTGTAGCAACAGGAGCTAATAAACCATCACAGGCTGTACATTTTCTCGAAAAAAAAAGAAATGCCTATAATTTAAAAAATTCAAGACTTCGATTTTATTTTTTATTTTTCTAGTAACTATTATGATTTGGACTATCACCCGATTCCGGCTTGACGTCGACTTACGGGACACCCTGTATGTAAGTTGTCCGTCAAATATGTAACAAATTTTTCGGCCATTTGTTGGTATTCGTTTGAGCTGAAATTTTGTATACCTATGTAACTTGGATGGCAATCCATTATTATGCTACCATGGAGCTTGTCTGATGATGGAGTCGGAAGGTGGTCATAGGAACTAATGAACGCAATAATATAACCCTATCGTGTTTTAGCTCTTTGGAATGATCTTGATGAGTACTACTCCGCGCGATAAAAGCTTGTTATAAACTTTTTGTTTTCATTCAAAAACTTATTACGCTATAAGTAAGTACTACATAGCTTGACCTACATTGCTCTTGCAGGAGGAATGCATCCAGCGGTGACTACAGTTGTGTTTGTTTGACGTACCTAAAACGTCTCCTCAAAAATGAGCTTTCATTTGACATTCAATTTTGAATATTTTGGTGTCCGTTTGTTAATAGGTGAGGACGTACGCACAACCTCATCAGGGTGTGTGGCCATCAGGCTCTATCGCATAGTAACTTACCGCCAGTGCCATCTTTTTCGGTCAAAGTAAAATACCTAGGTACAAGGGTCACCGGTTTCGGTCAATGATTGCCACCCCTTATTACCCCTTGCTATAACAAACAGTTGTCACGGTTTGGTTTCGGCTATGGCGGGCTAAACGCTTGTTTGCTAACATAGTGCTAATCCTATAGGTACTGGAAACGTAGACCTGTATTTTTATTCCCGTAGTCATAAAACACGATTAAGCTAACGTACATACGTAACTTTAACGCGATTGTAGTACAATTATAACTTAATTTCTCGATGAATATGTATGAAATGCCATATGTACTTATGTATTTTAATGTAACTCGCATCGGTCTGCGTTTGCAATAGTTTAAATGTTGCAGTCGTCGGGGTTGGAAGCATTTCGTTGCGTACAGATGGCACTAGTCATTTACATCGCGGTAACGACCCGCCGCTGCACGTCCTTGAATATTGCCAGCCTTCAATCACTCCAATATAATGACCAAATCTTACTCAGACGAATTTTTTCAAGACGTAAAATATTCGTTTATTTTTACTTCTTAAAAAGCCTTGTCCACGAGCACGCCGGGTGAACGTAATGAGATAATCCTATCGTGTTTGGGCTCTTTGGAATGGTCTCGATGAGAAGGTACTACACCGTGCAATACAAGCTCGTTATGAAAAAATATTTCATAACGAGCTCGTTTTAAAAAATATTATCGCAAGCCTGAGCCGAAAGCTTTTTGCTGCATACTCCTCCTTGAGAAGATTGCGTAATTTCCTGCCGATAGGCACCAGAGTGGCGCTGGCGCAGTCTTTGCTACTGCCAGTTCTGGACTATGCGGATGCCAGCTTTCTGGACATTACTGAAGCTCAGTTAAGCAAACTTGAGCGACTGCAGAATGTCTGCATCAGATTTATATTTGGGCTCCGAAAGTATGACCATGTCTCCGAGTATCGAACCAGGCTTTGTTGGCTCCCAATCCGACTTCGCCGGAATGCACGTCTCGTCTCTTTCCTATACTGTATGCTGTTTGGGAAATCATCACCGGAGTATCTCAGCGGTCTCTTTACGTTCAAATCCGACACGCAGAGCCGCTCTTTGCGCTCATGTCGTGATAGGATGCTGGAGATGCCTGCCCATGCAACGGACTTTTACCATAAATCGTTTGCGGTGCAGGCGGCTAGACTCTGGAACGCGTTGCCCCGCGACATTAGATGTGCGGAATCACTGCACACATTTAAAAATAACGTAAAGCAGCATTATTTAATGTCTGTAGTAGGGTCATTGTGAGTGCTGTGATTCTGGGATTTTCTCTGATTTTTATAGATCTGTGGGTATTTTATTGTGGAAGTGTGGGTATTTTTTAATTTATTTTTTATTATTGTTGTTGTTGTAAGTGTTGCTTTTGTGTGCACTACCAGTCTGCTGTCATAATCCTGTGTTTCTCTCCATACCAAGGTTGTCTGGAAGAGATCACATTAGTGATAAGACCGCCCTTTGTACTACCTAGCATATTTTTTTGTATCTGTACTTGTGTCCTCTGGTGTGCAATAAAGAGTTTTGTATTGTATTGTATTGTATTTTTATCGTAGATGTTTTATGTGGCGAGAGCACCCCTAGCGCGCCCGTGCGACCCCTGCGCAGTATTTCACACTTGACTTGTACTTTTACTTATACCGTAATTGATTTAACAATTATCAATAAAACATGAAATAGTGACTTGAGTATAAAAGAGAATTATGCACGAAATTGCACGTACTTGTCGTCCATATCGACTGATAAATAGTACTGTACTGCTGTCCTTGACCAAGGTGACCGATAGGGCGTAAGGCTGACATTGGCCATATTACTATTTTCTGGCAAATTTTTTCATTAAAGTCATTATGCGAGCAAATTAAGAGACATTCAGTATCCTCAAATATTGATTATGATAAAAGTGTGTGTAATTAAATAACAAAGCACACGAGCAAAACACCTGTGAGGAATAAACTATATTTATCACCGTGTACAAGCACCGTGTACAAAAATTATGGTTAAGTGAAAATCACTTCTTCATTTGTATCTGCATAATAATATTATTTTACCTTTGTAATGGTCTATAAAACCCTATAGATTTAACAAACATTCGCAATTGTCCAGCTTCCGTCCATTTTTGTGTGAGGCCGATGGTGCGTCTCACCGACGAGGGAGGGCGCTAGTGGTGTTTTACATCGCGCTAACGAATGTGTCTGGCTCAGGATACACTTCCACTGACTGCTAGTTTCACATCGAAAATCGAAGAGAAGACGGAAGATCGGGATCCACAGATTACAATAATTTTTGGATGTGCACGGTTTGGTATCAATCCGTGTGCACTATTTATTTCTTTATTATCACGACTTGATGACGAATTGTGATGTGAGGCGAGAGTTATAATTTATATGAATTAAACTTCGAAAGTAGTAACTCAAATGCAAAGTAATAACTAAAATGTCTTATTTTAGATACTTCACTACTAAAGTATCTCAAATAAGACATTTCAGTTTACAATAATTCGCACAAACCCGAAAATTGGCACTGTCGAGCCTGAGGAACCGGATGGGTGAATACACCACCTTCTCTATATTTGCCGCCAAGCAACAATGCATGAATTGTTGTGTTTCGGTTTGAAGGTTAAGGTAGCCTGGTAAGGTTTGTTGCCTGCAACCTAAATGCATGAATCGTAGATGTTATGGCGATAGTTATCGCTTACCATCAGGTGGGCTGTTTGCTTTTTTGTCCCTGCGTAGAATAATAAAAAATCATTATCATTAGGAGCGTCGGTGGCCGAGCGGTTACAGTATCCAACTCGTAAGCCAGAGGTCCCGGGTTCGAATCCCACTCCGGCCATGTAAAAATGACTGTTTTCAGAGTTATGTACATTAGTTGAATACTAACCGATGCTCTTACGGTGAGGAAAAACATCGTGATGAAACCTGCACATTCAGGCGACTGAATGTGTAATCATTATCCAATCTGGTCAGGTTCCCCTGGTAGCAGGGTCATGGAGGTCAGATGGCAGTCGCTCCACTGTAATAACTTGACCTGCCAAATCCTGAATAATGGTCAAGGCGGACCCCGGGCTCTCGTTCTCGAGAGCACAACCGGGACATTAACGCCAAGATGAGAATAATAAAAAATCGTTACTTTTAGCGCCCAACGTGGGCCCTAACTTACCCGAAAAAGTCCATCTTGCCATCACTGTATCTTTGTAGGATATTATATACTAGGCGAAGTAAATGATGCACAACGGCTCAGTAAAGCGTGTCTCTATCGCACGCGTGCGAGTAAATACGAAGCCGAAGCTACGGGTGTATCATCATAACGTCCACTGAGGAACTTAGCGCCTCTCAGGAGAGGCGAGGTTATTGCCATAATCTCCACGCTTAGCAGGCGGGTTGGATCGTTGGAGCCGACACAAGTGTGTTATATTGGTATTTATATCATTGGTAATAATGAGGATGGATATTGGTTTTTAATAATGAGGAGTAATTTTTGAACTACAACATAGATCACCTTGAAATATTTAAATGAAATGTAAATTATTAATCATGCTGAAAATTATCTCCCGCACTTAGTTTTTAATTGTTTTGCCCATTATTTCATAATATTTTTCATAACTCGCGAATATCAACAATTCTAAAGAAATCAAATTGTTTGTTATGACTTTTATGAATGACGTTCTATGACGGATAAAAAACTTGGCATAAGTTGTGTAACACCCATTCCCCTGCCCCTAATACTTAAACCTACTTACTTACATGACTGAGATGTCTCTAGCTATAAGACGTGTAGATTACACGTAAATACATTGGCCGTACATCGTGATCGTCTAGCTTTAGATACATTATAATATCCCTCTACATTGTGTGTTTGATAAAATTGTATGTCGAAATGACATCTTTAAGTTTATAAAATATTGCAAAATTAAAGGAAATCTCACTTAAAGGAAATGCGTTATATGATGCGGGGATTCTCACCGAACGGAAAAGTAAATCGTACAACTAGCGGGAGATCGAGTCCGCAACCAAGATAAACATATTAAAAGCCGCGCACGAATGAAGTCTTAATTATTCGTGAAACAAATAAAACATATGAAAATAACCACAACTATATAAATACAAAAATTAGGTTCGTCAAATTAATGCACCGTGTAAAATACGCGAGTCAAATGAAACATCAATTCCGCACATAAAGTAAGTGACAATTAACATTCGTATGAGTAGATAAAACAAGCAAAATATAAATTAAGGACCATGCAACTTAGCTCTAGAACTGATCGTCGTCGTATCTGGTTGTCGGGCGATGAATGGCGGGCGATCGACGCACGTCGCGGCTTCCGAGCGTTAACCTCTTCTTTCTTCGTGGCCACCCTTATCCCTATGGCTGTGAGATTCGCCTGACATAGACCTGACCCTAATGAGCTGTGAAATATGGACCTTTAGGTCTCAGAAATAGCCTAATCGATAGGAAAACCTGGGCTCCCTTCCAACCTACACACCAGGCCAACACATGAACATATGGACCACATGTCCTGCTCATGCGTCCAGCGAAACCTCGACATCGAACGAACAAGTGACCTATTGTACACTCCGATCAAACCGTCACACGCATTCCAATCATCTGGTCGTACTTCCGCACCGGCCTAATTTGTTTGCAAACAATCGAGAGACTAATATTTTAATTTTATTTACGCGCACGCGATATGTATCCCTATTGGTGTCGGGACGCTTATGACTGAGCCCACCTACCGAACTAACTAGATTTTCCATGTCCGCTGGTAAAAAAGGTCGTTAAAGCATTAAAAGCACAAAATTCTTAAGCGCACACGGGTCAAAGCCATATCAAGATCCGGTGGCAAACCCACAGTAATAAATTACCGTCAAAGTACATGGAGCACAAATCAGTTTCCTGATCCTACTCATCAAGAGCGTGGTCCACGTCCGGTCCGAACCTGGTTCCCTGTGTAGTGATGTTTTCTATGGGCGGGCCGGGTCGTAAACGTGTATAAACAACTTTTCATTTTATTTCCAATAAAAGCATATTGAGTTAAAATAAGTAAATTACGCGAGAAAGTAAGAACCCCGACACGTTTATTGACACCCGGCCACAACAGGTGCCAGAGGTTCGGCAAGAGGTGCAGATTACCAGAACTGTGCCCATATGTGTACTCTAAGTGATAGTTTATTTTAATTTATTTAGAAGTTGAGAATTAATTTTACGGATGTATCGGATTGAACGATTCTAAACAGTGTTTTTAAAGGGAATTAGTAGGGAACTAGTGATCGGTTTAATTTAACTAAATAACTTTCAGTATCTAACAGAAAACTATGCCTATCTTCATCTTTCACTCTTTAGTATAACTACGTTATGGCCCTACTAAAATATAATTATAGCCATCATAAAATATATAGGTAATTCAATATCAGACTTACTGCAAAAGCTCGTACAAAACGCAAGTCACCAACATACCCGAGTATAAACTAAAATAGTGGACTATAGACAACACTGCGAAACCACCACACAAAATATACCTAATGCTCGTACAAAACGTAGATCATCAACTCCAGCACTCGACAACACTCTCGAAAATACCACGCGGTGCCTGCGCGCGCGCACTCCTCGTAAGGAAATATCCCTCGCCGAAGAACCACCCAGTCCCGGGACCTTAGACCAACTGTCGTTCCCGTCTATCTTCCCTTAACCCCTCAACCCCGCATCCTAAAGCGTGAGAAAACCAACCATTTGCCCAACACGTGTTACGCAATTTCTCCATGAATGACAAAGTCCGCTTGTCGGCACTATTTGTTTTTTTCCGGGAATATCTATAGCCATTGTAATTAAAAAATATATTGACACAACGCTAATGGTAACTGCAGGTCATAAAAGTAAAGAAATGCTCTCGCCTGCCATAAAGACAAACGCCCGTACAATCTTTGCTGAAAACATTACAATAGATACTAGAGAACAATATGCCTGCTGTAAAGGAAGGAAGTCAGCGCCGTTTCTTAGGTAATTGCCGGCCCAAAACATCTAAATAAATTCTGTTTCCGACAATAGCCCACATGTGCGCAGCGGCGTCGGTTAAAATACCGAAAAAGGCATTTCTAAAATGGTACCTTGTTTTATTTGTTCTATGGTATTTCCAAATTGCTAAAGCGATCACAATGCACCCCAGTATAAAACCCGCTATTAAAGTTGTGTGCTATTATTTTGTCATCCGAGCATGCGCATTTAAACACGACATACGAATACTTTTCAAAATCCCATACCTATAGTGATGTAGATAATAACTAATCTACTGGATCGTACTTATGGCACATAAGGACCGTTACAGTTTCCATACAGATTTTTTTTTTTAAATATTCGTTTCGTACTTAGCGTGGTTCTATTATACAATCATAAGTAGGCTAGAACAAACACGTAAGTGGTGCTCATAGGGCGGCCCGGGCCTGTTACCGAACCTGGTTATTAAGTGGTACACAAAACAGTGGCAGTATCTATCATGAGATGAAAAATTCGAAAAAGATATTTAAATCGAAATTAAAGTGGTGTGATAGCATCGCTAAACACCATCTAATCAACAATTTGGTAAGTTTTGGAAACAAACAAATAAATTCCGGGTCGTCCTGCGAGTGTTGGCTGCAGTAACGAACCCAGCGATATTGCCAGTGCGTTCCAGCGCCCGCTTAAAGTGCAGTCGTTGTTGGACCGGCGTGGTCAGGAGGGGGACGCTGGGGCTGACGTATCCAGGAGCATTAGAGTCTCCGCGAACGACGTAGCGATTGTAAAACGGAAAATAGTCAGGGGAAAGTCGCCTGGATATGACAGCCTTAGCATCGAACACCTGAAATACGCGGGTGTACATTTGCCGCCAGTGCGATGTTTTTCAGCCTATGTATTAGTCACTGTCACTTACCGCATGAGCTGATGTATACGACAGTGGTGCCCATTATTAAAAACAAAACGGGTGATCCCTCAGACCTGTCTAATAATCGGCCCATTTCACTCGCTACTATAATAGCTAAGGTGTTGGACAGTTTGCTTGACAAGCACTTGGATAGAAACATCAACCTACACGAAGCTCAATTCTGCTTTAGGCCTGTCTTATCTATTGAGAGTGCTATTTTATGCCATAAGCAAACTGTACAATACTATACAGCTCGAAGAACACCTGTCTATGCGTGCTATTTAGACTTGTCAAAAGCATTTGACTTGGTATCATATGATTTACTATGGGAGAAGTTGAAGATGACCAGTGTAGCTGACGGAGTTATATCATTGCTTAAATACTGGTACAGTGAGCAAAGAAATAGTGTCAGATAGACGGATGTACATTCTGCGCAGTACGGGTAAGAGTGTGGAGTAAGGCAAGGGGGCATAAGCGCGCCACGCCTCTTCAACCTATATATGAACAGGCTGATCGAGGAACTCAGCAGCACCAGAATCGGATGTCGCGTTGATGATGTATGTATTAACAACATTAGCTACGTTGTCGATATGGTGTTGCTGAGCCCTTCGATTAGTGCTCTTCGTAAAATGCTGAAAATTTGTAAGACCTATGCGGAAATCCACGGACTCAGGTACAATGCGATGAAAAGCGAGTTTATGGTCAGCGAGTCAGGCTCGAAATCGTACTCAAACACTCCACAAATTAGTTTGGGAGGCACTCCCCTACATAGTTCAACACGTTATGTGCCTGGGTCACTGGGTTGCTGAGGATTTATCCGATTGTGATGATATTGAGAGGGAGTGCAGGGCGCTGTCTGCCCGGTTCAACATGTAGTCCTGTAGATTTGCACGGTGTAGTAATGCGGTAAAAACTACATTGTTTAAAGCATACTGCCAAACCTTCTATACGTGCAGTCTGTAGACCTACTTTACACAGCGGGTGTACATCGCGCTGCGCGTCTAGAACAACAACGCGTTTAGTGCTATTGGGACTGCCGCGATATTGCAGTGCCTCGGCGATGTTTGCGGAGGCACGGACAGGTTGCTTATAGGCAAGCGGTGCGCGTCACTGTTGCGGCGGTCGGGTCTCGTGATAGTCCGAATGGCATCGTGAACGTGTTGGCGATCTGGTGGGATTCTCCAATGCTGCGGCGCTTGTTGCAACTGCATACCCCCCTCTTTAAATAACGTAGGTAAACGTAGTGTATTTTTAACCTTCAGGCTTGTCACTGTCACTGTCTGCATTACAACAGATGTTCGAGCGCGAGGGTCGTCGCGCACACATCCTGGACGCGCGGCTGCGGGAGATCAAACTGCTTAGGCGCGTGGCGGAGGGCGGCGGTTCGCCGCCGTACACCTCCATGATGGAACTGAACGAGCAGGCAATCGGGGATCGCGACCTGACGGAGGCCACCAACACCTACATGCAGGAAATCAAGAAAGAGCTCGCAAATTTGTAAGGGCTACACCTGTAGCGAGGTGTCAGCGGCATGTGAACGGTGGAGCGCACCGCTATTCTTCATGAGTACGGAACTACTGTTTTAGCGGTACCTAGAATAGTACTCGTGCTTATTAAAATAACTAAAATGCATTTCAATAGAAAACGACAAGACAAAAATGAACGTGAAGATGGCTTCAGTGTGCTTTCTTCAGTAGTTTTAATAACGGTATGTTAGTTACTATTTACTCCATACTAATTTCATAATTTTAATGATTTTAGGTATATAATTAAAAAAAATTAAATAAGCGTACAGTTTAGTAGGTACCAAGGGTCCTCTTTTTATGACGATGATGTTTTTTTTTACCACCGATCTTATAAAGATGGCCTACGCGTAGATTGTTTTACAGTGCCACAAACTTTTCTGACTCGGTGGCCAAAACTAGAACTGATGAAAAATAGCAGTACTTTATTTTGAAATGTATTTGAACTGACATGTCAATACCAAAAACAGCGCCGCCCGGCACTACAATCATTCCGCAATCACCGCAATAATCATTCGCATTTCCTACCTACCGCACTGTATTCTGATTCGACCGCATCGCCCTCGCCGCATCAGATGACATCCAATTGGATAGCAGATGTGGTATACAGCTTTGGATGTCATATTTCACTTAATTGCGTAGGTTTTCAATGTGATTGTCTTTGCTAATCAGCTCCAACGTTCTTATCGTAGCGAAATCATGTGTTTTCTTGATAATTTCAGATTCCATCTTCGTCGTCTGTTCAAAAAGTATCGCGAATTTTGTGTTTTTTCAAAAAGTATTTATTTATTCATGAATATCTATTTTGTCCCCTTCAAAGTATTCCCCCTCGGATATAATGCACTTGTGCCAACGTTTTTTTCCAATCCTCGAAGCACTTAAATAAACATTTTTTGTGATCTTGTTCAGCTCCTCCTCCGATGCCGTCTTTATCTCCTCAATCGTGGCGTAGCGTCGTCCTTTCATGGGCCTCATCAGTTTTGGGAACAGGAAAAAGTCACAGGGGGCCAGGTCTGGGGAATACGGTGGCTGCGGTATCATTACTGTGTTGTTTTTAGCCAAGTATTCGCGTACAAGCAACGATATGTGAGCGGGTGCGTTATCATGGTGCAAAAGCCAGTGTTTGGCGGAACAAATCCGGGCGTTTCTGGCGGATTGCTTCGCGCAAATTGCGCATAACTTGCAGGTAATATTCCTTATACCAACATAACGCTACAAAAAGAAATAAAAAATCAAATACACATAGCCCGCGGAAATTCAAAATTCGCGATACTTTTACAACAGACCTCTCGTATAACCAATTTTCTCTCAGGTCCTTTGTACAGGAGTCCTCCGCTCATCAAATAAGTATAAATAACTATGTATACTCGTAAATATGGATTTTCTTTCCTTAACAACTGCATTATCGCGCTTAGACCTTCATCGGTATCTTGAGCTTGTGGTATGCAAATTTGAAGTTATAACAGCTACAAATGGGTTTTTCTAGCGGGTAGCTCATACTCATACCATACTTTAAAATTCGAGTAGTGGAAAAAACAGAGTGGAAAAAGAAAACTGACATCGATTCATAAAAATTGTGCTAAAGCAATTTTTAATAGTAAAGTAGGATAGGAACGTAGTGAATAGCTTTCGCTACACTACATATCCGTACCGTATTATTATGCGCTGCAAATGATACAATGATGATGATGAAACATTGCTCGGTCAGATGATCTGTGATTGAGATATAGACTGAATTGTTAAAGTACTTTTAATTATGACTGTTTAAAATAAATAATTTATTTGTTTTTAAATTAATTTTTATTATTACACGGTTTCAAAAACATGATACGGTTATAGCAAATGAAGCAGTTATTCATCTTTGGATATTGTGTGTCCCCACCATGGTTGCCTGGTTTTATTAAAAACCAACCAACCAGGCAACCATGGCATTTTAACGTTCCGTTAACAAGTTCACTGAGCAGTTTGGAAATCAGATAGATTTATCTGATATACACAATTTAGTACATACGCACACTCACGCCCGCAGATAGAGACTATCGAGTGCTACAAGCTACGATCGCGACACATCTCTCTCGCCTTGGAATTACTTACTCGAACTAATTTTAAGGAATTTGAGGTTTTTTATTAACAACCTGGCCTCCACCGAGACTGGTGTTTTTTATAGCATCCAGCCATAGACGGCCTCTGCCTCGAAAACATTTGTTTGACCGTAAAGAAAATCAAGAAGAATTTCTATTACCGTTTTTTTTTTGTAAAATAATGTTTATCGTTGGTTTTCAGCCGTCTGGTGTCCGGTGGAGTAGAATAGCACCAACTCCTTACACTCGTGGGTGTCGTACAAGGCGACTAATGTTTAGAGGCAAAAGATATAGAGTCTCCGTAAATAGAAAATGGGCAGCAGCGTTTTCCATTGTTATGTTTGAAACACGATCTCCATCCTGCCTGCCAAGCATGGAGATTATGGCAATAACCTCCTCATTTGTGGGAGAGGCTTAAAGTCCTGCAGTGGACTGTTATGGGCTGTGATGATGATGATGATGACTGTTTATCGGTGTAATAGAGAATCTAAAGGCCTGTAGATGAACTTATTACTTTTTCGCGGGACGTGCGAAAGCGATCTGTAATACCGGCTAGAGACGGTAGCGCGAGAATCTAGCTCGTTTTCAAATTTATTTAATCCTTGATGAAAGAAGAAGGGTTTTATAAGGTTGACGTGTGTGTCTGTGGCTCTGTGAATGTGTGAATCTGTGGTATCGTAGCTCCCGAACGGATGGACTGATTACGATGTGTTTGCTTTATTTTAAAGGCAGTGTAATCGAGTATATATAAATATTCAAGTATATGTAAAGTTGCGATTGCTCCACCGACAAGAGTCATACTCTATGATGATATATACTCTACAAATATATGATGATGATGTAAAGTTGGTCGGGAGTTTTCCGACGTTTTTCCGCCGGTTATTTATTTATATTTTTATTTGTTAGTATTAATTTTATTTGTAGTTACTTTGTATAACTTGATAATACATATTACGAGTAAAAGGAAAAAACAGACAGTTTAACATTGTAAGTATTAGGTCCTTACATTGGCGTTTGAGTTTGGATGCGAAAACCTTTTTTTATTATAAATGGTTTAGCCAGGCATTTAACCGCTACCTCACCTGGTGGTAAGTGACGATGCGGCCGATGATGGAGCATGCCTGTCTAGGCACAGCGTATTCACTCTAGCCTTGAAGGCGTCTAGATTATAATGATCAGGGAACACATTCGCAGGAAACGCGTTCCATTGACTGACCAAGGGGTCGTACGCGTTAAACCGCGGGAAGATTAACACTAAAGTTTTCGTTAAGTTCGCCTAAATTTTTCTTAACAAAATATTATTTCCTGTAAATATAAGTTGTATAGTATACGAGACAGCCTATTAAGGACTTAGCTACAGCAAAGTCAACTGCACCAGTCCCTAATGGCATTAGAAGGCATCCGCGCAGGGTAAACCGGTTACTTCCTGCTAGTACAAGTTGCATCAAACACGTATCATTGGCAAGGCTTAACGTAGACATTTTGTAGAGAAAAACTTAAAAAATTTCAAAATTCAAAGTACTTTATTGAGTAGCACATTACATAAAATTCAAAATTACTTTATTGAGTACGATATTACATATCTCTTTCAATCTTCAAAGAGGAGGGGGTAGGAAAGTAGGAAGGAAACACACAGTGACATGTTGGCCGCCCCCAGATCCGGTCAGCGCCCGACAATGCCAAGCAGAGCCGGTCTTCGCCCGTCATAAATATAGAACCCTATATTATACTTAAGAAAAATTACCTAAAACTACAGCAAGAGTAAGCTAGTCCACCAAGGCAGCACCCGTTCACGAGTATAACGCAAGGCCCAGCCATTGTACATTTCAACCATATTTGAGGGAAACGGCCGACCCGGTCCCCACGCCACCGCCAGACAGACCTTTAAGCGACCATGCATCACAGATGCTGCATGTGATAGGTAGATGCTCCCACCCCACCCCTACCCTGCACGTAGCCTACCCCTATCCTACCCTACCCAATCCTACCCCGGCCTACCCCTATACTATGCCTACCCTACCCCTACTTTTCCCCTATCCTATCCTACGCCATCCCCACCGCAGCCCGCGCAGAGCTGACGCCCCCCAGCCCCGCTACGACCAAAAGACACCGTGTGTGGGAAGGGAAGGAAAGTTAACGCCGCTTCCTAGGTGGTCATCCGTGGTAAAGAAACGGCAACAAACCCACAGAGCCTAAGTTAATTCATTGTTTTTTTTTTAAATGTCTTATATACTAATACATTATATTTACATACTAACTTAAAACTAAATTAATTCCTGTATAGAACTGCAGTTCCATTTAATGGACTTTTGTCATTCACATATTCAGATATACTATAATAACTTTTTTGATATAATTTATTTATATAGTGGCTTTAAATTTATTCCATGGTAAATTCTGTATATCTGTTGGGACCTTATTTTAAAAGCGTACACATTGACCCATAAATGATTTGTGGACTTTGGCCAGACTGCAAGAACTACTAACAAGTTTATCTTATTTCTAGTATTCCTACTATGCACATCACTGTTCTTCATAAACAAGTGTATATTTTTATGAACATAAATCAAGTTCTCATAAATGTATTGTGATGGCATTGTCATAATGTCAATATTCTTGAATCTATCTCTAAGTGAAGTTCTAGGTCCCAATTGGTAAATCGCGCGAATAGCCCTTTTCTGAAGAACAAATATATTATGCCAGTCGGCAGCGTGTCCCCAGAGCAGTATGCCATAAATCATAATACTGTGGAAATAACTAAAATAAACTAATATTGCTGTAGCCTCATCAGAATAACCTGGTATCTTCTTTACAGCATATGCTGCAGAACTTAGCCTTTTCGCCAATTTATCAATGTGTGGACCCCATTGTAATCTACTATCTAGAGTAAAGCCTAAAAATACTGTGGAATCAACAAGATCCAAATTTTCGCCTCTTACTTGTATATTTGTGGATACTGATCTAACATTTGGCAAGGAGAATTTTAAACATTTTGTCTTCTTGCCATTCAGTAATAAATTATTAACCGTAAACCAGTTTACCACTTCTGAAATCTATCTCTTTTAATCATCAAAGTAGGAAAGTAGAGAGGAGAGGGTAGGAAAGTAGTAAGGAAACACAGAGTGACATGTTGGTCACCCCAGGAATCAGATGACGCTCTCTGATATCCTAAGCTGTAACGTAAGGTACGCTGTAGCAATCCAGGTCTGTATGATATGATAACGTATACCTGTTTGTCCCAAATAATTTTTGTTGAAACCTGTATGTACAGACGAAGAGATATTTGTGCTAAAGTGATAAATATCTTCGTTGATACGCATTACGAAATGAGTAGCTATACTGATCCACACTATACATTCGTGAATTGTAGATATTAAAGCCACGTCGCGTTATTGTCTAGAGGTCACTGTACACGACCCTAGTTCCGACTTTGGGATAGTGCTGGGACTAGGGCTTGCAAGTCAAATATTCGAATATTAGAATTATTCGATTATTCGAAGACAACGGAAATGAACTCGCTTCCGTCTAGCAGAGTCTAGCTCAAGGGTACGTTGGCAATGAGCACCAAAATTGATTATGTGGTGTTTATGCTGCTTGGTACTGATGTGACTGTTTGATGTGTTCGCGCAGTCAGATGGGGTGCATCTTGCAGAAGTAAATCAACATTTCCATTATAACAATATTAATGTTTAAAAATATAAAATTCATATGATATGAATTTTATATTTTTAAACATTCCTACGTGGTAAGTCCCACGTACACTAAGGTTATGGAATGAACTGCCTGGAGAGATTAGGAGAGTACAACATGCAGTTCTTCAAGAAAGGGGTTAAAAGGTTTTTACGGGGTCGGCAACGCGTGGGTGATGCCCCTGGTATTTATTTATTTATTCAACAAACTTTACAGTTTTACAGTTAAAGAACTAATACGTTGTCAAATTAATATTAGGTACATCTTAAGATAATAAAACGTTATAGTAGGACACAAATATAATTTCGAATTCTTCATCCGTTCATTGTCTCACAGAACTTCAAACACTCCCTACACACATCCGCCCATCGACTCGCAAAAATATCACAGTCAGGCGCTGATGCCAGAAGCGAATTCAGCGTAGTTAACGCTCGAATGAGAGGTGCGTTGGCGCGAGATACAGTCCGAGCTGCAGGGGTCGCGAAGATATTATGTTGGCGTGGTCTCAGCAATAGCCTAGAGATATGTGGGACGGAAAGTCTCACAACCCGAGCAACGAGCTCCGTGCAGTCTGAGTCCCCACGCAAAATACGGCACACAAAAATAAGCAAGCCAGCATTACGCCTCACTTCTAAAGAGTTAAATTGTAGTATCCCCAGCAGGAACTTAGTAGGGTACAAAAATGGGTAATAACCGTACATTTTCTTGTAAAGAAAGCGCAGGAACGGTATTGCAAACGTCCATAGGCTGCAGTGATTGCTTACCATCAGGCAGGCCGTAAGCTTGTTTGCCACGATGTTGGTGTAAAAAAATATATTTGGGAATTACAAAATCGCACTCGCAATTTACTTCCCGAAAATATTTTTTTTTTTATTAAATTATTACTTAATTTAATAGAAATTTATTGTATTTAACGTATTTCTTTGTTTTATTGTTTCTACTCAGTAAAAAAACAGGATAAAAGAAAAACGCTGAGAATTAGGAACATGAGTAAAAGAAGAAATTAATTACAAGTAATTGTTTTATTAAGTACTGCAAATTCTGGTCGTCTGTATTTTTGGTAGTTTGCGGTTGAAAATATGGTCTTTGTGTGAACGGTCATTCGCGTTCTGGTACAATGCGTCCAAAGACCCAGCAATCAATTAGTACTACAAATTTAATACGAACATCGATTCATCAATCATATATTTTTATCGACATCTACTTTCCCCGCGATGGGCTTATCTCAGTTGGCTGCAATCGAAAGCGGTGACTGGGCTCGTTCATCTTGCAATTATTCATCGAAGATAGTAATTCAACTCTACCGATTACAAGCCTAAACCAGATGAGAAAGAGGACTAAATCTAAATACTATATTTTTGTGTAATATTAAAATAATTAAGAGACCCCTAATATACCTCTTGAAAGAGTCCATGTCATAGTTCAAAGGAAACACTGGCTGGGAGTTCATTCCACATCCGAATCGTACGAGCTAGAAACGTTATTTCGAACCTTCGCGTAGACGCCACTATAGGCACGAATTGTACTGAATGCACCATATCATAAAGTTCCTCAGAACACTCCCCATTGTAAGTACAGCCAATAGAACACACACAGGGAGCCAGTTCCTTCGGTCGGCGAGTCGCCTTAATTGGATTGTTAGTATGGGATCGTCGACAATTCGAACGGCGCGCCTCTGTACGGAGTCTAAAGATTATCCAGGTCGGCAGTTACGCCGGGAACAATACTCCATGTCCATATGTATATATACGGAAGATGTCGTTTTCTTACTTAGTTATTTGTTTACTATCCATCTACCTCACACAAAAGGTATTGTTCTTCAATCTTCCCTCTATAGATTTGTTTTGTCAATAAAAAAATTAATTAAATTGCATGTAGTCAGATCAGTGTCTCTTTCTGTCACGCATACAATAATGGTGGTTTAAAGTAAGTGACAAATTCTTATAAGCTTATCGGTAGCCTGGTGGGTAGAGACTCTGTCTGGAAATACATGGGTTTGGTCCTGTGTTTTATAAGCTCAGGGGATTAATTTCCAAAAAAACTCATTCACTGTTCACTTTCGTCGTATAAGAAACCTCCATGCAACATTTCAAGCTCCTATATATCTATCGGTTTCGTCTGCGCGTTATTAGTAGTCAGTCAATATTACAAAATTGCACCACCTGTTTTACCCCAAAAGACGTTTTATATAAATACTCCCCCCCCATTTCACCGCCTTAGGGTATGAATTTTCAAAAAAGTCCTGCTCAGTACTCAGTTATCTATAAAGTAAACAACCATTCCAAAACTTGAGCTTCAAGACATAGGGGCATTAATCAGTCAGCATTCCTAACTTTCACCCAATATTTCACAACCTTAAGGGATGACAAATATAAGTCCATCGTATGTAACGTCACACTATCACTTGTATTATAGTAAGTACAGAAAACATGTAGGTTCAGGGAAGTGAGTTCTAATCTTTCAACCCAGAAAACGAATAAAAAAAGTAAAACACAATAGTTCCTAGTAAAGTTTACGCCACATAACATAACTTCAATCCTGTCAATCACAAACTTGACTTATGGATTTCGGTATGAGTACAACGAGGCTCTGAGCCGAAATATAGAAATATTTCAGGCAACCGTGTGCTAAACTAAATATGTTAGTTGAAAAAATTTACAGAGATTTATTTAATGCGCATATTTTTGGCCAGGACACTTGCACTTTTAGTTCTTCTCAGATAGTTTCTGCTAGGTCAATGGTTCACCTCTTAGATCAGAGTTTGTGCGGAATCTCTCCAATCGCTCCGCCAAACTTGCTAACGAAGGCTCGGGTCACAAAGTAAAAAACGGCCTGCCCCAAGCTTAGAATCCACTGAGAACAAAGCGCCATTTCTGTCATGCACACATTGACGTTACGTTGTCTGGCATAAAGCGTCGATGGTCTAGTGGTAAAGGTATCCGTTTCGCAAAGGTTCGAAACCCACTGCCACCATGTACCAATGACTCTTTTCTGAATTATATATATTAGTTGAACACACTAACTGATGCTCCTTCCTCATGGCGATCACAGTGGAGCGACTACCATCTGACCTTCGTGACCCTGCTACCAGGGGAACTGACTAGATTGGATCATGGTTACTAATTTAGTTGTCTGAATTTGAAGGTTTCATTACGATATTTTCCCTCACCGTAAGAGCATCGGTTAGTATTCAACTAATGTTCATAACTCAGAAAAGAGTCATTGGTCCATGGCCGCAGCGGGATTCGAACTCGGTACCTCTCGCTTACGAGTCGGATTACCCAGTTTTGTACGAATAATATATTTCCTTGTGCTGGTAATGTATCTCAGTAATGTACGAGTAACACGGGGCGGGGTGCCTGTCGTCGTCGCTTTCCTTCTGGTGAGATAAGATCAAATGCAAGCCTACTTTACCCATAAAGGAAAATATGTGTTCTGTGGTTTTTTTAGAGAAAACATTTTATATACAGAAGCAGAGAGTTGAAATACGAGACAAAATGTCACACATCTCTATAACACACACACTAATGCAAATGCAGGGACGGAACAAGGCAGCCCATCTGCAAATGTTATATTTTGCTACGACTTTCTACTAGTAACGTACACACAAAATCTGACTTGTTGGCGTATTTCGCTCCTGACGACTTAATTTTTTTAAACGTACTTATAATTTAATTGTGTCATTATAATAAAAGGTAAGGTGTCTAGTGAATCAAACCCACGCCCTGATACCTACCACCGTCTTTTCGATCTCTCGATTCTACATACCGTGAATCGGCAGTGCTTGCTTTTGTAAAAAGGAGGATTATGATTTTGACCAGTATGAATGTTTATTTGTTGCCTCATAACTTCTAATGTTTTCGAGGCAAAAGATCAAGAGTCTCTGTAGTCTGGAAAACGGGCAACAGCATTTTCCATTATTATATTTAAACACTGCGATCTCCAACCCGCCTGCCAAGCGTGGAGATTATGGCAATAACCTCCCCTTCCGTGGGAGAGGCCCTAAATCCTGCAGTGGACTGTTACGGGCTGTGATGATGAACTTCTAAACTAAGTAGGTACTCACTTACTTATCGTTAGAAGCGACTTCATTGTCCACAGGTAGGCCTATGTACCTTCACAATAAATTAAATATGATGTCCTCTAGAGGACATAGTCATGAAAAAAAGAATAATAATGAAAAGGATAGGTACATTAATATATTAAACAGGCAGCATATTCTTTATTTTCAGTAAAAATTCATATAATGATGGTGCACCAGGACAGAAGGGACTTCCATCTAATTATTATCTTGTTCTTTAAAATGTTTTCAACGCAGCACTTCCAATTTGCAACCCAGACTAACAATTTGAAACCTAGAAAAACAAATAAATGTAAATAAACGTAAATACGCGATTAATCCGTCGTTTCATAAAATGTCTGAACATTAAAAATGTCATTTTAGATATATTTTGTGTATGAAACCCTAATACATATAAAATTGTGGACCGCTATTTACAAGATTTGAGTATTAAAATTCTATAAAATAAATACTAAGTCCGACCCTGTCAGCATCAAAATATTTTCGTTCCTATTTAGACACCGAAATATTGCTCAATTTGCCAATAATTTTAAATCTATCTTTAATGGCATATTGTTTTAAGGTAAAGCATTTCAATTATTGCAAATTCACACTATTACGATGCTTATTTTTGTTACGATTTCTAAAATTGATTTCCGATCGCCGCGACCACGAATGAAAATACTCACCGATGAAAAGATAATCCATTTGTATTTCCATACTTTGCGCTTTCTCATAAATGCGCACTAAATTACACCGTCTAAATTACAGCAATATGTCGAACGTTCAAAACATTGCGCGCGTCATTTTCCGTGAACTTATTCCAATGGATGAAAAAACGGCATAGCAAGATTCATAATCATTGTAGAGCGAGCGAACAGGGAATATTTGTGATTTGTGTTTAGTCTATTATGTCTGTGGATTCATTTTATATTCTAATCTGTGTATCTGAGTGATGACGTGAAAGATTTTATTGTAAATGACATACAACCAGTTGTTTTATATTTGTAATGAATTTTATTTTATGAAATGTTATTGTAAGGAAATAATACAGCAACATGTTTATTTTCAAATTTATGGCGGGCATCGTCACTACAGAAGAAGAACTCGCAGCTCGAAAACGTAAGGTTTAATTGGCACCTTCATACATACAATACCAACAAATATTTTTTATAAATTCTTATTTGTTGGTTGTAGCGTCGGTGGCTGAGCGGTTACAGTATTCGACTCGTAAGCCAGAGGTCCCGGGTTCGAATCCCGCTCCGGCCATGTACCAATGACTGTTTTCCGAGTTATGTACATTAGTTAAATACTAACCGATGTTCTTACGGTGAAGGAAAACATCGTGATGAAACCTGCACAGTGTAACCATGATCCAATCTAGTCAGGTTCCCCTGGTAGCAGGGTCATGGAGGTCAGATGGCAGTCGCTCCACTGTAATTACCTGACCTGCCAAATCCTGGATCATGGTCAAGGCGGACCCCGGGCCCTCGTTCTCGAGAGCACAACCAGGACATTAACGCCAAGATGATTATTTATTTATTTGTTGGTTACAGATCTACTCTTACTTTTTCATACTCAACGTCCTAGGTCCAAATGATTGCTACAGGTTTGCATTTTTTCAGAAAATGAACAAGACAAATTCGACCCTCACCATCACAGGGTCATCGATAAACCAACAACGTGAGTGATGATTGGTTGTACATTATTCAGATACATTAGTATTAAGGGGGAGAGAGACAGTTTGGACACCTAATTCTCGGAAGCGACGTCGCGGCAATCCCAATAAAAGGTGAACAGATGAGCTGCGGGCCTTCGAAAGTTACTGGCAGACATTGGCACTTGACCGCAAAGAGTGGAAGAATCGGGGGAAGGCCTTTGCCCAGCAGTGAGATGATTCAGGCTAATATAATAAAAAAAAAAATACAACACTATTTAGATATTTAAATCAATTTGCCACTATTGGCTTGCAAATGCTTTAGATCATAGAGAACGGGGTCCATAACATAAAAACATTACAGTTTTTATCTTTAATTATACGTTCCTTTATTCCATCTATAAGTATAATAATACTGTCCAATTCTGTACGTTGAAGATATTTTCAAATTTTTATTGGAGGGTACTCCATAAACGATGCTATACTACTAACGGTACTATAAGATGTAATGCGGAACCGAATAAAGTGCTGTCTATGTCTATACCAAAGCCATAACTCTAATTTTTTATGTTTTGTCTTTCTTCGCACATCACTCCGAAACTACTGAATAAATTCAAATGAAACTTGCTATGATTTTTGGTCATACTACAAGGTAGGACATTGGATACTTTTTATCCCGAAATTCCCTTGGGAGAGGGGATGGAAGTCAATATGGAATGTACTTGTAATTCATTAAAGCGTAGTGCGATTTCATTTATTATTGTTTTTTAGAAAGGTGGTATTTTAAATGTTGTTTCGTAAATATTTCAAGGTCATCGATGTTATAGTTCATAAATTACATTTCATTAGTAGGTCTGGTATGGTATACCAGCCCTACTAATAAAAAACGCAAATTTTTAAGTTTCATCTAGTATTATTTCTGCTGCTATTACTATTTGGCTGATCTTACTTATGAATATTGAAAGCCTCATCATATCAACCTGCCCACTACTGGGCATAGGCTTCCCCCAGAGATCTCCGCAAAGGCTGGTCCTGTGCCTTCCGCAACATCCCGTGCGTACCTGCTATCTTTACTAAGTCGTCGGCCCACCCTGTTGGAGGCCTATCCACGCTGCGTCTTTCGGTACGTGGTCGCCACTCGAGAACTCTGCCCACTGCCACTTTAGCCTGGCAATCGTTAGGGCTATGTCGGTGATCTTATTCGCTTGAATATCTCCTCATTTCTCATTCGATCGCACAACGAGACTCCGAAATTGGAAGCCTACATATTCAATATTTTTTTATACTGCTTGTTCACTTTCTTATTTCCAAGAAAATCCAACATCAATCTTTCTTTATTTATTAATCAAGTGTTTATGGTCTCCCGCGAGACTTTCACGATAACATGATATATATTATTTGTAAATCTCGGTCTGTGAATGTTTTGTATTCTAATTTTAAATTTTATTTTACGTTAAGTCTATTTTATGTTCTTTTCTCTTCCTTTTTGTTGCACCACCTTGTAATTTTAGTTTATTGCTCTCTGGTTGACTGGTAGAAAAAGCTATGTAGCTTTAAGTCCGCCTTTGTACTGTAATGTGCATGAAGTTTTAAATAAATCAATAACAAAACGATATTTTGAGATTTATACCACTATAAAACCAGCTGGAGACTATGGAGCAACTGAAAGGCAACGATGCAAGAGGTTCAAAAGGGTAAAGCTTGCCTTGCTAAGATAAAATCATAAACCTGGAACATCTCCGCAATCAGTCTGTCTTTTTCTAAACTTCGTCATTTCGGAGACTAAACAAATAATAACCCCATCTTCGTTCCACCACCTAAGCGAAGCGATACTGTTTTACTGTCGAAATTACAAAGACTACTCGCACAAACCACAACCTGGGAGTTTTTGAATCCAAAGCAAAAAGCTCCTTTTTACCGACTTAAGAAACGAAAGATGGCGGAGGTTCTATGTTAGATTTTATTATTATATGATACTTCGTCAGACCACATTGTTGCTTAATATAAGACCTCCGCGAAGTCGCGGGCACAGCTAGTACAAGATGATGGTTAATACTTTTTATGATGTACAGATACGGCGATTCCATGATGCACTTACTAAAGGGCAGCATAGGCGCCGGTATATTGGCTATGCCAGAGGCTATAGCACGTTTGGGTGTTATCTGGGGCCCAGTATCCCTCGGCGTACTTGCCGTTTTTGCTGTTTACTGCTTGCATATGTTAGTGAGTACAGACAATCGTGATAAATATGGTATCAGCCACGTAGTGACTGACCGAGCACCCTCAAGCGGTCTACCTTAACTTGAATATTTTGGCAGCGGTGCGCGATTTTCTCGCGAGGCTGCTGCATCGGTCAGTACGCGGCTATTATATGGTTCATTGCGTTGGATACATTTTAAGCGTATGTGACTTTATTTTCAGATTTATGTGCAGTATCTTCTATGTAAGAGGTACAAGCGAGGATACATGTCGTACCAGAAGTCGATGCGTCTGTCATTGCAGGAAGGCCCCAAATGCTGCCATTGCCTTGGGTACCCACTCGCCTACTTCACAGACTGCGTGCTTATCATTTGGCAACTGGGACTTTGCTGTGTTTACTTGGTGTTCGTTGCAGCGAATATCAAACAGGTGAGTAACCTATTACTGCTTTTTTATGTTGTGATCCATTCTACTGGGTGGTTAGTGGAAGTGTAATGTGAGGTTAGTGGTAAGTGATAAAAACTAATAATTTTTTAATAACCTATATATGGACTAAATAACTTCAGCTTTATTTTTAGATTTGTTTCTTAAAGAAAACATAATTTTCTTTATTTAATTATAAAGTGTTATAGACTGTACATGAATTCTAAGTTTTATTTCCGACATTTAGAAAATCAGTTATTTTGGGAAAAGGTGATTATGATAATTAATTATAGTGAAATCGACAATTACTACATCGATCGTCGTTGTATCGAAAACGTTGCATCGACTGCTCACTATAGCGACAGGTCACCATAACGATGGTAAGTATGCCATGTCGATTAATCCAGACCCATCTTAAAAAAGGATGAACTAAACATGTTTCTTATAAGTTGTTAATACCTAGTAACATGACGCTGAAAAATAATAAATAATACCTAGTATTCCTACTAATAATAAAATATGCCAAAGTTTGTAAAACCATCTACATACCATGTAATTCACATTCAGTCTGTTTATTCACTGTGATGCTCTATGGCTGCGAGACATGGCCGGCGGTAACGAAGCACGTCCGCGATATCCACACCAATTAAATGAAAATGCTGGTGGGTATGCGGAGTCATGCGACTCGGCGGAGTACGTAACAAGTACATTCGTGGCAGGCTTGGCGTGAGAAGACCGTACCAGATGGAGAAGCAATAGCGTACCTATGCAGCAGACGTAGAAATTAATTTCTCCATCTCAAAGTAATCTCCCACATCCACCGCAGCATTTTCATTTCGCTTGTGTGGACCGGTGGTGCGGTCATGCCTACGTCCTTGGCTTGTTCTAGAAAAGAGAGCGCGTCGCTTCCACATCCGCGCCCCGTCTTTTCTATATGTTTTAAAAAGCGTGTCCGCGCCCCTTCTGCGCCCTGTCTGCGTCTTACGTCTTTTCTGCATGGCCGGACGCGTATAACCTCAGGGCGCACGACTTATTTATTTTTCCAAAAGTCGGAATACTTTCACAGCAGCAGTTGAGAGCCTCTCTATAGAGGACTATTACCAGTGCTTCAAATCTTGGTATAGTTAGCTGTTAGATAGATAAATCGCTATATAGAGACTGATGGAGAGTATTTTGAAGTGTTTCCATTAAATGACCATCGATGTAGAAGTGATTGTCGGTTTTGTAATCTAGCGACCAAACGCGCCTTCCACATATTCCGCACTTCTTAAAGCTGAAAATAAATCGAAAAGCGCTTTTTAAAAATTTGTTGTGTTTTGGCCTTTCATGTACGGCGACTACCGCTTGACCCGCGCGCTGGCAGCCTTACTTACCGACCGTGCACCAGCCTCTACCGACTGCTGCCACGCCGGTGTAAATTAAGCCTTAGTCTGGATTTAGTGCGCGACCGATGGTCAGCGCTGAGCGTTACCTTACAACAATTGTTATTTCGTTGTTATTATTTTAATTATTCTATATCGTTTATTTGTTACAGATTATGGATTACTACGGCCATGTAATCGATATTCGTATCCATCTTTGTTATTTATTGCCTCCAATGATAGTTGTCAACATGGTCAAGAATTTGAAGCTTATAACCCCCATATCCACTATATCAAATACTGCCACTTTGTTCGGATTAATTCTCGTATTTTTCTACTTGGTCGAAAACGATTTACAGTTTACCGAAGACAAGTTTATGTTTCGTGGCTTCGGTGAAATACCTCTATTTGTTGGCACAGCGCTGTTTGCTATGGAGGCTGTCGGCGTGGTGAGTAAAAGTTTCTCTCTCACCAAGATTAAGAGGCAGGCGTGTCAAACGATAAACTTTTGTCGCGCGTAGTATGCCAACAAGACAGGACTACCGTGATTGGTTGACTGGGAGGATTCGCCGGAGTTTCTGTAGCTTGAATTGTGTTTCATTTATGTGGGAAAGGCGTGGGGAGAAGCGTACGTCCCACTGTGGGCGTGCTGTGGGTGAGACGATGATGATGATGCGAGGCAACGCGCGGCGAAACACGTAATTAGTGCAAGTAAAACAAGGATAAAGAAGGATAGTTTGGAGGAACAATTTGTAAATCAATAAAACTTTGTCATCGCTCCGCATTCCAAAACGCGTAATACGATTATAACCCTTATTCTATGAGCAACGTGTTCAAGTTTAAATCCACTTATGAGAAGATTCAAGGATATTTGAGGATTGGTTTAAAAAATCTTACATCAACAATTAAAAGTTACAAATCTTTGTTGGCGCTGTATTCTAAAAAAAAGTTTAAATGAATAAAAGACTAACGGGCTACCTGCCCTTAAGATAAAAGTGCAGATAAAAGTGTTTATTTTCATTGAAATTTTTCAACATAAACCCTTTATACCTTGCAAAATATTGATCCTATCAGCGTAGCGTGGGGTTTTTTTCCTGCACTATCTATGTGATTTCGCTGCGTGTCGCGTGGCACATAGAGATTGCAATCCAACGGATATATCCTTAGATCCTGATCTGTCTAAGATCCAAACAGAGATCCATGTAGATCTGATGCGGATTAAAATACTCGTCTTTTACTGCTGCTTTCACTACGGAAAGTACCTACAATTTGCAATTGTTCTAGTACTGATTTATTTATTATTATTTATTTTAACAATTTATTGCACACAATACATAGTATACAGAAATTACAAAATTAAAGACGACACAACAGGCACTACATATTTCTAAGAAGAAATCTCTTCTAGAAGAGACTGATATTTCTCTACCCGCCAAAAGTAATTTGAAGAAAGTCCATCAACGCTTTATTCATACATTTTTTTATTTTAAGAGACCTTATAGTCTAAAACTAGTTTAAGTTTAGTGCCAAACTCCTGTCGCACATATTTTTGGAAGATCGAATATTTTTTGTTGGAGGCAGTTTAAAATGATGACTTTTTGAATAATAATGTTGAAATCGTCACAGAAAGCTTGTGGTTTGCAAATACTATGTATCTTCTTCGTAAACATTATCGAAATCAGTTCAGGTATCCAGGATAACATTCAGAAAAATAAAAATTATGCCTCAATAATTGAGGTGATCTGCCAATTGTGGCGCTAGTTTTGCGTTTTATGTAGCAACACAGATAGCATGTAGTACTCTTTGACATAATTAAAAAAGCGCCAACATTTCCGTTATGTTAAAGAATTTTGCGGGGAAAAGAACTAACATGTCCAGATTGTGAAATCAGAATAATGACGTCTTGGAAAATAGCTAGTGCCCTCCTTCTTGGAATTATGATTCTTGTCAAAGGAATCGTTTGACATAGTAGACGTTGGGGTACAAATTCAATGGTTTAAACCGACTAATTTTATAAGGTGTACAATAACCAGGCGGCTTAATAAAGTTATAGACTACTCAATAGCGTCGAGTTATATTTCATCGATATAGTCTATTAAATAAAATAATCATCTTGGCGTTAATGTAGTGCTCTCGATTTTATTATTGCCAGTAAAATAAGTTTATTATACTCATTTTTCCGTAACCTGTGAAAGTAACCTAAGTTCTTGGTGGATCTTTATATACTTATCTGTGTTAGCTTAAAATGTTCGCCAATGGTGCTGCGATTAATGAATGAATAAGCGAGCGGAGTGAACTCGAAAATGTTGACATTTTGATTTGATGTATGTTTGAGCGGAGCGAGCACAAAATTTGGGAAATTTTAAAATCTACGTCTATAAGACTTAGATTTTAAAATTGGGCCAATTCTTATAAAACTTATAACAATAAACGAGCCAAATGTATAAAAATTTCACATTTTGGGTCTTCAAAACTGAGGTGAAAAATGAGCGAGCGGAGCGACTTCGAAGATTTTGACATTTGGGTTTTAAAATGGGGTCATAGTTTAAATAAACAGTTGAGCGAGTGCAGAATCGGAATTTGGAATTTCGGCTCTTGAAAGAATGGTAGGAAAAGTAGGTAACTCAAAACTAATAAATAAGCGAGCGAAGAGATATCGAAATTTTGTTGGGTTTACAAAGACAGATTTTTTCCTACATATAATTTCAGATTTTTTGCCTGTTAGTCAGGGCTCATAGAATCAGTTGCATCAGGGCGGCAGATTTTAGGGGGTGGCAAATTGTGGCCCTATTTGTTCCGTATTTGTCCCGAGCATTGCAAACGTCCATAGGCTATAACTGCTTGTTTGCCACCTTCTTTCCTTACATTGTATAAAATAAGACGTTTTCCGGGTCTGTCTGTAACTCTGTAGTGTGGTACTCTACTCACCCCTCTGTAGCTAATATAACCAACTGCATCCAATGTAATAAGTTAATGTAAGTTAATATACGAGTATATCTCATTCGTTGCGTGTCATTTATATCTCCCATTGCATGGCGACCCTGCCAGTGCTGCCCCGCGAGAAAATATTAAGAGGAACGAAGAGTTTAAACCAGTAATTTCATATCATGAAGATAATTTCAAGAATATGTAAAATAATGGATAAAAATAACGGAAGATTTATATGTATATATATATATATATAATAGGTAATCGAAGAATAACACTTTGGAATAAAAATAGCAGCGTTAAGAAATTACATAAGAAGATATTGACAAACAAAAAATTGAATCTGAAGAAAATTAAAAAAGCAGGAAGTTTGAAGATTTTTTCAAGATTACCTACCTTATTGAAGATTTATTATGAAGAAGAAGCATAACAGACAAGAAGGAAAATAATTAATGAAAAAATACAAAGACGCAAACCTAAAATATCTATGAACAAAAATATGGAGAAGTATCAAAGAAGAGTTGTATCCAGTAGTATTCTGTGTCAAGTGAATGAAATGGGAGGAAATAAATGACAGCAGACGGGAGTCGTTGGTGTACTGGGCGTGCTGGAAATTGATGCTGCCGGGAGCGTTGGTGTCCTAGCAGCAGCCAGGAACGTGATATTTTTTGGAGACGGAGACGAGAGAGCGAATGTGGTTAGCTGGACCAAGGAATGAATAAGGAAAGACCACCAAGGAATGAATCAGGAAAGAGGCAGAAAATGAAAATATTAGCGTTAGTGTTAGTAAGTAGATTTAACTATTTCGTAGGAAAATACATGTGTCCGGACCAAAAATATGCGCATAGTCGCATTAAATAAATATCTGCAAATTTTTTAAAATAAATACCGCACACGGTTGCCCAAAATATTTTTATATTTCGGAGAGCCTGGAATAACTCTGTCATTTTCGGCGCACTCATACGAAACCCATAAGTTGACTTTATGTTCCCGCTAGGACTGAGGTTATGTGGCGTAGACTTTACTAGGAATTGATTCCGAGCGCTGTAATGTTCCGATCACGAGTTTGCCATGTCAAAACCATGTATGTATAAAAGTTTTTTTTTACTCATTTGTGTGTGTGTTAGTCATAAAGGTAGAAGTGTGGGTCGTCACTCGCGACGGAGCTCCGAGTGCCAAAATTGTCTATACATACAAAGTGCTGTCTACGATTGACTCGGGAAAACGGCGATTTACCGCAACAAGGCAGCTGTCCTGTTTCCTATATTCTCTGTATGTAGCTAGTTTTTTTATATTGAAAGATAGAACCCACTTCCCTGACTCATAGTGTTTTCTTTACTAACTTTCTGCTAGCTGAACTTGTCACTGTACGTATTACAGTGTTACGTTACAAATGGCTAAATGAGTACTTACTTATTGAATGCGGTTCTTGGAGACTAGAATTTTTTGAAAGTCTGTGAATACTAAACACATTTGTGTATTAAACGTCATTTTGTGTAGGTATGCGATGAGTGGCCATGCTTTCAAATATGTGTACGTGTGCCTTACGATAAGTATAAATGAATAAATAAAAGGATATTATTGTATTTATTGCGTGTAAAGAACAAAAGTGGAACATAGCGGGAGACCCATGACGCGATAGAAAAATCTATTTATTGTACATTGTAAAAATCTATGGGTTATAATAATAATCTAGGAACTGAACCTTCGCTCTTCTAGCTGGATCATTATCCCAATACTTTACGGAAAAAGTGGTGTAATTAGGACGATGTCCATACTAATGCACAAATCATAGTAACAATTTCATTGGCAATCAATGTTTAAGTATGTAATTAATATAATTAGTAGAGTACTTACCTATCGAATTATAAAGGTCGGCAGGGCGGCAAAATTGCTTATTGGCAGCAAATATGTACCTAAATCCGCCACTACTAAAAAGGCTGATCATGCTATGCTTATGCTAAACTAAAACATGTACAATTAGTAAGTAATATTAGATCTGGATAATTAAAAATTATACATTAAACATTAATACAACAAATGAGTATCCAACTCGTAAGCGAGAGGTACCGGGTTCGAATCCCGCTGCGGCCATGTACCAATGACTCTTTTCTGAGTTATGTACATTAGTTGATTACTAACGATGCTCTAACAGTGAGGGAAAACCTGCAAATCAGGCAACTGAATTTGTAACCATGATCCAATCTGGTCAGGTTCCCCTGGTAGCAGGGTTACGGAGGTCAGATGGTATTCGCTCCACTGTAATTATCTGATCGCCAAATCCTGAATCATGGTCAAGGCGGACCCCGGGCCCTCGTCCTCGAGAGTACAACCGGAACATTAACGCTAAGATGATTATTATTAGATCTGGATCAGTCCTGATCCATGGATTTTGATACGATCCATTTAATTTAATTAAAATTAAATTTGGATTAGATCCGGATCCGATCTGGATGAGGAGGCCTGGATTGCAATCTCTAGTCGCGCTTCATTGTGAACTGACACTAAGCACTGGACTGTAATAATAAATTTTCGTTTGCAGATGTTAGCAATAGAATATAATATGGATAATCCTAAAGATTTTATCGGTTGTTTTGGATTACTAAACATAGGCATGGCGATAATTGTCGCATTGTATATTATAGTTGGGACAGCTGGATACCTTAAATACGGGAGTGAAATCAAAGCATCTATAACTCTCAACTTACCAGAAAATCAAAAGTAAGAAATTTGTTTATTACGATGATATACACTCGCCGGCACAAACTGTTGCCCGAGTGCTTAATAAGACCTGATTAGTTTATTTAAGGGGTAATTTGTAATTGAGTAATGACTCAGTTTTTATGAGTGCCAGAACTGTTTTCAACGTTTAATTCGAGAGGTAGGTTTTTTTTTACTTGTGCAACTTCAAATTTTAATCATGCTATTCGGTTGTATTTAGTAAGAAAAACACCTTCCTCCCCCATTCTCTATCAATGATGTCACCGTACCGATTGAAGCGTCCACCTGATCTCAACTGTGATCAGGAAGCGATTTTTCAAGTATTCGAAGGTAACAAATCGGCAATCCGGGGCGGAGGAAGATCTTATTTCTTTATTTATTTAATTTACACTTACACTTAGTCTTACGATGGATGGTAGGCGGTTCATGCATCAAAATATTTCGTCTGCTTATAATTATGCACTTGGACAACTGTTTATGCCGTTGAGTGTACCTTTTTTGTTTATTGTACACAATAAATAGCTTACATGTACCTTGCAATTTTTTAGTACATCATTTTTGTGATTTAATCAAATTCAGAATGAGAACAATATAGCGCTAACGTGAGCTACGCGTGTGTAGCTACGTCTAAGATCATATCTTAGGACGTAGCTACACATGCACGTATTATGTAACTCATAGATACTGATTGACATACGAGTACGTGACGTAGTAGCAGTTGATCAGCGCTGCACTGATGTTGTTCTTTATTATTGTTTGACCGACGACGTCAGCGCTACGCGTCGGTCGACCACTGAACATATTGTACTCATATAAATTTAAAACATATAATTATATTTCAGGAAAGCACAGGCAGCTAAGTTGCTGTTCTCCTTTGCGATTTTTTTGTCGTTTCCATTACAAAACTACGTTGCTTATGAGATAACATGGAGAAAGTTGAAAAAGAGATTAGAGACTCCAGAACAAAAGGCTAGACGGGAGCAAAAAGCTAAATCTGGCCGCCAAAAGGGTGATGAGGAAATCGCTAAAACCTCGACTGCCGACTACGCTCTACGTGTTGTCCTGGTTATAGTGCCATGTAATTAATCTTTACTTGCTTTATTATGATCGACACTGCAAAAATTATAGGATCATCATTAAAATTATGCTTTAGGAATTCTGGAAACACTAACTGCCGCGTGTTTCCAAGGCAATGTTGAATTTCGGGATAAATTAGAAGCGTGTGAATTTTCACTCAGTCGTTCAGTCTATCGTAGATGACGTTGATTCAATACATGATTATCGCTGACATGATGCTAAACTGATTTACATTTAGAAAAGTACCGTCACGAAAGTGATCATCTTCGCGAAGGCTCCTCATTTTGAAACATGTGTCGAAAATGTTTTGGTTAGTCTAGCTTGTAGGTTTATGTTCGAGTTAATTCAATCGGATAGAGTGCGATTGAGTTAGCGAAATAGTTCGAAAATGGCGTCGATGCGACAGGACTTTCCTTGTAAAATCAGCTTTATTGTGAGGCGAGGGTCGGTATCATGCAGTGTTGTTTACCAACAACACTGCATGAAAACAATGCGTTTCTAAATATAAAAGCTACATCCTATTTATTATACCCACCTTTTTTGTATATCGAGATACATAATGTATACACGTTGTACATAATGTACATAAGTTAGTTGCAAGATTTGCAAAAGAAAGGAGGTCCGGACAATTCGGCCTTGATCAATAACGATGTGCGATTTGAAGTTTTATTTTATACGGCCATCATCATTTCTCATAGCGATTCGAGACTTTCCACTGTACTAAAAGTTATACAGTATTGGAAATCCTTTCTAACGCTTAACGTTATTGGTCATATAGGCTGAAATGTCCGATCCTATAATATGAAGTCTAATTTTATTTCAATAACTTTTAAGCCCACAGCGATTTGAGACTTGGCGCCATAATAAGAGTTGTAACTTTGTAAGTTAAACTAATAAAACTTTTACGACATATCGCTTAATAATTAAAACCATAGGGTTATCGTTATCCGTAGGTAACGGATAACGCGATCCATAAATTTTTGCAGGTCCTCTTTATTTTAGTTTTCTGATGTTGTTGAGAAATACATTAGCACTAATAAAGTACGTATGCGAACTCCACGGTAACGAAGTGAAAATGCTGCGGTGGATATGTGGCGTTACGTTACTCGATCGAGTAACGATCGAGATCTTAACGAGTGGGTACATCCGTAGCTGGCATCCTTGGCGTGAGATCTTATCCGCGATGTCGGATAAGATAGAAGAGGCACGCCTGGTTTCGTCCCGTATTGCGTATGTCTCAGGGATACGGGGGAAATATATGCCTAAACCTGTCGGTATCAGGAAAGAGGTCCTGCGGGAGATCAAAGAAGCGATGGTTTGATATCGCCGATTCGGTCGCGGGAGCCAACAGCTTACGACGTGAGGATGATGAAGATCGGGCATAGTAGAGAAGAAAAAGTAGGAAAGCAGTCCCAAACCCTGGTAGAAGCCTCAATCGACCTGAGATGATGATGATGTTGATAATGATAATGGTGACTTTATTATAAACCAAACACTATTTATTAATGATAGTTTCACTGTTTTATCTGACTAATAGTTTTATCAAACAGTATAACTAGTGTTAATAAAGAGTGTTGAATTTATAATAATGGAGAGTTACATCAATAATACATACACATACAAGTTCCATACACTGGTGTACAAAAATGACATTTGATCTAATAATTCAGTAAAGAAATAATAATATTCATATTCAGGTTTATTGGTAATTTTGACTTAACATTCTATGGACCACTCGGTCCACCACTTGGATAATACTACCTGGACCCTTTGGGAACCAGCCTGGGGGTAGACAACATGACCAGGGGGGTACATTTAGCTGCTGAATGAATGGACGTGAAAGGACTCCCAGACGGTTGTCTCGTTAGGGGAATCCCCCCATATTTCATATGTTATAATTTTATAATTATCCCATATATTTTAACCATTGTTTCCCATTTATTTTTATTTATTATACATCATCATCATCATCATCATCATCGTCCTAGCGCTTATCCCGGCCTCTGCCAGGGTCCGCTTTCCTACTCAATTTTCTCTCTTCGGCATCCTGTCGTCGTAAGCCACTATCATTTCTTATAATATATTTTTTTTAATTAATCTTTTCCATAGCTAACACTGGAGACTGTTTAACGTCTGGTATTTGCAGGGTTGTGGGCAGTAGCTGTGCCCCAGCTGGGGCCTTTCATCTCGTTCTTCGGCGCGTTTTGCTTGTCGCTGCTGGCCATCGTATTCCCTGCTATCCTGGACTATAGCTTCTGGTACGGTGATCCCAAAGGCTTCGGCCCTATGCATTACAAAGTTATACGCGATATCATTATAGGAATAATTGGGATGTTCTGCCTGATTGCAGGCTGCTACTCTAGTATACTTGAAATTATACACGACTTCAAATAGATACGTTCATATCATATGTTAATTAAAAATTGCACACATATAACTACGTCCTGTTGTTCCTATTGTCCACGAAAAGTGAAATACCTTTAAGGTGGTACAATTTTCATACAAATTTTATATATCGTTTGTTCGAAATTCCTTCAAGGGTTTGATGTTTTTAATGTAAGTTTGTGCAGTAGGCCGTTAGTAAATGTGTCTAATTCTGAGCGAAATAGATTTCTACTTGTTAATAATATAAAACAAAGCAATGATAAAGAATAATAATGAAATCACAAAACAACGCCATCTAGCGGCGACTTGTGCCTTTTTCTATTTAACTGCTTTATTATAAATAATTAACCTATAGAAATTTTTTGCGCACCATTTTGCGCACTATTGAATATATTTACTAAGAGCATAAATCATAATACAATCACTAAACACTCGAAACGAATGAAAGAATGACGAGAGAAATTTAGTATGGGCGTCGTAATCACCTTAAGTGACTGGGCTGAGTTTTTTTTTCTAATAACTTATTAACTCCAAATTATGAGGGATACTTGATGTTTTTGTAGATATCGTATACCTTGAAGGAATTTGTGAAATAACCTGTCAACCTGTATAATACGAACATGTGGACGTATGGACGACAAACTAAAGTCAGTACCATGGTAACACCTGTTAAAAGTGTAAAATACTTCCAGGTGCACCGAGTGTCATAGGGTACTACGCCTTGTAAAATTAACAGGATCCCATAAGGTGAAAATTGTCTTGTAGGCGTCTAAATTATTGATCAGGCAACGTATTCCATTCCGTACGTTATAAAAATGGAATCGGCGGCTCGTAGAATTAGCTGGAAGATCCACGACATAAAGATGAAGCGGTCGCCCGGATCGTGTTACTAGATAGCGGGGCGGAGCCGGCGAAGTGACGTCGTGCAACTGCTTCGCACACTCTCCGAAATGAAACCTATAGAAGGCCGACAGCACGCGACACCCTACGCCGATGCTCGAGGCTCTGCAGCTTAGCACCAATCAATTGCGGGTCACAAATTATCCTCTTTTTCCACCGAAACCAAAGCGGTCAGTAAAATACCCTATGACACTCGTGAAGAATTTAGCTACCGGGTAGATACTGAATTTTAGAGATCTTAGTAGTTTCGGAGCGTTTTTGGTACTTTGGGTTATCATTATAATTTAAAAAAGGATCTCATTTTTTTAAATTAAAGTACAGCGTATAATTAAGATTACGATAGATCAATTTTTAAAATTATAGTTTTTGAATGTAAAAAAAATTGTCGGATTGTAGACGTCCTTACAGCATAGATCGAATACCTACCATGTTTTAAATACATAGCGGTACAGCTTCAGCTAGTCGCTCCCATGATGCAATGCTGTGTGGAAGTAGATTTAAATTCACCTAGAACACCGTAGGTTATCCTTATAAAAATTGAATACCTACGATAACTTACGTTGTTGATGGTTACGATGCCGTGTTCGTGGTCTGTTGTACATTTACACTATGTTTTGTAAATATGTTTTTTTCATTTATGAAAAAGTTTTATAGTTTAAAACATTCATGATTATTACTTTTATTAAATTTTTGTTACTGATTTTCTGATTATTAATTTTTTTGTTACATTATCTGAATCTTTAATTTATTTCTGTACAGTCACAACTACTAGTGTTTTTCGCGCCTTTTTCCGCACATATATTCTAAGTTTCCTAAATTAACCGCTAGGTTGTATGGGAACTGACAGGGTAGGATACAGGACCAGCCAAGACGCATACCTACCATCTATTACGTCCGTAAACTAATACGCGTTATTCCAGCTTTAAAGACAAAAAAACTGTTATGATACAAAAAATGCCTAGGGTGAGGATGCGATATAGGGTCCCCATGCGTGGATTGCTTAATCAGTGTTATCATCGCGGCAAGCTTCCTTCATATGGTATCTCTGCTGGCTTTTGCACCTGGATGGCTACTCATCTGACCTTCAGGCTATTAATGCACGAGTTCTTAAGGGGTCGGTCGGTTCTGTCCGCGACTGCCAACGGGGTCGACATTCAATCTTGTCGAGAAGCCATGGTTTTGCGTTTGAACGAAGCTCTCAAGGCAGTCTCCGATTGAGGCGAAACCAACCTGGTGGCGTTCAACACTACAAAAACACAGGCGGTTTGTTCTTTAGAGGTTTTAAGCAGGTATTACGAAACTAAAATTCCAGATGGTTCAAGTTTTTTTGGGTTCCAGCGTGAGCATAAAATCCGTACAATTGCAATACCTTAAGTGATTAAATAAATGAGATGATCCTAAAAAGTCAACTGATGTATATGCAACTGGGAAGTTAAACAACGGTAGCTGTATGCACACTGGTTTATTGCGTGGTTGACGGTTGCTTATATTACTGTGGCACAGCCACAATGTTAACCTACCGACGTACCCAACACTCCTCCCCCTATTTAACACACTAACTTAAAAGAAACGTTTAAAATCTATATTGGGACGAGGACGCAACATTTGTCGCCGGTTACTCTCTGGGATTAGAGGTTCTGCCTCTGCCTCATGAAACTCCTTATTATCTTGTCGAGGCCGCAGTGTCGAGTCTAATGCCTCACTGTACATTCTCTCCGCCTCATTTTCCCCCGACGACCGTGACCGCGGTCCCTCCGCCGTCGTCGCACCAGCTGAACTAACAAATGAAGCGGCCGCCGAGTCGACTGGAGTCGGTTCTGGCGATCGTTGCCGCGGCGGCGGCGACGCGACCCCTGATGACGCTGGGCGAGCGCGCGCTGGCGGCGGCGAGCGCGCAGGCGGCTGCGGCGGTTGCGGCGGCTGCGGCGGCTGCAGCGGCAGTGATGGCGATGATGGCGTAAGCAGTGAGGACTGCAGAGGTGCCTCCTGTGTTGTCCCAGTAACATTGACGTCCTTGTCCCATTGATTACCTATTGTGCCTTTATATAAAATTATTTGATTTTTATGTTATTTATAAGTAATAAATGTTTGACAGTCTTTTACTAAAAACAAAACTTTACCTATTTAATCTTTAATTATACCCTTACCCCACATAATTATTTTCATTGATATATTTCTTGTACAAAATATAAGCTCAGATTTTGAAATTAATCTGCGAACACTTTTTAGTCTCTTCTTTCACGGGAGCCGCAGACGAGGAAGTTGAAGATGTAGGCATTAAAAGGTCTAAGCGTGACCTCATTTTACGACCGTAAACTAATTGAGCGGGCGAACATCCAGTAGCGGTATGCCTTGAGTTGCGATAGTCAAATAAATATTTTAACAAATTCGTTTTAACAAATTTCAGATTAGTACTTGTTAAAATACTCGACTTTAGTCCTTTCTTAATCAATTTTACGCAACTCTCAGCTTGACCGTTACTGACCGGGTGATAGGGCGGCGATGTCACACACAAAATCGTTCAAATTCCTCCGAGCTAAAAGATGTGCCATTGTCACTGACTACCGTTTCTGGTATCCCATACCTAGACATAAAGTCATGCATTTTGTCTACAACTGCAGCTGTTGTGATCAAACTAGCCATGTCGTAAACCTCAGGCCACTTGGAGTACGCATCGACCGTTACTAAGTACATGCGTCCGTGAAACTGCCTAAGAAATCAATGTGGACTCAACTAAACGGCTGGCGCGGGTACGGCAAGGGGGCCGGCGGGGCGCACGGCGGGGAAGATCGCAGCTGATTGCAGATCTCGCACGAACCTATCATACGTTCCACGGCATCATCCACACCGGGTAACCAAAATCTACATCTTACCTCGGCTTTTGTTTTGACTATTCCGTGATGAGATTTATGTCACTCTGATAAAACTGTCTTTTGCAATGATTCGGAAATTACAACTTTGTGCCCTCTTATTAAGACACCGTTCTTAAAGGATAATTGTGTTTTACATTGGAAATAAGTCTTCAAACGTAAATCAGTTAATCGCCTGGGCCAACCGTTCATCACACATTCGATAACGGCACACAAAGTATGATCACCCTTAGTTTCATTACGCAACGTTGTTATTGTAACCGGCAAACTTCCACTAACTACAAAACATACATAAGCGGCGCAGTCATCGAGGGCTGCGTCGTCACTGGCAGAGGCAGCGCTCGGGGAGCCCGGGCCGCGACGCGCCGCGTTTGGGCGCGCTCGGGACCGACTCCTGCGCCTCCGGCAGGCTCGCACGAGATAAATAATCCGCGCTGTTATGGGCACTGCGAACGTATTCTATTACGTAATTGTAGGCGCCCAGAAATATTGCATATCTCTGTAGGCGATTAGCCGATACTTCGGGTATCCCCTTGTGAGAACCGAATATCGTAATTAGGGGTTTGTGATCGGTTCGTAATGCGAAAGGATTGGACAGAACATTTATAAATTGATGGAAGCGCCTCGCCCCAAAAATTATAGCCGTGGCCTCTTTTTGCATCTGCGAGTACCTTTTTTCTGCAGCGCTCAATGTGCGCGACGAGAAAGAAATCAGTCTCTCGCATCCGTCAGGTTCAACTTGAGCCAGAATCGAACCTTTAGGATTAAAGTGGGCTAAAATCTGATCTGATGACAAACATTTTTTATAGAATTAAATGCGCGTTCATGACTTGCGTGCCATGACCATTTTGCTCCCTTTTTTAGAAGGTCGTACAGAGGACTTAACATTGATGACGCATTCGGGACGAAATTACGGTAATAGTTGATGAAGTCAAGGAACGATTGCAACTGGTTGACATTCCTAGGTCGCGGAGCTTTCATGATTGCATCAACTTTATCCCTGGACTTTTTTAATCCCTCTCTAGTTATGACGTAACCCAAGTAACTGACCTCATCTTGGTAAAACGCACACTTTTCCCGTTGCAACGTCAACCCTGCGTCCTGAAGCCTCTTCAAGACTTCAAAATTAGCGTAGCGACACTCCGCGGCAGTGTGGTTAGTATATCCACATACCGAACACTTTTGTTTCGCCGAACTGTTCTTTTTTGCCTTGCCTTTTGTTTGTGTTGCCTTTCAATACTCTGTACACGGGGTCACTGAGATGCGCTTTTTGTTAATGTTCCGAGATCTTGAGCGGATAATTTCTGCATCTCGAGTCCGAGCAGCATCCCCATTATAAATCTATCCTGGAGTGCCTCTTCCACATTAGCGAACGCACAACATGACGTCAGGCCGCGTAATCGCGCAGCCCACTGCGAGTGAGTCTCGCCGACTTGCTGCCACGCGGCGTAAAATATATGGCGTTCACTGAAGCTCTTAGGGTGGTGATACTCTTAGGGTTGAAGTGACCATCTAGCAAGTTTAGGATATCTTCAAAAGGCACTTCTTACTATGTTTTTGGGCAGTGCCAAATCTGCCGCAAGCCGGAAAGTTGCCTCTGCGAGTGCGCTTAACAGTACCGCCCGTCTCTTGCAACCAGCCCTGTCAGTTGCAATCGGTGATCTCATTTGCCACAAACCATTGCGTTATCCTACTTTTGTAGGACTTCCAGTCTTGAAGATTGTGGTCGAAAGTGGTTAATACTCTACTACATTTTTATATTACACACGCGCGGGTAGAACTAGAACTCGTCGCCACTGATGGATATGCGTCTGGGAAGTTAAACAACGGTAGCTGTATGTACACTGGTTTATTGCGTGGTTGACGGTTGCTTATTACTGTGGCGCAGCCACATTGTTAACCGACTGACATACCCAACATCAACGTTATCGGAATTCAACTTTAATAAAATCTTTATTGAGATTTCAACATTTTGCTAGAATAAAAAAATTCAACATTCTGAGAATTTCCACTTTTTGGTTTGAAAAGGGTTCATCCATAGGTATTGTGATCTCAAGAGATTCGAGGTTGGTAAGACGGGAAAATGCGGTATAAGACGATTTGAACCATATTGTTTCTATGGATGGATAGGCATAATATGGATATTAATCTGCAGCTAAAGACGTAAATGGAGATCAGTCCATGCGATGTATAGACGAGTGACTGCTGCTATAGACGACGCGAACACCAAGACGTGACGTGATTACACGACGTTGGATCCAGAAACTCATCATCATCATCATCCGAGCGGTCTTCTGCCAGGGTCCGCTTTCCTGCTCTCTCTTCGTCACCCGCGAGATACCTTTTCTGATACCTACAAGTGTGGCACCTATTTCCCATTTGACTTTCGGTCCGGTTGGCTAGGTCCCAGTAGTTGACTGGCTGAACAGATTATTACAGTCTAGCTGCTCCGGCGCGACTTCATTCGCGTTGTGTTCTACACAAAACTTATATAAATATTAAACTATACCTTCCTTGTAAATCACACTATCTATTGACGAAAACCCCATTAATACCCGTTGCGAAGTATGTAAATCTTTAATCCCGTGTAACTTTGAAACGATATATTTTAGCGAAAATCTAACAAACCAAATACATTCATGTACATAAATTTTACTAGCCGTGCGAACCCAAGCAGCACGCAAGTGTTATCAACGTGGATAAACCAGCCCATTTAGAACATGCAGTTCTTTTCTTTTAAGTTTTTGACTTTAGAATGCGACCTTCCGGACCTTCATTATCACGGGAACATATTGAATGCATTACGGGATCTTGCTGTTATGATAAAATGACTATTTAATTTTACTAAAGTAGCTTAGAGGATTTTAATTTTCATAACGTAAGAAAACTTTTTTGTTTCCATTCTGTAAGAGTTGTAATTCACTTAAGTAAAAGCATTCTTAAAGTTTAAAGTTTATTATTCTCGAGTGTATTCATTTAGTAATCTGTCATTTTAGGAATCTGGCCTAATAGGAACAAATGATTGCGCGGCGCTCGAGAGTCGTAGTGTTGTGTTATGTGAAATTTATCTTTATTCGCGAACGAAATATTTGATATATAATAATAATATAGTAAAAATAAATTTATAAGTATGCTCGGACAAATTCACACAGCGCCATCTAGGCCCACAGTAGTCAAAGCTTATGTTATGGGTGTCAGAAAACTGATAAGCTACTTATATTTTTTTTAATACGTACTTTTTATACATACTACACTCACACCTGTAACAGAAATTAAAATTCATCATTTCAATTTCTGCTTGGCCGGGAATCGAACCCGGGACCTCTGCATGGCGACCGGCATATAAACCAACTGAACAAGTCAGGTTGTCGAAACAATGCTCCACCACGTCCGCGGGCATTTTGAAACGTCGTTAAAGCGGGCGTCGCTTGGAAAGGAAAACATCGTGGTGAAACTTGCACATTCAGGCGACTGACTCTATCTCTCTACAGCGATTTATTTTTTAGTTGATTAACCAGATAAGTTAACCAGAATAAACCAGCTTAGCACAACTGGCCCTTACGCCCGATAGTACGTCCTAAACTTAGGCGACGCTTAATTTGTCCCTAACAAGAAAAAACATTGCACCAACACAAACCTTAAATGAAACCTAGAAATAGTCTTCACTTAACTTTTTGATACCGATTATGCATTTCCTAAATGCTTAGGACGTCGATTAAGATTAGTGAAATTACTATCACTGGTAAATTAGAAGTGGTCGCTAAGAATTGCTAATTGGGAAAGAAAGGATAGAAAACAAATACAATAAAAGATTTTCTTTATAATATAACCAAATAGTTCATAACGACATCAACACTATTTCAATTACAGTACCGTCTAATAAAAATATCTTAACATAAAATAAAATCTAATAGGTAAGTATTTTCTACTTTAAAACATCGTACAGTCAATGATACAGTAATGTTATTCTAACCTTAATCACATATATTAGTTAATGCAAAGTTTTATTCTGAAAATGTAACGCGTTATCGACCTAACTTTAATTATAGGTACTAATAGTAGTGAATAGAGCATTAGCGAATTCTAACAAAGATATTTAAAAGATGAAAATAACAATAATAACAAAGAAATACCCAGTGGTATAATAAATTGTAAAGTATATGACGACGAATAAGAATGTATAGAAGAGAGACATTTGTTACTCTTTTAAGCAAGAACACTACTGGGCGGATTTTAATAAAGCATTACAGTGTTGTATCGCACAGCAGGATAAGTTGTGTAATGTTTTTTTATAATTCTAAGCAATCGTAGAAGTTACTTTATAAATGATAATCCCTGCGGCTTTCGACCCTCTAGATGTCGGGTCTGCCGGTGGCGCATTAAATCAACAGACAGGCTCTTAAGAGAAATTAGCGATAATCTCCAGTACGCTGGCATAGCAGCCAGAAAGGAGGCAGGACATACCGATGATAATAATGAGTACATCGCGAATCAGCTTCCAGCTTCCGGGACCGTAGCCTCCTGATTCGGAGTAGCAGCAGCACGCGTCCATGATCGCGGGGAAAACAATCGCCAACAGAGACAAGCAGAACGCACCGAAGAAAGAAATAAAAGGTCCAAGTTGAGGTATAATAAACGCCAAAAGCCCTGAAATTGGAAAATGGCATTACTTTCTACCCGATGACACCTAGGCCCACCTGACCTAGGCTAGGGTTCAGTGCACGACCCCAAAAAATCCCAGTGGTCAGATTAATGGTCAGACTAGTCTTTCTCCCTGACTGAGCTCCCTGGAGAGGTTTTTCCTGGGAGATAACAACATGTAGTTCTTCAAGAAAGGGATGAAAAGATTGTCCCTTGTCGGCTGCGCGTGGGTGATGCCCCTGGATGCCCCATTGCAAACGTCCATACGCTGCGGTGATTGCTTACCAGGCAGGCCGTAAGCTATTTTGCCTTAATGGTATAAATAAAAGTCTGACCAACGGAATAGATGGTAAGCACGATGCCTGTCACGTAAGGCTATGTCAAGCAATTCCACGGTGCCGTAGCTATACGGGAGTAAACTGCGTCATCGGTATACCGATATACTAAAATCGTACGTACTCGTACATTGCCTATTCATATCTACATCCGACCGTACTTAACTTACGCTTACATCACTCGGACAAACAGAACACTACCGACAGAATTGAAAATTGCAGAATTTGCAAGGACAAGGGATGGTGGGACAGCGAGGTGCAGGCTGCAGTGAGGGTCACATTCGGAGTACTGAATGGAGCCTCTACAGGATAGCTTTGGATTATACTTCTAATGGTACCACCTTTAATAGTATTATCCCCTACATAATGCCATTGAAGGCGTCTAACGTTGTTTTAGCAGCATAGCACTTAGCTCCTGCCATGAATTCTCAATACTGCGATTTCCAACCTACATGCCACGTATAGAATCCTCTAACTCAAACTCCGTCATTCGTAGGGCACTTGTCATCGTCAACGTATCGGCCGTATTAGAGCCGAAAGGTACCGTACGTGACGATGGCAAGAGGCCCGACGGCATGACGCTCATTGGGTTGCAGCGTGGGAAGGCGCTGGTGTGGGTCGCTACCTGTGTGGACACCTTGGCGCCTTCGCATGTGGCCTCCACTGCCAGCTAAGCTGGGGCTGCGCCCTCAGCTGCGAAATACCTCAAGCACAGGAAAAACGAAAGTCTAGCGCAAGAATTCGTATTTGAGCCATTTGGTGTGGAAACGTTGGGACCGTGGGGCCTTGGTGCGAGAAAGTTCTTTATAGAATTTTCAAAAAAAATTATTTGCCACCACTGGTGACCGGAGAGGTGGCTCGTTCCTCGGGCAACGGATTAGCATCGCTATTCAACGAGGCAACGCAGCCAGCTTTCTGGGCACCATTCCGGGGGGCAGCGGTGCGGACGGCTTTTTTAATTTTTTGTATATGTTTTATACAGGGTGTCCCGTAAGTCGACGTCAAGCCTGAATCGGGTGATAGTCCAAATCTCAATGAAGAATATCCGGGCAGATGGATAGGTCGGTCTGGTACGATCTCGTGGCCAGCCCGTTCACCGGACTTAAATCCATTAGATTTTTTTTACTGGGGAGCAGTGAAAGAGAAAATTTATTTTAAGCCAATCGAAAATGTAGCTGAGCTTCGGCAAAGTATTACGGAAGCAGCTGAATTTGTCAACAACGGAAGATTTGCCCGTGTGATAATCCGATCTTTTTTAAGAAGATGTCGAGCTTGTATTGCAATTGAAGGAAGGCAGTTTGAACATCTTTTGTAAATAATAAATCTTTGCATCTAATTGGTGTTTCATTTTAAACTTAAGGAAAATTTGTCCTAAATTTAACAAAAAGTTAGCATCTCTGACTTGAAAGCATCACTACCTGTCTCACTCACATTTCATGAATGACTCTCCGTCTCACTCGGTCTTAGGCAAGCTTTGAACGCACTAGAATAATTTTTAGTAGGTAAAGAAAAAATTTTCGAAACTGGGTTTCTTGAAGGAATTTTTTTTCCCGTAATCAAAGAAATAATGTAGCAAGTAATATACCATTTTAGAATCCTTATTAAATGCGTCAACTTTTAGTGCTACTCGTTCCTCGGGCAACGGATTAGCATCGCTATTCAACGAGGCAACGCAGCCAGCTTTCTGGGCACCATTCCGGGGGGCAGCGGTGCGGACGGCTTTTTTAATTTATTGTATATGTTTTATATGTGTTAGTGAATAGGTTTATGTAGTGGAAGCTATATGTATATACATGTGTTAAAATTGTTAAACAAAACTCTGTCAAACTATGTTGTAGACTGTGAGGGCACCGGAGGTTATCCGACCTACGTCATCGAGTACAAAAAAATGCTGCTTAGTAGTGATAGTACTTATTTAAAGAAGTGAAAAAAAAACGGTCTGCCTTACATCATCTTTACAGTTTTGAAAGTCAGCTACATTAAAGTCCAGTCAAAACAGCTGTTTTAGGTGTCTTTAATGTGGCTGACCAGCGAATCTGCCAAGGGGATGTAAGGCAGACCGGTATTTTTATTTCTATATGAAGAGGGGGACAGGAATCTCATGATTATTACAGACCTACAAGGTTATTATGGCTCGTGCTCGAAATCGTAATTAACGCCGCCATTTTGTGAAGCGTCACTTTTGACAGACAACTGGAGTTGATGATTGACAACTACGCCCTCATTCACGTGCCAAAGGATCCTTGTAAATCTTTACAAATAATAAAACTCGATCATTTTACCTGGCATGGCATGATAAATGCCAAAGACACGAATGTCATAAAAGCGGGTAACCAATACAGCGTTTCATCTAAATTTCCGTGGTTTTAAGCGGACCAACAAACATTTGCCAAGTATACAGCTAGTTTAGAGACTCTTCATAGGAACTAAATGTTGAAACAGATTATAAGCCCACGAGTGCTATTCTAGCGGTAAATCCCGGTTCAGCTGCTAGCGGTAAATCTGCCAGCCAGGGCCCGCTCTTTTACGAAAAGGCTTTCAGATTTACTGAAAGCGGTTTTCTACCAGTCTGTTTCTAGGTAATAATGCTTGTATTGTTGCGTTATGGATTGAATGATAGGCATGAGGCATTTCATCTTTCATCTGTGGTTCTACATTTTTATTTCCGGCAACATAAATGCATGAATCGTAGATTATAGGTGACAGTTACCGCTTACCATCAGATGGGCTGTATGCCAGTTTGTCTCTTCGTAGAAAAAAATATCACCAACGAATTTTAAAGCGCTTTTCTAGTAGGAGAAAATGGGAAATTGGGACAAAATTCCCCGCTTGAAATTAAATTAACTTTCTAGATTTACTTGGTCTTTATTCATAATACTCGTTTTAATCGAACAACTTAAAAAATATTGTTGTTGTAGTTTGTAGTTTCTGGACTGATCGAATATAAACCCATTACCCTGAATATTTGTGTTTCCTTATTAACTGAACCTGGCACTGTCCGTGGGACAGTGTTACGTTACACCTTTCTCTAAAAGACCTGTCGTGTTAGCCTTTTGTGTAGACTAAATACAAAGGCTTACTTATTAGGCTTAGGAATATTTTCTACACTCCGACCCCTGCTGAGCGTAGAAATTATGGTAATACCCTCCGCTATTGTGAAGGAGGCTCCACAACACTCACAACATTATGTTTTTGAAAATGAACCACGAAAATGTCGAAAACTTCGGTTATCCCAATACATTTTTTATACTACTAAGGTGGCAAACAAGCTTACTGTCAACACTGTTAGGGAAGCAATCACCGCAGCCTATGGCATTATACATTTGCAATACCAGGGGCATTACCCACGCATTTCCGACACCCGTAAAAATATTAACACTACATATTACGACTACTAATGGTACACAAATATGCTATAAAAAACTTACACGGCAAGACGACCAGCGCGACTCGCAATGTATAATCTGCCACGATCATGCGAAAATCCATATCACTGTGTATATTACCATATTGTTTTTCTTTCTTCTTCGCACCGGGTTTTTCACGTGGCGTTAACCTTTTCTTTAATTTTCTCCATAAAATCTCGTAAGCAACATAGTTTTGAAGTGGGAACGACAAGAAGATTGCTATACAAAAGCCTATTTTCGCAACTTGCGCTTTCCTGTAATATGATTGCTTAGTCACACATTTTAGTTTTTCTATCAGTATATACAGAGTTGACTGGGACTGGTAATGTCGAAGACGGTTCGGTTCTGGCTGTCATTGTTTAGCACGGTACCGGTCTGCCTAGCATTGCCGGGCATGGTCCGGTTTCGCCACCCCTCGCCGCTGTGGGCGTAGGGTGGGTGTGTTCCGGCTCTGGCGCGGCCAACATGTCACTGTTAGGAAACACAAGTGACATGTTGGCCGCGCCAGAGCCGGAACACCCTACATCCTACTTTTCTACCCCCTCCTTTTTGACGGTTGAAAGAGATATTTAATATTCTTATGAATAAAGAAATTTGAATTATCAATTTCATACAAATAAAAATAAAAAGCATAAAATTCTCTGATCTGTTGCTTCTTATACTTTTTCAAATTCACTGTCTGCGAGCAACACACTCTAGGTTGTGGCGCTAGGTAAAAAACTCAAGGCCTTGCGCTTTCGCTACACGTTCTGATAAAATTGCTTTATGAGTATCATGTTGTATGACATAAAACAAACTTTACTAACCAATATACCGACACGGGGTGCCAATTGGCTACCAAGACTGTTCAACAAGTATAAAGTAAAATAATTAATGATAAAAATTGAAATCCTTACTTTTGATCTTCGGGTAAATTAAGTGTGATTGAATCCTCAATAAGATCACCGTATTTAATATAGCCGGACACCCCTACTAAGACATACAAGACCACTATGATAAACATGCCCACATTCAATAATCCAAATAGGCCAACAAACTGCTTCGGATATTCCATATGGTATTCTATAGCTAATATCTGAGAAAGTAAAAATTGTTTTATTTTAACTGAATTAGAACAATGATTGAAAGAGGTCACTTCTGCCTGTGGACGTTAACAACTCCAAAGGTAGCCCACCCAGGCACAGACACGTTGTTCTGGCAGATCCCCATACAGATCCCCATGGAGCCTTACTCACCGGCTGGATCAAAACACTATTTCAAATAGTATTGTGTGACTGCGGTATTTTATAGATAAAACGTACTGCTATATTCTATAAAGTGGAGGTGCTTTTCCAGTAGGGCGGCTCTAATTCGAATGGGATACCTCGCTATGCCCTACGGTTAGTCTAAAATAAAAAGTGTCCAATTTTAAACTGATGAATGGAAATAACTGGGATTTATATTAGGATCCGATCAACTTACTACACCGACAGCTTCTAGCGCGAACAGAGCTGTCCCAATGAACAGGGGTATCTCACCCCAACTCTTAAGCTGGAGTTTGTCTTCGGATATGACAATATCATCTTCAATTAGGTAAAAGAATACGATTATTAGTGCGAAAATAGTGACAGCGTTTGATATCATAGAAAAAGGAGTCATGAGTTTCAAGTTCTTTACAAGATTGACAACGATCATTGGCGGTAATAAGTAGCAAAGATGAATGCGTAGAGACATCACATGTCCGTAGTGATCGAGTATCTGGAAAATAGACACGAAGATATTTTATATAAATTAAATGTGCTATAAGAATATAAAGTGTCCAGCAGATAAGCGCGGCTTGTGGTGTCCCGCCGCGGTGGTGTAGCTGTATTCGCTTGCAACGTAACGTGTGAATCAGGTCTGTCTGCTGGACGCTTTAGGCCATTTACGTTCATTCGTTAGCCAGGTACCCGATCAGCACCGTCTCGACTATACCGATGACATTTTTTATATGGGCTGCTCGACGACAACTCGTTATTTGTCGCGCTTGTCGTACGTTAGCGAGTGCTGACGACGGTAGGCATTGCTACGAAGGTCCGAGCAGACCGCGGGAAGGCTGCGAGAGGTACGAGAGGACGAATCAGTAACACTGGCAGAGACAATGCGAAGAGCTTAAGCGACCTTGAGGTGCCGTGAGGAGAAGGTGCTGCTCGAGTTCCGGTCGATTTTAAGCGGGATAAGCTAAAGCCGTCACACCTGTTTCAAATTCGCGGCTACAAAAACAAAGTACACAACACAAGCTCCCAGCTGCCAAATGAGAAGCACAATGTCTGTGAATACTGCCATGGGATTGGCAGTGCAACGGAGGCAGGGCGGACCATCTTGCAGCGCCAGGCGCACCGACTTCTGGTAGGACATGTACCCGCGCCGGTATCGTTTGCATAACCTGTACTGAGCCGCAATCTGTCGAACGTAATGTTATGTTAGTCACACAAAATTTACCATTATACAATTTAAAAAATATTATTAATTTAAATAATAAGTGGTCTTTTACGGACAATTTTGAAATACTAACGGTTAGTGTCGCAGTTGCTTACAAAAACGTAACTCACTAAAATCTGTAGCACGTAGACTGCAAGTATGGCGAGTGCTAGGAGTGTGATGGTGCCGAACAGGGCGCCCATGCGGCGCATGGCGTCGGGCATCGCTAGGATGCCGGCCCCTACACTGCCCTTCACCATGTGGATCATGGAGTCCATATACCTGATAGCGCACCAGTAATAATGATAGAGAAGAGCAAGATATTTTGATGAAAATCCTACTTATTTTGAAAAACAACATGTGCAGCAAACACCTTCGCACACCTGCAATTGTTTAGGTTGTTGTAAGGTGGGGGTAGAACCCTTTATAAGCGAGTGGTCCGGACGTGTTGGGGCATTCTGCGTTCAGCTACCGTCGTGCTCAGACCTACTTATTCCTATTTATAAATTAAATCAGTGTTTTCTGTAAATTGTTTAATTAAGCATTTGCCTAAGTGATAATTGTTAATGTTTGTTATCTCCTTCGTACTAAAGTAAAAATATAACATTGGTTTAAAATGAGTCATCGTTTAACTGGTGCTTTGCGACGCCCTCATCCCTGACGGGCAGGCAAATCCACCACTTGGCCTGAGCCGCCCTCAAACTCTTACATCAGAAGAGAGGGATGATGAACCTACTACCCGCCCATAAGAAGAAAACCCATCTTTATTCACCTTTTAAATAATCGCCGTTCCAACAATAACAATGAAGTGGCACTTATTCGAAGACAAGTTCAGTTGTTGGAAAGAATTATATTCCAAAATTCGCAATCTACTCAAAGGCAGTTATATCAAAGCTGAACTATTACGCAAACTGCAAGAAATCTGGACACCCATGTGCGCTGCTGCTTTAAAAACCCAAGACTAGACGTTGCACCATCTACATCCACATCGGAGCACAGCGTGAACTCCGTTCGAAACTCATCGCCGAGCCACACGCATCTACAGATAGGTTTAGGTTATATAAATCTTAATTATTTAATAGATACTGGGGCCCCGAATGTTCCCTCGTCAAAAGTAAAATTGTTGAATATTTAAGAGGAAAACGAAGTGCTAAATTCGTTTGATTAAGTGGGTTCTTTGGCAACTCCTTAACTTCTACAGAGGTTATCGATACAACAGCAACAATTGACGATGTGACATTCGAAGTAAGCTTAAATGTTGTCGATGATTTCACTTACAACGTAATTCTTGGAACCGATTTGTTGCACAGACCTTAATATTTCCATTTTAAAACAAGGTGTTTCTATACATTGGAGGAAACATGTACTCGCCTGCACATCTTCTCCGACGCTTTATTCCAAATTTCTCTAAATTAATGGCACCATTGTTAGTCCAGTCATTACGTCGGAAAAATCGGGTTAGAAATGAAAATGAACCGAGAAAGCCAAATTTTGGATATTACGTGGGGGGCGGCTAGAAAAGCTGAAGTTCAAATTGTCGACCAAAATAACCTTGTGCGTTTTCTGCCATCTTGAAATAAGGGTTAAATTCAGTTTTTTCATCATAACTCGGTTCCCCGTTGAGATACCATTTTTTTTATAGAATACTTTTTTGTTGCTCTTTGCACGATCTACAATTAAGGTCCTGTACATTTTTCACGTATCGATCATCGTTATCGAGATATTGTTATTGTTCAGGGAATTATTGCTATACAAAATAAATTAATAAACCAGCCAAATAATAAATCAAACACATGAAATTTATTAATCAAATAATGTTTATGCAGCAAAAATAATAATTACACGTGGTTCTTTTTTTTTATATATAATTTTTATATATTTTTTTATATATAATGACTGGACTATGTACCAATTAACAAAAAAAGACGTTACGTTTGAATAGACTAAAGTTCACGTCAGACTAGAAGTAATCAAACTTTAAACTTCTGAACCAATTCTATGCATATTCAACGCAGATTTACCTACAAAAGTCCATACGGACGCTAGCGTAAAAGGATTGGGAGCAATTCTTATACAAATTGAAAATAATTGTAAGAAACTCGTTGAATATTTCAGCATGCGTACAACTAGTGCTGAAGAAAAATATTATTTGTACGAACTCGTAAGAACACTCAAACATTTTGGACATTTCCTTTACGGACGTAAATTTACCGTTCATACAGATTGTAAGGCACTTAAATCTTCAAATACAAAAAAAAAAGGAATTAACCCCACTTTGGGTATACTTACAAACCTTTTTTAATATTGTTTACCGTAAAGGAGACTGTAGACTTCCTTAGCTGAAAATTCCAAATAAATATCTTGACTAAAGGCCCTTCTTGGATGATTGGATGTGGTTGTGGTGTGGTGTATTACTATTAATCAATCGCTATCATAAAACCCTCTTGTTCGCAGGTCGAAAACGTACTCGTGACCGAAAGTGTTTCATGTAAAATGGGAAACGATCAATCCGGAAAAAGTAAAAAAGTCGTTCATCCTAAAGACAAAAACAACGTACCCTTTCAAACCATTCATGTTGACTTAATGGGAAATTTGAATGGCTCCACACGTAAAGCTTTTGTAGCAATTGATGCTTTTACAAAACTTATTTTCATTAAACTATAAAGACAAATGTTCAAATTTAACCCTTTTCTTTTTCAGGGACTATCGTATCTATTTGGAACTCCCACAAAGGTTATTTCTGATCGAGAATCTGCCATAATGGGCTGCCGTAATAGCATCGTGCTATTGCACGTGAGTCTCCTAGAGTTAATGGACAGAGATCGAAAGGATGATGCGTACATTAAAAGATTAACTGTAATAGCTTAAGGTCGAACAAGAGTATGGAACACAAAATTAGGAGAATTACAATTAATGGTAAATAGCACAAAATCCAAGGCAATTGGATATTCAACATTAGACCTCTTATTCGGGAAACAGGGGTCTGCCCCCGCAATCGAACAAATGTCTCTTCTGACTAATACCATTGACAGGGAATATATTCGAGCACAGGAAGTTAGCAGAATGACCGAACAGTCTGGTAAAAGCAAGACATGTTTCGATGCCAAATGTGTAAAAGTAAAGCTATTTCATATTCTATAAATAAAGTTGCACAATGGTCTGACAACAAATTGGGACCAAGCTTTTTAGGGCCACCAATATGAATACCGACATAAAGTAAACAGCATCCGTCCCGTTTAAAAAAAAATATATATATAGTATTACTTCATGAACATTTAAGATGATTACCAAATCTATAATGAACCGCACAAATAATAATAAACAACAAATAAAATATTAAACTAACCTAACCTTTACAATGAAAAAAAAAATACTGTGGTTGAAAATAAAAAAGAAGGATAATATTTCAACAAAGGTTGCTTGTCAAAACAAGCCACATTATAGCCCCTGAGTTCATCATCAAACATTATAAAATGGGTACGAATGTCAATCCAAGCACCCTATCTAGCCTCTGAGTTTGGAAACTGTCCCAATTTTATGGATATTGATGAAACAAGCTGTAATTGGGCCTCTGACTTTGTCAACTAAACTTTCGGTCAGAACAAGCTTAGATATATTAAGCCTCTGAGTTTGACCAAACATGAAACCTAAGAATGTGTAATTAATCTATACTATGTTTTCAGATTATGGGAACCGCTAGCTCGAGCACGAGCTGCTCGTCAGTATGGCCGTGATAGCGCACCAGTAATAATGATAGAGAAGAGCAAGATATTTTGATGAAAATCCTACTTATTTTGAAAAACAACATGTGCAGCAAACACCTTCGCACACCTGCACTTGTTTACGTTGTTGTAAAGTGGGGGTAGAACCCGAGCGAGTGGTCCGGACGTGTTGGGGCATTCTGTGTTCAGCTACCGTCGTGCCCAGACCTACTTATTCCTATTTATAAATTAAATCAGTGATTTCTGTAAATCGTTTAATTAAGCATTTCCCTAAGTGATAATTGTTAATGTTTGTTATCTCCTTTGTACTAAAGTAAAAATATAACATTGGTTTAAATTGAGTCGTCGTTTAACTGGTGCTTTGCGACGCCCTCATCCCTGACGGGCAGGCAAATCCACCACTTGGCCTGAGTCGCCCTCCAACTCTTACATACCTGATCAACCATTCGAGTCAAATATGTGTAAAATAATATTGTATTTTTAGGTACGTACTGAAGGACCGCACGACTCGAATAAGCCAAAATTATAGTGTTTTCTCGAGTTCGAGAAAGCTCAAGCAGAAACACTTATCTATAGTCAGTAGACAATAAAGGAATTAACATAACCATAGCATTATTGTACAAAATATTATCATTACAAACTACCAAAACTACATCAGTACAAACTACCATGATAGTTCCAGTATTGTCTACTGAACTGAGCAGATAAGTTGGTATTACTGTACATGCTATTATACCACAGATACCCCAACAATAATAAACACATTGTCGTGGGTTAATAGGTAAGAAAATTGTGCTCATCTTGTGCCATCGCGAACGAAGCCTTGACCATGCTCCAGGATTTGGCAGATCAGGTAATTACAGTGGGGCTATCAGACAGTACAGACTGCCGTCTGACCACCGTGACCCTGTTTACAGAGGAACCTCACCAGACTTATCAGTTTCGTAACGATGTTTTCCCTTGACTTAAGAGCATCGGTTAGTGTACTTAACTCAACTCGGCAAAGAGTCATTGGTATATGGCGGCACTGGGGTTCGAGCCCAGTAACTCGGGGAACGAGTCGGACGCCTTAACCATTAATTTGCTTAAAGTTAAGCAATTGTAAGCCAATAATAATAACAATAAAAGGAAAGCACGTGTACTTACGTTGTGGGTTTGTGTATGACTCTGTGCTCGTGAGGATCGTAATCGTCTCCGTCTGCAATACGATATAGAAAACTGTAGGCCAATTACGTAACGCTGTTGCCAACAATTCCCTGACTTCAATGAGTGAAATTGTTGCTTTTGCGATTCCGTATCATCGATTTAATGGGTTCAGTTGTTAATAAAGTTTCATTGAAATGAACTGAAACTATTAAATCGATCATACGTAAAAGCAAAAGTAACAATTTTTTATCTCTTTTCGACGGCTGATATCTAATAAATTAGTTAACGTAATGCTCTCTAACATGATCAAGGAATCTTATCGATGTTGGCCCAGCAATTACCGTTGGCCAGGCTTACAGAAGCGTCATCGTGCAAAATCAAACCTACCATTAAATTTTTTGGGTTGTTCTTTGGAAGTTGCTTTGAGGGGTTTGGTTTTGGGTGCACTGCGCGGTTTATAAGCTGCATAAGCTGCTCCAACACTGTCGCCTGAAACAGTTACTGTAGTAAGTGTGGGTAAGTTGTAGCAATGGAGTGTTATGTATACATCACACCGAAATTGACAGTTAAAGAAGGACGTTAGACTTATGACTTCATATCTTTAGACTGCCTATGATTTTTGCGCAAGTTGTGTTGACAGAGAGAAATGGAAGACTGGCTTTATAATTTTTTTATCGATTTTGACTCCAGTTATAATAATATTCTGTGCTCCAGTATCAAATTTTTTATTTATTTGTCAATGGTCGTTTGAGATAAGTGAACTTGGCGCAAATAACAAACTGTAATTTTCATAAATGCAAATTTTTAAATTTCTTGCATTTCACAAATCCGACTATATTGAAACAATGGCAATTTCATAGGTAAAGAAAGACCTATTAGAAAAACTTTTTATGATCAGGAAAATCATAATTTTAGAAATCAATATGAAATCAACACTATCGTATGGTATTGAGAGAAGACGCTTTGTGAATTGAAGTGAATCAAAACGCGGACGTGTAATTTAAATCGATAAATTTCGAATATTGGGGGGGGGGGGGGGGGGTCACTTTTGGGGGGTTATTACTCGAAACAAGTGTTCAGAGCAGTCCCAATAATGTAGACGGTAGAAGCGATGAGGCAACCTCTCTCCGCAAAGCCAGACTGTCAAGCCGGCAGGTGAGACTCCCGTCGTTGACATTTCGGACCTCCCAACGTCGAATGAGGTGCCCCAGCCCCAGCCCAGGGATGAAAACAGTACGTATGGCCTTATGGCCCAACTTGAGCTCTATAAAGGTGAAGGTGATGTTGTCGTCATCGTTGTTCTAGCGCTTATCCCGGCCTCTGCCAGGGTCCGCTTTCCTACTTATTCTTCTCCACTTCGCCCAGTCTTCGGCATCTACACGTAGCAAGCCGTTGGCTCACTCATCCAACTCCGCGATATCAACTAATCGCTTTTTGGGTCGCCCACGGGGTGTCTTTTCTGACCCCGACAGGATTAGGCACCTATTTCCCACATATTCCTGGGGATTACTCAACACATGACAAACCCAGCGCAGGCGAGCCTCCTCGATCTTATCAGCGAGATCCCTTTCGCCAAGGCTGCCACGGATGTACTCGTTACGTACTCAGTCGAGTTGCGTAACTCCACACATCCATCACAGTTTCGTCAGCGCTGGCCATGTCTCGCAGCCATATCGCATCACAGGTCTAATTATACTCTTATATATAAAACCTTTGAGCTTGACAGGAAAAGTGATGTGCCGGGGTAAAATACCGATTGGCGTTGCCCCTGACACCTACTTTGTAGAGGCCAACTTGACATTATCCTCCAGAAGACCACGAAATTGGACGTCATTAGTAATGTCGATGTCAAGTATTCCAATATGTGTCTTGGCTTCTAGAGAGTGCCCACAAACGTGGGAGATACGATAAAGGGATAGTGTTCCACTAATACGTTTTTATTCTCTCCTATAGAATACTTTTCTAATAATAATAACAATATACCGACACGGGGTGCCAATCGAGTATACTGTATCTAATAATCCGATGCATTGTATTCTTACTTCTATACCAGGGAATCATCATCTCCACCATATCACCGGCTTTGCCGGCCATGTATTCGTATATGAACATGATCGAGTCACTTTTAGTCCTCCGCACAAGAATAAAAAAGGGTCTTTACAAATCAAAATTACGGTTTCATTTCCCAATATTTGTTTATACCCAGGAAAACATTTTTGTAGACATTATTCATTAACTGTGACTTTGATGCATTATTCTTTTTTTTGACAGTAGAAACTTGATATCAAAGAGAGTGTAAGCAAATAACCGTTTCCCTAATATTTAAATCTTCCTAAAGAACATACGGTGAGCTACACGGACGCTTTCGAGCGACATGCCCCTCCAGTTCGCCGGCCGTATTGCTCTAGACGGTGGCTCGTGTCGCCTCTAAGATTTCGATAGGTAGAAACAGTTGTTGATTTAGCTTCCTAGAGAGATTTTCTCTTTCCTGGGGAGTACCTATACGATGGAGTTCTTTAAGAATGACGTAAAAAGCTTGTTACAGAGTCAGAAACACGGGAGTGATATATATGTAAGGTATGAAAAATACCAATTCCTTTTTGAATAGAAAGAACTCAGATCGTCAGATGTTTGTTATTTTATCAAACGGAGTCAATTCCATCTAGCTCCATTTTCCCGAATGTACCTGTGGAAATTACCGAGAACCTACAGCTAGGTATTGAGCCACAGTTGAGAGTGTACCAATCCAAATTCGGAAAGTATATCGAATCCCAAGCAAATACATTTAGTATCCTCTCGAAGATCAGGCGGTACTTCACTTCAAAGCAGTTGCTTCAGTTATATCATAATTAATACACCATAACTCCCATCCTGCTGCCATCTCTGGGATGGATCAGCCAAATACCAACTGACCGCTTTGGACTCGATGGTGAAGAGTATCATTTGTGACCCGCAATTGATTTAAGCTAAGCTGCAGAGCCTCGATCATCGGCGTAGGGTTGGGCGTCTGTGGGTCTTCAATAGATTGCATTCCGGAGAGTGTGCGAAGCAGTTGCACGACCTCATTCCATCGGCCCCTTTCCGCCATCAAGACGATTCGGACGAAAGCTTCATCCTTATGTCGTGGATCTTCCAGCTATCGGCAAGAGTCGCTTTGGTTTGGCTCGACCTTCAAACATGAAACATGTTTCCTGCGAGTGTGTTCCCTGATCATTGATATCCGGACACCTTTATATTCAAGGCTAGAGTGAATAGGCGTTATTCCATCTTTGGCCGCTTCGTCACTTACCACCCTGGTGAGATGGAGGTCAAATGCCTGGCTAGTCTATTAAAAAAATATTTGTGCATGCGACTGCGGCCGATGTCGGCGAGCCATTTCCTGTTTGAAACATACCATGCATATTTAAGGCGTACCCAGGATTTCAGCTAGGAGGGGGCAGGGGGCTATCATCTAATCATCTATATATCATAAATATCATGAAAATTGACTTTTATTCATTAATTTTGATGATGACACAAAACAAAATATTATACATAATTATACTATACATTATGTATAATATATATATATATATATTAGGTATGTATATATTAATTTAACAGTAATCTTCTCGGATTTGCCGAAAATTTGTCTATGACAGTCTTTTCAATAAACTCACTGTTGTCTTTTAAATAATTGCGATGTACGCTCATCAAACATAAACTCGTAAGCCTTTCTTCACCCATGGTGCTTCTAAGCCACATTGTAACTCTTCGCAGCGTACTGAAGGACCGTTCTACGGTCGCCGTGGTGCATGGGATAGTGCTTAAAATAATTAATGCCTTTCTGACAGCAGGGTAAAAAATGTTGGCTTCGTTGAACAGATCAACTACTTCTATGTCCCTTAATTGATCATCTGATAAAGCCTTCGTCACCCATAAATTATGCCAAAGGTTTAGTTCTCCGGTGATATCCAGGTTATAAAATTCTTGGAATGATTCTGCGTTTTTGTGTAGGTCTGTAATGCTGGTTTTTGTCATATACAAGGGATGTAGTCTGCTTAAAGCAAACGCCGGAGTATTTTCTTGGGAGAATCGAATATTCAATGATGAAATGAGTGAATCAATGTATGGTATTATCAGGGAACGCCGCCAATATTCGTTATCATTGTCTGATGGCGGATTACTTCTATGTGTTTGCTTGTGAGCAAGACGTGGAACCGAAATTTCTATGTTCAAATCCATTGCAACAGCTCGTGCTATTTGAAGTATTTCATTACTTATTCTATCAGGAAACTCGCGGTCATTTCTGAGAATGTCCTTGATATTTTTGATGTGTTCCCCTACCGAGATCATGTCGATCGATTTAGCTTGCAGTGCGTTAACTACTGGTTCTAAAACTGCTGAATATTTGGCAATTGTTTGTAGAGTAACAATAAACACTGGTTTTGTAACGGCTGAATGCAACTGATATGCAGATTTTCTGGTGGCATAATTTCCCTCTACGGATAACGTTTCTAGAGATTTCACAAGCCCTGAAAAATGTTGAAAACTTTCTGATTGATTTATATTTTTCGGACCATCTCGTCTCACATAATCGTGATAGGTTTGGAGCGTAGTTTCGACGTGTAGTCGATTCCCTGAAAACGTTATAACATCCTTTACAGTGGCGACAGTATTTCTAATTTCTGGCACTGCGTTCGCATCATTCACAACAAGGTTGAGTTTGTGACTTGAGCAATGAAAATATAAAACACGAGGATATATTTTTCTCAAAATGGCTTGTACGCCACCTCTTTCCCTGCCATTGTAAAACAGCCATCGAATCCAAACCCTACGCAATCTTCGGTTGAGAGGTTAGAACTAATTAAGAAATTGTCAATTGCTTCGGCAATTGCGGAAGCATTTTGTGCTTTTAGTTCAACGAACCCTACAAATTCTTCTCTGATTTTCCTTTTGCTTTCGTCGTAGAGCCGCACGCCTATTGACAGCTGTTCTTTCCCAGATACGTCTGCTGTTTCATCAGCTAAGACTGCGTAAGCCATGGTCTTCTGAACCTCACTAATTATATTCTCCTTAATAACTTCGCCACATAAATTTATCAATTCGTTTTGTATTTTTGGCGATGTGTAAACTGCATTGCGACGGCACTTTTCCAGGTGACTCTTTAATTTGTCGTCCCCTGAATTGATTCTCAACTTCAATAAATCTAATAAAACACCCTCATCTGCTTGTTTGCCCCTAAGGGGCATATCATGTGTACCGCAAAATACTATACAAGAAATAATTGATGACAATATTTGTCTGTTTTCATCGATTGCTTTTTGGTGTCCACTTTGCAGTTGGATGTCTACAGGAACATTTTCAAGAAATTTTTTGCAGCATTTGTCGCCGTTTGGTGAAGGTTGGTCGTTGCATGCTTTCGGCAGTCTTCATGCATATTTTTGAACTTTATATATGGCCTGACCATAAACGATCCCAAAATTCCTCTCACAGTGCTAATGGGCGGAGGGAACAAAACACAATGCTTACAAAGAGCACCTTTTAGTCGCTTGGAATATACTAGCCATGGTGAATATTGATCCAACCAAGCATGATTAAATTTTCTTTTTAAATGGCTTGCATCACTTTCAAAATCGTAATTTCTGGGCGGGATCCAAGGATTTTGTAACAACTCCCTCTTCTTTTCCGTCGATAGCTGGGTAGCCAACCCAACATAACTACCCAGATCATTTTCATGATAGCCATCGTCCACTATAATTTCAGGATCGACGTTGACGTCATAAGTTTGTTGGGATGTCAAGGAGAAGAATAGTCGGCAACAGATATATTAACAGGTTCTGCTGGAGAATTTGACGTTTGTCCAATGTTAGCATGCAATGATCTTGGCATTACATGAGTGGTTTTATCATGGTTGTCATTTTCATCGCTTCCACTGCTACTTTCCCGACATTTTTTTCTTTTTTCGCGTGTCCTCCCTAAAAAATGGATACACAAAATTACTCTTACAGTGTTTAGGCGGGGTTGCATAGGACGAAAATAAAGATCAAGTTTCACATTCTAATATATTTACTTCCTATCAGTAAAAGTAAAATCGCGATATTCAAAACTTTGTGGTTTGAACGCCAAATAATCAAAACTAGGTAAGTAATTTGAAATAATACACTTGTTGTGACGTGAGAGAAAAGGGACTTTGTGGTCGGTATGGACTTATTAATAAATCCAAAATATTGCAAGGATCTTTATTTTATAATTTTTTTTTAACTTTTTAATCACAAAATATTCACAAATGTTTTTTAGCTATTATAACAAAACCACGTCTTGTAATTAATAAATTTAAATATTGTAAGTAATGCTTAAGATATACACTTACAAGAGAGTCAAAGCCCCCCTAAACAAATCAAATAATCATATTAGGTACCTACTTAAGTGTTTTGTTTTGACTCACCTCTTTCAAAGAATTTCCTGATATCCATTTGACGGAGTAATATTTCCAGTTGTTGTGCAGTAAACGTAAATCTCGTGTCGCCGCAACGAAACTATAAGACACTATGGCGTATGAAATATTCGCTCGTATTACACTCCGAACTGAATTGTATTCGAACTAAATTGACGTGCTCTGCCTCACGCTTCCGCTTATATATTGAAATATTCTCGCTCCCGAAATATGTAGAAAATACTCGACTCTATTTCCATTCTTGTCTTATACTTGCTATCACTGTCTTTTCTTTCCAGAATAGTCTATGCTACAACGTTCTTCGTGGCATTGCTATTCAATACAAGATGTCGCTATTGACCGTATAAATTGATCCTATTTCTTTTTACTGGAAAAAGTACTGCCGTCCGAAACTAGATGGCGCTAGATGTTGTTTTCTCCCAATTATATTTGCTTTAATCCTAGATGGCTCTGATTGTCTCGTCGGAAGCGGAAACTACGAGATGCGACGGTTTTGCGGGAGATTTAAATTATATTGCATCGCTAATCGCATACTAGAGTCTGTCTAGTGAGTCGCGGCACAGATAAAACCGTGGCAAATTTAAAAATCTTTTAGTTGTAAACACTGAATATACTATGAAATTTAAAGTTGATACTTTCACTATTTTATTTTATAAACACTAAGAATCTTAAACTAAATCTGTACAGATATATACTACTTAAAATAATATGCAACATATTGAATATTATTTTATTTTAGCATTGAAAACAAATTAATATAATAAAACCAAACTTGCATCAAAACCGTACTTAGTTTTTATTTATTCTGTCTCATAATCAAAATCAGATTCCATAAATTAAATTCTCGACTATGAACCGTTACTGTCACTTTCATTATCACTAAAAGATAATAAAAACGAAATAAAGAAATAAATAAAGAGTATCAAAACTTGATCAAAACATTTTGCGTTTCGTTTGACGGCGGCTGAAGGTCGCCATATAATAGTACATTATGATACAAGTGTGCTAAGTTGGTCATTGCAGTCGAGGAGGTTTTTCAACACACACACTTGCAAATAATAATAAATTCTCAAATGTGTTGGAAAACGTTTTATTTCAGTTTTATCATCAGCTGTAAATAAAAGATGGCGGAAGAACTTTTTTTTATTCAGCGCGAACTTGATGCGCGCACAAATAAAAAAGTCGCAAACAGCCAAACACGATAAAATGAGTAGATATATGAAATTATAAAGCGGATAATAAATAATAGCGTATAGGAAAACAATATTTATTCGTATAAATCATTGGTAAAAAGAATTATTATCTATTTGAATAAGATTGTTTAATTTATTTGCAAATAATTAACATTTTCGAAACAAAACTTTTTTCAAAAAGGATGCACATAAGACTAGGCTGCATGGACTGTACAGTCCTTAGCTTGTCCCCATTGGGATAATTGGATGAACAGCGACAATTTAAAACTATATATAATCAAAAACACGCGTGCGGTAATGATAAGACAAAAACGCACGCGTGTGTAATTTGAAGCATTATGAGTCTAATTACTGTGTAATAAGAGCCACATTATGAGCAAGTGTGTTGAAAAATATTCTAATAAATACGTTGTGACACGACCGACACGACTCACTATACAGACTCTATATCGAATGAATTCGAATGTTGTAGAATAATTAACTATAGAAAAAAACAAATCTGGCTGAAAAGATATTTTGTTTCCAACACTTCATTTTGCGCAGAGTAGGTAACACGTTTTTAATTTCTATTTGCCAAAAAAATTTACATTTAATTCATCTTCTAGGGGGGGGGCAGCTGCCCCCCCCTGCCCCTACCTGGGTACGCCCTTGCATATTTAGTCTCACTGATGGTTGTCACCTGCACAAGTATGGACCATTAGCCTAAACGCTATTCTCTCAAATATCTTTTTATATAATCGCGTGGAGAACGACTTATAACTTTAAATATAGAATACCTCTAGCGCACCTCTTTCCTGGTGCTTAAGTGTTATTATAAATAAAAGCGAATTGGCTCTTCGCGTTCGATTCTTAGTATTTTCTTACAGATTGAAGTCCATTTTTGGCGGGGCGCAGACAGCATAGAGCATTTTTCACTGCCGAGCTAAGTATTATCATTGAGGAACTTTATTGTAGGTATTTCGAATTCAATGACAGAATTTGCAACGAGGAAGTCAAACATAGAACCCAAATTACCGACACTGTGCACAGATTCAGATACTGAAGTGGTGCTGGGTGGCCAGTCTCAAATCTGCTGAAGAAGCGTTAAAAATTGATGGAAGCGCCTCACCCCAAAAATTATAGCCGTGGCCTCTTTTTGAATCTGCGAGTACCTTCTTTCCGCAGCGTTCAATATGCGCGACGCGAAAGAAATCAGTCTCTCGCATCCGTCAGGTTCAACTTGAGCCAGAATCGAAACTAATACATACGAGATGCATCAACCGTAAGAATTAACTTTGCATCGGGATTAAAGTGGGCTAAAATCTGATCTGATGACAAACATTTTTTATAGACTTAAATGCGTGTTCATGACTTGCGTTTCATGACCATTTTACCCCCTTTTTTAGAAGGTCGTACAGAAGACTTAACATTGATGACGCATTCGGGACGAAATGACGGTAATAGTTGATGAAGCCAAGGAACGATTGCAACTGGTTGACATTCCCAGATCGCGGAGCTTTCATGATTGCATCAACTTTATCCCTGGACTTTTTAATAATCCCTCTTTAGTTATGACGTAACCCAAGTAACTGACCTCATCTTGGTAAAACGCACTTTTCCCGTTGCAACGTCAACCTTGCGTCTTCAAGACTTCATTCACCCTGGTGGCGATTTCATGGTCATCCTTTCCAGTTACGAGGACATCATCCAGCAAACAGTGCACACCGTCTAGACCAGCGAGCACGCATTCCATTGCGCGTTGGAATATTGCCGGCGCACAAGCCAGGCCGAACACTAGTCTAGTATACATAAATAAGCCTCGATGTGTGTTTATACATGTATATTTCTGTGATTCACTGTCAAGGACAAACTAATTGTACGCCATTGACAAGTCTAGTTTTGTGAACTTTTGTCCACCGTATAACTTAGCAAACAGCTCTTTCGCTGTTAGTAATGGATATTGATCTACCTGTGTACAAAGTACAGCATGTATTCTGCGCAGGCAGCAATAACACAACATAACAACATTTTATTATAATTAACATAGCGCCATTTTTGTATCAGTACTTACACGGACGCCTAGCCGCGTGGTACTCCTTATTAAGCAATAAATCAGTCTTCGGATATTAGCCTTATCATTTATAATCAAAGCATCCAAGAAGTGTGTGGTAGCAAGAAACCCATACATCTTCTTTATGGTCCTTCGAGCATCAAGAAATCAGAATTTTAAAAAGCAAGTTTAGGGTTGAAGCAGAGAAAATTGTACAACATCTTCATATCAGTTCGGAGAATTATGAAGCCTGCTGGGAGCTGCTGAACCACAGATATAATAACAAGAAATTAATATTCAGTACGCATGTCAACACGCTCTTAACTCTTCCTAATATGCAGCATCAATCATCAGATCAAGTGAAAAAAATGCACGATACAATCAACGAGTGTTTGAATGCAATCCGCAACCTTGGAGTCAATATATCAACATGGGACCCATTGGTTGTACATATTATGGCGCAGAAGATGGATTCAGACACGCACAATGAATACATAGCATCATTAAGCAATCCAAGGGAGTAACCAACCCTTCATGACCTCCTTGAATTCATGGAAAACAAGTTTACGACTCTGGAATCTACACGACGAAAACAGCAACCCAATACTCAGCAAAAATCTATCACACTTCAACAAAAATCAGCGCTGAATTTCAAATACCAAAAACCAAATAATTTTAATCGAACATTTCTAAGCAATCAACAATCGCAAGTTTCACAAGCAGAAACTACAAACAACAAAGTATATAATTGCCCAATATGCAAAGAAAAGCACGTCATTTATTATTGCAAAGAATTCTAGAAGATGTCTCCGATTACAAAGTACAAAACTATCTCACAACTTCAATTATGCCAGAACTGCCTTTTTAATCATAATGGAAAAACATGTTATTCGGCGAAACGATGCCGGGAATGCAACGGAGCAAATAACACGATATTACATGAAGCCTTTGAGAACTTGAGCGCGTTCCGTGCCGCCGCCGCTTTGCCTACCACTCCACGAACAAGCAAGCAAAATCAGCACTGTCACGTGTCGCAGCAAGGTGACATTCCGGAAATCCTCTTGGCAACAGCAATTATCCGTGTGCAGACCAGCGACGGATCCTATATTACGATGCGTGCCCTCATCGATCAAGGGTCACAGCTCTCACTTATAACAGAAAAAGCATCTCAACGCCTTTCATTGCCGAGACTTAGATGCAAGGGAGTTATATCTGGAGTCGGCATGAAAGAAAGCAACAGTAAAGGACGGATCAAGATCAATTGCCAGTCCATCAGCGAAGCATACACATTTAATACAGATGCCGTGATTATGAAAAGTCTTATAAAAAATTTACCTAATTATTCATTCTCAAGACCATCATGGCAGCATTTAGACAACATTAACCTAGCCGATCCTGACTTCAATATCAGTCGCCCCGTCGATATTCTCTTGGGTGCCGACGAATCAAAAACTCAAATAAAATCAATCTTCGCCAGTCGCTCAACAGACGCGCCTGGGTTGGATTTTATGTGGCAGCGTCAACACCCTACAATGCAATGTCGAATTAAATAACATGGACAGCATCGAAAAATTCTGGGAAATAGAGGACATCTCTGAAGACACAACCTTATCATTGGAAGATCAAAGATGCATTCAATTCTACCAAGAAACAACAAAACGACTCGAAGATGGCAGATACGAAGTACGATTACCTCTAAAACCTAACTTCGAGCAAGAGTTGGGATCTTCGAAGCAAAAAGCTATCGCACAATTCCTTCAACTAGAACGCAAATTAAGCAAGCAACTGCGAGTGTCAACAGAATATAAAAAATTCATTGATGAACATAAGGCGCTAGGACACATGAACCTGTGTACCGAGAGTGTTCGCAGCCACACTACTATCTACCGCACCATTGCGTCATTCGAGACTCGTCCGAGACTACGTCACTGCGCGTCGTTTACAACGGATCGCAATGCACTACAAGCGGGAAAAGTTTGAACGATTTAATGTACACTGGCCCAAACCTGCAACAAGACCTTCAAAACTTAATATTAAAATGGAGACAGTATCCAGTGGTCTTCACAGCAGATATCGAGAAGATGTTCAGACAGATTTGGGTACATGAATAAGATCAAAAATTCCAAAAAATCATATGGCGTGATTCTCCACATCATCTTCTCCAAGAGTAACAACTCACCACTGGAAATTGCAAGACATTGCAAATCATACGAGATGAATGGAATGTCATAATTTATTATGATTTAAATCCTTACTGGGAAGGAACATCAGCCTACATGAAATACGCTCGACATTTAGACTACATCTGTAGTAAAATAAAAAACATAACAAACTGTGAGGTTATTATGCTACAAACACAACATCAATTCTCCGAACTCGAGCACTATAATGAAGTATTACTGCATCATCACTCTATAACGCGGCGCAGGCGAGGCCTTATCAACGCTGTGGGCAGCGTCGCGCGGAGCCTTTTCGGAGTATTGGACGAACAATTCGCAGAACAATACAGCAAGGACATTGATCTAATCAAACTGAACCAAAAACATATTCAATTGCTGTGAAAGAACCAGACCTCAATCGTAGAAGCGGAATTTAATTTACTGAAGAGAACAGAAGAAGCAATAAATAACCAATCTAATTTATTTAATCACCACATATCAAATTTATATAAAGCTATAAATACATTAAGCACCGAAGTAAACACAATAGGATGGATGGATAGGACTAACGAATTTGTCCTGTCAGCAATAGCAGCAAATAATATGTTTACAACTCTAAAACACATTCAAGATAACCTCCTGGACACGATCACGAATATCTTCAATGGAAAAGCAGATTTTCATCTCTTTTCTCCGAAACAGCTGCAGAAGGAACTGAGCACTGTGTTAAGCCAATTAGGCAACGACCTTGCCTTGCCAATAAGAAACATTCAAAAGGACATTTTACAAATATATAATTTATTGCGAATCAGAACAAGAATGACGTCACATTATCAGCTGTTTGAACTCAAGTTACCACTGATAAGCAGAGATCACTTCGACTTATTCAAAGTAATATCTATTCCGAGACGGATTGGGAATAAAGCAGTATACGTAACACCAGCAGCTGACTACGTTGGGATAAATTTGCACAAGGATGCATACATACCTACTTCGCAGAATGAGATAAATGACTGCATTAATCATGACGCATCAACCTATCTATGTGCCCTGAGAAACCCAATCTTCAAGATGAATTCCTATCAAGATTTGTGTACAAAAAATAAGAAAAATCAATGCAGAACAGACATCGCCGAGTGCAAACACAAGTGGTATGCACTTAATAATATGAACACGTACTTGTATTATTATTGCAACGCGTGCGAACTGAGAACGCTATGCGGCGATCAGCTGTCCGCGGTCCAGCTAACGCAAGCAAATATTATCAAGTTCAAAGAAGGCTGCACTGTCAAGACTGAAAACTTTACTATAATGACACATAGAATATTAACAAATACTTTGAAGGTGAAAACCAATTTAGAAGATTTTTCTATTCCTACCATCAATCGAATCTTGAATATTACGATAGAGCCCTTCAACGGGAACGAAACCCTGTCTAAAGATCAAACCAATCAAATGTTAGAGAACATACATTAAAAAATAGAAGCTATCAAGACCGAAGAAGTGCCAATAACAGATCAGATATCTTACCACGATATCCATCACTATTCCATCATATATTTAGTGTTGGGTTCAATAATTATCGTGGGCGCACTGGCGATATGGAAGAGAAAGCGAGCCACTACTGCCGCCGCCGCCGCGCCGGCACCGCACCCCGCCAGAGTGGAGCGATGGACGACGCCAGTTTTAAGAAGAGTTATTTTTAATACTTGAATGAAATTCTTAAGTTCATATAATTTGTATCTTTACTATACTTTATTATTTTTGTTTATTTTTCTCCCTCGGGAGCATGTACAAAGTACAACATGTATTCTGCGCACGCAGCAATAACACAACATAACAACATTTTATTATAATTAACATAGCGCCATTTTTGTATCACTTACACGGACGCCTAGCCGCGTGGTACTCAGAAATAATAATAAATCAGTCTTCGGATATTAGCCTTATCATTTATAATCAAAGCATCCAAGAAGTGTGTGGTAGCAAGAAACCCATACAACCTGTAATAACTTGTTAATGGTTATCGAATAGTCAGCACACAACCGCACACTACCATTTCTCTTTAGAACAGGTACAATAGGCGATGATACTGTAACGATCCTTATGTGCCATAAGTACGTTCCAGTAGATTAGTTATTACCTACATCATTATAGGTATGTGATTTTTAAAAGTATTCATATGTCGTGTTTAATGAGTAAGTTTGTGTTACTAAATAAGAGCATACAACTTTAATGGCGAGTTTTATATTGGGGTGCATTGTGATCGCTTTAGCAATTTGGAAATACCATAGAACAAATAACACAAAGAATCCTTTTGAAAATGCCTTATTCGGGATTTTAACCGACGCCGCTGCGCACATGTGGGCTATTGGCAGAAATAAGATTTATTAAGATGTTTTGGGGACGGCAATTAACTAGAAACGGCGTGGACTTCCTTCCTTCACAGCAGGCATATTGTTCCCTAGTCTCTATTGTAATATTTTTAGTAAAAATGGTACGCGCGTTTGTCTTTATGGCACGCGAGAGCATTTCTTTACTTTTATGACCTGCGTTGTCATTAGCGTTGCGTCAATATATTTTAAATACAAAGGCGATAGATAGTCCCGGAGAAAACAAAGAATTTCGACGAGCGGACCCTGTCATTCATAGAGGAATTGAGTAACACATGTTGGTCAAATGGTTGGTTTTCTCACGCTTTAGGATGCGGGGTTGAGGGGCTAAGGGAAGAAAGACGGGAAGGACAGTTGGTCTAAGGTCTCGGGACTAGATGGTTCTTCGGCGAGGGAGATTTCCTTGATACGAGGAGTGCGCGCGCGCAGGCACCGCGGGGTATTGTCGAGAATGTTGTTAAGTGCTAGTGTCAATGGTTTACGTTTTGTACGAGCATTAGGTATCTCTTGTGTGGTGGTTTCATAGTGTTATATATCGTCCACTATTTTTTTATATATTTGGGTATGTTGGTGACTTGCGTTTTGTACGAGCATTTGCAGTAAGTCTGATTTTGAATTATATATTTAGGGTGGCTATGATTATATTTTGGTAGGGCCATCACGTAGTTATACTAAAGAGTGAAAGAAGAAGATAGGCATGTTTTGTGTTATAGATACTGAAAGTTGTTTATTCAAATTAAACCGATTATTAATTATTCTCTTTAAAGACACTGTTTCGAATAATTACATCCGATACGTCCGTAAAATAAATTCTCTACTTATAAAAATTAATTAACTATCACTTAGAGTACACAAATGGGCACAGTTCTGGTAATGTGTTCTGCACCTCTTGCCGAGCCGTATGGCACCTGTTGTGGCCGGGTCAATAAACGTGTCGGGGTTCTTTTCTTGTGTAATTTACTCATTTTAGCTCAATATGATTTTATTGAGAATAAAATGAATAGTTGTTTATACACGTTTACGACTCGTCCCGTCCATAGAAAACATCACTACACAGGGAACCAGGGCTGGATCGGACGTGGACCACGCTCAGTTGAGTAGGATCGGGAAACTGATTTGTGCTCCATGTACTTTTAGACGGTTTATCACCGTGGGTTTGCCACCGGATCTTGGTATGACTCTGCCCCTTGTTCGCTTAAAAACTTTGTGCTTTTAATGCTTTAACGACATTTAAATCACGGACATGGAAAATCGAGTTAGTTTGATAGGTGGGCTCAGTCATAAGCGTCCCGACACCAATATTGATACATACCGCGTGCGCGTAAATAAATTAAAATAGTAGTCTCTCGATCGCTTGCAAGCCAATTTAGACGGAACGGAAGTACGACGAGATGATCGGAATACGTGTGATGGTTTGATCGGAGTGGACAATAAGTCACTGGTTCGTTCGATGTCGAGGTTTCGCTGGACGCATGAGCAGGACGTGTGGTCCATATGTTCATGTGTTGGCCTGGTGTATAGGTTGGAAGGGAGCCCAGGTTTTCCTATCGATTAGTCAGGTTAGGTCTATGTTAGGCAAATCTCGCAGCCATAGGGATAGGAGTGGCCACGAAGAAAGAAGAGGTATACGCTCGGAAGCCGCGACGTGCGTCGATCGCCTGCCATTGATCGCCCGCTGACTAGATATGATGAAGATCAGTTCCAGAGCTAAGTTGCATCTATCTTAATTTATATTTTGCTTGTTTTGTCTACTGATACAAATTTTGATTGTCTCTTATTTTATGCGCGGAATTGATGTTTTACACGGGCGTGTTTTACACGGTGCATTCATTTGACGAACCTAACTTATATATTTATATAGTTGTGGTTATTTTCTTATGTTTTATTTGTTTCACGGATAATTTAGAGTCCACATGTTTATCTTGGTTGCGGATTTGATCTCCCGCTAGTTGTACGATTTACTTTTCCGTTCGGCGATTCTATATAACGCATTTCCTTGTTAATTTAGCGATATTTATAACCTTAAAGGTGTTATTTCGACATACGATTTTATCAAACACACAACGTAGAGGGTCCTTGTAATGTATCTAAAGCTAGACGATCACGATGTACGGCCAATGTATTTATGTGTAATTTACACGTCTTATAGCTAGAGACATCTCAGTCATGTAAGTAAGTAGGTTTAAGTATTAGGGCAGGGGAATGGGTGTTACAGTACTCAGCGTGATCTACGGGCACCAATACTCCCAGGTTGAGCAGTCGGTTAATCTCATTGTTTACTTTGTCGCGTAAAGCGAATGCCAGAGGTCGCGCTCGGAAAAATATAGGTTTCGCGTTATCTTTAACTTTTAACTGTACCTTATTTTTATTGAAACATCCTAACTGATCGGAGAATAGAGTGGGGAACTGAGATTGCAATTTTTGCTCGGTTAGCAGTGAATCTTCACAGTAGTTGATGGGTAACAATTCCAAACGGAAAAGCATAAAATCCCTTCCTAGCAAGAGTGGCCCCCCATCTTGAACGACATAAATGTCGAGATCGTGCGTTTGACCGTTAAAACAGACAGGCAATCTAACAATACCTACACATGCTATATTATTACCTGTATAACTAATACGTTTCTTCCTTGTAGGTAACAAAGGCACATCAGTATACCGTGAATTATATAACGCTTCCGATATCACTGTGACCGCCGCTCTACTATCCACTTCAAATTTAGTTTGTAATCCACGGACTAAAACTGTTTGTACTATCGGCTCGCCCCTAACCGACCGAATACTGAAAACCGTCATACCCGACCTCCTCGTCTTCGGCTTCGTTATTTACGTAGTTAATTTTTGACGGACACATTCTACGTAAATGGCCCTTTACGTTGCACTTTTTACACACAAAATTAGCGTAGCGACACTCCGCGGCAGTGTTGTTAGTATATCGACATACCGAACACTTGTTTCGCCGAACTGTTCTTTTTTGCCTTACCTTTTGTTTGTGTTGCCTTACAATACTTTGTACACGGGGTCACTGAGATTCGCTGTTTCGACGTTGGGGCTGCATCCGCTCGCCGTAGCAGCCAAACTCGCACTATGCACGTTCTCGGCGTACTCCGACGCTTTCGCGAGCGTTAATGTTCCGAGATCTTGAGCGGATAATTTCTGCTTCTCGAGTCCGGGCAGCATCCCCATTATAAATCTATCCTGGAGTGCCTCTTCCACATTAGCGAACGCACAACATGACGTCAGGCCGCGTAGTACTCACTGCGAGTGAGTCTCGCCGACTTGCTGCCACGCGGCGTAAAATATATGGCGTTCACTGAAGCCGATACTCTTAGGGTTGAAGTGACCATCTAGCAAGCTTAGGATATCTTCAAAAGGCACTTCTTCTATGTATTTGGGCAGTGCCATATCTGTCGCAAGCCGGAATGTTGCCTCTGCGAGTGCGCTTAACAGTACCGCCCGTCTCTTGCAACCAGCCCTGTCCGTTGCATCGGTGATCTCATTTGCCACAAACCATTGCGTTATCCTACTTTTGTAGGACTTCCAGTCTTGAAGATTGTGGTCGAAAGTGGTTACTTCCAGTCTTGAAGATTGTGGTCGAAAGTGGTTAATACTCTACTATATTTTTATATTACACACGCGCGGGTAGAACTAGAACTCGTCGCCACTGATGGATATGCGACTGGGAAGTTAAACAACGGTAGCTGTATGCACACTGGTTTATTGCGTGGTTGACGGTTGCTTATATTACTGTGGCGCAGCCACAATGTTAACCGACCGACATACCCAACATCAACGTTATCGGAATTCAACTTTAATAAAATCTGCATTATGAGAATTTAACATTTTGCTAGAATAAAAAAATTCAAAATTCTGAGAAATTCCACATTTTGGGAAAATTGATAACTTTATGATAATTAAACTTTTTGGTTCGAAAAAGATTCGAGGTTGGTAAGACGGGAAAATGCGGTATAAGCATAGAGAATAAATTTATATACAGAAGCAGAGAGTACAATCCGAGTTGAAATACGAGACAAAATGCCACACATCTCTATAACACACACACTAATGCAAATGCAGGGACGGAACAAAGCAGTCCATCTGCAGATGTTGTTATATTTTGCTACGACTTTCTACTAGTAACATACACACAAAATCTGACTTGCTGGCGTATTTCGCTCCTGACGACCTCCTTTTTTTTAAACTTGTACTTATAATTTAATTTTGTCATTATAATAAAAGGTAAGGTGTCTAGTGAATCAAACCCACGCCCTGATACCTACCACCGTCTTTTCGATCTCTCGATTCTACATACCGTGACTAGACAGTGCTTGCTTTTGCAAAAAGGAGGGTTATGATTTTGACCAGTATGAATGTTTATTTGTTGCCTCATAACTACTAAACTAAGTAGATACCTACTTACTTATCGTTAGAAGCGTCTTTATTGTCCACAGGTAGGCCTATGTGAATTCACAATAAATTGTATATTATGTCCTCTAGAGGACATAGTCATGAAAAAAAGAATAATAATGAAAAGGATAGGTACATTAATATATTAAACAGGCAGCATATTCTTTATTTTCAGTAATAATTCATATAATGATGGTGCACCAGGACAGAAGGGACTTGCATCTAATTATTATCTTGTTCTTCAAAATGTTTACAACGCACACTTCCAATTTACAACCCAGACACATCACCATGTCTGGTCTTTAGGAAACCTAGAAAAACAAATAAATGTAAATACGCGATTAATCCGTTGTTTCATAAAATGTCTGAACATTTAAAATGTCATCTAGGTACATTTTTGGTATGTCACCCTAATACATATAAAATTGTGGACCGCTATTTACAAGATTTGAGTATTAAAATTCTATACAATAAATACTAAGTCCGACCCTGTTAGCATCAAAATATTTTCGTACCTATTTAGACACCGAAATATTGCTCATTTTGGCAATAATTTTAAATCTATCTTTAATGGCATATTGTTTTAAGGTAAAGCATTTCAATTATTGCAAATTCACACTATTACGATGCTTATTTTTATCATAATTTCTAAAATTGATTCCCGATCGCCGCGACCACGAATGAAATTACTTACCGATGACAAGATAATCCATTTGTGTTTCTATACTTTGCGATTTCTCATAAATGTGCACTAAATTATACCGTCTTTTAAATGGTTTTATTTAAATTTTATTAGGAAATTATAAAATTTACACCGATGTTTCAAAAGAAACGTCAGGTCGTTAGGCCCTCGAGCAATATGTCGCACGTTCAAAACATTGCTCGCGTCATTTTCCGTAAACTTATTCCAATGGATGAAAAAACGGGATAACAAGATTCAGAATCATTGTAGAGCGAGCGAACAGGGAATATTAGTGATTTGTGTTTAGTCTGTTATGTCTGTGGGTATAAGAGGATTTGAACCATATTGTTTCTATGGATAGATAGGCATAATATGGATATTAATCTGCAGCTAAAGACGTAAATGGAGATCAGTCCATGCGATGTATTGACGAGTGGCTGCTGCTATAGACGACGCGAACACCAAGACGTGACGTGATTACACGACGTTGGATCCAGAAACTCCGAAGGGTCATCATCATCATCATCATCATCCGAGCGTCCGCTTTCCTGCTCTCTCTTCGTCACCCGCGACGAGATACCTTTTCTGATACCTACAAGTGTGGCACCTATTTCCCATTTGACTTTCGGTCCGGTTGGCTAGGTCCCAGTAGTTGACTGGCTGAACAGATTATTACAGTCTAGCTGCTCCGGCGCGACTTCATTCGCGTTGTGTCCTACACAAAACTTATATAAATATTAAACTATACCTTCCTTGTAAATCACACTATCTATTGACGAAAACCCCATTAATACCCGTTGCGAAGTATGTAAATCTTTTATCCCGTGTAACTTTGAAACGATATATTTTAGCGAAAATCTAACAAACCAAATACATTCATGTACATAAATTTTACTAGCCGTGCGAACCCAAGCAGCACGCAAGTGTTATCAACGTGGATAAACCAGCCCATTTAGAACATGCAGTTCTTTTCTTTTAAGTTTTTGACTTTAGAATGCGACCTTCCGGACCTTCATTATCACGGGAACATATTGAATGCATTACGGGATCTTGCTGTTATGATAAAATGACTATTTAATTTTACTAAAGTAGTTTAAGTAGTAGTTTTAATTTTAATAACTTAAGAAGACTTTGTTTCCATTCTGTAAAAATTGTAATTCACTAAAGTAACAGCATTCTTAAAGTTTAAAGTTTATTATTCTCGAGTGTATTCATTTAGTAATCTGTCATTTTAGGAATCTGGCCTAATAGGAACAAATGATTGCGCGGCGCTCGAGAGTCGTAGTGTTGTGTTATGTGAAATTTATCTTTATTCGCGAAGAAATATTTGGTATATAATAATAATATAGTAAAAATAAATTTATAAGTATGCTCGGACAAATTCACACAGCGCCATCTAGGCCCACAGTAGTCAAAGCTTATGTTATGGGTGTCAGAAAACTGATAAGCTACTTATATTTTGTTTAATACGTACTTTTTATACATACTACACTCACACCTGTAACAGTAATTAAAATTCATCATTTCAATTTCTGCTCGGCCGGGAATCGAACCCGGGACCTCTGCATGGCGACCGGCATATTAACCAACTGAACAAGTCAGGTTGTCGAAACTATGCTCCACCACGTCCGCGGGCATTTTGAAACGTCGTTAAAATACCATAAAATACAATGCACAGCGGTTGCACAGCGGGCGTCGCTTGGAAAGGAAAACATCGTAGTGAAACTTGCACATTCAGGCGACTGACTCTACAGCGATTTATTTTTTAGTTGATTAACCAGGTAAGTTAACCAGAATAAACCAGCTTGGCACAACTAGCCCTTACGCCCGATTGTATGTCCTAAACTTAGGCGACGCTTAATTTGTCCCTAACAAGAAAAAACATTGCACCAACACAAACCTTAAATGAAACCTAAAGGCTTCACTTAACTTTTTGATACCGATTTTGCATTTCCTAAATGCTTAGGACGTCGATTAAGATTAGTGAAATTGGGCGTAAATGTTTAGGCTATCACTGGTAAGTTAGAAGTGGTCGCTAAGAATTGCTAATTGGGAAAGAAAGGATAGAAAACAAATACAATAAAAGATTTTCTCTATAATATAACCAAATAGTTCATAACGACATCAACACTATTTCAATTACAGTACCGTCTAATAAAAATATCTTAACATAAAATAAAATCTAATAGGTAAGTATTTTCTACTTTAAAACATCGTACAGTCAATGATACAGTAATGTTATTCTAACCTTAATCACAGATATTAGTTAATGCAAAGTTTTATTCTGAAAATGTAACGTGTTGTCGACCTAACTTTAACTAAAGGTACTAATAGTAGTGAATAGCGCATTCGCGAATTCTAACAAAGATATTTAAAAGATGAAAAATAACAATAATAACAAAGAAATACCCAGTGTTATAATAAATTGTAAAGTATATGACGACGAATAAGAATGTATAGAAGAGAGACATTTGTTACTCTTTTAAGCAAGAACACTACTGGGCGGATTTTAATAAAGCATTACAGTGTTGTATCGCACAGCAGGATAAGTTGTGCAATGTTTTTTTTATAATTCTAAGCAATCGTAGAAGTTACTTTACAAATGTTAATCCCCGCCGCTTTCGACCCTCTAGATGTCGGGTCTGCCGGTGGCGCGTTAAATCAACAGACAGGCTCTTAAGAGAAATTATCGATAATCTCCAGTACGCTGGCATAGCAGCCAGAAAAGAGGCAGGACATACCGATGATAAAAATGAGTACATCGCGAATCAGCTTCCACCTTCCGGGACCGTAGCCTCCTGATTCGGAGTAGCAGCAGCACGCGTCCATGACCGCGGGGAAAACAATCGCCAACAGAGACAAGCAGAACGCACCGAAGAAAGAAATAAAAGGTCCAAGTTGAGGTATAACAAACGCCAAAAGCCCTGAAATTGGAAAATGGCATTACTTTCTACCCGATGACACCTAGGCCCACCTGACCTAGGCTAGGGTTCAGTGCACGACCCCAAAAAATCCCAGTGGTCAGATTAATGGTCAGACTAGTCTCCCTCCCTGACTGAGCTCCCTGGAGAGGTTTTTCCTGGGAGATAACAACATGTAGTTCTTCAAGAAAGGGATGAAAAGATTGTGCCTGGTCGGCTGCGCGTGGGTGATGCCCCTGGTATTGCAAACGTCCATACGCTGCGGTGATTGCTTACCAGGCAGGCCGTAAGCTATTTTGCCTTAATGGTATAAATAAAAGTCTGACCAACGGGATAGATGGTAAGCACGATGCTTGTCACGTAAGGCTATGTCAAGCAATTCCACGATGCCGTAGCTATACGGGAGTAAACTGCGTCATCGGTATACCGATATACTAAAATTGTACGTACTCGTACATTGCCTATTCATATCTACATCCGACCGTACTTAACTTACGCTTACATCACTCGGACAAACAGAACACTACCGACAGAATTGAAAATTGCAGAATTTGCAAGGACACGGGATGGTGGGACAGCGAGGTGCAGGCTGCAGTGAGGGTCACATTCGGTACCACCTTTAATAGTATTATCCCCTACATAATGCCTTTGAAGGCGTCTAACGTTGTTTTAGCAGCATAGCACTTAGCTCCTGTCATGAATTCTCAATACTGCGATTTCAAACCTACATGCCACGTATAGTATCCTCTAACTCAAACTCCGTCATTCGTAGGGCACTTGTCATCGTCAACGTATCGGCCGTATTAGAGCCGAAAGGTATCGTACGTGACGATGGCAAGAGGCCCGACGGCATGACGCTCATTGGGTGGCAGCGTGAGAAGGCGCTGGTGTGGGTCGCTACCTGTGTGGACACCTTGGCGCCTTCGCATGTGGCCTCCACTGCCCGCTGAGCTGGGGCTGCGCCCTCAGCTGCGAAAGACCTCAAGCAGAGGAAAAACTAAAGTCTAGCGCAAGAATTCGTATTTGAGCCGTTTGGTGTGGAAACGTTGGGACCGTGGGGCCTTGGTGCGAGACAGTTCTTTATAGAATTTTCAAAAAAAATTAAATGACACCACTGGTGACCGGAGAGCTGGCTCGTTCCTCGGGCAACGGATTAGCATCGCTATTCAACGAGGCAACGCAGCCAGCTTTCTGGGCACCATTCCGGGGGGCAGCGGTGCGGACGGCTTTTTTAATTTATTGTATATGTTTTATATGTGTTAGTGAATAGGTTTATGTAGTGGAAGCTATATGTATATACATGTATTAAAATTGTTAAATAAAACTCTGTCAAACTATGTTGTAGACTGTGAGGGCACCGGAGGTTATCCGACCTACGTCATCGAGTACAAAAAAATGCTGCTTAGTAGTGATAGTACTTATTTAAAGAAGTGAAAAAAAACCGGTCTGCCTTACATCATCTTTACAGTTTTGAAAGTCAGCTACATTAAAGTCCAGTCAAAACAGCTGTTTTAGGTGTCTTTAATGTGGCTGACCAGCGAATCTGCCAAGGGGATGTAAGGCAGACCGGTATTTTTATTTCTATATGAAGAGGGGGACAGGAATCTCATGATTATTACAGACCTACAAGGTTATTTTGGCTCGTGCTCGAAATCGGAATTAACGCCGCCATTTTGTGAAGCGTCATTTTTGACAGACAACTGGAGTTGATGATTGACAACTACGCCCTCATTCACGTGCCAAAGGATCCTTGTAAATCTTTACAAATAATAAAACTCGATAATTTTACTTCGTACATACTTCTTAGAAAAAAATATCACCAACGAATTTTAAAGCGCTTTTCTAGTAGGAGAAAATGGGAAATTGGGACAAAATTCCCCGCTTGAAATTAAATTAACTTTCTAGATTTACTTGGTCTTTATTCATAATACTCGTTTTAATCGAACAACTTAAAAAATTATTGTTGTTGTAGTTTGTTGTTTCTGGACTGATCGAATATAAACCCATTACCCTAAATATTTGTGTTTCCTTATTAACTGAACCTGGCACTGTCCGTGGGACAGTGTTACGTTTCACCTTTCTCTAAAAGACCTGTCGTGTAAGCCTTTTGTGTAGACTAAATACAAAGGCTTACTTATTAGGCTTAGGAATATTTTCAACACTCCGACCCCTGCTGAGCGTAGAAATTATGGTAATACCCTCCGCTATTGTGAAGGAGGCTCCACAACACTCACATTATGTTTTTGAAATTGAACCCCGAAAATGTCGAAAACTTCGGTTATCCGAATACATTTTTTATACTACTAAGGTGGCAAACAAGCTTACTGTCAACACTGTTAGGGAAGCAATCACCGCAGCCTATGGACATTTGCAATACCAGGGGCATTACCCACGCATTTCCGACACCCGTAAAAACATTAACTAATGGTACACAAATATGCTATAAAAAACTTACACGGCAAGACGACCAGCGCGACTCGCAATGTATAATCTGCCACGATCATGCGAGGATCCATATCACTATGTATATTACCATATTGTTTTTCTTTCTTCTTCGCACCGGGTTTTTCAAGTGGCGTTAACTTTTTCTTTAATTTTCTCCATAAAATCTCGTAAGCAACATAGTTTTGAAGTGGGAACGACAAGAAGATTGCTATACAAAAGCCTATTTTCGCAACTTGCGCTTTCCTGTAATATGATTGCTTAGTCACACATTTTGGTTTTTCTATCAGTATATACAGAGTTGACTGGGACTGGTATTGTCGAAGACGGTTCGGTTCTGGCTGTCATTGTTTAGCACGGTACCGCTCTGCCTAGCATTGCCGGGCATGGTCCGGTTTCGCCACCCCTCGCCGATGTGGGCGTAGGGTGGGTGTGTTCCGGCTCTGGCGCGGCCAACATGTCACTGTGTGTTTCCTTTCTACTTTTCTACCCCCTCCTTTTTAGCGGTTGAAAGAGATATTTAATATTCTAATGAATAAAGAAATTTGAATTATCAATTTCATACAAAAAAGTATGATACAAAACAAAACAATTAAGCCCGACCACATGGTCTATTACTAAATTAAGAAGCATAAAATTCTCTGATCTGTTGCCTTTTATACTTTTTCAAATTCACTGCGAGCAACACACTCTAGGTTGTGGCGCTAGGTAAAAAACTCCAGGCCTTGCGCTTTCCCTACACGTTCTGATAAAATTACTTTGTGAGTATCATGTTGTATGACATAAAACAAACTTTACAAACCAATATACCGACACGGGGTGCCAATTGGCTACCAAGACTGTTCAACAAGTATAAAGTAAAATAATTAATGATAAAAAATGAAATCCTTACTTTTGATCTTCGGGTAAATTAAGTGTGATTGAATCCTCAATAAGATCACCGTATTTAATATAGCCGGCCACCCCTACTAAGACATACATGATCACTATGACAAACATGCCCACATTCAATAATCCAAATAGGCCAACGAACTGCTTCGGATATTCCATATTGTATTCTATAGCTAATATCTGAAAAAGTAAATATATTTTTATTTTAACTGAGTTAGAACAATGATTGAAAGAGGTCACTTCTGCCTGTGGACGTTAACAACTCCAAAGGTAGCCCACCCAGGCACAGACAAGTTGTTCTGGCAGATCCCCATACAGATCCCCATGGAGCCTTACTCACCGGCTGGATCACAACACTATTTCGAATAGTATTGTGTGACTGCGGTATTTTATAGATAAAACGTACTGCTATATTCTATAAAGTGGAGGTGCTTTTCCAGTAGGGCGGCTCTAATTCGAATGCGATACCTCGCTATGCCCTACGGTTAGTCTAAAATAAAAAGTGTCCAATTTTAAACTGATGAATGAAAATAACTGGGATTTATATTAGGATCCGATCAACTTACTACACCGACAGCTTCTAGCGCGAACAGAGCTGTCCCAATGAACAGAGGTATCTCACCCCAACTCTTAAGCTGGAGTTTGTCTTCGGATATGACAATATCATCTTCAATTAGGTAAAAGAATACGATTATTAGTGCGAACAAAGTGACAGCGTTTGATATCATAGAAAAAGGAGTCATGAGTTTCAAGTTCTTTACAAGATTGACAACGATCATCGGCGGTAATAAGTAGCAAAGATGAATGCGTAGAGACATCACATGTCCGTAGTGATCGAATATCTGGAAAATAGACACGAAGATATTTAATATAAATTAAATGTGCTATAAGAATATAAAGTGTCCAGCAGATAAGCGCGGCCTGTGGTGTCCCGTAGGCGGCGGTGTAGCTATATTCGCTTGCAACGTAACGTGTGAATCAGGTCTGTCTGCTGGACGCTTTAGGCCATTTACGGTCATTCGTTAGCCTGGTACCCGATCAGCACTGTCTCGACTATACGGATGACATTTTTTTAAATGGACTGCTTGACGACAACTCGTTATTTGTCGCGCTTGTCGTACGTTAGCAAGTGCTGACGACGGTAGGCATTGCTACGGGACGAATCAGTAACACTGGCAGAGATAATGCGAAGAGCTTAAGCGACCTTGAGATGCCGTGAGAAGAAGGTGCTGCTCGAGTTCCGGTCGATTTTAAGCGGGATAAGCTGGAGCCGGCACACCTGTTTCAAATTCGCGGCTACAAAAACAAAGTACACAACACAAACTCCCAGCTGCCAAATGAGAAGCACAATGTCTGTGAATACTGCCAAGGGATTGGCAGCGCAACGGAGGCAGGGCGGGCCATCTTGCAGCGCCAGGCGCACCGACTTCTGGTAGGACAGGTACCCGCGCCGGTATCGTTTGCATAACCTGTACTGAGCCGCAATCTGTCGAACGTAATGTTATGTTAGTCACACAAAATTTACCATTATACAATTTAAAAAATATTATTAATTTAAATAATAAGTGGTCTTTTACGGACAATTTTGAAATACTGACGGTTAGTGTCGCAGTTGCTTACAAAAACGTAACTCACTAAAATCTGTAGCACGTAGACTGCAAGTACGGCGAGTGCTAGGAGTGTGATGCTGCCGAACAGGGCGCCCATGCGGCGCATGGCGTCGGGCATCGCTAGGATGCCGGCCCCTATACTGCCCTTCACCATGTGGATCATGGAGTCCATATACCTGATAGCGCACCAGTAATAATGATAGAGAAGAGCAAGATATTTTGATGAAAATCCTACTTATTTTGTAAAACAACATGTGCAGCAAACACCTTCGCACACCTGCAATTGTTTAGGTTGTTGTAAGGTGGGGGTAGAACCCTTTATAAGCGAGTGGTCCGGACGTGTTGAGCGCACCCCGTCCCTACGGGGTGTCGCATCCGATGAAACCTGAAAGGCCCTTCCGGCTACAGGTGCTCCCAGGGGGTGTTTAGCACGTATGCGCCTAGGTCCCTTTTTGGCGAGTCGTGCATAACCAGCTGGCCGGCCGGCTGGTACTCATGAGAGTTCACCTCCTTCCTCCCAACCGCTATACCGGAGGGTGCCCATTTCCTTTGCGTTGGGCGCAAAAAAAAAAAAAAAAAAAAAAAAAAACGTGTTGGGGCAGTCTCCGTTTGGGCTCCGGTGCGCACACCCGTGTCGCACGTTGCCCGCTCGCCCTTGCATTTTTTACGAGTACGTAAGTTTCGCGTATGTCTTCACTTTCTTCACGGAGCCCGAGTCCCGCCGAACGGAACGAATTCCAGGTACGTTCGTTCAGAGACGTAGTTTCTTGTTATCGATTTGTTGGTAGCACAAAGCTACGTCTCTACCGCGTTTGAGGCGGTTATATCCAATAGGGATAACCGCTTCACGGACCCTGCCTCGCTCAGGGAGGACTTCTCTCGTCTTCAACGAGCTCAATTAGTAGTGTTCTGTCCCAGTCCCATCCTTCTTGCCAAATGGCAATGCCTGTCTCTGTGGAGCAATTTGATGCACAGGCGGCCAAGCTGCTTTTAAAAGCAAATCTAGGCCACGACGACTACGTCGTACGTAGTTATCTGGCGGCAATGGGGAGTGCCCCTCGGGCCCCCTGCGACCCCTCCGAAGCGAACATGGAGTTCGAGGACTCCGTGCTGCCGGAGCGGCTGTACATAAGATGTACTCGGCGGGGAAGTTTTGGGCTTTGAGGTCATCTAAGATGGCCTCATTAGAGAGTTCGTGCGGCACTCCGCGGAGTACCGCACGCACCTTACGCTCCTCAGGGAGGGCGTAAGTATGATACCCTAATTTGTTGAGGGCGAGGAGCCTGGTAAGGCTCCTGAAGTCTTCGGTCGACGCTACGTCGATCTTGACGGCTACACCCGTGTTTGACGCACGGGTGTAGCGGATGCGCTGTTCCGCGCAGAGACGGGAGACTAACTCCCATTTAGTCTTTTCCCTAAGGAAAATGGGCAGGGGGGGGCTTGGCCTTAGGCGGGGCGGGCGGGGAGAAGCGCGCGACTGGTTTGACGCCAGTCGGCGCGCCCGTGCGGTCCTCCCAGCTCGGGGGTCGGGGGGCGGGAGGTAGCCGCGTCCGGGGCGGGCGCGGCTACCTCCCTCCCATGCGTCGGCCAACTGCACAGCCCCACCTCGATGCGTCAAGTGTGGCGAAGGCCACTCTACTAAGGAGTGCGCGCAGACGCGCGACTCCACCATCCCTCCCTTCCGCCGCAACTGTGGCCAATCTGGCCACACAGCGAACTACAGGGGTTGCCCGCGCGCCCCTCGCCCCCGCACTTCCGCACCGAAGCCCGCTAAGGGCAAAGGTGCAAGGCCGCCGCCGCTTTCAGCGTCAGCGACCCACTTCCCCCCCCCCCCCCCCCCCCCCTCAAGGCCAAAGGCACCCCCCCTGGCGCAGCTCCAGCTACAGCCTGGGGTCCACCCAAGGCCCCGGGGCCAAAGGCTCCCCCCCCCCCGTTTATATCCTCCAATCTAGCGTCCGTCAATATTGACGAAATACCCATTCTGGCGCACAAACTGCGCACCGCTTCGTCTCAGTTCGAGCGTTTAGACGCTCTTGCCGAGCACTTTACCCTACTTCAAGCTCAGAAGTAATGACCCAGGCGCCTCACGCCCACGCCACACCCGCCATTCCCGCCAACGTCGGCACCAGTCGCGTGAAACCGCCCGGGGTTTCGCTTGTTTCGTTAAATGTGACAGACAGGACTGCCGCCGACGCGCGCGCGGGACTGCCATTTACTACAAGAGATCGCTCCACTGCTCCCCTATCCCCACTCCTACTCTCTCGAGCATGGAGGCTTCTGTAGTACATTTAGGCATGACTGGACATCCGTCCCTGATCATAGCCTCTGTCTACATCCGCGCAGGCTCCCTGCCTCTCAAAAGCGACTTCGAAGCGCTTCTATCTTTAGGCAAGTCGGTCGTTATGGTCGGAGATTTCAACTCCAAACACACCGACTGGACTTGCGAATCCACAAACACGAACGGTGTCCACTTAATGGACATCACTAGGTCCCTCGACCTAGACGTGTATTGTCCCCTTTCCCCTACCCACTACCCCGACAGAGTGGATCACCGTCCCGACGTACTAGACTTTTCGCTAGTGAAGGGCGTGTCGCTCATCCTCCGGTCGATCGACACACTCGACGACCTAGGCTCCGACCACCGTCCAGTCTCCCTCGTACTAGGCTCACCTACCCCCATCTCTCCCCCACTTCCGCGTACTTTCACGAAGTGGGAAGGCTTCAAGAAGTCCATGGCGGCCATCATGGACGCGCCCGACTCGCCGCTCGCTTTTTCACATTACTATTTCGATAGTACGGATAAAATCGACGCTGCGGTTGCCTCCTTAACGTCCCACATTCAATCAGCGTTGAAAAACAACGAGCAAGTGGCCCCTGCCGTCGACCGGCAGGGTCTGCCGCTCGAAGTCAGAAACCTGAATAAAGCCAAAAACGCGGCCCTCCGGAGGGCCGCCCTCTACCCGACCCCAGAGCACAGACGCACTGCCAACCGACTTCAGCGGGCAGTGAGAGCACGTCTCGACGAAATGAAGAACTCCCGCTGGGGAGACCTCATGGAGACGATTTCCCCGTCCCATCAAGCGTACTACAAAGTGGCGAAAGCCCTTCGTACAGACGCCACCACCACCATCCCTCCTCTTGTCCGCCCAGATGGCACAATTGCGTTTGCGGACGACGAGAAAGCCGAATGCTTCGCAGACAGCATTGCTTCACAATGCTCCCCTAGCACCAAAGAGTGCGAGCCCGGTCAAGTGCGTGCGGTGGAAGAAGAGGTCCGTCAAAAGACCTCCCTCCCCCCCACCTTGGACCCAGTCACAGTGTCCCCCGACGAGATACATTCCTTCATCAAGGGTCTCAAATCTAATAAAGCGCCGGGCGCGGATGGAATTTCCAACCGAGCGCTTAAGTACCTCCCCGAGCAGGTGCTTACTTTGTTAGTGTCATTTTTAATGCTTGCTTTGACCATTGCCACTTTCTGACCACGTGGAAAGAAGCCATAATCATAGGCATTCCCAAGCCGGGAAAGCCACTAAATGTAGCGTCATCCCACCGCCCGATAAGCCTCCTCAAGGCACTAGGGAAAGTATTCGAGAGAGTTGTACTCTCTCGAGTGAAAGAACATTTCTTCAAAGACGATGTTCTTATTCCCCATCAATTCGGCTTTCGTCCCAAACACAATTGCCCCCGACAAGTCCATCGTATAGTAGAATTCATCCTCAATGGATTCTACCCAAAGAGAGAAAAGACGGTCGCAGTCTTCTACGACGTCGCCAAGGCCTTCGACAAAGTCTGGCACGAAGGCCTTGTATACAAGCTATATATACAAGCTTGGTCTCTCCGATCGACTAGTCCGATTAGTAGCGTCCTACCTAAAGCACCGTACCTTTCGGTTCAGACACGAAGGTACATTGTCTTCCCCACGTCCACTGAAGGCCGGCGTCCCGCAAGGCTCTGTACTCTCTCCCCTCCTCTATATATGCACACGGCAATCTACGCCAAAGGGCGGAAGCCACCGATGGCCAAGCTCGAAAAGGCGGTGAACAAGCTCGAAGCTTGGTTCAAACTGTGGCGCATCGAAGTGAATCCGGTTTGCTTCGATGTTAAGCGCAGACGGGGTGACATCGACCCCCCTCCCCTCCGCATGCAAGAGAAACTAGTTCCCTGGCAGCGCGCTGTCAAGCATCTAGGCGTCACACTTGACAAGAGGCTCACCTTTGGGCCTCATGTCGACAAAGTGTGTCGCACCGCCCGTTTTTACTTGGGTCGCCTCAACTGTATATTGGGAAGATTCAGTAAAATGTCCCTCAGAAACAAGCGAACCCTCTACAAGGTGTGCATCCGACCGGTGTTGACTTACGCATCCCCCGTCTTCGCTCACGCGAGCTCCCTCGTCATTGAGAAACTGCAAATTGTGCAGAACATCTTCTGCCGTAGGGCAACGGCGGCTCCATGGTACGTCCGCAATGCGGACCTACACAGAGATATGGACCTGCCTACCCTGCAGCAGTTTCTCAAAACACTCTCCGAGACCTATTTCAAGGCCGCGGAAGTGCATCCCAACCCACTCGTGCGAGAGGCAGCAGCCTACTCTCCCCGCCCGGTCTCCAGCCCCGCGATCCGGAGGCCGAGACACGTCCACACGGACCCCCCCAACGACCTGTCGAGCGCTCTGAACCTCCTCCTGGAGGCTCAGGTCGACCCGACACAGCCCCTCCCTGCCGTTTCAGCAGCCCCCGTAGGCCCCCAAATCCAGTCCACAGCAGCGGGACCCCCTTCAAGGGTCACGCTATAAATTCTCCAGTGTACGCTCCGTAAGGAGTGACGCTGAGCGCACCCCGTCCCTACGGGGTATAGCATCCGATGAAACCTGAAAGGCCCTTCCGGCTACAGGTGTTCCCAGGGGGTGTTTAGTACGTATGCGCCTAGGTCTTTTTTGGCGAGTCGTGCATAACCAGCTGGCCGGCCGGCGGGTACTCATGAGAGTTCACCATTTCCCATTGCGTTGGGCGCAAAAAAAAAAAAAAAAAAAAACATGTTGGGGCATTCTGTGTTCAGCTACCGTCGTGCTTAGACATACTTATTCCTATTTATAAATTAAATCAGTGATTTCTGTAAATCGTTTAATTAAGCATTTGCCTTAGTGATAATTGTTAATGTTTGTTATCTCCTTTGTACTAAAGTAAAAATATAACATTGGTTTAAAATGAGTCATCGTTTAACTGGTGCTTTGCGACGCCCTCATCCCTGACGGGCAGGCAAATCCACCACTTGGCCTGAGCCGCCCTCCAACTCTTACATACCTGATCAACCATTCGAGTCAAATATGTGTAAATTAATATTGTATTTTTAGGTACGTACTGGAGGGACGCACGACTCGAATTAAGCCAAAATTATAGTGTTTTCTCGAGTTCGAGAAAGCTCAAGCAGAAACACTAACTTATCTATAGTCAGTAGACAATAAAGGAATTAACATAACCATAACATTATTGTACAAAATATTATCATTACAAACTACCAAAACTACATCAGTACAAACTACCATGATAGTTCCGGTATTGTCTACTGAACTGAGCAGATAAGTTGGTATTACTGTACATGCTATTATACCACAGATACCCCAACAATAATAAACACATTGTCGTGGGTTAATAGGTAAGAAAATTGTGCTCATCTTGTGCCATCGCGAACGAGGCCGTGACCATGCTCCAGGATTTGGCAGATCAGGTAATTACAGTGGGGCTATCAGACAGTACAGACTGCCGTCTGACCACCGTGACCCTGTTTACAGAGGAACCTCACCAGACTTATCAGTTTCGTAACGATGTTTTTACTTGACTTAAGAGCATCGGTTAGTGTACTTAACTCAACTCAGCAAAGAGTCATTGGTATATGGCGGCACTGGGGTTCGAGCCCAGTACCTCGGGGAACGAGTCGGACGCCTCAACCATTAATTTGCTTAAAGTTAAGCAATTTTAAGGCAATAATAATAACAATAAAAGGAAAGCACGTGTACGTACGTTGTGGGTTTGTGTATGACTCTGTGCTCGTGAGGATCGTAATCGTCTCCGTCTGCAATACGATATAGAAAACTGTAGGCCAATTACGTAACGCTGTTGCCAACAATTTCCTGACTTCAATGAGTGAAATTGTTACTTTTGCGATTCCGTATCATCGATTTAATGGGTTCAGTTGTTAATAAAGTTTCATTGAAATGAACTGAAACTATTAAATCGATCGTATGATCGATTTAATAGTTTTAGATCGTAAAAGCAAAAGTAACAATTTTTTATCTTTTTTCGACGGCTGATATCTGATAAATTAGTTAACGTAATGCTCTCTAACATGATCAAGGAATCTTATCGATGTTGGCCCAGCAATTACCGTTGGCCAGGCTTACAGAAGCGTCATCGTGCAAAATCAAACCTACCATTAAATTTTTTGGGTTGTTCTTTGGAAGTTGCTTTGAGGGGTTTGGTTTTGGGTGCACTGCGCGGTTGATAAGCTGCGTAAGCTGCTCCAACACTGTCGCCTGAAACATTTACTGTAGTAAGTGTGGGTAAGTTGTAGCAATGGAGTGTTATGTATACATCACACCGAAATTGATAGTTAGAGAAGGACGTTAGACTTATGACTTCATATCTTTAGACTGCCTATGATTTTTGCGCAAGTTGTGTTGACAGAGAGAAATGGAAGACTGGCTTTATAATATTTTTATCGATTTTGACTCCAGTTATAATAATATTCTGTGCTCCAGTATCAAATTTTTTATTTATTTGTCAATGGTCGTTTGAGATAAGTGAACTTGGCGCAAATAACAAACTGTAATTTTCATAAATGCAAATTTTTAAATTTCTTGCATTTCACAAATCCGACTATATTGAAACAATGGCAATTTCATAGGTAAAGAAAGACCTATTAGAAAAACTTTATATGATCAGGGAAATCATAATTTTAGAAATCAATGTGAAATCAACACTATCGTATGGTATTTTGAGAAGACGCTTTGTGAATTGAAGTGAATCAAAACGCGGACGTGTAATTTAAATCGATAAATTTCGAATATGGGTGGGGGTCGCTTTTGGGGGTTATTACTCGAAACAAGTCTTCAGAGCAGTCCCAATAATGTAGACGGTAGAAGCGATGAGGCAACCTCTCTCCGCAAAGCCAGACTGTCAAGCCGGCAAGTGAGACTCCCGTCGTTGACATTTCGGACCTCCCAACGTCGAATGAGGTGCCCCAGCCCCAGCCCAGGGATGAAAACAGTACGTATGGCCTTATGGCCCAACTTGAGCTCTATAAAGGTGAAGGTGATGTTGTCGTCATTGTTGTTCTAGCGCTTATCCCGGCCTCTGCCAGGGTCCGCTTTCCTACTTATTCTTCTCCACTTCGCCCAGTCTTCGGCATCTACACGTAGCAAGCCGTTGGCTCACTCATCCAACTCCGCGATATCAACTAATCGCTTTTTGGGTCGCCCACGGGGTGTCTTTTCTGACCCCGACAGGTTTAGGCACCTATTTCCCACATATATATTCCTGGGGATTACTCAACACATGACAAATCCAGCGCAGGCGAGCCTCCTCGATCTTATCAGCGAGATCCCTTTCGCCAAGGCTGCTACAGATGTACTCGTTACGTACTCAGTCGAGTCGCGTAACTCCACACATCCATCACAGTTTCGTCAGCGCTGGCCATGTCTCGCAGCCATATCGCATCACAGGTCTAATTATACTCTTATATGTAAAACCTTTAAGCTTGACAGGAAAAGTGATGTGCCGGGGTAAAATACCGATTGGCGTTGCCCCTGACACCTACTTTGCAGAGGCCAACTTGACATTATCCTCCAGAAGACCACGAAATTGGACGTCATTAGTAATGTCGATGTCAAGTATTCCAATATGTGTCTTGGCTTCTAGAGAGTGCCCACAAACGTGGGAGATACGATAAAGGGATAGTGTTCCACTAATACGTTTTTATTCTCTCCTATAGAATACTTTTCTAATAATAATAACAATATACCGACACGGGGTGCCAATCGAGTATACTGTATCTAATAATCCGATGCATTGTATTCTTACTTCTATACCAGGGAATCATCATCTCCACCATATCACCGGCTTTGCCGGCCATGTATTCGTATATGAACATGATCGAGTCACTTTTAGTCCTCCGCACAAGAATAAAAAAGGGTCTTTACAAATCAAAATTACGGTTTCATTTCCCAATATTTGTTTATACCCAGGAAAACATTTTTGTAGACATTATTCATTAACTGTGACTTTGATGCATTATTCTTTTTTTTGACAGTAGAAACTTGATATCAAAGAGAGTGTAAGCAAATAACCGTTTCCCTAATATTTAAATCTTCCTAAAGAACATACAGCGAGCTACACGGACGCTTTCGAGCGACATGCCCCTCCAGTTCGCCGGCCGTATTGCTCTAGACGGTGGCTCGTGTCGCCTCTAAGATTTCGATAGGTAGAAACAGTTGTTGATTTAGCTTCCTAGAGAGATTTTCTCTTTCCTGGGGAGTACCTATACGATGGAGTTATTTAAAAATGACGTAAAAAGCTTGTTACAGAGTCAGAAACACGGGAGTGATATATATGTAAGGTATGAAAAATACCAATTCCTTTTTGAATAGAAAGAACTCAGATCGTCAGATGTTTGTTATTTTATCAAATGGAGTCAATTCCATCTAGCTCCACTTTCCCGAATGTACCTGTGGAAATTACCGAGAACCTACAGCTAGGTATTGAGCCACAGTTGAGAGTGTACCAATCCAAATTCGGAAAGTATATCGAATCCCAAGCAAATACATTTAGTATCCTCTCGAAAATCAAGCGGTACTTCACTTCAAAGCAGTTGCTTCAGTTATATCATAATTAATACACCATAACTCCCATCCTGCTGCCATCTCTGGGATGGATCAGCCAAATACCAACTGACCGCTTTGGACTCGATGGTGAAGAGTATCATTTGTGACCCGCAATTGATTTAAGCTAAGCTGCAGAGCCTCGATCATCGGCGTAGGGTTGGGCGTCTGTGGGTCTTCAATAGATTGCATTTCGGAGAGTGTGCGAAGCAGTTGCACGACCTCATTCCATCGGCCCCTTTCCGCCATCAAGACGATTCGGACGAACGCTTCATCCTTATGTCGTGGATCTTCCAGCTATCGGCAAGAGTCGCTTTGGTTTGGTTCGACCTTCAAAAGAATGAAACATGTTTCCTGCGAGTGTGTTCCCTGATCATTGATATCCGGACACCTTCATATTCAAGGCTAGAGTGAATAGGCGTTACTCCATATTTGGCCGCTTCGTCACTTACCACCCTGGTGAGATGGAGGTCAAATGCCTGGTTAGTCTATTAAAAAAATATTTGTGCATGCGACTGCGGCCGATGTCGGCGAGCCATTTCCTGTTTGAAACATACCATGCATCTTTAGTCTCACTGATGGTTGTCACCTGCACAAGTATGGACCATTGGCCTAAACGCTATTCTCTCAAATATCTTTTTATATAATCGTGTGGAGAACGACTTATAACTTTAAATATAGAATACCTCTAGCGCACCTCTTTCCTGGTGCTTAGGTGTTATTATAAATAAAAGCGAATTGGCTCTTCGCGTTCGATTCTTAGTATTTTCTTACAGATTGAAGTCCATTTTTGGCGGGGCGCAGACAGCATAGAGCATTTTTCACTGCCGAGCTAAGTATTGTCATTGAGGAACTTTATTGTAGGTATTTCGAATTCAATGACAGAATTTGCAACGAGGAAGTCAAACATAGAACCCAAATTACCGACACTGTGCACAGATTCAGCTACTGAAGTGGTGCTGGGTGGCCAGTCTCAAATCTGCTGAAGAAGCGAGACTCACTGGTGTAGACGTATACATCTACTTGACTGGAGATTGCGACTATTCGACAGGCGCAGCTAGAGTAACGACCTCCGAAAAGCCGCAGGCGGAGGCTGTTATGATGTTGATTGGGATTGGCCTACCTATGGCCAACAGTGGACTGATGCGATGATGAGGACGCTACTTATAACATTAGTAAGGCAGGTAGGAAGTGGATAGGTGGTACCTACTTCGCCATTTCCAGTTTTAAGCTCGGCTTTAATTTTATTTATGTTTGTTAGTGATGATGATGGATGGGTAAGAAAGGGTGCCGAGTGAATTTATCGTGATATAACCTATAGCCTGCAATTTTAGCCCGACTTTTACGTGGGCGGTGGGAAGGCTTAACCTTTTCTATAATAGGGGTCTAGCTTGTGAAGTCTAAATTAAAAGTCAAAAGGTGCAAATAAACATTTATTATCCACAATACAACATTAATTAATTATTCCATATGTAGATAGAGTAACAATCCGTGGACCATCATCCTTTCAACATGGTAACAGAGACGACATGGCACAGCACTTTACTTAGGTACTTGCTGGCAAATCTACGAGTGTACCTGCTCTATTTCGGCCTGAAGCAGCAAAATAACTTTATTCAAAAGTATTTACACTAAAGACGAGTTGATTTAAAGTTAACATGCAATTGTCTTTTACTTTAAAATATAACAACAACGATGTAGCTTCCAACTTTACAAACACAATAAATCTTGAACTACAAATAACTGATTTATGGACACTAAGTACTTACACTATCCAAATAGAATTTAAATATCAGTAGTACCTACGTAATTGCCACAATGTGTTTTCTTAACAAGATGAATATTAGTTAGATTTCTATTAGGTACCCTAAAAAGTACCACGTACTTAATATAGGAGCAAATTAATTGTGTCGCTCTAATTATTTCGATTTTAATTACTGATTGTGGGTTATTGGGTAAAGAAACTTATATTTAGAAAGCAATATTATGCCCACTCGATTACCACCTTAGACTTAAGAAAATTATAGGCACTATGTTCGTTTATCGAATAAGTAAGCTTCACTGCTCATTTTAATTACATTACCAAGATTACTTTTTTTATATTAAACTATGGAAAGGAAGAAAATTGAATCAATCTTAATTAATAAAAGAAATGTTCAGCTTTGGCAATCCAAAAGATAGGAAGTATTAGCTATCTAAGCTTAGAAGAGGCGTACCTATGCAGCTTTACATCTTTAAATTGCATAGGTATTTAAAAACAATTGCGCCCTTTGCCTTGCCTTTGCCTGTCCCAACTATGAGGATATGGTTAGACTACTAAAGGTCATAGTACTATACTCACCACCTTCAGACCCGTTTGGTATTGTGTTTCGGTTCGATAGGATTCATTCATTTAATGACACACGGTCCAACCCAAATAAATAGTCGTAATTTTATATTAGTTGGAGAGGTCATAATTGAGAAGAAGTCATGTTATTTTGTGACCCGCTAGCTATGCCTACGTATAGTCTAAGGAAGTGATATCTCGGCCATGAAATTACTAATTCACGAAAAAGATTTTCCGAATTCTTGAGGAGAGAGGGGAGAAAATTGCCCTTTTGCTCGACTTTCCTAATTTTCTAAATAGATTACCTATCTACATCTTCTGAGTTTTACGTATAAAAAGTATGTAGGTAAATTTAAGTATGATAAAGTAACAATGAAGAAGCAGACCTATACAGTGAGAAGTAACAGCTACTTAGTATTAGCCAGTGTTAATTTAAACTTACGCTCACGACTGCCACTGACAAGCATAGATACTTGTCAGTTGTGGCAATCGAGTCTCGCCGTGAGAATTCGTGTATGTAATGTAAGTGTATTGATAATCACCGTCAATACAAAGCTGAAATGCCTAATGCCAGTAATTGCACAGAGTATCCACTTTGGACTCGTGGTAATACTCCTTAACCTGTATGCGATGATACACATCTAGACGGACTTCGAGTCCTATCACAAGTTGAAGAATAGTGAGCTGAAGGTAAAGACGTGAACCGGTAGCTTCCGATCACTTGAATCCTTCCGTATCGTACGGCTTCGTGGCTGTTGGCGCGAGAGCCTTAATAGGAAAGGCCTTACCAGGAATGGAACCCCCAATCGCCCGCTCAAGTTTAGCGTACCTAGTACAGCGTGGTGACCATTTTCAGTGTAGTATAATATGCTTAAGTCATTTGATTCACCTAGCTCCACGCCTATCAGATGCCTTAATGAATTTAGTTGATACCTAACTTCAGCAAACCAAAGGCCAATACCAGAATCGAGTAAGTAGGGTACTAATTTGGATATTAAGAACACGTAGATATTTACGTTTCAGAGTGAAACAAATACTGAAATCTAGGGTTTTGACGCTTTATTTCAGATTATCAGAATGGCTGAAAATGCCAGATTAGCAAATTGCTAAATTAGAAGAATGTCAAATTATTATTATTATTTTGTATTCAAAATTAGTAAGAGTATCTAAATGAATGAGAATGAATTTATTAAGTTCACCCCAGCTCTTTTTATCAAAAAATCGAAAAATTTCGTGTTTGGAGGACCCCAAATCATAATCAGAAGGAAACACTGCCGCTGGGAGTATTTATTCCATATACGAATAGTACGAGCGCGAGAGTGAAACGGTCTTTCGAACCTTTACGGGATACTAGCAGAGGGTCTACGTACTGAAGCTGAGTATCCAGTCGGGAGGGCGGGTGGCGATAGCAGATTTGTACTGTGGGCACCAGATCAAAGGGTTTCTCAGAACATTTCCTCATTGTACTGTACAGCCGGTAGAAAGCACACATAGAGCCGACCCAAACATGGGAGCAATACTCCATATGAGGCCGCATCTGTGCCACTGTGACAATGATTATGATCGATCGCCATTCTTGAGTTCTTAGAAATGTTATATGAAAAATTAATCTTCTTCTTTTCAAAATATGGCTTCCATCGTGACTGGATATCGGTCAGACAGAATCAGAGTCAGGTCAGAAAATTAATCTGTCATTCTGCTAATCTGGCATTCTACTAGTCGGACATTCTGCTAATCTGATACTTAGTATTAGTCAGTGTTAAAATTCAGGATCATTAGGGAGACATAAAGTGTCAAATCGATATCCAGATGTCTCAAAAGTCTACGCCTAGCCAAAATCAGAAGTCCACAGCTAACAACTTATTGTTAGACTAATTCATACTTTCCGGCTTGTATGTAAAAGCCGTATAAACCACAAACTTACATTCTAATCCGTTAACAAACAATATTTTCTTATATATTTATTTAACAATTTATTTACATACAAAGCTTTACCTACACACCTATTATAAAGAGATACTGACAGTCCACTTATTTCTAAAAGTAATCTTCAATAGCCTGTCTTGATTTTATGATGAAAAAATACCCAAAAATAAAAAACACACATGGTACATTATTAGAATTAGAGATCCTCTTAGGTAGGTACCTACTTTGCGCCACACTACGTGGAAACGAGTGACATTTTCCTTAGAAAACTATGACAATGCATGCCGTGTAGCGCAGCGTAAGCGTAGATCACCCGCCATATTCGAACACAAGATAACGATATTACGAATGGGTTATTCTCTAGATTTCGGCTCGACATCGACTTTTGGGCCACTCAGTCTTAATGAAAAGGTCTGAGAATGAAATCTAAGAGAATGAATAGGTAGTTTTAAATTCAAAGAATCTTTATTTCTGATACTATTTCTTCAAAAGTAAGTGGCTGATCGCCTACTTACAAGGGTCAGCGCAGATCGACGGAGAGGCACCTGCGCGCGACATCGAGAGCCGCTGCGCGCGCCGAGTCTTCCGGTAGGTTATGATATTATTTCGTTATGTTAAATTTAGTCGTATGCAGAAGTAATTGATACGGACTTAGACGTTTCGCTGCCACTCCATGGTCGGGGTCTCCAACAGGCACGTGGGAGCGCGCACGTTCCGCCGGTGCGATTTTGTTACGCTATACCAATTTTAATCGGATTCAGAAGCAAACAATTTGTTACTAAAAACGCCGCTTTGCCGCCACTCCGTCGGTCTATGCTGACCCTAATGCCACAATACCAAATTACAAGTTTAATAGCGGAACAGCTATCTATACATATTATTTAACAATAACGTGAAAGTATTGCGCGCGCTTGCGCAATAAGATATCTTGTCCAAGAATATTAGTTTATTTCCGTCATCCATGTCCCAGGAGTTTTAAGTAATATTTTCATCAAAAGTGAGATAATAAAACAATGCTGTAAAATGTTATGTACTCTCCTCATTTAATAATAAAGGTCTGCTCAGTGTTTACAAAATTTCGCCGCATAACTTTCCAACTGTTTACAATAATTCAAATCGTGTTCTCCTAGCTACCCAACGACGCGCTTTTCCGCGAGACGGCGCCTCGCCAGAAAGCACGTCGTAATACTTAAATTTAACTCAATAAGTAACAATAACTTATATTGGTGTTAATGTTATATAATTTACGTTTTACAATAAGATTATAATAGATTTAACTTTTCAATTACAACAGCGTGTGAGTTCACATCTACATTATCTAAAAGCATCTCTTTACGATGGCCTATTTATTATCAGCATTTCCTACTCGTACTAGTACCATCTGAGTAACGGTTACAACATGGTCGCCTAAGTGGATGGGTGAGGGTAATGAAAGTCACGTTTGTGCAAGGTACTTTAACATTATTTTATTTTACATAAAACACCGATTTATGTAGTCGATCAAAGTGATGAGTTCGCTAGAGGCCATGAGGTCTAGTCGCTACATTCAGCTTGTTAAATTATTAAATACCTACGCTTAACCACGCACGAGGCGCGCTGCGGCCAGGCCGAGGCAGGGGTTTCGGGATGGCGGGGTTGCGGGGTTGCGGGGTTGGGGTCTGGGTCGCGGGGTCGCGGGCACGTGGAATACCTACGCCGACGGCCGGGGAATAACAACGCGCCACGCCATAGCGACAGCACCAATACACTGCGGCAGTTACATTTCCCGACTACGAATCTTAGAATCGACTCGTGAACCCTAACTGCCACAGGGCCGTCATTGCAAATATTCCACATAAAATTTCGCTTGCAATAAAAAACTAAAACTTAAATACAACAATTAACATTTATTTCAATCCATAGAACCATATAAATTAAAGTAAAACAAAATACTACTCGACCTTATAAATCGATATGGTTTTATGTTGTTGCAATGCTTGTGTGTTCTTGTAAAAATAATTAATTCATTGCGTTTTCTCAAATACGTTAATAAAATATTTGTTTAAAAAGAAAATAAATAAGAAGCTGGTATGGTGGTATGGTGGTAGGTAGGCGGTAGGCGCGGGGCGGGGTAGCGGGCAGCGGGGGGAGGCCGGGCCGCGCGCGCCGGGCCCCGCCCGATCCACTTCACGGAGCTTAACATAGGCTAACACTTCAACCACAATATTTTTCTTACATAAGACTCCTTATCACGGTACCTTACATTATAATTTAATATACCCATGTTATAATTTTCGGAAAACAATCATAATATCATGTATGTATAGGTACAATTATAAGTAGGTAAGTATAGCATTATATTGGGTATTTCAATGTATAGATTTTTAACAAACAAGGTGGAATATCAAATGCCGCACTGCACGCGCAGCCGATTAACATTAAGGTTCATTAAGTATTACATATTACATAATATAATATCATTTGATATGAAACAGTGCATTTCAAAAGATCAACCGTCACACCTTTATAGTATCCCTCACATGTAAACCTTTATAGAAAAAACATTTTATTGTTCTCGCTTTGTATTCATAAAATACTTTCAAATGCAACAACTTCTTAGTCTTAGTTTATAAACATTAATTTTTCTTCAATTCAATAAACATTCAATTGACTCATTTATCAACGTCAAAATCCTACAAAAATATATTATAACATCAGCACGAGTCAAATAGAGTGCGGAGGACGCGGGCGGCGCGGGCGCCCGTGGGGCTAGCGGCTCCTGCCTTCGACACATAGCGCGAGTCTCTTTACAACTAAAAAAAATAATTATAAACTTTCAAAAACGTTAACAACTACAGCCATAACAAAAATAGACTAATAACGACTACACTACGGAAACTACCTACTACTTAAACTATGCACTAAGTTTTGAAACGAAACTAGTGTTCGCTCACTACGGTAGCGACGGAGGCGCGCACGCGCACCCGGGCGGGCGGCCCCCGTCGGGCTAATCTCGGGGTCTGCGCGCGAGCGGGTCTACGGCCGCGCCCCGGACGCTGCGGCGCGTCCGGCGCGCGCCCCGGCCCGGCTCGAGCCCTATTAAAACTATCTATATACAGACGCAGCCACTACACTTGCGCATGCCTATGCGAGCCACTTGAGCAAAGTCGCGTGCGGCCGCGGGCCACACGCCGCCGGTGCCGCCGGTGCCGCCGGAGCGCCGGGGCCGCGCCGCTGCGGAGCGCGCGCGCCACGGGCGGGCGGCGTAGCGCCAGGGACGGGAGAACGAACACCGATATAAAAACAACGATTTCCATACAATTTTGGTCCGTACGTCGTTGGCTAACCCTGTTGAGTGTCGAACCAAGTTCGAAGGAAGGAATTAGAGACGACGATAGATCAGGAGCCGAGGGAACTTCAGTTAAGATTCACCTATTAATCTAAGTAGATATCTTACGGTAACTGCATATTGGTTATAACTATGGTACTGTAAGGAGTTATATAGTTTAAATAGCATATTAGGTATCGGTTAGCTCGTAACGTTTGGATCACTATGGAGTGATATCAAAATGAGTTTCTTCCACACAAACTACACGGTTAATCGCTACCTTTACATCAATGGAAATACATGTAGTGACACAGTAACAATATTATAAACAAGAAACTGCTCTTATCAAAGCTGACTGTACCCCGCGTCGCTCGACAAAGGTTGAGTCTGAGCCGGAAACAGGACGGTGGCAGAAACAGAGATCGGGTAAGACTAAGAGCTGCTTTACTCGGTAGAGTGAACTGTCTGTACTGCAAGCGTCGCTAGGCGGCGGTGCGGCGGCCGGCGCGGCGGCGGCGCCGGCGGGGTCCCGCGACCTGCAACACACGGACCTTCAGCCTCGGTACGTCCATCGTAAGCATCGTACGCAGCGCACGCAGCGCACGCAGCGCACGCGCCACCGCCTCCCACCGGCCGCCGGCACTTACATGTCGTGTGGCGTGTTTGTGCTATGCGAGTGATGGACGGGGCTGCCTATACGTCCGCGTACTTGGACAACTTTTCACGTAAGATGTGGTTTTCTTTCTTTAGCAGCTCCACTTCTTGTCGTAGCCCCATGTTCTGGAAATAATTAAGTATGCTTTTAAGTATAAGATATTAAGTTGATGAACGCTTTATTATAATCTATTGAGTGTTGCATTTCAACTAAAGTCATAGTCCCAGTTTATCAAATCTGGCAGATCAAAGTATTTATAATATTTTTTGCGGACCGAGTATGAAAATTTTAACTGGCTTTGAAACTAACTCACTCTACAAGTTGAAATGCAAGAAACTTCGTCATGGGTTTAACACCTCAAGTGTTTAAAGTGTCAAAAACGTGGTCAACGCTCGAGGTGTTAGTTAACCTCTTCAGTGTTTATGGTGAAAAGCGTCGTGACCACCAACCTCTTTTTCGAGGTAGCCGGCCCGCAGCGCGATCTGGTTCTCCTTCATGCGGCGCGCGTCCCGGGACCGCTTGGCCGCCATGTTGTTCTTCCGCCTGCGCGCCCAGTACTTGTCGTCCTTGAGGTCATCGGGCACGAACTGCCGAGGCGAATACGCGATTAATACCCTGGAAACTGCACCGACAATCTACCACCAGCTAACCACCGATACACCGAAGCCAATAACATCTACACAGAGTAAGTGAACCTCGGATTACGAATTTTCACCAGCGATGTGGAGAATTTGTAATCTGAGGTGTGAACGCAAACTGTTTGTGAGTTTGCGCGCCGAGTTATCACATTGACTGATATTTTTATTTTGAGAGTTGGCCCTTAAGAAGTCCAGAACCATAGAGTCTGTTCCTTGCAGAGAGGCTACTACCCGATTGCATTAATCTAGGCGACACCTAAGGTGATGCCTTGAAACATTCCGAAGCATTTAGGGGTCACAAATTTAAGAGTGACTTAGAGAGCTAAGTTTTCACATAAAGTTGGTGGTGCTGGCACAATGCTTTTTCTTGTTATGAATATTTTAAATCATGTTAGGAGTCGCCTAAAGTTTGGTGATTTCCTTTTTGAATGTTGTTATTATAACATGCAAGAATATTTTAAATGTTGTACGACTGTACTATATGTACTTGATTAGGCGCCTCAATAAACCTGAATTATTTATTTAACTATTTATAGCACACAATAAAGAAAAAATATAAATAAATAAAATAATGCGTGTGCATTTTTGACAGTAGTGGAGGCAAATAACTGTTATAATATAAGTTTATAGCTGTCAGTCAATGTGTTAACGTAGTTTTGTGTTACTGTGTGAATACTTATCGTAACTAAATACACCTACAAAAATATTCCGATACCTTTTATGATATTTGCGCTAAGTTATCTAACGTCGAATAACATCAAGTAAAAGGGAAAACATACCACATGTCTCCATTTTGTTACAAGTACCTAAATTCAAAACAAATACATCAGTATTATGTTTGATTAAATCAACGTTTTATATAATTATTTTCTGAATGTAAAGGGTTACCACAAAAAATTATTACAGCTAATCTAAAAAAAAAAATATTTATACATATTTTGCCATCGGTAAATAATTTTATATTCAATTGAAAAATGACAACGTGACTGTGGCACTATAATATTTTTTTTGTGGTAACGAAGCTTTACTTTGTCATAAAATTTAGTATAAAAGGAAGATACCAATTTTTTACATTTACTGCGATTTCACCCGACACCCAAACCGTAACCATACCAAACCAAATTTGTTGGAAGTGAAAGAAAAAACGATCGAAAAATAATAAACTACTTGTTCGTGTCTTTAATATTTACAGCGTGTTGTAATTTCATACATTTATTATTGTAACTTTTTATTCTATTAATAGATTTTTGCTACCAAAAACTACATAAACATATTTGGTTCCCATTTCCCAGAGTGCGTTATATAGGATTTAGTATAACGTCACCAGGTTTTGTTAGGCTTTGCCAACCAGAACCCGTACTTAGCGCGCGTCAAAGAGCTAGCCTGTCCTAACCTGACGGTATTCGTTGTCAAACAGAACACCGGCGGTAGTAGTACAAAAAAGTGCGTCGTTACGGCAGGGATGGCGTCCATTCATCGAAACGAATGATTGGTAACGTCCAAATTGGCGTGGCAGGCCATAATTTATGTTTTAGGTATGATATAGTTTTTAATAACAAACAAAAATCTATAGAAATTTGTACTTTTTCGAACTTTCGCGTGATATAACAATGACCCTTATTCTATAAGCAACGCATTCGAGTTTGCACTAACGGTACAAAAAAAATGTTTCGAACTGCCTCGCTTTAAAACGCGACTCTATTAACGCCGTACGCGGCGGTAAGTACGCGTACTATTTGGTAAAGCCTTTAGGCCAGCCATGATGGTCATCCGAGTACTACAATTTGTGTTTCTTGCTTGGACAAGTGGCTTAAAATTCAGTTGTACGGTTTGACCCACACATACTGACATACAGTTTTTTTTCGAGTAGAGCCTCTTGCAGGTAAAGGGGAACTCTTTCATATTAATCGTATATTTTCTCAACAATAAAATTAAGAATATACATTTTTTAAATGATTGAATACGTTCCGTAAGCAACAGGGGTGTTAATTCTGTCCAGAATTTCCCCTTACGCCTATATTTTTTCTCATTCTGTTCGACATTTTATACTTAACTAATGTATTATATTAAGAATAGGTACTTCTAACTAAATATGCAATTGACATGATTAATTATTCGATATATTTTTCGTTTTCTTAAAATATTGATAATTTGTTATTAATAATGTAATTAATTATTTGGTTTTCAATATTTATATTGTTATGAAATCCCTTTGTATTTGCTTATATGAATTGTTTAGTATATTGTCATTTTCATTAATTAATTAATAAATAAATAGTGGGGCCCAATTGTTTTTAACTACTACTTTTACTTAGTATCCAAAACGATACATAAATATAAAATAAACTCAAAAGCAATTATACTTAAATATACCTCATATCAGGTATTATTCAGGTTTTTGAGCAGTGTGATGAATGCTCACGTGCACATGTATTTTAGGTCATCATCAGTAGCCCAGAACAGTCCACTACTCCAGCCTCCTCCTCCTTTGTTTTCGTATAATTTGATCTTAAAATGTATCCAAAGTGGACGTGAAGTGGCTTTTGTTTTTAAGGATTACAGGGTACGTTTAAAGACTACACCTGGACAGCTGACCAAGAAGTGAAATGAGCTGTTTCATACATTTTAGCAGAAATTGTTGACAATTTTTTTCACGTTTCCAGGGTTGGTGCCTTTAAAGGCTGTTTGTTATCACGAGCATATTATTACGCATACAGTACCCTTTGGTATCATGAATTTCAAGTCACCCTGTATATGAACTACCTAAGAAATTGACTAAACAGATATGTTTACGAAATTAATTTAGCAGTACTAGCGGCCTGAACATATGACAACAATTTTAAGAATTTTAGCCGCCTATTTCTTATTCAGTGAGGCATATTTTACAGAAGGCTGAGGAGTATGATCGGCCCCTGTGTCTAGCCTTTGTGGGCTATGAGAAAGCCTTTGACCCTATCGAGACCTAAGCTGTTCTGGAATCCCTACGTCGAAGTGTTGAAAAGTTGTTATAAAGGCGCCAACAGGCTAAACCTATTCAAGTACACATACAACGTTGTCCATAGATGCTAGTAATAACAACTGCCAAAACCCTTAAATAATTGACCTCAACTAGCTTACTGATATAGTAATTGGTTTGAACACGCTTATAGCTATAATTCAATACAACTAACTACCGTATAATCTCGCGGGCTAATTTTTGGTTGTGTCTAATGGCAATAGCCCACTAAAACTTTTTTTTTTTTTTTTTTTAACCTGGGACATCTTGGTTATCTGTGTAACTTAGTTTTACATTGATCGCTTATACACAAAATGATACAAAGTTAAGACTAAGTTGTTATGGTTAGTTGCTATTATACAAGTAGATACAAGAAAAATTGCGCACAGATTTTCCCGTTCAAATCGTTGTTATCGACAATAGTCCAGAAACAATAGCTAACGTTTGCCTACGGCTGTCTTCGAAGAAGAAAGTATTAAAAGAACCTAGTTAAATGAACGTTTATTTTTCTAGGTATTCCAATCTTTGAATTATTTCATTTGTTTGGATTTATTATCATGTATACATTATTGTGACTAGACCTAGTATGATTATTATTTGCACAAACAAATCTGAAAATAAGAGCTTACAATACAGTCAGACTATTATTACATTATGGAGGCTTCGAAAGCGCGTGTCCTTCTTTTATAAAATCTTCTCTGTAACCTGAGAATATTTAAACCCGATTGCACAATAGCGTATTGAATTTACAGATTGTGCAAAGTTTTAAACAAACTAGGAGCAAAGAAAACAAGCAAAGCTTTTCTAGTACTTCTCGGTACTTGAGAACTTCAGTTCTGTTGTGCAACATAAAACCGCAAGTTCTAAAAATCTTAAACTATGTAATGCAAGGAGAAGGGAAATATATCTACAAATAGGGAAGAAAGTTGTGCTCTGTGTTTTAACTATGTATTTACGAGTATGTTTACCCTCTACACTTGGTTAATATATTAATATAAGTATAAGTACTGTAAAGCGTTACTAAAGCATGTGACAGTGTATAGTGTTCTGTGTCTTTGAGTGGTACCGGCAAGTAGCTGGAGACCTGGCACTGTGTCATGTCATGATTAAAATATGTGTAAAATCTAAATATTTGAGGCGGCTTTAATGTGGTAGAACTACGAAGTTAGATGTATTAGTAATATTTATTGCCTCCAATTTATAACTATGTTGTATAACTGATATGAGAATACTTAAAGATTTAATTGTGGTGAGACCTATGTACAAGGGACCCAATAATTTCCCAATCGAACTATTAAATGTACCATATATGACGGTAAATTATATTATACAATTATATTATTCAATCGACGATACACGTATTCGTGTAACAATGCGAACTCTGTTCATATTTAGCTACTTTAGAAATGTATCATATTAAATACTAACATTTTATAGATGAGTCTTCTTCCGCGTTAGATTTGTGCGTGTCTTCTTGTGAAATTTGATCATGGACAGTGCATTGACGGGTCCGACATTCTTAGACATTTTTTTAAATAATGTATCACAAATTTTATTCGGTTAGATACAATTCAATCATTGAAACGGACATTCGTTCCTATATGTACTAGACTCTAGATCAGCTGAATAGAATCGACTCTGCAGTTGAAGCTCTGCTTTTAATGTTTAACTTCTGTTTTCGATAATATTCTTGTCGAAAACATTTGAAATTAAATTAAATGATTTAATGGTGGGTCTTACTACGGAAATATTACCTCCTTTACAAATAACTTTACTTTTACTATCAATATGCAGAATAACAAAGCCTCCTTGTCACCTATTACTGTTCATGATTTCTAGAGGGTCCCCTACAACCGATGATTTCCGCTGAAGATAGGACGTGGTGGTTGGTTGCAAAACCACATGGCTACTCAAAAGCCTAAACTCTTCAAATTTCGAGTACATAGAGTAGCTTGGAAAATGTTTGTATGTGAGTGTATGCAGTGTATGGTGCCGGGTGAGTGTGCGCGCCGCCGCACCCGCAGGCAGTAGCTGCATGCCGCTAGGAATGATCAGCGCACTAACTTCATTTACCTGTTTCCTCGACTTCTTGATCATGGGCTGGGGCTTCAGCTCCTCATCTGAGAATGCGCGCGTCCGAGGATCGAAGTCGCGTCCAGACGAGGCCATGGAAAACGCTGGAACCCAACCGTTATCTTGTTCACGTATACCCCATTTGATTTTTTGGCAATGAGTTTAATGAAACGATCCTCTCCAGTCTCCTCATGCAATATCGTACAGTCAGCGTCAGAATAATCGGAACAAACACAATTTAAACTTAATTTTCACGACTTAAATTAAGTTTAAATTTCCGTTTTGGTATAGACATGTTACACCTAAGACGAGGTTTCACGATTCCAAAATCCTTGGTGGATTTTTTACGCTACTGAGATTTAGGGTCTGTCGGATAAAATAAAATAATCTTCTTGGCGTGCAATAGTGCGCGAGGGCCCAGGTTCCGCCTTGACTATTATCAAGGATTAAGTAGATAGAGTAGGTAATTATACCTAGTGGAGCGACTGCCATCTCACCTCCGAGACCATGTTAACAGGGGTACCTGACCAGATTGGATCATGGTTACACGTAATATTACGCAAGTTCATCACGATCGGTTATTCATTAAATGATCACCCTAGCACTTATACCCTACATTGATTGTTCGTTCCCAACTTTTCAGACCCAAAATGTCAGTTATTAGCCCTTAGTTAGTTAAGGTGCATGTTAATTATTGACAGCGACAATTTATACGAAGTCTTCGTAGCATCGTTTGGGGGATTTTGGAATCGCGAAGACATCATTGTCATTCTGACGACGGTTTTGTAACGGGCGAGCCACTGTTCTAAGAATATACATTTGCTTGGTGTATATAGAGATAGAGCATGCTGTTTCAAGCATAGATAATAACAGTGTTAGAGAAATAAAAGCGAATGAATGTTCAATGACAAGCATTGGCTCGCTTAAATATCCCGTTTAGATTATTTTTTCCGTGTGTTTAGATCAATCCGAATATCCTGTTCGCATCGATTATTCTGATGTTGACTGTACTTTCAGTTATAATAAAACCAATATTTTTAAATAAATTTGGTACCTATGAATTTTCACGTGGTGTGTTTGCTGAAAGATGAGATGAAAAAGGTGATGAAATCAAAATACAAAACTACATTTGTGAAATGCCAAATCGTAGCTACTGAACATTAGAACAATTTCATTCAAAGGCCATTGAACAATTTTATATGAAGTCTGGCATACCTACGCTGGCCGACTAGTCGGTCTCTTTGCAGCCGACTGTATATAAAGAGCGATAAGACGAGTTGAATTTTTAGTCCCATAACTTTTTATCGCTCACACATTTTACCTTTCCCTCTGAACCCAATGCCGAAGCCCACGCTGACGAAGTCGCGGGCGAAAGCTAGTTTTTAGAATGGTAGGTATGCCAAACAGGTACAATGGCCTTTTAAATTTTTTGTTACTGAATATAAAATGATGGTGGCGAAATGTACGATTGGTGAAGTTAGTATGAGGTGACACGTTAACAATAAACTCACTGGAGTCGGCGGGTGATAGCGGCGGGTTGATGGTGTCGGGGCTCATGCAGTCCGAGGGGGAGGGTGACCGCTCGCGCTTCGTGACGGGCGCCTGCAGCCCCAGGGCCAGCCCCGCGCCGCTGCCGAACGCCGAGCCCCCGAGGTGCGCACCGCCAAGAGCCTCCCCCGGCATGCCATTCTCCGACAGGAACTCGTCCAGGTCCACGTACTGAAAGCGACATATCACGTCACGCAGCCATCGAGGCCGCGCAAAGCCCCGCCACGGTTCAACAATGTGAGCGCGTTACGCAGACACAACAATTGTAGTAAAAACCATCGCTTTATGCCAATTCCAATTCACTCGCTCAATACAATAACGGCCAATTCATACAATACAGCAAAAATAATTTTGTAAAGATATTGTTTAGTTTCGAGATTCGCACAGAGACTTAAGCTATCACAAATGGTTGTCAACAACACAGGGGGTGGGAAGCGGGAAGCAGGGTAACACGGGAAGGAAGCGACTCTATTACCTAGTGCGGGCTGCGGTGGTTAGAAAGCTAGTGAGAGACGCACACGATACACGCATTAGGTAATAAAGTTGCGATTACTGACTTCGTGTACCTTGAGATCAGGGTCGTAGGGGAGCGTCTTGTCCCACAGGTTGGGGCCGAGGAAGGCGGCCTGCGCCTCCCATAGTTCGCTGTCATCCTTCTTGTCTTCTAACGTGTCCTTACTGTTCACGGATTTGCCTGTAACAAGCCAACCAGCCCGTCATTGCGAGCCGAGGGCTAATACGCGACAACCCCGCCATCTACCGTCTCCGCTCTAATCTAACTACAAAACAGGTCACACTCACGCGTTAATGAGTTAAACATGTTCTGAAGCAACAACAGGACAACATTCGGTAGACGAGTAAACTGTTAGGTTGTACAGTATTAACTCGGAACTGTTAAGTTTACAATACAAAGGTGAAAATTCAAAATAATCGCAGGGCGTTTTTGCTTGATAATATGCAATAGAAAATAAATTTTCGCGCATGCAACACCAATTAAACAAGAAAAACAATTTTCGATCATACAGTATTATCTCAAAATACATTGGGACCAGACTGGGGCGCAGTGCTTACTTGGTAAATGGATACAGTAAATGTAAACAAATACAAATCAGACGTTGACAAGCGTTTCATACCTATTATTTCCGAGACTTATCCGGAAGAATCTATTTAATTCCATAAAATTAAAAAAATGTGGAGTGGTATTAATGGAGCATTTAGTGATTTGCCGCACGGGTGGTCAAAGTAATCAGGTATGAAACCATTACAAGAACACTTATACTTCGATTTCTGAAAAGTGTACCTACCACCACTGGTCTAGATAGATTACCATCCACCCTCTACAAATAGCAGCCATACAAGTGTATGGGTGCTATTTTAGGTTTATCAATTTCTGTGGATCTGCATTTACGTGGTCATGGTACGGTACTCGGTATAAAGTATGTTTATTTGATTACAACAAATAGCAATTACTAATTGATATGTTATGTGGGAGCACGTTCTGTAATACGTACAAATTTTATTCCATTTAAACTTTGTGCTACATCTAACTGGAAGCATACTTTCTTGATTTATTTGACACCGCTTTAGAAAATAACATTTTGCTTCTTTCAAATATCTCGCAGGTCTCCGATAACATTGTTAGTAAACATAAATATTGTTCCTATGGAAACAAGTAGTTTAATGCAAAATGTCATTAAAGTCAATTACTTGTCAATTATGAATTATTGACAGCCAAGTTTTTCTGAGGTTTCGCCTGAAAATAGCATGGATGAGAATGAGGTTATATTTAGAACTTTAAAGTTACGCCGGAAAAAGTTGACGCTTTCCTCCATCCGTCCATGAATGAAATTCAAACTTGACCCAGTCACGATAGTTACGACATTTTGGAGCCCGATTCATTGATAATAAACCTCAAGGTTAAATAATAAACCCCCGTTCTTTATCAGTCTTCCATGAACAGCGAATTATAGTCGTAGCTATGCTGCGTAGGCGGTCCGTTTCCTAGGTGGCTCGACATGTGCAGAGTCCTTCGCGTGGATTTCATTATTGGAATTAATTGCGTAGCAGTTCCTAATTTGATTGAATTATAGCCCTCTATCTTGGAAAACAATGTCCGTATACAACTAGAAAGGTAGAAGAACAGTGCTATATGATCAAATCACCAGTAAACTGTCAACAGTTGTCGCTAATTATGATATAAAAAAAAATTGGTACTGTGCTAAAGTCTTAAAAGTACATAGTAAACAATTACATACGCTTTAGTATGTTGGACACGATATTAGAAGGTATCCAGTCCAGACTAAGAAATGTGAGCCGGAGAACACGGGCCTGGAAATTGGGCACATTGTTGACGCCGGCTCATGTGGTTATTTTGGGGATGATAGACCATACGGTTTCAGAGTGAGGTGTGATCGCACGAGTCTAGGGGCGGAGGGGGGCTGAGGGCGCGCGGGGGGTCGTAGGCGGCCCTCGCTGTCACGTTCCACAGCGTCACGCGGCAGCTCACGTGTCGTCGCGAGAGAGAAGCTGAGAGATTAGCCTCGCATTCTGATATAGCATCATAAACCTTTCATCAATGAACCGCTGTCAACCTAGAATGAAGCACGCGGGCTCATTAAGCTGCAACCCCGATGCTGCTTAAGTGCTGTGGTACGATATAGGGTATATGTTGCTGCTCGGTGAGGTATTAGGGCTATTACAGACTGCATCAATTGTTTACCTATATTTTTTTTAAATGTTAGTGACTTAATTCAATCTGACAGCACCGAGATGTCGATGCCGCAATGCAATGCAAACATTAGCCGCGTAAAAAATCTAGCGTAACAATTATGAATCCACGGATCGTTCGCACTAATGATGAACAGTAAAAAAGCAAGTTTCGTGCGCACAAAGCGGTAGCCAAGAGCCGTGTCGTCTGTGCCTATTACCTCATAACTCATTTATTCTCCGAGTGAGCTGGTGCGAGCACCAACACCACTTGAATGGAAACACGCGGACTTTCATTTTCATTGCTTGGACGCGAGTTGAATGTAAACGGCAACGAACTCGCCTACAAAACGACACAGCCCGTATTTAGAATATAATTTGAGTTATAATAATAGTGTGTACGAATAACTTATAGAGGAACGTAAAACGACGATTTCATGACCTGTTTCTTAATTATTTTTGCCGTCGCTTAAGATGGTAGAACCTAGTATTCAAGGACATTTCTGGTGTCATATTAGCGATATTAAATGGAACAAAATGGGGAAGAGAGGTCAAAGCACGTCCTGTTGGAAGTGCTAAAGGAAGGAAGTTGAAATTACTAAGTTTATATTTAGTAACTTCAACTTCCACTTTCCTCGCTTGTAGCAAGCGCGTAGCGAGCACTGAGCGTAACAAATTACGAGATAGACATCAATTAATGGATGTAAATTTTTTATTTTATATCACAGGAACAAGAATACACCGTCCATCTGTACATTGCAAAGCCCGGCTTATACCAAAATTGAGTTACTTCCAGTAAACTTTAACCATATTTTATTATCTGCTCTCAGGTTGACTGATTTAGAGAACTATGAAGCTTTAACTAAAATTATGCTGTTCGAAGTTTTAATAAAAAAAAAGAAGATTTAGACAATCAATTACAAATACATCTAACATCTGTGTCCATTTGAACTTTCGTTTCAAGTGTAACCGAGACTTTGCTATCGACGCGGTATTTACGAAAAACCTATCATTCACGCAATGGCAGATCGTGTGTTCGCGGTGACACAATAACGTGGGAGCGGCGGGGGGGCACATCAGGGTGGGGGGTACGTCTACCAGCGTTACGCGGGTTTCCTCGTGAAAAAGTACAGCGGGGGCTGCCAGGAAGCGGGAAGTAACCCACTGAGCGCGGTTACGAGCGCCACGCTTTCCTCGGTTCCGCTCGGCGCACGCGCACACGCCGTGTCTCGCCCTCCCTCAGTTGTGCAACGAGTCTTTCTAGCTCATCGACTCGTAGATTCGCATGAGCCTAATGGGCTCCATTATAATAATAGGTAATGAGCCGATTATAAGGATAACGCAAACTTTTTTTTGTAACGTATTGGAAGTGAGGAAGCTAACTTTACGTACCTACAATACAAAGAGATTAGCAGAGGACGGGTAGCAAAATAGAAATGTACCAATGATGATGATGATGTAAGAAATGTAATCGGAGCGTACCACCAGTTTTGATACTCTATTCAGTGATAGGAGATAGATATGCTGCACAATAATACACGCAGTATGCTAGCTAGCAGAAAACCGCCCAAAAATTTCTTTGAACAGGTTACGTTCCTCTTAAAATAAAAACCTAACAGTTGGATCCAAGCCTAAACCAGCCGTTTGAAATATCGACAGGTACGCTCGAAGTGGTAAATGCTGTTTGGTTGCGGCCGCGGGTCGAGGCGCCTGCGCGGGCCACTCTCTTTCTTTGGCAGGAGAAAGTAACCACCGATGACGACATTCGAACATACCACGGTGATCACATCGACGATTACAAATTTTAATGCGCACTAACGCTGTTTACGATGATGTACGTGTACGGATACGAGGTTTCTTCGCCGCGCCGGCGATTCACTTTGCCATCGTCACTTTTATGGTCCTCGACAACAGAAATTTTATTGTGCATGTAATTAAAATAGACAAAGGGAAAAAATTTCGATGTAACAAATATTAAGGCAATTACACAGCTGTATACGTTTCTTAAATTGAAAAGATAAGTCTGAATTTTACATATTTCATAGAGAGAGTAATCAGCAACTTCTCACCGCGCACTAGTAATAGAGAATATATCGATAACACAACTGGTGTATCGCCCGCGGGGAGGGGGACGTTTTGGGGTGGTATTGGGGCTGAAAGCGGGCGGCGCAGGGAGCTCAACGTCATGTGCCGTCATCACGTGACGTTTCGTGGAACGAAATGCTTCTAGCCTCGTGCCACGCGCCCCGCGTTCGTCAATGAAACTTCACCCTCCTACCCTCCGCGGGCTCCAGTTGTGTTGTCGATCATTCCTATCAAACTCATGTCGAAACGGTAATTCGTGCATATCTCGTATTTTTAAAGAACCAATCATATATTTTCATTACACGGACATACATCTCTGTCAGGCAACCAAGAAACGCTTCCGTAAAACCTCTACGTTCCCATCTTTCCAATGGGCTGAAAGACGTTTCGTCTGTTCGTCGGCTCGTCTCGGGGCGGCGGGCCTGCGAATTCGGCTCCCTGACCTACACGCAGCGGAGAAAGTGCGCGCGCGCACGCCCAGTTCCGCAGTCGACGCGGCCACGACCACTCTCACTTTCTTTGCTGCTAGAAAGTGACGGCCCCCGAATTACTCTCAGCGCTATTCCGCCACATGTAATTACAATAGACGCATTATCAAGCGGAATCCACTACCTCCGAAACGTAACTTAATGACCGCGCTCGTTAAAAACGCAACGCATGCGCTCGCTCCTTCGCCAGCATGACGGCGGTGGATTTATGGACGCATTGTAAAGAAATTTCACGTGTACTTCGAATATGAAAGTAAAGGTCAATCGACAGTGAACGTTACACAAAGATAAAAATCGGCTTAAAAGTCGGTAGTGTCACTTCTTGTATAGACGGAATTGGTTACTTCCTTTTGCCGACGAAGTCTTTAACATCCCCTTTCTATTATTCATCTCCAAATTAGAAAGATATATTGATATGCAATAGTACACCTACATGACACTAGCGATGTAAACAGCAATCCTGAGTACTAATTGCATAGCAAACGGTCCGTGGTCGGTGTAACAAATGACGGTGTCGCTATTGGAATGCCGTGCTGCGGCGGCGTGGTGGAAAGCTGATATTGCGTAACTCCATCGCTTCCTACTCGGAAAATATAGGTGAGGAGTGCCGGCGGCTGCGCGGGCGGCGGCGGCGCGGGGTGCGGGCGCGGGGGGCAGCGGGAAGTGCCTGCTGCCGTTGCGCAATGGAGAAAGTCACCGTTTTCCGACGACGACGCGCGATCATTTTTGTAAACGTGTGTTTTGAGCGAAAGTGAGCGAGAAAGTAACTCTGCTCCGGCGGTGCTATACTTGCCCAAAATGCGGCCCGGTGATGCTCGTCTATGACGGATTTTATTTAATGGCCCGTCGTAAAATCGCGGAGTTTTCCCAAATTGATTGCCCGACTTGTGACCAGGTCTGAATAAAAACTAACTTTGAACTGGAATTCTGAACTGAAATTCTTTTGTGTACATGGACCATGATTTCATCAATCAATCACCTGCACGTGTTGTCAAATGACTGGTATCACCACAAAACCCTAAAAAATGACAACAAAATCACAACATTTGGTGATCCTGAGGTTGCAGGTTGCAAAAGGTTATCAGTAATAGTTTCAGGTACCCATAATAAAAAGGCTTAGATCTGAAATACTATACGCATAATATATTAAGTCACAGCCAACAGCTGGTATCCCATAATAATTCAAAAGCTGTATACAGTACAGTATGAATGCACTGTGAACTCCGTATTGGCAACAAAATATGGGATTTATAGAGATTCTTTCACACGTAGGTCTTTTTCGCATAACAATCTACTCGTAGAATTATATGTTGTCTTTAATTGAATTTTATACTAAATATAACAATCAAGCCATCGCGATTTCATATTATGAATACCATCATTCATACTGTCATTTGTCATTGTCGTAGTTTACTTTGTCCATTCCCATTTTCTATTCATAAGTTCACTATAATACTAACTAATGACCTGGTTTCTCACGGAGGATCCCCAAAGAAATTCTCTAAATGATAGTGGAAATGGTATCAAAATTCGTTGCTTGGTTAAGGAATTACCCGATATACAAACAAGCAGAAGGGAAAAGCGAATTTATTTTATAATGTGTAAGGATCAGGCAAAAAGGTTAGAAAGTTAGCTACCGTCATTAGACTGGCAATTTTTTATTAGTAAGTATGGTAAGGTCTGGTGGGTTCATAGTTTTTTATGTGTAGTGGAGTTAATCTTTGGTACCGCTTTGATAATCAATGATAATTATTACCAAACCCCCACCTATAATATTTTAAGTCTTCCTATTATTTGTTTTGCCTGTATCTAGCGAAACTCTAAATAAATTTATTATATTGTTACTAACTTTATGGAAATACCTAAGTCAAGACGTCGCGCATCTTCACTGGTTTTTCTGACAAATATTTACACTTGTTCAAAAGTAAGAAGCAATGAAAATGCAAACTCAAGTGCAGGTTATAGAATCAGCAAATAATCAGTGTTACTAGATATCTTTAATTAAAATTTGATTTCTATTTCTTACACTCGTATAACGATTGTGATAGCTGAAATGCTTATTAATTTCATTATTGTTGTTTCAGAATTTTTATTTCTTACTGTATTGGAATATGAGTTTTTTCAATCATTTAGCATGTATAAAAACGTGGTATTAAACTGGGAGTAAGCAGTTATTCTACCTTTTAAGTTATAAACTAAATAGTCTATTTCTTTTTGTCTCAGGTGTATCAAATATTTTCGTTTTATTTTCCTTAAGTCTAAAACAAAGTCGCTTTCCTTGTCTCTCTATCTGCATATCCGCTAATCACTTTATCTTTTAAACTAGATTTTGATGCGATATTTACTATAACTCAGATAATTTCTTTCTCACATGTATAATATATGCAAATCATACTAAAGAAAAGCCGAGAAAACCCGTGCGAAGCCGGGGCGGGTCGTTAGTTACCTTCACTACTGAACTAAACACCTAAAGCGCCACTTTCGCATATTCCAATAAATAATCTTCGGGCATACTCTTATTCCAATAACTAATAATCTTCGGCAACTCGTATTCTAAACAGGTTACCCAAGACGCAGTCGGAAGTGAGAACAGAGCCAACGCAGTGATGTGATGAAGCGGGGGCCGGGCGGGGCGGGGGGGCCACGTCATCGGAAAAGTAAAAGTCGGAAGCCCGCGCGGGGCGATGCGGAAACTTCGACGGAAGAATACTTTTACTCTCACCAGCGCAGGCGCAGGCGCAAACCAGCCCGCGTGCGATCGCCGGCTCGCCTCGCAACACAGCGTAAGCACCGATAATACGCGCTTTACGTGTGTTAGAATTGGATGGACAACACTAATTACTTAATCAGCAAACTTGCAACGAATGCGCACGAGTGCGTTTTCGGGCTTTGTTTTGCTGCTCCTTTATTTCTATTAAAGAAATCGAGTATATCCGTTTAAAGAAGGGATTACTAAGCTGAGATTATAGTATTGAGTGAGGCTAACTGGATGTTTAAGTAAATTTAAGGCTGAACCACGATAAATCTTGTCAAACACTGCAATGGTTATGAATTTAGTGTTTAGTTTTAAAATACCAGTTTGGGCCGAAACTGGTTTACATGTGAGGTTGTGAGATTAAAGTCTAATTCATAGAACGCCTGTGTAGTGGTATCGTTGTTAATTAGCTCCCCTAAGTTTAAGTTGTTAGGAAAACATTTAACAAATTACGTGTCTACCGATTATAATTCCTCATTATAAAAAAAAATCTTTTTTAGGATTATTTTTTACAAGCATTTTTACAAGTACTCTTAGTAGTACAAGTAGTTTTTATATTGTACTAGTGTCAATTATAACAAACAAAATGATTACCTATATTAATTGACTGTGGTTTACGTCAATGCGTTTCCCGGGTCGATGTGACCCGAGATATAGATGTCAACAGTTATAAAATACAGATGTCGTTATCACACACCAATTAGGCAACTATTGACTTATTTCATAATAATTTGATATTGTTGTAAAATCGTTGGACGATTCGTATATGAGTATAAAGTTAATACTGGCTGGTAAAGATGAAATATTTATTTTATTTAAGAAAGGAAAGATTTGAATAACTTATTTTTTTAGTAGTAGGTTTGTGTTTGTAGTCTGTCGGAGCGGTTTGCCGAAAATGGAAAAATCTTAATTACGCGCGGTTAGAAACAAATTCTCTACCATATTGCACGATGGTACGGAAAATTCAAACGTGGAAAAACCTACCAAAGATGACCCTCGCTCGGGCCGCCCTACAACGGTAGTGACCGAAGAAACGGTTAAAAAGGTAAAAAAATGTTTTAGCAGTAGATAGTAGTAGATACGAATTTGGGAAAATAAAAGATATTCCAAGTACATTTACTCAAAGATACCGGCAACATAGTCATTCTTACTTTTTATTTAAAGAGCCAGTAACTAAAAACTCATATTCACATCACCATCCACGAAACTCCATAAAGATTTTCGAAGTTTAGATTTCTAATGGCTAAATTACGGCTATTACTTGGTGAAACATCTCGTCATCCCGGGCCGTATTGTGAAGTTTAAAAAGTAAAAGTGGTCTGTGCCCACGCGCACGCGGAAGAAAGCACGTGCGGAGCGGCGCGGGGGGTCGCGGGGCGCGGGGAGGGAGAAAGTCGCGAAAAGGTCGCCGCTTTTTTCCCAAATATTCGGCCAGAGTGAAAGTGGGCTCAGACACGCTCGAATTGATCAAAAACCTCGCGATGACGCGTCGACGGCGCCGGCGCAGCGCAGCTTCACATCCGTGTCCGAAACTCTAATTGAGATCTTCGAACCATCTGAGGTTGCCTTGCCTGTTCCCATATAATGTTCGCCACGATGATGTTCCGTTTTTAGCGTTATTAGCAAATGCCATTTATCAAAAAGGGATTTGACCATGTCAACTTTTTGCGGACTTTAATTAAATGAAGTGGATATTAGGTATTTTTATGTAGGTACCTATTTAGGCTTTTGTAATGTCTATCTAAAAGCTATTTATATCTTTCATGTCGCGAATACTCAACTAAAAATTGCATTGTATGACCGTTTGTGTTATTTCGTTGTTTTGCGGATCTTATATCATTTTTTAACTATTCAGGTACCTATAGGGTACCTATATCAGTGTTACAACTGACAAGAGGAAGCCAAAGTCCTTGAGGCTGAAATTGAAATACATATAGTTTGGTTCATGCTACGTGAAATAAGCGAGATTATAATACTTTGCGCTTCATAGGTTTTCCGATGCTAATCGGCATATTTTAATGGCGCGGTGAGCGATTCGATGCGCCGCAGTAAAAGTGTACTTACTTTACGCGGCGAAATCTCCATTTTAATATCAAAATATATATGAAGATATTTTTTCTAATATCACATAGTTATAGTAAGCATAGGTTTACGTGAACTGTCCACAGAAAATACTAACTGCATACAAAATAATGTAATAGGTACACACTAACTTAAATAGATTGGTTACTGAGCATCAGCGAGTAATAATTTAATGTGAAACGTAGTATTTTTAGGTTGTTGTTTCGGACAAACTTATCCTTTATAATAAAACTAATAGAGCTTTATATTAAAATTGTTTTCTTATTATAAAAGCCTATTCTTAGGCGATTTCAAGGCATTAAAAACGTCATAATAATATTTAGTTTTTCTGCATCGTGTCTTCGATACTTTTATGATGTTTAGTACTTAGTATGTCTACTTATTGGATTAAAAATATGAGTATAAATATATTAATATATCAATTTTATATTTCGGTGGATGCACTTGTGTGTAACTTCTAATACATTGCATAATCGGTACCTATTTCCTTGAACTTTATATTAGTTCATTTACATCAATAAATTATTCCGCTAAACATGAGTAACGATATTATTAGAATGACATTGGTGTCAATAGCCCGGTTGTGCTGCCACTCGAGGGGGCCCGGGGTCCGCCCTGACAATGATCCAGTACTTGGCAGTTCAGGTAATTACAGTGGACTGTACAACTGCCGTCAGACCTCTGTCACCCTGTTACTAGGGGAACCAGACCAGTTTGGGTCATGGTTACACATTCAACACGATGTTTTCTTTCGCCGTAAAAGCAACGGTTTGTGTTCATCGAATGGGTAACAAGTACCTAACCATGATATGTATAATTTATTTACTTTGTATTTACTTCAATGGAACTTTTTGCACAAGCTAAAACCAGTTGGAAACAAAGTAACTTCATGCTGCTAAACATGAACATAAAAAAAATATTACTGGCACGCATTACAAAATCGTTAACACCTACTCCTACTTCAAAATGTATTAAATGAAAATGATTCTTGATAAAGTATTAAATACTACTGCAATAGACACAAACTTTCCAGAGGAATTTAGGCAAATAATCTTTTTCTTAGTCTTGAAACAATAAAAAACGCATGCCAGATATGACTGCATAAAACCCAGATGAACGAGTGGTTAAGCTGTAATAGTATCTAATTACATAGAGCCTTGGCTACAGTCGCAGAAACCTAGTCACCGCGCATCACAAACTGAGTATTACGCGGACGGTTATGCCCACTTCGAGTCATGAAAGCGATGACCTTAATTCCAATGATATAATGACACACGTGTCATAATAATGTCAACACGCCATCAATGCCAAGTTCACTCCAAATGTTTATAAACAGCGCTCCTCAATGAACCGAAACAAAGTGGATCAATGAATCAATGTATAAACGTACATTTAATAAATATTTCGACGAGATCAGGGCACAGGTGCAATGCCGTATCCCCCTTTTCATGCGTAACACGGTTATTAGTGGTAAACATTGTGGAGCCACCCGTCTACATCACTATAAAGATGCATTTTAATGTTGTGCATCCTGTAGCTTCCACTCACGTGTAACGTACTCGATTGATTCGATCTAAACTAATATTAAATGGACGTTCCACTTTAAATCACCCAGATGTGTGGATGTTTGTCACTGTTTATATAATTTGGATGACATTTGCTAAAAATATTCAATGTTGTTACCGTAGGATTACGGAGAAGCATGTTAAATTAAAAACGAGTACGATCTCAAGTGCTGAAAACGAACATGTAGGTTTTCCTGTTGGTTATTTTGGATAGTGCGATCTCCAACCTAAGTACATTTATTCCTTTCTCCATTGAATAAAACCTAAACACAAGAATTCTTAATCCCAATCATAAACTTACTATAATGCCCAGAGGATAAAGATTTCGCTAGCCCATGCTGATAATAAATTAAAAATTATTATTTCATTAACTTGTGCCTTTATACAGTCGCGTTGTTCGTTCGAAAACATAGCTTGTTAAGTGATAATGGTGAAGTGGTAATTGGATGGTGTCCCGTGGCTATTAGAAAGCGCTGCGAGTGAAATGCAGAGCTTTAGGAGGCAACAGCCGCGTTTGGCGGCCGTTACACCCCCATTGTCATTGCTACTAATAAAATAAAAAGTCGAGGCTTAAACTGATTTATCTTTTTATAGACAATTCATATTACAAAATCCATTTTTGTTTGAAGGCTACGCTGCAAACTCGTTGATATCTTCAAATTTGATTTAAAATTTGTGCCAGTAAAAAAACAACGTGGCAACTCCCTATGCCTTTGTTGATGTCTTATGAAGTGGAAAATAAGTTATCGTTTAATTTTGCTACTAACTGACAATAAGTTTATGTGAGCCAACGGCTTACGGCTTAGTATGCAAAAAGCCAGGCGAAGTGGAAGAGTATGATTATCTATTTGAATAAATTATTTATTTTACTTGTCACCGCGATTATGGTAGGCGTCGGCATCGAAATATAAATCATAGTGTACAATATAATGTGTCACTTTTTGGTTGTCGTTTGGCAAACGAACTAATTTTCTAACTTTGGCTTAGTTCTGTATTTCATTGCTTGTACCAAGTACATTAAATGTGGCAGGCACATTTGAAGGCCAATTTAAACATGCTGCAAGCACTTTAGAACTGTGTGCAGCACAGAGCTTTGTTTCAGGTTCTGTGTGTTTTTGTATTCAGCAATGTACAGTTTGTAAAGTCAGTTAATTATAATTCTGACTGCAAATTATTACGCCTACAGAAATGGATCCCAACGACGAAGTAGGTGACAGTGCCTGTGATATTTTAGTTATTAAGATACTATCAAATTCAAACGGCTGGATGGATACGACATAAGATTAATCTGCGAAAATACAAAAGCTGTCACACCTACACGGTAGAAATTGTGGATGAAGCAGTTAGTAAAACATGGACATGGGTTTTACATTTTCATCATAGGTCGATATAGAATCTGAAAATTATATAAATACCAGCTTGAAAGACTAGTGTTATGCAATGGTATAAAAATAATTGTGTGAGAAATGAAGCGAAGTCATCCATAACGAATTCATCAGGTGATAGTAACGATTGCGAATATGGATATAGGCGTAGCAAATACGCCATTTCAATCAACGGGTATCCACCAACAATATTGTATGTTATTTAAAAGCAGGGCGCAGATGAAAAGGGCTAGTAACAATACAACGGCACCAAGAAACTGGATCATCCGATTGTCGTGGCTTCATTGAATAGGGATAGCAGCTCGGTATCTATATGCCTTAGCGACATCTTTGTACTTGATCAAACCGTGATACAGTTTCCGAATTTAGAATTATTAAGGATATTTATTGAATGTACAGTTAGCATCGCATGTGGAGGAGGCTGCGTCCAGCAGTGGACTGTTAGGGCTATCAATGCAAGTGTGGTAGCTAACACAAATATTGCTATATCGTCAAACAAAGCTATTATCATTTATTTCTTAAATAAACAGCAAAAATGTACCGTTCGAACAATACCGATCGTAGTCAAAGTTCAATCGAATTGTTAATAGACAATCTTCTTATTCTTTTTTCGAGTATTCTAATTATAATTTATTTATATTTCCCACAAGGTCTGTGTGGACTGGATATTTCGTGTTAATGTCATCTCCGAGAGACCGGTTAGTGACCGACGCGGTAGCGTTCAAGGTGTTATAGAGCTGGTACTAAGCGGAAAGGGTCTTCTTACATCATTCTAAACAAATTTTACCATGGGTCGAGCATCATAGAAAACGCTATTCAATCATAATCTTTGTTACATTTCCGTTTCCGTCCAACCCTAGTAAAAATTGATCATAATTATTATTCACTACTACTAGTACCTAAACCCCTTGGCCGAATGGTGTGTGGCGCAGAGCAGACTGTAGCTGGAGATGGATCACCTTTCATGGACAGATGCCGCAGGAGACTCCTAGACCAACATCATAGTGGCAGACGAGCTAGGACCTCAATTGAGTATTTTTAACACTGCCGTCTCCAAAGCCTGCAAAGCGTGGAGTCTACGGCAAACTCCATTAATTGGAAAAGGTTCAGGTCCAGCAAATATGAAAGCTAATATGAAAGCACTTTAGTACGTAAACGTAAAAAAGAACACATTTACTTTCGTGAATTCTGACTTTTATGGAAATACCAATCCTGGATGTCATTTACATAGCGGAGTGTCACATGAACTATTAGATATATACCTTAAAAATATAACTTAAAAATGTGTCTCAGCTCTGATTGAATAAGAAAACAAGCGAACTTCAACTTAAACACAGAAATAGTGAACCCAGATGAACAGACTTAAATCCAATATGTCGCACCCGTAGCTTGTGAAAGTCTGAAGCTCTATCACAAACAAGAAACAATTAGAGGTAAATGTTGTGAATTTGCGAGTCAACCGCCTGCAGGTGAGTGTTGACCATTATGATATATGTGATAATTAACATAATATTGAAACATTCCTTCTATAACGGAATGCATATTCTTAACGGTTTTGATAAGAGCAGTTTCTTGAATGGTTTCACAGTAGATATTCATATCTTTCATAATAAATCTTCTCTTTTCATATCATTATATGTACGTAATTCTAATATTCTATATGTACGTAAGTGTGTCTGTGAATGATTCATAATATAACTTCACAGATGGCATACTCTGAACGACAGCCGAGTTAGTCTGTTTCCCACAAAATTAAGTATTCTGCAAGATCCGAAGATCTGAAGAGAAGAAGAAGAATAACGTCGCCGAATATATACTTTCGCCGGCTTGTAACGAGAGCCTAATAGCTTTTCGTTTGAAGCGCAGCCCTACCAACTTCCGGCATGAAAATAAGCTCACTTCGTTTAGAGAGCTTTCTATCAGTTACAGCAACTACATGTACATCTCAGGAGTAGGGGTTACAAGCATGGACATTATTATAAAGATAATAATTACGTACTCATTATACGAATTCGCCAATGAAAAGTCAACGTTACTGTTAAATAGAGTACCAACGCTGCGGAATAGGTGATTACCATGGCAAATAGCAACGTGACCAGTAAGAAGCAAGCCCTTATCGTTCTCCAGTTGTAAGTATGCGAGTTTACTGCGCATGACGTCGCGTAGTGTAACCACAAACAAGGAATTGGATTTATGAATGCCATAAGCATGGAAATCTAGAGGTCACTCCGTATCGCATACGAAGGGTCAACTTGTTCATTATAATATTAAATAACACCGATTCCAGCACCTAAAATGTTGACGATAATCTTACTATAATACCTAATATGTTACGTATTTAACAAAGACCTACTCGTACATCATGATATGAAGCTTAATTTTTTTGGTTAGTAAAAAATATGATACCGGCATCGAGGTAATGTTCCTCCGCGGTGAAAATAGCGGATGGTGACCTCGTCATCGTATTATTGGCTACTTAAAAGTATTTGCTATGGCTGGCTGACTGCACAGCGCGGCCCGAGGAAGGCACCACTGCTAAGGCTTCCTCGCACTTCCGACTAATCCGCGGCCGCGCGGCGCGAGCAAGCCCGCGCACAGCGAGAAAGTTTATCTACTTATTCATCACTGTCCACTGTCGTGTACAAGTATTACGTACCGTAATTGCATTTGCCATACATGACTATTGCTACAACTTACGTTTTCACGAAATCTTCTTCAATATAAGCGATAACGTAATTATGTTACTCAAAAATGGCCACATCGGAAAGGGACAATTAAAACTTGCAATATTATCGTATTTTGAAAACAATGTCAAAAAATGCGGCAAATAAATAGTAAATACCAATTTAAAGTCGGCAAGTACACATAGTAATTCACGTGTAGGCCGCACGGATCCGGGCGGGAGCCGAGAAACCCGATGGCGGGTGAAAGGCCCATATCGCCGAAACAAAGAGCTCTCGATCAACCGAAAAGTTAGGTCCGATATCGGGCCGCATTCGCGCACTTTCTCTTTTTTTCACGGTTCTCTCGGCCGAAGCGGGCGGATCTGCGGAGAAAGTGCGCTTGCGTCCTGCCGCGGACCGCCACTGACCGTTGACGAAGACGTGTTGTCGCCAGATGTGGTACTGGCTCCAGCGGTCGTCGTCCTGGGCGTGCTGATGCTGCAGCTGCGGCAGCGAGGGTAGCGGGGGCGGCGGCGCGGGCGGCAGCAGCTGCGGCGGCGGCGCCGGCGGCCCCAGCGGCACGATCGGTTGCGGGTGCTGGTACTCCATGGGTCGAGGCGCTCCGCGACGCGCTCGCTCACTGGTCACTCATCGCGGCGCGGCACGGGCGCACTGGTGCGTGCGCGGCGGTGGCTGGCGCGCTACTGCCCGCGGCGGCTGCGCGCGCGGCTGCGGCGCGAACGCCGCGCCGCGGAGCCACAGCGACCCCACCATCTATCCCGTCGGCGGCTCGTTGCGGCGCGCCGCCACTTCCGAGGCACACTTTTTAATTGCGGTGACATAATACACGATCACTCTCGCCACCGATAACTGATTACTGTCGAGTGTCGGTGCTCGGTGTCGGTGCACACGTCGCGCGTACCCGCTGGCGGACGGGCACGTGGCCACGTATGTAAACAAACGACAAACAAACCGCCCGTCTGCTGATCATCCGGCACACGCTACGCAATAGTACTTGCGTAACACATTGTTTATTTACATGAAATGGTTGAGGACAAAACTTTTTAAACGCGAGCTCAATCCGTAGAAGCGTAACATAGCGATTACGACCGCTATGTCAAGAGCGTATCGACTAAGAAGATATTAGTAGAAGTATCGTGAAGTATTGTCATCTCTTTGTAAGAACCTAACAGAAATCTTTAAAATGTTCAAGGCTGATCATCCGTTTCATGGTCAAAAACACTGAAGTCATATTATAATCAAGTTGGTCTAAGGAATCAATAAACATTGCACTTTTTCGTATTAAAATTATAAGTGGAGCCCGTTGAACTCTTTTGTATGAGCATTTGATTTCGTTGAACCATTTTCTCTGAACTTCTTATCGTCTCTTCAGAAGGTGATCTTCGCCGTTTCTAACATTATTTGTCATACATCAATCTTCATCACCATGTCAGCCACAAGCTGCCCAGGACACAATCGTGAATACTTTATGTCTGTTTCTTCCATCGACTGTCCATCACGAGACGAGCGATTTCTGTCCCTTCCGCCCTATAAGCCATTGGGTTCGGTGAGCTATATAGCTGGCATGCAACCTGTATCGATGACTTTAGTTCTGCTGCGGATAAATTTATTTTTGATCGTAGTACGTAGAGAAACTCCAAGTGTCTTTCCATCGCATGCTAAGAGATTCAAGCTTATTAGCGAGGTCTTTGATAACTAGTAAAATATTTATAAGTTATAAGTTGATATTGGTACTATTTTGTTTAAATGATTCGCTTATGGATCCGTGTTCAAAAACATCAATTGTCAAAGTAAATAAAAAAAAATAAAGCAAATTCAATAAAGTCGTGATTTCGGGAAAGTCCGAGACGTACTATCAATATCATATCAAATTTAAAGAAAGGTCAAGTCAAGTGTATAACCGACGAGCATAATAATATGTGACAAGGTTGATGAATGTGGAACAAGTAGAGAGCTTTGCCAGGACTGCCAACACTGCGAAAATCCATCTGGGAAAAATGCGTGACATTATGACTGTATGTGATTTCGCCTAACTGAATGCTAGACAAGATTAGCCTTATAGACAACACACTGTTAAAGGGATAGGGCATATCTATTTCTCCTGTTGGAATTAGAGCTGTCCGACTGAGGAACTACCTCCACCTTATAGTCTCCAAACTGTACTATTTTACAAGATTTTATTTAGTTTCACATGACGTAATAAAATCTTGCAAGTTTTTGACCCATTTCCCGGTTTCCGATTGAGCTGAAATTTCGCACACTCATGTAAGTTCGGTGACAATGCAATGTTATGATACCATCGAGCTGACGTGACGATGCAGACGGAAGGTGGCCATAGGAACTCTTCAATTACGCATGTTTGAGAGTTTGGGCTCGTTTTATTAGTCTTGACGAATACTCTGCCTGCTCACAGAGAACTAGCGGTAAAAGCTTGTTGTGAAAAAATATTTTTCTTTTGAACTTGTGTAGTATTGTGTTCCGACCGGCGAGTAATGTTTTTCGCCGTGTGTGCTCAATGAGAGGGAACCGTGGCTTTGAAAAGCATAGCATAGTATTTGGCTACTTTTTACTGTGTGTTTGTGTCTTGGGAGCGCATCACTACGAAACTACTGAATGAATTCAAATAAGACTAGATATGATTTGTGTTCATGCTACGATACTGGGTACTTTTTCCCGAAATAGACTAGTCTAAAGCAAGAAAATGTAAAATGTGTACTTAGTTGTCATTAACGCATAGTCCGATTTCATTCATTCTTCTTTTTTTGTTAAGTAGGAAATTTTTAAATTCCCGTCAATATCCTAGTTCAAAAACGACACCTCATTAGTACGTCCAAATAACTTGAAACCCGGAATGTACAAGAACTTTTGAACGTACGGCTCATCTTACGCTAGCGTATGCACACTATATTATGAAAGAAAACACCGACCGTCACTATACACGAAGATATTAGTTCGTATTTGGTTCTTGATCGACTCGGAAATTTCCGAAATCCTACTACATATAACATTAAATTTTTCTCCGATACTACTTGTGCAATAAAGTTGAAATTTGTCTATTTTTGCTACCCAAACGCAAATAGACAAGTTCCGAATATGGGGTTACTTTTGGGGGGCAAGCTGGAATTTCTTTTTTTTGTAAACTGCATCGTGTAACATGTTAATCACAAAAAAGGCACAGAAATTGGTTCCTTACTTATATATTATAGGAAAAATATTATGAAGTTCGTGATCTTAAATGGAAGTAGCGCCAGTGACGGAAAAGATGAGAAGAAAGAAGCAATAGGGTAGCTTGCTATCTCATGTTAAGCGGAGGGATAAAAGTCATTCTAGGCCGACTTGAGAAAAGAATGTGATGGAATGGTATGATGAATGGAATGTGAGAATGACGACATACGGGTGAAAGGAGTGGAGTGAATGTCGGGGTGACGGGTGACAGGGCTAATTGAAAGAAAGAGACATATTGTGTCGACTACGCCTAGTGGGATATGAGGATTATAATGATGATGATGATGATGATGATGATGATGATGATCTTAAATGGGGATCGCTGTTTGGGATACGGATAAGAGCGCAGACGCTAGGACGTGAATTTTCTATTCGTATTTTTCACGTAACGGATTCGAATATGTGTAAGTGCGGCAATTATCTTACAGTATTTAAAGTAAATATTAGTTTGTGAACAAAATATACCTACCTATAAATAAATATGAAAATATTAGTTTGCTATTAATTCTTAAATGTTAATAAATATCTTTTTATTTTATAGATACCAGGAAGGTGGCCCGGCTGATGGCAAGATCGCATATAACTCTGGAAGTAAAGCACCTACGCGAATAATTCTAAAACATTTTTTAGAGGATTACTTTATAGTGCTAAAATCTATGTCATAAATAGCGTTGTTATCGCGCGCAGCACGATGCATTCGGAACTAAATCTACCATCGCGCGCTATGTTTATTTAGTGATTACTCGACAAGTACACTGATCAAATCGAAAGGAAGTGGGGGCGTTTAACAGAGCTCATGACTTTGTAGTGGGTATAATATAACACTAAAACTTGCCATCATTAGAACTTAGAAAGACCAATCAAGTAAAAGGTGTTACTTTTGTAAAAATTCGACGACTACTAGCGTATTAAGGCGCCACCACGTACGTGCTATAATGTACAAAACTGGAGCAAAGGGTCGGGTAGGAAGAGAGAGAGATTCTGGCTCTCGACGGCTCGGTTTGACCGCGGCGTCGCAGCGGAACGAGTTCGTCTCCACAGGAAACGCGTTAGAATGCACGCACAAGACGTTCCACGTCTCTCTTCCTGATACAGTTTATAATACTATAATAGTTTTTTTTTTATATTAGGCTCTTTGGCAGCTTGGTAAGAGCTTTTCATTTTATGAGCATACAGGAAGAGTGAATTTGAGTTTATTAGCGCGCAGGAACTGGGAAAAAATATTTCTGTGGCAAGAAGATAATTCTCCCGGACGTCGTCCTAATTAATATTTTCCTGCAGTATTATGTTCCCTCGCGGGTGTGTTGAAAAACGTCGTATGAAACTCATGAGCTTAAGCTGATACAACCATTCCTTCTAGCCATTATGCCCTGCCGATTCCCTCTCAAATGGCAGCCCACTTATGTGGCTCGGAACCGGCGTCACCAGCAGGCAGAATGCAAGTTATTAAGGTATATGTAACTAGTGGCATACAATCGGGCGCCGATAGCCAGCTGTGTTTATGTGCGGCGGGCGGGCGCGGGGCGGGCGGGGGCCGCGGAGCTGCGATAGCGGGAACAATAGTGTTTGCCCCACGTCACACCACTAGCCTCAGCGCCAGGTGTTCTCCTATACAATGACACATGCGAGAAAACGCTCGCCTTTTTTTCAGGCCGCCATTTTTTTACTACTCTTTTCAAGCAAACCCCGCGATTGTAGGTAAATGCCGCGCTGAAAATCAATCGATTTACCGATGTTATGTTAACGAACGATATTTCGTGAAACGCCTTTGTATAGTTTGTTACTCAAGTGCACCTGCATATTTTTTGTCAACGTTTTTCATGCGCAATATTCAGTTAGCATGTACCCTGGTCCCGTATATCTAGTGGATATTTTATGCACACTCGACGTAACCATTAATAGTGACTGAGAATGAATATGGGAACTGACAATATCTCTAACTCTAGGCATAAATTACTTCTAGGTATTACTTAGAAAATTCTTGTATTCATCGCCAAAGGGGGTGGAAATGCTATTCAGTTTCGAAAATAATAAATTGGTGCATCACTTACTAATAGCGTTGTCAGTTGTTCATTTAAGACCCGCTATTCAAGTTAAAATTTATATCGTAAGTTGCCACTAGCTTTTCAAATTTTCTTGATAAGCATTGCCCCAATTTCAAACAACCCTTTGTTATATGTTTTTTTTTTGTTTTTTCACGTATTTTTAGATGAATGGTTCGATGTTATGAGCATACGATAAATGAATGAATGAATAATGTAGCGCTTTTGTCGTAAGAATCCCGCTTTTTAACTCAAAAGGTTACAAAAGCCCGCTTTGCCCGACATTTAAATCTAGCAACGCTACTTCAAAACTTAGGAGTCAATCTATCTTTATCTCTCGTCGTCGGATTTCATAGTAAGTGTTACTACTACGGTCAGAATTAATTTCACCTCAGACTTGATTTGGTCTCTGTCTGAGTTTTCGTAAAAGATATCTATCAATTTTCCTTCTAACAATTGAGTTTTTAATAAAATAAAATACATACAGTCACGGGTTGCCAATCGTCTCCCGAGACCGTTCAACCAGTCTCAGGGAAGATTTTAGTCAAAATCTTGGTCAACATCGACAATTATAGTTCAAATACATTGAAGTAGTCTGAATATATTATAGGTTCCTATTCTGAAACTTTCTTGCTTTCGAACGTTGTAGATTTTCTAATTCGATATTTTAGTAATATTATCAATAGCAAACATAATAATAATGGCTTACATTGCCTATGTGTCTGCTTTAAACAGAAACAATACAACAAGATAAGCCCGTTACCTAATAGCCGCGGAATATGTTTTAGCAAAATAACTCATGGCAGCTGAATATGTTAATATGTAGCTATACGGCGTTATCATTTATCAATGCGTACTTGAACCCTGGATATACGGACGACATAGTATCTCACATGAACTCACATCATGCTTATACTACTGCCGAAAGCGAATGGGAAACAATTGCGATCGTAGTAGGTAGGTAGTTATATTTTACAATACACCCACAGTACATTCACTTTCCCATATCCATTACATTTGGGACTGTACTAATACGAATGTCGTTTAGATTCACAACTACAAATTAATTCTAAAATGTGAACTATAACAGCGCAATTAGTGCTTTAAAATCAATGATTCTAGTTACGGTTAACCTTCGCATTGCCACGAACACTATATTTACAATTTCGTGTACCCACTGAATTCACAATGGTAGGTCCTGCGCTGCGTTTAAAAACAACCATGGCAGAAACATTGACATTGAAAGGCTCCGCACTGCCAAAAGCTAGCGAGCGGCAGGTTTCACTTTAATAGGGGTGCGGGAGGGGGACAGGAGGGGGGAGCCAGTCCGCCGCGCGCGCAGCCTCTTACCACAAAAAATAAGCTACTTTTCCTTTCTCAAAAATACGAACACTTTCACCTCTGCCGAAACCCGCGAGAAAATGTCCGCTGTGGCTATAATGCGCATTAACATAGATGCATATTTGTCGGTTTCACTATCGCCCGTTGCTACCCGAAGCCCCTTCCCCCGCCCCCCGTCAATGATCGGGTGAATCGAATCGATAGTTTTAATTTAAAATCAAATTAAGTAACGTTACAAGCTTTTTTAATTTACCAGAACGGAAGGCACTTTTTTCTACCCGTCTGCAGCATTCCGAGGCTTACGTCTAAATAATTTTTACAGAGAACTACCTGGAAATTGAGACCGGCAAAGGCTTACTTCATCTGGGAGTCTATTACTTAATATGCAATTTTATTGGCAGAAATTTCACCACACTTTTTTAGTTTCCTTCCAGTTAGTGAGTTGAGTAAGGGCATCATTAGAGCGCCATCGATTTTCGGAAGTTTGATATTTCTCCCACAAGCTTCATCAATGAACTTGCATAATGATACCAGGAAATATAATTAAGGCTCCATGTTGCTATACAAAAGCTTTATAAAAGTACGGAGCAGTACAGGCTACTGAACTAGATATGCTTTCATTTTATATTCTCATCGGTTCTGGCGAATCAACTTTGCTTATTAAGATATTAGTAATATGACAGTAACAAGACGAATTACGCGAAATTTTAATATGTTCGTAATTCTGTTTAAAATACAGCGAAGTACATACAAACAGTATATATAACCGAATAAACGAATACCTACATAAAAAATATTACATTTGGTTCTGGACGCATAAGTTATGTGTGGGCTAGTAATCACAAGGCGCTTCACAGAAATCTGTTAACCAGCATAGAATAAGAATTCACGTTATTTGTTCTGTTTATATTGCAATCGACAGATTATTATGAATCGAGTACCGTCCAAATGTTAATAAAAACGCACAACAATGGTTCTACTCAATAATTGCGCACTAATTATACATGTATTTCTATTTAACTAGATTATTCTTCTATAAAAAACAATTAAGAATATCCACAATTACGTTGACTGATGATGATAGTGGATGGTAATTTTCTACGTAGGTGTTCGTTTTACAGTTGGAAAGTCAGTTTGTCGCAGTCGAGTCGCGGAATGCCGAGCGACAATGTCAGGGTTAACGTGAAATTATCGCTCTCTTATCGCGCTATTGTACCTACGCAGCGAAAGACTTGACTCAACACCTGAAAACGCTACATGTTTCGCGACTTGTGGTGTAGGTTTTAACGTTTTATTAAGCACTAGTTTACCCAGCGCGGCGTTCTGAGCGTACATACACCTACCTACCCATTTTTCTTTCTTATAAACCTTCCTTTTGAATCGCTCTAATATTGAAAACCTCATTAAAATCCGTTGCGCAATTTAAAAGATCTAAGCGTATACATAGGGACAGACGGCGGGAAGCGCCGCACAGTCGCCTGAATGTGCAGGTTTAATAACGATGTTTCCAACGAGTATTCAACTAATGTACAAAAACTCAGAAAAAAGTCATTGGTATATGGCGGCAGTGGGATTCGAACCTGATAACTCTCGCATACGAGTCGTATGCCTTAACCACTGGACCACCGACTCTCCTAATAATCACTGGCGCTACTATAATACTTTCCCTAAAATACTCATAAGTATAAATTTCTACGTAACGACTTACTTAAATCAAGCGCTGATGTCGGATGCCTTTAGCGGTCCTTATATGGCTCCAAGAATATTGTATTAATATTGATAATTGATTTTACAAATTCAAGAAATTCATCACTGAACTTGTTGAAGCTTCAAAAGTTCAACATAATTATTGACATCTTTTTGTATTGGACAAGCGTCGCGGATGTTTGTAATAAGTAGTGCCTTATTGGCGATGACATATTACGAGTACTACGTGCATAGGTATGGGCGTACAGCTTAAAACTTCGTCGAAAACGAAAACATCATAAAACAGCGAACGAAAGTTATTTCGTTGGTCGCTTTGACTAATTTTCCTGATACGGCCTCTCCGTATCAGGAAAATTGAGAAAGAAAAAAAGCGTACAATTTGCAAACAAGAAACGAAAAAACTATATCAATTCTTCCATTGTTACTTATTAATATGTAAAAGAAATATCTCACACTTCCGTACTATTATTATTTTGAACAATGACCATTAAGATGTAATGGTAGCAGGCTTGATCGCACATGGTTTCATGATGCACCCTAACTACTTGTCAATTGGGAAGGATAGCTGGCATCCAGGAAATGCAGGGGTCACGTTCACTGGCACAAACACGTGAACGCGGTGCCAATTGGCTGTGACAGTTAGGACTTTAGATTATTACTGATCCTATTAGACCTACACTGCTCAATAAAGACGTAATTGAGGGGTAAGAACACCTAGCCCAGAAGTTTCGAATCGCACTAGTAGGATGCAACCCGTTGTATTTTATTTTATGCAACAGATTTCCTATAAACTGCCATTCGAAATATCCATGAAATGAGCAACCATATTGCTAAGAGCGAGTGGTCTAAAACATGATCGCCAGTGTAGCGACGGCTTTTTGCATGGTGTAAAATGTTATTTCGTTCTGCTGCCATCCATAAACAATGTTCTAATTGCTTTTTCACTATTGAAAATTGCAGGTTTAATAAAATTATAAAATAGGAGAAATCTCGAAAAATATTTCCTTTCATCACTCTTGTTATCAACCAACGGGTTCCTTTCTTAAAGATTCAACTTTCGAAAAACGATATTTAACATTCTCTCTCCCAGTCCGGCGCGTTGAATATGCAATAAATGTTTTATTAATGTTAAGTTGTTTATTTTTACAGAACGAAAAGAAGCAAAGCTACCTTATTGCCACTTTCCTGAATTTTATAGGCCTCGGCTAAAGAAGCCAGAAGTAGAGCTGAACCCGGTAACAAAAATAGCTTAGATAATAAATAATAATACTGTTTACATACATAAACAATGACCAGTGTCCGTCAAAGCGGTGACCATTGTAATGGAGAAAAAAATCTTCCATAGTAGGGCCAATATTTTACCAATTCAGTTATTCCATACCATACGTCACTGAATACATTCACATTGACAGTAAAATAAAGGACGCTTTTATGTCGTTTTGTGTGCATCTGGGGGCACGGAAGTGGGCCCGCCAAGCCGACGCGAGGGGAGGGCTTTCTAGAAGCATTTCGTCATATCTTCGGTCTAGATAATGCCAGAAAGCTCAAATTTCAGGATAAGATGTACGTGGCAATAAAAGTGCTTATTTTTAGCGCTTGCAGTACCCAAGTAGACTGATACATGTAGTTGAGATTCAAAGTCACGGCTGCCGGCTCTAACTAGCTACCAGCGATAAATTATTGTCATGGCGCAAAGGTCAACGTTATAATAAAAAAAAATACTTCTTATGAACGTAAGTTGATATCTACGACTCGTCTTCGCATTGTCGCGACACTAACCTAAGCTAAGCTAATTTTAATATTTTTAATTAGCCAGCGAAACGGCTACCTGGGAGCGGAGGGCTCTTCCATTAAAAAATTGGTACATTTTAGATGAGATTATTGGTTTGCACTAAACTGGAGATCGCAGATAATAATCTTAATTGAAAATACTCTACAAATTAAAACGTTTGATTTAATTTCCTTATAACATCAACTTTTAAGCGTTTTTCGTACCCGAATCCCAAACAGTACCCTATTGATGGTCACTCGTTTGTCCGTATGTTTGTCCGTCGTCCGTCACACGTATCTTTGAACCGCAACAGCCAAATAGGTACTTTACATTTTCACAGAATAATATGTATTTCTATAGCCTCAAAATTAACAAATGACACTGACATGGAACCCCTTGTATGCAAGTTTGACTCGCGCTTGTCCGGTTTTATTTGTCATACTTGATTATAACTGAATAATCTGCCGAGGACTTCAAGAATACATGCATTACTTTATGAACGAGAAAGAAAGGTTACTTAAATTTGCAACAGACCTTGTCGCCTATGTGGACTACTTAAATTTTAAGTAACGTAATTAAAGGAATTCGTATTACATACACGAGTGCAGTCCAAAAGTTTCCTGCTTTACAAAGAAAAGAAGTACCTACTTACATAAATTTACAAAACTATTTTTATTTTTCGATATACTCTTCGTCTATTCCAATGCACTTTTCAAATATGTAAATTAGCATTTCTATCCACTTATAAAGAAATTCAGTCCTCGTCAGGGCGTCCTTAATCATCCGAAGAAAATCTACTTAATAGTAGTCACTACGAGCCAGGTCGGGACTATAGGGTGGATGAGGGATTTCATCGAAGCCACACTTTGCTACACCCTTGGTAATAAAAATTGAAACAGTGTGGACTGATTATTGTCGTGGAGTAGCCGCACACCTCCGCTAAAGTTTACCTCGGCGTTTATGTTTGATCGCCTCTTGTAATTGTTCAATAAGGGTACCTCAGTAGCTGCCGCCATCCTGGGATTCCGTTCTTTTATGTCTACAGTATTCCGTGACAATCCCAGAATATGGTAGCCATAATCTTTTTGGTGTATTGCGTTACCTGGGCCATCCCAGGCGGCTTTACGACTTCCATTTTGAGAGATTTGCAGGATTCTCTTTAGGAGAGTGTTCATAATTAAAGTAATTGTTTGAAAGAAAGAAAGAAAGAAAACATTTATTGCAGTGGACACCACGACACGATAATTAGGTACAACAACATAAAAACAACGAACTAAGCATACCAACATAAAATACAAATAATAATAATTGAAAATAAAAATAAAAAGGAATAAAGGAATAAAAATAATAACTGTACCTACCTACCTACAGCTTAGTTTAGTGTTTCGATCTCAGCCGGCATCCAAAACTTCCTGAAGCACGCTTTTCGTGCTCTTTGCTGCAAACTTGAAAGAAGTTTGACCTGGTACTAACTTTATTCGTATAAAGATGTTCATAGCGTGTCCTAAGAACTGAAGTGTTCGAACTATTTCTTTGATCTTAAGTTTATTACGTACCAGCTTTTGCCCGTGACGACAGTTTAGCTTTTACCCGCGTTACATAAAGCACAATGAATAGAGCAAAATTAGGCCTTGTGGTGGCCGTGTGGTGTCGAATTAGAATAGCACCAACCCCTTACACTCTTGGGCGTTGTACAAGGCGACTAATGTTTTTGAGGCAAAATATCAAAAGTCTCCGAAGTGTGGAAAATGGGCAGCAGCATTTTCCATTATTATATTTAAACACTGCGATCTCCAACCCGCCTGCCAAGCGTGGAGATTATGGCAATAACCTCCCCTTTCGTGGAAGAGACCCTAAGTCCTGCAGTGGACTGTTACGGGCTGTGAAGATGATGCTGTACGGCAGCGAAACTCGGCCGGCGCTGACGAAGCACTTCCGCGAACTCCACGCCAACGAAATGAAAATGCTGGGATTGATGTGTGGCATTACGCGACTGGATCGAGTGCGTAGCGAGTACATCCGTGGCAGCTTTGGCGTAAGAGATGTCGCGGATAAGATCGAAGAGGCACGGCTGCGCTGGTATAATACGTGGGATGTTGGTGGTGCCTGAATCTGCCGGTATCAGGAAAGAGATCCCGCGGAAGGCCCAAGAAGCGATGGATTGACATCGCCGAGTTGGACGCGAGAGCCAACGGCTTACGATGTGAGGATGCCGAAGATTGGGCAAAGTGGAGAAAGCAAAGCAGGAGAACGGACCCTGGCAGTCGCCGTGATAGACCGCTCGAATGATGATGATGATGAGATAGAGCACAATGAAAGTTCTACGCTCCTAGCACCTAATGAATGTTTGAATTTGAATGTTATATTCTTTTTCAACATAAGAAGCTCAGTCATTGTTTAAAAAATATTGGCGGGGCATCATGTGCCAATTGTATTTTATCACAAGTGAAGTTCGTTGTTCGTAACAAAAATGAAATTAACGCGATAAGATTTTAGGGGGATGATACTTTATGATTTTTAATGTTCACTGCTTCCGCAAGACTGTACTGTTCGTCGTCAAAATGCTTTTGGAAGGGAAGCAAGCAGAAGAATTTGCTTTTGCAATTTGTTTCTACATGCTTACTTACGTCCCAGAAATCTAAACAGACTGTTTTTCTGAAATATTTTTAATGTACGGACACGGCTTTTTAACGGTTTTATAATAGTATAGATTTCACTTATTCTGCTAAATTGATGCATTTCTATTCACTTATGGGCAAACCTTATGGAAAAATACCTTTCACATTTCACAATAATTGACTTTCTTTTTCTAAATGTTTAATATAAAGCATTGTATTATTTAAAAGCGTTAATTTTTTATATATACTCGCATTAATAGCAGGTACCTACTTTAAGTGTTTATTCAAAAACATTGATAAAGAAAGAAATCTTTCTTTGGAGCCTTTAAAGAAAAATATTATTTTTCATTTAAGTAAGTACTTATATAAAAAATACAGAAAACAGGATAAGAAATTTAAAAAAAATAAGTAAAAATGAGTATCTCATTTTTACACGATATGTGTTTCAATTCATAGTAGGTACACAGAATAGAATCCGTGCACGACAGTGTAGATTACAGACTACAACACATTATGCGCATCATGCGTTTATCATAGTGCGTTCTTTGTAGATAATACTTGAACAATTTTCCTGTAAACCGGACTCGATTGCTACTCCAAGACTGGCAGCCTAACATAGTTTTTTACGTTGTCGGTTAGAACTTGAACACTATCAGACAAGGATGTAAACAAAGCTGTTGCCGTGGCTACTTATTGCATGGTATAGGTACATACCAGCAGTATGGATAACGCTAGTGGCCGTTGCGAACCCGCGGCCTTGACCGAAGCGTGCGCAGGCGTCGCATGCAACCTACTACCGCTACTCGTATGAGAAACGTGCGCCTCGCTCCGACAACTATAAATGTATTGTGCAATTATATGTGCAGCATTTTATTTCATCTAAACAAAAACATTCGACGTCCACGCGGAGTTTTCGCGCGATTTGCGGACGAAGCGTTCCTGCTTAACTAGCATATGGTCGTGAGTTCGTCCGCGTAACATTACGTCGTGCTATGGCAACCCTATCGTCGTTTTGTTATTTCTAAATACTAGAGATGGGCCGACTACGGCCGGCTAGTCGGCTACAAAAAGGCCAGTCGGCCTAATTGACATTAGTCCGGCAGATATGTGAAAGAATTGCGCATTTAATGATAGAAGCATAAAATTTGGACCACATATACTACATATATAAAGGTTTGAATTTGGATATGAGGCCATCTCAAATTTTGCCTTTTACAGTAACGAGTAAAGAGTTTGATAAATGCTACCTTTAAATGTTCTTAGATGATGTTAAATGATAAATAGTATTATAGTGGCAAGTATTGTTGTCCTGTGCGTAATAAATCTTAGTATAAAAAATATAGACACATTTTGTTCATAATGTATTACTAGTGAACCCGGCGCGACTTCGTTCGCGTACACCTACTTTACCCCTACCTACCCTTTGTTTACTTACTTATAAACCTTCCTCATGAATCGCTCTATCTATTGTTGAAATCCGCATTAAAATTCGTTGCGTAGTTTATAAAATCTAAGCGTACATAAATACAGACGCTGGGAAGCGTCTTTATTTATGTTATACTATATACCTATGTATAGACATAGATACTTAAATTATAACATAATTTGCTTAAATAAAATGTTTAACGAAAAAATTAAAAGAACGGTACCATGAAAGTGTAAGTGAAATGAAAAAAGTGAGAATGGTTACTAACTAACTTTAAATCGTTATTGAACCTATACGGTCATTATAAATGAAAAATTGTCGGAGAACCTTAATAATGATTTTTCAATACCTATTCAACGATACCCTACATGACATTCTATCACTAAATACGCAATTCTTACAAAAATTGTCACGAATCTGCCGGACTTCATGAAATTGGGATCTGCTTGGAGCGTATTCCTATTTTAATAGGTTAATATCTGCTCAGGTAGCAGTTTAGATGTGAAATAGTAAGACACAGAGTGATTTTGTCATTGAAAATATTAGGTTGGATTATTTTCAGTTTAGATGCAGCTGATTTACTTATTTTTATACTAATTGGTAATAAAGTGGTAAACGGACATGCAGCCCGCCTAATGAATGGCAAGTGGTAATATCGCCCACATCCTGTATACAGAATCGCAGGTGCATTGACTGTATTCTTTAGACAGTTTAGCGATAAAATACTATATAATTGATGTTTATAGAGCCATGTTTTCCAACTAGCCGGATTTGCCAGATACAAAGGTTTAACAAGGATTTACTGTGCATTTGCACAGTAAATCCAAGAAGGCACCTATGAAGTTTGTAGATGGATAACTTTAAATTAAACAACATTGAGATTTGGACTTTTACATTATCGAAAATAGTCTTAGCAGAGTCCGGACGGGACTTGCCTTTGAGATATAATTAGACAGACAGCCTTTTGAAGAACCCCAAGTTACTGCAAAGTTGTGCAATGTACTGCAAAGTTCTCGTAAGACGTGCAGGCAGAGAGCGCACATAATGTCACTCGAGAAAATTAAGTCTTTAATGTAATTAATATTTATATGAACGACAACATTGAATTAGGTTAGTTATCTAAATAGATTTTTAGTCATCAAGATAAACGCTCTTGCGTATTTTTCATGGTTTTTTACAAGGTATTTTTCATGGTACTTTCAGTAATTCATTTTAAAATTATATTCATCTTGTGAACATTAGAGCATATATTCGACAAATAATTTGTAATCGCATAGACAACATTGCCTGCCTTATCCCTCTAAGGCTTCTAATAGTAAATCAACTCAATTGTCTTTAAGTTGTTCAAACAATTTGTATGAAATATAAGGTGAGTAAATTTTACCTCTATTGACGAGAAAACCCGGAAATTATCATAGTTTTCGTCGCAAATTTGCTCAATTTGCTTGCACATATACTGCATGAATAAACATTAGATCCTTCCCGACCTATGCAATTAGCGTTTTGTATGGCGAAAATTACAGTAACTGGAATTTTCATGGAATTTTACAACGTCTTGGAAATTGTAATATGATTATGATGAAACTTTGTAGGTATAATCAGACAACATTAAGGTAACTCGTGCATACCATTTCAAATGGTAACTGCCCTTTTCTAAAAGGCAAAACTGACGACAATTGAAAAGGGGTATTTTTAAACCCTTATCTAAAGTTAAGGAAATATTTTTCATTCAATATTAGGGCTTACTGGCATCTAACCATACTCTATTTTCAAAACCAAGTATTCATTTTGACATATTGTGTCCAATTAAAAATATTTGAGCAAAAAACGTCAATTTCATGGGTAAGGACCCAATATTTTAACTCTTTCTCCTCTGAAACTGTTGAAATGCGACCGCGCCTACGATAAAGTCGGTTTCCAAATCTGTCTTTTCCTAAACCACGCAACGGATTTTGATGCAGTTTTCACTATCATTTAGATAATTTCTTCCGGAAGGTTCATACGTACAACATAATAAAGTAAACCAGAGTACACCGGGGCGAACCCGCGGCGGTTCGCTAGTCTGTTATATACAAACGAGATATTTTCGTTATACCTTTCAGACTAGCATAATTGTTTAATTGATGCCCGATTTTAATCAATAAAAATATTATTGTGGAATTATTATATATGGTGCCTTCAAATTAGGTAAGGATGGCAAATAAAGATTTCTATTTCTAAGCATTTAGGCGTCATAAAACCAGTGTCATAAGTTGGGTTTAGGGGTTTCACCCATAACTGAGCAACTTGAGTTAACCCTTCCTAGGGGTTAGTGTTGTTGCAAAACTTATTCTTGATAGGAATATCAATAACGGAGTCAAATTTAGCATCGGCTAAGTTTTGCGCAATCGGGCATGAGTATATTCTCTCCGATCGACTTTTACTGCTTCCAAACTTGATTATTTCCAGAATTGTCCAGTTCCTAAGTTTTTAATATAGGAACAAAAACATAGTCACGTGCAAGGAAACCTATAGATGGTTAGTAATATCTCGTGAATAAAAAGATTTCTATGTTGTGGTACAGTAAGAACTAAAAAGAACAATACAGAGAGATTTATTTACGCTTAATACGTCCACTGCTGATCTCTAGTTAGAACTTGTAACATTGTAATGAAGTAGTTATTTGTACCTATATTTTTTAAATATTACCTTCTTCACATGGGACAGAGGCGTGAGCTTTACGTATGCATATTGTACCTATGTTTAATTAGATAAACGAAGTAATGTTATCAAATAATTTTGTGGAAGTATTGCAAACTGCTGTCAATATGGGTTATAATTTATAGGTTTTCATACGATCTCATATAATTTCGTCCTAGACCTATGGCTAGCCTTCAAAAAGACACCGATGAGCCCATCTGCCATGCGCCCGCGTGCCGGCGCAATAATAAACAACAACAATAAAAGTAAATCGCAGCCTCGCACGCCCGACGCACATACCTAACGCTTACTAACAATAAATCAACAGGTATGACCGACGGCTAATCAGAAGTTTATCAATACCGAACGCAGTCTACCTTGTGATTGCTTTCTTCACAAACATAAAAAAAATATTTCAAGAACGATGTTAGTACCTGTGTTTTATTGCGACAGCGATTGAATTTATTCCATTAAAACCGTTTATAATACATAGGTAGTAAGTAGTTAGTTCCGTTCAAGGAATACCATAAATAAATATGTAGCATTTATACATATATTCATGATTAAGTACCTGTGCATTTAATGTGGAAGTAGTTGTTTACGGTAGTGCACAACAACGACATACCTGTTGACATGGAATGTATCGAGAGGGGTGAGCGCTGGTGGTGCAGGTGGTTGGCGAGCGGCGCCGGCGGCGGCATGTAGTAGCGGTCATTTCGCGAACCGGGCGCCGGGGGTTGCGCCCAAGTGGGGCCCGCTTCGGCCCCGTCCGTGCCCATGTCGATGTATCCGTGGCGGTCCAAACGGCGCGCGGGCCAGCATCGCACGCACGCTTCACCGCGTTCCCTGATACACTCAATCGTTGTAGCTGTTAGCCTGGACGGATTGACAACACGTCAGCGTACACGACCAACCCGGGGAAGAGGCGCTGTAGGATTGAGGGATCCGACGGAGCGCTCGGCTCGCACGCTCCGCGCCACGTGTGGTGGCACGCCGGGCCGCAACGTGCTCGCGGCGCCGGCCGGCACGTGCGCGCCCCCCGCGCCGTCCCCCGCGCCGCCACCCTGCGCTGGGGGTGCCCAGCTTCCCGCCGCCGCCGCCGCCGCCGATGCCACCGCCGCTGCTCATCCTGCGCCGCGGTCGGCAGACATCCGGACGCGACCAGCGCGCGACTGCTGCCATCACACCGTACGCTATCACGTGGTGCAGTGACTCACATGTATGCAGACGTACGACTATATAGAGAGTGAATTAGCCAGCGTTATCAGATGTTTAACTGCAGTAATAGCCACTGGGTCAGTGTGAATACAACACCGTTATCAAGCCGACGCACACAGCTGTGCTCTTTAATATTAAAATTCAATCAGTATTATGATCGCCATGCCTAATAAAGGCGGGTACCTTTTCAATCACAACATTATTTTATACTTAAGAAAAAATTCAGCATTTTTTTCTTTATCGTGTCTAGGTTTAAACGTGTCGCTTGTAGCACAACATAAACATTAACCCGAAAGTATAGAACCGCAAAATTGTACATCCAAATAGTTTTCCGTTTTCAACAAGTTTAGTTCATAATGTGCGTTGGCATAATTTCATACAGCGTCGCAATCTATCGAACAATCATCTTCTAGGTTTGATTGTTCGAAGCATAAGAACAAGTATCCATTATAAACTTTAATACGCTACTATTGTCCTAAGTGAGTAATCCAAGTTCATCTAATAGTCCTTGAGCATAAATACGCGTGTGAGGCCGGTTACTTAGAGACGAACTAGCTATAAATATTAGCCAAGGACACATCGGAAACCAAATATCTTAAGTTTTTTCGCTTTTCAGGAAGAAAGTAAGAAACATCTTGATTAGAGAGTCAAGCACAGTATCAATATAAAAATATCCTTAAGAACCTCTAGACTTGTAAGGCCAAGGTTGTGTAGTTAAAGTTACGATCGATCGTATTTAACCCATGGACATGGTCAATCAGACTCATGATATACCAGAGTTCCCAACCTACAACCTCTATTAATTGGTTTGCTTAGCCGAAGTAGGTTTGATTAGCCAATGATTCGCCTAGCAGTTGATGAGCAACTTATATCTCAAACTATTATGCCTACAACGACAATGTTCTATTTATTTACATATCTAAATATTTCGGTTTAATTTGAAAATTGTTAGAATTAGACATACCTATGTAATCTAATTGATTTGACATATACCTACGTAACTCACTAAGCCGTACAAAGGATCTAGTGTGATCAAATAATTGTAAAAACACCACTGTGACCATTAGATTGCGAATGAATAAATGAATGTTTTCAGCTCATATTTGTACCAGATACCTAACCTATCCCATTTCGTAGGATGATTTGATTTGAAATATACAATTAGGTAATTACCAGGTAGGTAGGTGGGTTAAAGTAGGTAATTGAAATAGTTTGATATCTAGGATTTCTAGTTGCGTCAAGCGCACTAACAATACTTAAGTATATCCGCAAAAATTACATTGAAATGCATGTTGTTATAATGAGTGAAACAATACCTATATTTTGTAACTAAGTTATAATTTGTGGCGCGTGGGTCATTACTTATTATCGATATAGACAATTGTTTATTTGACAATTTCTACAATATAATCAAACAAATGACAATAAAAAGGGCATTCACATCGAAACAGGGCATCATCATCCTGGCGACAGTCCCCGTAGTGCTTTCGCACGAGGGCCCGAGGTCCGCCGGAGTATAGTATAGTAATGAATGGAGATGGCAAATTCATAATTTCTTTCCCATGTATCTCCTATCAGCTAATATAAAAAGCCGCAAATGGAAAAGGACTGGGTACCTAGGGAAGAAATCACAATATACTTAAAATCAATAAACTTGATCGTCAGCGTAAATGAGACACTTGACACGCAACTAATACATTCAAACTCATTCAAACACTTAAAGCAGCAGTCTATATAAAGATTGAACAGCCATGGATACGCAACATATCCCTGTCTAACATCTCTCGAGATACTAAACCAGTCTGAGGACACTCCATTAAACCTGATACAGACCACAGATTTTGCAAATAAAAATTTCAAAGCCCTCAGTAGGCGCCTCTCAATCCCATAAGTTAGCAACAGTGTTGACCACAACTCATTAATCACAGCCGATCATACGCTTTTTCCAAATCAAATCCACGAAGCCGCAGCACTCATTTTCGCACTTAGATAAGTGTTTCTCACTAATGCACCTTAGGGAAAAAAACATGATCGGTGCACCCATCCCTCTTCTAAATCCTACTTGCACATTCCACATTTTTCCTTCAGTGTCCCTCATCAGTTCATCACTCTTCTAATCAAAATAGTTGCCAACAATATACTCGTAAAAATCCGAGAAAAGCCGGCCTTAGGCAATTAGACTAAAAGTGAATTCTTGCTTTGAACTAAACTCGCGTTCTTAACATATATTATTAACGGGACATGCACGAGATGTACCTTTTCGCGACTCCGCTGCAGTCTCCTCGTAACCTCGGTGGGTGTAACCCTACCGAAACGTACCTCGCGTGTGAGTCACCTGACTATATATTAGTATAATAATATAAAGGTAAATTAATATAATCTCTATCAAACGCTTTTTGAAAGTCAAAGTAGGCAATATTAGCCTGTTATTTGCAATAATTTTTTTCCTTATATAATTAATTTTATTATAATATTTGAGGGCAGCAAACGACCCCTAATAATCGCTGTTATACTTCTATACATCCGAATGAACCTGAGCTCGGGAGGAAATAGCTCAGTATCGAATACTTATTAATCTCGTTTCCGTGAATGCAATGCGCCTCGAATGTTCTGATAATAAAAAGTACGAGTAATGTAATTTTAGATTTTTAGATTTCTGACTTTTAGATTTAGGATTTACGTACGGATAAAATGTAGCATATTGATTACATACATAATATACTTGAGCGCCTTAGCCTGAGATCACAGTGTCCCACTTACTACGGTCCAGACAAATCTCGGTCGCTTCTACGATATTCATCGACCTTTTCATAGCCTTGTCAGTTTAGGTTGACCTGACCTTTCATTAAAATATCTCCGATTTGATCTTAAAATAAGTCGAATTCAGTAGTTATGAATTTCTAAAAGTTAAATGTGGTATCTTTGTCACTCAAGAAAATAATTTTATTTTTAGGATTGCGCTGGAGAATGTCATTATGCCGCAAAATTTTAATCATCTACTCGTTAAATCCCGCTTGCGCTCCCGCGTGGCACGCGAGGGCCCGGGGTCCGCCCTCCTACTCCTCTTAGTCCACTTTGCTCGGTCTTCGGCATCCATGGTGGTGAGTTTGTTGGCACGTAGGTCACTCTTATCGACGTCCAGCCATCGCCTCTCGGGCCGGCCTCTCCTTCCCGTGAAATCGTACCTACCTTATTTATTTTAGATTTATGTACGTTATATGCGTTATATTATGTGTATACATATGAGTATTATTATGAGGTAAGTAGAAGTATTTTTAAATATTTGTTACGCTGATTCTGAACGGGTTACGTGTCAATGTAGAAAGTAGAACGTTGCTTTTTATCAGGTCCATAAAACGGTAGCACGCTTAAAAATACACAAAATTTATTCCTTTTTGATACGCATTTTAAACTTAGCATTTTATTCTATTTGAAATAAATAGTAAAACAAAGGATTTCCTTACAACATAATGTGTTTACACTCACATTATCGTAACAAATTATTTCACACATGAAATTTGTGTTTAGAAACACCCTGTATATGCCTATACAATCACTAGCAAGCGATTAAAAAACATGCGGCTGAATCTTATAGGTAATAACCGGGGGCTACTCTCGCACGTTTCAAATTAAGCGATTGATAAATAATAACGAATCAAGGTCGTCCCAGATAATACTGGATTAACAAAAGTTTCTGCCGACCCATAGACGTGGTATCACTTCGTTAAAAAATTGATTCAAACTGTCTATCCCCAAGCCGCATGCCCAACACAACAACAACACAACAAAACAACAACACAACAACACAACACAACAAACACACAACAACACAACAAAAAGTGGAAATACCGAAAATCATAATATGCAGCATACATAAATACATATAAACAAATAAATAGGTAAACAAAATCAAAATGCACTACTTACTTATACTCACAAATGGTACAAGGTTAGAATATTTAAATTTACAATAAATAGGTATGTGACTAATAACTTTAAAAGTCCAAACGGGTAGATGTGTGTACTTCGGAATTGTTTGGGGACAACGGGAATGATCAAACTTTTCGAACTGGCGTATTTGGAAATGTAGTATTTTGTATATGACCTGTGGACTTATGATATGACCCTCCAAGTCCTTTTCAATTATTTTTCATGTTTTTTCTAGTTATGCTGTCGACTGTACTAAATTGACAATATTGACAACACTATAAATAGCACAAGCACGCACATTTATGTTTGTTTTCCTTTCCACGTTGTTTCAATTTAAAGGTTACTGAAAACTTCTCCACTGGCAACTTCCTGACCCTTTTTGAGGCAAAATTTTATTTTGATGTTTCCTCAAGCAAAATGCCAAAGTCTAAAATTAGCTCTTTGTGTGTGAAGCCTTACCTGGTGCATTTGTACTTCTGGTGAAAGTTTTACTAAATGACCTTTGGTTTACCTAACGACCCCTTTCACGTCAAATGTCCTTAGCTACGTCACAGGGCTAAGGTTACGAGTGCCTTTTAAACTTTTATTTTCAACACGTTATCTGCGAATGTGTTTCCTGATAATAAAAATTTGGACGCGTTGAAGGCTAGTGAATAGGCTGACAGGCATGCTACATCTTCAGCCACATCATCACTTACCACCATGTGAGATGGCAGTTTAATGCCTGGCTGCCCAATATAATAAAAAAAAACAATAGAACCGTAAATACGCATTTGTTCCCTTCAAATTCGAATTTACCAGTCGTCTTTTCTAACACGACGCGGAAGTAGATAGACGGAAAATGTTGTTACCCGGGTGACAACCGAAAGAAAAGGGAGGACAGTGCTAGAGGGGACAGCAGGACAACTGAGAATGTCACCTCCAGGACAAATCAAACGAAGGCCGCCTGGCAACAGCGATGTTTATTCTTAGTAGCAGGACGTCCCGTTTCCCGTCAGTTTAATATATTTATTATTTATTTTACGTTAAAAAGTAAGAACAGTTTCCGCAAATAGTACGTCAAGATTAACTAGAACAACTGGGTCAAGACTTTTGAAAAACAGATCCTGAGGAGATCCTGTAGAAGACAAAGCAGCTTTTCTCAGAAATGAAAATAGAAAATTTCTCAATGATTTCTCTTCGCAGCTGGTTTTCGATATTTTTATCGTGTTGGAAGTTATAGTATTTAATTTTTTGATAACCATATTTATGTTATATGGAACGAATTGAGATTATTGATAGAGAATTGATTACGAATTGGATTCGTAATCAATTCACTATAAAAGTTATCAATTATTGTTTTAAAACACTTATCAGTACTTACCTTTATGCGACTTCTATTATTTGAAACATTAATTTCTGTTATTGTGTGAAACGAAATCATCATATACTCTAAGTTTTGGAACTAAATAGGTAGGTATTGTGGGATTAGTGGGTCAAGTGGGCACACTGGGTCAGCGCCCTATTCCAGAGAAAGAATAGAGCAATAGCTGTACCTCTTACACGGTAGGTGTGTACTAGGATATGAGCCTTTCCACGGTAGTCACGGTAGTCAGCGAGCCGCTCGGGATTGCAGACACAACAGTCAAATATCTATTTTATCGCCGTTTAAAGATTTAAAGTTTTCATATTGAGTCTTAAAAATAAAATGGAACCTCTTAGTGGTATATAGTGGGTCGTTCTAAATGAACACCGCCGCCCTAGGATCCTTAAAACCAGGAGGGTCGCGAATGCGCTGCCGGCGTTTTTTCTATCTATTGCGATGTTATGGTAACTTTAATTACTTATGGTGGTTGAGTGAGTACTGACGACCTGAGTGGTTCAGTGGTTCGGTGGTCAACATGTCGGTCTGCCACGAAGAGGTCCCGGGTTCGATTCCCGGCCGGGCAGAAATTTAAATGATGAATTTCAATTTCTGTTACGGGTCTGGATGCTCTATTTATTATAAGTATGTAGTTAAAGATATTTAAGTAGTTTATCAGTTATCTAGCACCCATAGCACAAGCTTTATTTAGTTTGGGGCTTGATGGCGTAGTGTGAATTTGTCCACGAATATTTATTTATTATATTTTAAGCGTACCTTCAAATACTTATTTGACAATGTTTAACAAAAATAATTCAAAATACTTGTGTTTATATATTAAAACTAGTGGACCCGACGCGACTTCGTATGTACACCTGCTTTGGTCCTACCTACCCTTTTTGTTCTTGCTTATAAACCTCCTCCACTCTACCACAGAATCACTCTATCTATTGTTGAAAACCGCATTAAAATCCGTTGCGTAGTTTAAAAGATCTAAGCGTACATAGGGACAGACAGCGGGAAGCGACTTTGTTTTATACTATGTATAGATACCCTGCATCATCATCAGATACCCTGCGGACTCACTGTTCCCTCAGGACTGATTACTGTATACACAGAGGATATAGTAGAACAAAATATATTTTTTAAAAACAACATATTTCGAAATCAAATCTTTAAATAATTACTTAGAGGAAAATATAACCTAAGTTGCGAAAGAAATAGGTAGCATGAACTTCGCACGTTGTACCTGAAATTAGCGCAGGCACGTGTAGGAACCAGATGCCTCGCTACGGTGTTCTCCAGGTCTTTCGTTGAGTTAAATCTGGCTTAATTTCGTAATGCGAAAAAGTAACCTAAAAATAGAAGGGCAACAAAATATCCGGCTCCATTCTTCGTCAAACTTAAATGTTTTTCTAAAATTGTATAATAGTGTTATTGAAATGAAAATGATAATAGTAATAATAGGTAGAAGCCGATAGATGTAGGTCCATCTGTATCAAAGGAAGAAAAATCGTTCTTTTATTATTTTCCTTTTTTTTCGGGATTTTCATTTAATTTATTTATGAACAATTATAAACGACACAACTTCATGTTAATAATCTTTGTCAACAAATTCTATTTAAATAGTCATCATCCTCCCCCAGCCCTTATTCCACTGGGGCCACAGTCACATGTCTCTAACAGCGATGTTAAGAAAGTTTTGCCTTCATGTTTTATGGTTTTTAATGTTTTATGTGTATATATATATATGTGTGTGTGTGTGTGTGTGTGGTTATAATGACTTCCAAAGCTAAATTTTAAATTCGCAGTCAGATACGAGTTTTCTTTATCTCATGTACAATATAAACAACTTGACTAGCGTGTAAAGTGTAATATGTAGTAGGCATAGGAAACGCTCATCAACATTATTTTCTAGTATACTTACCTTATCTATTCCTTCCTAAAAACATACAGATACATAAAATAATTGGACTCTTAAAAGCTGTTGATAGAGTATAACAACATAATTCCAACATTTTTTCAAATGTACCATCCATGTATCACCACATCCGATAGTGAAAAGAAAATCGCCCAAAAGACATTTTATGTAGTAGTTACTTTAGAGAACCCGTAACTTGAGGAGGTACGTAGTGATTGGCAATAATCTAAACAAATATGTAGGGAGTTATAAATATTTTATTTTAGTAAAAACGTGGCGCTTTTGTTGGTATAGGAAGCAATAAATAAAATTGGTAATAAAGACGCCCACTCACCGTATTTCTTGTTGAAACTCGCCCCGTGACTCAGGAAATCTGTAAAGTAGAGACGAAACAACCTTTAGAACAACTTAAAAGTTCTGAATGACGTCTAAAAAAAGTTTTAGAGTTCAACCTGCGCACGGGTAGACCAACGTGCTGTAGGTCTCCTAAAGGCCTAATGGCAACGTGGAATTTTTCTTGTACTTGATGACGTAGGATAACCTACGACTTCCTCACCCCCCTCACCTCGGCAATATCGATATTATTACGAAATATTTACGTAAAGCCTGCTGCGTGACGTTATTATCCGTAGGAAGGTAATTAATACAAATTTAACTCGCAAGGGAATATTGGTTTCAAACTAAACTCGCGTTCTTTATACATATTATTTCATTTATTGGGGCTCACACGAGATGTACCTTTTCCTTCCAAGGGAAGTAAAGTTATTTGAATTTGGAACGTTAAAATGTTTAACTAAAGTGCTCTCTTTTTTTCTTCTATTAGGGACTCTTAAGAGAGTTTATTTGTTCGGAGTTTTTTATTCCGCCGGCCCCTTTCCGCCATCGGGAGACGCGGTCCGGGCGAGCGCTTCATTCTCGACTTTCATAATGCGTACGGCTAAGGAATGGAACGCGTTGCATGCGAGTGTGTTCCCTGATCAATATAATCTGGATGCCTTCAAGGCTAGCGTGAATAGGCCGCATCGTCACTTACCGACAGGTGAGATGGCGGTCAAAAGACTGTTTTGCTAATAATAAAAAAAAATCTCGCCGCTTTTTACCCGGCTGCCAAGGGAGGGTTATATTATTCGTATTTCGTATCTTGTATGTATATAGGTACCTACGTTTGTATGTTTGTAAATTTCTTTATCACCTCGTTTCTTCTAAACGTCTGGATGGATTTTAACTGTTGGGGTATCGTTAGATTCGTCTCAAAAACCCAAGTGCAACATTCGGCTTGTTTTTCTCTTTTCAATTTTTTTATAGTAGTCGGGGTTTTTAGATAAAATAGTGCGATTGCAAAAACTGTGAAACTAAAGACTAGGCGGTATGGTTGCAGAACCCGAGACTGTTCAAAATGTAAAAATGAAAATCTGAAAATAGAGTGAATTAAAAAAAAGTTCGTGTCTTATTTAATTCTATAGTTAAAATTAATATAATGTCTTTTGCCATCGACTCGCTAAGAATTAATTCACAAATTTAGTTTTGTTGAGAAGTTGACGTGATGGGAAGATTTGACACCCAAGTCACAAAATAAAAAACGGCCCGCCCCAAGCAGAAGGTCCACTGGAAACAATGCGCCATTTCCGTCATGCACACATTGACGTTACGTTTATAGGCTTACTCAAGCAGTTTCAAGCAGTGCTCGGTCGCGATTGTTAACGCGAGAATTAGTTGTATTGTCGACTTAAATTGAATATTATTTAATTAAACGATAATATTATTGATAAAATAAAAGTACTTGTACGTAACTAAGATTACTTAATAACATACAAGCAACGCATAGAGTCCATGAAGTTATGGGTGACCATTTCATCACCGCTACGAGTTCTAATGCCGATGGCGAAGCGAGGTTGACCAAGGTTTTCCGCTAGAGACCCTAGGACTAGTAGGCCAGTTTCAGGTACCGTTTTTAACCAGGGACAGTTTTTAACAGAATAAAAAACCGTAATGGCCACCTTAATGTTTCTAGTCGAAAATGCCTATCTAGTCTAATAATGAAAAAAAATAGCTGACCACCTTCCTTCTCCATCATCAATCAACTGACTAATACCATAATTTTCAATTCAATTGATTACCGGGAAGTGGGTCAAATCCCAGGGCTAGGAAAGATTATTCTCAGGGTCTGATGATGTAATCAGGTGGCGAAGAATTTTTTTAAAGTGAATAAACAGTTAATTATTGTTACGCTTACTACAGGCATAATGTCTGAAGCTGATATGGTTAACCTGATACATTTGAACACAATCTGAACAGCTTGGGAAACAATTATGAAATTGTGAACGATCTTTAAAATTCTATTCGAACTTCTAAATAGTCTTTTCAAAATTTAGAATAAATACAGTAGCAACCCTAGTGAGTCGGCAAGTATACGTCATAAGTTTCGCAGACGACGGAAGTGGAGCTTCTGTTAGTTCTCTATTTTGTGCTCAAGTTTAGTAATTGAGACGTTTTATATATATATATATATATATATATATATATATATATATATATATATATATATATATATATATATATATATATATATATATAGAGAAGGGGCAAAAATTTATGGACTCCAACAATTACGATATGTCGTACGAATTTCTTAATTTTATTCAGTAACTTTTACTACAGCGGCCAGTCTCAAATCGTTGTGGGAAAAAGTCTTCTTATTGGACGGGACAATCGGGTTAATAAAAAAATAATATTCAATTGGGCAAAGCAATAACGTTACGAGAAAGTGTTTACGTATATAAAGGGGGTTTTTAAATAGTAGGTATATGAGCCATAACTTGGTGAAAAATCTGTGCTTTGAGACTTAAGCCTACTTATCTAACGACGACGTATCGCTTAATATTTTTGCCCATAATATCCTTTTCTACTTTATATAGACTAAGAACGTATGTTGGCCAGGTTTATAGGTCGTAGGGTCGCGGTTAGTATTCCTACCAAACCAGCGATACTCGGACGAAATGAAATATACGCTGAAAACAGCGACATCTGTGTTGGAACATGGAAAAGTGTACGTAAAAATAAGGTTCATTTTCAAACCATTTTAGGCATTTCGTAGATAACGCAAAAGAGGAACTTTGTTGGGTAGTCATACGTTTCGTGCGTTTCGGACGAATGAGCAGTGCGGACATTTTGTAGATGCAAATCTAGATTTCTGTTGCTGAAATTTGCGTGTACTGTAATTTGTGTTTCTAACACTATGCATCGAAAGGATTTTGTTCAGTTTTTTCCTTCAATCAATAGCTAATCATTAGTAATTGCGTTGAGCTCGGAGGGTCGGAATTCATACGTACGATTCGTACGAATTAATGCGAACGCAGGCAAGTTACAAATCAATCTCACATTTCCATGTTCGTGTCTGTATTCCAACATAGATTTCGCTGTTTTCCAGCGCCATCTATTTCATTTCTCTAAAATAAAAGTTGCCTGGTAGTCGCCCGCTACGCGACTACGCTCGTTTGTCGTTACCGCGTTGTTAACTAGGTACTTTGTATTTCAAGATAAGCTCTAGATGGCGTTAGGTATGAAAAGTGGACGGAGTAAAATGATTGCACATGAGAAACACTTTGCCATACGGACTCACCGTTTCTACTCATTGTCACTTAACCACTTTTTAAAGTAAAACAAGATATTTATATATTTATAAATTAAAACTAACGCGATTATTCTAACAAAACTTAACCAAACTTATAGATACAAATTAAAAATATATAAAAAGGTGCTCTAGTGGCCGGTCACATGTGCGCACAGAGTGTACCAAGTATACTTTGTTGTGATTGGTTGTCTGGCCGATATGGGTAAAACAGTCGCCATCGCTATTGGCGGTTTTAGCGCACTACGGTCAAGCTGTACGTGGGTCAGCACGTGACAGCCAGCTTTGAAGGCCATACTATATTTGCGCTGAATTAAGGCCAGATGGCACCACTGGGACTCTTGTTTACAACTCACATCTTGTATGTATTATGACTGTGTGACATAATTTCACATAATAGGTATGAATGGACACGTGCATTATATTATGAGCAATGTGACAATTGAATAACCGACAACGATTTTTTCCCAAGTGCACAGTGCACTCGTCAACAATTTTCCACCATGTTAATAAAATGTTAGACGCGAGTTTTTGTCACACGACGGACCGAAGCGAAAACTCGAACAAAGTGCAATGAAAATCGTATGACGTACGTAGTTTTTTTTATACCACTGAAGTGGCAAACAAGATAACTGGTGATTATGTTGGAAGAATTTGAAAGATATTTTTTATAATAGTTAATTGGGCACGTAATTCCTTACAATTACCTACCCACATCGCACAGGAATAAAACTTTACAGGCATAAGAAATAGAGGTTTCGAGGTCATAGCTCTAGATCGCATTAGTTAAACTTAACTGAAAACAAAAACTTTAAAAAATGTAGATACGATAAACGACAATTTGTCGTTGCCGGTTCGTAATTAATGTCTATTTTGAATGACCTAGTAAGTAGGATATATATTTAATTATAAGGGTTTTAAAAAATACGAATTTAAAAGAATAAAATAGGATAAGCTAAACAATTTAAACTTTAATTCGAACTTTCCTTTTGTACAGAAAATGTACGCTGACCCGGTCAGATTTCACCCTATGGCCTTTAGCTTAGATGCTTAGGAAAACTGTTTTGTCTCGTTTAGCGAACCACAGAGTAGATATCTATCCAGAGCTTATTGTCTAAAAGTCGGTCAGGCCTTATGAAGTTGAACGTTTTGTGAGGGTCTTGACTTGAATTAGGTAGGGCAAAGGATTTGTGGGGGAGAGGGTGGGGCGAATTTCGGGGGGTGGGGCGCGCAAGGTCGAGGACGCGTTCGGGTAAGTAGCAGGCTCTACTTTTGAAACGATTGATTTTTCTGTAGAAAAAATCCATTTTTAAAGTAATTTTAAAATCTACTAACGCAATAATATTTAGTACCTATTTCATTGATATACTAGGATATGTAAGTACAATATTTTGGATCTAATTGCTATCAGTAGGTAATCTAAGAACCTAAGGGATTTGAATTATTTTCGAAATCATCAGATACATCTGAGGATAACTGTCCATAAGCGATTGACCCGATGTATCACGCTGCGATCTGGAAAATGAGTTTAATCGACCCCGTTACGGGGCGGATGGCACATATCAAATTTCATTTACCCCGGTATTTCCATAACGGGGCAGAAACGGGGCAAGCCACTGGGGCAGAGAGCCGCGCGTGCCGGTAGCTAGAGGCGCGTCACATGACGAGTCATACACAGTACCTACACATGTCGTCAGTCGGTCCTCGCTTTGTTACACCTAATTGTACATGATCACGCTAATAGACCGTATTACCAACGACAACACACGCTCGGCAGCTCAGCTGCGGCATTGACCATACGCTTTGAGTCTACACAAAATGAATAGCCGCAAATTGCACGTTCCAGTGAAACACCTGAACAAAATTTCAATGTAAATCATACGCAGAGATAATGGCGTTACTTTTTGTGGTTATAAACGCTATGCAGTGTTATTGTGCTGTAGGTACATGCGTCGTCATCGCCGTAAAACTACTGTACTATACCTATCCCCACAAATATTTCCTTTGATGACGTCCGCGTATAGCTCGTATACCTACTACGCCGTAAATAACCATATTGTCGTGTGCATACTATCTTGTCTAGCACATTTATTATAGCCTTATCTAAAACAATCACTTATCTCAAATCTGACGTTTCACTACACTCTTTTCTGATAAATTCTCCTTTGCTTACACATTACAATATACTCACGCGAGATACCAAATGTAGGTAACTGGTAAAAACATGATAACAAATAATGTAACCATAGTGACATACTCGTATTTTGCATTGTTATCGGAGAGGTAGGTACTTATTATTAGTCTCGCGGGTGTGCATTCGGCGGCCTATTTAAAGATTTTATACTTGATCTTTTTATTTTAGAATTATCCAACCCAGCATCTAGAGTTAATCAATCAAGTATGCGATGTACCTACGTACACTACGCCTGCAGAATAGGAATTCCCTAGAATTAGTTAGCGATGAAGGATCACAGAATTTCTTTGAGGCGATTGTTTCGCGTCTCTCTGCGTGGTCGTTTAGTTCTTAATTACTACGTAACGGATTTCATAATAGAAAGAAGATCATCCTATAAGTACCAAAAATGTATAAAGTGCCGGTTAAAAACTGAAAAGTAATTAGTATGTTCAAACCCTTTTAACTTAGATTGAGAGAATGTCAGATTATCAGAATGCCAGAATTGCCAGATGAGCTACCAGAATGTCAGAATTCCAAATTAGCAGAATACCAGATTAGCAGAATCGCAGAATGATTTTTCACATGACATTTCCGTATTAGGTATGCACACTCGAGGGTGGCGATCAAATAAATTACATTATTTACAGTTTAGGATTCCAGAACCCGGATTTAAAGATCACTCGTCCGTCTGTCTGTCTGTCACAGCAATTTTTCTCCGAAACTACTGGAGCGAATTTCGGGAGCAAGCTGGAAATTTTTAGAAAGGTCTTGTTGGTTATATAAGAAATGACGATAATTGACCATTCCCTCTCCGTTCCCATTCACAGAATTTACAAATTAAAAATTTATTGAAAAAAAAAGATACTTATATTAATTCTTTACTTATAGGTATTTTACAAAACGATGAGCCGTGTGGTGTCCGACAGAGTAGAATAGCACCAACCCCTTACACTCGTGGGTGTCGTACAAGGCGACTTAATGTTTTCGAGGCAAAATATCAAGAGTCTCCGTAGTCTGGAAAATGGGCAGCAGCATTTTCAATTGTTATATTTACACACTGCGATCTCCAACCCGCCTGCCAAGTGTGGAGATTATGGCAATAACCTCCCCTTTCGTGGGAGAGGCCCCAATTCCTGTAGTGGACTGTTACGGGCTGTGATGATGAAGTACAATAAAAATATTTGATCAACTACTGTTTACTTGTGAATGTACAGTTGAGACATGATAATGAGATAGCGGAAAATGCTGACGGTATAAAGTTCCTCGGGTTCATGATGGACAAGCATCTAAATTGGAACCAGCACATCGATTTAGTATGTACGAAGCTGAACTACTTTGTGTTTACCCTTAAAAGATTAAGACAGCCAATCTCTACTGAGGCGGCACTAACAGCCACGGTTACGTGTCTTCGGTTTTGAGTTACGATTTGATACTTTGGGGCAAGTAGGGTGACGTGGAATAAGCATTTAAAGTGCAAAAAAGTGCATACGGGCTTTTTTGGTGCCAAATTTGATGATAGTCGCAAACCTTTGTTTAAAAACATAATATTGTGCCACGTCCATCAGGGATGTTTGGGTTTTTGTTGCGTCCGACCCTGATAACTGGAAAACGTTAACGGAAGTTAGACAAAGAGAAACTAGGCTGAAAATTATGAATTTGTTATATCAGCCCATTTCTTACAAAGATATATATTAGAGGAATATTGTCCACATGTGCGTAGCTCTATATAATCATCTTCCTGAAGACATGTAAGTGTGATGATGATTTTACGCGAAAACTATAAAAAGTCCATGATCTTAAAAGGGGGTCACATTTTGGGGATAAATTGAAAAAAATTTTTGCAAACTGCGTCGTGTGACATTGAATGAAGATTTGAACACGATCAATTTTTTCCTAAATTCTAGAGATTGAGAGTCTTTACGAAAACTGCGTATCGCCTCCCTTGTACCCCTATCCTTATCCCGAAAGCTAAAATTCAGAAAAGATTTAGCGCCCATAAGAGAAGCTTATGGGCGCTGGACAACTATGAAACACCGCCCAACACGACACTCGTAACGTGCCGACCACACAGGTTGCTCTTAAACCGCCTAACGATCTATTAACAGGTCTGTACCTCACCCACCCATGGTTACAATGGCCACCTCGAGTCGGAGGTTCGCCTTACTGACCCAAACAATCGTTACTGGACACTGCGCCAATATCACCTTTAAAGCTAATGGGTGTACCTCCGCGATGTTTACCCGACCGGAAGACAGGATGGAGAACGGACGACTGGAAGAAGGTATTTGCTTTCATGTTGTTTGTCATAATACTGCAAATAAAGGGCAGATTATGGAATACGAATGAAATATTCGACGTTTTCGTTGCTAGCTTTTGTTAGACAGTGCGCTCGTCGATTACCTATTCCTGTGCATTATACATGAGTGAGAATAAAACCATTTTCCGTGACTGACAATCATTTCAATGCGGTAGGTAAATCGTTATTTAGTCCTGTTCTTTGTATACATACACATTTATCGTCATATCATTGTGTAGGTATACAAATATCTGATCACCGCATTCCTAATCACATATTTCAACATCGAAAATAAACTTTTCTCAATAGCGAATAGAACCGTGATCAGTGCTATTTCGTAGCAACATTCCGAAGATGTTATGCGAGCGACTAGTTACGGGAGACTTTCATATCGTCGCAGTTTCAGTTATTTGACTTGGTTTACGCCCAGAGACGTCCCACTCTCGCGTATAACCTGACATTGTGCAAGCGAAAACTCTGGCTATCTCGCTAGAGTTGAAAACTACGAGTACATGTCTGCACTTTATTTTAGCTAACACTGTAGTGCAGTGCGAAACATCAAGGTCGTTGTCTGTGCTAAATTTATGATAAGAGAAATTGAAATAGATTCACTGTTTCTAACCCCATTCACATCCAGCTCACTTCCGCGCCAATGAGCAGGATGATAGGCAGGGAAGAGGGCAGGATGAGTATTTTAACACGATTCTTCTCGTGATCCTATTACTAGTATTCGCGCTGTTTTTTTTTCGAAAGTCAATAGACAGCCGTCGTGGACGCCAGGGCCTAATTACGTGCAGTCAGCGGTCAGCCCTGTCGCAAACTTCCGGCCGAGCTCCTGACCGAATTGGGCGTGTCTTCTTTGCATTACGTGCGTAGATAGAGCACTCACCCACCTTTCCCCAAAAATATAGTATAATGTTATCCTCCTGAGGAGTACATAAAGATGTGGTGGAGAAGACCCTTATCACGCATGTTTTTTATGTAATAGTATTTTAGTTGCAATATATCAGGGCTCTAAGCCCAACGGGGCGACTCATCATTCTGAACGACTTACTATGCGACCCCATTGGAAATCGGAAAAACACCCGCACTTCCAAATAGTTTGGTCGAGTTTTATTTTACTTTGCAGTTTCTGTATTTCGCTAATACTTCGGTTACCGAAACACACTTAGTATTTTTATTAGGAAGGCAACCTTTGCTTACTTAAACCCCTTATATCATCAGTAATAAAGGATTACATATGCTACCTAAATCGCATTATTGTGACTTTTTTTATTTAAACCAGTGTCCCAAGGTTGTCTATTTTTTCCGTGGATCAGAAAAAAACCAGAGGTTTTTCCCAGAAGAGAAGATTCTCTGTATACTCTGTTCTCTGTATGTCATTGTGATTACAGTGTTGTGTGTTTAAAAACTTGTTACCTACGCTCAAATCGTAATGTTCCAATTACATACTCGAAAATGAACTTTTTTCAGGCCAATCTACAAAATTTTAAAAGCTACTATTTATCATACGGACGCGAGTCATTTGTCCTACGAATTTAAAAGTTCGTCTCTGTGAAAAAACAGGCACACGTTAAAGCTTCGAACGATAATTTATGATGATTTTCGACGTGGACGACAGCAACTACATTGCATCCATCAATTTACTTCGACTTCTGGCGAGCAAGCACTCTGAAACCGTACTCATTTACTGGTTTAGTTAGTGCATTGTTGCGTTCCAAACTAACGTCTATTAACGTTGTGTATGCCTCTATTTGTAAGTATCAGAACATCGGTTATTTTTTTTGTATGTGTGCTTTTAGTTTCTTTATACGCTGTTGGTGTATCGTAACTAATAAAATTAATGTCAATCATGACCATCGAGCGCACATAGAGAAATTTCAGGAACGCCATCTTCTAATGCTGTCACCAACAATCTATAACACACTATCGTCATGTGCCATATCGCGAGATAGAGCCGTCCTTGAGCATTAGCGTTATTATTTACTCTGAGGCATTAGTATGAATAACGAGCATGCATAAGATTATTTACTGTGTGGCATGAGTACATATGAATGACAACATGATTGAGAGACCGTTTCTGTTCGCCATAGATATTCGTCTAAAACACATAGAGCCGATTTGTACTAAAAAATATTAAAAGGCTATATTTGATGTATATCGGGTTAAAACATCGAATTGACGGGTCATCCGCCCTATTTTGTCATACTGTAGAGCTACTTAATACTGTACTGTCAAGCAGGTCACCTGATGTAAACTGGTCACCTGATGTAAACTGGTCACCGTTTCAATAGACTTCCACGCCCTACCTCCTAATAAGCCACCTATTAATAAAATCCTAAAAGTAAAGGCTATGGAAATGTGAAGCGCAACTCATTCAGCAAGAGACACTACACAAACAAACTTAGTGCATATGTCGTATGCAAATGAGTACTGTACGAAGGCTGTTAACTCGCTAGTCTAGTGTCAGTGTATTAATTTTATCAATTTCCTCTAGTGCTCATGTTAATGTTTGTTATTGGGAGTGGTCGCATCCTCTCAGCCCTATCTCTATGCAATTTGGTGGCATGATAAGCGTGGCAGCGAGCGATTTGGGCGATATCACGACGATCCATCATCTGAATCAAAGCGGACGGGGTGCGGGGGGAGCGTCTCGTCCGCTGCCACGAATTACACAGTTATACTACATATTACACTACATAGAACCCGATATTACGTCACTGATAAGACATACATATTACATGTTGCTGTTTCTATTTGCTCTGGTCGGGTGCAGCGTAACGATAAACGGTATTACCTTAATATGTTTATTAATAACAATGATTCCTTCTGGATTAGTAGAGTAGTGTGTTTGTTTTTAAATAAATGATCGGACAAGAACTGAGAGCTCGGAAGCGCGAGCTTCTTTTTCTCCTCATTTCTCAAAAGTTTGAAGCAAAATTATAAGCGGTTGGTACCTAAATCAAATTCTTTAATTTGTTAGATAAAAAGTTTATCAAGTCATAATTATATTTATCGTGACAAGAGAAATGTTAACGCTAAAATGGTTAAATACAACACAACTGCAGGAACCGTATCCGAGGACTATCTTTCAGTGCGTTAGTAGTCATAAAGCTTCCCGTATGTAGGTTATAGCCTGTGCATTGCGGAAAATATTTTACCTAGATAACTGGTTTCTCTTTGAAGGCGTCTCAAGTCGTGGAAACCTGATATTTGCATTCAAATTGAGATCAAATCGATATAAGAAAATCTAAAAGTCGCCTGGGGCTACGTTTTATATTTATTTTATAAACAGTTCCACATATGAGATACTCAGTAGTGATGGGAAATTGAAGTAGTTCTTATCGCATTTTATTCATTTTACAGTTTATTGAGCACAATAAATAGTATACAAAATTGACATACAGATAACATCACAATTTAAAAATATAACCAATTAGTGGGACTGGCGCTACTTCGTCCGCGCGACTGGCGTCTTACCACTACCCTACATCTACCCTACATCTACTCTACACGTACCCTACACGTTATGACTAATCTCTTTTGTAATGTATAGCAACTTATTAAAACTTCTCTGCTGCCATTTCAGAGAACTGTCCAACAAAGCTAATAAGCCCTCGCCCCACCACAGCTTCCTGCAAGCCTTGGTATGATAAGCCCAGGTGGAGAGGTCTCTGGCACGTATTTAGAACAGAAAAGCTATTGGAAATAACGGTATACCTATAGAAACCTGGAAAACAATGGCAACCCGGGGCGTACAGCTGCTCACTGACCTATTCAACAAGATTGTAGACAAGGGGCTTATACCTGACACGTGGCGTGCACATAATTACTCCTATCTATAGAGGAAAGGGCAGTGTGCAGGATTGCGGCAACTGTAGATGTATCTAACTGAATAGCCACTCAGTGAAGCTATTCAAACGTAGTATTAACCAGAGGAATACCAATACGGTTTTAGGCTGGGCTGTAGCACCATGGATTCAATCATTGCCCTAAGAACCCTCCAATAGTCCCACTGCAGTAGGAACCATCTGCCGAGCGCTTTCAACAGTGTTTCTTTGAAGGTTATCTGGTGGGCTTAATCTGTGCCCGAGGCGTACATTAGAACTATCCAGGACATGGACGCCAACACTGAAGCCGTTATAAAACCATCGTAGGCCATAATCCCTTTATGATAACTGTAGGTGTTCACCAGGGTTCAGTCTTGAGTAATTGCTCTGTGTTGGGCTCGATGTCCTCTCAGCTGAAATTCCGGACATGCCACAATGGTTCATGAAATACGCTGAATACATCTCACTTGTGAGTAGGCTTAGACAGGATCTTGAGATTAGCATGGCTAGCACAACTGTGCTCTTTACCGCAACAATCGAGAAAAGGCGTGACGTAGATACCTACTGCTATGTCTTTCATATTGAGAGAAGGAAACAAAGGCTCTCTCGCAGCGCGAGCTGTGTCGCGGGACTTGTGCTATATGTGCAGGGCAAACACGTGGAAGGAATTGCGGTATGCAGCTGAATGTCGCTAAATCAAAGATGAAATGCCTTGAATCCGTGCTACACGAGTCCGGTGATATCGACCCCAATGTTAAGTCCCGAATCTCTGTAGCTTTAGCCAGAACTCACGACAGTCATCTGCGACCCTAAAATCCCGATCAAACATAACGGACTTCAATTGTGTTTCAAGTGTGCTTTATAATTTGTGCTCGTAGAGTTTAACATTCCATATTACAAATGCGCAATAAACCAGCATACATACGAGTATACTTAACTACTGTTTTTGTTTATACGTATACTTATTTATTACACAGGATAGGTAGAATATAACAGTCAGCGCGTCACAGATAACCTTAAGATAACCACCCGACGCTAATAGCGCTTGGACAGCATTCTAATTAATTTCATACAAGTAATTCATAACTACTCGTATTAATTAAATTGTCGAAATATTCCTCAAATAAAGAAAGGTCGAACAAAGGTAATGGTGACTGTAATATTCCTTTGAAGAAAGTTCCATAGTCGGAAAGAAAACATAAAATTTATATCCAGCAATTTACGAATTTCGTGATTAAAATAAGAAAGTAGGTCACTTCGTGTGATTTGACTAAGTGGGTGCGTTCAGTTATTGAACTAACCAAAGCAAAAAGAAGGAAAGCGTCAAATTAAATTTCAGATATTAAAATATTAATGTAGTTATGGGCTAAAACCGTTACAGTTTGGACACCCAATTCTCGGAAACTTCGTCGCGGCATACCCAAAAAAGGTGGACAGATGAGCTGCAGGCCTTCGAAAGTTACTGGCAGACATTGGCGTTGATCGTGAAGAATGGAAGAATCGGGGCGAGGCCTTTGCTCAGCAGTGGGATAATTCAGGCTAATATAATAGTAATTATATTTTAATGTAAAATATTTGTTAGTCTTTATTCAGTCCAGATAGTAGGAACGTTTATGTAGCCTTAGCACATGTTATTTCATAATATCTCGTAATATCATGCGCTTAATGCATCACCAAATTTAACGCGATTCCATTAATTAGGCGCAATTTCGTCATCCACAAACTCATAATTACTCCTAACCTAATAATTTACCTATCGAATTTCCCAGAACGCCTGTACTCTCCGACCATTTATGAAATATCGACGTTATTGGAAACTAGCGTAGGTACAATGTATCGAGCTCAATGAGATGGGCTACAAATGCACGCATGAATGCATTTCGAGTTATTGTCGGTCTAACGCAAATTAGACTAGAATTTGAGAAATTGCTTTATTAAATACCTTCATCGTCGTCGTCTGAGCGGACAATCCCGACTCCTGCCAGGGTCCGCTTTCCTGCTCTTTTTGTTACTTTGACCGGTCTTCGGTATGCTTACATCGTAAACCGTTCCTGGCTCTCACTCATTGCTTCATCACAATACTCCCAACCAAAATCTATCGCTATTTAGGCCAACTTATAAGTTATAGTATACCCAAACTGGATAGGTTAAAAAACTGATATTTTTAAAGTTTACTGATTTCAGGCCAAACCTCAAATAAACATTGTAGTTTTTAATGTAATATGTAGTATATATTGTAAACTTATTGTAGTATTTTGTATTTTTAACGTTATGAATGGATTACGAACGAAGGATTATAGTGTTTTTATTAAGTGCTTTAACAACTAGATGTCACTGCCAAAACACATCACATACGATTAACTACTTTGCACTATATCACGATTTATAATTATAGTTAACCTTTATTGTCACTGCATTTTCACACACTAATTAATAATAAGTACTAATTATTTTTTATGTCAATAATCACTTACTTAGATACTATTTAAAATTTGCATTTTATACAGAGTCAATCTTTAAATTCTTAATTCCGAAAGTTACAAGGAAATGAGTTCCAAGTATCCAATATTACTCTTTCAATTTTGACACTTTTAAATCGAGTTTGCCCTTTTTATTAAAATCTTGAGCGCCTTGAAGCTGATTGATTTCTTTTCCCATTGGATGGCCTTCATTATGCTAATACTCAGTCTAGTTCGGCAATCCATTTCAATTGTAATAATACCCTTTTATTATTTCAGTAAACAACACCGCTTCTTTTTCCCCGTCCATTTTCTATACAATATTTACATTCCCGTTTTATCGTAGTCCCGCGGGATTTTCAACCCGTAAAAACATTCATAGCTCAATTATAAGAATCCCTGTACAAACACGTTTCTGTCCCGCGATTTCAACTATATTTCGCTGTTATGTCTGTCATTGCTTAAGCTTTTCCTTTGTATAATCAGTTGAGATTTTCATACAAAAATTCCGACAAATCCGATGGATTTTTAAAAAAAACAACACGCAACTTATAGATACAATACGAAAATCAGCTAGTTTATATGATTTTTAATGGACCTAGCTAGACACTTGAGCAACGCAGCGCAACGCGAGGTGGCTCGTCGAATCCGTACAAAATCAATTGCAGCGCAGCAAACCGGACAAATGGATCGGGGTAGCTATTTCCGTTCACATTGACGTAGCGTAGTTATGATCGAAAGGACTGTCAAATTCGTAAAAAATCAAACGGGCTGAAACGAATCCTATGAAACCAAAAGCAAGCGCATCGAGAGTCACATATAACACAGGTCTTCTTGACATAATCACTGATATAACGTGCATAAATGCTCGTAATCACGTGGCGCTGGAGTTTGTTTACGTAGTACGTCACCTCTGGGCAATTATTTATAGCAGAACAGTGCACATGGGAATTGTTACGAGCCAACTTACTAACTAAATAACTAATAATCTGGCTTCACGCGTGCCAATAACCCGGGAATCTGCAATAGGATTACGAGTAGGTATTTACGTATTTTAATTCCATTCCATTCTTCCATTCCAACTTGAATAGAAGTATAGCAATGTATGTCAAATCGTCTTGGCGTTAATGACCCGGTAATGGTCTCGCGCTCGAGGGGTCTGCCTTGACCTTGATCCAGGATTTGGAAGATCAGGTAATTGCAGTGTCATCTGACCTCCAAGCTACCAGGGGAACCTGACCAGATTGGATCATTGTTACACATTCAGTCACCTAAATGTGCCGGTTTCATCACGATGATTTCCCTCATCGTAAGATCATCGAAAACAGTTCCTCATAACTCTCGCTTACGAGCCGGGTACCGTAACCACTCGGACACTGACGCTCGATTTATGCAATTTTGTCCATGAAACAATTACAATTGTAAATATCACTTTTAATGTAAATATGGAAAAATTACAATTGCGGTTTTGACTAAAATCTTTTGTGTCACTGATTAAAATTTTTTGTTTTAATGACCAATGTACTTAGGTACATATGCGTACGTACAGTCTGTTTTATAAGAACGTAACCGGAAATTTTGAAATAAATAATTTTTACTTTGAATATTATTAATAAAATCAAAAATAATCATCTTGGCGTTAATGTCCCGGTTGTGCTCTCGAGAACGAGGGCTCGGGGTCCGTCTAGACTATGATCCACGATTTGGCACTTTGAATATTATTGTACTGAATTAAATTAAGCAACTCTTTGGCTAGAATGCGTCAGGATAATAAATTATTTTGCACGTTAAACCCGCTGACATATCACTTTTCCCGCCATGAGAGCAGCATGTTATGGTAGTATTACTGAGCAGACTTTATAATTATTCGGCAAAGTTTCGTTTTGGGCATCGAATGTAACATTCCGTGCTTGGTCAAGAGCCGATTTCAATTTCTTTATATGGGCAGTGAACCACCCAGTCAAGATGCATCTTTAAGGGTGCTTCTCCAAAAGAGGTTTCGGAAAGTTCATGTTGTTCTACGGAGCCTTGGCTGCCATGAAGACCAAAATCTATGAAAAACTTTGTCACCTACTTTAGTAGGTGAAGAAAGACGAATTTTGCATAAACCTCAAACACTGAACTCGTCTAGGTAGCGCCTGGAAAGCAGAAAGAGACATCGTGGTCTTGGACTGGCCGTCACAGTCACTAGAGGCGAACCCAATCGCAAATATTGGGCGCGGAGCTTAAGTTAGGTAGAAAAAATACAAGAACAGTCGCCGAACAAACTGGCATTGTAAAAAAATATGGGTGTTATTATCCCTGACAATGCTAAAAAAGATGAATGTTAATAAATAAAAATTTTAAAGCAAGAAAATACACAATTAACCTTTATATAAATCTGTTCTTAAATTCAATTAAGTCGGTTACATTCTTATGGATAGTGTATATCATATAGATTTCAAATCTTAACGTTGATTTATTTAAAGTCAAATCGAGTCCATAATTATAATGTTTATGTTCTTGACCTAAATTGGTATATTAATATAATATAAACCGTCGCTTCTAAATACTGAGAAATTATGCTGCTGCTGGATCCATTTAGTGACACGGAGCATGTACATGTCAGAATCTCGAGCATTAAAGTTGTTTACACTGAAATTTATATTAAGTACCGTCAATTTATGCGCATTTTCTCATATTATTATCTATAATCAAATATGTGCAAGCATTTGTCTGCGTCTTCGTCCACCTAAAATTCGTTGAAATTTTGGAGGTAAAGTAAAAATTTCTTCCGCATATGTCATCTATTTCTTTGAACATTTATATCCAAATCTGTTCAGCTAGTTACTTTCACATTTGTCGCTAGGATCACGCTATGATTGACAACTTTTATTAAATAGAATTAAAAATACTTACGAATGTTTATCCACTCTCACTTAAGCCCATTTGCCATTTGAATATCAACTACAAAACATAATTCCTTGATGTTAAAAATAGACCGGGAAATAAACATCGATTCGATGTCTATAGAGAATACCTCGATTATCTGAAATTGCCAGATATTTTATGTAGCTCCCTGTAGGGTGCTCCATAACGGTTCTATGTCACACTCGCCGCTGCGGGCTTCGATCGTAATGTTTTAATTTTTTTATTCAGTAATTTCCCCAGGCGAACCTAGCTATGCTTGAGAACTCCCCAAGTTCCATAGCAATTGAATGAATTGTTAGATAGATTACAGGTGCAAGGAAAGCTATAGATATTGTACCAATTTAAAACTTCAATAAGTTGCAACTTGTTTAATAATACAATAACATGGAATATTACAATTGGGTATAGATCACAACAACACAACACTAATCAACACCACCCTATTACAGACTACTACAGGACTTGTGTCTCGTCTACAATTATAATTAAAAAGGTACCTAGTGTAGCGAACAGCTACAGTGCGGACTCTTTGTCCTTACTTTTACCTGTTACTTTTACCTCAATGGACTTAACTTTTTGCTTTCAAGTTGTGTTTGTATTGTATGTTTTCTTTTTCAATATGTCTTCCTCTACTCTAATTTTAAAATTATTAAACTGGTTAACTAAGAAATCGACTCTAGGTGGACTCAAGGTTTTGTAGCCAGACTTTGGAAAAATATTTTAATAAATCAATCCTGGTAGCGCAAATTGTATGTAATAGTAGATGGCCCGCCGCAACTTCGTTCGCACGTTATCCTACCCTATAAACCATCGTCTTGGATCACTCTATCTATTGTTGAAACCCTCATTAAAATCCGTTAAGTACTTTAAAAGATCTAAGCGTACATACCTACATAGGGAGAGACTGCGGGAAGCGACGTTATTTATACTGTGTATAGATAGTTATCATCTAAAAGGTTTAAGTGTCCTCATTTCAGTTTCAGACTTTTTGTTTCAAAAAATATGATACAAGCTGAAAATAATCATTATTGCAAATGTCAGGCAACAAACCTTGAATCGATTTTTTAATCCACCACTTTATCAATCAAAACACAAAAACTCGCAACATAAAAAATCAAAACATCGTAAAGCCGATCTATCTAGTGAGGTGAGCACCTATCCACTTCCCTAATATAGAACATCTGAGATAAGGCACAAAGAGTGAATTAGCCGGATATTTTTCGCGTTGCTTCAGTGCATGGAGTGCCACGGGAATGGGCAGGGGAGGGGAGGGGGCGCCGCATTGACGCCGGGGGCGCGAGACCAGCCGACGCCACGACCCAGACGAAACATCGCACCTTACCCAACACCTCCGTATTAACAATGTAAACGGAACTAAGTGGGTATATTTAGAATTGCTAATATTACACTATCCATTACCTAATATCTGTCAAATGACATGACAATTTGGGGTTGGTTGCCAACGACACAGCTAATGAGAGTGTGGGAGTCGATTGAAAAATGTGAAGCGTGTCCATTTGTGTAGACTTTTTGGCGGGATATTAAGATGGCAAAGAGTGGTGGGCACAACCCAGTGTATCAAGCGATTGTATCGCCAAAGTCTTCCTCGATCCATTCATCTATTGTACTTATCTGTGATATTAATCAGGCCAACAACACACTCAGTTTCAAAGTGTTCAACTCACATTTACAAAGTGTGCCAGGAGTTAATTTGTAGCTCATTCGTGGTAAAGCGTAGCCATGCTTCTAGCGCCTGTTTTTGCCAATCCCGTCCACTAGCTCGTAGCCCCGCCTGAAAGCCTACCCTCTCGCTGACAATGGGACTATCTCGCTAATATCGAACCACCCGCAGTGGCCGGCGCCGGGATTCGAAGTAACGACCCAACGACCGGCAGCCCGGCCCGCAGCGAAAACAAGGCCGCTTACAGTCGTAAAAAGTCATGGTTTCCCATGCCGATTATTGCCGATATTAATTTTCTTGGGGAGCACATCGGCTAGTTTGGATTCGTAGAGCCGCGGCTCTGTCGCACATACGACATACACGACGCCAAAGCAAACCGATGTGTATAATTTATCGCCGTAAGGAAGAAGTATCGGATTAGGTTTCGATGACTGACAAACGAGTACGTAACGCGTACATCTGTGACATCCGTGGCGTGAGGGATATCGCAGATAAGATCGAGAAGGCTCGCTCGCCGGGATAACGAAACTAGGACGATGGTGACGATGATGATCGTGATGACTGACGAAAGAACATTTAGGATTTGTATCCAAATAGCGTCTTTGATGAGAAGTTAAAAAATTCAGCTACGTTCTCCTCCTGAGAGTCCAGATATAAGTGCAAAAGCCCACTTCGACAATCTAGGTATGCAAGAACGTCGAGAACAACAACAAGAGGCAATGAAATATTTAATAGAATACTGTTTACGGTTGCCAACTGGCGTTCTCTATTTTGAAGTTGCCACGTATGAAAATATAAATGAGTGCAGCTTTATATTGTTATTCTCGGTGGCGAACTGAAATCCGTCCGTAGGCGGATTCTAGCCATATCAATAGCTTTGAAAAGAAAAGCTACCTAGCAAACTTGGAATACTTAGCAAACGAATAAATATTCATATTAAGCAGGTATGATATTTACAAAAATACATACACATATTTTTAAATTTTGTGCAATAGATGATTAAGAATATCTAATAAAAGTGTTGTAAGAGACAAAGAATATTCCCTAGCGTGGAAAATATATCATATTTAAGAAATACTTTTCCTTTATCTTAAACTAACTCAACTGCAGTTTATTACCTTGTGTTTTACCATATACCTAAAAGAATATCTTAAGCTATTTGTTTCCCATACCAAATGAAAATAATGAAATAGAAAGTAATAAAAATATTAAAGAGAACAATAGGTTGATTAACTGCCAAGGCAAAGATCGTACTATTTACGTGATTATGTTGATTAGTGATACGATAACTGTAAGCACTTCATATTTGTACCGTACTTAACTAGCTTCTTACTAAGTACTTTGACATCCTAAGTTGGTCAGAAAAAGCCTGAAACTCGAATAAATGTGGGTTGGTTCAAATCGGTCATTCCGGTTTTGAGGTTTCAGTGGAGTAGATAGTTTTAGAAGTGGAACTAATTACAACAGAAATGATTATTGCGGCAAATGGTAGATAAATGCTTCTTAAAACTAAAAATATACTCCTTCCTTTGCTGCTTTTGGTGGGAATTTAGGGGGCCCGAATGGTCCCATTTTTTGTTTTTTCGTAAATATCTCGAAAACAGTTCGTCGAATATGGTCCATAACTATATTACCTCATGTCTAACACCAAAAGCAGTACAGGTGTATATTTTTAGTGTGTTGATTAGAAGCGTATTACCTACCATTTGCCGCAATAACCATTTCTGTTATATTTAGTTCCACGTAAATCCCCATTTTCGGTTAATTCCACTCCACTATTTAGCGAGACTAACGAACAGCAATTGATTACTTAAACTTTGATAGATAAACACTTTGATTATTTAAATAGATTTATTTGAAGTAACTATTATTTGTTATTTTGACCAAGATTTTCGTATTCACTATGCTCAGTTAATCCAAGTAAAGTATTTTTGTCTATTTTTGTCTTGTAAAGTGTCTTTTTCCGGGTCTCTCTGTCTGTCTATGTAACTCCTCCTAAACCACCCAACGGAGTTTGATGCGGTTTTCACTATCAATTAGAGCAGTGATTCTTAATCGGTGGTCCGTAGGGGCACCCGAAGTGTTACGCGAAGTCATCCAGTAAGAGGAAATACAAAATTAATTAAAACTCTATTTCGAGGACAATTTATGAGGTGACTAATGAAATTGAAGATGAGTTAAAAACTAATTAATTTAAAAACTTTGAACATTTTGATTTTTTATTTTTATTTTTGATTTATAAATTAAATTAATTTAAAAACTTTGAACATTTTTCGTGCCGAACAACAATTTCATTTCCTAATTTTCGCTCATAACTTAATTCTAGTTATAAACTTTCATATCGTCAACCCCAGCTCTAAGGGTAAAATTCTAAAAATAATATTGATTTTAGTTACATTTAATATTATCAATCCCGGCTTCTTAGCTTCTGAAACCTAAAAGCTAATATGTTATGTTAGACACGCGCGATCAACTCCAGTTTCGAAGGGCCAAAATGACAAATTTTCGAGCTCACTGCGTTCACTCATTCGTAAAATTGTGTTACTTTCATTACGATCTTTTAAAAGCCGAAATATCAAAACGTCGCTGTGCTCGCTCATTTCGATCAAGAAATGATTGCCAAAAATAACAATAATTTAAACACTAAAAGAGTAAAATTTTTGCAAAATAATTCTCGGTTTCTCTTCCTCCTACAGGTGACCTAGTTTAGGAGGCAGAAAATCAATATGTCGCTAATACATTTTTAGTGCCTGAATTGTTGTCTGTTTCATACACAAATAGTAATTAAAAGATTTATTGCCATTTATTGTACTGTTATGTTTATTTTCATTGTATTATTTGGCTAATCAATATTATTTATTATATTTATTCATCAGAATTTGTAAAATAATGACACTGTTTTTTTTAATACTAAAATTATACGTATTTTTTACAAATGTTATAAAATAATAAGCAAAAGGTGGTCCATGGCAAGTCAAAAATTTTTACAAGCGGTCTCTCATTGGTAAAATGTTAAGAACGTTAAAGTGCATTACCGGTCACTTAATACGTCAGTCATTTAAATATTTTATGAAGACGAGTTACTTGAACTCCAGAAGCAATTTATAGCCAGGCATTTGACCTCCATCACACCTGTTGATAGGTGACGATGCGGTCGATGATGGAGCATGCGTGTCCTGGAACAGCCTATTCAATCTAGCATTGAAGGCGTCTAGATTATAGTGATCAGGGAACCTAGCATGCGGACCCAGGAAAAAAAAACCTACGTCCCACCTAAACCTACCCAAATGCTGGCTGGCCTAATCCTAATCAAAGCCTACATCTAACGACCCAACCTGCTAAACCTACTAAAGCCTAGGCCACTATCGGAACGCCACCCATACTGAAAGCCTACCTATTCTAGAGCTCGGCCTAACCTAAGGTTTGCCAGAGCACACATGATACAGTACATAGGGTACGTCTAAATCTCGCGAACGGACCCCTATACTAATAAAACAGGATTCAGCGCTCGAAGACAATACTCGTCTTAGGTATACGCGACAGTACTGTAGTTGATCATTGTTATTGATAGAGCTACGTTAGCTCAATACTGCGCCAAATCAACGCCCGTCGTTCGAACACCGCATCTATGAATCAGCCAAGCCATGCTTTTAGACCAAAATGTATTGTTTGTAGTGATAGGGGCTTGTCTTTGTTGACCAATAAACAGGCAGCAGCGCTTTCTGTTGTGTATTTTCAATACCGCTAATAGGGACAGGCCGCTTTCCGTACTTTGTGACTGCGAACACCGCCCCGACTCTCCAGAGCGGATATTATGACAAAACCGTCTATTAGCGTATAGAAGGCACAATGCACTATTACAGGCAGCTGATTAAGTGAGCTTTCTTGGTTAGGTAGGCAGGGACAGACTTGCAACTTGTTTGAAAAATATTTAAGAGAGTGGTCGTAGAGCCGTAAACTTTCGTCGTAGCAATTCGGCGCTTTGAAGATAGCTAACTTTCTAATCTCTAAGGGTAAAGGTATCAGCGAAAAGAGTATACATGTAGAAATAGAATATACATTTACAAGATATCACTAATAAATTTAAAACCGTAACTTTATAAATAGGTACTATTATGAGCTCCCTAACAAATTACCCGTTTACCTAAAACTTACTTTGAAAATGATCTAACCAAACACAACGACCGTCCTAAAATTAGATAACAGTGAGTGGACGTAAATCCTATTTGTTTGGGTGTCGTTGTCGAGTGGACCGTGTAGGCCTTTCCATACGCCAGCGAGAGACGCCCCCCCGCCCCCGCCCCTCCCGCCCGCCGGGGCCCGTGCCAGTCACGACATCGCGACAACACAATACAGCGCGATGCCAATGTAGGCCTACACAGAGGAAAAACAAACCAAAATATTTTCTATAGTTGCCAAGCGTACTATTCGCGTCAGAAATAACCAGTTAATGTTGACGTACCGCTCGGTTGGGACGAGCGTCTTGCTGCCAAATCACATGATTAAAATTTTGGACTAGTCACGAGAAACTCCCACTGTCTAAGTTGTTTCCTGCTTGATGCTTTCCAAAAGATATGCCCTAAAGGAAACGTGACGCGAGGTAGGTGCACATACTTCACTGGAATGTATTCGGTAGAAATCGCACGGATAAAGCGGCGGAAATTGCACGGATGAAACGACATGAACGCTTTATGCACTGCACACGAATTGAGTTCGCAAAAATGCAGCTATTACGAGTACAGATAAGTCTGTGATACTCTACGAGAGTGCACTCTACAAGGTGACGGTTCAAATAAGTCGGTGGCACTCTCAAATTTGTCGTTGTAAATGCTAAAGTTGTATGTGCCTTACGTTATGTGATATTATTTATAATTAGTCGAGTTTATGTTAGTGCTATCGCTGTGGACCCTGAGTCTGGTAGAACAGTCTCGGAGCCGATTGGCACCCTGTGATGTTATATTAATATTGTTATTAAGTTATCTTTTCAATGGTGGTGCCTCTTACATACAAAACACTTCGTCAGAATACGAAATACAATACTACGAAAATTAGTTCCTTTTCTTGCCGCGCGACAACATAAGCTCGTCGGTTTATAGGAAACTATAGTCGTCATAGATATAGTGTATAGATATAGCACTGACTGAATACTTTAATACTATACCTACATAGAAACAGTATAAATAATAATTGGTAACGAGGACATAAAAATAGTAGGGTGTCAGTTGGCGCGTTCCTATGCCGCGAGTCGGCGCGTGCGCACAGCGTAATGAGAATAATAACAACTATGACAAAGGGGTACCTACTAGCGAAATCTCAAATTAAACCGAAGAAAAATTCGATCCTTAAAGCTCAGTTGTGCCCCAGTTAGACATATCCGGCAGTCAAAGTCTAGCCGGTATCGAAGCGAGTCTGGATATTAAAATTCTTCATAGCAGGTATAACTCATTTCGCGCAATATAGTCGTACCTTTTATTACTAAGTCTAGATAGGTATATGAATGTAATATGGAAGTACCGCTGCCAATAGTATTATCCGTTACAAGGCAATGCAATATCGATATGAAGCCAAGCCACTAGAGAATCTCTGCAGTGTTTACTTGCAGGCAATACAACATCCAATTCAGTTGCGAATGATTTCTTACTTTGCTTTGTTTTATTGTATTTTGTAAAAGTAAGGTTCATATACGAGTAAGTTTTATTATTCACTTGGCTGCAAAGGGTAAGGACGTGAGGGTTAGGCCGGTAAAAATATCAACTGTCAAGGTTGCATTTTAAAGTGTGGCTGGATCAATACAAGCATGCCTTGATGAATTTTATAGTTCTTTACCTTTGCTAGGATGGTTCATAATGAGTAAATTCCAAAAGTTATAAAAAATAAAAATGTGATTGGTTTCGGCTATTAATAAATTTTACTCGTCGATTGCTTTTTTTAATTTCTGGATGAATCATGGGAGCAGTGCAAAATTATTTAATAGCCGTACCTACGCTTAGCACGCATAGCGAGTCTTTTGTCTTGGAGAATTTCATGATACTATAAAGCCTGAAGTCCTAATAAAAGCAAGTACCTAGTATTCCAGAGGTTAATAGAGTTTTTAAGTAGTTACCTAGTAACTAATCCGCGAAGATCCCATATAATCCCACCAAAATTACAAATAAAGCCGCGCACATTATATTTTTGCATCATTCCCATTTATGCCTGCCATTAGGGCAGGCTGAGCGACATTAGCGGCTCAGGCAGGAGCGAGCGTCTGCCCCGCTCGCAGGCGTCGCCTTGGCTCCAGCCGGGGCCACGACAAGCCAAGCTCAATAAAATAAATCTCAAGCAGCGACTCGAGGCGAAACTGTGTCAGTTATTCACAAACGAGTCGCGTATATTTTCGTAAACTATTCGTATTATATTCATTCTGTGTTGTATAGGAGCCGTTTTATTTCAGCCGAATTATTATTGTTCGAGCTCACTCCTGCTCGCCAATCGTAATCAATGTCACATGTTTATAGCTAAAGTCGTGCGGAGGAGTCTATTTATCTTACACGGAGATCGTTGATTATTAAAGTAGAATTCGCGAATCGCATATTTACAAGCTGACTACAATGTGTCTCGAGCAATGTGTTCAACTGGGTTGATCGCTGTCTGCGTGGGCACATGGTGTCAATACAAGTTTATCTAAAATTCCCGTTGTGTTCCATTCGAGGGATAACATTTGGGGGACAACGGGAATGAACCGTTTCTATTCGGTTAGGTGAGATTAGTGCCGATGTATCGGAGTGATATGCCCAGGCCGATCGCAATCGGCCTAATTTAACCATTGGCCCACCCCAAATTATTCATTTTTATGTATGAGTAAAATATTTTACACTCAAATTTACTCAAGTTCTACGGCATCTCTAGATCCGAACGCGTTCATTTATGAATTGTTTTGCCAGTATAGCAATACTGAATAGCGTAATTATTTGCCTAAATGTCAATTAGACCAAAATACTGAACGGTAATCAATAGTTAATTTGTTCTATTGGAAATGTGCAGTGAATAAGAATAAGAAATTATTTACACAGGATAATGTTTACAGTGCACTATTTGATTATTAAAAAAACATGAACGGAAGAGCATCCCAGATTTCACATGGGTATTATGAAATTCATTCATTACAATCACACGTAAATTGCTACTACGAATATTTTTTTTAAATTGGAAGAGGCAGCGCGTACCAATTGTGGCTGCCATAATGAATGTACAAGACTCGGATGTACATGAGCTATTTGCTATTGAACAGCCTGCGCGTGCGCAGAACTCGTGGGCGAAGGGATCGTAACGTGACCGGGACATGTATCTGCATTCTAGGGCTGTAGTCTCCAATCACAGAATTTGGAAAAATAAATTTACAACCGTGAAGGCTGTACTTTCCAATCACCGTGTGTTTGATACCACTTCTACAACATTTCACTAGCGACCCTTCCCGGTTCTCAAGGGCAGTCAATTTAATTAAACGCCTACACCTTCCCTTATGAATCACTGTTTTCATCGCCGAAGTCCGTTTAGTAGTTTTTGAGCTTATCGCGAACAGACAGACAGACAGGCAGACGCGGCGATGGACTTTGTTCTATAATATCTAGTGATAGTGATATGATAAGGCATATGAAAATATTGACCCGCCGTCACTAAAGTTAGGTTTCATAAAAAAATATTACGTAGGTCTATTGAGTAAAAGTTTACTTTTGCGAGCAAATTTAGTCACATGCAGTCTAGTATAATTGTTGCTCTTGCATATACCATTGTAAAGCCGGCATTAAAATATCAAAGGCGCGGTTTTCTGAATTTCTTGGATAAATAATCTGCAACTTATACCGAAAAAGCTACAGGCACCGTACATTTTCAACGATTTAGATTCGTCGCTAGGTTTATCACACATAAACAGCCCATAATAGTCCACACTACTGGACGTAAGCCACCAGCATATGATTTAGCCATCATCTGCACGCTCAGCAGAAGGGTTGCACATCGCAGTGTTGGAAATCCTTAACAGAAAACGTTGATGACCATTTTATTCTGATCTAGGAGACGTAGGCCCTAATTAATTTCTCTTAGACTCGGCAATGTCACATACATGTCACGCGAGTGTCCCATAAGGGTAGGCAGAAACAATCAAGTACCTCAAGACCACAAGATACGACCCTATTCCAACTCATTTAAATCCAACACGCTTTCTACGCCAATAATTAACATACACATCTGATAACTCAACGAAAACATGACAACGTGTACAACCGCGTGCGCAGGCGCTTTGTCAATCCGTCGCGGCCCCATCCCCGTATGAATGACGGCCGTGAACAATGCCCGTAGGTTACACGTGTTTCAATGGTCCCTTCTCGCGCACTGCACGCGTCGCTTGTGACAAATTGGCTACGTAATACGACCGACCCGATGGGTTTACATTTGGGTAAACATAGTGTAAAATAGCAGGACCCGCTGGCATTCGGGTAAACATAGTAGAGTTTGAGCTTGTCCTTTACCGACGGCTGGAGGAAGCTAGGTATTCGCGTCATCGATCGTAATAAAAAGAGAGTAGGCATAAGAATGAATTAAGTACCTACGTTATGGTGGAAGGACGACAATCATCGGTTACTGACAATCTATGTAAATTATTATGTTAGATTTTTTATACTTAAACAGAATTGGAAAACACAATCGAAATGTCGTAAGACCTAATTTGCAGAGATATAGGCAAATGCCATAAAATATTGTAATTAAGAAAATACCAAAATATGACAAGTTACAATACGCCATCTAAAACTCCTGAACAGAATCCAAATATACTTTAATTTCACTCTCAAACATTTTAAATTTTTAAACTACAACCAAATGACATCTCTGGAAAACATCTAGCTAGTCGCTAATCCTAATGAATCGACGTACATAATCAACTTCCCTACCAAAAAAACCAAACTGTTGTGAAGACGCTATCTGAAACTGCTGCACCGAATCCAAATATACTTTAATTTCACTCTAAAACATTTTAAACGGCAGGGCAATTGCATTTGTTAAATTCCACGTAAACGAAATCGCTGGGAAACATCTAGTCGCTAACCCTAATGAATCGACGTACTAAATCAACTTCCCTACCAAACTAACCAAACTGTTGAGAAGACGCTATCTGAAACTCCTAACCCATTCCAAAAATACTTAAATTTTACTCTAAAACATTTTAATCGGCGACCCAATTCATTTGTTGAATTCAAACAAAAGAAGGCGCTGGGAAACATCCAGCTAGCAAATGTTAATGAATCGTCGTACCCAATCAATTTCCCTAGCAAACTATCAGCAATTCAGCGGAGACGTTGAAAAATCAAAGGCACCGTCTCTCCGTCTCTGCGCGTTTACGATCCGAATTGCATTTTATATTGCGTTGTTGTGGCTCGTAATGTTTCAGTGTACGATTGCGTCACGACCACAAAACTGTGCCGAGTCCCTGTTACCGTTTAATTGATTTCGTGGACGCCAACGTCCGTGAACGTAAACCCCATGCAACTAAATCCGTTCTTATTTTTAGGCCCAACTGAACTAGAGGCTATAAATAGACGGCACCGTAGAAGGACGTATTTGAAGTTCAAAGCTAACTTAATCGAGAAAGAAAGAAAGACTACTCCATGGATATCGTCCAAAAAGTACGGCAAATGTAGAACTAAAAACTAAAACTGAAAAGTAATTGTGCCGTGCCGGTGCCGACAAAAACTGAAAAGTATTTTTTTGCACTGTTTGCTTTACTATTTACCCTTGTCTATTAAATAAACTGGTCTGTTTACTTTGATACAAACACAGAGAGAAAAAATACTATGTGTAAAACTTTTCATTCTGAACGTTTTTATTACCTCAGCCACGCCATACGACCATTACCAGATTTGATATTAAAGCTTGAAAATCTAGATTTCGATTGGATGCAATCATAGGAAAGCTAGATTTTCAGGTTTCAGGAAGAACTCTAGTGATTGTCGTGTAGCCTACCCTAATAAAAAATGTTTTGAATAATGCGTAATTTTGTCGACCGGCACTTTTGATACTTTTTATGGGCCTTGGATGGTCTTCTTTGTGCACTGGACTTAATATTGGATATTTCATTCATATTAAATAGGCATTTGCTTCCTCGGTCTCCCCAAAGATCTTTACATAGGTTGATCCTATGGCGTCGCAACCAGCTTTCCCAGGTCCACCCATTTTATAAGGGCGTCGGTAAATTTTGTGGAGGCCTGACCACGTTGAGTCTAATATGAATAATATCCACACATGAATTACGTTTAGGTGTCTACGTTGTACCCATTAACGTTCCACGGCCAGGTAGAAATCGAAACACCACCGAGCATGGCGCTGAATTTCAGTGGTGGAACGTATTTTTATCGCTACTAATTTGTATAAAAAAAACTACTGAGTTTACAATGAGGCAGCTGTTAATAGGCGCGTCTCATACCTGCCAGTGGCAAAGGCAAGTAGGCAAAGAGCCGATAGCTAACAATGATTGTAGTCGACGAGGCCAAGGTCACGCAAACTATATGCAGACACATCGAACGTAGTAAATATGTACGCAACACAACAGTGACGTACAGAAAAACGGTGGAATCCGCACGACCTCGGCCCGCGTATTTGTAAGTGTCGCTTAACTATTTTTCATGGGGCGGCCCGGACAAAAGCGGTCTAGTACGTTTGGCTTTTATGTCACTTGATGGCCCATTTCCACGTGACTCCGCCGGCTAGTTACACTAATGTGCATTAGCTGCGTACTGGCATAACGTCGTAATGCCAATGTGTAATGTCCGTTCCCCATTACGAGCAAACACTAGCATGTTTCACAATCACGTACGACAAAACGTTACATTACGAATATCTATTATTTCCTCGACGCGGAGATGCGAGCTGTACTGTTTACGTTAAATTATGAATAAAAAATTATGACTACAGCTACTAGTTCCGTTCGACATAGAGACAAAGTACACATGAAACAATACGCATATTTTGTTAACCACATAAAAACGTCGTTAGTTTTATGTTTATTTAATTTCGGAACATCGCGGACGCGCTAAAAATAGCTGAAAACAAATGGAATAAAAATATCTCCATCAGCGGTCTCGACAGATTGGGTCAGCCCGGAACGAAAACAGGTTACTAGCGGCATGAATTTTGGAAGACCTAGGAGCTATGCGCGACGCGTGCCTCTATCTCCGATTCTCGGCCATAAATATGACTACAGAGGAACTTTCTGCGTGGATATTTATTTCGGACGTGTCGGAGGGAACCTTGCGCGCTAGCTTTTATTTTTATTGTAAGGCCGAGCGCTCGGCCCGCACGTAAATATCGTAAAGTGACGAATCAAAACACGTTCCGATTGAATGGACGCCTGCGCGGACGCCGTTAATTACACCCAATTTTATGTACGCACTCACTTACGTCGAGTTTAATCTATACCGTGCAATAGAGATGTTTGCTCTATAGTAACTAAATCCAGCTCTCTGTACGTCCTCTGTGATGCCGCACAATTGGATAGATGGATAGTATCGGTTCCAGATCACGTCTCGTGTAGTATTAGTATTATTAGTATTTGCGTAAAGGTCAAGCGGATTAATGTCCATAAACCGCTAATCAACTGTTATCTAATGCTGACAAAACCCATGAAGATCTGTTTTCATGTAATGTGCAAACAGAGAGATAAATACCAGAATTATATTAGACTCTTTTTTTAATCCTGCTTCACTCCATACTACAAAACAAAGTCTCTACTACTCTGACTGTCTGTCTGTATGTCTGTCTGTTTGCAGTTTTCACCAATAGACAGATGATTAATGTCAAAAGTTTAGGTGTATTATGTTAAGGCGGCTCGCTAATGCGATCAAGTTAGTAATTATGTTAAAAAATACTGACTAGCTTTGCTGAAATTATGCAGTATTGCTTATATTTCAAAATAACATTAGGCTATCCATAATGATCTCCGCATTAAAAATATATTTAAGTCATGTAGGAACACGGCACAAACAAATTTAAGCAATCGAAGTGCAAGGATAGCTAAAGCCATTGTTTACATTTTCTAACTTTTCACTTTCCCATTTTTAACCTGTACAACTTTACGGCCACTAAAATCGAGTCCATTTCGATTGCCCAGAAATATCCTAGCGTTCAACTCTTATGGCGAGTCAGGAATAGTTTTATCTAATTGTCAACAGTCGTTGCTTTCCCGAAATATTCTTGGTTATATTGGTCTTGTTTTCCACTGCGCGGTTGGTATAGGAATGTGTGTGGTTGTGTGCGTGTTCCGTGCGCGTGCGCACCAGCGTGCAAGGGACAGGTGCATGTGTGTGTGCATTGTGTACCTATGGCGGCATGTGGGTTGGAAATAAATCAAGCAATATCGTAGCGTGTAGCTCGAGTGACCGGCGGGACACGGAAGCAGCTCTATTCTCGCCCAAGTCGTCTCTACAACACTCTACAGTGGTAGACGTAGAGCAACATGCCAACGAGATTTTCCTTACAAACTAAACTAGCGGCTCAAAGAACGCATTTGCTGTCGAGTGTTTTCGCACTGTAGCGGGTAAACTTCAAGCAAGTAGCAAATAGTAGTGCACGTAAAGTATGAGCGTAGGATTCGGACTTGGAACTACGTATATTAAGTATATTTCAAACGACTAGTAATGAAGAAAAGGTTTACGTTAATTTTTTTTTTTAATTACATTATCTAATTGAATTTGTTTATTAAAATGCCTGTTCTTTCTTGCTACATAATTTACTATATTTATTAATATCCAACTGCTTGTAGTTAATCTACAAACAAGATTAACCCGACACTAACTGAACTAACTACAGATTACTGCGGCAATATTGCTGTGATTATGTTCATTAATACTTGTTATTTATTGACCGAACCGACTCTAATGTAGAGTCGAACCCTGAATAAATAGATTCGAAACCTGTCGCGAGCTTAACCCCATGAATATTTATTACCACCGGCATATTAAAACGGAGGATACGATAATGACAATGGTAGTACACGCGTCTGCGTGAAATCGATCAGGTGAAACATTTTGGCAGGCGTCCAGCCGAAGCGTAATAAATAAAAAATATGTGCGGAATGGATCCGGCCGGGTCCGGAGCTGCGGGTATTGCGGCACCACTCTTTCGCTTCCGTCGGCTTGACCGCTTTCCCACCTCTCCGAAAGGGAAATAACATATGAAGATGTCGGTCAATAATGCACATCAGATAGTTCAGGTTCGTAGAGCGTCGTCTGTCACTTGTGAGTAAAACTGTATATAAAACTTTTTCTCTATGGTAAAAACGAAGCCAAAACTAGCCGGAGTGTATTATAAAGAAACTGATTTATTGTAGACAAAGTCCATAGTTGTAAGTAATAATGTGCTTATTATTTACCGCGCTGCTGGAATGAATCTGATTTCTAAATTGAGGTAATAAAATCACAATTATAACAGCGGAACATTCGCCGCAGCAAGCACGCGAGTGATTTGGTTATGTTTCATAATAAACAAAATACGGGGCCCCCGAGACTGGATAAGTTATGACGAATGGGAATAAGATGTTATCCGTCAAAACGATTTGCGCCGCCCCGATGCGCCGATATGTCAATCTGTAATCAAACGAGCGCAAAATCAGTAGGCAGTCGCGGCACTGCGGCCCGCGCCAAGACTTCTCCTCAACACATTGTGCAAAACTGCACACCGAATTAGTATCTGCCACCGGCTTACCAGTTAGACCAGTTAGACACATCGACGCGCGCCACTTGCGGCCGACCAATTCCCACAGCCGCTTACCCTAATACCATTAGCTGCCATTTGATAATATGATCGGGAAATTTGCTATCACGTTTGCCCCGCTTACGTGGCAGGAGTGTAAATTAATTATCCTTGCCGATCAATCGCACGGGATTAGCGAATAATGCTCGGTATTTATAATATCGATGCATGAATGGTTCGGCCATCATTCAGACAGCTCTCCCGACCTCTATAAATAAGCGGTGCGTCAGCAGCACCGGGAGCCACGGTGATCCCGTGACTCTCGGTATAGACCAACTGACAAACGCGCCTAGAAATAAACATTGTTTTCTTCTATTTTCTATACACTACGACTATAGCGAAAAATGCTCTAACGACAAGCGGTGCGGTTTTAAAACAGTCACTCAGCTCGTTTGCGAATTTTTTGGAAACTGTTTATTTGTCGGACCCGTTCTTTGAGGTTTTTAATTTGTTATTATTTTTAGTATATCGCGTTCAATAATGTATGGTGTACCTACGGTAGTAGAGGCCACTGTCGCCTGTGCGGTGGCTCTGCATTGTTGACGCCCGCGCGGCGGTCATGTGACCGTTGCGGCGTCACGCGCCTCGCGATGCACTCACCGACTCACGCTTCGCTCACGCATTCACCGTCCAACAAAATAACTAGTCTATTTATACAACATAATAGATTCCACGGCTAGTAACGCACGCCACTGCACACAAACTTCATTATGATTGTAACGATTCGCTATGAAATCATTTTAGAGTTACATACGGTTATATCCACCATACAACTAACACATAACACCTGAGAGTTGGCCAACTAAAGGACGGTTAAAAGACGAGATCATGCTATAGAAATGAGATATGAGGTGTTGACATGAAAGGCAGTTCGACCAAAGAAAATATGTATGGGGTGCGTTGTGTGCATGGCGGCATGCATGAAAGGAGTGAATGCTGTGGTAACCGGTGATGGGTTAAAAAGACATGTACTGCCGACCCCAACCAGTGGGATAACGACAGGCGAATGATGACACTGATGTCTGCCATACAATACAACTCGTTGAACTCGTCCTTGTTCATCATATTAACGACGGCCGCAGCAAGAACAGCGTAACTCACTTCAAATAATAAATTGTATTATCGGCCGAAATACTTTTCCGTTCCCGTCAAAGTTAGTAATTGAAGCTGCGATAAAGCAAGCGAAACTTAAGTTAGGGAGCTTCATTGATGGCAATCAGGCAACTATGGACGGTATGCGAATCGGAACCGCCGCCGGCTCTATTTGCGCAGCAAGATTTACGGGTACACCAACAAAAAAGATAAACCAATCTATTTTCACACTGTTTATCGGATCGCCACTGAAATGCTGTTATACACAACACACGTAACTTTTATTCGGTTTACAATAGCCAGATCGAACCGTACAGCTGTTTGGGAGCTCTTCAAGTTTGATTAATAAATTATTGTTTTGACCTTTGTTATTGCTTAAATATAAACGTTTAAATTCTCATACATTCCCGATATATTAGTTTCGTTATCGATCGTACGTACCTACTAATATGTTTATTATTTGTAGATGTTTACTCAGAAAACGGATTGGTGTCATCTTACTTCACGGAAACCGAGATTATAATAAAACAGTATTTTGTCAAGTTCAGATAGCAAGTTCAGTAGTATAGGTATACATGTACAAGCCAAACGTAGAAATAACATAAGGGTCATTAGAAAACAGGTGTAGTTAAGTGGTTGTGAAAGGGTCCAGATACCCTACTTAACAAAACAGCCCCAAAGCTGTGCCTTCAGAGAGGCCGGTGACGGTAACTCGAATAGAATTCCATTGCATCGTGTAAGGTTCTTTCTGTGCTATCGCTTTTTGTATACATATTTTTCTTGTCTAGAAACACAACTTTACCTTTAAATAATGCCAATAATGAACGGGTAGCTAATGAGGTCAACGAGAGATATTATACTGCATCGATCGACTTGAAAATTAACTATTATTATAAAACAAGCGACCCGGACGCGTAGTAACCTTAAGAAATTATACACCTAAACCTTCCTTATGAATCTCTCTGTCTATTGGTGAAAACGGCATGAAAATCCGTTCAGTAGTTTTTCAACTTAACGCGAACAGACAGACAGACAAACAGACAGACGCGGCGTGGGACTTTGTTTTTTGTAGTGATAGTAATGTAAGCATCTGCTAAGAAAGGATTTTTGAAAATGATGATTATCAATATAATTTTATTATTACATTTACAAAATTCAATTAAACATTTAATGTTATACTGTTCGAGCAACTTAAAGCTAAATAACCAATTAGAACGTACAACTTACACATAAATACCCACAAAACAAAACATTCGCATGAGCAAAACCGAATTAAACATGAAATTGGACTTGAGACAGTAAATAGTAGACCCGACCTGTAAATTGCATAATTGACCGTCACGTCAATTTTCCCGTCCACCCGTGTGGGAATTCACCTGGCTGGAGTGCGGGTTGGAGTGACGGGCCCTAACCTAACCGCAGGCAATTTTTCAGGTGGGGATAACCCCCACATTGGCCTTGTGCAACGTCATTAGAGCGATGAGACGGCACGGCACGGCGGCCGCAGCCACGGCATCGATATTAATCTATGTTCCGGATAACGAAGGCTTGCCCTTTGCAAACAGATTGGCCTGCTGTTCACTGCGTAAACCGAATCTAGGTTGCTTCGAAACCACAATGGGGACGGTATACCTACAGCGGTAGCTCAGCTGCGCAAACTGAGATGAGTGAGATGAGATTAAAGTGCAATGCAGGCTTGGTCTCACAATGCTTTTAGTATTTATACCGTTGTCCACTTACCTTCTAGCTAGATGTTTTACATAACACTATGCTAGTGCTGTGATGATGCTCACCTGCAACAAAAATGAAAATGTTAGTATAATCCATACGCAATCAGAACTATTTTAGGGAACTTAAAGTTACCATTCGTGCTAGGTATACTACGTACTATTAAAACCTTGTAGTAAACCGAATTGCACCAAAAACCCTGTCCCTCCGTACACTTGGATTATATTATATATATATATCCCATGGGATCCTCAGATGGTTTGTTATCCTCTTGACTCCTATATGCATAGGATTAAAATTTATGGGATCCATGTAAATTTCTGTACTGCGCCTTGTATTGAAAACGTCCATAGGCTGCGGTGACTGCGTAACATAAGGCAGACCGTAAGCTTGTTTGCCACCCTAGTGCTATAAAAAAAATTTGTTGGTCAAGCCTCGTAACGTCTCATAACTAATGAAGAACCAAGCTCCTAACTCTTTAAAACCGACATATTGGTCAGTAAGTATTAACTGGCCATTTCATAGAATTATTGCATGACAGATAGGCTGGATTCAGTGCTATCCGACGCAGCGGTTAGGGCTGAGGCCGTCGGTTGGATTAAGATAGGGCGTAGCTGGGATCAGTTCAGTCGAGAGTTGCGATGTCTTGTTTGAATCTAATAAATAAATGTTACATCCTGTAAAAGGAGCACACAGGGTTGGTAGCTTCAGGCGACTATAAGGCACCGTCGCGCACACAGCGTCGTGGTAACCGCGAGTGTAATGCATACAAATCAATGTAAGTAAGGAGTTTGGCGACATGGCACGCCAACTAGTCCATACGAATTTATTGCCGCGCCGCGTCACGTCGTCGCGTTGCGTAGCGCAACAAAATTCGTGTGGGTCTTTTTGTACTAGTTTATTTATTTATTTACATCAGCCTAAATTATCCTGCTGGGCAAAGGCATTTACTAAGTTACATAAAATAAATTACAGGCAAGCAGCGTCGACCTGAGTGGTTCAGGGTAACATATTTTAAACAATGGACAGAGTGATTCAAGAGGAAGGTTTCTAAGCAAGTAAAAAAGGGTAGGTAGGGGTAAAATAGGTGTACATGAACGAAGACGTGCCGACCCGGCACGTATGTATGTATTTAAAAAATATAGAAGGACTTTATCAATTTTCACGCACCCAAAACACATGCTGTGCTTACTTTGGAACTAGTTGGCGCTGTGTGAATTGTCCAAGCACATTTATTTATCGAATGTCGAGAAAAAAATCGCCAAACGACAACGAGTCGCTTTTCGGTCTCGTTACGGTTCTAGTTGTTGAAATTGGATAAAAATAAAGAGCCGACAGTTCCCCCAAGCCCCGAACAGTGCTTCGGCGTTATTGAGTTTGGTCGTGTCAAGACACCCCCGCCCTCTCACCCCCTACGGTCGTAGGGTGCCGCAGCCAAGTCGCGACCTACAAAACTCGGTCGTAACAGCGATGCCACTACTTACTTTATGCCTTAGACCCACAGTAACAGGGTTCAACCACCTCGATTGCCACAAATTAGCAGTGAGACAATGTATTCGCAATTTCAATGAGATTAAAATAGTATTGACAGGGAGCAGTGCAGGATATCCGTACCACAGAGAAAAAATATTACTACGTACAATCTTTACTCTCAAATTATATTAAGAAAACATGGTTGCACAGATTAAAGTTTCCGGTTTTGATTAGGATTTTGTAAACGAAATACGTAGCCCCGCTTGCATCAAATTCTTAAACGCGTTGAAGAATGACGTTCATTGTTTTTGTGTATGAAGTTTTTTGTTTAAGTATCAAAAATTTAATGCATGCCGCCCTTACTTTAAATCGTCAAGAATCTGTATTGTCTAACTAACCTAACAAATAGAAACGATCTCATGGTTACTATTATTTATTAACTTCATTCCAAAACCTTGACCCTAACCTCAATTACCTCTAAGAACGTTTTACAGCCGGCGCCCGTCAAGAAACAAACAGAATTACATAATTAACACAACAAATTCAGTCTAGTACGGCCCTTTCTCCTTTTCTTTACGTGTCTATATTCTCTGCGGGTTTCCCTTATTACAAAGCCCTTCTATACCTACGTACAGACAGACGATGTAATACTAGCGGACATTGCCCTTACTGGGGGCGAGCGGTTATTTATACAGACATTTGCATGCATAGCGTACTTGTGACGACATACAATAAACTGTCTCCATAATGTAATGAACAGTAGCGATTGAATTCAAGATTTATTTTGATGTGAAACAGATGAACAAGGAATTCCCAACCATTTTACCGGTATGAGGTAAGTTGTATCTATAATAAAAATGTATTTTATTTGTTTTCTTTCTTGTTACTTGGTCGTTCTGATAGACACTATTCTTTACTGCCAATTTTTATTATACAGAACTGGGTAATAGTTTGCGTATTAATTGGGGGAGTTTGGATGACTATTATGAACGATAAAGAACTCCTTGAGTGTTGTATTTTGCATTTTATAACCCACCCCGGCTTCGCATGGGTTATCTCGGCTTTTTACTGCAATATACACATAAACTACCCCAAAAAAATTCTCTGACTGTGAAAACCACATCAACATCCGTTTCGTGGTTGAGGAGGAGTTATTATGGCGGATATAAAGACAGACTGTAAAAGGACTTTGTTTTATACCTACTACGTAAAAATAAGGATACGTGTAATTTTTTCGCTAAGATTTTAACCCCCCCTATTACCCCTCAAAGGTACGTGTTCCAGTACACTCCTATCCGCGAGAAGTTTAATAAATTTTAATAAACTTTATCTACACTCATAGCGTAATGTTCCAATTACATATTCTAAAACAGTTGTTTAACGCCAGTCTATAAAATTGAAAAAAATTACTTTTCGATACAGCATTTCCCATACTATTTTCATTACAGCTGTATCGAAAAATAACTTTTTAACCATTATGCAACACTTTTATTTTTTAAATTTTTGTCGGGCGCCGGGACACGGGACACGGGTAATGTAGGCTGAATACCTAAATGTCTTCAACAAATTCAAAATTAAAATTTTCCTGTTCATGTCATTATTTTCCCGCTAAACGGTATATTTTTTTCTAATTGTTGTAATTTGTGTTTGTGAATATTTTTTCTTGTTTGAAGCAAATAAATATATAAATGTGAAAGTAGTGAAGTGAATTTCCCGCCGCTTGATATCCTCGACGCGTAGACACAACAAAACTGACTCGCAGCTTACTTCCAGCCAAGTTGAGAAAATTATAGGTACGAAATTTTAACATCAAAATATGAGTGTAGATAAAGTAGTGTATGCAACTGCATATAATTAGGTATTAAAACACTCATGTCAAACTATGTAAACAGACTCGTGTAAACAGACACTCATGTTTTAACACCCCCTTTTATATGACAGTTACATAAACTACTATTAAATGCAGTATACTTATTTTACTTCTTCTATGTTGCGTACAGAATATTGAATTTGACCTGCGGTTCAGCAAAAAACGACATTCCATGGTTTAGAATATTTATGAGCATTGAAAGGACGATTTTCGAAACTAAACTCACCCATTATGGTGAGTCAACGAGCTAAATGTATACGCGTATAATGGATGTCATTTTAAATTGTTAATTGTTGAAAGTCCGGTTGCACTGCTAACTGCACCACAGAAAATGGAAAAGTTTCTTTCCACCGCTCTTTAGATCTCCTTTCAAAGGATCTGAGGTTGGCTGGAAGAAATCCCATTGTGGGATAAGCCCGGCTCTGCTTTGTGAAATTTCATTTTTCTCATTTCTGTCGCCCATAACATCTAAGATTCATGCATTTAGGTTGCAGACAACAAAAATGCAGAACCGCAGGTGCGGTAATACATTCCCTATGAAAGATGCCTTCCTTTCCTAACTTGGCTAAGCTTATATTTGTAGCCCTGTATAGTTAGGTAGCTACGTGATATGAGTCGTTATATTCAATCCAGGGATACATCGCGCGGAACCCTATCCATCACCGCCCTCCGCTGCGCATCCTCGCACAACGTCAAAGGATGGATTACCGTTGAGCCTATATTATATGCTACAAAACCTATTTTTCGCAAAGGATTACAAGTCACGTATTCGCCATGGCATCTTCAAGCACGTCGAAGCGATAGGTCGATAATATTATAAGTCTACTTATTCAAGATGTTACATGAAATTTCTATTATTTTATCTCACGTTTTATAGGTATTATCTTCATTTGATAACTCGCAACGTCTTTCTTTGTAACGGCAGACTTGTAAATCTTTACTATGGGAGTAACTCTTTAGGTTTTCAGTCAGTAACAGAGTGACACTCCGTCATTGACAGTCTAATAATACATTTGTCAAAAATAGTGGTACGACAAAGTCTTCCACATGGCAACGATGCCAAGCGGCGACGTCTCACGGCTGACAGATGTACGCACGCACTGAAACAACATGTGCCTGCAGAAACTGGACCTCATTAGGGAATCCGTCATAATTAAGTTGCACGTCACTTAATAATAGACCATACAAGCTTTGTTAGTTAGTTCTAGGTATTGGTATATGCTGCTTTTCGTGTCGGCATAGATATCTGTATTGATGTTGTTGGTTTTAATGTTGAGCCAAAGCTTGCATACAGTTAAATGTTATCTATCTTGTTATGCATTTTTTGTTGAAAGTTTTACGTGACTAACGAGCAGACAGCCCACCTGACGGAAAGCGGCAGGCATCATACGTAATAATGTACAACTCATGCACTTAAGTTTCACGTAATAAAAATTCAAAACCGCAGGTGCGTTACCGTTGTCACTGTGAGGATTATGATATGCCTCTTGCCAGTAATTGTGCTGGCTTCTTTGTCCTTCGAACCGGAACAAAAATGCAAGTATTATTGCTTGGCGGAAAAAAATAGATAAGTGATTCTCAGGTGGACTCCTCAGGCGTGACAGAGTCCTTCCGCCGGTGGTATTTGAAAGTCAATCAGCTAAACGCCAGGCACTGCATTCAGTGCCAACGTAGCTTTAAATTCACCGAGCGTGCCTAAGTTGAAACGGGCGTGCGTTATCTCCGGCGCCCGGCTACCTGAAGGGGTAGGTCAGTTTCCCAAACGGTTTCCCAGTTAGCTTAGCGTCCATTAGCCATCCATTAGCCAGTTTTAGTTTCTAGTGGTTTGCTGATTCTAAATGAGGAGAATGCAAATTGATGCGGGGTCGGGCTGGGCGCGAGCGGCATCGATCCGCGGGCGATCGCATCGCAGCCGCGACGTGGGCGGAATCCGCGACGGTATCGCGTGCCTTCGACCACATTCTGGTCACATTCACTCCCTCTAAAATACAACCTGCCCGCGCGGCCCGTCCAAAGGGCAATCAACCACCTAAATTATGCTTCTAACGTGGCCTTTGAGCGGCCAACGTTTCACGTCTCCGGTTCAGTGATGCGGGTGATTTTAACCGGAAATTTCCCGTTCGGGGCAGAATTCGCGCCAACTACGTCAAAGCAGATACCATTTCGGAACCGCTATGCATGTGCTGCGTTCGCAGCGCTGTACTCAATGCCCGTCGACGGGCATTCCTTATTGAAGTCTATCATTGGAATATTGATATCGAAATATTTATTCATGTCATCTTCTGCCTCGTGTAGCTTATTCACGCTCCAACTTTTGGGAAATATTTCCGTCTTAGGAATTTATGTATAGGCATTTTCAAGTAGGTATCGCACCACTACCTTTTTGTAATAAGTATAAGGAAGGAATACCAGCAATAATAATTTATACAAAAGAAAACTTTAATTTAACTAAGTGACTAAAAACTGTACCTACCGTCCTGCGAGCACCTATTAATGGCTCTGTTTACACCCACGTCTTTTACCAATAATTGTTATTTATGCTGTAGGAGTTCCTGACAAATAACGAAAATGTCAATTTAGGGACTTAAGTAGCTAACGTTCCTCTTGGCAGCCATTAATTAGGTGACTTTCCTTAACATCGCCCTTCGCATCGACCGTATTTTGTTAACGGCTTCATTCAGTTTCAGAAACCAAGCAACCGCTCCACCTACGTAGCGGTAGTAGTTACAATGCATCAATAGGGAAGATCCATCGACTCTCTGTGGGTAAAGCAATTTGAAAGAGCTTACTTCTACAAAGAACTTGACCTTTGCGAACCTATTTAATGAAACTTGGCTTGGCTTGAAAGGCTTGGAGTTTTCTTACACCAATTTACCTTTACCTATTACATTTATTTATTAGGAACCTACACAAGGTCGCATACAAGTATTCAAAGTATACTTACTAATACAGATATACTCCTAAACACAGAATCGTAAAACTGTATTAGCCTTTATAAGCAACCAGGAGCGATTGTAAACAGTGTGCTTGCTTAGTGAACACATTTTGGCCGCTTGCCAGAACTTTACGGCGCCTTCTTTACCTCCATAAGTTAGTTTTCTTTGCCTTGTCTGTTTATGTACTAGCTTCTGGCTGCGATTGCATCTGCATGGATAGCATCAGCAGACGATGCCGGTCGCAATTTGATTTGTCGTCCTCACTTACAACAGTTAAGTCCAAAAATTAAATGCATATGTAATAAACTTGGTATACAATACCAAAATAATGAAACTGTGCACCTTTGTCGTAAATCTTGTAATAAATAATTACCTAGATAACTTTCTAGCAAAGATAAATTTTAGGCTTTAGTAATAGACAACAATTGAAAAGGGAGCTTTATGCTGGTATGCTGGTGGACATATCGCGGGCGCAGTCAGCCCCAGCCGCAGCGCACCCGCTTAGGTGTGCCCCCTTCCTTAAAACTTGTTCCAAGTTGCGCAAATGATCAAATCGCAACCCATGATGATCCAAATAGACCAGGCAGGCATCTCCCACTAGTCCTGCCAGTATGTGCCAATATGTATTCTATGAGTCTTTCGAAAGTGGCAGGTGCGTTGCACAGTCCGAAAAGCATAACATTGAACTGTCCTTATCCTTTGGATGAGGATGGCAATAGCCAGACTTCACATCCAAGGTTGAGAACCAGTGCATACCACTTAGAGAATCCAATGAGTCGTCGGTACGAGGCAAGGTATAGCTGTCCTTTTTTGTGATTTCATTTAGTTGACGGAAGTCCACACAAAATTGTGAGCTGTCATCTTTCTTCTTGACTAAGACGACTGGTGTACACCATGGACTTGCAGACGATTCTATGACCTTATTTCTTCTCATGTCTACTATTATAGCTCTTGAACTTATTTTACTTTTGCGATTGGTATTTGCCTTAGGTCTTTCGCTTCCAGTGTCGATACTGTGTTGTACTAGCCAGGTCCTTCAAGACTTCCATGTTGGAAAAAAGAAGATATCTGCGAAGCGCAGCAGATCTCTTGGCGATCATGCTCTGCAAATATCTCAGGTTTCCTTTGCATCAAGAAGATCGGTAATAGCAGAACTATTCTTGGTTATCGTCCCATCTGAGGTTGGTGTTGATTGGCACTTTTTCATCCAAACAACTTCCTCGCATTTCCCAACAACATCGCCTTCATAGAAGCTAACGTCGTGGTCGTGCAGATTTACAACCCACTTCAGATTTGCTTCCACTGACAAGAGTTCTTGCTGTTAGTAGTTATCGAGACGTTATTTTGTGCGGCGCTTCACCAGTACACAGCTATTCGGCTCGTTCTTACTAGCCGATGGCAACTTCACCTTTACCTGAGCCTGTGCTCGTGCAGTTACTATAATTTTATTCAGGCAACGTGTTACATACCCAGTGGTTCCTCCAAGTATTAATATCTTCTCATTACCACACTTAAAAATTCCATCAGTGTCATGTAGTCTAGGCCAAAGGTGCAGTCGTCTATAAATTCAGCCACGATGACCGTTTTAATGTACGCTGACACGCCTATATACATCGTGACTGACATCACCCCTGGAACGGGTATTGGCTGGCCGGAGGCAGAAATAAGCGTTCACTAAGTCCCGCTTGACTATTGTCCCGACCTAGAGGCTCCTGTACTAATCGTCATCTTGCAGTTTGTGCTTTTAGTTTTGCTTGCATCCAAGCATGTGGGATGAATCCATGTCAAACTAATCACAAATTCGCGTTAATTGAAGAATTTGTAGCTTGCAAGTGACACAATGGATAGATATTCCTCCAACGCAAGACGCACTCCAACATGTAAAAAGAGCGGCATTGTAGGCCCAGGACCCACTGTCTGATTAAAGACCACGAAGTACTGGATCCATGCAGTTGGGGATGGCAAAATAATAACAACGGTTTTGGAAGACACTACCTGATGCTAGCGCAAATTGCAAAGAACTACTGTCTTGCAAGTGCAAAGAGCGCTGCACAAAATGTCGGTGCGTCAAATACGAACTAAACTCAACACTTCTTCAACTTATTTCTTCTTAATTCGAACTATACTTAATGTATAAAATATATCATAATAATACGTTTATTTTACATTTACATTACTTAAACTCATTGGTTTTTTTTTTTTATTGAAACTCATTAACTAACGCAATTTACGTAAATTAAAACAATCGTATGGCATTTCAAGTGTAATTTTTCGGGCACCGTTAATAGGGAAAAATTACAATATCCCGCTTCTGTATAAACCGATTGGGATTATAAAAATAGTTTTATATAGGTTAATAATGTGCCTTTATTTTCCTTGTACATTATTTTGCTCTAAAGTTATGGGTAAAACTTTAAAAATTAAAAACGGACTTATATTTTGTAAAATTTTAATATAATCTCGAATATCTCTGAAACTATAATATTGACACGATTGTATACAAATTCTAATATAGTACTTTTTATTCTGCTTCGTTTGATACCCCACACATGTTTCCAAGTGCAATACACTCGGTTTTAAATGCCAATTTCAAAACGCGGCGGCGGCCATGTTGATGACGTCATAGCTGGAGAACCAAACAGATTAGAGTTTGTCTCCCGGCTGTTTCTTATTCAGAATGTCATGCTTTACAACATACTAAAAGATGGTGCTGGTTTAGGGAAGTTAACTTTTTTCAGTAAAGGGAAGGGACTAACATAGGGTCAGACGGCGGGAAGCGACATTGTTTTGTACTATCTATAGAGGTGGGCGTCTTAGGCGTGCAGCGCGCCACGTTATGGTTTGCTCCCAGCATTGAGGGATGCTAATTGAGTTAACACCGCTAGGCAGACTTGTCATCCTGCCACCGCCGTTCTAGGACATATGCGCATGCGTCGCTTTCTAGGTCGTATATGCGCACCACCGGAAGGCGTACGTCACACGAAAACCCGCATTGTGCCGCATTAGGTTTTCGGGCAATGCTGCGCGGAGATAAGCTTCTACGGTCGTGTGTGAGCCAGCGGTCGCTACGCCACGCGAGGTAAATTAAAAAAACATTGCCTGTAATATCTGATCTATTGATGGCCTGAGCGGGTTGGCTCATGTGCAAATATTCCCGATCCCCGAATGGGAAATAGTTCACAATTGTCCCTAGTGATGTTCCAACTGGTAACAAAATTCTCAGTTGTTCCCATTTGGAAATAGACTAACCCCGAAAAGCATTTTAAGCACTTTTTAGGGTTCCGTAGTCAACCGTCTGTCTGTCCGTCTGCGGCTTATCTCAAAAACTATTAGTACTAGAAAGGTAAAATTTGATATGGTTGTAATATTAATCGCGCCGACAGAGTTTTAGAATAAAATCTTTTAATAAAATCATTGAAAAAACAAATATGAATACCTTAATTATAAATCGATTTAAATTTATTTCAGAATATAAATATCATTTATAATATTTGCATTTTTTTTCGCGTAAAGTTCACATTGTGTGGGATGCCGTTTTGTAGGTCTTTGGAAGTCATGAAGGGTATGTAAAGAACGTTTTTGGATAAAGTTTTCCGTTGCCGATATATTTAGTTTTAAAGTAGTATTTTTTGGTTAGAAACACGTGCCAGCCCCACTTCCCCACTAACAGCTAACCCGTAATATTTTAAAACGCTCTTGAATGTGCGAACAGTGTAAAGGCGTTTATTTTAATTTTTATTGTCCACCATCTAGGACATCTGCGATTGACAAAGTGCTGAATAGCATACATAGTGTAATTTAGGTACCTACTTACATGATAGTACTATCCAAGTACACAAGCATTGAATTCTATTAATAATATCTACCTAGATACTATATATTTCGCTCGAGGAATGGTCTAGATTTCTAAAAAGCATTACCTGAATGAGTCAGAAGAGATACGAGCCTCACATTTTCATTCTACAAACAAACTCCCAAACAACACACATTCTGTATTTTCATAGTAACAACCAACCAAAAATGACACCACAAGTGTACGCAAGTGTTCCGAGAATTGTTTACAATTTACTTTTGATCGTCGAAAATTGCGTTTCACACTGTGAACTCTAGGAAGTCTGTCAATACTAACATAGTCGATAGAAGTCATTTCTTCACGCGAGCTGTGTAAAATGTGGACTGAATTGACCACTATTTACAAATGTCCATGTTTCCTACTCAAACGGTGCAATAGAACTCGTGTATTGAACCAGTGAAAACTGTCAATACTCGTTCGCTGCACAAGTCTTTGCTTTGCTCTGAGGCATCGCTACGGTTTGTATGGCGATCTGTTTTACGTTTAAAATTGTGTTAGGTAAGGCCGTGGCTCGTGGCGAAAAATAAAGTTGTCCTACAATATAGTCGGCTGGTTTATAAATTAACAAAATATGTTTAACTGGATTCTTTAAACAATGTAAGTCTGAGGCAAATGCTTCACAAAAAAAAAATACCACTGCCGCATGACCCGTCTCACCGACGACAGATCATGTTGAGGAAGCTTCTTCTACGCTGGCCGCTCGCTACAACGCCCCTTGCCCTTTAGAGCACTTCATATTTTCTTGTTTCGCTTTTCATTTGTTTTGTGTTTAGTTGGTGGCGTAGTCTTTATTTCTTGTTTGTTGTTTGTATTTATGGTGTTGTGTATGCTGTACAGTGTAATAAATATCTCTTAAAATTTTCTGGTCTCAAACTATGTTTTCGTGCTTAAGGAATAAACGGACAAATAAAACGCTCGTCTTAATAACATTAGTGTATTTCCCTATTCCTGTAATATTTTCCCTTAATCTTCCGCCAACGAGCTCCATCTGCGTACCTAAAAAAGATTCATTCCATTTAAAAATTAAACAAGCGCACTGTCGCGCCATTCTCACCCTCAACGCAGTCTGCATCAACGCCCGACGCGGGTGGCTTCTGGAAAATCTCGTTATTGTTCCCGAAACGGGGAAAACAAGTGTTCGACAATAGACGGGAAAGTTCGCCAAATGAGCTATTGTCCTGCACGTTAAATGACTCACTAAAACGTTTTAACCTTTCGTGATGATGCATGTGACAGTGTACTTTGTAATCATTAAATTCTTTTGTGGTTCGTACGTAGCAACAACGTACAGACGTAAGCGCGCTGCGTAGTTAGTTATTATCTCTAGGTACTTAATAGTTACGTTATCTTCACTTTTCCTGGTTCCCAGATTACAGCACTAACATTTTATAACGCAGGTTTTGCCCGCGGCTTTAACGGAACTGAGTAGACCAACAGATGTCGGAAAACCCTAGGTATATTAAAATATTTCCTTAACTACTAAATCGATGTTATTGAAAGCCGAAAAGTTACTCCAATAGCCTCCTACACAAGTACAAAACAATCTGTTGTTCCACTAGTTTCTCCATCCTACCTTGTGAAACGGAAGAAAGTTCAAACTAGTGTATAACTGATTTATTACCTGCCAATAACTTTGTAATAGTTTAACCGTGAATATTTGAAATGGTGTCCATTCCAAACAGAGATTTTACCGCATACCTTGTTGTTACTACATTCTTATTTGTACCACCATAAATCCAATTCAAGCTAACGTATCAAGCTGAGTGAACTCTTCTCTTAAAGCCGCACCTTGTACGCTGAATTTTAGCTCGCATGCCTCGTACGTAGCTACGTGACGTGAGTAAACTAAGTCAAGCTAACTTAAATATGTTATATGCTTGTTTGGACAAATTCACAAAGCGCCATCCCAAAGTAAGAATTTGGGTTATGGGTGCTAGATAACTGGTAAACGAAGACCCGCAACAGAAATTTAAATCCATCATTTCAATTTCTGCTCGGCCAGGAATCGAACCTGGGAACCTCTGCGTGTCAGATCGGCATGTTAACGAACTATCCCACTCAGGTTATCGAAATATGGTCGGTAGAATAAAACTTTCCTGCAGCCATTCTTCACGTAAAATATTGAAATCTTCCCTTGCCTTGAAATATCATATCTTTGAAATACAAGAACCTTTATCGAGTTTTCTTAGGCAAATATTCTCCAGGAGTTTCCTCTCAGGGAGTTATAACGCACTTGAGACGCTAACAAACAAAAACAGAGGAAAGAGAGTCTCGACAAACTTAAAGCAGAACTCGATCTCAGTCGCCGTATCTCGGTACAGTCAGATATTGCTGATAGCTGAGTTTTTAAGCTAGGTGAATATCGTCGGGTAATTCAATAACCTGTACGAGCCCGCCTCCTGAAAATAGAGAATGTAAAATGCACAAAGGTTCAGCGCTGGCACGCTGTAAAGCTACTGACGTGCCATCACTCGATGCTCAAACGCAGGATGAATGAAACAACGAGTTCTGAAGCGCACTTTATGATCAACAAATGCCAGCGTGCCTAAATGCCGGGTTCAAAGGGAAAGTGCCTACATGCCAGTCCATCCGACTGCACTGCCGCTGGGTCCGCCGACAAAGTTTCTGGATTTTCCGCTTTTTAAAAATAGGAATATATTGTCGAATCGTGAAGTGCCAAGCTTTGTATGTTCAAGTGCATAGCGTTTGCACGCAGTATGTTATATTGCGTACAAACGACATTACAAAAAAAAGTGAAACTGGCACAGATGAAACTTGACTTTTTTATGTTATACGGCAGATAAACATGCAAGCGGGCCACCTGAAGAAAAGTGGCACCTCCGCCTGTGGACATCAGCAACACCATGTTCGCTACCAATACGTTGCCTGAATCTATAGAGACCTCTAATATACCTCTTGAACGAACCCATGTCATAGTTTAAGGGAAACACTTTTATCCCTGACCACGCAATCGTATTGCGGATGGAAGATAGTCAATCATAATCTGAATTCCGTCGAAATGCAGGTAGCACGCGACGACCCAAGGCCAATTTGCTTGATATTTGTTAAAGAGGGTCGATCTCGATTGAAACGGGAAAAGACTACACAAAAAGAGAGATAATTCAGCAAGTTCAGCGTTTTATACGTGCCTGATGCTGATCCGATGAAATATTCGAAAGGCGATTTTTTCAAATTTATATCTTTTATACTTCAAAGAAATTCCCCTAACCTACACAGACAAAACCCCATGTCAGATCCGTAAAACCTGTGTCAGAAAGTATTATCAGGTATCTGAACCCATTTATGTTAAACCTTTTCAGAATATAATACCTGTAAAACAAAAAAAAAGTTAATAAAGTGTGAAAGTAACAAGCGGCGATGTTTTTGGCGTGTGTTTGTAAAAAAGGCATTAATTTCCATACAGGGTATAAATTTCACGAAATGGGTTTATTTAGGAACCTGCACTAAATATCTTTTTTGATTGCTATACCCTTTTGGATCAGAGTGTGAATTCATTGATGCGAAATTCGTGGATAAAACAAAGTTTATTACATGCTGTAATTGAACCCTGATTTTGATTTCATATTTTTTTAAAGTTCATTTTTAGGCTACGAGCTTCAAAGCAAAAATATCCGTCCGGCAACATTTGATATTGCAGCAGCATAATCTCGTTTGAGCCCAACGTGACGTCACACTCGGTCGGGGCCGCGAACAACCGCCGGCGTTCATGCGTGGTGTCCAATATCCCGGTTTTTTGTGTATTAGAAACTAAAAACACGACTCTGCCTAACCACAAAATAAAGAACGGCCCGTTAATTCTCTATCTTGTGGCCTAACCCTCAGCTCTAACACAAAGCTTTTCAAAAATTTACACGATCGCTTAGTGTTATTTTGTGATCAAAGTATAGACAATTAATTTATTAAAGGTAGATTTTAGCTTACGCTCTACTTTCAATTGCTTAATATCTTTGAATATTGTATAGGTGCCTTAGTAACCTACCCACCTAAATCACCAATCGATTATTTTTTCACCAAACAAACAGGCGTGCGCCGATATAAGAACCAAGTCACGCCAACAAGCCTGATAAAGAATTTGGTAAACTTTGAACGTCTTTGAAACATACTGCGTTTGGCAATACGAGGGATGGACAGAACTGCTATGTGCTCAGTTCATTTAATATATTTAACGCCATAGTTTACACAGTTAACCGAGAACAGTTAGATATTTTTTACCTCCTAAACTTTCGTCTATGTGGATAGGTTAGGTTCTGAGGACCTATGTTTGAACCGCTCGCCTTAAGTCAAACGGTATTTAATTTTGATTTTCGGCATGAAAAATTCAATATTTTTATACATGACGCTGATTTTTCCTATATTTGAACAGTTTGCTTTTGGTATTGCCAATCATCATCATCGTCCTAGCGCTTATCCCGCCAGGGTCCGCTTTCCTACTCAATCTTCTCCACTTCGCCCGGTCATCGGCATCCTCTTGTCGCAAACCGTTGGTTCTCGCATTCGACTCGGCGATGTCAGTCCATCGCTTTTTGGGTCGCCCACGGGGCCTCTTGCCTGATACAGGCAGATTCAGGCACCTATTTCCCATGTATCCCTGAGGCTTACGCAACACATGTATTTATTGAATTTTTTTGCTTTCGGTATTGCCAATGTCATTTAATAAATATTGAATTTTTCATTCCGAAAATCAGTATCGATCGTTCAAGTCGAAGTGGTTCAAAAATAGAGAACCAAATGATCTGTAGGATAGGATCTATAGAAGTCTACGTAAACCCAGCAAAAGTTATAATGCTCCCTATTAAAAGTATTATAAAGATTTTTTCGCCAAAATAAACTTTCTATAAGTCTTTGTATCTCCGCCCAAGTATCTGTAACAAGCTTCGTAAATATGTTCTGATCCTATTGTCGGCTTCCTCTTTTATCATTTTAATTGCTGTTTTACTTCAATTTTGCTCACATCAATAGTCAAGGCTTATGTTTTCCCTTTTCCAAAGTTATATAAAAAATATAATAGGCCGTGTTTATTTTTAATATTTACCTACTAGCTGGTGCCCGCAGCTTTGTCCACGTGGACAACTGAATTTAAAGTAGATTCCCATTCTTTAAAAACCACATGAAAGTTAAATAACTTACTGATTCCGTTAAATAGGATTGGTAGGGTCCAATTCCGCAAACGCATAATCGGAACTCCGACTTTGAGGACAATTTCAGGATAATAGAGTGCGCTGGGAGGAAATAATGATATTTACGAAAATCTTTAAAGTTTCGGTCCAACCAACGCGTTCACCCTGCGCCCGCGGCCGCGGTGTGCGGTCTTCTTGCGATCAAAGCCAATGCCACCTGCGACCTACAATACGCGTCCAGTCCAATCCATAAAGTTACTACAGTTTATTATAGTGTAGAAACTCAATGGTCGAGTCTACGTGCGCCTTCTGAAAATAAGTTTAGACTGTGAAACAAACTTATCTAATCCGGTGGCCAAAACTGAGTGGGAACTAAGTGTCACCATTTTCAAATGTTATTTTGTTGTCAACACCAGTGACGCCGTTACAGGGTCAGTCCTATTCGATTTGGCGATAGGTAATGAAAGATAGTGAAAGTGAGATCGAAGAACCAGATTTATTACCTAGTACAAAGACATTTTATTTCCTAGAACAAACAGACTTTACTACATAATTAAATATCTGTTTGCCGCAAAGTAATCGCGCGCGCGATCACTGTAAGCGAACATAACTGACGGTCACCACGGCTGCGGTCACGGCCGCTAGCTGAACGCGTTGGTTTGACCCAACTTTATATTAACGATATATACCTAAGGTTAAATAGTATATTATAAAGCGTGTTCGCTTTTTAAATGAATACGCTTTTAATAGAATAGTAGCGTTATTTATAGTCTGACTTAACCGTCGCGTCGCGTCGCCTAGTCATGCGATGGAACTCTGAAATGGTGCTGGCCCTTCTTGCGTGTTCTCTGAACATTTGGATAAGTACCGGCCTACATTCCGAGGCCGCATCGTCACTACCACCACGTGGGATATCCTGCCCAGTTCTTGAATAAATTAATACCTGCTTAGGCAAACGTGCAAAGCCACAAATATAATTTTGAAACGAGGCCCTAGCGTAGATGGCCGCGTTGAACGCGTTTATTAACAAGCTCCCAAGTATTGAGGCAGTGCCAAAACCACTCCAAGAGCGATAAAAAAATCACTAAACAATAGTACAACAGTAAAGTCCGGACCGCTGTTAATCGCGCCGTAAAATACGACACTGAAATCTATAACTGGTCAAAACACACATTTACAAACCGCACAGTAAAGATCGCAAAAAATGATTGATTTTGCTTTATTAGCATTTATGTTAGGGCCGGCATTCTGAAGAATATGTTAGAATTCGCCTAAGCGACATTTTAACGTTAAAGCCTATATGATTATAGGTAAGTAAAGGGAGCCGATGGATGCGGCCTAGATTGGGGGAGGCCTAGTGCATCTACTTACGTCCTTTGTGGTTCAGTTTCGCAGAAACTGTCAAAGCCTCGTTTGAGGTAACATGTGTAGGCAGCGTATACAGAGGACAGCATTAAATGGATTCATGATTACACAGTCCCACACTGTGCATCATAAAGGTAGAGTACATCCTGACCGATCCGTGAGGCATCGGTATTTGAAATAATGTATCAATTCCTTTAATAAACTGTAGTTACAAAAATGTCACGGTCATTAAAAAAGATTGTAACTAAATGAAAAATCCAAAAACAATAAATTATGTCACAATAAAAAAAAATAGTCAACCAATTCATAAAGTGTCGGTGGGCTGTTTGTTCGTTAGTCACTGCGTAGTTTACAAAAAAAGTGTACTTGGATTTTACACAATTTGTATAGGTGCTAGTTGAATTTGTATAAAAATGCACTCTATTAAGCATGCACATTGACAGGCTACTGCGGAACCCTACACTGCACGTAGCTCGGCACACAACGCTCGGTGAGTTATTGGCGAACTACGACCGTTTGCTACGAAACGCGATTGAAAATTGGACATCCAGATTGGGTCATCTATACGCGTCAGTTACGGCTGCCACATCGCCGAATCATATTCAAACATAAATGGCATTCCATTATCTTTCCAATAAAGCTAGTTTAACCGATATTAAAACTATTTTTCTTTGTTTAATTTCAATTTAAAAACCAAATCCTAAAGTAAGCCAACTTTGGAGATAGATAGCGCTATGTGAATTGTCCAAGCATATTTATTTATTTGTTTAATCTAAATGTTTACAAAAAACAACAACTATTCAATAGTCGTAGTATTAAATTCGTTGCACAGAGATCTCATTAAACTATTACTTAGCAAATGTAAACACTGATAACAGAAATATAGGCCGACACAGTCACTTGTAGGTCACCATTCGTAAAGGTCATATGAAAGACGAAACACTTATGAATAGTGATTTGAAACCTCGGATATTTGCCTCAGAAAAGTAGATAATACATCTTGGTATTATTCTTAAGGTAATTGGTCCTAGTTTGCCCGAAATGGTTTGAGTTAGGTACATCGAAAAATTGGCATGAACAGATTGGATCTAATAACATACAATCATGGATTTGAATACATATAACTATAACTAATAAATACAGTCAAGGGGTTCAGCCAGTTCAGCCAGTCTCCGGGTTCCCAGCGGACGACCTTTAGAAGCTGGGAACCTCGCTTCGCTAACTGTGTTAGGAGGCACACCTAACTAGTGGCGAGATCGTTAGGCAAGATCGTTACGGCGCTGAAGTTCTACTAGCCTCAAAGTGAAAAACAGTCACCCATCTAGTTTCCGAACATTGCGAGTATTGCTTAATTTTGGTTATAGGTTTCGCAAGGAAGGTGCTACTAGACCAGTGCCGCTCTATAACGATAACTGATATAATATAATAAAATATATATGTCGGGAAAACAGTGGCCAAGAGTCGCCCATGGGCGAAGGATGGCCATCAGAATGTATTTATCGCAATGGTTTTGTAGAAATAAAGATAGTTGCTGCCGGTTATTTAAAAAAAACCCTCCTCCAACCTCACCAGACCGATCAGCGGGAGGAGCGCCAGGACTTCCATATACGCATAGAACATGCCGCTTTGAAACAACTTTTAACTGAGCGCCCACTTTTGCTTACAAAGGGACCACTAATTCGACAAAATGAACGGTGGCATAGTTCGTTACTTTAAATTTCACCATCACCGGTAAAGTGATTGAAACTTCGGGGTAAAATGATAAGTATTGTAATTTTATCAGTGGAAGCCTATAATTGACTATGCAATACTCTATTATTATTTTTATTCAACAACTGCTGTTGGCTTTCCTTAAGTAATTATAATTTTTTTTTTTTCATTTAATACATATAGCTTCCGAAACCCAGAAGGTTCAAAGAGCAAAAAAAGGACACACGCCTACTTACATAATTCAAGAAGCTCGAAATTTTTCTTTCAATTAATTACTCTTCTTAGTACCTATAAATAAAAGATACTGGGCTTCTGTAAATTAAATACCTGCAAAGGTATTCTTTAAGGTCATAGTTGAACCCATAATTACGAAATGGAATCTGATCTTTGCTGTGTTCTTGCTGTTACTCTAAGAAAATTGAAATAGAAATAATTGGAAAGCCAAAGAGGGGATGAGTCCTCTTTCTCGCTGGTATAGTCAATACAGCGGGCCGGTGATATCGCATCGTACGGCTCAATTCAATAACAAGATTGCGTCCAATTCCGCATGAGTGGACGCATGCACGGCCCCGAATATTTGCCAAGGCCATTCAATACCTCCGGGTGTTTATGCATTTGTGCAGTTTACGCCCCACGCCGTTGGATCAGTGGATCAATCATCGTTGACTTTCCACGAATTGAGCCGAGGTAGTTTCGAAATGAAAATCAGTTTTGCATTAATAGATCAAAGTGGAATGTATTGTTCACAGAATAAGGTAGATTTTTTAACCAACTTCATTGTATAAATGTTGCGTTATGTTGTTTACGTTGCGATAAATTAAAAAATCTATTCTATCTAAATATATTTGTAAAAAAAATAGAAAATATCAGCATAACTATTGTTTCTGTGATTGTTGTCAATACAACAACATCACTTTTAGTTTAATTCTGCAGCAGAGAAATAGATGAAAGCGACACCTGTCTCGCCTAGGTTGCGCAATATCTGTCAGTGCTTATCTGATGGCCTATCTCTTTGTTAATAGGATTGAAATTTAAGCCTTAACAATGCTTCATTAAAAGTTAATTTTCGATAAGTAAATTTGGTGGATAGATCAAACAAGCACTGAGGCGAAGTCTTACAAATACAATAAGCGAAGCGTCTGTATCGGCTGCAATATGGGCAAGGGCAACCATCTTGTACATCCACCGTCACCGTAATCAAATAATGAGATTACGAATTGAAAAGTTCCATAAAAACATCGCTCTCTGCCCGTTAATGAATAAATGATCTGCCGCGAGTCCATTCCTAAATCATAAAAGATGCTAATTGACCAATTAAGGGAGTGCTCCACGGAGAAGTTCCCAGGAATTAGCTTAAGTAGTCCCTTAATTGTGGCTCGGTGGGCGTGCATTGTGTCTGTTGATGTTGATAGCCGTATTTGTCTGTCGGGGCTCTGTAGCACGTATAAGGGATCAATTTACTGACGCATCCTCGAGTGTTTCCTCCGAGACGTGATTATCGCGCCGGACGTCGGCGGCCGGAGAGCCGACGCTCGACTCATGTCGTGACTTCTTGCCTTAGCCAATGCATTTTGTAACCGCAGTTGTTACGTAGACACTAATGCATGTATATAACGTAGACGGTAAGTATGTGAAATAGACACAGTTGTTGAATCGCTTTGGTGCATAGTTGTTTTTTTTTTATCGGGGTTCCACGAAAACATATACAAAAAGGGCAACCAAATCTCGTCTTTCGGATTCTTATCCATAGATGTTGACCAAAATAACACATTGTTAGAGGCTTAAAGTGTGACTCTTCTCCTAGTGAGGATGGAATAGCATCATGCTGACATAAATGCTTTCTCAAACAATATATTGCGTACTTGAGACACATACAATTTGTCACACTAGCCTTGAAACTGGAGTATTCCCTGACGCCCTCAAGCGCTCAGTAGTGTATCCTATATACAAAGGCGGAGGTGGAACTACAGGCCGATATCATTGCTTTCATAATTGTCAAAGATTCTGGAGAAAGTAATGAACAGACGTCTTAAAGGTTATTTACAAAGATACATGCTCTAGAAAAGGTAACATTATTACATATTCGGATGATCTTACAGTTTATGGTAAATCGTGGTGTGATATAGAGGTTTCAGCTGCCAATGGTTTTAACATGGTTGCTATATGGTTAATAGGCATAAACAGGAATAATTTATTAACGATAATGCCAATGTAGTACTTTTCCATAAACGCGACAACGCAACCGTAATATATTCCACTAGAAGTTAAAATTTATGATGGCGACTGTAGAACAGAGAGTTGCTTAAACCCGACGATGTGTAAAGTTAAAAAAAAAAATCTTGGGGTTAGATAGCCACCGCGAGATTCTATCTAGACCAGGAAATTTAATTATATATTTAAGCAAGTGCGACACAGAGGAAGTCGAGATGTAATCATGATTGAGGCTCGATCCATATTGTGTTATTGCATGCATCGTTGTCTGGGGTGCAGCTCACAAAACATGTTTCATCACCCTGGAGAGAGCATAGAGAGCGCTTTTGAAAGTGGCTTACTATTCTCGACTTACAAATTACTTAGAAATTAACGCACTAACGGTAAGACAATTGTTTGTTAAAACTACCATTCTAAAACAACACCATGCTGTACATGATGCTACTGTGTTGGAAATATCGAGAAAGAATAGAAAAGATATAATATTTGATGTCCCCCTTCTTTATTAACAAAATACTCAAATTCAGATTAGTACCGTCTCTTTTTTACTATACTCGTACTTGTTATATAGATAATTACACAAAACATTAACAAATCCGATGTGAATATTAATGTGCAGTTGTTGAATTCCATTACCATTTAAGGCAGTTCATCACAGTTGGAACACCCTTTATCGTCTGTCACAAATAGGTACACGGTACAAACACTACATATCTCAGTAATACAGATATACCCTATTCAATATTGCCGATGCAAAGCAAATTCATACACGCACACTCACAATACATACCCTCACTTGTGCCTTCGCACTATTAGAATAACATAGAATATGCACGACGTAATTATAACTGACAATAATTATACGAGTACTAGGTGGGAATAAGTAACTATTTTCTATGTCCTACCCTGATTTGAGTACATTTTACATTCTACAGTTTACGTTAGTATTATTTACAGCACAACATTTCAAATGCCTCTAGTATTTTTCGTCCTCTGTTATGATACAGCTTTTGCACCTATACAACGTGGTGCTCCAGAACTACACTTTTTAAGTTTGTTGACTATTTTTTGTGATGTAGCTACAAATTTATGGATATCGAATTTTTCCTTTACTTGCGCTACACGGCATTGCTTCTTGCCAAATAAATTTCATGATTCTATGTCAACGGGAAGTATCCTAGATATAGGTTTTGATTTTCTTGCAAGCGTCGAAATATGCGGCATAAACGGAGTATAAACGGCAGTATATTTTGATTCCGTTGACTTAGAAGTTTGATTTTATCACTGAAGTAAGGGATTGCAGAACTGAGTAAATACTCAGTATATTAGTAAAAATAAATAAATTCATTTCAGTTTGATACCTGCACGCGTGCCTGAGAAAAACAGTCTTGCCAGACGGACGGACACACGGACAAGGTGATCCTATAAGGGTACCTTTTTTTCTTTTGAGGTACGGAAAGCTAAAAATAATAATATTCATCTTGGCATCAACATCCACGTTGTACTCACGCAAATATAAGAGAATTTTATTTGAAAAATTGTCCGATGCGTGGCATTTTCCTGAATTTTGTTGACACAAGGCCGTGCGTAGATGACGAGTATATATTGTAGCAGTGATGTAGAAAGATAGAAAGACAATTTCTTTTTGAATGAAGCCGGCGAAACTCGGGCAAAAATCGAATTTATTTAAATTCACAAGTTAGTCAGATACCGTTATTACTAAGGAGCTAAAAGGCCTCGTCCTATGCAAATGACCCGACATGAACGTGTCGCTTTTAGCCTTATATGATTATGGGTTATTTGAAGATAACTATCAGTTCATTGGCAAAGTGGTCGTCCGTCCCCCAACGTCTGCCGTCCCGCTCGCTCCGCGCCACCCTTCCTTTATATGCAATTTCCTGTACTGTGAAAATTACTGGCTACATTATAAACGTCAAACGTCCCTTTGAGGACTGTCTTCAACTATTAATTTACACGGTGCAACGTACTTTCCTACGAACTGCATTAGCGGCGATCGATTTCATATGTTCCTTTAATAGCTTTTGATAAGAGTGACTCTGATTCTGAAAGGTGACAACGTTATACCTCATGGCAAGCCATCGCGTGCACGGTGGTGGCATGTTAATAAATACGTTTTTCATTCAGATTGGACTTCGTTGCTATGTTGGTGTAGGTAATACAGATGTCTGAAGTATGTAGGTAGATATCTCGATTCAAGTCCGCCACGTGTCGAGCAAACTGAAGTTAGCAACAGCGCTGTTGACATTTCGACGGCGAGTGAAGTGCTCCTTGGGAGAACTTTTGTCTATTAATACGGAGGTATGGAAATAAGAGACGGACCTATCCTCGGCTGAGTAGCGCCTAAAAATAGGCCTTTCTGTCAACGACATGGCCACTACACGGCTGTGGAAACATTAACTCTATTCCGTAGGGCAGGGCGCGATCAACTGTTAGGTTAACCAAATTAAAAAAAATGTTGTTAACTCCAACCATTAAGTATTTTTGGCAAACAAGCTATAGGTATAGTGAATTAATTCTGCAGAAACGCTAACTATTTCCACATTCCGTGTCTAAACGCTGACCGCGTTTTAATTTATCCTCAAGTCCTTACAAGAAAATGAGACAGAGCTATTGTCGTAGCACTCGAACGCAGCGATAGGTAATCGCCAGGGAGTGCCCGGCAAAGTGGGGAATGTAAAGAACACACCAGAAATAAACAAACACGTGCACACATACGTGCATACCCAACTAAGTTGATGCGCCGATGCGAATATTCCCGCGTGCGGTGGCCTACTTCCATCGCCGCGCCACAACCTTTTTAAAAGAAATCATGAACGACCAACGTCAATCAAAATGAAATTAAAAACAGTAACAGGATAGCTATCCACAACTAAGAGCGGCTTTAAATACGCGCGATAAATCTAAATTCGACCATCACGTCGCGCCGTTGTTCTATAAAAGTGGAAGTGTGAAATAAAATAGACATTTTACAGCCGCTTTTCACCAAATTAAGACCACCATAAAATAAGAGGGGAGAGAGGCGCCGTTAAAACGCGAAACAGTCGGCTTTACGAGCACAGAACGCATGTGAAGCTAGGCATTGACTGAAAAAATCCTGTGGCAAAGTTGGCTGGCGTTGAAGCTGGCGGTCGGAAAATGCACACTGCTGCGTAAAGGCAGCCCCGAATATTCTCTAGCTGTGACAGTAATATTGAACTGTTTTTTTTCCAATTTGCTCTACTACTTTTAACGATAGAGCAAATTGGAGGTGAAATGACCCATTTGCTCTATTAGATAAATAAAGAAAGAAATAAATTTAAACATAGAGATTACGCAATGTGTAAAATAAATACAGAAACATCAGTAAAACATATCATTTCTTTAATTTATAACTTTTATTATAAATTCTCTAACTTCTTAACACGACGCTCATGGTAAGCAAATTACACACGTCAGGTCTGTTGGTAAACTTTCAACGTAGATATTAAACGATGTGAACTCAGGATTCCCTTTACTTCTTTTTTTTTTTCTAACATAACCGACGTTTTAAATCATTAAAACGGACTTTTGTACGTCTTATTAATTTTATTCTTATGAGCGCTGTAATAATAAAAGCTACATGAAAATATAAAACAATATATTAAGTTTTACTCTACAGATTGTCTACAGAAAGGACTTTAATGCAGCTTAGTCCAACAAAGGTAAATTGTACTCAGAAGTTTTATTCATCTTAACAAACACGAACTAACAAAGACTTCCCTGGACTGTAAATAATAAATATATTTTATTATTAAAACACAACATCGCTAGCTTTTGTTCTTTTCCAGCATTTGATCGCTTTGTTTATGTGTTCGGTTCGCATTTTAATTAGTTGACTGGAACGAGGGGCTTTGTATATGTAATTGTGTTACGAAATGGGGGAAGGTTTTATTTATATCCAGCGCCATAATTCTAGTCTCTCTATCTACCTGACCGACTTTCTCTTAAGTTCAGAATAGTGGTTCGATGCATTTAAACGCTTCAGGGGTGTAGTTTGGGACTCATGAATATTCAGTTTGAGCCGCAACTAGGCAAATGCTAAATATAATACCACAAATATTCATATTTCCAGCCTCCGTGTTGAGAATTGACGGCAGCATTTAATCATGCGTATTTAGGCCAAGCCCGAATAGGTTTCAATGTCCGTAACTCGAATGGACACCAAATTACTTACACGATGCTATTTTCTGTCATCATATAAAATCCTTACATATTAATGTCGTTTTCTGCAAATGTCTGTATGTATTTCCGGACTTCAACAAACGCAACTGATTTTGAGGCAGTTTCCACCATCAGTTAGAGAATTTCTTCCGGAAGGTTTTACGTTGTACGTATTTCAAAGAAAAGCCAAGAACATCTGTGCGAAGCTAGGACGGGTCGCTAGTTAATAATAAAAAAACTCATAGCAGCGCCAAATAAAATAAACTCAAATGAAAATTAACATACATGTCTACATCCATGGTACAACGAATGTAAAGGTCGCTTTCATGTATTTAAATAATTTTCTTTGCTGGCACCAACTACAAAAATAACAAAAATTATTTAGTATTTATTTAGTTGTGTTAGATGTGTACACGCCTAATTCATAAAGATAAGGTTAGGATTATGCAGAGCAAAAGGAACAATTGCACAAAATAGGATAGGGTATGGTAGGTGTTGGGTAGGGTAGGTGTAGGATAGGGTAGGGTAGGGTAGGGGTGGAACGCCACGCTAACGAAGTCGCGCCGGGCCCACTAGTTTAAAATATTATTACGCCAACCCAAAATTCGATTCACGATGCAATTACAATTTTAATACGCAGGTGCATCATTTTATGGTCTTAATTCACATTTTCAAATTGGAAAGTGGAATGCTTCGGTGGTGGTTAGTAGAAACTGAATATTTCACAGGCATGTTCAACTTTTCATTAACGAATTTTACCAAATGGGTTTTAGTTCTCGAGAGGCCGAATATATAGGGCAGAGGCGGGTGATGTATACAAATTCTGCAATAAACAGTGTTATTAGTTATAGTCTAGCATTTTAATTTAGCAATGCTGGTAATTGTATTACCTATTAGGTAACAAAGACTACCAATGTTTCGAGTTTGAGTTAGAGTTTACCTATTAGGTAAATATAAGCTACCAAGTAATGCTAGAAATTGTTGACCTTGTGGCTATCTAAAACGCTTGTGTCACTATGTAATGACCACCTCATTCTAAAGGGCTGGATAGACGATGCAGCAGACGTAGATGACAATATCAAGCGCCCTACCATTTTAGATGCAAAAGCAAAAAGCAGCGAAGCATTTCTCGCAATGAAAAAGCGTCGAATGCGGTGACACAGATTTCATTGAATGAGTTTTGTATAGGTAAGTAATGAAAGACTTTGTTGCCTTTTAGCTTTCTGAAAAATTTGTGATAGGCGGTAAAATTAATGAGGGAACGGGTTAAGCTCGAAATTTTTATTTAAAATGCGGGCGTAGCATGTACGTTATTTTTGTCATTTTGGCTGTATTATTTATTATTCACGTTCACTATTTACGTTTTTTTGCCTAGGGATGCTAACGGACGGACTGACCACCTGATGGAATGTGGCCACCGTCGATCAGGACATCTGCTACGTAAGAGGAACGGATGCGGTGCCGACCTTTGAAGTACCACAAGACATGCCTTTTGAAGAATCCCAAGTTGTTGTGCAAAGGAAAACCTTGAGGCTCATTCCATACCTTGCACGTGCGCGGTAAAAAGGCTCGCGACGCCCAGTTATTAGCAGTTAGGCAGTTTGACACCAGACATTCTAAGGTGGTCCCCTCCCGCCCCCTCTAGTCACCCCTACAGCTTTACTGCATTGCTGCATTTTCTGGTCAACGACAATTTAATTATCTATTAATGATATTATTATATATATAAGTAGTATTTCATAATAGGTTTGTAATAACAAACTATCGGTACGACTCATTCGGATCTAGGAATTCGGGATTAGGTAGGATTAGTATATTCAAATATATGTTTTCATGTCATACGGGACAAATAGGCAAGCGGGATATCTACAGATTACCGTTAATCACGATTAATTTAATTGCGACGACAAAGTAAACGAATGGTTGAGCAATGGAAATCGCTCTTTCAATAGTTTCGTCATAGTTTGACAAGCGTGCAGTAATTTTAGTTTAGCGCCTGCACTTTATAGTTAGCTAGATAGTTTTGAAGTTTATGGAATAAAATTGACAGATTTATTTTTACTAAATAAATGCTGAGGACCTGCCTGAGTCATGTGGGCACATATTATTAGATTCCGTCTTATTTTACAATATATAAATCATGTAATTTATTTGAATTACCTAGCAGTAGAATTAAGACTGCTCCGGGCGAATGGGTGTATACTTCAAGTTATCTAGTAATAGTCAATCAACTTTAAAATGTAGTTAGATAAGTAAAAGGTTCATACAAATTCCATAGAACTGAGTGCATTTATAACTTCATATTATGATTTTAGTATGAAAAAGTATATTATAAGTGCGCAAAATTAAAGAATGTCCTGGCCGATTTAATTCACACAAAAATATCAATTTAAAACCTTTACATCGTTTTGTATTGGAATCATACACAAATTATTAACGTTTAAATTATATCTCGCATCTTCACAGATCGCTGCGAGTCGCATGTGTTATGTTTCATTATGATATGCTGGCTTAATGGCATAAGGTATGGGGTATCCTACACCAGCTTTTGCCATGGCAAGCTTTATGGTTCTTTTGTTACGTTTTATGTGTTGTCGATAAAGGCAAGTTGATATCCTTCCTTCCAGACGTAGTGTGAGTGGAAGAATACCGTCACGACCCATGCATATGGTCTAACCAACTGGGTAAAACTGGTTATAATATTTTGTTACAATTAGGTATCTGCAGTACGCAATTTTCCATCATAAAAAGCCTCCAATAAGTAACTAATAAGATTGAACACCTATACGTACAACTGTGCAATTTCCAAATTATTCAGTAGGACTTTAAATCAGTACTAATAACTATGGACATGTGCCAAATAGCCTAACTGCATCAGTAACCCCAGCAGGCAATAAAAACTGTAGTGGAATTCGCGATTTCATGTGCTTACATCTATCTTCTGGTTACAGGCATAACGAGCACTATGAATAGACACATCCAAGCATACAGTACTCATAGTATGAATATTAAATTGATCTCAATTAGCGAAAACCTAAACGCAGCAAATAATAGGATGATGCCATGAATAAAAAAGTTACACTTTCGTTACTTTTTTGTATGGTGTTATTTTGTAGGTGCCGAGAGCTGGTATGGCAGAGGAGTAAGTAGTTTTGTGCGTACGCGTCATATTGCAAACGTCCATAGGCTGCGGTGACTGCTTACCATCAGGCAGGCCGTAGCTTGTTTGCCACCTTAGTGGTATAATAAATGTAGAGACACCGCCCTAATGGATAATTGTTTCAACTTTCAATGCGTAATTCCAGACGTCAAACGTCAATACATTATCAATCGGTCAATTACATCTAATGAGATATTTTCGCCGCCAAATACTTAATTTGTTTGATTATCAAAGATACTCGTGCGTGCAAAATATAGATAGGTAACTAATTTATCTAGTTTCAACACCGAAATGTACCCACAATTGCCGCACGTACCTAAAATAGATTTATCCAACCGTATGGTTAAACGGCTCAACCCGCAAATGTAATAACAGTTCACAGACAAAATCAATCCCAATGCGGTCAATAGAGTTTTCAAAGGGATTGCGGAGTATTTGCGGTGGCATTCCACCAATTGCCCGCAAATTCCAGTTGCAGCGAATAGAGAGAGAAAAAGAGCGCCATTGGACGCGACTGAGGCTGACTCGGACGATAACGCCCTCGAAGACTTTTCGACGTTGGCAAGGATGCCGCTCGTTCCGAGACTCTCCCTCCGCTATTGCAACTATTTGCTCGATTAAAGATAATGCGAAATTGTGGCACTTCCTTTAGCTAGACTTTAGACAAAATACAAATCCGTTTTCAGTCGGGGAGCGGACGTCGACGACGAAGTCTTTATGCGATGGATACGCCACGAGTAAGCGACGGATGCAAAAAACTCGTTTGTTCGTGCATAGATGCTTTGTACGAATACTGGACTATACAAATGGCAGGTTGACGTCTACCACTTGTTTACTCGTTGCCACCGAAAATGTAGTTTTCCCTTTCAGGGGCTAACGGGACGAATTTGATTTTATTACCTCTATTCGTGGGAACTATACCCGTCGGCTGAAATTACTTTCCCTGTCAAACTTTTTTATAAGTTTATACTGGTATTTTAAAGCCTGAAATATTCGAGTTGCGAGAACCTGGGTAACAGAAATAAGCGAGAGACTTGTCACTTGTGTCGAAAAGGTTGAGGGAGCGGGTATAGACGACCCTAATTAACAAACTTATTCATATTACGGGAGTAATATAATAGGCCACAACAGCAATAACGAAGTAATCCTACCTATAATTTAATAGAGCCATAGAGACAATGTATGTAGCAATGCAGGAGTGAATCATTTGACGTCAATTGTAGAAAGAAATTAGGTTAGATACAATTAATACTTTACGCTTACTACATATAGACGATTGCACAAGGGGTTTATCAACTTATCTTTCATTGTAATCATAACCGATAACGAGGAATAGTGTGTACGGTATTATTCAATGGTTGTACGGCAAGACCGCGTGTTTCAATCAGTCTGAGCGAACTAGGTAAAAAGCGCTCGCGTCCGTCGGTAGCGTCCCCGCCCCGATGCTAGATTACGCCGATACCGCCGATAAGCCCACAGCCAACGCCACGATATCGCTCGATATCAATTCCAGATTTAACCAAATCCGATACAGACACTCTTCAAATGTCTGAAAAATAAACCTCTATGAAAAAGGGACTTATCTCTGCCCCGACATCACATCTTCGATGGGAATCAAAGTTAACGTGCTTATTGTTTTTGATAAATGTTGTAAAGGGTGCCGCCATTTATCAGGCGTTTTGTTGTGTGTGCGTAATATTATTTGATAATTGCGTATAATGCGTTAACTTTATGATGACATGCGGTTAGTTACATTTATCGGATTTTTATACGCAGTCCACAAAATAATTAAAAGTCGCACCGTCACTTATTTATTGATTTCGTGGTTTTAAACGACAAGATGATCCTAGAGTTCTAATACCGTGTCTAAACTTCACCCTAATAGCGTTTTCTAGCCAGTTTATAAAACGGAGTTAAAATAATGTCGCAAGCGTGAGATTACACGCTCATCTGAGTTAAGTTGCATCGAAAAATAGACCACTCCCTTGAGAATCCCCGCAGAACATACAAATCGCCTAGGGTCCAAATGTAATCCATCTTGAATCTCGTACGTGGTGTCGCGGTGTGGACTACCGCCCCGGTTTATCTTTTAAAGCTCTGCCCAGTGTTTCAAAGCACGAAATGTAACACTTCTCGCGTAATCTTTTTTAACATGCGACCGCAAATAATATTCAGTGGAATTAAATTTGCATGTACAACCCAGAAGATTAGCAATAAAATTTGTGTTTAACCGATAATGAAGTATTCACTACGGGTGGTATTGAATACTTTATTGTATTTTATTATCGGTCAAAGTCAATTATATGTCATTAACTAAAATCTTTAGACCAGCCCACGTAGATACATCATTCATTGCCTTAATCAGTCGTAGTAATGTTTGCAACGCGAGTGTTTCTTTCGTAAAATAGTCGCTTCTGCATTACCAACTGTAGTAACGGCGATTTAATTGGAAATTCCTGCTCGAAATGTGCAGCCAGGCATTGTTGGGAGAGATTTCTAGAGTCCTATTGAGGAGTTCGTCCTAGATTCGACTACATCGACGCGGGGAGCTAGGCAGCGAGGCGTCTAGCGCTCACTCCGCTTCCTTTATCTCCACTATCGCTATATCGACTGCGCAAACATTTCTCCAGCGACAGTTGAATATCACAAGATAAGCCTCGTCGAGGAATCAGCTGTTGTCTCTATAAAAATTTAGTCGGAAAATTCCCCAGACGCTGCGGTGAAATTGTTGCTTCGTGCTAATCCGGTGCCTACGCCGACTTAAGACTTCGCAAATGTTGAAACTTGCTTCTTAGTGTATTTATTGAAAGGGAGCTTCTTGCACTTCGCGTCGCAAACGACTCGCAGGTCGGAAGGGATAAACCACAGAATTTCGGAAGATTGACAAACAAAATCTTGTTGATACTTGCGACATTTGTATATTTTTCGTTATATTCTAGAAAGTTTTCTACAACTTGTTTCTTTATTTATCGATTCCTTGTACTTTTATTTTGTTCATATTTCTTCATAGTTAAGCGTGAAAATAATTTGTTATAGTGCCATAGTAAATTAGGAGTAGGTAGACCGCTCGTAAGGTAAGGAATTATTTAGTTTCGTAATAAATTCTGCACAAATCTGAACAAACCCGAGCTCAATGGAACAAACCCATGATATTCAAGCTGTCGGAGAAAATGAGAAAAAAAATTAATTAGGCACATGATGATTCAAAGCCGAACAGATGTCACGCGTCAGCGCAGCGCACGCGCCGCTGAAGACAAAAGCAACGCGTAAACATGCCTCCGCGCCTTTATATCTTTAAATTTAGTTCTCAAGGTTTCTGTTTCAATTTCCATCATCAAAATTTACAGAGACGGGCAATTCTCTTTGGAGGGTTCCACACCCTTCGAGGTGATAAATTACTTTTGTCGCCGAGCGCCCCTCAGCGGGCTCTCGCGATTCTCGACAACGATTCGCCGAAAGGCCGCAGTTCTGTAAACACTAGCTGAGATAACAGTTACGTAAATTAAATGGATCCCCGAGATACGAGCTCGTCAGATTACCGCCCCGCAAATGCCGCAACGAGCAGGAAGTGCCACTATCTTTGCAGATACTTCACGTCACGTATGTCGGTTACTCTTTCAAAATCTAGACCGCGTTGTCTACCTTGTAATATAAAACTTCCGATCTTTATTTACGAATCAAATCAAGTAATTAGTAGCATGTAGACAAAATATCAAATGTTATCTACCTTTACTTCCAATTTACAATGGAAAATGTAATTAAAACCGGATCCAGTAATTACAAAAAAGCGACTAAATTAACTTCGCTTTAGGTACAGCGGGTTCAAGAGCGGCGCACTGCCGCGATAGTATCTCCACGTGGTTCGAAGTACAGAGTGATAAAAACTCAATTGGTTTTTGCCACACCTACTCGCCGGATCGCGCTGCGTTTCGCTCCGTCATCGAGGTTTAATAAAAAATAATTAAATCCAACCGAAGCTGCGAGCGAACGCTCCTCGTAAGTACACTGTCTTATCCTACAAACCGGAACATAACAACGCAAGCATTTGGCGGGAGAACAAGATAAGGCTCTGGTATCCATCCAGGCGTCCTCATTAAGTTGACAGTGCCCTATACTATCAACGATATTAAACACGTATTGTTGTTTCAGCAAAATAACAAAGGTAACGTAATTGTAATGTAGGTACTAGCTGGTCCGCCGCGACTTATTTCGCGTTGTCCTACCCTATAAACCTTCCGCTTAGATCACTATATCTATTATTGAAACCAGTATTAAAATCAGTTTGGTAGTTTAAAAGATCTAAGCGTACATACATACATATATACAGAGGGACAGACAGCGCTCGGCGGGAAAACACTTTATTTTATAACATGTACATATTGTACATAGATGGCATACGACGTCAAGGAGTGATGCATGTGCAGTCGCGCTTGTAAATGCATTACCACTTTTATAAAAAAAAGTTGCTACTGCATCATACACAAATTAAACAAATGAAATTGGCAAAAAGAAGGCCCTATAGCTGTCCCTTAGACAACTATAAATAATTCTTAAACTGAAGTTTATTTTGTTGTTTTGAAATGAAATAGTAGTTTATGCAACTGTCATATAATACCTAATTATATGCAGTGCATACACTACTTTATCTACACTCATATTTTCATGTTAAAATTTCGTACCTAAAATTTTTTCAACTTTGCTGGAAGTAACTGCGAGTCAGTTCTATTGTATCTACGCGTCGAGGATATCAAGCGGCGGGAAATTCACTACTTTCACATTTATCTATTTATTTGCTTCAAACAAGAAAAAACATTCACAAACACAAATTACAACAATTAGAAAAAGTATTCTGTTTAGCGGGAAAATAATTCCAAATATACACAATCACAACCACAGACTATGAACAGATCACAAATATAAACAGGAATTTTGAATTTGTTGAAGACATTTAGGTATTCAGCCTACATTTAGCCGTGTCCCGGCAAAAATTTAAAAAAGAAAAGTGTTGCATAATGATTAAAAAGTTATTTTACGGTACAGCTGTAATGAAAATAGTATGGGAAATGCTGTATCGAAAAGTAATTTTTAAAAATTTTATGGACTGGCGTGAAAAAAGTGTATCCTTAAACAACTGTTTTCGAATATGTAATTGGAACATTACGCTATAAGTGTAGATAAAATAGCTTTAACTTATTTTCATGCTTTAGCTTATAAATTAAAATTATAATAATATTTGATAATTCAGCCTCAAAATTTTATGTTTTACAATAAATAAATAAATATTTGCACACAATACTAACTTTTTTTAATCAAAAAGCCATTGTGATTTTTAAAAGGAATACTTACAAATTGATTTTAAATTGTAAAAACAAAATAACTACTTTATTCCCTTTCGAACAGTATGCTACATCCCATAAAACATTTTATCAGCTGCACAGGAATCAAGATGGTAATGCAATTACGCGCTCGACCGTACCTCTATGTAACCCAAGAGTGACCCTAATTTGGTTATCGCCCCAGCTCAGCTATTTCAAGGCTGAAAAAGCGGCTGGAACTGGTAAAAAATTCCAGCCCGTACTATCCAGCAGCATGCGGTTCGGTTTAAAAAATGCTCTGACGTCCCTGCCCCACGATTGCCCCGTCGACCTTGCGCACTATCCACACTCTAAACTACTGCGACCGCGCGGCGACAGTGCGCCTAATCATATGACCACTGAAGGCTGCCACTTTACAACTAATGCTAACTAGTGACATAATATTGCACGGCGCACAACTGGTTACAAAGTTGGCGCTAATTATTATGGCGCGATTATGTTTCTAACACTATTTTGTAGGACTCCAATGATTGTAAAATCGAAAATATGTTTGCAGTACAACATAACTCATGCATTAAACGATGTCCATACAATCTATTGTTTAATTGCTTTTTGAGGTTAGCTGGAGGCTTGAGCTAACAACTTCGCCTAAGTTTGTTTGAGTTGAGGCCGGCACTAAGTTGCGGTACGGCTTTCTGAAGGGGTATTTGTCTTGGTTGCGCTGTTTACCAGGAACGTAGAAGTGCGAAGAGGACAGTTTGCTCAATCAGAAGTTCCTCCTGTTCCTCCTGTTCCTCATTTTCGTAGTTTGCGGATAGATTACGCTTATTATTATGTTTCATTTATATCGTAGTATCGACCGCTTATCTTGACTTCTTTATGGCCGAAATGCGCATGCCTTAGGACTCTATCTTTATTTAGGTACACAAATCCAAGTTAATCAAAAACGTTCAAGGCTATGTTGAAGTCCATTACACGTATCTAAGCCAACATGCTTAATCCGGCGCAAGCCAGCAAGGTAATGGGATGCGCGGAACTGTACAGCCACTGCAATTTGACAGGAATAGGATTTCTCAACGCAACCAACAAAGCTAAATTCAATGGGATAAGTTTGATGACAGTTTGGAATATCCTATCATAGTTTTTATTTTCCATATGTACTGCATAGTGCACAACCATGGGTTTATATGAGTGCAACCGACTACAAACTCCGATAGGAATTGGCGGAATATTTCAAAATTATATTGTGATATTTTTATCAAATTGATATTGTGATATTTTTGCTGTGACTATTATTGTAGGTACTACTTTGTTGAAACTATTATAACATGTATCTAAACATACAAGTTAACGCCTACCAAATATTATTTAGCTCCGTTATCGATATGATCATCGGGAACATAGAAGTAGGTAGGTACATATAATTTACACCGTTCTAAGCAGCTGGTTTCATAGTTCTCCATATTTGGCTGGCATCTAATGTATCCAACATCGTTGGTATTCTTATTGCACGTTTGATTTGATCTTCTCGCCTCTGAATGACTCTTCTCGTCGCATCTCAATTTGGCGGCCAGTGTCCCGCGCGGCGAATTCGCCCAGCCAGCGCCGCACACAGGCCTGCACATCAGGGATCAGGTGCTTCAAATACGATTGCATGGCTCGTGCCGCTTAACTGGTGTTCATTGAGCACAGTGTTAGTGGGCGGTGGTGCTGAACGGACGTCCAACTGAATGGGCCATTCTCTCGCGGGCGGGCGTTTGATGTTAAATTGAGCATTGCCGCCGGTCGGTGCCAGTGCGGCGGCCGCGTGCCAGAGAGGGCGGGGGCGCGGGGCTGCCCAAACCCCGCCCGTGCCAACTGCACGCACCGTGCCACTTCAGACAACAACGGACGGGACGTTCAGAGTCATCGCCGTGATTGGAGACATCCTGTACCCCTGCTGCTTGGACTAGGCTCAGGGGTTGGCACCGTCCGCTTGACTTTGACAAGGTCGCCCGCTTATCGTACATGGAAGCCACTTTCCGGCTGGTCAGCATCAGCCATTTGCGACCTGTCGGACCAGACCCGTGGCATTTTCTTGTGGTCCTCCAGTGACGTTGGTTTGCCTATGGATATTTTGAGCTCATTCACTGCTAAAATGCAGTCGACGCGCGACGCCATGCTTAACGCTGCATCAGACACATTCCGGCAGACGTCACGACGATGCATCATCATCATATACTTCTAAAAAATACTTACGTTACGGTACCATTGCTGGTTATTACATGCGAACTCGTACACAAAACTTTAGGCAAGCTATTGTAACTACAAATTAACGGTTTACCTACGTTCCTCCACAAAGTATACTTTGTGTAAAGTATGTATTAGCTAAGATCACGACGCGATAAAATACGATCCAACAAAACGTTCGTGTTGCGAAATCTAATGAAATTCGTGTAACAACTTTAAGAAAATTCAACTAACTTTAAAAATATATTTCTTTATCTACAAGAATTTTCCTTCTAAAAGGATTTGCGGATTTAGAATGCCAATTGAAGTTAAACGCAATCGTCGGATGAATAGAGCTTGGATGATTAAAATATTTCATCATCATCATCATTATCAGTCGTTTGCCATCATGGGTCCATCCAGACATTTTCAAAAATTTTGAATTAGACCATTGTTATTAGCCATTGCATTAATAATTTAGAAATACACCGCAGGTACCATATCGAGTATTGGCGAAGTCGAAGAAAAAATAATTGAGATAGATTGGACTCTTGACTTTGAACTCTGCGTTTCAAACGCTTTATGAAAACGTTCGGTTATTTATCATAGTAGCTCTATCTGTGTCTGATAAATTAATTGGCTGTGCGTAAATATTCCACTTACCTACATAAAAATTATCTATCCAGTCATCCAAATATGTAATAACAATTGTCAATTCTAAAATATGTTTTAAATTGCGTCATAACCACTCGTACACTTCACTTATGTATATGTTGCTAAATGTTACCAAACTTACAAGTGTTATACGTAGGTACTTATTACGCGCGTAGGTAGGTACCTACCTATAGGTACTGATTTTTTTCTAAATGAAATTCGCTCTTACTCAGTTTGTGACAGTTTATAATTAAGGGATATATATTTAATTATAAATCTGTTTACGAAAAAACTCAACAGAAGTAACCATTAAAAACCTACTATAAATACTTATTTATTTACTATGAGTACCTATACCTACTTACTAATTACGAGTTGTACGATTTCTTTGCACCAATCGCGCACCATAAAAACAACGCACCTAGCTTGCGGCAAGAAGGAAAAGGGAAAACCGCAAGTCGTACTGAGCAAACGATATATAAATAAGGAAAACACCTTTTAAAATCCCGTTCGCAAGCCATAAACAATCCGCAACAAACTTTCTGAAAAGTTAAAATAAGTCAAGTAATTGTTTCGGATATATAAAAGTTTCTGTAATTGTTCGAAACTTTAAAAATGGACTAGTGATCTTATGATGAACCCTAATTCCGTTAGAAGAACAACGAAAGTCTCCGAGTTTGGAGCCTAGTATCACTCTGCTTATCGATCCGCGGTAGCTGGAGACCTCTCCAAAACGCCCCTCTCGCTTCCTCCTACCATATATCACCCCCCACAATACTCATACGCGATAAATATAAAATACATACAATATTTCTTAATTCGAAAAGGATTACTCGTAGTTGAAAACTCTTTCGTCAGTAGAGCCGCGGTAGAGCTGCAATAAATCTAATGTGGTGTGGGTAGGTAAGTTTCGGGAAGGGGCCAGAAGGAGGCGGGTCGATCGAACCCGCGGAAGCTTCAATGCGGCAAAGCGAACTTTTCTGCCGGGATCCGCAGAGCGCGGCCGGCGCGGCCGGCGCGGCGCGGCTGGCGACGGCGGCGGGCGCGCGGCGCGCTGCTGACCTAGTGCCCCGCGCTCGCTGGGCGCGCTGGCGGGCGCGTGATGCCGCGGCCCGCGCACGTGCTCGCCGCGCCCGCGCGCCCGCCGCGCCCGACGCGCCCGCCCGCCAGCTGCACCACCGCACCGGAAACTCACAACTTTTACCTAAACTAAAACTTACCGTTTCCGTTTATTAGGGGATAGTCGTCGTCGTGCCGGCCGATGTAAGTCTTCAGCGGGGTGTCCGTGAGGGAGGGCGACGACCTGTCCCTGTCGCTCATAATAGTCACTTTCAACACCGGTACAGAGTGAACAGAACAACACTAGATCGGGGAGATGCGCCGTCCCCGCACACACTCGACCACGACCGACCTCCGGCCCGCGGCTCGCGCGGCGAATAAATAATGGAACACGACGGTCGGACCCGGTGGCTCAGTGCTTGCTCCGCCTCCGTGCGTGCGCAATCGATGTGCGCAGGCAGCGCCACCTCGCGCGCGCTGCGGGCACCGCGCCGCGCCGACCGCCGCCAGATGGCGATAAGGTCTCTTTGAAAACCTAAAAAAAATTAATATAAGAATATTATATTTGAAAAATTACACACACGATGACACAAAATTTCATTTTATGGTTAGTTTATGTTACAAATGTTATTCTGGCCAAGTCATCAGCGTAATACGCTAGACAATAACCGCAACTAATGATAGGTACTTTACCTGGGTTACCACAGCCTATTCCTGTAGTCATTTAGTATTAATCCTATATAATTTTACTCGATGGACTTCAATGCATACAAACCAGCAAATTCATTAATTTTAGTACGTACAGTTATAAAGATTTCGTAAATAGTATGAAACAACTTTTCCAACTACTATAATAATTTGAGACGAATATGACATACTAGCTTTATTTATTTAGTTAATTTAAATTATTACTCATTAATCTACTTAAATAGGTCGATATTCAGTGGACGAACGTAAAACAAACAAATATAGTAAGTAAACTCTAAAAACTGAAAAGGTTAGCTTGCATGACTGCTACGGGCTGTATGAAGACGGCACCAACTACAGCTATGGAGGCAATGCTTAACCACTTACCTACACCACCACATCTGTACATAAGGTAGGACACGGCTACAACTATGGTGCGTCTGAAACACTGTAACTTATAGGGGCAAATACCAAATCCCGCATGGTAAAAACAACATGGGTTCTTCTTGTACTGCTTCTTAACTACAAAATACACTAACAAATAGTATTTGAGAAAATATACAAGGTACAACTTTATGAATACCCGCAGGTAGGCCAGAATACGTGTGACTTGAGAACTTTTACGGACAGGTAAAAAACCGACTCAGGTACAAGTTGTGGAATGTTCTCTGGAGGATTTAAAATTCACATAAGCACTCCACTTGGTACGAACGGTCCTCCAGGCTGAGTGTATGAGCATATCATTATATATCTTAGACTTCATTAGCGTATCTTAGACTCTTACGCAGTAAGTGATAAGGAAGTAGCAGATAAGTAAGGAAGAATACCAAGGTAAAACACAATCATTTACGGTCTTCACAGGTAGACTGCAGACAGGCTAGGGAAAAACTTCCTAGTATATCCCCCTCCCTATCCGACAAACTTATAAAACTAACAACAGAACACCTCCATAGGGTAACCGGGGCCCAACAGGACACGGTCCGTATAATAAACACCTCTTTACTTTAGGTCTGACGGACAGCCCCGCGTGCAAAGCATGCCTGGAGGAACTAGAAACAACTGTCCATGTCCTGCTCACTTGAAATGGCGTGGCTCTATATAGGCCAAAGTATTTAGGACAACCAACCAATCTCTCAGAGATCTTCTGGAGGCTGAAAAGGGTCTCTTGAATTTTCTTGAGGAATTGGGCTGGTAGGAACATTAGTTTTACCCAAACTTAAGCTCCACCCCAATGTAAAAGACACTCAAGTACGTCGAGTTATATACGTCGAGATATATCTAATCTATAGGTCGATATGCGTAATAATAAAACATATCTTACAGTACTCGTACGGGCAATGCACGCTAGAGTCAGTTAAGTGAGAAGAAATCCGCAGAGATCCAACCCATCTTGGAGCAGTGTGGGTGCGGTGCCCTGTAGCAGCAGCTAATCTAGCACGTCTCTGGGAAATGAACGGAGGCAGTTGATCGTAGCATGCTATGCTGTCGGCTGCGGCCAGCCTGGTCATAAGGCGGCCGCTGAATGCTCTGCAGTGCCACACTGCTCTGTGTGCGCCGCGGCAAACTAGGTAGGTAGGTTGTGTACTCTGCTCTACTTCTTTTGTTAAGAAGTATTGGACCACTGTTCCACTGCTCAGAACGTATTGTGTCTGAGCATGGCACATTGGGGAATCCTTGTCGCTATAGATCTGATTCCGTTGAGGGATAACTGGGTGGATGATTATGATGATGTAGTGGCTATTGCCAACTGCGTCGGTGGCTCCCCATCCTTTGCCCAAATGGAGAAAGGCTGTGGTTACGTGGCGACTCTACTAGGGCTTGTAACTGTGCTTAGAATTAACTTTTCCCCAAATCGTAGTCTTGCAGAATTCGAGAGTTTCTAGTCCCAGGTGGAGACCTCGGTTAGGCGCAGGAGCTCCGACACTGTACTGGTTGCGGGAGATTTTTATGTAAAATCTTCGTCTTAAGATACCCGTGGTGACGCTGTGGAAGAGTGAGCAACAGCGTGTGGCCTCTCATTGGTCAATCGAGATGTGTGCGCCAACAAGGAAGCTCCATTGTAGGTATTAACTTTGCAAGAGCATATCTAGCACTCCGTGTTCAGGTATAGGTAGTCATGAGAGTGTTGAAACTATGTCAGACCATCGTTATATATGATGAGACATATCCACTCTCCATGTTTGCCAGTTGGCCGGGTTTTACTTCCGATGGCCCTCAGATCGACACCGAAGCCCTGGCCCTGGCTGCTGTAATTCAAGCTTGGAATTCGTTGTCCCAGGACCTAACAGACGTTGACGGGAAGGCGGAATGGTGCTGTAGTACAATGACTAGTATCTGCAACGCATCAATGCCCCGCTTTAGGCCCTTTGCCCCCAACAGACAAGTATGCAGATGGTCTGACCAAGGTAAACTACGCCCCTCACCATCTTAAACTGCGCCCCCGTAGACTATTCAGACTCAGTTTCTAGATAGCATAGTGGCGACCCTGTTTCCAAAAAGGGAGAATTTTGCTACTCTACCTATGGCACCACCTGCGACTACTCAAGTCGAAAGTGTGGACCAGAGGTGTCAAAAGGGGACTTGATGTAGCGATAATGAAATTTCGCGCCAAAAACAAAGTTCCCAGACTCCCGGATCCGGACCGTAAATTCGCTGGTCTTAGCTTTGGAGACTTTAGAGCCAAGGCTTAGTAAATAATACTTAGCGTGCCTCGAGAAGGGGCGTTTCTCAAGGCTGTGGAAAGTAGGGCGCTTAGTGCTTCTTCACAATGCAGGCCGACCTGCCGAATCGCTCTCGGGATATCGGTCACTCGCGATGCTTGACGAGATGAGTAAGCTTGTTGAGCGTATTATTGCTCACCGCCTTATAAACCATAAAGCATATGGTGAGAGAGGGTCGCGGGCGGGTTTCGTAAATGAATTCCCTGATGTAATTAAAAAAAAAGGTATATCGCACAAGGAAACATTGGCAACCCAGAGATTTACAATTTAATTATGTTTAGTAACTCATTCTGAGCTTGATACCATTATTTGTTTGTGTCTTAATTCGCCTTAATGAAATTTTATTTACGGCGGTCTTCAATTTACAAAGGTGATAAATACGCATTATCAGTTAAGTATTTGAAACCGTGAGTGAAACGGCCAAGCCATACTTTCTGATCAAATATGTGGGGTTGTTAGAATTAGGTTTTTACGGGCTCTTTACGAGATCTGATAATATTTTCACAGTTAAAATAAAAGGTTTTGAGCATGCGAAGCTCGGCGAACCAATTCTACATAAAATACAATGTGTTGGTGGAATGGAATATACTCTTACCTCATAATAATAATAAACTAATGAACTGCGATAACAATTGAAAGGCTAGGGAAAATTTTTGATAGGAAGGTTACATTTAATTTACTGTGAAATAATTAGCACAGAATTGAATAAGAGTGGAAAGCTACAAACTTATTATTTCGTTCATTACGCCGAATACATTGATTAACAGTTAATTAGTCGGTAATTTATTATTATATTTCCAGACAATTTGTTTTGCGGAATATTACAAAATGTCAGTTATAATTAATAATTATAAAATTTGTAATTTGTTACTATAAATACATATCGTGGCAATGATAATAATTAATCAGTAAACCAGTGGCTCTTTTCGGTGTTACCTATGAACATTGTACATTGATAGTTGAATACTAACCGATGCTCCTACGGTGAGGCAAAACATCGTGATGAAACCTGCACAATGTCGACGTGAGTGATTCATTTGGCTAAAAATCCGGTCTGATGCTTGTCAGCCACGCAGTGGTCCCGGTTTCTGGGATGAATTTTTATTTCTGTTACGGGTCTGGGTGTAGTATGTATAATATAATAAATATGTATTATAAAAAGTAGTTTATCAGTTTTCTAACACCCATAACACCAGCTTTACTTTGGGGTTAGATGGCGCTGTGTGAAGTCCAAGCATATATAATTATTTATTTATTCAGGACTAAATCTGGTCATGTTCCCAAGTCAGGTTTACGGAGGTCAGATAGCAGTCGCTCCACTGTAGTTATCTGATTTGTAAATCCTGGAACATGATCAAGGCGGACCCCGGACCCTTGCGCATGAAAGCACAACCGTGACATTAACGCCTACTGACCGAACCCCCATTCTAATATTAAAATGTGAAACATAAATATGGAAGGGTTTGACCTACATACTTCCGCGCTCAATTATGCTCTACATTTCGTAGAGTTAACGTCGTTAGTCTGACGGTCCTCCAGTAACGAGCACGTTGTAAATGAAGCCTGGATTTACTCCTAACTAACCATTAAAAATATCTGGCTATACCGGCCACACGCCTAACTTTATACCACGGTACATTACGAGTCTTAGAGAGTTCGCTTGCTTCAAATTTGACATTGATGCTAGGAACATAAGTAAGAAAATAACCATCCTAAAAGAATACAAATTATTTTTATCATATTTACTTCTTATAGGCTACGCTCAAATATTTTGCGAATATAATATTATGCTCACAAAGGATGTGATTACTCTACTAGTAAGTACTCTACTCTAGTAGTGCCGATGCTCTTACGGTGAGGGAAAACATCGTGATGAAAAATGCACATTCAAACGATTGAATGTGTAGCCATGATCCAATCTGATCAGTTTCCCCTGGTAGTAGGTTCACGGAGTCGCTCCACTGACGCGTTGTGTTCAATGTGTTCACTAAGGCACACCGCAAGGTGTGTAGATGGGTACAATGCAGAATTGTCTTTTATTGTATTTTTATTTATTTTAGCATAACACATCATGGGACACACATATTTATAATTATTTTAGTATAAGTAAGTATATTATTTATTTACACTAGTATTAGTGGGTACTATTATCTTTGATTATTTATTTTGTTCATATTAGGGCACAGCGATCCGGACCTCGCTCCGCGGGACTCGCGGAAGACCAGCGCCGCGGCTCAGGCCATGACATACGCTGAGCGAGGTCCTATCGTCGTCGGGGGGTAACGCACTACAGCAGTTCCGATGCTGAGTGGCATTTAGCTTGGTAGGTAGTTTTAGGTAATTCGTAATTTTTTTGTTTTTTTGTATTGTTTACTGTCTAAGTATATGTATAAGTTTTGTATTGTGAGCTTGTAATGTGGTACCTATCTTTAGACAACAATAAATCATCATCACATCATCATCACAGCCCGTAACAGTCCACTACAACAATAAATGTTTTCATTTAATTCCACTGTTATTACCTGATCTGCCAAATCCTGGATCATGGACAAGGCGGACCCCGGACCCTCGCACGCCATAGCACAACTAGGACATTATCGCCAGGATGACCATAAGTATTATTTGCTGGGTAGGTAAGCTGTAAACGAGATCAAAGCAAAGCCACGAAACTACAGGATGCGCCACTCAAAGTCATACCTATTGAAAATGCTATAACTTTATCAATTACGAGTGTTTATAATTAGACATTTCAGTATATCGACAAAACATGTCAAATTTTAATGAAAATAGGTTATTGTTCGATGTAGCCACCATGAATAACAGCATTGAGTCTATCCGGAAAAATTTGCTCGTTCTTTTTCAATCCAAAACTTCTACAGTTCTGTGATATGTAAACAAATTAAACGGAGGTGTATGGTTTAAGTGCAAATTAAAAGACAATTTAAATTCAGTTAAAGGCTCTGTAACGATTTGGGCCGCAGTTACTGCCAAAGGATGCTTATTGCTCGTCTCATTTAGACAAGCGTAAAGGTAAATCAACAACTCTATTGTGAAAATAATAATAACCTATTTTTATTCAAATTTGACGTTTATTGTGGTTGGATATACTGAAGTTTTAAATTGAATAAACTCAAAATTGTCAAAATTATAGCATTTTCAATTGGTGACACTTCGAGTGGCGCACTCTGTATATGGCTGTTTCCAGAAATGCTAAAGCCCAGCGCTGCAACGGGCGGGTGCCGCGGATTCTAATCCGTTAAGGTTCACTTACGTGCATCGCGATAGTGACCCAGTTTTGGCGACGCAGTGTTAGTCTGACAATTTAAGTTGATTCGTACGTAGCAAACAGCGCCATAGGGACGTCTACTTTTCGACGCATTCGCCCGTGGACATTCAAATTACTAAAATGGTTAGCATTTGGCATTGTGATATTACATGAGCCGAAAATCTCAAAATTTTCTAATTATTTACATTAGAGGTTACCGCTTTAAATTTACACATATGTGAATAGGGCCCTTGAGCAAACAATATAGGTACAAACTTTAAGACCGTTCCTGAAGCTGGTTTAGATTTTATGGCGCTTTATGTCGTAAAATTTTGAGGTTTTTAACTTATCACGTTACTGCCTTACAGCGGATTAGACTCCTATTTTAGTAACAGAGAACTTTAACAATCGCAGCGCCAAACGGTCATCTTTTCATTGATTGAAATGGGCGGATGTAGTCTATAAACATGCGCTGCGCGATGCAGCTGCGAGAGGAAGACGCGCAATTCTAGTTACAATAGTTGTCAAACACGCGATGATAAACACGCAAAGTTATAAAAGAAAAGCTGGGATGTCCGTCCTACGGGGGAATTCTGCTACACCCTTAGTAACACCACTCGCGATTTTCTAGTCCACATCATTAGCTTCCGTCCTTAGCTAAACGCGCATCCTTAGCACACATCACTTAATGTAAAAACACACTTAATACTTAACAAACAACATTATCATCTCATTTATCATCGGTTCATATTCGCTGACCCGGTTTCCATCAGTGTAAATCTAAGCTAATTAATAAAGGGGTGGATGGATATCATTACCTACACAGCTTAGCACATCTTTCGTAGATAAAAACTTGTGTGGGACGTGTCTTTTAATAATTGTCTGAGAATATAGTGCGTCTGACAAAACTGAACAGTTGAAACTGAAGGTAGGTAACTTATTACAATGTAAGGATTTTCTTACGCATCTCTCTTTTCACTGCATTTGTGGTTAGCTGGAAGAGATCTCTTTTGGGATAAGCTCGCCAATGTATAACATTTTATTGTAACCTTTTGTGTTTCATTAAATTACTTTTTGTGCAATAAAGGTACTCTTTACAAATGTAAAAGGTACACTCACAAAGTAAAAAATGTTGTGGTACACTCTCCAGAATAACGTGAGTTTTATAAGAATTTGGCAGCTAATTCGCTAGGGATACTTTAGTGCACAAAATAGAGACTTGGGCGGGCCGTTTTTACCTTTTTTAGGGTTTCGTTTTAGAAAAAGCTTGATAGGTCTGTGATCGAATCCCTAAATACAACCACAGGATACGAATTTCGAAAGCTACTCTTGACCGGTCTGATAACGGCAGTAAAGAATGCACATCGACTACTTCGGGTTCTGAACACTTCTATCATTGGTAAGACAATCAGGAAAACTTCGAAGAGAAAATACGAAGCTGAATGAATGAATAAATGAACACTTACAGTCGGTAAATATCGGTAGCAACAGAGAAAATAACAGGCGGCCTTATCGCTTTAAGCGATTTCTTCCAGGTAACCTTTGTGTACTTTCAACACAGACATGTTTATAAAGAAACTAACAGTAAGCTGTGACATGTTGGTGTTTTATTTTAAAATACCAATAAAACTATACATACATATATGTATACCATAAATACATACCTAATGCCGATACGCATCATTGACAGCCAGCCTTGTACTGTACATTTATTTGTTTGACTAATAAAAATAACAGTTTAAATATCTTTGTAAATAGTGTATTAAAGCTACAAAATAAATAACGCAAGTCGAAAACTGTCTTCTGTTTGCCGTATCGTTGGCGGCGATGAACTGTGTCCACTGTTGTTCGGACGCCGCGTCTACTGAGAGGGGTGGGAAGTATACTGGGAAGTGGGAGGTAGCGCGGGGTGCTGCGTTGGCGTCCGGGACGGCGCGCCGCCGGGCCTGCCCGTGCAGCAGCGCGCGCAGCTGGCGCTCCGCCACCGCCATCGCCGTCGTCCTGATGCCACCTACAAAATTCGGATAATCATAATCATCATTGTGTCGGCATCGCTGAGTCGAATGCGAGAGCCAACGGCTTACGAAGCACGGATGAAGAAGACCGGGCGAAGTGGAGAAGAATGGGTAGAAAGCGGACCCTGGCAGAGGCCGGGATAAGCGCTAAGACGATGATGATCATCATCACTGTCATAGCGCTTTCATACTCATTCTTCTCAACTTCGCCCGGTCTTCAGCTTTCAGATTCAAATCATCATCTACCGATATTGACCCACTGCTGGACATGGGCCTCCGGTAATAAGCCTCGGCGGGGGGCTTGCCGCAACAAGCCTTCGTGTAAGTCACTCTAATTGCGCAAAGAATTGCGTACTCACAACATGTCAACCACATAGTGCTCACAAACATTTAGGTGCCGGGGCCTCCCCTCTCTCGTTCATGTCAGGCTCTAAAAAGCCTCAGAAACAAGAGAAAAAAGTAGTAGAAGTGAGGAACTTTCAGACTGCTGAGAAACATATTGCAATCTTTGTTGGTAACTCATAGATATGGATGTATCCAGATGGAGCGAGACTCGTGGTCATATATAGGGGTTTCTGTAGGTAACAAAAACCTGTACAGTGCCACAAATAGACCACAAACTTATCTGAGCCGGTAACGGGTGTCTCTGTTGTTGGCATTGACATGTCACTTCAATTATGGAGTAAATTTTGTCTAGGTACCACGACTTCCTCAAGCCTTATCTGTGGCACAAGTCCTTAGTTCAGAGGGAGTTCCCAGCAATGGTACTTTGTCCTCCACTCCTCCTCTTCATAACAGGTTACCGTGAGGGTCATTTACACAGCGGCACTTGGAAATGTCTTGTGCCGCAATGAAAGTCAATCGTGTTACCTTGTAAATGATTTTCAGTTTCTAAGACGATTCCAGCTTATCGTAAGTGATCTCGTCTGGCTCTGGCTACTGGTCGTTTGGTGGCACGTTTCGCGTCCCACTACATAGCGATATCTTCTGGAGATCTGGGCGCTTGCCACTATTTTAAGAGGGCTTTCTTCACCCACATCTTCCTCTGGACTGTGTCGTTCAGGTGAGAGAGACCCCCAGCGCTGTCCTCGCCGCCCGTGCGATAGCTGCCTGAGTTCTATCCCAAAGGTGTTGGGTGGGTTTGCCATCTGTCGATACACTAATGTCAATGATTGTAACGGCGAACTCGTGGGACTTGGTTCCTTACAACATCCACCACCGGATTTGGCGTCAGCACTGCTCCCATAATTTGCTTCGGGGCTTCACGCACAAGTCCATCACATAGACTGAGCGGACGCGACAGTTGAAGGTGTCCCATTTTTACAGTATGCAAATTAGCGAGAACGTAGAGTAGACGACTAGATTAGAAAGCAACATCAAAATTAGGAAATGCATCCCTCTGCATACGTGCTGCAAAAAATTTACCTGTTTTGGCACAGGGTCGAAATTCCTAATTTAGATATAGCTTACTAATTTCGTCATCTAAGACGTATTCGCAAATTTGCATTCTGTAAAAAATGGAACACCTCCAACTATCGCCTCCGCTAAGTCTAACATGGACACGGTGTTGTCCTGTGAGACTCGCTAAGAATGTAATTTTACAGTTAGCTACTTTGCTGATAACTATGGTCTCGCCAAATAAGTACGAAATATAAGTACAAGGTTATTTTTGATAAACTAATGCATCCGTCATAGATGTAATGGGTGACAGTTGCCGCCTTAGAGGTTTTTGTGGGCTCAAGCCAGTATCAAGTGGGCTGGCTGCTCTTTTATCTAGTTTAAAAATACTGTTTTATTGGTTGTTATGAAAACTTCAACACTTCCATTAGAGTTGAACCATCAAACACAGACACTGGAGTATAAAACTTGAATAAATTATGACGTCGTCCTTGCACCTCCATGAATTTTGTCCTATTTACCTCCGAGGGAACGGAAATTATATGCATTTAGGGTGAGAGGTTGTGACCCACATTGGATGTTGCCAATATCTGCAAAACGGTTTGACCGATTTAGGTGCGGATTCGTCGGTGATGGTTCTTAGATGCATGTTATGATTTTAACTCACCAGGGGGCGCTGCAATAAACAACGATGTTACGCAACCGCTAGGGTGTAAATTTTTTTTAACGAAATCCTTTATTCGACATTTTCATACAAAGAAAGTACCCAGGGAACAATTGCGATGTTCAACTGGTTGTACCGTGGAGAAGTAAATATAACCATGTTTCAACTGAGTGTACCATGGGAAAGTGCGTTAACCTGATGTGCAATACTACATTTTCCGTGGGTACAACTGGTAGTACTAAAGAACCATCGAAACATTGTACTCCTTTCAAGTTGGTTAGAAAACTTGATCTCGTTCTACTTGGTGACTATTTTCAATATTTTGTGAACCCCTGTGATAGAGCATAATATAAACATGCATATAACGAAAATGTTTATTTGCTAGTGATGTAAAAATAAATAAAATATTTATGAAAAATAAAATAATAAAATTTACGGCAACACTTCTGCGTACGACTTAAGATGCATCTCTTTGACTTCTACACTATTAAAAACCAAAAGCTGGATATTGCCACCAGCATACTATTCAAACAAATAACAGTCGAGCCATTCAGCAGATCCACGTCGATGTAATCGCAAACCATGTCGTCCCAGTTGCTGGTAAGGTCCTTCATGTCCTTTGCCTGTGAAATTAATTTATTGCGCATAAGTCGCTTTACTCGATCGACGCGCTCAGGGCTGTCATCAGAAACGAGGCGAACATGCATCGGCTGGGTCCCCAGCGGTTCCACCATTATCAGAGTTTGCATTTTGGTTGTGAGTTGCAATAGTACCGGTGGTTTCTTTGTCGATTTATCCGCCACACTCTCCTTTTTCAGTGCCTTCTTTAAGATGGACAATCTTGACTTTTCCGCCAGAGATAGTTCTGGCTTTTGCGTCTTAGTAGTAGTAGGCTCTTCCAATACATCTTCGGTGGCAGTCGTGAGTGTGGTGGTGACGTCGGCCGTAGTTGTGACTTCTTCTGTGCTCAGATGAGTGCGCGTGGCTTGAAGGCTGACGGGCATTTCATCCATAGCGCGACGCGCGTCAACGAACTCGGGTGTCTCCGGCGCCCACGTCGTCGTTACTGAGCCAAACACATAAACTTAAAGTTAGTCTTCTGTTCTCGTAGAATCCAATATTGTTTTCATTTTTATAAACTTTCAATAATTGATCACTAATAATTATGCAAAAAATGTTTTAATCTTTAGATTTTATGTCCCTATGTTTATTTATAAACGCATTGTGTTGTCGTGTTAGCAATTATAGTAATAATTACAGCAGTTTTATATAATAAAGTAAGCTGTAGGTAATCAGGACTACCACTTAAATGGAGAGTTTAAAAAAACCATCAAATTTGCATTCCTCAGATTCACAGTCTCTCCAGTTTAGTGGTAAATGGGATTTCTAAGTATCTATTGAATAAATTATTATAAAATACATACGCTCATCGAGGATGCTAGTAGACCTTTTGGTGAACTTGTTTGCACGTAATCTGTCGTAATATTCTTCGTATTCATAGTCCTTTTTCGTGTTTTTTGTGATCTCGTCTTGCGGCTTTTTAGTTGATTTATACTTCAGCGTGTAGTTGGGTGGCGGCGCTCTGTCTAACAAAGGGTCGTCGCTGAACTTTTGGCCCACACCACCTGGTGTACTGGTAAAACTTGGAACATCCTCGGGTCTCTTACTAAAACGCCCACTTAACATACCCGCAAGATCATAGTCCTCGTCAGATTCCTGTTCTATTGTCCGAGCTCTAGGTAATCGCCGTGGTTTCTTAGTTTTTAAAATGTTTTCACTATAATCAAAATCATTATTTTTATCTCTAACATAATCACGTTTTTTGCCGTTACGATTAATTGGGAAGTCGTCATCACTCTCAAAGTCATTATTTTCATTTCTATCTTTAGAATGAAAATTTGATTGCGTTTCTAATGATCTCGGTTTCGGCCTTGCACGCTGCGAAAATCTTTTACCGTCTTTAAATTTTTTTGAATCGTCTGAACTATACATTTCCGGCGTCTCTAAACTAGAATCATCGTTGGGCCATTTTTGAGTGATTAATCTTTCCTCTTCATTCTGCCAGTCGTTGCTATCTAGACTCTCCCTTTCGCGCAATTTACTTTTGGATCTAGGCTTTTCAGAGTGCTCTAAAAAGAAAAAATTAGAGTCTTATCAAATTAAAAAATTGTATAGATATCATATATAGAGTATACAAAAATGTATCTAATAATGTGATTACCAAGGATCTCGTCGTATTTGTAGTCGAGAGAGGGGCCCGCTCGTACGGGGTCGACATAGTCGGGGCGGCGGGGCGCGGCGGGAGCGTCCCGCGGGCCCTCGTAGTCGGCGGCGACCGCGTACTCCGGCATCTTACCGTAGTCGGGGTAGCGGGCGGCAGCGGCCAGAGCCACGCACGCCAACGCCAACACCGCGCCACGCGTCATGCTACACCCTACCACCGTATCTACAACCCTTCACCAACAGCTGGCTCTTTATACGCGAAATTAACGGCATGTTCGAGTAAAACAACTAAGAATTTGACATTGCGTTATTATAATTATATATCTTCTGCAAACTGTCATCCGGTTGGTCAACGAAATTTCACACCTGCCAGTTTAATGTTCTGTCACAGAGTCAGAGTCCCAAACAGCTCAAATCGAAGCAGTTTTTCCTCTTTTTTCTTTTTATTGCCTCTGTTTTGTAGGTCACAACAAATCTGTTAGGCTAAATTAATAGCATGTATTTACTTAATGTACCTCCTTAAATACACTTTTATGCTTGAATATAAAACCAAATTTAAATTTAGTTCTTAGGTATTGGTGTATAAAAATAATCATCTTGGCGTTAATGTCCCGGTTGTGCTCTCGAGAACGAGGGTCCGGGGTCCGCCTTGACCATGATTCAGGGTTTGGCAGATCAGGTAATTACAGTGGAGCGACTGCCATCTGACCTCCACGACCCTGCTATCAGGGGAACCTGACCAGATTGGATCATGGTTACACATCCAGTCGCCTGAAAGTGCAGGTTTCATCACGATGTTTTCCCTCACCGTAAGAGCATCGGTTAGTATTCAACTAATGTACATAACTCAGAAAACTGTCATTGGTACATGGCCGGAGCGGGATTCGAACCTGGGACCTCTAATGTGTAAGGTTTACCTATCCGTAATTCTAAGCACGTAATCCAGACACCGATGAAATCACTATTTAATTTACAAACCTAATTCACTTGTCTAAAAATAATCTCATCGTCTTGGGATAAATCCCGAGTTCAGCAAGGAACCGCTCTCCAACTTTGCCTCTTGAGTTACTACAAAGGAAATCGAGGACTTAGTCTAATTGGATTTGACGTTAGACGATATAGATCGCACAACCCTAATAGACGCTTGATAGGATTATTAGGATGGCGCGTTTTCTGTGTACTCAAAATAAAGTGCAATATTGTTAAAAATACACATTTTATCTTTTACTCATGAAAAGCTCCTTGTTATGATATGAGCTACAGAATCCTGAATAGTATACCGTTGGTTCTCGCATTAATTTCAGGTCTATCAATACATCGGTTTTAAGTCATCAGATTCTCGGATTTCTTTTGGGGTAAACGTATTCACGGCGGCCACACATGTTCGCAGAATTTCTTCCCACTCAGCGTTACGGGTTCTTAAACCTCACAACCCCGTCGACAAGCGGGTCTACAACCATGTTACAGGTCGCTTACATGTGTACGTACAATACATTGTCATAGAACTCCTCAGGGAGGACCAACCCCAATGCCCCATGCCGTTGTCCCGACTGTGGCGGTTAATTTCACGAAAATATCCCCAGTATTCTAATTTCCACTCGGTTTTTTCCTTTTATTTCATTTTACTTTCCTTATAGGTTTTATCCACGTGCTCATAAATTCTTAGTCGTTTTACATGAATACATAAACGACTTCTTTTTACAAGAAAGAAACGACTGAAATTCGAGCGATGTAAAAAAATGCAGGTAGACATCATCAGGCTCGTACCCACTCCTACTACTACCACTACCCTTCTTTATAGTTCATGTATTTACGAAGACTGAGGGAAGTAGGCTGGTACTGCATATTTCGAGACCGTGAGCTGGCAATACCATCAGATCATTTGGACCGTTAGAAAAAAAGCCGATTTGCTAGGGCCTCGTCCGTCTGCAGCACAGACGTGGAGATGAAAAAGCTTTTTTTCAGCAGGGCCCTAATCTCGTAGACTCATAGATTATAGATGTAGAATACCTACCTATAACCTCTTTACATGGGCTACAAAAAAAATTTGATTATGTCATTTCGACATGAAAATGCGTGGCCGCCATATTGCATAGAATTGACAACATGAAATTTTTTTGTAATCCAAAGTCTATCAAAACAATATAGCGCTTTCCATCCTTTCTTTCTCTAACAATGATAAGATTACAGTGGAGTTGACGTAATGACTGAAAAACCCAAAGACCCGCCGAGCTGCGAATGTCTTGCGAACAACATCCTCGATGACGGATGCCCTCCCGTCGAGCACGTGACGCACCCGCTGGTAAGTCCCGCGGACCATGGTTTCGCAGCCACCATCAGGTCCTAGCATTCAATTAACAGGTGTTTAAGGAGTCTAACACTTTATTGCAGCGTTACTACGAATTCACTCCCGATGAAATAAAAGTGTTGGAGGAATGTGACAAAGAGAGCTTTTACCAAAGATGTTTACCGTTCAGCACTCTATTCGCAACAATCACCTACGCTGCTATTAGAGCTGGTAAGTGCTTCTTTTCTAGTAGACCGTATAGGGGACGCCACGAAAATCATCATAGAAGTAAGAAATGCGAACTAAATTGTTACTTTTATTTTTATTATTATTTTAATGGTTTTAGTGTCGTTCCTATTTTGCAGATAACGCTCTTACTTCTATGATTATTTTCTCGTAGGTTTCCTGCCCCGAAACCCACACTTCGGAGCCGTTCCCAAATTGCTATTTGCCGGCCTTGTGGGCCACGCAGTCGGCCGCTTGTCCATGCGTGAGAACTATGACAAGAAGATACGAGAGAAACTGCCAGGCAATAGCTATCTAGCGAACACCATGCGGATGTACGAAGAAGAACGCAACCCCAACCCAAAGAAGAAGAAGAAATATAGTAGACCACCCTATTGCAAACCACCTGTATAGTTATAACTTAAAGCAAACTCAATCTAATTTATAAGTATTTCTGTGCATGCAAATATATATATTTCAATCAATCTCGGTAGGTGTCTACATGAAATACTTATATTTTTCATCAACAAAAGTGCAGAATTTATATCACCCTTTACACTTTTCCATATATTTATAGTACTTTTTTTTAAATAATAAACTTTTATTTAAAAGAAGTTTAGTTATTGTTCGGTATTATTTAATAGTTTAATTCTACATTGAGATTGAAATAGTGGTGATGAAGAAACGATTAATGTTATTATTGACAGGGTATTAATATTGTTCGTGTTACATTCAGTCCACGTCAAGTTCATTTAAGACCGTCTCAGATAGTCAAGTTTCTAAGATTTAAGTAAGTGTAGCCCTCTTCAACAAAGGAGATGTCCCTGCTCGTTAGTACTAGTAGGTACTAGATGTTAGTTATAAATGCTCCGAGTAAAAATGTACGTAAACGTGTTTTAAAACCAATATAATTGCGTCGGTAGGGAAAGCTTTCGCTGTAATCCACGTTTGGCAGGACATTTGTTAAAGTGAAGTACCTAGATTAACGAAACAACTCTACGGAAATGCGCGCTGAAAAATTTCTGATTGCTTTACAAATTTTTTGCACCTAGCTTAATTTTTTTCATACATTTTGTACGAAATGTTTGCATTTAAATAGGAGCATTATTTCATAAATTGGTCGACTACTACTCGTTAACAGGAAGATGCCACCAGGCTGTGGTAATGTTCCTTTTTTAATAATTTACACGTACCCAAATATACCTCGGAGACTATCTTAAAATGAACATGGACATGACGAAAATCATGTCAAATGTCCAGTTGTGCCTACTTTATTAGGCACTCCAATTCAGGTTCTTGACGACTATACATACCTAGGACAAATAGTCCAGCTAGGTGGGTCCGACTTTGAGAAAGAGGTCAATCGACAAATTCGACTCGGTTGGGCAGCGTTCGGGAAGATAAGCCAAAATTTCGTCCTAATTAGCGCAGTGTCTCAAGACGAAGTCTTTGACCAATGAGTGTTACCAGTGATGGCCTACAGAACAGAAACGTGGCCGCTCACTGTGGGCCTTATAAGAAAGCTCACTGTTACCCAAAGGGCTATGCTCGGAGTCTCGTTTCACGATTGAATTAAAAATGAGGGGATCCGCAAGCTAACCAAGGTCACCGACATAGCCCTTAGGATTGCCAGGCTAAAGTGGCAGTGGGCAGGGCATATAGCTCGAAGAGCAGGTGGCCGATGGGGCAGTAAAGTTCCCTAGAAGCGACCACGTACCGGAAGACGCAGCGTGGACAGGCCTTCCACAAGGTGTACCGCGATCTAGATGAGGAAGGCACAAGACCGGCCTTCATGGAGATCTCTGGGGGAGGCCTATGCAGCAGTGGGCCCCTTCCGGCTGATATGATGATATCGGAAACGGAAAATTAAATCCAAAAACTTTCTTTACATACCCGAAATAATTTCAAAAGAAATGTCCAACGACACCTCAACGGCTGACCAACGATTTGTTGGCCTCCTTTTTCACCAACAAACCCTAAGAACTATCGCTATAATGTAATAAATTTCTTGTACTCGATGACGTAGGATAACCTACGGCGCCCTCACAGTCTGTTAGGCAACCGAGGCGCTTCTGCTGTACCTAGCTTAAAAAAAAATGGCCAAATGTGGTAAAACGACGGCGTAAATAAATCTGCTGGCACCGCTACATCACATAGCACATAGATATTACCCGCTTTACAGTCTATAATAGTAACGGGGTGCGACTCTTAATTCATGTAATGTCAGTGCCAAATCCTGAATTTTGGTTAGGGCGGACCCCGGACCCTCGCGCGCGAATGCACAACCGAGACACTAACCCCAGGATGATTGTTTACTTAAGAAGAACACCCAATACCATATTCTTAATCGTATTTAAGAATCATAGTGTAATAATGGCATCCACATCATACTTCTCACATAGAAGGAAACAATATTTCAGGTCTCCTCTTTTGAAGGAAGTGGCTGAGTTTCCGTAGCAAACGCTACGCTTTTCAATAATAGCTACGACTTTTTGGAACTTACCTTTTTGAGTTCCGCAATAATGTAAAAAAACCTTTCAGTCTTTCCTCAAATATTATTTATTTTGTCAATCGTAACTTATAGGTTTATAATATAGTTATTAAAAACATAGGATTACGGAATTTTTCCTTGTGCTGTTTCTTGGCAACCCTAGGCTAAGATTTGTATGATGTGAATACCTTTTGATTGCGTTGGCTTCAACTTATACTTTAGGCTTAGTGTTTGTAAACTAAATAACCTTTAGCTTTAATAGGCTGCGCTTTATTCCCTTCAGTGCTTTAGACTTCTGCGCATTGGCGTATCTAGGGCTATTTTCCAGGGGGGGCTGGCCCCCGAGGTGGCCGATGAAGCCGATTCGATCGCCAATGTACGTCAGTGATCACGAATCAGCACGATTAATACCAAGCCACATGCGTTAGTTTTACATAGTCGAGCTCTGTAAATCTTTTTGAATTTTTAATATATTGGGTCTTATAATCTGAATTGATGGGAGGTATGGGCGATGTAAATGTTTTAAAAATGAGCGAATGTAGACATAGTTACATTTCGAAGTGTGCGAAGCACTTTGCGTAGCCTCATTGAGCCGGCCCCTTTCTGCCATCGCGGAACGTGATCCGTTTTCAGTTATGTCGGACGTTCCATGCTTATGTCGTGGATCTTCCCGCACGCGAGATCTGCACGATGGCTCGTGTTTAGTTAAACCTAATGCGTACAGCTATAGGATGGAACAAGTAGCCTGCGTGTGTGTCCCCTGATCATTCTAATCTGGACGCCTTCAAGGCTAGAGTGAATGGGCGCTGTTCCTAGACAGCCATGCTCTATCTTCGTCCACTCTTCACTTACCAACAGGTGAAATGGTGGTCAAATATCTGGTTAGTTTGAATAAAAAACGTGCCTCCAGTAACTGCCAAGCTATCTCTGAACCCTCTATCTATAAATAGGTTCGTCGTTAAGCTTAGGAAGCAATGACCTGGGGTTTAATCGTTAGTCGTAATATCGCTCATTATGTTTTCATGGTAGAATATGGTCTATGAACTAACATTATATAGGTAAAATATAGCCCTCTGTTGGCTATCAGGAATGGCATCTGCAACTTGTATGAGCTATATACCCACGATACAGTTTGAATTTAAAAAAATTGCACATTGTACCGTAGCATTATTGGGTTCCTAGGTGAAGAACATCTTATTTATTGTAAAGCTCCCCAATTCTAAAGACCACCAGGTCGCAATTTTTTTAGGAGTATACTCCAATATTGCATTGAAATGTTTGAAATTACCTCCGATCCAAATGTGTTTTTTTTTTCAAATATCTTCATCACCCCAACCCCTATCGTGCTAAAATCCAGTCCGGGTCAGTGCTTTCGTCATCGTGTCTGAAATATGACAGAACCTGGGCTGCATTGAAGACGGTACATCAGTTGGGACTTTGACGACTACGTTCTGAGTAAAAAGTACAGTTCGTACTTCCTACTGGATATGCTGTCTCAAGTGTGGAAGCAAAGTATCTTCAAAAGTTAGAGATCAAGGACCAAGGCATGTACATGAGTGACATTGCAATTCTTCTCAGTTGTGGAGGATAAGATTACCTATCCTCTAGGTGTTCTCGATACACTATAGCAACATCGGAAATATACGCAAAGTTTACTTGAAAATATTTTGGTCAAAAAGTATCTATGTCTTGGCCTTTTCATAAATTCAAATGGAAGTAACAGTGTCAGTGAACAACTACAGTGTATAATAGAGGCGAAGCTTGCAACGCGCTAGCTTGGTCCGGCCGAGGACGTCAGCCCTGTGCCCCTGACCGTCGTGTCGATCGAGTACCTACTGAATACAGCCTTATGTGGCATGCAATAGTGCTATGCCGTATTGCAGAGTTAAGAACTTGACTCTTCATGAGATCTGATATTACACAATGAAGCCGTTATGAGATTGCGTGGGATTTGTACATATCGAATACATAACAATAATTTCTTTGCCCCCATCCATATTTACATATCGCATAGTCGGCATAAATCCGTGCTCGGAGTGTGTCAGGGACATAAATAATCACCTCACGTGAGCTAACGTCTATGGTCCAGGTAAGTTTTCTCTATGGCAGGCAGGAAAGTTGATGGTCCATGACGTTGTCATGGTTGTCAAAGTCAAGTGTCAAATGTCAATGTCTAGTCCAACAACAAATGTCAAAGTTTGTGCAAGGTAGGTTGTATTTTGCATTACAAAAATCATAGAATGGTTGATCTTATTCCCTTTTGTGATCTCCTAACGTGAAAGAGTCAAAATAGCGACAACAAATATGAGCGAATCAAGTGCATTCGGGTATCGGGAAGATGTCCCGCATGACCAGCATCCCGCACCTGCGCCAGCGCTGCGGCCGGTAAGGTTATCTTTCTTTTTATTTAGATTAGAGCAATGCGATCCAAATTCTGGTTTCAGCGTCACGGCTCTTAATCAAAGATAACGTTTTAAAAATAGACATTAAATTCTTACATCTTAAAAATAATTTATATACCTTTTTTTATGAATGTTCTTTACTATGGAGGCTTCCTTGACTTCACCTAAGCTTGGTCGTTTAATATGTAGGGACAATACAAGTTTTCCCCGGATGAAATGCGGGTGCTGCAGGAATGCAACAGGGAGAGCTTCTTCCAAAGATCATTGCCATGTGCAGGAGTATTAGGCATGGGCGTATATGCTGCTATCCAGCAAGGTTAGTACCTCTGCCTGTGAAGATTTATCATATTATCAAAAACTGACCAAGATGATTACTACCATCAACTAAAACTTGCCCCTTTTCATATCATTATTTTGTTTGATCCTGCCCCAAATTTAATTAATTTCATTGCTTACTATGGTAAAATGCATAGTACTAGTTACATAGTTATAGTTTTACATGTTATGTATCAGGTCAAATGTAAAACAAAATGTTAATTGCTGGCTGTGATGTGATGTCTAATATGTAATTTATTATTATACTATTATTACTCATCATTTGGGTTGGGCGAAAGTATATTTACATTTGTGTCAGTGTAGCCTTTTAGTGATCTTACTAAAGATATTGGGGTGTGATTTTTCATCCTCCAATAATACCAGTAAACTACAGTGAGGGTATAATTTAGACAAATTGCTAAACAGTCCTGCCCTCAGTCTTTTCATTTATTTTGTTGGTATAAAACATTTGTAGTGCAGACCCCACATTGTCTGAGAAGAGCATAATGATGATGTATTTGTATAGGGTTTTTATACAAGCTTGGTTGACAAACAAAGTCATGGGGTTCTTAAAAAGGCTTAAAGGCGAGCACCATGTCAGCTCCCCTTAGGTTGCAAATGTCCTAGACGATGGTGGCCACTTTCCATCAAGTGAAACGCCCGTCTATGGGCCTCCCTAGGCAGCCAATAAAATAAAATACCTATTTTAAAAAAATGATATCTTTTATTTTTAGTAATTTATTTCTACTTATTGTTACATTTATCGGGACTCACACACAATGTACCTTTGTGATTTGTTTGTCTCAATGTTTCGGTAGTTTACACCTACAGTGGCCATGAGAAAAGTGAGTCTGACAGGGGTATGTCTTCTTGTGGTGACGGTGGGTGTAATGCTCCAATAATATGTGTAAAGCACGAGAGTTGAGTTAGGATAATATTATGTAATGCTACATATTATACGGAGTTTACACAGGCTGCTTTATCCTTATAGCTGGAAGAGTGGTTGCAAAACTTACTTGCAAATTTACCTAACCTACATGTGAAAATCTATTAATATCAAAACTTTCTTTTACAGGGCATTTAAAGCCTAACCCAAGATTTGGTGCTTTTCCTAAAATGTCAATAGCTGTGGTACTGGGGTACATTATTGGGAAACTATCTTATCAAGAGGCATGTGCTGCCAAGCTAATGGCATTGCCTGGAAGTTATATCGGACAACTCCTGCGAGAAAGAAAGGATGGAAAAGCTCCCGGGTAAGTATGAGCTATAATAGTGTTAGTGCAACCAAGCTGCTTGGGCCGCTATACCTTAGTTCTGTGGTCAAATCTAAGGCACAAAAACGTGCGAGCGGCACCAAATGAATTGTTGCATACATATAGTTGTATGTAATTCTTTGCTATATATAGTTTGCAGTAAATTTCTTATTGTACTATGAGTGCCTATGAAGGAGTGAGTGTCGAGACGATGAATGATAGGGCTAAATGAAAGAAAGAGATATATTGTGCCGATTCCACCTAGTGGAACAAGGAAAGGATGATGATGAGTGCTTATGAGACAAGGTTGTATTTTTTAAATTTATTGTGTTGTGTGTCTGTAAGGTGTTAATCCAGAATTAAAAAATAAGTGCTTATGAACATAAATGAATGCGGTCTCTGTTTCACTCCTATGGAAATAAGACGTGAAAGGAATGACTACAAATTACAGTGACTAATTTAAAATGTTCAAATCTAAAAAAATTTATATTGCAGAAGCTCAAGCCAAAAGAGTACACCCTCAATGTTTGGTGCAGGTCCAAGTGACATCTACTCTGATGCAGGCCCCGGCAACTCACTTGACCTTGACACCGATCGTCCGTTGTTCAACGAAGAATCTTATCGTTCCGATTCTGAAGGTAATTTCAATTTATTACTACATACATCAATGGGCTCGAGATCGGTAGAGCGTCGATGGCCTAATAGTTAAGGGGTCCGACTCGTACCGCGAGGTACCTGGTTTGGTCCGCAGTGCTGCCATGTACCATTGACTCTTTTCTGAGTTATCTACATTAGTTGAACACTAACCGATGCTCCTTCGGTAAGGGACGTTAGTATAGATATCCTGTGGTGAGGGAAAACATTGTGATAAAACCTGCACATTCAGGTGACTGAATGTATAACCATGATCCAATCTGGTCAGGTTCCCCTGTTAACAGGGTCACTGAGGTCAGATGGAAGTCACTCCACTGTAATTACATGACAAAATCTTGGGTCATGGTCAAGGTGGACCCCGAGCCCTCGCGAGCGAGAGCTCAACCGGGAGATTAACGCCAAGATTACCACACCAAAGGGTCTGGAGCGGTGCTCGCAAACGCGGCCTGTCGTATAACCACGTAATGGTTCGAAATAATATTTTCGTTCGTACTATTTGAACATGGCATGATCTTCCAGACAATGTGTTTTCTATGGCCTATAACATAAGATCCCCTGCAGGTGTTACTGATGTCCTTACTCTTTAACGCCAAAACTATTGAACAGATTTTAATAAAATTTTACCTTACTAAATTGTATGTTTCTAGCTTTACAAATACAAATCTCAATACATTTTACCGAATAAGATCCATGTTCGCTTGGCAACATGGCGTTTTAGCCAAGCTAGGGTCTCAGGTAACACTTTGTTTTTGTGCCAGCCCTAATTATCTCTAGCCACATATTTGTATTACATTATAATGTGACTGAAACCGATCTTCGACATCAACAGATTGTCGAACATGGTTGAGAAAATGTTCTTTTTTTTTTGCTGCAAATGCTGCAATACTCATTTTAGTGGAGATTTTTGACTAGAGAAAATGTCGAATTCGAGATGTTACAGCGTAAGGATAGCCGACGAGCATGTTGTTATTTTACATCATTTCGGTAACACGTGAGTGATACCCCTGGTATTGCAAACGTTAATAGGCTGCGGTAACAGGCAGGCCGTAAATTTGAAAAAAATATGTCTCTTACAGGCAGTAAACCTCCACCACCGCCACAAGGAGCACCGCAGCCTCGTTCATCCACTTACGATGAACTAAGGAAACGAAACCGTGGAGAATATACTGAAGCAAAACAGGATCCTTACAAGTAGGCTACGGTTACTTATATAATCATTTGAGTCTTACATGTTATCATAGCTCGGTATTTCATTGTGTTTATAATTTTCGCTTACCCTAAGTTGTACAATTTTTTAGGGTTCCATAGTAAAACAAGGAACCCTTATAGTTTCGCCACGATATCTCAAAAACTATTTGGTACTAGAGAGCTGAAATTTAATTTTGATATTGTCATACATACATATTCATGCCGACAAAGTTGTAAAATAAAATCCTTTTAAAATACCCTTATTTGGGTACCCAACACGTAAAACAAGATGATATTTTCGGTCGACAAGTGTGTCGTTGGATAGGTATTTTCAAATCATTTAGGGTATCTAAATTACGTTTTTGGGTTAAGTTTTCCCGTTCCCATTTATTATATAGAAAGTACAATTTTTTGTTACAAGATGTTCAAAGTTGCGCGCTGCTTTAAGATTTTCATACAAATTTTAAACCCTTGTTAAAAAGTTCCACTTTTAAACGATATATTTTAAAAAATCTGATAAACGTCAAGCATATCTATTGGTTTCTGGATCACGTCTACAAAATTTAATTGGCTTTGATAGCGTAATATAGAAAATACCTATGATCAAACTACGTTTGTATAGAGCGCTAGGGAAACACGGGATTCTTCAGTTGACGAATAATAATAATCCAACTTATCAAATGTACTTGGATTAGCAAATATTTCATACAAATTGTATGAAAAATAATTTGCTATCTGTATTTGTAACTTTTTAATGTGTTTATAATATCAGAAAGCCCTCTCGAGAGCATGCATATAAGGACAGACAATTACAGAACCCTAATTGCATGTGGCACGACACATCTTGGCCGGTGTTGTTTTTTTAAATACAATACATCTTGAACTTGATCAGAACTTTATCTGGTTACAATCTATATTAATATTTTAGTGCTAGAAATTATTTTGTTCGTATTTTATACGCTCTGGAACTACTGAGTCAATACAAAAAAAATATTTCATTAATAGAAATATATACTTACTATTTCCGAGTGATATGGGCTTATACTTATACTTTTATTTCCGGAAATATTTAAGGTTACCGAAGGATAAATGACAGATCAAATGAGTCGAACCCCGCGCGGGTGAAATCCGCTGGGGGCCTAGTAATATTATATTGGCATATTTTCTTCAAAGTGCACTTATGTAAGTAATCCATGAAAGTATGAGGTACCTGTCTTAGTTAGCCATTCGGAAGTCGAATATGAATCCTCTACAGCATTCTTGTGGTAAGCCTGTTGGTTCTACATCTATCATGTTGAAATATCTACTCTAGGTGTTACTTGTACGTATTTGTATTGTTAGGGAAGCGAATCCTAATGAGGATGGGCAAGGAACACTTTTCTTTTAATTTTAAAGTATTTAATACTTTCTCTAAGCTATGAAAGTAAGTAAAAATCGCGAATGCTGTTACAGGACGGACCTGCTGCCTCCGATATCGCGCAGCCCAATCCCACCCCCCCAGACCGAGAAGAAACAAACCAACAAATACGGTGACGCCATGGAATAAATATCCTAAAAAATCCTTCTTGGATAACTCAGAAAGACGTAGTATTCAATCAATGTAGTAAAAAGTATATAAATATTGTTAACGATTGTGTTCTTATGGCAATAATTATTAACAAAATTTGCTTGTCTATGTTGTGTAGATAACAAAAATAATCGTTGTTTGCAAACTAAGCAAATGTTATCTGTTTTTGCTAAAATATCTTTTTTTATGAACGGTACTATTAAGGGATGTGTAAAGTAGAAACATGATAATAATAATGCAATAAAATATAGGTAGAACTGTTTTCCTGCATTTTTATTGCGACGAACTTGGTACAATGTGAAATTCTAAAACGAAAGGAGAAATATATAGAACCCGAGCCACGTACTATGCCCGTAACAGGGTAATGGAAGGAAAAATACCCTTGTAAAGTTTGGTTCCGTAGAATAAAATATTTGAATTAATTAAATATGTCTGCTCTAAAACTATTATACCTAAATTTAACATAGGAACCATTATATTGCATTTTGGTAAGTTTAATCATCTATATATATAAAAGAAAGTCGTGTTAGTTACACACTATGTATAACTCAAGAACGGCTGAACCGATTTGGCTGAAAATTGGTGGGGAGGTAGCTTAGAACCAGGAAACAAACATAGGATACTTTTTATCCCGTTCCCGTGGGACGTGACATAAAACATGGTATAACGAAACGCAACTGACATGGAATAACAAAACGCAACAGACCGAAAAACTAAAAATGTATCTGTCAAAATATCAGTCTAGCGCTACGTAGTGCGGTGTCAGCTGAGCCGACCATGCCCTTGCTACCATTATTAGCTTGGTGGTCCTTAAAACTACTTTACTGTCATTTCTTTGAATATGCCATTTTGTGTTTGACTGCTTCCTGCGCCTCACTATTTTACCGTCCCGCATTCCCGAATCACACATGCCAAGTACTGGACTTTTGGAGTTTGATGTACTGGAGTACTGGATGAACTTCTGACAATGGCACCAGGCACCAGAGCTTGTTCGAGGTTTCACCGTTTATTTACACTCCAATCGAGACATTCGGCTGCCTCCATGAACTCCAGGCTCTCATTTTCATCTTTGGACGTCCATAACAAAGGACCGAAGAGCCGCGTTCTGAGGCTTTCCTAAGATTACCTTGGACCTTGATCAGAGTCGATTGGTGCGGACCACTTTTGTAGTGGAGAGGAGATCAGCGGCCAATGAGAATTTATTCTCCCTCGCTGTTTGGCTGACTGTAACCAAAGGCTCCGGGAATCTGTAAACGCCTCACTCAGCTAGCCTACATGGCCGTTGAGGTTTGCACTTACCACGATCTGTTCGGAGGATGGTGCCTACCCATCGCAGAGTATCTTCGAAGCGCAGTGAGATTTTCTAAGTTGCAGACGTTTCGGTGTCGGTACATACAGCCGAAGCATAAATCCGCTGATAACGTAAATTGTTGATCTCTCTAACAGCACTTTGATTTAACTAGATCGATCGCTTACTTTGCTCACCTCCAAGATCCCATTTCGGAAATCGTTGACTACTATAGCGATATTATTGCAACCTCCTGTCGATCCCGTGTACACGAAGTTTAAATCAACTCCTGGACTGATGAAGTAAACGATCCACTTCCCCTAATTAATTATTCACTCATTAGCTGAGCTTTACGCTAGTTTTCTTCGCTACACCATCTTAACTCTTGCATAAATGCCACCCGTGCCTGGGCCTATACAGTAGATCGATCAGCTCTTTCGAGCTCTGAAACAGAGCTTCCTGTGGGTGCTCGCGTCTTTAACTCAGCCCGCAGTGATTAGGGTAGCCCTCGGTAGGTAGATAACTTATCATACATGTAGATAGATAGAGCAACGATGAAATATGGTGCCCTATTTCTGGATGCATTCCCACCGTTCTTATAGCTTATTTCAATGCGTGGTCTGCTTCCTAGTTTTGAAAGGTTTAATACCTAAGTATTATAGGCAATCGGCTAGCGCCCCGTATCCGTGCATCCCCGGATTATGACGGCCCTGGGTACACGGAATCAGTCCATTATATTTGGGAGGGACATTGATCAAGCTAACCACAGTCAGCGCTCTAGATAATGCACTTATTACATTTGGGTAAATTCAGAGGCGACATTTTTAATTAATTTACGCGTTGCTCCGCTTTCCAAAATGCGTGATACAAAAATGGACCTTATTCTATGACCTGTATAAATTCCACTTTGATAAGGACTCACGCTTTTTGCCTCTGAATTTAGCCACATGTAATAAGCGCATATGAGGTACTTGCAAAGACTTCTCTATGGGTACATGTTCATAATCATCAGTCAAAACTCAGATCTACTTTATCGTTTATTAACCACAGATTGAATGATAAAAGTACATGTATACAATATCGCCAATTAACACACCATATTACAATGGACAGCTTTAATCGAAACAACAATACTAACATCGAAATATTATGTACTTAGTAATAAATTTCAAATATCAAAGGAGTAAATTTCGTATCCATTTCTAAATGGATAGGCATCGTGCGTGTATATATAATTTCGCACGATGCATGCGTACTGTGACTTTTCCGTGTGACTCGTAAGCACACACCAATCCAGAAAATGACATAAATTGGCGACACTTATTAAACTAACCATTGCACTTCATGTTTCGAAAGTTGATCACTAGGTAATCTTCCATAAATACTTAATAACTATAGAATATATTCACATTTATATTGAAAAGATCATTTCGCACTTCTGCGCTGTAATGCATAATGGTAACCTAGTTTTTGGAAAAATGGCAATAATTACTTACTTACCTATGTATATTTTGATTAAATATATGCATACAAGTAGCTATCTATCCGCCGTATAATGCGTATAAGTTTTCTTTACGCAAACGATTCAATATGGAACGTTCCACGCGGATACCCTGATTTCCCAGACAAAAAATCTCGTAAATACTATACATATATAGTATCCTAGGACTCGGCTGTATTTTCCTTTTGTGTAACCACTAGCCACCCAATCTCTAAAATTTTAAATAAATTAATAATTTAAGTATAACATCCAGTCCTATGACATTAAGTAGATAATCAAAACGAAAAGAAAATGACAGCTTTGGACAGATTCCACCTACCCACCTAAGTACCCCGAATATATCAAGTATTAAAACCCTAAAGCCGTGTTACACTTTATTTTGCTACCCCCGAAATATCGACCAAAAACACCCTGTTGACACAATATAGGTACTTAAATTTGATATTAAAGAATTTGTTTGCCACCCTGATAATTCTATGTCCAGCGGTCTAATCAAAATGGACGCAACCCGCATAACTTTTCAACATTTCCAACACTTTTACGGTTCCTGACGTGGGCGGACAGAGGGACTACATCGCCCACAGATTATAACATTATAGGCACCAAAGATGTTGGACATATAGCATAGATGGAGCCTCTATAGGTCTATAGAGAATGTGTACACTGTCAATCTGTCACAACTCTTTACAAATGACTTGATTTAATTTCATACAAAAAGCTAACCATTAGTCATTAAGATGACCACGGCCACCAAATTTGACAAATATAGAATGTGACTTCAGCTGCGAGTAAGCTCCTTCTATGCCTCTATGTCCAATTTCTTTGATATTCACTGTATGACGTTAATCACGTTTAAACAATTCGGAAGATCAAATCAATTTGGTAGTCAAATGCAACGACTGCGTTTGCCCGTAACGGTCATGTTGTTGATGGTCACTGATCATGCGGTCTGTATTCGCTTTGACAGGAACGCAGGACGCATATCGTGTCCAAATAGCACACATCCACAACTTTTAAAATAGTTTAATGATGGAGGTAATCCCTAAGCTCTGATTGTAGACTTGACATTGCACCGACAATATACAAATGAATTTCGAAGGTTCATAAAATGTATGTCACTGTAAGACTGTGAACACCTTACTTTATAATCCATCTAGCGAGATAAAAATATGTAAAAGCTACTAGAGGCCATAGGTGACAGCCAGGTGGTTCGTTCTTCGGACAGAGGATAAGCATTGCTATTCAACGACGCACCGCTCTAGTTTTCTGGAGCACCATTCATATTTTAATGTTTTATAACTTTACCTATTGGTAAAGTAGACCTTTTAATACAGTCGAGATTTTCACAGTGGACCATGTGCACGTAAAGGCAATTTTTTGACTGTTTATAAGCTAGATAGATTATAAATTGACGTTTTCACAATCTTACGGTGACTTAAACAAACAGTTAAATTAATAAACTTATAATTTGTTATTTGGTTGAAGCTATTAAATAAGTGGAAAAGTTCGGTAATTTGTAGTTTGAAAATAAATCAAAGACGAAAATAAAAATACATTTCCCACTTTATTCAATATTAACAATCAAATATAACTAAAACAATAACGACTAAATGATAGCCAAATGCAAAATAGAGGATGACTTTAAATGAATTCTTAAAAATCATCGTTTTCATGGTTGGTGCCTTAGTAAAAGCTTTTTCCTGTTCACGACGACATACACACCTCATGATATCAGGAATTAATTTAAAGCCACCCTGTTTAAAGCCAACCACTATGTGGCTCATTTACTTACGCGTCAAATAAATTACTGCCACTACATTTTTAATGTAGGCCCGCGAAAGACCTGACTCGTAAACAAAAATAACATTGATAAATTTCCTTAATAATAATGCCAAAATTTTCAACAAACATAAACGATATAAATAAACGATAACACGATTTCATATACTAAATATCTTTACTACGAAGTCTGCGGCTCTACTCTGTAAACTCGTGAATTGTTACGACGAAAACATCCGATGGCAAAAGAACCATCCATAATTATTTACAATACAAATTGTGATCCTACTAGAGAGTAGACCCCAGGAGACTAGCACACATAGACAAGCCTGTAAAACATGTATACAATTGCACCGACTTCATTACAATAATAAGATTTTTATGGGTATAGAAATTTAGGTAGACAAGATACAATAGACAAGATGTAAATTTCAATACCTACTTAAAATAAATCTTCTTTCAAAAAATAAAACAAATTCACTATTACATTAATCTTAATAGTTAATACTATCTCAAAAATTGTTCCCAAGTCCGCGATTAGTCGAATAAAAAACAATATTTAACAACCTAATTCAAAACAAAATAATAACCCGTTACTGAATTTAATCAATGCTTAATTTTAATTACACGAAAGAAATAAGTCTTTTAGCAATAGATTCCTGTAAAATCTGTAATTCAAGAAAGAATTGATCAAACTCATGTAATTAATAAATTATGACAATTTTATTATCGTCAGATCATAATCACAGACTCAACATTCCAATGAAACTATTAAATACTTGACGACCTGAGTGGTTCAGTGGTTAACATGACTGCCACGCAAGAAGTCCCGGGCTGAGCAGAAATTGAATTGATTTCTGTTAGATGTATAATCTGGGTATAGTCTGGGTGTTATGTGTATGATAACTATGTATTCAAAAGTACATATATAAGTAGTTTCAATGTTGTCTAGCACCCACAACACAAGGTTTGCTGACTTTGGGGCTAGACGGCGCTGTAAGAATTGTTGAAGCATATTTATTTACTTATTAATACTATCTTTATAGATAGAGAATATTGATTGTTTGCAACGATTTCAAAACATTGACTTAGCTAATTACATCTTAACGTCCCATTGTTCACAAAATAGAAACACATAATCCTTTATGACCACTACATGGATTTGCTTGTCTAAATGTCATTGTAACTAAGTAAAATTATTCTATTAATTAATGGTAACATTACTGTAGAAGTAATCTATACTATTTTAAAACTGGCCGTGCCATATTCAAGAATTTATTCAAGAAAAACAGTCAAGATAGGGTACCGAGACATAAGCAAGACCAAAACATTTTACCATTTGTTTTTCTACATTAGAATAAATATGATTAAAACATTCTGCTTATGGACGTGACTGGGAAAGAAAGCATCAAACTAGAGACTGGAATTATCTTTTTTATTATTATTACCATATGAAACAGAAAGGACGTTGATGCCATTGAAAATTTAATGATTATATGTTTACCTATTTATAATAATAAATACACATCGAACATACAGACAAATGATTTATATCATTTTAATTCTAACACCCAATACGTCAATAGATAGCTCAGAACTGTCTGGACAAAGAAATTCAATGAAACACATGGTAGTTGTTTTTCATAAAACACAGTGACAAACTAACAAAGCCCACCTGATGAAAAGTGGCAACTGCAGCCTTAAACATCATCATCATCATCTTGGCGTCATGTCCCGGCTTCGTCCCCGCGCAGCACGCGAGGGCCCAGGGTCCGCCTTACTGCAGCCTTTAACATAACACATACTATTCGTTCACAGATTCCACGCCTTTTTTTTTGACATGACAGGCATTTGACCGCCATCTCACCTGTTGATAAGTGACGATGCGGCCGAAGATGGAGCATGCGAGAACGGAAAATTTTATGAGTTGTGTTTGTTGTACAATATCATGATTAACTGTCACTTCACTAATGACTTCCACAGGGACTGACCAGAACGGCAGGTAACTTGTCGGCAGAGTAAAAGGAGGCCGATATGTGAAAATAGTTCTGATATATTCCTCAGGTAAGATAAAGAAGAATGAAGACGAAGGAAGAGAAGATCTGATGTAAGATCTTTCAAATTTTGTTATATGCCTACGCCTAACCCGTCAATAAAGTGTTCAAAAGTTCAACCGTCACAATACAAAATGACGTTACAGTATCCCTGTAAAGAATCCGCTGTGTAGGCAAGGGAACGGCTTTAATCACAAATACATAAAAATGGCACCAATGGAGGATGGCTCTCCGAACAGCGCTTGGCGTAGGGACAAGATTTTTCAAGTCGTAATACTCAAAACTGCAGGGAATTGCGAAAATTCACGTCTAATTATTAAGCATCAATAGATATGTGTTATATAGAATATTGAAGTTATCCATAGCACGTCTATTACATCAACTCGATACAGTGAGTCCTAACACGTAGTAAATAAGAAAAGATGGCGCTGCCAATGCTATATATTGAGCAACGCCACATACTACTACGGAGACAGACTTACAGCAGCAAGGCTGTCCTACCGCTCCTGGTGCTTACGGCAGGGGCCAGGGGAGTCCTGAGAAGTTGACTGGTCCTCCAAGTCCTGCGTCTGCTTCGAGAAGGGTCATGATGACCGCCATAGCTGCCTCGCTGTTTCCATCAAGCCCCAGGTGAAGGAGGGGTGGGGAGGCCGGTGGGGGGGACCCTGCGGGGGGTGCGGTCTCCGGCGCGGCAGGCGGGGGGGAGCTGGCCCCTCCTGCGACGCTGAGCGGTACGTTGTTCCGCACCTGGCCGTAGCTGCTCGCGTCAGAGCAGAGGACGTCAGCGATCGATGCCTGCGCATAGAGTGGGGACGGTGTTAGGTTGACGCTCGGATTTAGTAGTTACTACTACTACACTTACACGTAGTTACTTTTGGGCTTCAACACCTCAACTTCACTATGCATTTTATCATTAAATTATCATTGTTTTTTTGTTTGATACATATGTATCTTATGTACATTAAGTAAACTATATAGTTTACTTAATGTTTGTTAGTTCGATAGATAAGTAACGTCAACAAGGAAATAAAAGCAGATTAAATGATGGAAAATTATTATAATCCATACACCTGTAATTATCATCGTTTATCGACTATCGGCAAGTACTAGCCACTCTAGGCGATTCCCAACCACTTTAAAATAATCTTGTATGTAGTGCATAAAATAATGAAATATAGTATGTATTATATGTATTATATATTATAATAGGTTGGGGAGAAAGTTTCTTCGCATTTTATATGAAAATTCAAAACATTTTTTAATATAGTTTATTGACATTTAACTAAAGTATGTAGGTACCATTTTGTTCGATAACTTTTTTCCATCTTATAGGTAGGGACATGATCACATTGCTATAGAAATTTTGGGGCTTCTGATAAAAAAACTGCGTCAAGTAGTTTTGGCAGTCCTCTCGTGATGTTAACCTGACACTGCCTAAAGAATTCTGAAGAGACCGACACAGGTGGAATCTGAAGGTGCAAGGTCAGGACTATACGGCGGATGCATTAACACCTCCCAGCCAAACTGTCTTAATTTTTGCTGAGTGGTTAAAGATGTGTGAGGTCTAGCGTTATCATTATGAAAAGCCACACCCCTTCTGTTGATTAATACCGGCCGCTTAATCTCAACTTCTTGCTTTAATCTTATCAGTTGTTCGCAGTAGAGTTCTGAATCGATGGTCCTGCCTGGTGGTAACAGCTCATAATGAATAATGCCCTTCCAATCCCACCACACACACAGCATCACCTTGTTGCGAGTTAACCCGGGTTTCGCCACAGTCTGTGAAGCCTGACCGGCCTTTGACCATGATCTTTTTCACACGTTCTTGTCGTACGTGATCCACTTTTCATCACCAGTTATCAATTTCTTCAAAAATGGTTCGGTTTCATTACGTCGTAATAAAGAATTACAAATGAGTACACGGTTCATTAGGTTTCTTTCAGAGAGCTCGTGTGGTACCCAAATTTCGAGCTTTTTTGTGTACCCATTTTTTTAAAATGCACCAAAACTGTTTTGTGGTCAATTCCCAGTTCTTCAGCTTCGTCGACACTACTGATATGCCGATCGTGCTCCACTTTTTCAAAAATAGCATCCATTTTATCCGTAACAGGGCGACCAGAGCGACGTGCATCTTTGACATCAAACTTTCCGGATTGAAAACGCTTAAACCAAATTTGTGCTACTCACACAGACACTGCATTAGGTCCATAAACATCGCAAATTTTATTCGCGGCTTGCGTATCATTTTTATCTTTTTTTAAATTTTAAAATGTATCTAATTTCTTCATTAGATTCATTCATCTTGACGGTAAGAAAAACAAATGAAAATCACGCATTTTCATAATTTGAATTTAAACTTTTAAATTATACCAAAACCAGACAGGTACAAATAGTATAGCCAAAGAGGTTTTATTACAAGTTCATACATACTATATGCGAAAAGACATTTTCCCCAACCTAATATATTTGTATAGTTACCCCGTGAAAGCGAGATTATTTTATACTGCGTAAGGATTACTATCAACTGCAACTGACGGTTGGTCGGCTCCAGCCAAACGGAACGTCTGTTACTAGTTTTAGCACTGCCACTTAAAACTGAACCTTACCCTTCACGCCACAAATTGACCTACCTGCTGGTTGAAGACGACATCCTGTAGCAGATCCGCCGGCAGGTCAGGCGAGAACTCCGAAGAGGAGCTCCTCAGCACCTCCTCAGCGATGGCACTCCCAATCTTGTGCGACTCCACTTGGGAGTCGATCAGCCTCTGCATCTCCGCGTCCACCTCTGAAACTTCACCGATGTCACTCCATTCCACACATCGCTCACTGTGCAACTGTGGCTCTGCGTGGTTGCGTTCGTTGATTAAATATATTACTAGTAGTTGATCGTGGCCGCAAAAATGTAAAGCTAATTTCAGAACCCGCATTTCCTAGGCAATACGCAAATGTGAGCGCGCAAACTTTCCGCCGCCATTAGGCCAAAACTGCTAGTTTCCCGGCAACTAAATAAAATGTTTTACTCTTTAACTATTCGTACAAACGTTTTGTACACGAAACCTGCAATAGATTTATCAGTACAAGAAATTCCGTAGCGCCTTTGATGTGATAGGATATGAGACATCCCCATCCGCATGGGGTGTCGCATCCGATGAAGTCCTGAAAGCCTTCCTGGCTACAGGCATCCCCAGGCGGAGTTTAGCATAACTGCATGCACATTTAACATAATTGTTATGCGCCTCCCTCCCCCGCGATCCCGGAGGGTGGCCATTACCCGATGCGGAGGGCGCAAAAACAAAAAGAAAAGGAGCTGTGTACTCGGAGTTTCTTTCGGAAGCGGAACGGGCAGGCTACACAGTAGCTCGCAGAGCCGATGGCCGATTGGGCGGGTAGGTTGTCGAGTGGCGATCACGTACCGGAAATCGCAGCGAGGGTCGCCCCCCCACGAGATGGATGAACGACCCCATAAGGGTCGTAGAGACCCGATGGATGCAAGAGGCACATAGCCGATCGCTGTGGAAGGCGTGGGGGGATTTCTATGTTCATGTTCATGTTCATGTCCAGCACGAGATGTTCAACGGCTAAGATGACATGAGATATGGAAATTATTAAGCGTCCAAGTTATTTCAGACGACTTCAAATGTTCCTTCAACTTAGCTATCCGGAGTGTATCCGGAGCTGTTGTGTCAAACGGTAATACGAATGACGATAAGTGACGATATCGTCACTTACCACCTGGCGAGAAAACAAACCGGTTGAATGCTTGTCCACTTTAAAGTAAAGTTAAAAAAGAAACACCTGCAAGCACTAGGCATCCTCTGTATGCATAAGCAGGATAGGAAGAGGTGGCGGTCTCTGGGGTCGGAAGCTAAGATCTACTTTGGGTCGCTGAGCCAGCGCAGTAAGTGAAAAATTCACGTGTCACTTACGTTGCTTATACATGTCGAAAGGCGCCTGAGAGGCGTCCAACTCCTGAGGGGTCTCCACGTCGGAGATTATGGTATTGTTTGCAACCAGGCACTCCACGTCCTTCGTCCATGGGTTCCTGTACACGTTCAGTCCAGAAATGTTAATATCAAGAGTTATTTAGTTTTAAGTGCGTCGATCATCGCCGATGGTGGTGGTGATAGTCTCTGTCGAGCCTGAGGAGTCAGACTGGGTTGGTACCCAGCCCCTTATAAATTTCTCTCGGTAAGTCATAATATTAGCATTGTTGTGTTCCGGGTTGAAGTATCAGGTTAGCCTTCTTCAGCCGTATGCTGTGAGGACTAAGCCTCACAGTGACAACCTTGCAACAAAGCCTAGTGCTGAACTGTTGCGATTATTACCACTTTCCACCAGACGGGCTATGCGCTAATTTGTCAGTACAATGTATAAAAAAAAGTAGAAAAAAGTACAATGTATCGCGTTGGTCGCGTTCATAAGTGCATGATCACCTTAAATTTAATGGTCTCTTCAGAGGCGGGCAACCGAACGGTTACTCCCCTGGTGTTGCTGATGTCCATGGGCGGCTGTGACCACTTTCCATCAGGCTCTTGCCAGTTTGTCTGTCGTATACATTTAAAAAAGCAAACTTAATTCTAAACACGCCGACTCGACAACGCCATACTCACTTGAACGGCTTAAAGTGAGTCTGCAGGCGCGCCAGCGAATTATCCTTCCTACGCACGTAGTACGGCGGAGTGTGCAGCGACTCACGCCTCAGCAGGGCTTGCTTGTGAGTGCGAGCGACAACACTCAGCTCAGGCCCACTCACGTACTCGTAGAGGCTGGTGCCCAGCAGCTCCTGGGGCAGGAACCCGAGAGCCAGCGTCACTCTGGACCGGACAAGGTTGCGGTTAATGATGGCCTGTTAAGCTCTCAGGGTGGGGACATTTTTGAATCGTACGCCTCGATTCGAATGGTTTTTGATTTTCGGCAAAATTTTTAAAATATTTAAAACGGTTCGAATCGAGGCGAGCGATTCAAAACTAGAGTCCCTGGAGACGGCTAAACACGGTTGTCAAGCAGACAGGTTGACAATGTATTAACAATCGCCGGAGGCCTGTGGCGGTCCGAGTGAGACGTAGTGCGAAATAACTTTAGCGAGAGAATTTCGGACGATCAAAAAGAGCTTTAGATCTGATATACGTGACGTGAAATTAAAAAAATGGCACATATGGACATCGACTTTGTCCGTGACATTAAATAAGCTGGAATGGACTTTTACTTGTATTTGTCATGCACCAGAAACAACAATAACCAAATATTTGTGGTCCATAACTCTGAATAAGTTTCTAGGGTCTAGGACACTATCACAGCACGCGAACATAAAGTTCGTGGGGAAATTACGAATGCAGATGGAAATCAAAATTGAATCATCATGTTACAAAAAGACTGTAAACACAAATAACTATTTCGCACGCATGGTAAACAAACTGAACACAAAAGGGAACACACTACAAAAATAACATCCTAAACATGTCACAACTATACATTGCACTTCCGAGTATCGTGCCAGAAAAATTGCGCCGCACGAAAGACAGCACTCGGATCAAATTCGCAACGCGCTACTCATACGCCGCCTAATCGATCGTGATACTTGACGTACACTCACCTCTGATCGACGAAGAGGAACTTTCCATCGGTGGCGTGTCTCGAGACGTACTGCACTGTGCGGCCTGGGGGCTGCATGAGGCTGCCACCAGGTGACGGCACCAGGTCAGGAAGCGCCCGACCCACAGCCACAAGGCAGGACAGGTTACAGGCGTCCCCCTCCTCACCACCTTCCGGAGCGCTCACGCCTCCATCAGCCACCTCGGCAGGCGCCCACGATTTAAGGTACCCTGACGCGTGCGAAACATATTTACAATGCTGCCCAGTACGTTCGCCAATAAAGGGAAATCGCTGAGGCAAAGAGGCAAATCGCTAACGCTTGGTGAGAGAAAACATTGTGTTGTTGTGGTGTGTAGTGCCATACGATTTTGGGTTCAGGCTACTACTTACGCTACAATTTCAAAAGCAATTCGTTCTTTTATGTAGGCAGTATGCTTCTTCATTTATGAAAGACAAAAATTGAAGAGTCAGTAGCGGCCATCACCAGTATCGATCAACCATCGTCCTACGCTATCCCAGCTACAATTTCCGAGTCGAAGCTCACCGGTGCACTGCACAATGCAGTACTTCTTCTCGTACTGCTGTTTCTTGCGCATCTTGGCCGAGATCTCGTTCTCCTCCTTCACGGAGACCGAAGACGGGGCCGCGGCGGCGTCCAGAGGCTGCTTGCACTTGATGCGGCAGAAGAAGGAGCGACGGGCGCCGGGACAGAAGCGGGAAGCGCCAGCCACCACGTCAGCTTTCACTGGCAGCATGGCTGGGGAATTCCATGGTGAACGTTAGGGGCATTTTCTTTTTTAATTTATTATTTTTTGAGTAAAAAGATACAACAGTAGTTACATTCAGGTCGATCTGTCAAACTACTGCGCAGTTTTAGGACAGAGTACTCTCTAAGTAAACCATAACACTTATTTGTTTAATGTTAGCCTTACATAGTACACTAATACGTGTTTATGGGTGGTAGGATAGTTGACGTGAAAGGTAACGCAAAAGTACCCTCTATTGTGTTTGTAAGAGTTGACGATCGTTGGCATTCATGGGGCCGTGAATTCGCGTGGAAAAAGCTCTGGGAAAGACTAAGTCAATGCTGGCATTTTTATATAAGTTTTTGTAGTTCTTCCACAATAGTAGAGAGCAAGCAATAAGTTAAAGTGGAATGTTAAATTAATAGAATTTCACGTATCGGGCACAAGGAAATGATAATACTTGTCAAAATGGACTTTGAGTCGATTTACGAATATGATTTTAAGTTTCAAGAGAGACTGTCATAAAAAAATTGCTCGTAATCTGATTAAGATACACCATTGGGACTGTCAGCCTCGATTTATTAATAGACTTATTGCATTGGACCCCCTAAGGAGGTATACCAGGAAGGCTAAAAGAAAGGGGTTGCTTTAAAAATAAATCCCGCATACTTTTAATATCAATAAGACGCTCCCTTGGGTTGAGATCTGAAGATGACAGCTGTTCCTTCACTTTAGCGACGTCCTTCGGGTGGAGTATGTCGAACAGGCTCTGTCCCAGGAGCTCGGACTGTTAACAATATAAGAGGAAATAAGAACAATAAGAAGGCTATATAATAGACGTTTCAGCCATTTGAAGATTTTGAAGGCTTAGAACTACAAGTCTAGGAATAGGTAGGAAACATACGTAACTTTTGTTGTTGACAATGATTGACAATCATAGAAAAAGAACGATAGAAGTAGCTGTGGGCTTAATCGATTTCAACATCCAAATTATCCAGTAAAACGATAAAAAGAAACAAATTTCATGCACTTGTACAGTGAAGTAACAATACAATAAGTGATTCGTTTTGACAGAACATAAAGATTTGACATAGTCAACTTGCGGATTATTAAGCCCTTTGTAATCGAGCAAGAGTTTTCCTAACGTTGGACTATCACATAAAAAAAAAAATATATATTGTCCCAGTATTTTCGTAACCTGCCTGACAGAGTAGAATATATCTTGCATCACCTCTTCGACTAGCAATAACAAGGACCTCCCTCCGTATACCATAAAATGGGTAGCAGCGTTTCTTGTTGAGCATTCTAAACACTGCGAACTCCATCTCGCCCGCCAGGCTTAGAGATTCTGACAAAACCCTTCCACTACCAAGCGAAACTGCCAAGAAGATGTGAGGCACCCCGATATTTTTAATTATCGAACCCACACAAGAGGATATGTAAGTTAAGTCGAAGTTTTGGTCAACAACAAGAAAAAAAACGTCCAAGTTGTGCACGGTCACAGCAACGTTTTGTGCCTTTCCTAAACGTCTACCATCACTACAAAGTGTAATTTTTCATGTACTCGATATCGCAGGATAACCTAAGACGCCCTTACAGTCTATTATGGGCTGATGTGATCCAATCCTCCACCCACCTGCTCATAGTGCAGCATCTTCTTCACCGACGCAGAGACGTAGAGCAGCCTGCCGCGGTCGCAGCTCACCACCAGCAGGAAGCAGTCGCGGGCCGCTTGCAGGATCAGCGCGTTTATCTGCGTTACATTACAATGTTTTTATGCTACTCAGTGCAGCGACGAACTAGCAGACGTAATGGTCCTCCGTATACTAGCTTATCCTAGCACTAACACCCGCGGCAGGGGCAGGCCATCCTTAAGATGAACCGATGATATCCGCCAACAAGCCGGAAACAGACAGGCGTAGAAGCTTGGAGAGGAGGCCTACGTTCGAAGACGGACACACTATGGGCTGATATGATGATGTTGATGATACTAGCTTATCAAAAAAGAATTGGCAAAAAATGAGGGCGCTCCTGTCATGCACATCCTTGTCAAGTGTTGGTATAAAAAAAACGTTGCTCCATCTATCACCACAGCCAACTGTTGTTTCATAATGTCTAAAGTAAACTAATATGTGTATTGTAACTGATTATTCTCTCAAATAAACAGGACAGGCCCAAACACACGTCGCCCCTGCGCCAAACTCAGTGTTCCCGAATATCCCCGGGCTTTCTCGCATTACTGGGATTACAAAAAGGGAACATTGAAAAAATGATTTTAAGTACTAACCCGAAGTGTTCAGTTGAACTAACAAGATATAGACAATGTACGTAATTTTTACTGTACATTATGAAATAAAATTTATTGTATTGTATTGAATAACCATTGAACCATTCATGGGATGGACAGGCGACCCTATCATGGTCGTTGGGAGTCTATGTCCAGTAGTTGAAGACACATCTTCGATGAAGAGACCTTCGATTGTACAGATACACAAATTACAAAAGAAAAAACACTGTGAACCCCTACATACGATACGGTACCCATCACATTGCAAACAGCTTACAATCATGCCGGCCGTACGCTTGCATCTAAAATAATCTACTAGTCTACTACAAAATGGCAAGTACTTAAAGCAAACCAAACATTTCTCTAGCACTTACCTCCCGTTCGGAGAGAAAAGAGGGCCGCTGCCTAGCGGTGAGCGGGCACGCAGAGAGGGTCCCGCGCACCGAGCGAAGGTGTTGCACCGCCATACGCAGAACTGTCAGCTTGTCCAGCTTCCGTGCCATAGCACCGCACATCGGTATCATAGCACTCAGCTCGGTTATGTAGGTGTTCATCTTGTCGCGACGACGCTTTTCAATCTCACTGTGGTTCTGCCTGTAACGGACGCGAGCGAATGAGGCTTGAAGCCACTAATGAGGGCATAGGGGGAATGGTTCTACCTGTAACGGACGCGGGGGATTGGCTTGGGCCGCTAATGAGGACACGGAGGGGAATCTAAACTCCAATCACAATCATCACCTAGTTGTCGCCATCCGCTGTTGATATTGAGGGGAGGATACCTACTTACTAGCAGCTGGTCTCGAGCCGCCTCCACATATTCCACGAGATGTCTTAAACAACTGGTTGTTTACTAAGACGTGAGGTTGAAATAGAGCCGTGATATTTGGTAGAATAAACGTGACAACTATGGCAATTTTTTCTGTCCAATATCACGAACAACTATTGACAGACTTAAGTGTCAGAAGCGTCGCGTCAGCTAGTTGTTTTTTGATAATACTTGTTGCGGTTATCTTTTGAAGAACAATCACTTTCAATTTCAATTTCATCAATTTCATTTTCAACTTAAAACTTTCGCACGATTTATAACACGCAGATTCTCAGCCTCGCCCAGATAAGCTTTAAAGCGCGAGTCGCTTTATTTTAGTGCTTCTTTAAGTTTAGCGGTTGATCCTGGCTAAAAATGTTAAAAATTTTCTTTATAATGGACAAAGTTGTAAACGTTGAAATCAGATAAACGCAAACACCACCTTTTCAGTGTATGTATTATCTACAAGCTTTCTCTACCGAGAAATATATCGAGTCAATAGGTGTCAATACTTCAATAGACCGCCATATAAACCTTTAAACTGATGTTATTTCTTCAGTAAAACATGTTTTAGTTACTTTTTATCGGGTGCTGTGGAAGTGGAGCGCGTGTCGTCGCCGCCGTCGTCGTCGTAAGCGCTCGCGGTGCCGCTGGAACAAGACAAGAGCGGGTCACGTGAGAGAAAGAGTCAGCGGAATACTTGCTGAAATTGAATGCGGGCAACTTAAAAATATAATATTAATAACCTTGTGACAAGACATACTAATAATCATCTTGGCGTTAATGTCCCGGTTGTACTCTCAAGCACGAGGGCCCGGGGTCCTCCTTGACCATGATCCAGGAATTGGCGATCAGGTAATTACAGTGGAGCGACTATATAGTCACTATATAAAGTTAGGGAAGCAGAAGATTCGTCCCTAAATAATAAAATAACACCATATATTAGAATAGAATACTCTAAAGCAGCGTCTAGTTTTAAAGTTACGTGGTACCGTGATGGAGACGTACATATTCGTAAACACAAGTATTACTATTAGGTGAAGCAATTATTACGAAAGGTCCGCCAAGATCATTTTCACGATGGGGCGAAGTCTCTGGGGCCCGGTGAATATTACAAAGTTTTATGACTAATTATAAATCTTACATCACGTCAGGTCAGAAGCTAATCGGTGTCAAAGTGTTACCAATTGGGGGAATACGGATGCTTGTTCCGCAACATGTGTTACAAAATTCTCCCGTGCCTTTAGTTTCAAAGCGTGGACCAGTTTTATGTTCCCGATAGCTTTGATATTCCCAAGCCAGTTTAGCTGTGAGCATATATTTAGAATAAAAAAATATCTCCATGCAAAATATCATGTTTCTAGATCCAACGGTGTATGCTGCGCGTGGAGCACAAGCAATTTCTATGAAGTGTAGGCGAATTGCAATGCAAAAGAGGGGAGACTTCTAAACATGACGCAGGTGGTGATAACCCTATTAAAATGGAATCAGATAATGGTAGGTAACAGATGTCTCGTATAACGAATAGCGATTGAAAGGTTGTAACAAGCGACCAACCTACATAATAATGCAATATCTATAGATTTTAACATAATCACAGTAATTGCGGATATTTTACACTAAGATATTCCCAACCCAACTTAGTAGATTTTCTATCGTGTGAACAACGAAAGGACTTGACAATTACCTATAATTTTATTTTTAGTACTGTACATTCAAGAGTGTCATCTCCGATGGTACGGCCTCCCGCAGACCAGTAAATTACGTAGGGAACAAAGTGTCACGTGCAAAGATATGCCACCTCCGCCAGGCACGGGAAAGAGGCCAGCCGAAGCGATGCCGAAGACACATCGAAGGGGACAAGAACACAACCGTATATGAATGATTATTATGATAAGAACATACTTTGATATGAATAGTTAAGTAATACATGGTATCGTTGAGTTAAATTAAAATCCTTTAGTTTAGGTCAGATCACGTAAAATGTTTTCTTAAAAACTGAACATGAAAACCACAGATGTTAATAATATGCAATATCCTGATTAAACAGAGCTAATGAACAAACATTCGCTTTAGGTACATCTGCGAAAGAATTTCCGTTACGATGACGGATCCTTTAGTACCAATACATTAATACACTGCATGGGCCCGACTTCAAAATATAGACAGCATTAATGTGTGGTAAGCCCTCGTTCGTTCATAAACCAACCCCACTGATTTCAAACGCAATTTAGTTCCATAGCAAATTTCGAAGTACATCTGCATAGCGGAAAAATATTTACGATTACAAATGTAGTAGCAATTATTAAAGTTTCAATCAAATTTCGCCAGTGGCCGCCAAGTTTTACTTTGACCGGCTTCGCTCGCTCGGAAAAAACCAGCAAGGGCCGAGCGGCAACAAAAGTATCCAAGCAACACTGATTGTAGCAGTTAATTAGAGCGACATTGTTCGACGCATTTCATCGGCTACGCAACTCAAGGGTTAGGTTCCGGCGCAGGTGAGCACGGGGGTAGCAACGCGACTTCGAGCCGTTCCGAATTTTTATGGCATCGCTCGGGAGGCAACTCCGACCAAACTGAACGTACAATATTTCTCTCAGAAAAAGAAAAGTCGACGGTCCAACTCCAGGCCATGTATTGTTTTGGACGTTGGCGGGCTACAGTTCAAATTGGTCACATTTAAAAAACAGCGACTGTTTACGCACGTAATGTTTCGAACATTTTCGCTGTAGATAAATATAAGCATAATGTACTTACTATGACGACGACTTTCGCTTGCGGGATACATTGACGAGTGAAGCAGCAGACATATCGTATCGGTCTGAAGGGCTGGAAATAACACATTACAATTTGATTAAAACGTTATACCTAATGTAATGTAAAACATAAAACAACACATTTCAGTTCAATCAGACCGATCGGATGAACATAAACTCTTTTCACCGCGCTAAGCTATTTTAGCATTGATTGAACCACGATATTTGTGTAACTTGCAAACCTCACATCGGGTTTGTAGCTTAAAGTGGCATTCAGCATTATCGAATAACACATGTGTGCGTGTGTGGCATATTGCATGTACTTACGCAATGAATGCATATCGATATGGATTACCATAAAACGTAGTAACTAAATGTGCTAAGCTGGCGATATTCATGTGGAATATTTACCTATAGATGTAAATCGATATTTTGCGTTGAGATAAATCGAATTTTCTATCCACAACCGATCTGACTTGCATGGGCTAGTGATGTGATGTGACCAGTTGCTTTGGTGAAAATATACTGATTTACTGACTGACCACACCGCAGCTCAAAATGCGCTGTCGCTGCGTATACGCGGCTGAAGTGTCGCGCTTTGTCCACACCGGAGCTGAAAATACCCTGACGCAGCGTATACGCGGCACATCGACTTATGCGTCGCGCTTTTTCCACAACGGAGCTGAAAATGCCCTGACGCAGCGTATACGCGGCTCATCGACTGATGCGTCGCGCTTTTACCACAACGGAGCTGAAAATGCCCTGACGCAGCGTATACGCGGCTAATCGGCTCAAATAAGCGTCACTTCTGACAGACAGACTTTGTAAGACAGTTGCGTCTTTTATGTCGGCCGGTGTGGTCGCGTCCGTCAGACGCAAGTAATTACTTTTTGAGATTTTGACGCAGCCAGTTTCGGCGTACTTTGAGCTCCGGAATGGAGAGCACGCGTCAAAATCACGACTCATGAGCCGATGAGCCGCGTGTACGCAGGGCAAGCGCATTTTGAGCTGCGATATGGTCAGTCCTATAATATATGATCTGTATGTACCTGGGTGCAAAGAATTAAAAAACATTTTTCTAAAGTTCTCCCCTTATTAAAATTAGATATTCCAAAATTATATACATGATATGAAACGCTAACTATTAGCTCGCCTTTGCATTATAAACTGTATTTTTATTTCCTGTAATGTTATAAATTGATGCAATAAAGAGATTACATACATACATACATACGCTTTACACCCTAGTGCAATAGGAAATAATAGCATTCAAATATTCAGCGGGAGTCTCTTATTTTCTCCGAGATGAAAAGTGGGGCTTACCTCAGATAAAATCGACAATTCGGAATAATGTCGTTTCCTATTAGTCAAATAATTTTTAGTATCGGTTTCGAGTCTGTTAAATCAAGTTAGTCTTACTGCCTAGTCACGTGTATCCATTCATTTCAAATATTCAACGTAACATACAGACTAATGGCAAAATCGTATTGCTAAAAGCTAGTTAGGAGCCTGGAACGTATAAGCCCGCATCGCAAATAGCAGCAGCTTAGACACTAAGCCCGGCTTAGCACAGGGTGAGTACGCTATCGGACAACACAGGCTAGCGATGGAGCTTTTCAATCTGTAATCGGGGTGTAAAATGGACGATATACAAGTTAGCACAGTAACAAAATATTGGTGCTTAAAATAAGGTTTGGTATCGATTTCATCGAAATAAATGATTTTACAACGTTCAGATTGGCGTTGCAGACCATAACTCAAAAAGATAATAATTTAAAGATAGCTAAAGAACTAATTAAAAAAAATTTTTTTCAAACTAAACTTGCGTTCTTTACACATATTATTGAATTAAATGGAGCTCACCACGGGGAACACGGTGGGTGTAACCCTACCAAAACGTTGGGAAAACAAATCGAAAAGGTACGTCGCGTGTAAGACCCGTTTAATACAATAACCTAAAAGTACTGCAGAACACATTTTTGAATGGCTGTTCAACCTATTAATGGTATAGAATAATATTTTGTTTAAATATAATTTTTTAAACAAAATATTATTCTCTGTTCATCCGCAATATTGTCTTTGGCCTAAGAAACCTCGGATGAACGAAGAACAGCAGATAACTTGACACTCGTAACCTGACACTTCGAACCAAGCTCTCCTGAAGAATAATATTAGGTTTTGTTTGATGCCATATTCTACGATTAAAATCTTCCAATGACTACAAACTAAGAGTAAGAAGTTCCTACTTAAGAGTCGGAACAAATAAGAAAAACTAAAGAAATCTGATCGGATCGCCGTGCACTTATCCGTTTACGTAGCTGAAGAACTACATAAGAAACTTAGATAGGATATTGATTTAAAGCTGTTGTTCTACATTATAATACTGGTAGGTAAAAATTACAAAATGCATATTCATTATCAAGTTCGCCAGTAAAAACTGAACAGTTAACCGAATAAAAATGAGCCGTAATACTGAAATGGGTAATTAAATATGTTATTGGGCGGTAAAATGTCGTGTGGATTTCGCAGCTAACAAATATCTTTCCAAACAGTTCTATAGAGTTGTGAGAAACTCTACGATGAAACTCGCATAAAATAAGTAAGGAAACCTGCGAAGGACTTTCACAGCACGGGTAACTCGAATACAACGTGGCCAGATAACAAGGTCCATTAGCCGGACAGCCAGTTGTTCCTACATCGACTAATAACACCAATTTTCTCTAAGGGAGAATTCGAGACCGCACAGGTACAATTATTTGCAGACCGCTAGTTTTGAGAATGCCATGTACGTGGGTATGTCTGTGATTTCAGGAAAAGTAACCGGATGTTTTTGTTTTAAAATTTGTTACGGATGGAACCGTTTTGACAGAGTAGGCTAAGTTTTATGTGTGCCCATAAAGGTGTGACCAAACATAGCGCGGCAAACGTGTGATTGGACGTTTGCGGCAGCGGTCGCGCGGCAGATTTGTTTCCTGCGTAGATACCTATGCGGAGTAGGGGCGGGTCGTTGATATTACGTACCAAGTGTTGGTTTCGTTTGTGCGGATTGTGTGCGCTACACAACCGGCCCACGACCACTGCCCGCGTGCATTTGCAATTATTTTCTTCAACACGATCACTTTACGTCAGACAAAATTTACGCCAGGATGTGTAACCATTATCTAATCTGGTCAGGTTCCCCTGGTAGCAGGGTCATGGAGGTCAGATGGCAGGCGCTCCACTGTAATTACCTGACCTGCCAAATCCTGGATCATGGTCAAGGCGGACCCCGGCCCTCGTACGCGAGAGCACAACCGGGATATTAACGCCAAGATGATGATGATGATGATGATGAAGTTATTAGACTGATTTATAACGCCAGAAATGTATAAGTTTATATGGAAAAATATGGGGTGAATGGATTTGCTTGCTCGTGAATGTATTAGTTCCTTCTAAGCATAACTTGAAAATTATAAGTCATAACTACATACTTCCAGAGATAATATTATAGAAAATTTAATGGAGAATAAATGCCTGATATATACATTGATTGTAGCTGCAACAGTTTTCTAAAAAATAAAACAAACTTACGATGGTGATAGAAAAGGGAGGAATAGCGGGGAAAAAAACTCTCCACGACGTGTTTCTATTTCTACGTTTCAATGCTACAAGCTGCAAGGTTTCTGCTGAACTCGAAGCTAAGAAGCTGGACATTACTAACGTAATAGTTTACCGAACATCGTAATAACGTGTAGCAAGTAGCGCCAGGAAGTTGTATATTCTCGAATGTTCACGAAATTACTAGATTGTTCTACACTACAGAAGGTTTCCGAAGCCCGAGGCATTAACCCAATAACTCCTTGTATTTCCTACAAGTCCGGCGAAGGTTCTCGAAGCGGAGCATTAGGAAACAACTAGAATGTTCTACGGCGTTCTACGCCATCGTGGGAGGTTTCCGAACAACTACGCACTAACCCGGATACTCCTACTCTGAATGCGTAGCGAAAAGGTCCAGAGTCCCGGACCAAGCTATTTTTATTTTTTATTTCATCGTTTATTGTACGCAAAAATGGAAATAAATTTTAGTGTAGGTAATAAAAATAAGACACACCTTAACAAACAACTTCACTGATATTTGACGATGAACTGTAATATTTTAAGAGCTAATCCGATACTTGCAATTGCTGTAGTTCGGAAATGAGTACTGCATAGACAGTACAAGCGAGAGAACCACAAAGAGTCCTAAAATATCAAGGTTTATAACGTGTTTGAAAAATTTCCCCTAGACGATGAACACGAGACGTTCGATCACTATGTACAAGTCAAAAAAATAAAAACTACTACACCACCCATTGCAACATAAAATTCTCTACGGACGGGCTTCTTATAACACCAGCATTTCAAATTGGATTACAAAAATTATTTCTCATATTATTGACAAACCTACAGGATTCTGCCACAGCGGACGTCCTCATTATGGTTCTTTTGATTCGAACTACGCGCGGGTGTAACCCGCTAGGAATGTATCTACCTTTAAACGCGTGCAAGCAAATCGATTAAACTAATGCATTTCTGGCGTTACAAATCAGTCTTTAACCTTATATTTCGATTGTAATTCGGTTTTCGCGGTTTGATAGCCAATAAGACAATTATTATCTCAGTATTTAGTTAATTTCTTCAACACGATTGCTTCACGCCTTACATTTATTTTATTTATTTATTTATTTATTAGGCGTGTTTCATACTAAAACAGCTCCAAATCATAATCACATATACAAAAATATTGTCTGGCATAAAGCGATCGTAAATAAAGAGGTAATCATTATCTTATTGGCTAAGAAACTGCAAAAAAAAATTAAAATATATTCGATTAAAAAAGCAGCGTGGGTCTCCCACACGGTGGACCGACGAACTGGTAAAGATCGCAGGTACCAGCTGGAAGCGGAAGGCACAAGACCGGCCTTTGTGGAGATCTCTGGGGAAGGCCTATGCCCAGCAGTGGGCGTCTTTTCGAGTCTATACATGGTATAAAACAAAGTTGGTCCCAGCCGTATGTCCCTCGGTATCTATGTATGTACCTAAGTACGCTTTGATCTTTTTAACTACGCAACGTATTTTAACGCGGTTTTCTACAATAGATAGCATGTTTCAAGAGGAAGGTTTATAAGCAAGTAAATAAAGGGTAGGGATGTAGAGTAGATGTACGGAAGGTGTAGGGTTGGTGTAGGGTAGGAGTAGGGTAGGGGGAGAGTAGGGTAGAGTAAAGGTAGGACGGCACGCGAAGGGAGTCGCGTCGGGTAAACTAGTTATATTATAAAGTTTGTACGAAATGAGACAGTAATGACAGGTGTAGCCGCGAATATTTATCTCCGACCTTGTTGGTACTCACAAGTGTTGCGGCTTCTTCCTTGGGTCGTGGTGTTCGACATGCGGGTGCGCGGCGGGCGGCATCGGCAGCGCCAGCGGCTCCGGCGGCGGGTGGGACGCCAGCAGCGTCTCCGGCGGCGCCTCCGCCGGCGCGCCGCCGCCGTCTCTCGCCGTCAACTCGCCGTACGTCTGAGCCGCGCTCGGGTTGGCCCTAAGGACAAATTGACGGTTGTTCACTATACATTTTCACATTCACAGCTGCGCACTACACAGTTGAGTTGTAATCGGCGCTGCGTGGGAACGCACGACTCGCGCATGGTCTGTTCAAAAAGTATCGCGAATTTTGAATTTCCGCAGACTACGTATATATTTTTTTTAATTTTTTTTTTTAGTATTATATTAGTACTCATATCCCTTACTTATATTCACAAGGGCGGCCATTCTGAATGATTAGTTTATTTTTGACAGCTGTTTTGCTTGGATATGTTGTGGGTTGTCTTCGATTTTTGTCTTTCGATTCCAAAAAATGGATCAATCTGTATCAAATTTTGTGTGAAAAACAAAATAAAATGCGCGGGCGCATTCCTAATGTTGACTGTGGCATATGGTGAAGCTACCTTGGACCAAAGCAACGTTTATCGATGGTACAAAATGTTCTCAAGAGGGCCGAGAAGATGTGAAGGACGAACAGCGTGCTGGACGCCCGAGCACGTCAGCAACAGACTTTGCAGGGGCATTGCAGGGGCGTGGTGCACCATGAGTCCATGCTACAGGGTAGTACGGTCAATAAGGAATATTACCTGCAACTTATGCGCAATTTGCGTGAAGCAATCCGCCAGAAACGCCCGGATTTGTTCCGCCAAAAACTGGCTTTTGCACCATGATAACGCCCCTGCTCACACATCGTTGCTTGTACGCGAATATTTGGCCAAAAACAACACAGTAATGGTGCAGCAGCCACCGTATTCCCCATACCTGGCCCCCTGTGACTTTTTCCTGTTCCCAAAACTGAAGAGGCCCATGAAAGGACGACGCTACGCCACGATTGAGGAGATAAAGACGGCATCGAAGGAGGAGCTGAACAAGATCACAAAAAATGATTTTTTAAGTGCTTCGAGGATTGGAAAAGACGTTGGACAAGTGCATTATATCCGAGGGGGAATACTTTGAAGGGGACAAAATAGATATTCATGAATAAATAAATACTTTTGGAAAAAATACAAAATTCGCAATACTTTTTAAACAGACGACGTATGGGCGCTAAGCTCAATTCTCACGCTGAGACATCTCGAATTCGACATATTTTCTAGCCACATATCTCTATAAATAATGACATTGAAATGCCCATTACAGAAAAATTATCAACTATCTTCGACAGTTATATTGTTAAATATCGATTTTAGTGACGTTTTAATACAGTTTTCTAGTTAGAAAAAATTTCACAGCGCGAGAACCGAAAGCGGCAACCGTCGTCCGGGCAGGACACTTGCAACCTAAGGGGAGCGAATGCGGTACCGGTCTTTGACGTACTCGGATACATGCCTTTTCAAGAATCCCATGTTATAGCACACAGGAAGACTTCGGGAGGACGCATTCCACATTTTGCACGTGCGCGGTAAAAAGGATCGCAATGCCCGTACGTTAGATGCATGCCAAGCACCAGATGGATATTGCGGCCAAGTTGGATGGTGTGGATGAAACTATCCCGTCGTCGGAGGGTGCGGTGGCGGAAAAGTGACGGTGGCACCAAGTTAAAGAGTTCTTCGGAACATTCCGCGTTGTACAGACGGTAGAGAACACACAGAGACCTGGGAGAAGAGGATCATTAACAATACAATAGCCCGCACAAGCCTATAGGTGGGAGCAGTCCTCTATATGCGGACGGTCATAATAAAGCGACAACTTCGTAAATTCCTTGTCGGTATGAAAATAAATTGTAACTGGATATTTTATGAGCGTTACTTATTTTATTAACTCACTCCTTCGAACGAATTATTCGTTTGTAGGTATCTATACCGAAGAAAAAGGACATGTAGGTTTGTGTAACATAGAATTATTAATGGACAGAGTAATAGATACCATAATCTGTACGTCTTGCTACGGTGAGAATAGGTATTACGGTATAAATTGTAGATAAATATTTGAAATAGTTCTCTGCCAACTGAAAAATAAAAAAGAAGTAAGTACGTATACAACGCTTAATCGTTGCAGAATACTTGCCTACTTATCAGTCTACCTAGGCATAGATGGAAAAAAACATGGCAGTGAGTGAATGACACATATACGGAGAGGAGATTCACATTCCAGCAATACCGATATGGATTAACAACAAACATAATAACCCAGAAGCGAAGCTGTCTAAGTGACGACGCAGTAAATGAAACTATAGGTAGGCAGCTATAGTACCATCCATGTAATACTTGTGTATCGATGTAACGAATGTGAAGGTCAAACAATGTAAACAAGAGTATAGGTATACCTATGTAGTACCTAGGAAACGTCAGCCGGTGTAATTAGACGACCAGAACGTTGGCACTATATATATATATATATATATATATATATATATATATATTCGTAGTGGTGAAAGAAAGGCTACTTACGGGTACATGATCAATTTTCACTGACAGTTTACGCGATAGTCTCTAGAATATAGCCAATGGCGGTGTTTTCCGCGGTCGCCGGAGTCATTGGGCATCGTCTCATCGTGTGAGCGGGTCGCGGTGCAGTGTGCACTAGGCTAGTACATGCAGTACCAGCCTAGGCGAGTGAATAGTGAGCGAGTGTGAGTGCCGTGAGTGCATCGCTGCGGTGCATACGCGGAAGTGGCGTGGCCTTGCCGCCCCCGCCCCCGCGCCGCGCACGTCACTACCCCCGCGGCCGCGAACAGTGGTCATAATATCAAGTGCATGCGCTGCCGAGTAGCGCGATAAATGTTACAATTGCAGTCGCATTAATGGTCCGCCGCGGCGGTCGGACAGCTGGAGTGCGAGCGTGTGAGATAGTTAAGGGTAAATGCGTAAATACATCATTGGAGGGCAATTTTCACAACAGGGAACGGGGAATTTTTCAACATTTGTACCTATTGAGTACGTGGTACATGGTTTATGCTTTATTAATTATGTACGGTACTAGACATTTTCTTCCGAAGTCTGCCAGATGCGATTTTCGTAAATAGGTACTACCTAAACTGCGTTTGGAAGGCAGATAACTTATAACATTTTTCGGTGTTCGGTCATTGAATCCAAATTAACCACCGCCATTTTCAGTTCGGAACTGTTCCCATTGTCAATCAATTGGCAATAACTATGCCATGTACCAATTGAATGTCTAATCGTTGTATGCGCCAAGATTACCTATATAGCAAGTAATTGAAAATGGGATATATGATGATAGCAAAACTAAGTCACCTAGAATTCTACCTATATTCAAATAGGTACGGATTTTTACACTTTTTAATTATTATAACAATAACTTTACCGCGTAGCCTTTCTTACTTTGCGACTTAACAGATACATCAGCGCAAAAATTACAAGTAAAACCTTTTGTGCCTCCTGATACAGGCTTTACCTAAAAGCAGGCTCCAGCAGGTATAGATTTAAGGTACTTTTTGTTAACCAAATAAATAATTTAGTATTTATTCATTTAGATAGACATAATGCAAAAAAATAATCATTATCATCTAGGCGTTAAATCCCGGTTCAGCCCCCGCGCATCACGCGGGTGCCCGGGGTTCGCCTTCCTGCTATTGTTAGTCCACTTTGCTCGGTCTTCGGCATCCTTAGTAGTGAGTCCGTTGGCACGCATGTCACTTAACGACGTCCAGCCATCGCGTCTTGGGCCGGCCTCTTTTTCTCGTGCCTGGCGGGGGACATCTGTTCCCCACATAATTTGCCGATCTGCGCAAGACGTGGCCGTACCATCGAAGGTGACACTCTTGTAGCTTATCTGCGTTGTCACGGACATGAAGGCTACCGCGGATGTGGGCTCATCGTCGCTTTCCATCAAGTGAGTTGAGGTCAAATGCAAGTCTATTAATAATACAAAAATTAAAAAAACGTTGCGGGAAATCCCACACATTCACCGCAGCATCTTCATTTCCGTGACTCGCAACACCGCAGCATCGGCTTGTGTCGCTCTAGTAGAGAGTCTCGCTGCCGTATAAGAGAACAGGTCTAATAATGGTCTTGTAGACCTGTACCTTCAGTTTCATCAGCATCTTGGGGTCACAAATGACAGCCGCCACCTCCCGCCATTTGGCCCAGGCCGCGGATATTCGAGCTTTGACGTCGCTGTCGATGTCGCCAGTTGCGCTTAGTACCGACCCCAGGTAACTGGCCTGATCTGTTCGTTTGACCTCCTTTTCGCCTATGCGGATGGATAGGGGGTCTGTATTATTGCAAGCCCTGTACTCTGTCTTCGCCACATTTATCTTCAGACCGCCGTTCTCAAGCGACTCCTTCCACTTTTCCACCCGTTGGACAAGTCGCCCCTTGTCAGAGTCTGTCAACGCGATATCGTCAGCATACATGAGTAGCCACGGAGGTACCTCATGATAGTCTCGGATGCTGTCTGACAGTACGTCTAATATCACGTTGAACAGAAGTGGGCTGAGCATGGAGCCCTGATGTACCCCAACGGTAATCGGGAACGGGTTGGTGTTGCCAACAGCAGTCCTAACTATGGAATCGGAATCGCGGTACATGTCTCGGATAATGTCAATATAGGCCTCAGGTACTGACTTGGACCGCAACGGCCACCAGATCATCTCACGAGGGACACAGTCAAAGGCCTTCTGCATGTCCAGAAACCAGTACGGCGTGTTCCATGACCTGTATCCCTCCATGAGAGTTCTTAGGGTCCATGGTCCCACAATCCGGCCGAAACCCATACTGACACTCTGAGATTGCACACTCCCGTCGGATCCGAGAGTCCACAGTGCGTCCGAAGAGCTTCATGGTGTGAGACATCACCTTCATACGGTAGTTGGTGCACTCCCGCACTGAACCCTTACAGACTGGGGTAATTATACTCAGCCTCCATTGGTTAGGTATATTTCCGGTGAGGAGGATGCGATTATAAAGGCCGGTCAGGATGCTCACACCACAAGAGCCCATCGATTTTCACGCTTCGATAGGGACTCCATCGGGTCCGACGGCTTTCCAATTCTTCATGCGGCGAAGAGCCGCCTCGACTTCCTGAGGCGTTATCTTATAAGTATCTCATTATTTTTATGCAACTGCAGAACGTTAAGGAGTAAATTACCATCAATTGAGAGTTCGCTACAGTCGCTTATTCATTTGCAAACAAAACGAAATAAACCTCGCGCATGCTCCGATCTCCCCTAGTTAAGTGGCAATGTCACAACAAGATCAAACATGCGCTTGGAGACGCCGCTGGTCTACTGCAGCATGCATGAGCAATCCCACCGAGCAAATTATGTTAAATTTAAATTACTTATTAGTCTTTAGGCTAGATTGAAATTGTATTGCTCTAGCTTAACTTATCAGATAGGTAGGTCATCATATCATCGAAAAAAAACCGAGGTTGTCTTATGCCAGCAGGGCTGAAGTTAAGGAGTTTAATAAAAACAAAATGCCCTTCGGTGTTTAGCATAAAAAACATATGACTGGATAGATAATTTATATCTGTCAGTTAGGTAGGCCAAATATTTCTGCACCAAGCGTATTAATTTTTCATTTGTCAATTACGTCAAAAACTGCGGAGGATTAATTACTAAACAAAATTGGACTGTAATTTTAAGCTACAGTTTTAAGCTTATTTTATCGTTAGGCACTAGAGTAGTGCGAGTTGTGTTATTTTAATTGTTAATTTATATATTTTTAGTTTGTCATTTATCGGAACTCAATGGACATCTATTTATATTTTACCGACTATATTTCTTATGACGAGTTGGTGTCATTTTATTAGTCTGGCAAAATCACTATAGCGAAAGCCACAACCTAAAAAGAAGAATCACCTAGTAACATCGCCTCTTCTAGTATGTTTACATTTAAGTAAAAAATATTACAACAGAACTAGAATTAATTGTTTCCTTTTTTTTCTGAAAGAGGGAGGCAAACGGGAGGGAAAGCGGGTCGCCTGACGGTTCGTGGTCACCGTCGCACATAGCCACCCGCAACACCCGGGGAGTCGCGAAGGCGTTGCCCGCCTTTCGAGATAAGCACAGACTCGTTCCTTTTTAGAAATCCCCAGTTAATATATCAATTATATTAACTGAGGATGAAAAGTTATTGATGTTTGAAACTGGGCACCTGTACCTTGACTATCATGGAAACACATTCCAAAATAAGAAAAATAACTACAGCAATAAACCTACACATATGGAAAATCGGGCAAATTTTACTGTGAGGATAATCGCAAGCGAATCTTTTGCATTTACGAGGACTATAAATTGTAACATGTAACTCATAAAATCGTGCAACTACATAATAATGGTATTGCGTAGTGCAAACGAACGAGTCACCTAGAAGAGTGAACCATGACTCAACCCCATCCAGTCAATTGTACTGTTATCGGCGTGAATGCAATCACACGTATAAACATTCCTCTTCCATTCCTGATCCTGCTGCTCAAAGTTCTATTTGGATAAAGGTAAAGCATTTATCCTTTCGCCCCCTTAATTCCGTAACGGAAAATAAATTTCCCCGGCTGTAGCCTACCAACTGTGTAAATTTATAAATATTATTTTGTGGCTAAGAAATGGGAAAGGAAATCTACTCCGTAGCCATTTTTAACATTTTGTAATCGGCTACTATTCGGTAATAAACGAATTATAAATTACAAATAACGAAGTACAAATTCCCTGTTAGTTAGTAGCCAGCTTTGATTAGGGAACAACGTTCGTATTTTTAAGTATTCTCGTTTGGTAGCCGTAGCTGGTAGCCGATCTTCTTTTCCGTAGCTAGCTACGAAATGTTATTACGTAGACTTATGTTAAAGATCGTCGCAAGATTCATACAATATACGTCACCCTACTACGTGGATTTACGTACACCCATTATTGTGTCTAACATTATATTTTTATTCCTCTCATGTTGTAATAGGCTGCACTGTGAGAAAAACTCACAGAATGGCGATCTCGAAGTATCCAAACACAAACTAGAAGATTTCACAAAATTCAAGCCTAAAGTAAGGAATGAGAATTAACCAGTTGTCGAAAAGTTTCTTGTTTTTAGGAAAGTAATTTTGATTCAACAAAAAAATTACATAGGTACTAGCGGATTTTGTTTATTGTAGACCTTTTGCTTGAGTCATTGTTTCAGGTGATTATGTAATGCGTCATTGAAATGAAAGAAGTTATAGCTATTTCGAAATAAAAGGTAAAAAGTTGGATACGAAGCCACTATTTGGGCGCCTATTATAGAAAATGTGTTCCACGGAAGGTAGTAGGTACCTACTTTATAAAGAATAAACTGTGGAGGCTTTCTATCTTTCTTATCTGTCAAGCCTGAATCCTGGATTGGTACCCTCATTTCTATTTCTCCCGCCCAGCAACCATGCTAGCATTGTCATGTTCCGGTTTGAAGGATAAGGTAGCCAGCTACCAAAATTACCTACAGGCAAGAGGCATATCATAGTAGATCTCACAGTGAATAGGTACGGGAGAGAGTCATCGCTTTCCATAAGGCGGTATGTCTGCTCGTTTCGATATATCTATACTAATATTATAAAGAGAACACATGTAACTGTGTTTTTGTTTGTATGTTTGTAATGGATAAGCTCAAAAACTACAAAACCGATTTTGAAAATTTTTTCAGCTATAGAAAGCTACATAATCATCGAGTATCGTAGGCAATAGCTTTTTCCGAAATTAAATGTGGTTCCGACGGGAACGAGTTCAGAACGTAGTAACCGAATTTTATGCGGACGAAGTCTAAAAAAGCTACTAATGCATAAAAATCTATTTACCTTATCTATTTAGTAAATCTTTATAATTCATTATAGACGATATTTTATTTAAAAATATCTCAGAACCTCATTTTTATCCATTAAATAATAATGTAAGTACAAAATACTATATGAATCATCTAGGCAATAATATCCCGGTAGAGATATCGCGCACGAGGGCCCGCCTTGATCCAGGGTTTGCCCGATCAGATAATTACAGTGGGGGCCTAATCTGACTTCCGTGACCCAGATACCAGGGGAACCTGACCAGATTGAATAATGGTTACACATTCAATCGCCTGAATGTGCAGGTTTCATCACGATGTTTCCCCTCATCGTAAGATCATCGGTTAGCATTCAACAAATGTATTTAACTCAGAAAAGAGTCATTGGTAAATGGCCGCAGTGGGATTCGAACCCGGTACCTCTCGCTTACGAGTCGGGTACCCTGACCACTCGGCCCCCCACGCTCCTGTACGTACAAAATACTAAAATAGGATAATCACGTGCATACGTATGCATAAAAGGAAACGATGACCTTGACAACGTTTACGAATCAACATTTGGGTCATCAGAGTGAATAAAATTTCATGCTATATTCAGTCGTAAAATACAAGTATTGTTACATGAATTTACACAAGTGCTACAACTGATATCTCGAGTCGTAACAAGGAACCAGCTGCGTTACGTCACCGGTCCGCTAGAGGAAATGCCATTACGTTACGTAACACGTAGTGGAACGAAAATTTTCCCATAGCTGTGCGATCAGCCCTACTGAAGCTGCGATCCCGCGAGTCCGCTCAAATGATCGGCCGAGTGTTGTAATACCACAATCCACGAACGAAAATATAATCGAAAAAAATTAAACAACTACTCCTATCAGCCGATTAGGCACCACTTGCGGTACAATAGATGTTTACTAATACGAAGCCAAATCGAGAAAGAGAACACGAACACACAAATGTACGTACAAATGTATTATAAGTAGGTGGGTATTGCATTGCATTTCGCCGACCTCGCTGCTTGTACGGGTGTGCGAAACTTTTGGAACACCACGTTCCTTGCCAATTAGGTAGGTTTCGTGGTGGTGACGTGGGACTCGGCTGCAAAACGCGATTGTCTCTGCGGCTGTCTGTCCATGGCCCCCATGATGGCGGTATAATTTGGCCTAATGTAATGTTTAAGATGACGTCACCTTGCTGTAGGGGAGTCGGTGGGCGTGGCGGCAGACGGGCGGAGTCTCCGTTTGGATACGCCCAAAGAATTTGACTCCGCTAGTTTTCAGATACATAACAAAGGCAGTGTCAAAGTGGTACAGAAATAGAAATGTAATCGAAGCGGGTGTATCGATTACCCAATGAACTTTAGCATCGCCGACTTTAAATACCTAGTTTCAATGCGGCGCAACGGGCATGACCCACTACATTTCCTAGGTACTTAAGTATCGACCGCGGATACTGCTGTTCTTTTTAACACTTCGTGTGTTCATAAGTTATGAGATAAAGTAAAATTCGAATATTTTTGGAAGAATTTGGGGGCACGGAAGTGCCCCCGCCAAGCCGACAAAAAGTAGAGGACTCTAGACTCTTGTATAAAAAGTCAAGCGACTTAGAAAATTATAAGATTGATCGAAATTAACAATTAAAAGAAACTGATTGAATCAATAATGATGCTGACTTGTTGATTTCAATAAACTTTCAAATTTTACAAGTCGCTTGACTTTTTGACTTGAATCGAAACGTTATATAAAATTTTTAGACCCTAATATCTTCGGGATGCGTAATACTAGATTTACTATTATTATTATATTTATTTATATATTTACTAGAATTTTCAAGACAACCTCCAATCACACAGTTTGAATTGTCCACTACCAGTACTAGACTAGTGTTTGCACACAAATAACAGGAAAATTAAGAAATTCAGCCTGCAACCCCCAAAAAGGAGGTGCAAGCTGTAGGCTGGAATAAAGTAAAGCATCCATTCCATACTTACAACAAAGAGATATGTAATCACACCAAAAACATTTCACTTAAAATTTTTTGGCCAAGCCTTGCAAACTCTTAAGGGTTTCACCGTGAAAAATTAACAGATCTCATGAAGAGTCAAGCGTATAACTCTACAAATACCCACAATTTGGTAAGAAAGTATGGCTAAACTTTTTTGCGGCTTACTACCTGCATTCTTATTTAATATTAATGTACGAATAACTCTATCAACACTAGTGTTTAGCACTTTCGTAAAGTCATTTTTCAAGGTTCTAGGTAGCTCAATGCGTGACATGTTTTAAAGTGTTGACGCAAATTACAAGTAAAATTATACGTCCAATGAAATAAACATTCAAATGTATGGAACAAATTTAAATTGGTTGTAATCTAGTGAATAATTTTGGGACAGAAACGAAGAGAAAAAAATATCGAACTTTATGAACACGTCTCGAAGTATCTGGTCCCAGTTTTGATATTATGTGATTCACCAGACGGTATCAATAAATGTATGGAAAAAAAGCAAGACATATACTTAAAAGCACATTTTCATCGATTTGTAGACTTTAGATAACCGGATAAACCAGGAGTTATCTATTTAAGTTTTAATTATTTGCTCGTATCACAGGCTCTGCATCGTACATTATTGTTGATTAAAGGTATGTTACCATAAATGGCGTTCGATCATAATTATAATTATATCACAGGCTCTGTATCATATATTCTTAAATTCTGAATTAGATTTCGCGACGCAGCAACTTCGCGATGGTTTACGCGTCGGCCAGTATCCACCAAAAGAATGTATATTTTTGGCCACATTTTCGGTTTGGGTCAACATTGGCCGAAACTTCGCTCTGACACTAAGTGAATTGAAGGCCTGTTTTCACGGGGTGGAAGTTTGAAAGTGATGTCGGAAGGAGAGTAAATTTGGGAAATATGGTGAATGGGGCACTACATACATTTATGAACGGCCATACAGAAATGAGAGCGTTAAGAAGTACGGAAAGAGTGCCAATGAAAGATAAATTACGGAATAGCGCAAAAAGGGAACGTGCTGGAGTGAAAGAAGACATGGTCACGAGGTTAATGTAAGGAATGCTGAGTAGCTTTTGTCATGAAGAGAGGATGAATGAGCGGAGGTTACCGAAAAAGATTATACGTGGTAGGAGAGAATGGAAGTGTCGGAAGAAGAAGACCGAGACGTACATATCACGATCACATCGGAGATATTTTAAGCCGCTGACTTTGCCGTGGTTAACAACTTCTTCCAGAAGATACCCGGACATCTCATCTTTACTATTATAAAACTGTAAAAAAGTCGTGTCCCTACATTGAAGATATTTCAGAAAAAAATTGTCGGAATATGATTTTGGGACGTAACTATAACAAAAAAAAATATTTTGAAATTTTTGTCCGCCTATCTTTTCGCGCATTACGCAAAAACTTCTAATCGGATTTTGATTCGGTTTTGATAGTTTGCTAGCTATAAGCCATGTTTCATCTAAGTCGGGTAGGCAAAACCATAGATACAGCTTGACCTCCTCGCAGTACTAGCATTCATATAATACGGAGGTCAATTAAAATGGAAATGCGGGCAAAAGCTAAACTGACATAAAAATATTTCCACGCGGACGAAGTCGCGGTCAAAAGCTAGTCACCTATAAAAGTGGTCCATGCCAATCATAGATCGACTGCTGATCTGAAAACGTGACATCGGCCATGTATCCCAGTGCAAGGTCATCTAGTGGGAATGCCTCACTGCACAGCACCGTGTCCTTGTCATGGACAATGTTATTAGTATTGATTGAGGTTGGTATGGTACGGTACGTACGTATCACTGTCATATCACGTAGCTTTCGTCATACAAATGTGGCCCTCCACTGCCAAAGCCACGATTCCCCAAATCCCCACCCGATGGAGCACTGGAAAACTTACTCACTGGCAGGAAAACAAACTATTTAAAATAGTATTGTTTGGCGGTTTTATTTTGAAAGATGGAGGTAATTCCCCAGTCGAGCAGCTCCAATTCGAACGGGATACCCCGCTATGTCATACGTTTCTTAAGTCTTCGCAATCCAGCCAAAAATAAAAACGAATGGAACGCAATTTTTTGACTGATTTCAAGCATTTTTAAATAATGTTTATATCCTATAGAAAGCTACATTATCAGCAAGTAACATAGGCTATACTTTTTTCCAAAATTCAATGTGGTTCCAACGGGAACGGGATCGAAACGTAGTAACCGAATTTTAAGCTGACGAGGTCGTGGGCTAAAAATAACGTTAGTTATTTGTGTGATACTTTGATTTTTATCTACCTGTCTTTAATCCCGGACTTACCCCGGGAATATCTGTTGACAATTAGAAAACAGGACTAGGATTGAATCCTGTACCTGTAATGCTGTATGTAGACATGTGCAGCGCTGACGAAACACGTCTGCGAACTCCACTTAACGAAATGAAAATGCTGCGGTGGATTTGCGGACTAATACGACTCGACCGAGGACATCCGTAGCAGCCTGGGCTGGTTGGGCCACGTGTTGCGTAAGTTTCCCGTAGGAAATACCTGTGCCTAGAGCCAGAACCTGTGGGCGACCCAAGAGGCGATGAATTGACATCGCTGAGTCGGATGCGAGAGCCAATGGCTTACGACGCGAGGATTCCGAAAACCGGGCGAAGTGGAAAAGAATGAGTAGGATAGCGGACCATGGCAGAAACCGGGATAAGCGCTAGGACGACAACGACGAACTTAGAATTCCACACATTAGTTCAAATCAGTGACTATTGTGAGTGTTAAGAGCGTCGGTGGCCTAATGGTTAAGGGGTTCGACTCGTAAGCGAGAGGTACCGGGTTCGAACCCCAGTGCCGCCATGTTTCAATTATACTTGTCTGAGATAACCGATGTTCTTACGGTAAGGGAAAACATCGTAATGAAACCTTCACTTTCAAGTGATTCCGAAACCAAAATCCAATCTTATCAGGTTCACTGAGTCACTGAGGTCTGATGGCAGGTGCTACACTGAAAATAGCTATACCGATGATTATTTTATCTACCGAGTATAGTGACACAATTTCTATCACTAATATAAATGTGAATCCACATGTATGTGAAAAAATGCAAACAAATTAACTCATCGATTATCTAAATCAGGTCGTTCCGTTAAAGTAAAAGTAAACCTGAAGTTTAATAGTCGCCGTACATATTTACGAAATGGACGAAGCAAAGAAGGTTTGACAGGACACCGTAGCAAATGGATCAATTACGTGTCTACCTCGCCTGTGCATATTTCAAATAAGCAATCACCTGTACCCGCAATGAAAAACCCAAGTCGTCTAAAATCACGCCAACTTCAACCTTAAAGCGGCAACTTGAAGCAGGCTCTTTGCAATGGTAGAAGGAAACGCTACTAAGCGGCAGCGATACATTCGTATGGCATCAGCGATCGATGGCGCAGAGAGCGCGCCCGTTACCGCCAAACGACTAATTAATTTAACAAAACTATCGCAATATCGACCCCAATGGGGTGTACGTTGCGACAGCCTGGTAGGGCTGCTGGCTTGCCGACTAATTATTGGAAAACGATAACCGAACAATTAAACATGTAGGTGTAACCTAATTAACCTAATATTGTATCAAACGCAAGTACGGTAAAAAACTACGTGTCAACATCACAAATTAATTATGTACCTACATACTATAATCGAATAACTAAAAATCGAAATACAGTCGCACACAATTAAAAACCGAATTCGAAAATAAAATGGTGTCAGTTAAATTAGCCGAGGAAAGCAACGATCACAAATTGTCATAAAAGGTAACACTAATTAAAACGCCAATTAAAAACTTTTAAAAGAGTTTCCGTTATCGTTGGTACAAACAATCATTGTTTAGCAAGACGGTTTAAGAAGCTAAAGAGAGAGGGAGAACCTTTCGTCTTTCCTAAGAAAAAGTCGGAAAACCGTTTCATGCCAACCTTTATACTTCCTCTAGGAAATACAAGAGGCCTTTCAACCTCAGAAAGATATCCGGGAGGGTGATTGGCTATCCTAAGTAATTTGTTTTATAAGATGCCGCGCCGCTGTACGTAAGCAGGACATGGGCAACTGTCTCCTCCACTAGGCATGCTCTGCAAAGGGGCTGCCCGTCACATTCATGGTAATAAGATATTTATCTCATTTACTATGGTAAAACCTATGGGTCTTATTGTCGAAGGGGAAATTCTAAAAGAGCCTCCCTCGTAAAGACTCAATTTTAGATTATGTTTTAGTGAAATAGTATTTTTAGGTCAATCAGAACACAAACGCGCTGGATAATGGTGTCCGTTGCCAATGCTCTGCCACACTTCTAAAACCCCGGGACACAAGAAAGAAGTACTTATTAAATTAGTATTACGTTAATTAATCTCTTTCCAAACTTCAAAAATGTAATAGAAAGCAAAGGGAAAGTCAAACGAGCTCATCCAGGTAGGGCGACGCATTTATACGACAAGGCGAATCATGTGCATCGCGTACCCGGCGGCCCCAGCCAGCCCGCCGTCACTTAAAACCGCACGCATCAACCGGCCCCCCCGCGTCGCCCCCTGATATCGGAACAAATATGTACAAAAAAATACTGCCTGTCAGTACGCCACTTCAAAATAATTATTGTTTGTCTGCTGTGTTCTGTAAACTGGAGGCACTTGCCTACTCGCGCTGCTCCAATTGAACGGGATGCCCCGCTACGACCTACCCCACTTATTTTTAGGAGAGCACGTATTTTCAGAGCTTCACGAATATGTATTTTGTATTTTTTACAAAATACTATTTTTGAGGTTTCGCAAAAAAAAAACGTGGTTCGTTTCAATCGTTGAAACGAAACCACGGTTACCGAGGTTGGCAAATCTTTTCCTCGGAGTTCGAAGGCCGTACAAACGAAAATGTTTTGCGCAATTTACGCTTTTCGCAATTTTCGGATCGACTACTTTCGTATTCTGTAGTCCTACTAAACTATCTAGAGAGCGAGCTTTTAGCCGTGAATTCGATAAAATTAGAGCTCTAGTTCTAATTCTAGGTTCTGATTCATTCTTAGATACTAATTTTATTAAGAGAATCTTAATTAATTTAATACTGGTAATAAAACTAATTTGTGTGTTACATAAATCCTCTAAGAAATTATTATTTAGTAGCTATATTTTGTACATGTTACAATATTATTTAAGGCATGGTCCACATTGCAGGTTTGCGTCATTATAACGACATAACGCTGCAAACACATACCATGCGGTCGATAACTTTAATTAAATTCCAATACTTTACTGCCACGTGTTTAATTCATCTTGCAACCATGTCGAGTGCAATGTCATTCCAATTTCCATTTGGTTTATTAAACTATGCATCGCTCCCAAGTTCATTTCGCATCATATTGCGCGGTAACATATCGCGTGCCTATACCTGCCTAGGCTGATCCGAAAGTTTATCGCCGACGGCTTGTTGTACACCCTATTGTTTTTATTTTTGTATCTATAAGAGGCTAATTTTATTACAAACTCCTTGGCCAAAAATCACTAGCCGGCGACCTTTAGTTATTTTTCATAGATTGTTAAAAATAACTGGTCTGTCAGTTAAAAGCCCCTACGACGGAGGTAACGCAGGAAGCACATCTTACCGCGAAATGAATATATTATAAGTTTGTATATTAAGATTGTATAATATAACTTGGGTTAACGTCTCATAATAATTCGCCTTTAAATGTTACAAAAATTAAAACAATAGGTCAGCAACCGGAAAGGAAAAATCTCGGTATAAAAGGGTTTCACTTCAATGGACTCTTGGACTTTGAGCTCGGTGGGTATGTTGCTCAATTCACCGCTGTGAAATATGGATTGTAATTCGCCATCGTAGGGAAACCTGAACAATCGGCGACTAAATGTGTAACCGTGATTCAATGTGGTCAGGTTCCCCTGTTAACAGGGTCACGGAGATAAGATGGCAATCGCTGGACTGCAATTACCTGATCAGCCAAATGCTGGATGACGGTTAAGCGTACCCCGGACCTGATACAGGAAATAGCGCAAGGAAAAAGATCCAAATGGTCCTAGAACGACTAAGCAAACTAGCTTAGGACAAAATAGTTTGTGCTAGTGTAGCTCAAAATTCATAACCAGTCTCCAACGATACAATTGATTTATTTATTATATTGCTGAACTAAAGAAAAAATATGTCACCTATAGAAATTTACATTATCGGATGCGTACTTCCGACTAGTGCGCAGGTATATAATCATATCACGACACTTAAGGCGGGAAGGCCGTCCATTTCATCCAAACGAATGATTTTTGTAATGTCCATGCGTATCATGCCATAACTCAAATCTAAAAAAAAATCAAAGAAGAACTAAAGTAAAAGTATCGCCGAATACATTCTTATTTAGTAAATCGTTTTTTAATAACAAACAAAAATCTATCAAAAATACCACTTTTTGGCACTTACGCGTCGCTCCGCTTTCCAGAATGCGTGATACAACAAATTACCCTTATTCTAGGAGCAACGCGTAGCAGTTTGATCTGTAAGTAAAAGCTTGTGAACGGCCTCGCCTTTTATTATTATAATAAAGGGGGCCTAGCAATTAGTCGCTGCAGCACTCTCCAATTTGCTGTTCCGAGCCTTCGTTTGATATGTAACACCTGTTTGCCACCTCGTATAATAAACCAACATGCATGACGACCATTGTCGCGCGCGACAAGAGCGAGTTAACTCGCTATATTCGATTTGCGTTGCGCTGAGCAGGTGGCCGACTCGTAAGCGGGAGCTACCGGGTTCGGACCCCACTGCGGCCATGTACCAATGACTCTTTTTTGAGTTATGCACATTAGTTAAATGCAAACCGATGCTCTTACGGTGAGGGCAAACATTGTGATGAAACCTGCATATTCAGGGGACTGAATGTATAACCATGATCCAATCTGGTCAGGTTTCCCTGGTAGCAGGGTCACTGACGTCAGATGGCAGTCGCTGCACTGTAATTATCTGATCTGCCAAATCCTGGATGACGGTCAAGGCGGACCCCGGGCCTTCGTGCCCGAGAGTGCAACCGGGACATTAACGCCAAGACGATTGTGATTATTTTATTCAATTTGCGTTGAAGTAACCGAGACAAAAAGTTATATCTCGAGCGACTAAGTCCGTCATGCTGCTCAGGTAGAGATATTTTGGTGTCAGGCACAGTACAAAATATAGCACCAACTCCTGTTCATGGGCGATTAATGTCTTGGAGGCAGACCAGCTGGGACCTTCACAGACCAGAAGATGGGCAGCATCTTTTCTGTTGAATATTTACAACACTGCGCAACAATCCACCTCCCGACTGAGGGTGGCGATTTTTAACCCTAATATGGAGGACGTTCAAGTCCAGCAGTAGACTATTCCGGGTTATGGAGGTGATAATTTATAAGACACAATACCCAGAAACCGCATACGCGTTGTCTCGAAACTCGAAATTATTCCCTACCATGTAGGCTTACAATGTAGTCAGGGTGGGTCCGTAACATATCTGGCGAACGCCGAATCCAATGCATCACGTTACGCAACCAAAGGTTCGTGATGCATTGGATTCGGCTTTAGTGTTAGTCGAACCGAAACAGACCCAAAAGATCTTGACTAGCAGATTACATTATGTTTCAGGCCCGCAACATTGTGTTGAAGCTAGACTGGTGCGATCAATTAATTGCTAATCCATTAACGCGAATTGCTTTGACAACGCAACCTGGACAGGTAGTGGATGGATGGTTACGTGATAAATCATAGCATTATTTTAATGGAAAGATGTCAATATATGAATTTTGTAAATACAAATTATTTTATCCTGCGATTTCCTACGAGTGGACCAATTTAATTCAAATGCTAATTTCAGAGATTGAAGCGTTCAAACAAACAAACAACAAAGCTCGTCAGGTTTTATAAGTATAAATATTAGGCACATCATCAATTTAATATTTCATCAGTGTATTATTTAAAATATCTTCTACAACTTCTGCCCCCGACTTCGGTCAAAAAAATTAAGTTCAAATGTTCTTCTATTTTTTTCTCAAGATGAAAAGTAGCCAATGTCACTCGGGCATAATGTAGAGTAATATTAATATAGAAGAAAATACTTCGATCCAGGGGAGCGGTAACAACAATGGCTAAGTAACATTAAACAATTATAAAATATACCCACTTTCCCGGTGTTCTAACACCACCCATTTTCCTTTTTATTTTAGGCTTTCCCATTTAACTTTGATGTATTTCTTGATTTTCCCTAAACTTTAGAGTCATAAGTAACAACATACTTTAAATATTAACAAAAACAGTGACAAAAAAAGTTTCAAGGATATCTGGGTTATCTTGTATCCTTATAGTAGTTTATGCAACTGTCATATAAAAGGGGATATTAAAACATGAGTGTCTGTTTATCATACGAGGCGTAGTCGAATATGATAATAGTTTGACACGAGTGTTTTAATACCTAATTATATGCAGTTGCATACACTACTTTATCTACACTCATATTTTTATGTTTAAATTTCGTACCTACAATTTTCTCAACTTTGCTGGAAGTAAGCTGCGAGTCAGTTCTGTTGCGGATGTCAAGCGGCAGGAAATTCACTTCACTACTTTCACATTTATCTATTTCTTTGCTTCAAACAAGAAAAAACATTCACATACACAAATTACAACAATTTGAAAAAATATACCGTTTAGCGGGAAAATAATTACACACAAATATAAACAGGAAAATTTGAATTTTGAATTTGTTGAAGACATTTAGGTATTTAGCCTACATTTCGCCGTGTCCCGGCGCCCGACAAAAATACAGCTGTAATGAAAATAGTATGGGAAATGCTCTATCGAAAAGTAATTTTATAAAATTTTATAGCCTGGCGTGTATCGTTAAGCAACTGTTTTCGAATATGTAATTGGAACATTACGCTATGAGTGTAGACAAAATACATTGCTATTCTCGGTTATCAGAAATCTTCAGTTGGCAGAAATCTATTATACTCACTAATAGTTTGGGATGTTGGTACAAAATTTGTACCAGGCGACAAATGGCAATAAAATTTCGGCTATACCTAAGTTTGTATGGGAAAAATACCTTTATGGTACTTTTTATTTAAAACTTTGTATGCTACTTCTATTGGAAATAATTAAACAAGTTTTTCGGCATTTTCCAAGATTTATTTCCATATTTTTACTTCGAATTGTCTAATAATTAAATAACAACTGAGTTTTAACCCGTTCAAACTATAGAAATATTTCTCCTATCCTTCCGTCTATCTTCCTGCGGTATTCCGCGAAGGTACGATAATAGGGCTTTTAAGAAACGCCTAATTGCTTGTTTGCCCCCGTTTATTATATAATTAAAAAAAAAGTTTTAGAGTACCTAACGTAAGAAACGCTTGTAAACCACTTTATGTGCTTGACTTGCGTTGATACTACAAAATAATAAGTGATGATGAATAACCTGTGATGTTTATTACGAGCTCTGAGCTTCGAACCGAAATCTTTAAAATTTTGAGAATCTCTACAACAATGTGGAACATCCTTGTCATTCGAAAGTTCGAGAATTTTCCGTACCTACAGTGTTTAGGTTATGAAGTCCGCCAGAGAACGTTCAGGATTCGTAATCCTACTTACGGCACACTATAGTCCTAGGTGTCCGCCCAAAAAAACTGCGAATCGAGGTACAATCTAGGCGTTTTGCACACGTGTACTAGGTGCCGAGTGATGTCGTCGTTATTTTTTTGTATAAAAAAAAATTTTTTTTTCTCTGTAGCCTACCGAGTGGGCTACCAACTGAAAGGGCTATCCAAGCTGACTCCAAAAATATACCACAAAATTACATTAAAGTAATTTGTTTTCAATAAAAACAAAAATCTGTTTCAAAACCCACCAAGTTCGGGCTTCTCCAGATAGTATTGAGATATGTCGGAAATCGAGCTGCCAGCAACACATCTCCACCTCCGCGCGCTGTACGATACCTTTACAAAAGCGTCCAATCTCCATTACCGTACAGTTCAGCATCGTGTATAGAGACATCTAAATTAATCTCTGTGATGGCCACTACGTCTACGACTTTAACTATTGGACATTTTGATAGTAGATACATTTTGAAATAATATACCTTATCTGAACGTCTCTTTATTTTTGGCTTTACTTTTATATAGGCGGTTTCCAAGAAAGGGCTGTGACAATATCTTTACATATTTACCATCGGGACAACCTCTAACGTCGACTGCATCTGTTATGATCTGCATCATGATGTGTACACCTTGTTTAAATGATGCATAATTTCTAGCTTTAAAGGTTTAAACAAAAGAAATATTGTAAGATCCACACAAGCCAGTTAAATAATTCAAGACTCCATGCAATAAAGATGTACGCATTGTACACGCTCTGAAGCTTCCAGCTGAGACACTGCTTCAGCACATCTTCGAGCAACGCGTGAAAGTTTCAGTCTATTGCATTTTATTAGAGTCTGATAAGATTATAGAAATATCGGCTGTGGTTTCAGTTTCTGTGGTGGGATTACAATTGTACAAATGTGCCAGGCGGCTAGTTTGTTCATAGATTACGGCACAACTGTATCGGTTATAGAAACATTGGTAAAGTTCGTAAAAGTTGCAGGCACATTTCTGATCCCACACAGCCAGTCGCCGTAATAATACGTAACCATACTCGTACGATCCGCGTATAACCTATACAGGTTAAGACTGTTCTAGGTTCCTACGTAATAGCTGAAGTACTTAAACGACGATCATACAATGATAATTTCATATTTTCGTAGGAATGACGGACGACAAAACCGTATTCTTAGGTAGTATCTGTGCTTGCACCAGTTAACACTAATCTGATAACAGTATTACATAATGCTCCAAGTCAGCCTGAGATAATACTCGTAGCTGACGCGTAATTGAAACTGCGTCTGTATCAACCCCTCAATTAATCTCTACAATGTAGTAAATATACCAACAACTACAGACATTATAAGTATTAAATAAAATAAATATGCTTGAAAAAGTTACACAGCGCCGTCTAGCCCCAAAGTTAGCAATGCTTGTGTTATGGGTGTTAGATAACTGATAAACTATTTATATACTTTTTAAATATGTACTTATTATACTTACTACACCCAGACCCGTAACATAAATTAAAATTCGTCATTTCAACTTCTGCTCGGCCGGGAATCGAACCCGGGACCTCTGTCCCTCTGTGGTGACCGCCATGCCAACTAACTGGACCACTCAGTTCGTATTGTATTGTTACAAATTAATCTTTCTTTATTAGTGCTTCCATGAAATCTAAAGGGCTAAACAATTTATAACTTAATAAAAGTTTATTAATTCACGTTACGTGACAAACTTTTGTTGATTTTGCAACGTTTGATATTTCGGGTGAAACCTTACAAGTCCATTTGTGCCACTTCCCGAAGGTAACTTGAGCTGTTTGGTGTACCTATGTAACTTGGTTGACAAGCATTAATATAGTACCATGGAGCTGGTCTGATGATGGAGTCGGAAGTGGTCATAGGAACTAACGAACGCAAAGAGAGAACACCATCTTGTTAGGGCTCCTTGGAAATATCTTGATGAACACTATACCGCGAGATAAAAGCTTGTGTTGGATTAATATTTTTTAATTAACAACTTCAATATTTTCCTTTCATTTCATAGTGAATGCCCAAGGCATTACAAGTAGTCCGTCTACTATTCGACGGGTTATAATTCTAACGGCATTTTGGATAACATTTGGCCAACCGTGATTTTTTTACAATTTCGGACCTCCTGAACACGAATTTCAATCTCCGCTTTTGGACCGGAAGCTCAGAATTCAAGAACGGCGGAAATGTATAAAATAATTATTTTCATTGCAACCTATCGTGTGGGCTATTAAATTTAAGCACTATCTGAAACTATTTTAAAAATATACCACATCATTTCATTTCATACATTTGGTTTAAATTAAAACAAAAATAATTTTCAAATTAAATACATTTTACTGGATTATTCTTGCATTGGCATTGTTCACCATTTTGAACATTTGGATAAATTACAGCCAATGCCCTATTCTGTACGTTAGTAGTTTTTGCGTGAAAGAGCTACATCCGTCAATTTGAAGGACATTTTAACACTATTTTTGTTTTTATTTCAAATAAATGGCTTAAATGTATATTTTTTAAATCTGTCAAGCCCAAAGGGCTTATATACAAGAGTATAATTAGACCTGTGATTCTCTATGGCTGCGAGACACGGCCAGCGCTGACGAAACACGTTCGCGAACTCCACGCCAACGAAATGAAAATGCTGCGCTGGATGTGCGGAGTTACACGGCTCGATCGAGTACGTAATTAATAGAGGAATATCGCAGACAAGACCGAGAAGGCTCGCCTGCGCTGGTTTGGCCACGTGTTGCGCAAGCCTCAGGATACGTGGGAAATAGGTGCCTGAACCTATCAGGAAAGAGGCCGTGTGGGCGACCCAAGAAGCGACGGATTGGCATCGCTGAGTCGGATGCGAGAGCCAACGGTTTACGACGCGAAGATGCTGAAAGCCGGGCGAAGTGGAGAAGAATGGGTAGGAAAGCGGACCCTGGCAGAGTCCAGGATCAACGCTAGGACGATGATGATGATGGTATATTTTTTTATCGTTTCATATAGCCGTTTCCTTTGATACCCCAACACAAATTAAATCAAATCACGATAGGAATCAGTAAAAAAAATTTTTAATCACACTACCGTGTCGTCTTAAATTCTGAGCTTCCGGTTCAAAATCGGAAATGGCAACATCAACATTTCAGCAGGTCAGTTCAGCAGGTCCTATTTAGTCAAATAAAAACAGAATTGGGCAAAAGTTACCTACAATGCTAGAGTTATTAAAAATGCAATGATAGAGAAAATTACCGGCTCCAGCTCATGGAGAAAAGCACCGTAGGCGTGCGCTAACGATGTCTCGCCGGATACACTAGTCAGTAGGTAATAAAATTGAGCTTTATTAATAAAGGATTGACTTTGCCCGATTGCAGCGCCGAACATAGAGTAAACAATTAAATCGGCCCAGACGCTTAGGAGGAGGTCATTCACATAACAGCAGCGTTGAGAAGAATTTAGGTTTCTGTACCTAAAGGTTATAAAAAGGAACCCTTTTACTAAGCCTCCGCAGTCTGCAGGAACTTGAAATTTCACGGAATGTTTTTCTATGGCCGCTATAACAATGTTAAAAAAAAATGTTATAATTCCGCAACGGGATAAATATAGCCTTTGTACTATGACTAATTAATTGTTTGAGTGAAGGAGTAACGAACATCCTTACAAAGTTTCGCATTTAAAATGTTAGTCGGATAAAGATAAGCTTTTAAAATTTTTCTTTCCTTAACAACCTAATTTGGGGGAAAAATAAAGTCTTAAAAAATAATTAATGAAATCGGTGCAGCCGTTCTCAAATAATGCTGTGTTTCAAGTTCGACGTGTGTATATGTGTGTCTGTTTGTAGCTCCCGAAATTTAATGGAGATGGTTCAGCTTTGTTCTTAGCAAACAGTCTTTTACTCCCTTTTTATAAATTAACTAAAATCGCTTTTTAATTTATGTGATAAATATTTCCTATTTCCCCCCTAATGAACAGCGTTGATTTGATATCCAGTCAGTCAATACTGTCTTTTGTAAATAGGTAGAATAGGATAGGGCACTAGATGAGAATACAATCTTGCTAGACAATTTACTAAGTAGGTAAAATTAAATGAACACAGTTTACTAAGTATCTAAGTAAAATTTTCCGAGGCGAAGGCGCAAAATATTGTAGTAGTATTAATTCACAGCGTCTGCAAGTGACAACGATTGCAAGTAAAAACTTATTTCATTGGAAATGGATAAACAAATATTTAACTTAATCCTCTCCGCAAACGGCCCCAGAAAAGAAATCACACGATTATATATATAATCGTAATCGAGCCACAAATTAAAATGCCAATCCACATAATCCTTGCAACAATAAAAGTTCACACGGCAATCGCTGCAAAAAGTATGACAAACTCAAATTGTTTTCCATTTCCGCGCGGCTGCTGGAAAATAATCTGTATTAATCACGGCGGCCAAGTTCAAGTGTGATAAAGGTTTTGTTTATGTCGGCGCTGCTTCGGTAACACTAATTTTCAGTACTTACTGGTGTGTTATGTCATACTGGTGGTGGTAGAGGACCGGCGGCTGCAACTCCAGCGGTTGGAAGAAGTACTCGTGAACTTTAGCGTATTCCTGCGCCATGGTGAAACGCGACTGCGAACGCGTCCGGGGTTCGCGACCGCCTCGCACCGCGCTGAGTCCAGACTGGCGAGTAGCCGCGGCCTGATCGCGCGCTACGCCGCCCGCCGCCGCCGCTACGGCGGTCCCCGACGCCCAAACCGACCCCTGTCGCTCTCGCCGCCCGGAAACCGCACGGCGGTCGCGACGCGCATCACTGAGACACCGCACGTAGCACACACCTTCGGTCACACACTGTCTTTTAATATGCACCCCGCACTTTTTAACCACGAATTTATCGCTACTAATTAGACGCTACGATAGTTTTTCGCTCCGTCTGGAGACATATCCGATGGACGTTATTCGGAATGCAATTTTCGTATTCCTGTTACGTGTAGGTTTATTTAGGTACATCAAATCAAGAAAATTGCGAAAATAAACACCAACGCTATCACACAAAAAAATATCTAAATCACTCTAAATCCATAAAATTCCGTGCATTCGACAAAAAAAATATGGTCATACCTACACTCAATCGCGACGCAATACCTGTGACTAGTGATATGTGATGCAACGGCCAGCTTGTAGGTAACGAATATGGTGAACTGATTTTCGGCAACGTGTCACTATTAACCGACGGCACGGGCGAACACTGTGGCGGGTGCGTGGCCGAAACCCGTCTCTATTCGCCGAGGTGTCGCGGCCGAGACGTATGCACGCACAAATGCACTTCCTGCTAAGTATTACACCACTCGAGAGCGCGATCACGAGCGGCTAAAAGTGCATCGCGCTGACGTCGTCTTGCCCATGAACCTGGCCGGCTACCAAGACCGCGCCGCCGGCCGGACCGCGCGCAAGTGTTGCTAATTCAACGCCGGCACACACAATTAACTATACTCAATAGGCCCGACGCAAACAGCAATGTACACTGTACCAAGATTAAGACCGCAATGCAAATGGTACTGCCTTACACGTGCCGCAGCTAGTAAACATAACGTACAGTTATGCAACTATTGAAACGTTGTGAATAATATAATGAAGAGGCAAATGTGTTTTACGGTAAGTACTGCGTTTTAAGATTAATTAAAAATAGAAATAATAATAATTGTGTCATTTCAAATTTTTGAAAGTTAACAAAATATGACGTAATTTATATGTTGGGTTTCCCCCGGGAAACCCCCCGCAAGAACTGTACATAACATACTCGATAAAATATTTCGTAAACTACTGAACCGATCTAATCGAACTCAAGCTAACCGTCTCGAAACTGCTGCTCGATTATCGCTATGATGCCACAGACACACAGATACATACGTCAATCAAACATATAACACTACACACAATATTCAGCTCAACGCTGCCTGCCACATAAGTCGTTGGAAGGAAGCAATTGTGAAATTCGAATAACACTGTTATACAGTAATTACCTACATGTATAAAGTCATGCGTTTTTCTTGTAGGGGTTGTCAGAGACCACATTGTTCCACTTGCTAAGGTTACACCTGTCGCTTCTTCCAAATTCTGCAAGCTTTTCTTGTCCGTGTAGGTACTCTTTGTTCAAAATACCTTTCATTAGGTCGTTATAACTACATCTCGACCTTCCCCTTGCCACGCTTCCATTCGCTACTGCCGTATTTACTCGTTATGTTATTTGTAAATCTCCTCTCATTTATCCTCTGCACATTATCAAATCAATTTTGCATTCCTTTCTTCTAGCCATCGTTGGTCCATATTTGGTGATCTCATATCCATTCCGCTTAGCCGTCAAATAGAAAACTTCAATCATTTTAAAACTGCATCTGCCATACATACCTACCTCATCCATCTTATCTCCCACCTCTTTTCGCTCCCGCGGAAAACGAGGCGTGACAGGTTGCAAAGTTCGCCGTCTCTGTACGTCTCGTAAAATCTCTGTATCTATGCGTATCTATGTGTCTGTTTGTCTATGCATCGGATCTCCCTAACGGCTGGAGAGATTTCAATGCATTTTCTTGCATTTGGTTGCCAGTTCAATCGAGATGGGTCTTAGCTTTGTTTCCTTAAAATCGTATAGTTATAGACCGAACCAGTAAGGTCAGGCAGCTCGACGGAATCAGCATTCAGGATGTCACGTGTGTGTGAAATGACTATAATATAAGAATGTAAGAGCAATTAAGTAAACCAATTTAATTACAAATTAGGGCTTCAACCCACAGTAAAACTAAAGTGACGAAAATGTGCATAGCTAAAAAGTAGGTACTGCTTTTCAGTGTGTCCCGTACGTAATCCCTATCCAAAATGAGGGGAAACTGCAGTTTCGCTGGTATGCAAATTTTATTTGCCTTCACGAGAAATGTTAAAAGTTATAACGATCCAACTTGGTCTAACAAAAATTGTGCATATTTTAATTATGATCAAGTTCAACGCCTAACGAGATACTACATAATTACGTATTACAAGCCACAACGTTCATATTAAAAAGACTAAGACTTTTTACAATCCAAACTATACTAATTGCGAAACTCGGGCGGAAAAGTAGTATATACCTACTCCAGTACATGTACTCCAGAAAGTATTTTCCGTTTCATTGTTGTGATCTCCCGTCCTTCTTTGATATGGAGGAGATTGCCCTGTTATGAGCTGTTGAAGTTTATTGATAAACTAGTTAACCTCGCGACTTCGTTCGCGTGTTGTCCTACCCCTATTCTACCCTATCCTACCCTACAACTACCCTACACTTAACCAACACCTGCCCTACACCAGCCTACACCTACACCCCTGTATAACAGCGAACAAAACAATAAAAATAAAAATAAAAAATCATCTTGGCATTATTGTCCCGGTTGTGCTCTCGAGGACGAGGGCCCGGGGTCCGCCTTGACCATGATCCAGGATTTGGCAGGTCAGGTAATTACAGTGGAGCGACTGCCATCTGACCTCCATGACCCTGCTACCAGGGGAACCTGACCAGATTAGATCATGGTTACACATCCAGTCGCCTGAATGTGCAGGTTTCGTCCCGATGTTTTCCCTCACCGTAAGAGCATCGGTTAGTATTCAACTAATGTACATAACTCAGAAAACTGTCATTGGTACATGGCCGGAGCGGGATTCGAGCCCGGGACCTCTGGCTTACGAGTCGGATCTGTAACCGCTCGGCCACCGACGCTCCGAGCGAACAAAACAATAACAAATTCAAATCGGTCTAGCCGTTTTCGAGCTTTATCAAACATTTTGTAACAAATAATACATACTTTACATCGGTATTTCATTTTCATTTATCATGTAATTATTGCTGATAGTGAATGTTCAAATAACACAGGCACGTGTCCAGTTCCAATGTACGAGTGAATATAGGAAGATTTTAGCGCTAAGCGGCTTATGGCATAGGTTTCGAAATACAATAATGCCCGGTAGGCACTGTCTGCTCCAAACTTATATTACCAGACATATGGGTGCCTACCACAGAGTGCACCAAATGGACACATTATAATTGTAATCATCATTGTTGGGCAACTTCTGTGGCTGCATGGTGCTTCGTCCGACTTTTATTACTATAGAAATTAGCATGTAATATGTGATATTAGATAAAGTAAAAGAAAAATATATTTGAAAATTATTAAAAAATTATATTTCCACACAACGTTTTTGTAGTTTTCATCGTCATCATCATATATTTAAGAGTAACTCTTGTCTCTCTAGAGTAACTCTGCCAACCTCTTTATCTCTTTATAATCTCCGGCGCTCACTTTTTTCTTAACGTCCTTTTTGTAGTTTTATAGTCTATTTTTCCATATTTTGCAAGATTATGTAAAATTATTATTACATAATCTTCAGATTCTAATAGTACTTTATCGTAGGTATTATTTGGAACGTTGCTGTTTTAAATGTGCAATGAAAACCATCAACATGCCTGGTGACATAAGTTAGGACGGACTTGCTGAATAATAACACAACTTCATCAGATCAGATCAACAGCCCATACAGTCCACTACTGGACTGCTGGACTTCACTTTGGTGGAGATCATAATATTAATGAAAGTTACATATAGTATGAAAAAATTACAATAAAAAAAAATTACGTGCTAGTCGGGCTGTCTGCTTATTTGTTGCTGGCAATAATAATATAAAAATAAAAATATATAAAACGTCTATTTTCGATCTCATGAAAATCAAATACATATTAGGTTGGGGAAAAAGTCTTTTCGCATATAGTATGTATGAACTTGTAATAAAAACTCTTTGGCTATACTATTTGTTCCTGGCTGGTTTTGACATCATTTTAAAGTTTAAATTTTAAAGAAGATAATTCCAAATTCATGTTATGAAAATGCGTGATTTCCATTTGTTTATCTTAACGTCAACATGTGTGAATCTAATAAAGAAATTAGATACATTTTGAAATTTTACTACAAAAAAGGTAAAAATGCAACGCAAGCCGCGAAAAAAATTTGCGATGTTTATGGACCTAATGCAGTGTCTGTGAGAGTAGCAGAAATTTGGTTTAAGCGTTTTCAATCCGAAAATTTTGATTTTAAAGATGCACGTCGCTCTGGTCGCCCTGTTACGGATAAAATGGATGCTATTTTTGAAAAAGTGGAGCAAGATCGGCATATCAGTAGTTACGACGTAGCTGAAGAACTGGGAATTGACCACAAAACAATTTTGGCGCATTTGAAAAAAAATGGGTACACAAAAAAGCTTGATATTTGGGTACCTCACGAGCTCTCTGAAAGAAACCTAATGAACCGTGTACTCATTTGTGATTCTTTATTACGACGCAATGAAACCGAACCATTTTTGAAGAAATTGATAACTAGTGATGAAAAGTGCATCACGTACGACAAGTACGTGCGAAAAAGGTCATGGTCAAAGGCCGGTCAGGTTTCACAGACTGTGGCGAAACCCGGGTTAACTCGCAACAAGGTGATGCTGTGTGTGTGGTGGGATTGGAAGGGCATTATTCATTATGAGCTGTTACCACCAGGCAGGACCATCGATTCAGAACTCTACTGCGAACAACTGATAAGATTAAAGCACGAAGTTGAGATTAAGCGGCCGGAATTAATCAACAGAAGGGGTGTGGTTTTTCATCATGATAACGCTAGACCTCACACATCTTTAACCACTAGGCAAAAATTAAGAGAGTTTGGCTGGGAGGTGTTAATGCATCCGCCGTATAGTCCTGACCTTGCACCTTCAGATTTCCACCTGTTTCGGTCTCTTCAGAATTCTTTAGGCAGTGTCAGGTTAACATCACGAGAGGACTGCCAAAACTACTTGACGCAGTTTTTTGATCAGAAGCCCCAAAATTTCTATAGCAATGGGATCATATCCCTACCACAAAATGGTACCTACATACTTTACTTGAATGTAAATAAACTATAATAAAAAATGCGAAGAAACTTTCTCCCCAACCTATTATATTAGTAAAGGCTTAACGCATTGATTTTCACTTTGCCAAGTCTCGACGCTTCCACTGAACAGTCATCGATAGGCGTTTATGCGTCTTGAATTATTCAATACTGTTTAAAATTAAACGGAACGTTTTTTATGAATATATGATTGGTGAATATTTTGTTATAGCGTGTGGGAGTCCCGAAAATTCGATATTGCGACATATGTTTGTTTTAAGCTGTGTCGCATGTCCGTATGGTAAACAGGTAGCTGTAATCGGGATGGGGAAGGTAACCAGAGCGTAGGGGGAGGTATAGCAGAGATTGGAATAAAATTGGGTACAATAATAGGATTTGTGTAATTAAGATGGTCATCGGACACGGCGGTGGGGCGGATGGAATTCGATAGATTCACCTGCCAATAGGGGCCGTCCATTGACTAGGTGTTTTTTTTTTTTCTTCCCCTTTTTGTCTTCCACTCCCCCTTGGTGAGATTTGGTAAGATGCGATGGCATCCCTCACCCTTCGACTTATCCTATAAAATTTAATAAGTAAATGTCATTCAATATTTACATGTATTTTGCTTCATATCACTTTACAGTAACTGTAATTATGAATACTTAAGCGTCCTATATACAACCTTTTTTCCGTGAAATAATCTTTTTAATTTATTTATATTAAAAAGTTGATGTTACATTTTCATCCAATGAGATAAAGGTTGTCAAGCTGTTGAACGGTCCGTTGCCATTTAAAATAAAATTGATTGATTGAGATTTGGTGTGATATTACTGGACCCCTCTCCCGTCCATTTGAGCACACGTAATTAATGGAGTGCCCCATAGCTTCCATAAATTACATTATTGCGAGCACGGTGCACGGTTTCAACCACCCTCTCCACAACATAGACATATTCGGTTGTATTGACGTTTCCGTAATCAATTGTGAGTGGCCGTTGCAGTGGCGAACGTGCAACTGTTTTCCCCGCGAATTTAAAATGTCAACATAGCAGAAGATTAAAAAAAATAGAATTGTCGACACTCATCATCACAGCCCATAACAGTCCCCTGCAGGACTTAGGCCATAATCTCCACGCTTAGCAGGCGGGTTGGAGATTGCAGTGTTATAAGTATAACAATGGACAACGCTGCTGCCCACATTCCAGCCTACTCTAGATCTTTTGTCTGGGTACGTATTTGAATGTCTAAAATTAATAAACCTAACATAAAATAACCTATGTTCAAAATACCTAAAATCTAAATATCTAATGTTTTAATATACCTAAGTAACTAACACCTACTTTCAAAACATCTAAGATTAAAATACCAATTGGACTAAATGCACAATGTTTAAAATATTTAAAGTTAAAATACCAAATGGTAAAAATAACTAAAATGATGCACCATTTGCGAGCTATTTGTTTGAAGTAGTGAAACTGGTTTCGCGAGCGTAAAAGTGGGTAGTTTGATAAAATTGATCGTTTTCCATGTTTACTAGATTTAGTGTCAGTTGTTAATCATTTACTAGTTATTGATAGCTACGATAAAAGATAACGGAAAATGACTGACAACAGTATAAGTGTATTTAAAACTCAAAAAGGTGGTTATAAAGTCGACGTGAATGGTTACGCATATACAAATAGTCGTGAATACAAAACCAAAGTGTATTGGGAATGTGAGTTTAAACGAAAGGATTTATATAAGTGCAGTGCGCGGTTAACGACCAATGTATTATCAGAAGAAGATGGATGTTTATCTGTGATATCATCAAATGGGGAACATAATCACGAAGGAAATCCTGTGAGAGTGAGCGTGGCTAAAAGTGTCCTCGATTTAAAAATGAAAACAAAATATCAGCCAACGGTGAAGACGTGTCAGATACTTCAAAAACATATCGCATCTACCAGTAGTGATGTTGCGACAAGTTTGCCATATAGGACCCATTGCTGGGCAAGATTCACTCCTAAACTAACTAATAACTATAATATCTATTTAACTTAATTATTAATAGGTAAATAATACATGATCAATGAGAAGTATAATTAATACCATGATTGTAATTATTTGATTCCACTTATTGACTTAAATTGAGAAATATTTTTAGTTTTACATGATCAATAAGAAGTATAATTAATATTTAAATTATAATTATATTATTGAGTTTTCATCATCACAGCCCGTAACAGTCCACTGCAGGACTTAGGGCCTCTCCCACGAAGGGGGAGGTTATTGCCATAATCTCCACGCTTGGCAGGCGGGTTGGAGATCGCAGTGTTTAAATATAATAATGGAAAATGCTGCTGCCCATTTTCCAGACTACGGAGACTCTTGATCTTTAGCCTCGAAAACATTAGTCGCCTTGTACGACACCCACGACTGTAAGGGGTTGGTGCTATTCTACTCTGCCGGACACCACACGGCTATTGAGTTTTGGTTCAACTTAATTTTTAAAATAAAAATATTACTTGTAGTAGTACTTTATGTGCACTGTTTTTTTTTTTTAAGGAAACTTATTTCTTTTCTTAATTATTTGTAACAAATTACTTAAAAAGCACAATTATTGTTGATTATTAAAAATTTTAAATACGTAATACTTGTGGTTTTATTTGGATTTTGAACTTTACGTCGGTATTTTAATTTAGGTCAATTAACTGTGGGGTATTATGGTCTTAACGATTTTGAACATAGGTACTTTAAGTTTCATCATTATGAACTTAATATATCAATTTGACATTTTAAGCTTTAGTTATTTAAAAAATTTGACAAACAACCATTAGGTATTTAGATTTTAGGTATTTTGAACATAGGTTATTTTATGTTAGGTTTATTAATTTTAGACATTCAAATACGTACCCCTTTTGTCTCGATAATATTAGTCGGCTTGTACGATACCCACGTATGTAAGGGGTTGGTGCTATTCTACTCTGCCGGACACTACCACTCGTTGACACTGTTACTTTCTTATTACAATAATTTGAAAGATTCTGGTTTATTTATCAAAATTAATTAATTACATTTTTCTTTTTAGATTCAATACCACTTTCTGGTATTTATTCTAATATTATAAAGAGAAAAGATATGACTGTTTGTTTTTTATGTATACTCTCAAAGCCTACTTAACCGATTTAAAAAATTCCTTCACCTATTGAAAGCTTTATTATCAGCGAGTAACATAGGCTAGGTATAAATTTACCCAAAATTTAGTGTGATTCCGACGGGAACGGGATCGGAACGTAGTAATCGAATTTTACGCCCACGAAGTCGCGGGCAAAAACGCTAGTGGATGACAAAACGATAACGGTCGGTAAATATATAGCGCTACTTGAAGAAGGTTGTTCGCAAACTTACGTGTCTCAGCGACTCGAAGTCGTTCAACCGTCCAGAGGACTTGGGAGCGCGCAATGAGACTCCGTGCATAGCCCTTTAGGTTCTTATAAGGCTCACCCACAGTGAGTGACCACGTCTCCGTTCCGTAGGTCATCATTGGCAACATACTCAGGTCAAAGACCTTCGTCTACAGCATCAAATTTTTTTCGATGAACTCTGTGAACGAATGAGTCTATAACACTCTTTTTCTATTCTTCTATCAGATGCAAAAGGCCTGCGGTTTTAAAAGGTATTTTGCATTTCAAAAACAGTCCGTCTATTTTCTGACTCCTGAAATGACCGTTTACAAAACAGGAAGTGGTCTTTATGTACCAAAAACTTCTAATCAATAGTCAAATAGTTTTATCAATTTGGGTTTTACATAAAACACTTATGTATGTCAACATAAATAAAATGCTTTGCCCACGGCATCTTCGAGCCGGCAACGGTTTGTTTGGCCTGTTACTGTTGTGGTCAGTCAGTGCGGTCCGGAAGCAAATGCCGCTTATTTCTGATGGCCAAGTTGCCAGAGCCTTTAAAAAAAAAGCTAGCGCCGCCCGACTTTACCGCCCGCAACCACGTTGCCGTGCCACGTGCCGGCAAACTTCTGACAATGTAGAAGGTCACAAGTAGTCACAACCACTGTAACTAGCACCTAAGGCTATATTAAATAAAAACAAAGATAAAGAAATGTCTTCTGTAACCCACCAAATTTGTTACTCTCAAATTATCAAATAGGTCGAATACCCACAAACTATGTAAATCTTTCCCTGCAATCAGATGTACCTAAATACGTGTATCTTATATGGTAGGTGTATGGTATAAGGAAATGGAAAAAGGATAATATAGGATTTTAAGAAACGATATGCTCAGTCGTCGTCAGCCTACACTAGTCCAATGCTAGACAGTAACTCCCCTAATTGACACCAAAAGTCAAAAGTCAAAATTTTCCTTATTGAGTAGGATATATCTCTTTCAATGGTCAAAACACTTACTTGACATGCCGCACCAAGAAGAAAAGTTCAGCGAGCACTTTGCGAGCGAGATTGCTTGTATTGTAATTCTGTGCATCACACATATGTACACACTAAAGCGGCCGACCCGCCCACACCATGTTGCCGACTTTGTAGACGGCGGGAAGTCGATGCACTCATTGCAAGTCGGAAAAATTCGGCAGAAATTTTCTGACAACTAACTGAGTGCCAGTCGCCGATATTTACGGCAGCCGGGTAGCACGCGCGGACGCTTTTACGCAGACATGATTTTATACAATGCGACGAAATAACTTTGTTACCTTGAAAACGTATGCTCCTTTTTATCGAAGTTGTCCAAAAAATCACAATAAACTAACAGGTCCATAAAACGTACTAAATTGTGGCTGGATCGCCTCTGATATTTTTTTACGAACCACATCCACGATGAAAATATTCGAGTGGCCCTCAAAAATGCACAGTATACTTTGTTGAATACAGGCGGAAAGTGGTCGTTTGTATTCGTACTTAAGTTTATTACGTAAATGTCTAGTAGCTGTTCTGAGAGGTTTTCACCCGCGCGCAGTTTAGATACTGTCCAGCAAAGATACCCAATCATCGTCATAATCATCACAGCCCATAACAGTCCACTCCAGGACTTAGGGCCTCTCCCATTAGAGGGGAGGTTCTTGCCATAATCTCCACGCTTGACAGTTGCAGATCGCAGTGTTGTAAATATAGAAATGGAAAACGCTGCTACCCATTTTCCGAAATCTTTTGCCTCGAAAACATTAGTCGCCTTGATAATCGCCAATAATACTCGGGAAAAGTGCAGCTTCCTGGAATTAAAAGTTTTTGATATCGGATCACTGGTTTCGGAGATTAGCCCCAACATAGAAATTTAGAAACTCGCCTCTTTGTAATGTTAGTATAGAATATATACTATAGATACACCGGTATAATATATTGTACTCTTGGACCCGGCGCGACTTCGTTCGCGTGACGTTCTACCCCTACACTTACCTTCCCCTACTCCTACCCTACTCTATCTTATCCTACACCTACCTTACACCTACTTTACCCCTACCTATCCTTTTTTTCTTGCTTATAAACCTGTTCTTGCTTTGTTTTATACTATGTATAGCTCTCCCAGCGCGATTCCTACCCCTACCCCTACACCTACTACAACTACTCTATATCTACCCTAAACCGACCATACACCTACTTTACCAATATCTACCCTTTATTCTTGCTTTCTCTTGAATCACTTTATCTAATACTGAAAACCGCATAAAATTCGTTGCGTAGTTTAAAAGATCTAAGCGTACCTAGACCTAGATGAGGATGATGATATGTTCCTGGCCGGTTTCGGGTACGGCGACTGCATCCGTTGTTGATACCGTTCGTGCGCTCGCAGTGGCCTAGATACAAACGGCGAGAAGCGACTTTTTTTTATACTATGTACAGATACAGGTGCATTATACAGTATGTCTATGCAGTAAATTCGTTTTTCCGTTCGTGAAGTTCATGGAGATGCCTTTATTTTTTTTTTGCCTACATGTGTAAGCCTACATTTTCCAGGGCCATTGAAACAGTATTCTAAAATGCTAGTGTTGAGGGTCAACATTTTGGATGGATTTATTTTTTAATGACACTATTTAATAATAATTTACTAGCTACTCTAATCAGTTTTATCATCATAAAAAATAACAAGAACGAGTACAATACAAGAGTATAGAGCAACTGTGAGTAACTTTGCATTGCAATAAAAAATAACTAAAAGCAATTTGTGATCTTCTTTTACTACTTATTCGCTTACTAACAATATGCTAGACTTTTACAAACTGTACAGGAACATGATACCTCAAGTACTTAAGCTCTTGTAAGTTATTGATACGATTTATAGTGCTCTGTACTACTGATGTAGATACGTCTGTACTGAAGTACAGTAATTGAGCTCAAGTGAGAAGATGAAAAACAAGCAGCTAGACTAACAGTGAGATCTTAGTCAAGACCACAAAATATTATTAAAGTTACCCATATTTACTTATTAAAGTTAATTTTGACAATTTACATAATAGGTCGTATTAATTAGATGGTACTTCAAGTTTAGTTGCGAATTGCTCTGGAAATATTGTTTTGTCCTTTATTTCGACATAGAAATGTAGCAACAATAAACCATTTTGTACCGAGAGACCTATTGGCAACGGCAAAATGTCTACAAATTACCTAACAAACGCAGGCATTCTAATTAGTGGTCCATCAGACTCAACTAGACAGTCCGACGTAGCTAGACAGTTACATATCCACCGTGGATTTAACAGTGGATAATATACATGTTTGGTCATCGGGGCGCGGGGCGCAGGGCGCATGCCTCTGGCAGGCGCAACAAGTCCATTGTGACGGCCTGACGGGCCCCGGGGCGCTCTGCAGCCAGGGGAGGGGATGGCCCCCTCCCCTTGCTGACACGAAAAGAAATAACACAAATACACAATCCACCCGCCGAGGGGCCACTCAACATTTACGCCAGACGACTGCGTTTCTATCTCAACGCGAAAGTTTGCGGATGTTGTGTCTTGTGATTGTGGCGATGTTCTAAAGTATTTTTTATTTTTGTTGTTTTCGCTTTTACACTCGTACTGTTTGTACACTCAAGCGGTACTTAAAAAAGCCATAGGCAACACTTTTTACCTATCTTATTCCGGTATCTTATGGCGTGGCGTTAGGTAAACTTGCGTCAGTCTAATGCCCGCGTGAAGTTTCGGATCAACAAGGAACTGACAATTGTATGTGAGGGTGGACACCTACCCGCATCCACGTGAGGGTTGGAAGTCTACCCGCACATCATCACAGCTGTCACTTCTCCACTGCAGTCTTCTCGTCACCACGGCGTGTGTAACCCTACAGAAAACAAATCGCAAAGGAACGACACATGTGAGTCCCGTTTATTAAAATAATATGTGTAAATAACGCGAGTTTAGTTTGAAACTAATATTCATACAATATCTTCTCATATAAGGTATTTACTAAGCACAAATAAATCGTCCTTGAAAAACAATTCTCCGGTAACATTGCTTCGTAGCTGCTTACGTAATATTTGAATATCTCCCCAATACACCTATTTAAAATTGAATATCTACGCTACGTTCGGTATGACAGGTCCGAAGTTTGGATATAATAGCATAAAGATATTTCCAATGTAACAATGAATAATCGGAAATATGGTACAATGCTATACACATCCACGTGACTATTATACATTGATTGAATTGGTATACAAGGGCTAACTTAAGCAATGTGGTTTTGGGTATAACCATGGTTACCCTTCGGGTTGTTTGTCGATGAGAACCGGATGGTAAGCAGAAATTACAGTTTACCTATGTGCTTAGCTTTGACGTCAACTGAGCCCGATCCTACGATATTACGCTAACACTGCTATCTAATTACTACGATGTGAAATTTAAATCTCAATTATTGCTTATTGATAGGTATCAAATCTTACATATACTAACCCAAACTTAGGGTTATCTGTGAAAATACGTATGACAAAAATGCGAATTTCACATAAAGCGTTTTGGACAAAATATAAAATTAGTAAAAGAACGGCATTGAACGTGCCGCGTGTTAGGTAGTACAGTATGGGTCACACAGCGGCCTACAGCGAACAGTTTGTACTGTCGGTAAAGCGGCTCGCTTACATGTAAATAGTCCCGTGTGCCAAAAGCTATAGAGCTCAGCAAGATTCGGGTAAAAAGTTTTAAGGGTTCGGAAAACAAGCGAGTATGAAAACTCTAGTGTAACATCCATCGATTGGCTTTAGCGACCGCTTTTTTACCGTCACACGGTCCATTCATTTTTAGTGATATGCAAAATGTGTTTTCAATGTTTTTGGAGGTTAATTGATACTACTCCCTTCCGTAGATAAATGAAAATGCTGCGGTGGATGTGCAGACCGAGTACGTAACTTTTACTTTACTGCCAGCGTGCTAACGTAACGAGTAGTGAGTACGAAAAGTTTCGCGTAAGGGATAAGTTTTGAACAGGCTTTAAGGTTACCTTCCCCAGAGGGTTTAAATATTTTACCATAGAAGGAAGGGAGGAACAAGAAAGAAGTTCCGCGGGAGGATTGATTGATATCGCTGAACCGGAAGCGTGAGCCAATGGTATACGACTTGAAGACGCTGATCACTGGGCGAATGGAAAAAAAATTGCAAGAACGCGGACAATGCCAGAAACCGAGGTTGATCGTTCGGATCATGATGATTTTGCAAAAGTATCCTGAATTAAAATTCAATTTCAGTGTTGTTCGTACATTTTGGCGTTGGCACTAGTACCTATAGTTTACAATATATATATATCGTGAACGCGACTTAGCGATTATAGGTGTTGCATGAACATTTATAAAGTGTTCGGTACCTAATAATAATTCCAAGCTAAGTACCTGAAGTGTCGGAAGCGCGTCATGACGCGGGCCAGCTTCGCAGTCTTCTCCTGGCGCCGCTACCTAGAAACAGAGCAGAGACTCAAATAGATAGCATACGGTTTCACATTTGTGTGTGTGAACAAGAACGCCTGTACAAAAACCTGGCGCTAGTCAAAATCTAAATTTCTTTATGGCTTTATTTTTTTGGGCTAGACGCAAAAAATATTAGTTAGATATTATTAAACCTAGTCAGCATGGACTTTTGCTTATTTTATTCTTGTAGTTTACTTTAGACTATAATTAACTTATTCAGCTGGGACATTACTATCAAAGAAATAAGTGTAGTCGCTTTGTTCCCAAGTTTTCACCTATTATGTAATGTTATTAATATTTTATCTAGAATCCGTAATTTGTGCCTAAAGGATTTCTTCGAACTTATTGTAAGGTTATTTGGTTAAGAGTGTCGATGGCCTAGTAGTAAAGGAAGTCGACTCGCAAGCTAGAGATACCGAGTGATTTCTGAGTTATATACATTAATTAAACGATGAACACTAACCGAAGCTCTTAAAGCGAGGGAAAGATCGTGATGAAACCTGCACATTCAGGCGACTGAATGTGTAACCATGGTACAATCTGGTCAGGTTCCCCTTGTAGCAGGGTCACGGAGGTTAGATGGCATTCGCCCCACTGTAATTATCTGTCAAATCCTGGATCATGGTCAAGCCGGTCCCGGGCGCGAGACCACAATCAGGACATTAAATTAAAAATTAAATAATTTTATCTGGACAGTGTTCTACTCTATGCTATTTATTCTCTCATGGCGTTCCGAACTTCAGTTTAGCAGCTAACCAATGAAACGAGTTACAGAGGTAGCCAACGCATTGGCGATACCCCTAGTGTCGCTAATGTCTATAGGCAGCGGTGACCACTTTTTATCAGGTGTCCAGTTTGCCTATTTGCCTATCGTATGACAAAAAGCTTTCCCTCTGGCCAGTTTCCCTGTGACAGTTTTGTATTACTAATCGGACAAGGGGGTGTGCGTGCATGCGTCAAAGGGATGTTCGTTTGCAAAAATCGAGAACCGCAAAGTATTATGTGATTTGTGAGTCTTAGTCACGAAGCCTACATTAGCCACTTAGACAAAAGCCAGGTGACTCTTGTGATCTGTTGTAGGGTCTTGCCCTGACGCTTGGTGGTGTAATACGGTGTCGTGTGTACTTACGGTTATTAGGACTCCTATTCAAACAACTGTTCAGCATGTTGACACTTTTATTTTAAATTTTATATTATACAAATAATTTTTATGGGTATATTCTTGGGTTTGGCCTTTCAGGCTCTGATTGCTCATCATCGTTGCCCGGAAAATTGGTTAATACTGTAAATTCTGACTACGTTGTAACTACGTTCTACAAATGTTTTGATTCGAATCGAACTTCGTTTAGAGTATTTTCTTTTGGGGAAATGATCTCTCGTTTTCTAAATATCTAATTGGTAAAAGTAATTATGGTTTTTGGGCAAATACAAGGGTATTGGGATTTGTGTATGGATTCATACCGCTGTAACTTCTTGTTTTCCTTTTATTAAAAATCCAGATGGTCCCCCTTGCCACGGGGGTCATTTTTCCATCACATTAGGGTGTTTATTTCGTGGCAAATATATGATTTTGTACATAAAATATCACATTTTCCAAACGAATGTTTACCTTTTATTTTATTCTTTGTACGTCATATGTTGTCATGCGGACACAGTTCATAGTCGGCGGAGATTTTAATCTTTTTTGTGCTCCTCTTATTCTAGATAATAGCTGGATCCAATTCTTCATCATGTCTTCATGGATTATATCCTTGGCTGCCAAACACGAGGTCGTCCGAAAATTAATATCGACCCCTTCGGGAACTGGCTGGTTGATTATGAGTACTGGCCATCAAGACTATTTCTTCTTTTGTGCCAAATCGTTCTCGAACGTGTTTAAGTGAAGACCCGAGCCTTCGTTAGAGAGTGCAGCTAATGATGCTGCATGGTTCTCCCAGCCTTCGAACTAAAAGGTGGATCAGTATCATAGCTCAGAAGAAGCTATTTTCATAACCCAAATGAAATACAAGTGACCGGTCAAAATATGCACATGGCTGCATTAAATCATTATCTTTGAAATTCTCTAACTAATAAGTCAGTTGAATCAGTCTGCGATCTGTACTTTTTCGGCCTGCTTAAATGAAATCCAAGTGAACTCAGTGATCCAGCCTGGACAAAGGTTGTGTGGAGTAGACTCAACATCAAAATTTCATTAAAAACCATTCAATACTTTTTGCGTGAAAGATTCAACATCCATACTTTCAAAAAAACTTTCGTACCAGCCCTTTTTATATTCGCGTGCTTACATGGTTTGGCCTTTTTGACCAAGTTCAAAGAAAAAAATATGGCATTTACAAGGTTTAAAAAAAGAGCAATCCAAAATGTATGTAAAAGTTGTCTGGGGTTCTTTCTTTGCCACAAAGGTGCTTTATTATTGTGTCCCCGCCACTTGTCTGTCTGGCAGAGCCGTGAGCCGTAAGAGACTTTTTCGCAGTACCAGTACTGTAACTGTGTACGACAAACGGAAAAAGGACTCTCTGTACAAAAAGGCGCAATATTTTAATGATCACCTGTGCTATGGAATCATACTTATGTGGGTCTTTAGTAGAGGGTAACCCTTCTGTAGTTATTTACGTAGTGCGACCCTAGGTACGCTCAGGGCGGTCCTTATAGGTAGGTATACATACAATTACGAGTATTTTATGAATTTTAATGTCTTCAATTCAACAGCGTATTAATTTTTAGATTAAAATATTAAACTTGATCAATAAGATTGACTTTGATGTAGAGAGTAATATCCGATGCGCCGATTTAAAATTTTATCTTCAACACGTCCACGGCTGCAGAACCCCCTCCACATTAGTGAAGGTTTAGAGGCTGGTTAGAGATCGCAGCGTGGGAGACACAACGCTGCATCCCAATTTCTGGTCTATAGATGGAGATACTACATAATTACTTACACTCCTTTGCAAAAAAAACAGGCAAAGAGAAATTAACATTCCAAGGCCGATTTATGTTGATTCAATTTCATTTAATTATTTGGCGTAGCCATGTACAATTATAATGTTGTATTAATATGCTGAAGTGAACACTGTGCAATCTTCTCACAAACTTTCGGCGATTTTAATGAAACCGTTGTAGGTACACGTTCAAACAATAAGAAGTGGCTAGCAATGAAATGCTACGGGATGCTTTGGAGATGCTAGTCAAGCTGGTCTGCCTCTCAGACCTTATAGTCGCCTTGTACCTGTAGTCCACCCCGTCCCTACGGGGTGTAGCATCAGATGAAACCTAAAAGGCCCTTCCGGCTACAGGTGCTCCCAGGGGGTGTTTAGTACGTATGCGCCTAGGTCTTTTTTTGGCGAGTCGTGCATAACCAGCTGGCCGGCCAGCTGGTACTCATGAGAGTTCACCTCCTCCCTCCCAACCGCTATACCGGAGGGTGCCCATTTCCCATTGCGTTGGGAGCAAAAAAAAAAAAAGAACTTGTACCTGTAGGCCCTTGAGTGAACTGGCGTGATATTTTCGAGTGGATTTGTATCTAGAAAAGCTAAACTTATTCTCTAAAGCCGCGATAGTGTAAAGGCTCATGAATGATTAGCTACTCTATATGTATAGATAACTATTGGGTCCGGCGCGACTTCGTTCGCGTGGCGTCTTAACCCTACCCTACACCTAACTACCCTTTCTTTTCTTGCATAAAAAACCTTGTCCTGAAAACTACAAACCCCACAAAAATAGAATGATGAAGTTAAATAGCTGCAGTCGTTCTGAAATTATGCGCGAACATGAAACGTTAAGATGTCCATCTTCTAGCTACTATCTTGTTGCATACAGACGGACCTCTTCATTATTCAATCAGTTTTGCTTACTTACTGATTTCCATCAATCTTTTAAATGTAGCCAGACTTTTTCGACAGAATCTAGCAGATAATTTTTCGGACTTCAACGACAAAGTAAATCTGTAATTGTTATTTAAAGTTCTCCTAAAGATTAGGTAGGTACTCTTTTCACCGAGACTACGTAAAAATTCAAAAATTGAAATATGTTAAATTCTTGTTTCGTGTGCTTAAATATTTGATTGTACTTTTTTCTTAATTTGATAAGTTTGGACCTATTCTTAGTGAACACGCCATGCAAATTAGCATTACTTCAAAACCATTAATATTGAGCAATGTTTAAGTTAGCCTACTCTACCCCTACACCTACCCTACACCTACCTTTCTTTTGCGTATAAGCCACCCCTGTATTATAGCCAACAGAACAAAAAAAAATTTTACTCGGTCAAGTCTTTCTCAGGTTATGGCGCTATAGTTTTCCCCGAAATTCGATATGATGTCAAGCTTCCGACGGGAACGGGTCCGGTACGTATTCAAAGGAAATCGGATGCATTTATTTATTAATTTAGATGCTATACACAGGGCGCCTCACGAGTACGCCTAACTGGGGGGGAAGTACTTTAACTATTGTAAATATTTCCCGTCCATCCCACTCGCTCAAGTCAAACATGCGTCTAAACGCAGCACGAGACACGCGAGCTACATTATTTTGCATTTGAACGTGCACCGTGCACAACTTTTTAATGATTTACCGTCGTTTATATAAAATATAGAATATATTTTATTTTCTTTGTTTGACATTCATAAGTGCGGTGTAGCCTAAACTGAATAAATTATATTGACTATTGACATTAAAAGTATTCAAACTACGATAACAGCAATATTTATAGCAAATCCTGGAAAGGTGATTAAAAAGTAGTCAGTTCTTTAGTACCCATAATCTACCTACCATTTATAAGTGGAGTTAGTGTAGTGAACTCTGTATGGATCGAATGACTTTTTATTTCTACTGAACATAAATGGCAAATTTTGTTAAAAGAAGATATCATTTAGATTTATTTATAGTTTGTCTCTAAAAATTGTTGAAAACCGCATTAAAATCCAGTACATAGAGACAGACGACGGGAAGCGACTTTGAATTATGCTATATTTAGATAGAGATTAAAAGTTTCATTGCCTCAATGTGTTAACCTTCACCTAGAACTCCTCTCTGTCAGTCCGTATATTTTTAATCGAAATTAAAAAATACGGTAGAGGGATCACCGACAGTTCTATCTACAGTGGTGGTGTGTACAAAAGTGTAATTAAAATAACGCACCGAGCTCTGTAATCCCAGTGGGGTCGACACACGGGCCTTAACACTCGTTATCCGGCGATTATGCTCGTTAGCGCTGACCGTGGAAAAGGCATGTGCATAACATATAACTAGGCCGTGCTACGTACAATAGTACGTAGTGCTACACAAATAATAATATGCATGTGCTATACATGTAAACTTTCCGGAAGAAATTCTCTAAGTGGTGGTGGAAACCGCGTCAAAATCCGTTGCGTAGTTTAGAAGTTAGCGGAAATAAAGGGTGTCCAGCGGGAATTTTTTTATTTCAATCTTAAATAAAAAATTAAAGAACAAGTTTAGAATATTTATTTATTTAAATGTAACAAGTTTCTGCGGATTTCACTTCTTAAAAATAATGCCTTCCAAGTGACGTCCATTTCTCGCAATACACTCTTGTAAGCGAACCCTCATATTGGCAAGCACGCGAGAACAAAGCTCTGGGAGAAAGGCAGTGATTTCACGCCGGATATTTTCTTGTAGGGCAGTTATGGCACGGGGATTATTGCAATACACTTTGACTTGAAGTAACCCCACAAGAAAAAATCGCATGGCGTCAAATCCGGCGATCGAGGTGGCCAGGGTATGTCTCCGTACTTGCTTATTAATTTTCTAGGGAAAATTTCCCTTAACCTTAACATTGACACCCTGGCAGTGTGTGGAGTTGCCCCATCTTGTTGAAAATGAGTTCTGTTGTTGCGTCCGTGACACACTTGCAATTGAGGTACCAAAAACTCATCAATCATACGGCAGTATACCGAAGAAGTGACAGTTTCTCTCTGATTAAAAAAATATGGACCGATTATTCCATGAGCTGAAATCGCGCACCATACCGTAGTTTTAGGGCAGTGCAAACTCTTTTGATGCCGTTCCCTTGGATTGTCGGGGCTCCAGTAACGTATGTTTCGTTTATTCACAGAGCCTCCGATGTAGAAATGAGCTTCATCGCTAAACAATATGTTGCCAAATGTTCTGGGGGTCCGAAAACGTTCCAACATTTAGGGCGTACGTTTCTCTTAAAACATAATCGCTGTCATTTAGTTTTTGGACGATTTGCATTTTATATGGATGCAGTTTTATTATTTTTTTCAAAATCACATGCACAGTCGACTTCTTAATGCCTGTAGAGGCCGCAATCTTTCTCACTGATTTCCTTGAATTTCTTACGATTTCTTGTCGCACCTGTGCCACACGTTCTGGCGGTGCTGCTCACGTAGACGGTCCTGTTTGCAGCCTATTAACCGTTGTCCCATCTTGTCGGAATCTTTGCACCCACGACCATATACGAGTAAGCTGCGTGCTCGGACCGTCGTTTAATCGCCGAATATCAAAGTGGGAACAGAAAGCACGACGCGCTCGAATCAACGATTCCCCACACTTTAAATATTGCTCTACCGCAAACGCGCGGTGCGCCCAATGACTAATGGTTACTAACAAATCCGCAAAGACGACGCAACGAACGCTACCCCTCCCGCGCACCTATCCCCTCTAATAAACGAGTAACGATGATTTAAACTTGAAAAATTCTCGCTGGACGGAAAGATGACGCGGAAAGCGACAAAGGTATATCTATCCATACATTTAATAAAATCGTAAAGACAAAAATCTGTACATTGAAGATCATCGAAGAAAATCGAACTAGGCCGATTAAAAATTAAAACGCTGTTTTAAAACTGTACCGCTTAAAAATAATATTTTTACCTAAGCATCGATCACCATAAGTGGCTCCCATCTCACTCTTTATGGCTTCATTTACCAAGCACAACGAGAATTTAAGCACGGCGCCCATTCATGCTTCATGTTAAAAGATCGATAATTAATTTATTAATAACTCTAGGGGCTTCTAATTACGTACTTTGAAATAGTTCTTGGTATTAAAAAATATCTCCTTCATTTCGCGGAGTTTTGGACCTCCCCTTTTCGCTATCTTACGGTGATACTCGTAATATGTACAAATAAATAAAAACCGGGCAAGGCACGTCGGGCCACATGCAGTGTAGGATTCCGTAGTTGCCTGTCAATATGTATGCTTAAAAAAGGGCATTTTTAAACAAAGGCCTTTTTTTATTCCTAAAAAAAGGGTCTTGACTGACGAGCGCACGGACGGACAACAAGATCCTATAAGGGTCCCGTTTTTTTCTTTTGAGGTACGGAGACCAACGGACAGATATTTATGTTACGAACTATTCCCTCTAACGCAGGATTTCAAGAGGCGAACAACATTTGAACTTATTCGGGAGGCAAGGTTTGAGGTATGCCGGCAACCTTTCTTAGTAAATATAATATCCGCGGATCGTGGTCAAAGTTCACAGACAAATACTTCACGTTTCCAGTTTGACGTTTTATTATTCGTGTCAACTCGGAATAAAACGGAATAAGCTGAATTTTTCTATGAAGCGTCCGTGGCCGAGTGGTTAAGGTATCCGCCTCGTAAGCCTGAGGTACCGGATTCGAATCCCACTGAGGCCATGTACTAAAGACTCTTAGTTGTATACTAACCGATTCTCTTACGGTGTGGGAAAACAATGTGAATAAACCTGCACATTCAGGCGACTGAATGTGTAACCATGCTCCAATCTGGTCAGGTTCCCCTGGTAGCAGAGTCGCGGAGGTTGCTTCGCTGTAATAATTATCTGATCTGCCAAATCCTGGATATTCTTCAAGGCGGACCCCGGGAACTCGTGCGCGAGACTACAATCGGGAATTTAACTCTAAGATTATATTTTTTATGAACCTTTAGCATTTTTAATTTAGTCTCAAAAGTCCCATTAGGTCTTGTGTGAGCGTCCATATATATGTATCGTCGCCTCCCTTGCTAACTGTCATATCTGCACTAACACCACCATCGTGTTCATCGAATTTTTCTCTACAAGTTTTTAATAGACTCAAACTCAGCCAACTTACGATACAGAAATCACAGGCGCTCAACTGAAAAAGGGATGCTCTGAAAAGTTGTAAAATGCTAGTTATGACAGTTAACAAGGAAGGCGACGATATTATATCGTTTCCACTACGTCAAATCGTTATGAAAGTTCCTGAAAGTCGTAGAGCATACAATCGTCTACAAATTTCGTTTAAAACGATTTTTTAAATATTTAACCGTTTTCAGATAGAGCGCGAAAAGTGGGGAGCAATATTAAGACTCGATAAGTGTAGGTTTATGTGTTTAACAGTGGATCACTTTTTCCGATGGTTATTGCTCAGCAACAAAAGCCTATATAGACGGGGTTGACTGAAGGGTGGAATGGGGTCCGCGTAGTGGTATGCGACGATTTCCGAAACAACATCTTGGAGGTGAGCTGAGTGAGCGAGCGGCTCTTGCTGATCAAGGGTCTGATAGAAGGATCGACATATAACCACATCAGCCGCTTTGCTCCTCAGACCGGGTGCACCGACATTGAAAAGACTGCCTTCTAGAAAAGCTTCGAAGACACCCTTCGACGACTACAGTATATACGGTCAACCAAACAGTAAGGTAGAAGAAATTCTCCGACCCTCACTCGCCGCCATCTTGGCCACCGGTTTTATTTTTCAGGAAGAGTCCCAACTCCTCATCACGGACAAAAGTGGCCCGCATCAATCACAGATCGACCAGGTAGCTGCTGATCCGAAGACGTGCTATCGGCTATGTAAGGTAATTCAGGGGGAAAGCCTCACGGCACAGTACGTAATAGACGGCCTACGGCAGGAAGTTGCGAGCCGTCTATTAACTGGTGGACTTTGAGAAGTAAAAGCCTGGAGTTCATGAAGGCAGCCAAATGAAATGAGCTCCGGTGCCATTATCAGAAATCCATCCACAAACTCGGACGAACAGTACCTACTCGGCACGTCGAAAGGCAGCCGAAGAATTGACAAGGACACGCTCATCTACAAGCTAGCAAACTACAAAACTAAAAAACAACTAAAAACAAGCTAAAAAAAGCTTCCCCGACGCGTGGCTTGTCAATATTATTACGCCAATCTATAAAAGGAATTATACAAGATAAATAAAAGCTTGTAACTTGTAAAAGTACGTAATTAGTAAGTAAAAGCATCAGTGGCCTAATGGTTTAGGGATCCGAGTCGTACGCGAGATGTACCAGTTTCGAAACTCAGTGCCGCGATCCACCACTGACTCTTTACTGAGTTATGTACATTAGTTGTAGCAAACAGAGACCTTGCTTGCACAAAACTGCCGCTCAAGTGCTCGCCCGTCATGTTGGGACAAAATCTAATATGAGGGGTGCAGAATCGGATGTAATTTGCCCCTTTCTAGTGATGCATCGGTATTTAATCGCTTTTAGCAACACAAACAATATATCTAGTTAACTTTGCGTACGGACTAACACGGCTTTCTATCTACTGCGCTGCTCGGAGTTTAATTTACCTTGCTTTTCCACGGAATTGAACCTCGTCAAAATTTCGGATGAAGTTACTTTGTCGAATATTAGTTCCTACTCTAAATAAATAGAAGTTTTAATCAACGTTGTAATATGTGGAAATCCATCCTCTGAAACTTCAAAGAGGCTTCTTTATAACGTTTTAATTAAATGAAAAAAATATATAATGACTTATAATAAGTTCTAAGTGTATAAGAATAAGCGTACCTAGACAGATCGATAGATAATGTTTTTTAAGTAACATGGCGTTAAAAACTGAAAATTCATGTTGTATTTGTATCCCTGATTCACAAACTAGAAAAATTCCTGTATCTTGGAAACCAGTGAGACGTCCCTGGGTAAGGACATATGTGCAAGATTGTGTGCAAGGTCTATGTTCCAAACAGTTCTTCATGCATTAATTTTTCAGTTTCCATATAGTCTTTCTCCTGTAGAAATACTTCAATTTTTCTTTTCGACTCGTACATGTTTAAGTCAGGTGGTCTTTATTCAGTTTATTGTATAAGAGTGAATTTATAACATAGTATTGTCATGAGGCAAAGGTTGTGAGTATGGTTCGACAGAATGAATATTTTTCGTTTTCGTTTATTTAAGTTAATAGATGGCGAGGCAAGACTGTCCGAAGGACAAAGAGCTGTCTAACGGTAAGAGCTTTGAAAATAAGAAAAAGCTCCGTAGTAGGAACTCTAAGTGCTTTCTAAGGATTACTTTCCGAACTGCTCTCTGCGCCCTCCCCAACATGAGTACGATGTTTTACTTGCTCCTCCCTAGATCGGAATGCAATAAGAAAGCATGGACTGACCTAAAGCGATAATTATGTCATCCTAAGGATGTTAAAGTCAGCTAATTGCCTTAGTTAAATTAAGTTAGATAATAAATCGTACTATGGACTGGGATTGCATTATGGCATATTATATGGCTGAGCGCTACGCATTCTTCGCGCTCTCTCAAAAACGGATAAATATATAAAAATAGTTTAAGACGAAATTTGTAGTGTTTGTATATTTTATATATTTACTATTTCGGTGACTTACAGCGTAATAAACATTTACAGTGTAAACAAAGTCAAATTTTATGCTAATAAAAAGTCTCCACCGTATATTTCTACCTTCTTCTTGGCCTGTCCACTAGTGGCGGGTCAAAATTGCGAGGACCACTTCGCCACAGATACAGCGTTGTTCGTGGCCGCGTATAAATCCTCGCGCGTGCAGGAGGTAGGGCACGCTGCACAATTCAACAAGTGTGCCATTGCCTGGGGGAGACATCACACAGACAACGCATATCCGAGCCGTAGCCAAACCGACACATATTTTCCTTGATTCGACCCACTTGAGTCCGGAGTCTGTTCGGAGTCATCCATGTCAGTCAAGGCAGATCAAGTCTAGCCGGAAGGGACTCAGACAACGGGATGGGCGACGCCGTGGGGACTCTCTTCCTATACACTGAGCCTTGCTTTGGTTGGCTCCCCATTCAGGGGGACACTTCTTTAATAAAGCTTTGCCGGCTTCTCAAACGTTGAGGAACCGGCACGTGGTGATGTAGGGGGTGTCTCTACTACAGATCTCTTGTTTAGCCCCCTCCAGAGATCCGCCAACGTCTCTGCGAACTTCCGGCGTAGCAACACAAGCTAGAGGATACAGCTTTTCTAGGGTGTAGGTTTCAGACAACCTGTTATTATCCGGCGTGTATCGTTTAGAGTTGTATCCACCAGCCGCGCGTCCTGACCGGCTTCAAACTGGGCTGGCATATTTGCCCTCCGAGAAGAAAAGTGCCAGTCCGGTCGTTCGCTTGACTTGTGGTGAGCCCATTTGGTGGACGTGAGTCGGCGCAAGAGGTTATTGCGAATGCCCACTTTCTGCTTGGTGTTAAGACAGTGGTGTTTATCGACAGTGTTCCGTTTAAGGTAACACCACGGTACCTTGGAGTGGAGCAGTGAGTAATGGACTCGCCTCACCATTCGATGTTTAAAGTGCGTAGGGCTTCTCAATTCCGCAGGTGGAAGGCGCAAGATTGGGTCTTCGAAGGGTTCGGCTTTAAGAAATTCTGCTCATAATAGCAACTAAGAGTTTCTAGTGCGCAGCTTAAATTCTTTTTAACATCTCCGAAGGACTGCATCAGTAAGGATCATCGGCGTATATAAAACAGTTTGTGTTCAGTGGTAAAAGCAGGTCGTTAGTATAAATATTGAAAAGGGTCGGAGCAGCACACTACCTTGGGGAAGGCCATTTTTTGACTGATCTCCAGCGACAGAAGATCTCGTCCACAGAAGCCGTTTTATATATACTATGTCAAAAAGGTCATTTAACTCCATTTAATTTTTATTTCATAGTTGCCGAAGGCAACTATGAAATAAAAGAAAATCAACGCTTATGGTGAACCAATTAACCAATAAAATACAAACAACTAATGCAGAGAGGTACATAAGTTTTTAAAAACAATTCTCTAAAGGCCGATTTTCCAATCCTCAGATAAAATTTATCTGTCCGATAAAGTAATATCCTGCCAAATTAAAACAAACTATAATCGTTCAATTATATTGAAGTAATCATCACAATTTTATTTTAGTGGCACAATAACTTATCAGACTGATATGTTTTATCCGAGGATTGAATGACGGCCCTTAGGTTGCGAAAAGCAAAATAAGTTGGCTGCCATTAGTTTCCTCGTAGTGATAGTTCTTGTGCAGAACAGGTCAACATAAATGTAATTGTAATTATTATTGTAAATTATAATTTTATTAATGGAACAATTCTATCAAAAGTATGGACATATGTATTGTAATACAAATCTTACGGTGAGGGAAAACATCGTGATGAAACCTGCACATTCAGGCGACTGGATGTGTAACCATGATCAAATCTGGTCAGGTTCCCCTGGTAGCAGGGTCATGGAGGTCAGATGGCAGTCGCTCCACTGTAATTACCTGACCTGCCAAATCCTGGATCATGGTCAAGACGGACCCCGGGCCCTCGTTCTCGAGAGCACAACCGGGACATTAACGCCAAGATGATTATTTATGATTATTTATTGTAATACAAATTGTATTTTATATCTAGGTACTTTATAAACGACATTTACTTAACGTTATGAATAAATGAATCTGAATCAACTAAAATCTTGTTGAACAGAATAAAAAAATGAATTCGTTCGATAAGGTGTTAAATAAATAAATAAAATTTGAGCGTGACGGTGGCACGTGGACACCTACCCTATGTCTCAGGAGACTGGGGTTAAATTTAATATTTACTTTAGACAACAGTACAGGACTATCGACATTACCATTGGCAATGCTCATCAAATAGCAGATGTCGCTTATATTCAGTTTGTTTCAAGCGGAAGGAAATGGTAACGCATACAACGTTCGTTGTAATCACGGGACTTGATTCTAGCCTTATAATCTAGGTAACGTAGGAATCTCTTAGAGTTTCTCAATACGTGATTTGTATATTCCGTACTGAGGGGTCCACGCTTGAGATGCGATTAATAAGGTCAATAACAAAGCAATGCTCGATGTCTTACGATCACAACAACCCACAATAATGAAAACTTTTCATCATTTTCATTAGATCTGATTCGAAGCCGCGAGCTGATTCGAACCTTTCATGTCGCGGCAAACTTAACTTTATTTACCTTATAGATAAGACAATAGGAATTCGTTCAAGTATTTTTCGTTTTAAACAAAGTTGTTCTCGTAAAAATATATGTTTTAAAGTATGGTATATTTACAATTAGATCTAGTATATAAGTATTTAAATACGTATTCTTATTTATTTTATCTAGTCGTATTGATTCGAATCATCAATAAATTCGAATCATGATTCGATTGCTTGCCGGATGATTCGAATATTAATTTTCGATTCGAGTCCGACCACTAATAATTATGACATTGTCCTATTTAATAGATGCTGTTATGTTGTCTAAAAAAAAATATTATGATGTAAGTAATCGATTTTTTTTTCAATCACAGGGGAGGTGTAGTGTGTGCACTCCCCTCACCCCCCTTTTAGTATATAAAAGGTGCAACTTTATTGTAATATTGCCAATGTACGAGTATAACTCTTCCGTTGCGTATCATTTAAATTTCCCATTGCAAAACAATAAATTTCTGCTTAGACGAATTTCTGTTAAGACGTAAAATATTGGTTTATTATTACGTGTTAAAACGCCTACTCCACGAACACGCCGGACCGAACGAAACCAATGCCGCCAAAGCAACTCCCATATTTTTTTGCTTAGGGAGTGTAACGGCTCCTATGCACCATAAGTGCGTTCCAGTGGTTTGGATGAACCTCACGTCTACGAATGTATACATATATAGGTAGCTAGGTAGGTAGGTCAGTGCATATGTCCGTGTGACAAAATATTGATACGCAACTTTGACGGCAACTTTTGTTTTGGGGTATATTGGGTAATTGTGTTCACATTATCGCTGTTGCGGTTCTTTAAAGAGGATTCGCACGACAATAATATATACAACATAATGAATCATATATGCTACTGCACAGCGACCCGCCGAACAATACAGCCCGAGGTTTTTGCTCTCTATCCAAGTGCTTCTGGAATTGTTAACAATTGAAATAAAATAAACTAAAGTTTTGAACAAATCTTTACATAGTATAAAATAAAGTCGCTCCCCGCTGCCTGTCCCTATTTATGTACTATAGCAGCCGCCCCGGCTTCGCACGGGTACGTTCGAATCCGCATACGACCGCTGCGTAGGGAGCCGACCGCGCGAGACAGCCGCGCGGCACTTTATTTCTTGACATTGACTCCCCTCCCGTACCCCGTGCTGCCTAGATAGCCGAGCGTTTGAGCGGCGAACACGCGACTTTTTTCTAATATTTACATTTTTAAACTCGTGATATCTTTCGAATGGAATGTCTGAATTGAATCATTCAAAAAGTTATATAAAGGTATTGAAGCAGTCGTGAATATGAAGTAATTGATTTTGATAAGGATTAATACCAAGGTACAAATAAAGAGCGTTTTTTAGCGGCGGCATTTCAATTAAATTTTGAAAATAAAAGTACACTTATTGTGACATAACTATAATAGTTAGACATAGTATACTGTCGCGACACTTTTTGTAGATAATGTTGTGTTCTGCAAAGTCGTAGTACATTATTTTGTTCTTTCATCAATAGTTTTCGCAGCACACGCGATGTAAGGAATTTTTGGGTATTTTTTTACACCTTGGTTTACATTATTGGAGTTTTATTAATGATCCGTAATTTTTTAGAAAATATAATATAGCCTATGTCACCCGGGGATAGTGTAGCTTCCCAACGGTGAAAGAATTTTTGAAATCGGTCCAGTAGTTTCGAAGCCTATTCAATACAAACAAACAAACAATAAATCAAACATTTCCTCTTTATAATATTAGTATATAAGTATAGATGTACGCTTAAATCTTTTAAACTACGCAACGGATTTTAATGCGGTTTTTAACAATAGATAGAGTGATTCAAGAGAAAGGTTTAGAAGCAAGAAAAGGAAGTAGGGGTAAAGTAGGTGTACGCGGACGAAGTCGCGCCGGGTCCACCAGTGTATAATGTTTAACTTGCGGATGGTGCGCTGGTGACCTTGCTTAAATCTTTGTCGGACTTTATGTATAGTATAGGAGTCGGTTTCCCGTAAAATATTTTGCTGTGTTTCACCCACCAGTCATTGAAAACCCCTTCATTTTTAAGGACACGCGCTTTCCCGAGTAGTATTTTATGCGTTGTCAGATGATCCCAATCCGCTCGTGCGAGAGGCAGCAGCCTACTCTCCCCGCCCGGTCTCCGGCCACATGGTCCGGAGGCCGAGACACGTCCTCACGGACCCCCCAAACGACCTGTCGAGCGCTCTGAACCTCCTTTTGGAGGCTCAGGTCGACCCGACACAGCCCCTCCCTGCCGTTTCAGTAAAAATATATACATATATATATTTATATAGTTGTCAGATGATCAATCACATAAATAACACTATTTCCGCCAAGACCCACTGCCGACGTTGTTAGTGGCGACTCTTTACCTGTTATTGAAGCAGGCAATAATAGGTATATCAGGCAATAATAGGGCTAGTGTGGGCTAGATCACGTGACTGAAATCTGGTGATGAATTTAAGCTGGGTTTTCTGTATGGCAAAATTAACTTTGGACCCCACAGCGCTTTGTTATTTGATTTGTCTCCTTTATTCCCACGTTATTCATTCGGGATCATTGTTCCTTTTCACGCATATCCTCTTCGATTTTATCTAGCCGAGCCAATATCGCGCTTGTTTGGTCTTTTTTGCATTATCCAGTTGCGACATTCTGCTCTCAATTTTGAAAATTTTTTGGAAAAATGCAGCTATTCAGTTAATGCAGGTATCATAAACATTCATTCATTTTGAGGCAAAAGGATATGAAATATTTAAAAACCTATGATTTTTAATATCTACGGACGCGTGATCTTAATTGACTATTGAGACATGTAGAATGCCTTAACATTCATATTTCGTTACATGCCTAACTTGGTTTGGTTCAGATTATTTGACGGGGCTATGTCCGTATAGTTACTAAATAACAAATTTTTTTATTCGACGGCTATAAGAATACCGTGTACGTTTTCAACACACAAAGACTGCTTAAAATATACTCATTTTTTTTTCTCTGACATCCCGAAGTACAGTCAAATTAATAACTAATATACATATTCTGAAATTGAAGCGCTAACAGGTGTGAAAATCTCTTTGGGAAATAATCAGTTAACCATAATAATTATTATCATAAATCTGCTCATCAATATCTAGAAACAGCAACAAACCATTTCAATAAAATAGAAAGTTTGACACATACCTTTTTAGTATAGCTAACCAATTTAAATTATGCAAATGAAATTGCTACGGATGTGGATGAAATTTGGTTCAAACTGATCGTTTTTCAAGTTGGACATTTTTCGCCTCCTGATTTATCTCAGACAGGATTAAAAATAAATTGTAATTTATTTTTCGTACGAGTATGTATGATTGAACTTGAACCAATAAATTATTAACACCTTATATTAATCCACTGCTAGGAGTGTCGGTGGCCGAGCGGTTGAGTATCCGACTCGTAAGCGAGAGGTACCGGGTTCGAATCCCGCTGCGGCCATGTACCAATAACTCTTTTCTGAGTTACGTACATTAGTTGAATTCTAACCGATGCTCCTATGAAACCTGCAAATTCGGGCAACTGAATTTGTAACCACGATCCAATCTGGTCAGGTTCACCTGGCACCAGGGTCACGGAGGACAGATGGTAGTCGCTCCACTGTAATTACCTGATCGTCAAATCCTTGCTCATGGTCAAGGCGGACCACAGGCCCTCGTCCTCGAGAGCACAACCGGGAAATAACGCCAAGCTGATTATTTTATTTTATAACAATCCACTGCTGAACTTGAGGAAAATGCTGCTGCCCATTTTGTCTTCTAGTTTAGTCACTGGCTACCTCTAATGCTCGATTTACATTGGACACGTAAACCGGTCGGTCAGTACCGAGTCAATTTATCTTGCAGCTGCCTTGCATGTAACATGTTGCATCGAAATGAAATCGCTTCCTATTTTTTGTCAAAGTGAACCCTCGCGCGCGCTCCACCCCCTGCAGAGCACTGACACTTTACATCAAAGAGAATGTTGCGCAAAATTGCACGTATCTGTTGACGTTGCTCGTCCAATATCAACAAAGGCAAACTGGACTCGCTTTAGTGGAAACAATTACTCGACACTCGCGGCTTTGACCAAAAAAATTAAATCGGGCGTCAGATATTAGCCACCTTGTACGTCACCTGTTATGTAAGTCGAAGGGGTTGGAGCTACTTACTCAGAACAAATATAAAATAACTGTTTTGCATCCTATCTGACATTCTGACATGAAAGCCTTGGATAGCCTGTGTCAGATTTTGCTTGTAGACTATTAGGTGAACATTTAGTTCGTTTCTCAGCAAGTTTACATTCTTGCAATTGCGTGGAAAAATACTGACCCACTTCAACTTTCTTGACTATAGGCACCTAAAGCTGCACAATTCATAACTCACCAAATAACTTGTACCTATTATTCAACGTATTACGTAACGTTTTCCAATTCTAAACTGCCAAGTAGCGAACCTGCCGATATTCGAAATGTCCAATCGAGAATCTGTGTTATAGCGGAACAAAGGCTACCCCTGTGGAATGCGAGCGTGTGAGTGTGCATGCAATATACTTATAGCAAAGTCAATGGGGAAAAAAATTCGCGAATAAAACACCTGTCTTTCCTACAAACATGTCATGTTTATATGATATGGAGAGTGCGCGCAAGATAAGTCTGCACCTATGGACCGCGGGACGCTCGAACGCGTAACCGCTTTGTCTGATAGGTCCCTTAGGTCTTGCCACCCCTGTCATTGTTTTTGTGGAGAATTATCAAGGAGTTGTAATTGTTGACATTCTGTCAAATTTAAGTTCCGTTTTCAGCCCCGAGCAAAGTAATCTTGCGGGCACTCTACCATGCATGACTGCTGTCGCAAAATTTTGTTCAGAATATATTGTTCCTCCTTTCGTTGGCCTTACTTTGTGCACTAATGATATTTTAATGATCAGTATGATTTCTAGCTTCAACCTAAATATTGTTAAACTGATGATAAACATCAATCAAACATTTAAATTTGCACAGAAATATCTTGAATCATGAATAGCATGAATGACTAAAAGTTATTTAAAAAATAATAACGTTACGTTTTCCAGATTTTAAATTTTATGTCAAATGTAAATAATACGTGTTTGGCATAAATAACAGTTATTATATACTTCATCAAAACAACACAAAACCATTAAAATCTAATACCAACGCAATTATCTAAACTATTTGATAAACATATCTAATAGTTTCCTAATGAAAATAAACAAATTTAATGGAGCACAAACTATACCTACATTACATCCAGACCAACTTACGGCAATATTAAGAAGAAACTGAATTTTTAGAACACGATTTTTAGCTTACTGATGCCTCGTAAGCCGTAGTCCTTGTGCAATCCACCTCTGGCATGTTGGTAGCAAAATTTGAAATTCAATGAACACAATTTCAAACAACACACTTTTGAATCGAACGCACTGTATTTGATTAAGGGATACACCTGATGGCGGCAACTAGTGTATTTCAGGCAATTACTCTTCGTCTGCCGATTTGTTCCCCAAGCAATTAAATTGGGCCTTCTTAAAAAATACTAGAATGAATAGAAACTATCTGGGTAAAACAATTCTGGGATAGTATACCATCCTCCAAAAATATCGTGATTGGTGCGGACCTCAACGGCCACGGTGGGCCACATTAGTGAGGAGTTCGGCCGGGTTTTGGCTACGGCCAGCCAAACAGTGAGGGAGTAGAAATTCTCCAAACCGCACTGCAACCTGACTTTGCCGTGGTTGACACCTTCTTCCAGTCGCATCACCTACAAAAGTTCCCCACACAAGTCGAATCGGCTATCTGCTGATGCTCTTCGGGTTCATTATCCACAGTGAATACCTAACAACGCAACTAGACAGCCTACTGCAGAGCGCTGCGAATCATCTGGACCTTGTAAAGCAAGAGCCAGGAGTACATGGAGGCAGCCGAATGCTTCGGTTGGAGCACAAAGGGCGAAACCACTACAATGCGCTCTGAGCCCTTGTTCTGCGTTGTGCTCAATGTCCTCTCACTGTAACTCCAGGCACGCCCTTGACCAGTGGCGGGAATTCACGGCAGTCACTCCAAAACTTGTTATCATAAAATCAAGCACGAAACCTGGCCAACACTGACGAAGTACGTCAACAAAATAAAAATAGTAGGGTGGATGTGCGGAGTTACGCGATTTGACTGAGTACCGTAACGAGTACATCCGTGAATTCCGTGTCAGCCTTGGCAAAGAGATATCGCGAATAAGATTGAAGATTTGGTCACGTGTTGCATAGCCTAAACATGCCAGAGTCCGTAATGAGGTCCTAGGGGATTGGGGGGGCTATAAAGATTGTGCGGCGATGGATTGACGTTGCTGAGTCAGACAAGAGATTAACAGCTTCCGATCGCGCTAAATGGAGGAGAGAGAGTAGAAAAGCGTACACTTGCGGTAACTGGGACTAAGCACTAGGATGATGAAAACAATATGTAAGAGATTCTAGCTCACCATATGAAGAGATTCTAGCTTCATCAGAAAACAATACTTTGTTCCAGTCCTCCACAGTTCTTGACATCAAACAATCAATCATAAAACCAATTTGGAGCTATAAAATCTAGCTTTGGGCTTCAGCAAGCCACTCAAACGTCGAGATTCTGTAGAGAACCCAGAACAATGCACTGAAAGTTATGACAAAATACCCTTGGTTTATCAAAACAAGTGCACAAATATCTGGAAATAGCTACAATCCATACAAGTATCGACTGGAAACACATGTCAATAAACTAGCAAATGACTTGATCATCTCAAAAGACCCAGACTGGCCTGAATATAAGGCAATCATATGGGATAACATGTCAGTGTACATTCGCCCAAAGTCAATAACATACAAATAACCTGACTATAGCCAATGGCTGGTGATACGAAGCAAGAAAGTATAAAAAATGACTTAAGTTTGCAAACAACCTTCTTCAAGTAGCTTTATAATTTAATGGCTCTTATCACTTTATCAATGTCAAAGTGGTAATAAATGTAAACAAAAAAATTATTATTTCATTTACATAAATAATCCAAAAACGTTCAATTTAAGAAATAAGCAAGTAATGTCACCAATTAGCACCATTAATAGCAATTTTACAATAATCATTCAATTTCTTTTGTTAAATGAAAATATTAAATTTGGAATGTAAGCTTTCATGCCAGCACTTCAAATAAGTTTTCAAATGAAAAACACATTTTCTTAACAAACAAACACCAAGAGTTACAGGCTAACCTTGAGTTATTTTAACCAACCCATGTTCGCTCTGGGTTTCATTTCATGTTATCATTTCAAAATGCAAATATATTTACGCGGAAGCAACAGAGACAGGTAGCAACAGGTCAATGAATGAATTTCCATCTACTGGGGATCTTTGGTTTAATGAATAGTCATTTAAAGCAGTGGATTAAGTTATGTCACAGAATATTAATACTACTTGTACATGTAAGTGTGAACAATTTTTTTGAGAACTTTTTATGATCTTGCTACTCCTTTTTTGTACTTATCTTTGCAGCATAATTATATTGCTGATATAATTAGTAAACTACTAATAATAGAAAATGTTTAGATTATCAGGATTAAGTAATACTACAATAATTTGGGTTTAACAATCAAATAAGGGAAATAGTTCATTTTTAGTTGCACTAAGTAGGGTTACATAGCAGGTAGATAGAATTTTAAGTTTATTTATAATATTAATAAGGATTTCGGGCAATCATAATAACCAACAGAAATATTTTAAGTCAAGCAAAAAGTTTTCCTAACTATAAAGATCCATCTACAAATCAAAACAAATAGATTTTTATATTATTATTTAATTTATAGTTCTATTAAGTGTATATTGTGTATATGGGTTATTAATGTCTGCCATAAAGATTTTGTTATTATTATATTATTAGGTCTAAAGATAAACTAGATAATAGTTCTATAATTAACTGTACCTATTTTATAAGCTAAGGTAAGCAAGTACCTATGTTAAAAATATTGGTACCTATATCATACGAACAACTGCTACATAAACAAATATTTCTATAAGTAAGGGTGGCCATGTAAATAAAAACATTATAGTACCTATGTCTGCATTACAGGTACCAAGCTAGGTTGTGAAGCCTTAACTCAATAATTTACTTTGAAAGACCGGCTTTTTTATTTAACTAATAATGAAAAAAGTACTTACTGCTCGCAGCCCGACGTAGATGGATGGTCGAATTTGTCCATTCCGTTTTATAAAGCATGGAAAATTTCACTAATCGTCTTGTTTCTTAACAGATTCCCCGAACTTGCAATGTTCTCCAGTTACGGCCCGGTCACAAAACTCGACACAATTTAATGTTAATACATATTTGCAACACGTGTAAGTCACAGCAAATAAAAAAGATATATTGCCGAATAATTTTATCTGAAAATAACGTAATAAAAACACTGTACCATTACGTTTACTATGCAGAAGTAGGTACCTATCAGAAAACCAGAAGAACAACTTTGTGAAGTTTTGTGTCAAGCAAATGTCAAATTGAATGTGTCAAATGGACATGAACGAGTTATTGCCAGAACATAAAATTGCTGTATGGTATGGTCAAAGAGAAAAAAAATTATATACAGAAGTAGAGAGTACATTTCGAGTTTAAATACGAGACAAAATTTCACACATCTCTATAGCACACACACTAATGCAAATGCAGGGATGCAACAAGGCAGCCCATCTGCAGATAAGTTATATTTTGCTACGACTTTCTACTCATAACGAACACAAACAAATCTGACTTGTATTTCGCTCCAAACAACTACGCAATTTTTTTTAAACTTGTCCTTTCAATTTAATATTGTCATTATAATAAAAGGTAAGGTGTCTAGTGAATCACACCCACTGATACCTACCACCGTCTTTTCGTTCTCCCGATCCTACATACCGTGAATCGGCAGTGCTTGCTTTTGCAAAAAGGAATGTTATGATTTTGACCGGTATTCATGTTTATTTGTTGCCTCATCACTTCTAAACTAAGTAGGTACCTACTTACTTATCGTTAGAAGCGTCTTCATTCTCCACAGGTAGGCCTATATGACTTCACAAATTGAATATAATGCCCTCTAGAGGACATAGTCATGAAAAAAAAGTATAATGGAAAGGATAGGTACATTAATATATTAAACAGGCAGCATATTCTTTATTTTCAGTCAAATTCATATAATGATGGCGCACCAGGACAGAAGGGACTTGCATCTAATTATTATCTTGTTTAATATGCAACCCAGACATCGCCATGTCTGGTCTTTAGGAAACCTAGAAAAACAAATAAATGTAAATAAACGTAAATACGCGATTAATCCGTTGTTTCATAAAATGTCTGAACATTTAAAATGTCATTTAGGTATATTTTGTATATGAAACCCTAATACATATAAAATTGTGGACGCTATTTACAAGATTTGAGTATTACAATTCCATACAATAAATGCTTAGTCCGACCCTGTTAGCATCAAAATATTTTCGTACCTATTTAGACACCGAAATATTGCTCAATTTGGCAATAATTTTAAATCTATCTTTAATGGCATATTGTTTTAAGGTAAAGCATTTCAATTATTGCAAATTCACACTATAACGATGCTTATTTTTATCACAATTTCTAAAATTGATTCCCGATCGCCGCGACCACGAATGAAATTACTTACCGATGAAAAGATAATCCATTTGTATTTCCATACTTTGCGCTTTCTCATAAATGTGCACTAAATTACACCGTCTTTTAAATGGTTTTAAATTTTTAAATTTTATGTTTGATTTAAATTTTATTAGAAAATTATAAAATTTACACCGATGTTTCAAAAGAAACGTCAGGTCGTTAGGCCCTCGAGCAATATGTCGAACGTTCAAAACATTGCGCGCGTCATTTTCCGTGAACTTTTTCCAATGGATGAAAAAAAGAGATAGCAAGATTCAAAATCATTGTAGAGCGAGAAAACAGGGAATATTTGTGATTCGTGTTTAGTCTTTTATGTCTGTGGGTATGGTGTGCTCAAAAACGCGGGAATTTTAAAAATCTTCCCTTTTGTTTGTTTTGAATGCCTATTAATGAATACCTATTATATATGTTTTTCGGTTTGTTTGTAATATCTTTATAGCACAAACATCATCATATCAGCCGAAAGACGCCCATTGCTGGGCTTAGGCGTCCCCCCAGCGATTTCAACCTTCCGCATCCAGCTGATACCTGCGAACTTTACCAGGTCGTCGGTCCACCTTGTGGGAGGCCTACCCACGTCTTCCGGTACGTGGTCGCCACTTGAGAACTTTACGCCCCATCGGCCATCTGTCCTTCGGGCTACGTGGCCTGCCCACTGCCACTTTATCCTGGCATCCTTAGGGCTATGTCGGTGAGGTCGGTTCGCTTGCATGTTACTTTGTAATACCGGCTCCAGTAATGCCAACGAATGGGATCGGTATCCATCCAAACTACGTTTTGTCGATTGCTTCTATCCCTTGGATATTACAGCCACACCGGCGCCAGCACACGCTTGCTAATCCGCCAAATAGGATAACCGAAGGTCAACGAAACCCATTCGTTGGGCCGCTGGGTGTAACGGCATAAGAAGAAATTTCATTGACAAGATCGACGAATTCAACAACGATGACGGAAGTACTTTTTTTTAAGTAACTATCGCCCATAACATATGCGATTCATGCATTTCGGTTGCATGCAACAAAGCAAGTGCAGTATCGCAAGTGCATTGTCACTGTGAGGACTAAAGCGACATGCCTGTAATTGCGCTGGCTACCTCCAAACCGAGACAACAATGCAAGCATGCTGCTTGGCGGTAGAAATAGATAAGGCGGTGGTACTCATTCAGTCGGACTCCTCAGGCTTGATAGAGTGCTACCACCTGATAATGTATACGATAAAAGCATTATTGTACCTGGGTACGCGGTTATTAGTACAATGCTGCGATACTGGTATAAGCAAAGGTTCATTCTATACAATCTTTACAACGAAAACACGAGGCAATAGATATTTCCAATAATTTGGCATTTATTCTTATAACAGTAAGATAAAGACAATTACATTTTAACACCTTATTCTTAAAGTACCTGTGTGAAAACTCGTTGTACGGAGGATTTTAGTGCGGGGCTTTTGAGTGATTTACTCAAATCACTTCTTAGTAATGTCTAACAGTTTTGTAGGTTAAAATTATTTTAGTTCTTAGAACTATAAGCATCGGAATATAGACACCTCGTATACATCGAGTTTTCGCGACACTGTAACACTTATATCACCACGAGTATGGGTTTCGTTTTGGCCTCATTGACGTCGCTTATTGACGGGGTTGGCTATTACAGCAACAGAAATTTATTGATTTCCTTATCATTTACATTTAGATAGTTTTAACTAATATTACCGGTACACAATATTTACTCATTTCGATAGTTAAGTAGCATGGACTCTCTTTGGTGTTATCATTTAATATATAGAATATGGTTGGGAATATTATCAACTGAATACAACTGATTTTAACAATCGAACAAAAAGACGTGGTCGAGATCTCAAAATAGTGAGTGAGCAATCCAAATCGATCAGTGAGGAGAAATCCTATACTATAAATAGGAGATACCGAATCGGATATCGAACCCGGTGGAATTTAGAAAAAATAAACTTTGTTTTATTGCAATATTTGGTTAGCGTAACAAGGAACATTGTTCTAATAAACCTTGTTTGTCCGGTTGGCTCCCGCTAAATTGATAACACGTATTAATAGATGGATAATCTATTTTTTGCCGACCCGACATCGAGTCACTGTGACTGGGGCGTTTTTGCTAAGATTTATCTATCTTTTATAGTACCGCATCTGTTTGTGCGAAATCTTACTTAATCTCAATATAATGGGATTGACCAGACATGTATGTACAATTGTACATAGTTGTCGTGCTCGACTGCTTGGGCGTACCCACGGTGGAGCAAGTTGGCTGCCCCACCCCTAAGGAAATGCTGAACACGCTGGGTTTTCTTTTTCGGAAAAACGGACTTTAGGTAGATTATAGCCTCGTGGTTCTCATGAATTTTCCCCCACTGGACTCTGACATTTGGATTGCTGACCCTGTACGTACATCCACTCGTCCCAAAAATACTAGAATTTATTAAAACATTCCAAGTTTTATAAAGGTTATTTTTGGATGAGCAGTAAAACTGTCGGAGAAAACCTATTGTTTATAGACGTGCCAACATAACATCTAACTTGGACTTGCAGCTTGAGGTCCTTACTTTGAAGTACATTCTTGAAAGTCCTTTCAAAGCTTTCCTATTGCCCAACAAAACATAATCTTATACTTAACTCCTAATGTTAAAATAGGAGTATCAAAATTTTCAAGGCGAATACGAAACAAAGTACAAGAAATAATAGCACAAGGCACTTACGAATACAAGACGATTAAGTTTAATAAAACTGGAGACTTGAATTTCATTCGTTTTTAAATTTAGAATAAAAAAGTATGATGCACCCATATTGATTGTATACCCATATGTAAACAGCTTCCATGAAGTCTGGAATATAATTTTATTGCTTTACTAGCAAAGTTTTGTGAAACTTGCCCAATCTGCTCGAAATCGCTGGACGCGACGCGATATAGTTACATATGATTATATATTATAATATAAAGGTGTAAATAGTCTATAGAAGTATTATAATTGTAACTGATAATTAACTAGCACGTGATGACAGTGGTTAGCTGCCGTTTGTGCTTATACGCCATCTGTAACTGGATGGATTGCAGTATTGATAGATTTTAATACGCCTGTACAAAAGGTCATCGCGCCCGTAATGCTAGCCTCGTTCCACTTCATAGTTGAGAACTTTACTCGTTAGCGAAATTACCCAGCACGGATGCGTATTGCGCGTTAACCACCGTCTGTCTGAACTGACCTTACTGACGGCTGCATTGATGGTTGGCTTAGCGCCTAGCTGGAGGCTAACAAGGCGCCTAGGGGGCAGCGAAGTGAAACCACAATATAAATAACGCCTCAAAAGTATGGCCTCAGTCATATTCTCAAAATTATGACGAATGAATGTCATTGATAAGACTGTTGAAAAAAAAGAGAGATACGTTACGTTCTTATAAGATCGCATCGTACCTCTTTTTTTTATTAACAATGCCAAATATAACCAAAACCCTGTCAAACAAATGAAGTTGAAAGTGTACGGTGCATTCCGGCCGTTTATATCAAGATGACCTTCTGGTAGTTACCTATTTTGTGGTAAAACGAACGTAGAGAGAAAGTTCTCTAATCGCTACCCGCTAGGCGCCTAGCTGATCTTAGGCACTAAGCATCAAGCCATCCCAGTGCGTCCGTACCCTTAGTGTTCACAACGATCATTCATTGATGCTATATCCAAATATCGAACGTGTAAATTTCCGTTATGATGTAAACTTAACATTTACCTACATGCAAATTAAACAAACCTGCCTATTCAATAATTCTCACCCACATCGTACTTAATTACTAATATCTGAACAGTTAACGACACGATCACCTTAGAAACTACAGATAGATTGAATCACACTTTAAATAGTGTTTACTGGATAAGAGCTTATTGTTTTTTAAATACTATTTTACAAGAAACTTTGTTGTTTTTTAATAAACTGATGCGGAAGATGAAGAGGGCAAGGGAGTCTGAAAGGGCATACGAAAATACACTTTTTGTAACCGTGCCGTAGATAATTCTTGTTAAAGTTAGTCAATTCCATATCTCACTTTTAATTTAATTTTAAATCAGTACACTTTACAAATAGAAATGCGTTTGGAACGACACGAGTAATTTAAATCTAATTTCGATTTTTTTTATCTATGAAAATAAAATATAACCTTCCAAATTTATCAAGTCCTGAAATAAAATAGATTACGATTTCAAAACTCCATTCGAGAATTTAAAATACTTTGAAAAACTGTAAATAATGTGTAAAAATAGATAAAAACAAAAAAGTTATTTTTTAACCTTAAATCTTAGCAATTATGGCCTAGATTGGAGCATAAATATTATTCAAAAGATTCAAAAAGATAAATTTACGGATACCTGTAAATATACAATATTTTAATAGTGTAATTAAAATTTGTAATATTACATTTGTGCCTAGACATGCTTACTTAATAATAATTAATTATACATAACTGTGTGAGTATGTATGTCACCGTAAGATTGTAAAAACCGTTAGTTCGAAATCGAAATATTGTGAACTGTGACAGACCGACTGATCAGGGACCGGTTTACAAATTACGGGCGATAAAAGGGGGACAGATCGTGAACCCGTTCATAATTTGACGGTTACCTAAGACCTACACAAAACAAATGTTAAACTATAGACAGAACTATACAAATCACGTTTTTTCGATTTTATAATCCGCGATAGTTTGTAAACTAACGGCTTACGGTGGTTTACGGTGACAACTAATGGCTACTATCAATTTTACGGTGACATGCATATCACACCTAGAATACAACCATAAATAATTATTTCGCATAAAAATAGTGTGTATGAGTAAAATAATAAGCACCCAAATGTACCTTAGTCTTTATGAGTATAATAGTCAGAAATAATTACACTAATTTTACTTATTCATTGTGACACGATTCATTTAAATTTAATGAATTCTTGTCAGGATCTTGGTATTTTATTGCTAATTGAAATATGTATTATATAAGTATCTTTGTAGTAGGATTAAAATACGGAATAAGGTCATCTATTTCTTTATTCCATTTTACTTATGTCATATTTTAAACGGACAAACAGCTCTACTGTATAATATTCGAATCAACGAGAAAACTTTTGAATTAATATAACGTTACATCATCAAATGTCAATGAATATATACATTCAGTTCAGTTTCAACAATATTCACCAAAACAATGGCTAATTCAGTATTTATGTTGTACTAGACCGCGTTTCAATATACGAAAAATAGATATGATTTCAATTTATTAAATACTTTCTCATGACATTTTCGAGTATCCGACTGAACTTCAATAAAATCATTATAAAATTTCCATGCATTTAGTCAAAAATATTGCTATTAGACGTCATTAAACATTAATAATTTCATAAAATTCTAAACAAGTCGATATATCCCCAGAGGTAACATTAACGTGCAATTTAATGTAATCTCAATGTAGGCTATAGTTAATTTGTTAAACACAATGACCTCTTTCAGTATAATTTTTAGAGGTCAAGGTTAAACTTCGTGGAGTGTTTACTTTTTGGAGCTCGATCCTTTATTCTGGCGATTTTCTTGTAACGGAATCTGAAAAATTAAATAATAAATATTAATTAAAAAAAAAAGGTAAACAATAGTTATAGTAATTACTGAAAGTGTCATTTCATTAGGAGCGTCGGAGGCCGAGTGGTTAAGCTATCCGATTCGTAAGCGAGAGGTACCGGGTTCGAATCCCGCTGCGGCCATGTACCAATGACTCTTTTCTGAGTTACGTACATTAGTTTAATTCTAATCGATGCTCTTATGAAACCTGCAAATTCAGGCAACTGAATTTGTAACCACGACCCAATCTGGTCAGGTTCACCTGGTACCAGGGTCACGGAGGACAGATGCTAGTCGCTCCACTGTAATTATCTGATTTGCCAAATCCTGGATCATGGTCAAGGCGAACCCCGGACATCCGTGGGCGAGGGCACATTCGGGGATAGGTGTTAACCAAGACAATTATCAGTTTTTTACCAAAAGTATAATTTTTAGGCAATAAACAAAAATCGCGATGTGAACAACCTAATGGCAAATCAACGGACGTTCTGAGACAACCGCAGTAACAGCGCTTTGGTAGCATTTTATGGTACAATAATGCACACTGATCAGTTTCGGCTTCGTGTTTACTCACACGCCTGCCACTGAGACGACACTCTACGAAGTCGAATTTGCCGACGTGCATTATTACTTTAAAGAAAAGGTTCGCTAGTTGCTCATTATTTCTTTATCATTTCCATGTCACAGTATTATGAAACCTTATTATTTATAAACCTAGTATTGTAATGAAAAATGTACCTAACGACTTGCCGCGCCAAAAGGAATGCATCCTAAATTATTAACATTTTCTAATACCACAATGATGAAATCATGTTTTGACATATATTGCAATTTATGGGTCAATCAGCCTGAAGTATTTTTATTTATTATTTCCCTCCGGAGTCTATAGACAGGTTTTTTGGAACATAAGTTCTCAACCATACCCGCAAACATCAGCAATGGTACCCACCGTCGCCCGTTGGTCCTCCATGCGTCCGGCCTGAGCTCGCATCAGCAACGCGAAGAAGTCGTCGTCAGGCACCGTGCGCGCGCGCTCCTCGGGCTTCGGCCGCGGCAGCTCGGACCGCTGGTCCTCTAAGCGGGAGCCCTGGTGGGAGATATTGAAGCTGTAGTGGAGGATTGAGAGTCTACGCGATTGTAATAGCCATCAGATGGGGGGCTGACGTGTAAGGTGCAGAATGTCCAAGGTGCAAAATGTTTAAGGTAGAGATTTCTGTCAAAATACTGCGCTATTGTACTGAGAACGGCAGTCAAATAAAGGATCCCTGCTAGATTCTGGCACGTGAAAGTGTATCATGGAATTTTGTTAGACTGGCATCATTAAGAAGTCATCCGTCAGTCATCACAAAGTCGGTGTCTGGTTTTACCACAGTTAGGCTCTAGAGAAACAATAAGTAAATGGATCATGGCCATATTCTTGAAATATTTTTTAAGCTCTTCCAGGTAACGCGCAATAGTGCATAGTTTTAATAAAAGAGATCAAACCATGCACCGTCAAGCTTAGGCAATAACAGGAAGTTGGGCAAATACTGTATATAGCCTAGTGTATTAATAACACAATTTTTTAAATTTTTCGCGTTTTTTCAGGATATGCTTTTACTCGTCAGGATCTAGAGATCTCACATCTCATTGAAATAAAGCGAATGAAAATGGCGACACTCTCGCTCACACAATACGAATCATGGTCTTAGCATTTGTTACCACAGATGTATCGATAAAACGTTGCAGAAATTAGTAAAATATGCAAAAAGCGTCCATAAACTCGCGCTATTAAAGTGGAATAGGCCATACCTGCACGCGAGCGATCATGTCCAGGAAATCGTCCTCGGGCTTCGCGCTGGCTGTCTGCTGCTGGGGGCGAAGGCCGGGCAGCGAGGCGCCCTTGGTCTCCTTGCTGAGTTTCTTTGCGGGACGAAGCTCTGCACGCTGCGAATCCATCCGCTCGGACTGCAGGTCCGTTATCATGTCGAGCATTGCTTCAGTCGGGCTGTGAGGAAGGAGGAAGTTTTAGAATTTAGTATTGGTAGAAGTTTGAGGATGGGAATTTCTTTTTAAGTGGGCATTTTACACGAGCTTCAAGAAGACTGTGGCCTTCTATGAATCTCAAGTTTATGGTATATATTGATATAGAAGCAGTCAGAGACATTTACACATTTAATTATTATGTCCAGCTGTGTAGTGTATTAACTATTAATATATAACTAGAATAGGGCGAAGAAAAATAATATATTTTCTTGTAATGATTTCTACATACTCTACATAATGGCTAGTAAATGACACGGGCCCTAAGGGGTGGCAGACGGATTGCCTACACAAAAAATAAATCCAAATTAGACAGATAACTTTACGAAACTCATTACTTTAAATTTTGTATGGATTTGTGTGGAAAGTTGTTTGGACTAAAGGGACTTGTTCTTCTGTTGCGTGACAATTGTTTTATATTGAGTTTTTATGGAAAATACCGCACTCTATAGACGCGACGTCGCTAATTTACACCTTCAGTTCAAGGGCAGAAATAAAGGATCAAATCAATGTGACATAAATACACAATTAAAATAACCTTGAAAATTAATAAAAAAGGCATAAAATAAAAAAACCAAGAGTTTACTCTGATGTTGATGTTTCACGTTGACCTTGCGCATCGGATTTCATACTATGTCACAGTTATTAACACGGCACTATACTATCGTGACGATAGGACAACAGACGGTGATAACTGTGAAATAAATTTACGACTGGTCTGTTATTTACGAGTGGACACGGAACAAAGTTAAAATAGCAAATAAGATTCGGATAGCATTGTCCGTTTACAAGTAACGCGGTGTGATAACGAGATAATTTCATGCGATAAAAACAAGTGTTTGTTTCGCAGCATAGTGATAATGTCAGCTCCTGAAACTGCGTTCTAATTTTAAATCCGTCAACCTTGTTCTGGACTTTCGTTTTTTGTTGGGTTTTTATATAGAAAACTAGCTGGCCCGGCGCGACTTCGTTCACGTGGTGTCCTACCCCTCCCCTACCCTACTCTACCCCTCTATGCCTACACCTACCCTATCTTTTGTTTCTTGCGTAAAAACCATCCCAGTACCAATAGCCAATAGAACAAAAACATATATTGAAATTGCTCAAGTCATTCTCATGTTATGGCGTGACCAAGGGAATTAGGGATTCATTTCTATATAATAGGTATATAGATTTGGCCATTGTCAGTAATGCATTCGCGATCCCGCTGGACCCTGGTGTTGGGATGTCCATGGGCGGCGGTGATCACTGACCATCAACCCACGTGTTGGTTGCTATAATAAGTCCACGCTAAGTCCGAAGTATTTATAAAAAAAAAAAAAAAAAACTGTAAGGCAACTTATGACAAGTTTTTTAAAAGTAATAGAGCGTCATTCATAAAAGTCATACCAAACAATTTGATTTCTGTGGGATTGTTGATTTTCGTGAGTTATGAAAAATGTTATTAAATAATGGGCAAAACAATTAAAAAAGAAGTGAGAGTGATAATTTTCAGCATGATTAATCATTTAGTCAAATAAAAGTACAAGTTCAAGCCAAATATCTGAATGTTTACAAGAAGGACTGACAAGAACAGATTATCCCCAGATTATTGCCATATCCACATTTTATATCTTTTACTACTGTCAGTCAATCCGGATTTATCGTTGTCCTATTATACCCTCTATTATAAAAAAGAAAAGGAAATCGGAATCTAAGGGATTTTTGACACTTTGCGTATTTGGCTTTAAGTAAGAATTTTATTCTTTGCGTATAAAAAATGATGTTCCGCCAAATGTGTATTTGGCATAATGCGTCGAAAAGATTTATGACAACTTGACGAAACGAACTATATTATAGCAAATTCACCTGTATCTCAAAAATCAAATTGCTCATAATTTCTATGGAGATAAAAAAAGACGCGCAATTTAAATTTTATAGAGATCATAACTTTTACGACATTCTGAGGTGGAAATGAAAATTAAAGCTTCAGCTGGAACAGTAGAGGCTCCTACGCACTTCCGTGTCTTTGATCTTTGTCTACAATTTTAGCTTAATTACTTTAGAAATCAACACTTTCACGTGTTAGACTATATTTTACTAATCGTAATTCTGTAACCAAGGATTGCCAGGCTGGAGTGGCAGTGGGCAGGGCACATAGCTCGATGAACAGATGGCCGATTGGGTTGTAAAGTTCTCGAGTGGCGACCACGTACCGGAAGGTGCAGCGTGGGTAGGCCACCAAAAGGTGGAACGACGACCTGGTAAAGATCGCAGGTACCAGCTGGCTGTGGAAAGCACAGGACCGGCCTATGTCGAGATCTCTGGGGAAGGTCTATGCCCAGCAGTGGGCGTCTTATGGCTGATATGATGATGATGATGATGAATTTTGTATTCATGGTCATAGTTCTAAGACGCAGGCGTGTGTGTAGGTATTTATGTAATTGTCGTAATACGCCATAAACCACCCTACTCACTTAGCACTCCGGTTTCCACTGCTGGCGGACCGCTGCAGTTTGCTTGCCACGATCTTGGGCTTCGGCCGATTCTCCTTGTTGCCGTTGAGTGTCGCCCGTTGCTCGTCCATGCGCTCCGACTGGCAACGACTGAGCAGGTCGAAGAAGGACTCGGGGTTCTCTTCGGACTCGGTGCGCATCACTTCGGTCTTCTTGCTCGATTCCTCCTCCTCCTTCTTTTTGGCGTCTGGGGTTATCTGTTGGAGTAGACATGGTGTAAGTAAGTATTAAAATTTGTTGGGCACTCACGAAGCGGTAAAATGAAGGGATGACTGGCTAGTATTTTACAGACGAATCACGACGTGGGTTAACCGGGGGGCACTAATGTTTACCATTTTCCCAATAGTCGACTGAAAACCGCGACCCGCGGTGACCTACAAGTGTCCATTTTGAATGAACGAATACTCCAATAATTGGTTATTGTACACCAATAGAAACATAATATGATTATCTGGGATTACGAATTCTGCTTAAAATCCCCCGCTCGATTTATTATCCGATAGCGAAGGGTATACTTTGCTATCGGGTTTCAAGTAAGTAAACCGAAAAGCGACGGCAGCTGCACGATCTGTCGCATCGCGCGCAACGCGTTACGGCATCAGCATATGCGGTACGTCCGCGACGAAATCCATCCACTCATCCTAACAACGTACTAGCGTCAACAGTGTAGGTCTCCCAGGCCACCTGTATAATGTCTGATTTACATTGATCAAATGTTTAGCAAAGTAGATAAGTAGAGTAAGTACAGTGGTGTAAACCGATCGAACAGTAGCGTGGCGGCGTGGCTTGCAAGCTGCCTTACAAGTAGAGCAAACTGATTCGCTCCACTTATACTCGCCACTGTCCTTGAGAGTGTAAATCGGTCATGCGACAGCTGCTCCATGCTTAGCGTGAAACGTGCATTGAACGGCGCTCGTAGCGCTACTGGAACTCGTACTGCCCTACAACTGATTCAGGGGTGATGTGTCAGTATGCACCCCCAGCTATTACACTGTTTACCAGCAAACAATTGGAGAGTTAACCTTCAGGTTTTTTTTCAGGTTCAAACTCTTGTCATGCGGCAGGCGGGAGATAAGAGTCGTTGATCGCCATTGGCTGACGCGCCGCTGACGCAGATGTCTAAGCTGCGTAGGATGACGCCGAATGGCGAAAAAATCCTTCGCATATACTAAAAACAGTACGGTCGTCCCGCTATCGTTCTTCTCTGATTTCCGTGCTCAATAATCGTCAGCTCGCCTCATAAGCGACACTAAACGACAGTCGCTCAATACTCTGCCGTCTCATGCGAATTGCGTTGAACTGCGGCGCTCCTAGGACTGTTACTACCTTAGCACAGTAAGATTCAGTCGCGAGTACCTTACAAGGTAATAAATAATGCACATCGGCTAGTTTCAGCTTCGTATTTACTTACACGCGTACGTCAGATGACGCTTTACGAAACCGAACTAGCCAATATGCTTCACCGCCGACTGTATGCATCTCCAGCTAACCTGTATAAGTGACAGCTGATCCATACTCTGCCGTCTCATGAAAACCGCGTCAAAGTCTGCGGCGGTCCTGGGACTGTTACAGCTCTACCACAGTACAAGGTAATAAATAATGCACATGACATCTACATATATGTCTGTAGGCATGCCCAGCCAACCTGTATAAGTGACAGCTGCTCCATGCTCTGTCGTCTCACGCGCAGTGCGTTGAAGGGCGTCTGTGGCGCGTCGGCGCGGTCGCTGGCAGGCGCGGGCGGGGAATCGGTCTCTGGAGGCAGGCCAAGCACCTTACGAAGGTCACTGATGTTCATCTGCGCAGTCGCCAGGCCAAGGTCATCGTCGAGCTGGGGACGAAGTGGTTTCAGTTATAGGTGGGGATGCGTGGTTTACGGTTGGGTAAATATAGCAACTACACAAAACCAATGTTCCATTGATGTACACACATAAATAGTAAAACTATTGCTGTACTAAGTGGTTATTTGCTTATAAAACTAATTCAAAATTATTGAACCGTGGTGTGAATTCACATCTGTTGATCTGTTTTGACGGATCTACGAGTATATTATTTTATCTGTGCGATTAGTGATTTATTTAGGTCGAAGGAACATTGGGTCAAATTGTACAATCGTTATTTTAAATAATATAGTAAGAATTCTTTATTGTACACAAAAAATGTACATAGTTTAGCCTTAAATATAGTTCACATAGGCGAGCTTATCTCTATACGAAATCTCTTAAAGCCAATCTTACTATTATATTCCAAAAATTCACAACGGGTAAACAAACGACTCACCGTTTACCAAATTATTCAATAATGACAACAAATTTCAATTGATTTTATTTAACTGCTTCACATACTAAAGCTTCGGCACGTCAAGGCACTTCGTTTGTTTACCTTTTGTGCAACTTTGGTTGAAAGGTAGGGTAGAAACAGACGCATGACCATGATGTAAATTATTATGTGTATTTCCTTACAGAGGATTTTATATTTTCGTTAAATGCGCTCTTTTTATTGTGTTATATTCAGAATAATTTGTTAAATAGTAAATTATTCGTGACAAAACAAAAAAAATATGAATGGCCGAATCTATAATAACACAAAAGTCCAATTATCGCACTCACCTCTTTCGATATATTGTAGTGTTCCGTAGCGTAATAGAGCGCCTTCTCGTGGTTGCCCAAAGCGGCGTGCGCGTTACCCAGCGACCAGCAAGCGCGGCCTTCACCTACGCGATCCTGTAGCTTCCTCGCAGCAGCCAGGTGCCTCGCGTGGTACTCTTCTGCTACGCGGTACTCCCTGAGCAGCGTGTAAGTGTTTCCGAGGGAGTAGCAAGCCTGAGCCTCCACTGCCGCGTCGCCTAGTTCCTCCGCCAACCCGAGAGTGAGTCTGCGGACAGCGAACAAGTGACTACTACCTGGATACTACTATAGGGATAAAGGGCGACGTACACGCGCGTAAAATACGTCCTCCCGCTACGTTTGAGTCACTGTGTTTACAGTTACATGTACTTTTTATTTCATTGACAAACCCCGGTGATGTCAAGCGTAAGGTGGAGGTAAGCGGTGTATGCGTTTGCGGAAAAAGGGTACGGCAATCGTACGTAACAGGGAATTAAATTCGCATTGTAATTGTCATCGCTGCAGTCACAATCGTCTTAATACGGTCGCGTGGCGAGAACGTCAGTAAAGACAGAAAATAAAACCCAATGATAACCTTTTTATATATTACTCAGTGATTTACTAACGATTTCGTAAATAATTGCTATAGGTTTTAAAGGATCGTGGTTCATAACCCTGCATAAACAGGTTTTTCCTTATGGTTGGAACACCAAACATTGGCATCATGTATTGGAATCATCATGAGACAATAAAGATTTCCATATTACACAATCTGATTGATTTCAGTATTTTTTTAGATTTACTGTACCCATTGCTGAGCGTTACAGCTTTCAGGTAGGTATTTAGTTCGGTATGGTAATGAGAGAATTATAATTTTTGTAGGCTAAATAATGTCTTGACCCAAATAGATAACCTAAAGAAGATTGTTTTAAAACAATTAACTATTAACTGCTTCTTCATAAACCGTGATAATGTTAATCATCATATCAGCCGAAACACGCACTTGAGCATAGGTCTCTCCCCAAGATTTCCACAAAGGCCAATCCTGTGCCATCCACTTTCAGCGACCTTCACCAGGTCCTCTGTTTACCTAGCGGAAAACCAACCCAAGCTGCGTCTTCCGACTCGAGAACTTTACGAGTACAGCCCCATCGACCATGTTATAGACAAACATTTGCCATTATTACAGACTCTTGTTTAAAAAAATAATCATTCGCAAAAAGGCAATGCATATTTTTATTTACAGCAATCATATAGCAGAAGTTCAGTAAAATAGTTGAATTCAACGTACTAGAACAATAAGTGACCTCAGTTGACTTAAATGAAATATCACTGGGTTTTCATTATTACGCATTTGTTTGCTTATTACAGACATCATTAATGAGTATCTAATATAAGGAAAATCAAAATAGGAATACGAGTGTATAATTTGATTGCTACTACAAATTACGATGACGCACTTTGCACATGAATGAATAATGCATGCGATTATGTATGGTATCTGACAGACAAGTGACGTACAGGACAAGAACGTAAGAGGCAAACCAGTTAGGACGCCCCAACGTTTTCGCATTGTACTTGTACAGAACAAAACTCTATGCACCTCAGAAAATGGGCAACAGAATTTCTGTTGTATATTCTCAATAATGCGACTTCCAACCCACCTGCCAGAGCTCTCCACTCAAACCCATAATCGTTTATTGTTTGATACGTACTTGTAATGTTCGGCAGCATTCTCGAACTGTCCCAGGAATATGTGGGAGTTCCCGAGGTTGCTGTTGGCACGGCGTTCGGCAGCCTTATCGCCGAACTCCTTCGCGATCTGCAGCCGCTCCGTGTGGTAGCGGATGGCGCGGGCGAAGTCGCCCAATAGGTAACACGTGTTGCCAAGGTTTCCACAGGCCCGGCCCACGGCCTGCCGATCTCCTAAGCTTCGCATCAACTCGAGATTCTCTCTGGAAGTGTAGTGTTAACCTCAGAAACTGATTATGGAGTTCTAAAGTGGTTTGAATAATTAAATAACATGGAATAGTTGAACCTTAACAGTTATGTTTTCATAGACAATCTTAATTAAATATTTCATTTTCAATAATCATAATTTGATTTGAATTTTAAATCATGTTTACTTACTCATAATATGAAACCGCCTGTGTTAAGCAATCTCTTACTTCTTGGGGGAAGTGGCCCGGATCATTTTGGCCGACTCTGCCTAGCTGTTTCCCTTGCGCGTGGTACACATTACCCAAATTGTATAAAGCCCGACCTTCACTGAGACGATCACCGAGAGACCGTGATATTTCTAAATGTTTTTGGCAACACTGAATAGCTTCTGCAAACTTCCCCATAACCTTCAAGGTATTGCCAAGATTCCCTGATGCTTTTGCTTCTCCTAGCTTATCATCCATTGTCCTTGAAATATTAAAAAACAATAGTCAGAAATCTAAATTAACACTTTCAAATATGTTAAACCTCATATTGTAATTCCTTACCTAGCTAACGTTAGATCAAGTTTATGGTACTGCATAGCCTTGTTGTAGTCTCCAAGGTAAAAATAGGCATTTCCTAGTTGACTGTAAATTGCAGACAGGGTACGAAGATCATCAGTGCCTGCTTGGATGGCGGCTTTGAAGAATGCAACACCGGCCCTGCAGTCACCAGCCTTACAGAGTCTTTCTCCTTCGAGTGCCAGTTCCAAGCACATTGATCCTCCATCACAACTCTGGCAATTATAAATATTAGTTAGGATGTGCCGTCTGTGAAGATCTTTAAAAAGTGGTGGTGTTAGTCTGTCAAGTCTGAGAAATCGGCCTATATGGGTACCACGCCCCTATAATTTCTTCCATTGAGTTCTGGTTTGAAGGATAACTAGCCAGTACAATTAGAGGCAAGGGACATATCATCTTAGTCCTCATAGTGACAACACAACTGTTCTACATTTTTGTTATATTTAACATAGGGAAAGAAATTCTAAAAATGATAGTAATAGCCGCATCTATATCCATTGTGTTGTATTAGAGTGAAATGGGAAATATAGAAATAGTAACTGCATTACTATTTTATATCAGGTGGTCTATCTGCTTGTTGGTTTCCAAATACTATAAAGCAAGCCTTTTCATTTCCGAAGATCATTGGACAAAAATTTACCCACCCAGTCAATATTGTTATCACAACAAAATTAGTTTTATTGGTTCAGGTTTGACATTTTTTAAATGAATAGAGTTAAACAAAGGTGTTCTTATTCTTGAGGGTATTATAATAACATCATTGCATCATTATCATAGATGGCATTTTTTAATTTGATATCTCCATTTTCAGAAATTCCCTTTTCAAGAAATCGCACTTATGTTACTAAAAGTAAAAAATGACAGTCTGTAGGTATGCTTTGTTTATTAAAATGTAACTATACCAAGACCAGTCAATGTTGCAAAACTGACAGCGACCTTCTCATATGGATCAAGAAGTATCAATGTATTTATAGAGATAGGTAACCAAGCAAACGGGTAACCAGATGATAAGTGATCACTACAGCAAGTTATACATTAAACATTTGTTGCTTTTAAATAATTTGTTGTACTAGTTACTTAACATTGACCACACCTATTTCTTGTACAAACATAACTGCTTGTGTAATCTTTGAATACCAATGATTCAGGATTGATCAGGGATTACACTCTCTGGCAAGTTGTAAGAAAGACAATGTGATTTTCATGTTTTCTACTTTATTTGTAAGATGTAAATCAGTGAACCTTGCTTAACTGTCCATTATTATACTGTTTTGGCAAACATTAATTGGCACAGTTGTACTGTAAAACAGATAACCCGTTTATCACAAAATACATAAAGCATCATAACATACAATCAGGCTATCAATTGTAAATACTACCTATATTATCTGCATAGTAACTTCGGAATGGAAAGACTAACACAGATTATGTACTGATAATTTGATGGTTTTATACATATTAGAAGCAGATTCAAACACTTGCGGAAGTATGCCCCCAATAGATCCCTGCTTCCGCATTAGGACCCTCCCTACGTGGGTAATGTAATGAATGAGTCATATAATGCACAGTTCGACAAAGAACGTATAACGTACTGTTGTAATTACACAGCTTGCATAAATGCGGTAATAACTGGTCTCGGAACTCAATAGAGCCGATTATGAAAGTAGAAACAGCAAATAATGGTCATATAAACTTGCTCCACTTACCTGTGCATCTGTCGACAGATTTTCAGCACTAGCACTCACAGACATCGTTCAAGCTATTTAAAACACGAACACCAATCAAAACTAAAATAAAACCTAGTAAATCAAATACATAATATCGCAAATAGCATAATATTGCAATTACTTTGGCGTCTGCACTACTGTGCTTTATTGTGTATGTACCTAAACGTAAACGAACTATGGTTGGTTTGGTTGTCTACTTGTGCTTGTCTGTCTAGCTGTCGGTTGGACGACGACGGCCGGAACGACGGCGGACGGGCGGGCAGGCGCGGGCGTTTACAACCACAGACCAATAACTTAATGGGTACAATACGCACAAAGATTTTAAACCTAGGAGAGATCAAACTATTAAACGCTCATAAAGCGTACTCCACATGTCCGCAGGCGAAACTTTGGCCGGGACTTTGGTCGACCCTCTACATTCTCGCCTAATAGGGATGTGGTGGGTGTCAGAACGCGTCGACATTATAATAATAATAATAAATCTTTATTTTCTCCACAATAATCATTTTACAATATTAGGATACAACAAATCACGACATTAATTATGGTATTGTGGGCATAGAGAAAAAATTTTATATACAGAAGCAGAGAGTACATTTCGAGTTTAAATACAAGACAAAATGTCACACATGTCTATAACACACACACTAATGCAAATGCAGAGACGGAACAAGGCAGCTCATCTGCAGATAAGTTATATTTTGACTTTCTACTAGACTTTCTACTCATAACGAACACAAACAAATCTGACTTGTATTTCGCTCCAGATTACGCAATTTTTAAATTTGTCCTTTTAACTTAATATTGTCATTATAATAAACTCGCCCTGATACCTACCACCGTATTTTCGATCTCTCGATCCTACATACCGTGAATCGGCAGTGCTTGCTTTTGCAAAAAGGAGGGTTATGATTTTGACCGGTATTAATGTTAATTTGTTGCCTCATAACTTCTAAACTAAATGGGTACCTGCTTACTTATCGTTAGAGGCGTCTTCATTGTCCACAGGTGTGACTACACAATAAATTGAATATGATGTCCTCTAGAGGACATAGTCATGAAAAAAGAATAATAATGAAAAGGATAGGTACATTAATATATTAAACAGGCAGCACAGTCTTAGTTTTCAGTAAAAATACATATAATGCTAGTGCACCAGGACAGAAGGGACTTGCATCTAATTATTATCTTGTTCTTCAAAATGTTTACAACGCAGCACTTCCAATTTGCAACCATCACCCAGAAGAGACATCACCATGTATGGTCTTTAGGAAACCTAGAAAACCAAATATTTATGTAAATAAACGTTGATACGCGATTAATCTGTTGTTTCATAAAACTGTTTAAAAAAGTCTGAACATTTAAAATGTCATCTAGGTATATTTTTGGTATGAAACCCTAATACATATAAAATTGTAGACCGCTATTTACAAGATTTGAGTATTAAAATTATATACCATAAATACTAAGTCCGACCCTGTTAGCATCAAAATATTTTCGTACATATTTAGACACCGAAATATTGCTCAATTTGCCAATAATCTTAAATTTATCTCTAATGGCATGTTGTTTTAAGGTAAAGCATTTCAATTATTGCAAATTAACACTATCATTATGCATATTTTTGTCACAATTTCTAAAATTGATTTCCATTCGCCGCGACCACGAATGTTTACTTACCGGTGCAAGGTTAATCCATGTGTATTTCCATTCTTTGGAAATGGTTTGATTTAAATTTTATTAGGAAATTATACAATTTACACCGATGTTTCAAAAGAAACGTCAGGTCGTTAAGCCCTCGAACAATATGTCGAACGTTCAAAACATTGCGCACGTCATTTTCCATGAACTTATTCTAATGGATGAAAAAACGGGATAGCAATATTTATAATCATTGTAGAGCGAGCGAACAGGGAATATTTCTAATTTGTGTTTAGTCTGTTATGTCTGTGATTGTGGGAGACATTATATCGATTCATCGGTGTAATATCGCTAATCTGCTGTAAACAGGGTCACAGAGGTGATGGCAGCTGCTCTACTGTAATTACGTGATCTACAAATATCCTGGATCATGGTCAAGTGTACCCCGAACCTGTTACAGGAAAAGCCATAGGAATATAAATATAAAGTCGATCGAATCGAGACGACAACGAATTATCTCTACTTAGTCTATGATATAGGCGAGACATGCCAAACGCGCACGGGACTACACGAATATAGGCGAATACTCCCTCTGCACTCTCGTGTTCCCGCCAAACTGTCCACATGTGGAGTGCGCTTAACATCATACTCTCATAGAAAAAAAATTATATATACAGAATTATGCCTGTGCATACTCTTCACTCTTTAATCCAATCTTAATTAATCCATTATCCAATCTCAATCAAAAATAATTTAATGCAGGGTGGTATGTAAAGGCTATTATTTCTATTAACCGATTTCAAAAAGCCCTAAAATGTGGAGGTCCCTTTTTTGTGTGTATGTTTCGCGATATCTTCATCAATTAATTGTTCGTAGATTTACAATTTTTTTTGTTAGGTGTGGCACTACCGAGGTGTTATCATGAGATCAGAATCTGATGATGGCATCCTAAGAAAATCCACAGACATATAAAATTATGGCCGTGTGGTGTCCGGCAGAGTAGAATAGCACCAACCCCTCACATTCATGGCTGTCGTACAAGGCGACTAATGTTTTCGAGGCAAAAGATCAAGAGTCTCCGTAGTCTGGAAAACGGGCAGCAGCATTTTCCATTATTATATTTAAACACTGCGATCTCCAACCCGCCTGCCAAGCGTGGAGATTATGGCAATAACCTCACCTTTTGTGTGAGAGGCCCTAAGTCCTGCAGTGGATTGTTACGGGCTGTGATGATGATGATGATATAAAATTATACAAAAAATTTTCTCTATGGGAAAATCGTGGGCAAGCCTAAAAAATTATAACCAATGAGCCGTTTTCAAAGCTCGCTTCCGACAAATTCCCATAGATGGCGCGCTCTAACGACTGGCGACATGATCATAATCTCGTATTTTTATTTATCTTTATTTTAATGCAATTTTATTTCAGATCTATTAATTTAACGGTTTTTGTATGTGCTCCTTTAGGCTCAAATTTACAAATTTTATTAATGGATATCTAGTAGACTGGAAGATATAGCTGTGAAATATAATGTATACGAATATAATGTGAAATATAATATATGTCCACCTGTGTAGGTCATGTCCATGAAATTTAAATAAATAAATAAACATAAGGTTAGGAAGCACTGTAGCAAATATTAAATACCTAATTACTAACGTTTTAACGCGGTTTAATTCATTCTGAGGCAGTTATACATATCTAGTTATACAACTACAACGATGGTCTTGTATAGTGGCAAGATTATAATAATGTTTGAGTCCTTAGAGCGCGCCATTTAAGTGAATTTTTGAGACGCTGTTCTTGAAAACGGTCATGATAGTTGTTATCTCATGCAGCATGAAACTACCTTTTATATGTTGTTTTGACGGGAGTGTACTCCTCGTATGCTATGCCTCGTATGATACAGACACTTATGTTTTAATACCCCCTTTTAGTTGCATAAACTACTATTGAATATTATATTTTGAATACCTTTTTAATTTTGTTAATATTTTATTTATTTTCACCCGTAGTCCAGCGAGAAGCATGTGGAAGAGAAACTGCGAAACTGTGTAAAAACTTAATGAGGAAGTCTCCAATATTTTTTTTTGATTGATTATAAGAATTTGAGTCAAATTAAACTAAACGTTAAACAAAAAATTAAACAAATTATTGGACCTTAGAAGTCCACGGCGAATTCGGCCGACAGCACTTCGTTGGCGTACGTTGAGTGTGTACACGCCATAAGAAGGAGTTTAATAACCTCATGCAATCCATATCAAAACAAACGAACCTCCTACATCTTACTACCAGGCGTCGAACTAAATGTTACCTACTTATCTACATGAATAAGCTCTACCAAATCAACTAGGAACTTACCTACACTAATTATTTTCGGAGCGTCGGATGCCTAAGGTTACGGTATCCGACACGTACGCGAGAGGTACCGGGTTCGAATCCCACTGCCGCCATGTACCAGTGACTCTTTTCTGACTTATGTACTTACATTAGTTGAATACTAACCGATGGTCTTATGGTGACGGAAAACATCGTGATGAAACCTGCACATTTAGGCGACTGAATGTCCAACCATGATACAATCTGGTCAGGTAATCAAGTTCCCCTGGTAGCAGGGCCAGGCAAAACTCAGGACTGTCAGATGGCAGTCGCTCCACTGTAATTACCTGAAATGCGAAATCCTGGATCATGGTCAAGGCGGACCCCAGGCACTCGTGCGCGAGAGCAAAACCAGGTCATTAAGACCGAGATGATTTCTACTAGGTACCTAACAGGAGTAGCAGGTCAAACCACCCCAGCACAACAAAGGTAAAATAAAAATTAAATTCATAATACTTAGTTATTAACTAAAGGCCTAAAAACAGTATCTATGAAGGTTAGGTAGGTAGGAACCTTAGTAAATAAAAAACAAAATAAAATGTTAATCAGTCTGGGAGACAGCCGGAGCCGTGGTGTGGACTGTCGCAGGTAGGTACCTAGGTACTTCAACTAAATAAAAATAAAAATAGTCAGCTACCTACCTACCTGCTTAATAGATATCTACTAAACTGAAACGGCTTTCGTTCAATTGAAAAAATAGTTCTACATAGATAGGTAAGTACTAGGTACCTACTAACACGGGTTCCTCATCTAAGTACCTACGTAGCGTAGGGAACCACTTATGAGTCGAGTCTCGATTTGGTGAAACACATTACAGGCAGGTTCCACTAAATATCTACATGTTTTTATGAAAAGATAAAAGCTCTGTCTTTCTCGTCGGAAAAGAACCGATGGCGACGGTTGCGCTTCTAACGTCACGATTAGGTGGTAGGTGGCGTCTCCTAGTCTAGCTAGAACCTAGACCTTTAAAGCATTTAGGTACGTACCTTTTAAAAGTTATTTTATGAAAACAAACAGCGTCAGGTGCCAGCGCTGTTAACCATGCTTCACTGGTTGCTATGCAATACGTAAGTAGGTAAGTAACATGGTCTTTGGTCTACTGCTTGGTTGCACTTATACACAGAATAATGATTATCACAATACTTAAACTGTTGAACATTGTCCACAAACAAGACTACACTAATGTACCAATAAATCAATGAAGCAATAAATCATTCATTCATTCATATCGTTAACAGTCTTATCACAGTTATCTTTACAATACTTAGGTTTCCTATACATACAACGCAACAAACAATCACACCGATCACGCGAAAAGCTAAAAACCGAATAAACGAACACGATTCGAAAATAGGTAAATTGTAACACAAGAAGTTGCGCCGTCGGCGCCAGCGTGTCGGTTCAAACGGGTACAAGGCACACCCGAGTGTGCGGCACGCACACTGCCAGGCGGGGCCGACTTACGGAGAAGCGCGCATCGGCGGGTGGTGGGAGGCGCGGCGACGGCCGACGCTTTAGGGATCCGCGTGTTAGGGGTCGTACTTATTTCGCCTCTTATGTTCTCCTGGTAGATGCACCGTAATGTTGATTGTGTTTATTTGATAAAGTGAGGCTCAAACGATTCCAACAGTGGACAAATAATAATCATTACGATCTCGGTGATGGATTACATTTGCTTACCACTATTTTATCGGGTAATTTAGTACAATGACAGTAACCTAGACCGTAATTTCTAAAATCGTGTTTGGGTCCGTGCTCCACCTAGGTGACCTAGGTTCAGTGGCGTAGCCGTCCAGGGGCCCCGTATCAATAGCTGTCTGGGGGCCCCCCTAGTTAGTACTCCCAACCACTCCCAACTACAAGGGATGCTAATAGTCCAGTCATTACGTCGGAAAAATCGGGTTAGAAATGAAAATGAACCGAGAAAGCCAAATTTTGGATATTACGTGGGGGGCGGCTAGAAAAGCTTAAGTTCAAATTGTCGACCAAAATAACCTTGTGAGTTTTCCGCCATCTTGAAAAAAGGGTTAAATTAAGTATTTTCATCATAACTTGGTTCCCCGTTGAGATACAAAAATTTTTATAGAATACTTTTTTGTTGCTCTTTGCACGATCTACAATTAAGGTCCTATACATTTTTCACGTATCGATCGTCGTTATCGAGATATCGATAAAAAACCATAAATTTGGGGAGAAAAAATTGTTTTTCGCTATTTCCTCTATGGCGCCACAAATTCGGCCCCAGCGCGCCCGACGCTGCAATAATGTGCGTCTCGCCATGGAGCGCGCCTATACGGCGACCGTTAGAGTTTGGGCATGGGTCAGGTATAAAAGACCCTATTCTCGTGTCCGTGCCGGAACATCTGCTCCTTATTCGTAGCATTCCAGTCAGTTGTCTCGAGTCTTTTGAAGCGAGCGAACGTGTTTGAATTTTGTGTGAAAATGGATGATTGTTTCATTTGCAAAAAACCTCTGATTGACGATGTTTATGTGGCTAAAAAGAGTATAATAAGTAACTTAAATCCAAGCCATTCGCGTATTAAGGCGGTACGATTTTCATACAAATTTTATGTAACGTTTGATCGACATTCCTTCAAGGGTTTGATGTTTTTAATGTAAGTTTTTGTAATTGGCCATTAGAAAATGTGTCCAATTGTGCGCGAAATAGATTTCTACATATTAATATTGTAAAACAAAGCAATGAAAAAGAAAAATAATCAAATCACAAAACAACGCCATCTAGCGGCGACTTGTGCTTTTTTCGATTTAACTGCTTTTGAAAAGAAACCCATTTTGCGCACCATTGAATACATTTGCTAAAGCCGCGTCCCTAGTAGGCAAACTGTTCGCCGCCGACTGAGTGAGCCGCAAATTTGTAGCCAAATAAAATTCGACTTAGCGGCGTACTCAGATCGATTTGCCGGGCGTCGCAAGCAAACTGTTCCGAACTAAAACTATTTCGCCGCCGACTGGAACCGGTTTTTCTTTGAGTCAGCCGCCCACTGAGATAGTCGGCGCGCGTAACGCTGCAAATTGCGTAGATTGAGCGCAAAACTTGCAAACTGTGAACACTCCATTTAAAGTATATGGAAGGGCATACTAAACCGATACGCCGCTAACTCAGTCGGCGGCAAACAGTTTGCCTACTGGGGACGCAGCCTAAGAGCAGAAATCATAACACAATCACTAAACACTCAAACGAATGAAAGTATATCGAGAGAAATTTAGTATGAGCGTCGAATCACCTTAATAATAAAAATATTGTTATGAAACAAAGTTCCACACCGAGTCTTGTAGGGTCTTGCCCTGAAGTTGTACTTACTGTTACTCCTGTTCAAATAACTGTTCAGCACGTTGACACTTTTATTGTTAATTTTTATACATTGGTATATTCTTGGGTTTGGCCCTTCAGGCTCTGAATGCTCATCATCTTTGCCTGGAAAATTAGTTAATACTGTAAATTCTGACTACGTTGTAATTACGTTCTACAAATATTTTGAATCGAATCGAACTTCGATTAGAGTATTTTCTTTTGGGGAAATGATCTCTCGTTTCCTAAATATCCAATTGGTAAAAGTAATGAGGGTTTTTGGACAAATACAAGGGCATTGGGGTGTGTGTCTGGATTCTTACCGTTGTATCTTCTTGTTTTCCTTTTTTTATGAATCCAAGTTTGCCCCATGCCACGGGGGTTATTTTTCAAACACATTTGAAGGTTTCTTTCGTGGCAAATATTTCATTTAGTATTTAAAATATCACATTTTCCAAATTGACGTTAATCTTTTATTATTTTATTCTTTATATGTCATATGTTGTCATGCGGACACAGTTCATAGATGGCGGAGATTTTAATCTTTTTTGTGCTCCCCTTATTCTAAAGGGTCTTTCAAATAGAGCGGGTCGATGTTAATAGTCTGTGGCGGCCATTTGGTTATGGCGGCATCTGTCAAATCTATTTTTTCTTATTCAGTCACTGATGCCAAATAAGCATGGCAAGTTACACGGTTGAGCAGCATGTGCAAATGATAAAACTTTATTATCAAAATGAGTGTTCGTTAGTGCAAACGTTGCGCGCATTGCGCTCATTTTACGGCAGACGCGGTGGCCCTTCAAAGTCTACTCTCCTACGATTGGTGACCAAATTTGAGACGACCGGTTCGGTGAACAACCAACCAACACCTTTACGTCAAAGGAACGCCAGATCGGCCGAGAACATCGCCGCTGTTCGTGAGAGTGTTCAGGAGACTCCGAGGCAGTCGATTTCTCGCCGTGCACAAGAACTCAGCCTTTCGCAGACTTCAACTTGGAGAATTTTGCGTTGGGACTTGGGCCTGCATCCGTACAAGATCCAACTGACCCAAGAGCTCAAAGTTAATGACCATAGACAACGCCGTGTGTTCGCTGAATGGGCATCAGAACGCTTGGAAGAGGACCACGATTTTAGCCGAAAAATAATCTTTACCGACGAGGCACATTTTTGGATGAATGGTTTTGTTAATAAGCAAAATTGCCGTATATGGGATGACCACAACCCACATGAGGTTCACCAGGTAGCAATGCATCCACAAAAAGTTACTGTTTGGTGCGAATTTTGGTCTGGCGGCGTCATTGGTCCGTACTTCTTCGAAAACGACGTTGGCGAGGCCATCACCGTCAACGGCGAGCGCTACAGATCAATGATAAACAATTTCTTTTGGCTTGAATTGAACAATATGGACGTGAACGATATGTGGTTCCAGCAAGATGGCGCTACTTGCCACACAGCGAACGACACAATAGAGATTCTGCATGAACGGTTTGAGGGTAGGGTTATCTCTCGCAGAGGTGACGTGAATTGGCCCCCAAGATCGTGTGATTTGACTCCGCTGGACTTTTTCTTGTGGGGTTTTCTGAAGTCGCAGGTCTATGCCAATAAGCCACAATCGACCGTTGCCCTGAAAACCAACATAACGCAGGCCATCGCTCAGATTCAGCCGGATCTATGCAGCAGAGTCATTAAAAATTGGACCTCTCGGATTCGTGCCACCATACGAAGCCGCGGCGGACATTTGAACGATGTCATATTCCATCCGTAATGGCATAAATAGGCCTTTCAAATAAAAAATAAATTTCGTTAATATCTTGCACACATCTTGTTTTATTCAATTTGAACATCGACCCGTCCTTGTTGAAAGACCCGTTAGATAATTGCTGGATCCAATTCTTCATCATATCTTCATGGATTATATCCTTGGCTGCTAAACATGAGGTCGTCCGAAAATAAATATCGACCACTTCGGAAACTGGCTGGTCGACTATGAGTACTGGCCATCAAGACTATATCTTCTTTTGTGCCAAATGCGTTCTCGAACGTGTTTAAGTGAAGACCCGAGCCTTCGTTAGAGAGTGCAGCGGATGCGTGGGCAGAGTTCTCCCAGCCTTCGAATTAGAAGGTGGATCAGTATCATAGCTAGAAGAAGCTATCTTCAGAAACCAATCATTAAATACCAGTTAACCGGTCAAATTATGCACGTGACTGCATAAAAGTTTATCCTCGAAGTTTTCTAAATTAAATAGTCTGTCGAGTCAATCTGCAACCTGTACTTTTCGGCCAACAGTGAACCCAGTGATCCAGCCCGGGCATAAGTTGTGGACTTTCGTAAAAACTTTCGTACTTTTAACATTTTAAATTCTTTTTATAAATTTCTTGTTTTGTAGATTGTAGTTTCTGGACTGATTGTACATATACCCATTACCCTGATATTCGTTGTTTTTATTATAACTAAGCCTGGCACTGTCCGTCGGACAGTGTTACGTTACAGTTTGGCGCCGTAAACTGTGGTCTTTCAGTCCAGAAGTCTAGTCTAGTAGATTCATTCATAATTATTCAGTCGGTTCACTCTTAATTATTTTGTGTACATAAAATCTTTAAATATATATTTAAATATATTCATTAAAAATATTACTTAACATTACATAACTTAACACTCATATACTTACATTGGCATCGGGTCCCAGGGCTACTCTCTGGCGGTGTTTACATACATACTCATATACTTACATTGGCATCGGGTCCCAGGGCTACTCTCTGGCGGTGTTAACATATACATACTCATATACTTACGTTGGCATCGGGTCCCAGGGCTACCCGGGACCCGATGCCAACGTAAGTATATGCGGGGGTGCGGATTGCGACACTTTAAATAAGCCCTCTGCTGCACCTCTTAGAGCGGTTGGTGACTCTACAATCCCGTGTTAGGTACCGCCTGTTCCCACTAATATTTATTTCTTTAATTTTGTTTTCGTGATGGGTAGGACCGTCCAGATAAAAAAGCCTACACCGGGTGCGGTTCGCGACACTTTAAAAAAGCCTTATGCTGTACCTCTTAGAGCGGTTGGTGACTCTTCAATCCTGTGTAAGGTACCGCCTGTCCTCTTGTACATTCTTCTCGTTGTGGATGCTACGAGCGCTCGCAAATGAGATGAACTTGTTGAATCCCGTTTGCGGTCATCTTGTATTTCCATTAATATAAAACATATTTATTATAACGTATTTATTGATTATTAAGTTTTCGCGTGTTCTGTGTGGTAGGTAAAAAAAATTAGCCTTTCACTGATGCGGATCGTGCACTATGCCTTGATCGTCACATCAAGGCATAGTGAGATTCCATAGTCCAAAAAGTGTATGCCTAACCTTCCAACAGAACTCCTCCGGGGCGTGCCGATGGAATGTGTACCTGGCAAGTCCGAGGGTCCAGTCTGGCTGGGGAGGATCCTCGGAAGATGTGTATAAGATCATGAGTCATCAGTATTCGAGCAGGGTACTGTTTAGCGAGAAGCGGTCAGACCCGCCCAAGCGGCGTACCATGTTTCCATGGCAAGCTCTAACTCGAAACCTTAGACCCATGCCAGACTTTAGGTACAAGCGACCGCTAGTCCCATAGTAAGTAGCTAATATCTTAAAACAAATAATGGGATCGTAGGAGTCACTTGCTCGAATGGTTGTCTGAAATCCATTCAGATCCGCCCTTCAAAACAAGGGCGGCACCAGGAACCTAAGAAAAAGCATCAACTACTCCACCTGAAACAAACAAACTAATTAGAATCTTATCACTGTTCCAGTTACACTCACTTACCTGTATATTATTTATGGTAGCACTGATTCTAGTTCCTTATCTAGGTAAAATCTTTTATAATCCTCCACGATAACTTGGGCGTCTTGAACTTCACGTATAACACAGCTCGTAGTCTCGACTCAACCAGAAGAGTCCCCCTGAAAGAATTTCGCGACCCCAAGAAAAGCCAGCAGCGTTTCAGCAACTCCAACAATCTGATTCAAAAGTGCGCCCCGAGTAACCTCGAGTCCCCGTCTCCAGGCCCTTTTATAACCTCTCAATTGTTTCCTATGAAACTGTTAACGCGAAACCCTGTTCTCATGAAACAAGCACAATTTCCTGCGATCGCAGTAGGTATCCTTTCACAAGAAACTATTTCACAGGATTCCCGTAAGTATGTTTCACAGAATCATCGTAGGTATCCTTCACGTGAAACTGTTTCGCAGGATCGCAATAGATATGTTTCACATGAAACTGTATCCCAGGATAATTGTAGGTATGTTGTACGTGAAACTGTTTTCTAGGGACACTGTAGGTATGTTTCATGTGAAACTATAAACTTCCCGTGACGATCGAAAACACCCTATATTCCTCACCAATAAGGTCGATTCTTCATTGTCAGATACAATTTCATGCGATCATTGTAGGTATGTTTCACGCGAAATACTAAATTCCAGTCGACGATTGAAAGTATGCTCTATTTGTAACACAATGAGGTCGATATTTCACTAAAGGATTTCTGTTTCACGGGAAACACGAGATTTTCAAGGCACAATCTCTCGATGCTGATGGAAATTACGCTCTAATAATAATATGATAAGGTTGATATTAGTTTTGCCTTCCGAATACCGACTTAACGCGACGCTTGCCTCCAGCGGAAAATGGGCCTTACGAGTAGGCATTAAGGGCGTGAATAGCATGTACTCAGATACCTGTGTCCAAGTAGGTATCAAATTGTGGAGTATAGTAATTGCCTTTTATTTTTATTTGGATAATATATTTTAAAATTTCCCTATCTATTTTGCTATAGGTAAGTATTGATGCCGACCTCCCGGCAGTTGGTAGGTAACAGTTTTAAGTATTTTGTTAGTAGAGAATTGTTTTAGGTGTTGTATGTCTTTCTAAGTAGGTATAATTACCTATACCCAATGTCGACTCCTTAATGTTTTTACTACTTAAGTATTTAGTTAGACTACCTAAATGTACCTATTTACCTGCGAATTAAATAATACCTAAATCTGATTATCGTACCTATTTAATATTTGAGCTTGGGTGGGACCGTCACACACTTTCCAAAAATATTAAAATCTTTGGACACCCTATAATATCAGTATCCCGTACTTAGTCCACCTGCTTCAGTCATGATAGCCTAGTACAATAGAAGATATGGCGCAGACGCGAAATCAAGCTATGACTTTTTTGCCTACTAATGTTTATTGTGTTTTCGCAATTAGTTTGTCGACTATGTACCTATGTGCGAACATTGTGTTGAAGGCAAAAAAAAACAAACGAATAAATTAAAGTAGAAACAAGCATTTAAATGTCTTGTTTTTGTGCCAGACTACTCACGAGCTGCTTATGATAATAATTTTATTAACCAGCCACTTCAGGTATTGATCGTAGTGATCTTTAGATTGAATTTTAAAACTCATATGAAACGGTAGGCAGAAAAGACTTAAAGAGTAGAAAAGCTATATCCTATCTGTAATTGGTAAATTTGTAGTCTTCGGTTGATTGACCTGATTATGAACTTGAGTAACCTATTACAACTGATTTCTAGAGATGCGATCTTTCTTTTTCAAAATGTCATTATCGACATTGAAAAAGAAAAAGTTCGATAGCCATTTTCTCGCTAGCTATTCCACGCAAGAAAAAAATAATTGTACCTATCGATTTAATACGTTTAGCACTCCATCCAGTTTACGGCTTTATACATATATTATGAAACACCCTGTATATGGGTACTCGTTAAAGTTAGAGTTAAAGACAGCATACCTATGTCAAACGCTGTCAACTAACAGTTATTTCGCAGATTCGCTGCGGTATGCGAATGCGTCGGAGGACTACGGGAGATAGCTAGCGATTCAATCTGGTTTCACCGTTCTAGTGTCACCGTCGCGCTAGCTCAGCTAGCTTTAAGGCTAACTGCGCACACACTCAACTGTTTGTAATCTTAAGTATTTTAGGTTTAATTTCGTAAATCATTGCCGTTGAACGAAAGAGTATAATGTTCATAATTTACGTCGTCCCTACATAGATACCGTTTTTGGAGTGTTCTGTGTACTAATAATAAATAATAATAATAATAATACTGTTTTGATACAACAGACTACACCTACAGACACAACCAAGTTGCTAACATCATACACCAAAAGCTGGCAATTAAGCACAAGCTAATAGATAATGATAAAACACCATACCACAAATACACCCCACAGATAATACTCGAAAACTGCTCTTACAAAATGTACTACGACCGGGCGATACTTACAGACAAAACCATTCATTATAATAGACCGGACATAACATTGAAAGATATACAAAATAAAATCACTTACCTAATAGATATTGCAGTCCCAAACACCCACAATATACAAAATACAATAACAGAAAAAATAAACAAATATACGGAACTAAAGGACGAAGTCACAAGAATTTGGAATCAAGAGAAAGTTTATATTGTGCCAATAGTTTTATCCACCACCGGTGTTGTCCCAAATTATCTTCATCACATAATACTACATAATGTTACAAAAAGCCGCTATACTGAACACCTGTAGGATAGTAGAAAGTTCATGCAATTACCGTTAGATGAAAATGTCACTACCACGCCAGGTGTGAACCCCATAAAAATTTAAAGTAGCACCTACTTGGTCTTGGCCCGTAGGTGCTAACTACGAACCAGCCTAGGCTGAGAAAGTAAAATACACGTAAATAATAATACTGTTTTGATACGACAAAGAATTTGCCCGATTCGTCTCAGCTCGTTAAGTTACCTTGCCACAACACATTAAATGCTGTAAGCATCAGCTACACATTCTAATTTCAAGCACAAAAGCATGTTATTTTTGAGCAAGTGTTTTTAGTAGCATTTGTAAACACCTACATGCGTGCTTAGGTCAAACTCCAAAGTGAAAAAAGCATGGTAATTGTCAGCATGCTAATAAGCATGCCGAAAGTTAGCTTGTGTACAGGCTTTCAGCATTTAATTTCAGCAGACATTAGTTTAATGTAGTGTAATATTGATGAAACAACCTGGCAACACTATTTATTGATCCTATATTTGACAAAGCATAGCATCATTTTTAGATTCTTTATCCCGTAGTGATTACTTGCTCAGTGCTTTATCCTAGTGATATTACGATACGAAATAAGATTCATCACTGCTGCTGAAACGCCTGAAACTTGGTGAAAGAAATGTGATTATTATTTTTAGGTGGTGTTTTTGAACTGCTTGAAATAAATTAACTGAATGCCGTTTTAGAACCAGAAAAACTATGAACTGAAAGTGCGTCTCAATATTCTACTATTAGTGCATTCAGCTTATCTTAGGCGGACCCCGGGCCCTCTTCCTCGAGAGCACAACCGGGACATTAACGCTAAGATGGGTGCATTCAGCTTATCCTCAAAGACTCGAGAAGAATACTCTAAGATATATCATGCATTAGCTTTAAATAAAGTATTAGATGATAAATTTCGACAGCTTGAAGAAATACTTTTTAGTCGACTGTCTGAATGTCGCGAGAGGCTGAAAATAATAGAAGATTATCCATCCGCACTCTATAAGCGCGATAAGAACTTCGAGTACATAAATTGTGGTAAGCCATATTTTAAAGGGCCTGATAAATCTTTACCCCCCGACAATGTAGATACCATTCTTATGCGGAAATTAAATAGGGGGATCTGTCCAATATCACCACTGTTCAGGGCTGGACAGTCATAGACAAAAGTCATTTTTTATTGTTACTGCATGAACAGTCTGTTAAATTACGAAAGGAGAAGAACGCGTCCACAATTGCTCAATTAAAACGTAAAAATAAAGTAACACCCATAAAAGGTATTAAAAATATGACAATGATAAAAGAAGAAAATTCTGCATTGGAGGAAAAGTCCTTATCTCAAATTGTACTTCCAATGAATGAAGAGTATGATTGGGACTGGATTGCTAATAAAACAAATTATAGACATAGTGCTCAAGAATACCAATCCTTGTGGAAGTTCTATTTGCATCCTAGTGTCAATAAAAGTGACTGGAGCCAGGCAGAACAAAAAAACTTGCATAGAATAGCTCACTACCACAATTTGACTGGGTGGGACCAGATTGCTCGATAACTCAATACAGGCAGAACGGACTATCAATGCTTTGTTTATTTTCGAAACAATGTGGACAATTCATTCACTAATCACAAATGGTTAAAAGAAGAAGAAGAATTTCTTAAGAGGTTGATCGATTATTACAAAGAAGATTATTACATTCCTTGGAGCAAAGTTGCATCTTTTATGGAAAATAGGACAAAAGTTCCGATTTATAATAAATATTTCAGACTTATGGAGGTCTGCAAAGGGAGATTCCTACCTGAGGAGGAGGATGCTGTTATTCTTACTTGTATTAAAGGCTTTGGCTCTAATTTTGGTAGATTAATGGAATATTTACCTGGCCGTTCCTATGCACAATTACGCAACCGATATCAAGTGCTAACTCAAAGCGAAACTACTGAAACATCCATGAAAAAGTTTGTAGAAGAAGGCAAAAAACTGATCCGATACATGGCAAAGACTTATAATTTAACTACTCCAGATTGACGTATCATTTCCCAGGCAAGGATAGATCTCATATCCGAACTAGGTACATGACACTAAATCTAGTCTGTACTATAAGTAAAGAAGTAAATATTTAAAATGTATAACTTGTACGTAGAATGTTTTTTCTTTTTCTTGAAACAAATAGTTTCAGTTTTGTAATTATTTGAATAATGACAATAATTTTTGAGGTCATTAAATGTCAAATATGGACAGGCACTGGGGTCCACTTATGGAATATTCCATATTTGGGTCAAAATCCCAATTGATGGTTTAATTTTTACTTTTAATGTCTTTCAGAATGCTTTCTAACACATAAAGTAAAGAAAAATATTCGATAACCAGGAATTTATCGACTATTAAAAAAAAATGAAATTTTTTATTTGCGGTTGGTTAACAGCATTTTTCATGCAAAGCCTTAAGAAAAGCTGTTTTACCAATTGCCAATAATTCTTTTTTAAAGATTTAAACTAGAGATGAACCGGATAGTGGTTTGGCCGGATACCGGATACCGGATATCCGGCCAGCCTCTTAGCCGGATATCCGACGGCCGGATATTCGGCTGAACTTAGCCTCTGAACAAGTTTGTGCAAGCTGTAATCGTGGGGTGGGACTTTAGACGACTGCATGTATTTACGTGATTGCAAGTCTTCCTTCAATGAGAATAATTTGAACGTTGAACTGAACAATTCTTTCGACCTCGAAAGGATTCGTAGTTTCGAAATACGGGCTTACACATGCCCCCAGCATATCGGAGGACAAACGACATTTTATATTACCTCTAAATGTAGAGAAATGTGTCTTTTTATAAAGTATAAACCTTGGATGACTTTGGAAAAAATGTTATACTAAACAACACTTGTGAAAACAACACACGACAGATATGCGCATTTTTTACGCTGGTCAGCGGGTGTCACCCTGTTGGGAAACGTACGTATCTAATGTCCACACTCGTGGAAGGTACAAAGTCTCATAATATATCCCAGAGAACATTAGAGAACGCCGAATGCGATGGTATGGGCACGTGCTCTGTCACCCCAAAGACCACTATGGTGTAACTAGCCCTAAATTTGTCGACGACGACGCGCAGCCGCGGAAAACCCCACACGCCACTTGTCTGACGGCGGTCCAATAGGACCTGGGGGATAATATCACTGACGCGGCTACTGCTCAGAGAAATGAAGGAAGCCAATGAGCAAAATAATTTTTATGGAATTTTCATACATTTTTACTACCCGGTACCCGGCCGGATATTAACGCGCTAACGCGTAATTTAATCCCGGATACCGGATAGCAACCGGATATCCGTTTCATCTCTAATTTAAACAGCTTAACCGATTTCCATCAAATGTTATCTATTTGTTAGGTCGGACGGGACACTCAAGATACGGTTACCACTCGCACTATGGCGTTCCTCATTAGTATAGTTATTTAAAAAAAAAATTACGTTTTTTTCTGCAATATTAGTACAGTCTAATGATTTTTACAACTAATTACCGATTTAGTAAATAGTGAGACTGTTATTAAGTATTACAAAACTATATCAAACCATATTTTTAAGAATTTGTTGTGCCTTTTTCTCATGGTCAAATCATTTTCAAAAAACAAAATGGTATTCTATATTTAGTTACTTTTATTTTAAATTTTTATACATATAATTGGTATATTTTTGGGTTTGGCCCTTCAGGCTCTGATTGCTCATCATCCTTGCCTGGAAAATTAGTTAATACTGTAAATTCTGATTACGTTGTAACTACGATCTACAAATATTTTGATGCGAATCGAACTTCAATTAGAGTATTTTCTTTTGGGAAAATGATCTCTCGTTTCCTAAATATCCATTTGGTAAAAGTAATTATGGTTTTTGGACAAATACAAGGGTATTGGGGTATGTGTTTGGATTCTTACCGCTGTAACTTTTTGTTTTCCTTTTGTTTAGAATCCAGATGGACCCCTATGCCACGGAGGACATTTTTCCATCACATTAGGGTGTTTATTTCGTGGCAAATACAAGGTGTCTCAAAAGAAAGTTTATATTTATTTAGTTTACTGCGTGAACGCAACGAATCCGAGGGGCGCGGGGGTTATGTCAATCGGTAGCCTGGCTCTTGGGAATTCAGTCGCTATGGAGCGTTTCTCAGGAGTAGTCCGCGCGTTGTGCGTGCGAGAGTTTTACAAAAACAGTGATTCGGCGACTGTAGCGCGTAGGAGATTCTGCAGTATTCGAGGTTTTCGCCACTCAAATGATGCGCCAAGCATTCCTCTTATTCGAAAATGGGTCAAAAAGTTTGAAGAGACCGGTAAAACGCTGGAAAAACCAAAATCCGGGCGACCAAGGTCATCAAGAACGGTTGAAAACGTGGAGAGTGTTAATCAGTCTGTTCGTGTTGACCTGAACCTTTCAATTCGGAAGCGCGCAAGTGCTTTAAATGTGCATAGATCATGATTAATTATACCGCATTTGCACAAAGATCTAAAGCTGCACCCTACAAAATTCAATTGGGGCAAGAATTACAACCCTAAGATGCCAGTTAGAGGCTTGACTTCGTAAATCAGGCAATTGAGCGCTTTTCAACGTTTACCAACATTTTGTTTTCGGATGAAGCTTATTTTCATCATATAAATACGGAAATAAGCAGAATTGCCGCTAGTGGCGTGCAACGAATCCGAAACGCAAGCATCAGAAACCCCTTCATTCGCCTAAAGTGACCGTATAGGCAGCGATGTCGGCGCGAGGAATTATCGGCCCTTACTTATTTGAAGACGAAAGGGGGCGTGCCATCATCATCATCACAGCCCGTAACAGTCCACTGCAGGACTTAGGGCCTCTCCCACGAAAGGGGAGGTTATTGTCATAATCTCCACGCTTGGCAGGCGGGTTGGAGATAGCAGTGTTTAAATATAATAATTGAAAATGCTGCTGCCCAATTTCCAGACTACGGAGACTCTTGATCTTTTGCCTCGAAAACATTAGTCGCCTTGTACGACACCCATGAGTATAAGGGGTTGGTGCCATTCTACTCTGCCGGACACCACACGGCTAACGGACACCACACGGGGGCGTGCAATAACAGTGAATTCAGAGCGTTATGTGGAGATGTTAGACGACTTCTTTGTGTCTGAACTGCAAAACTTTCCTGGCTATAATCAAAGAACATGGTTCCAGCAGGTCGGAGCAACGTCACACACGTCCAATACATCTCTGCCACGAGTTCGTGAAATTTCCTCGGGCAAATTGATCTCAAGGAGAGGTGACATAAATTGGCTTCCACGCAGTCCTGATTTAACCCCTATAGATTTAAGATAACCCCTATGGGTTTATCTTAAATCTAAATTTTACGCCAATAAACCGACTTCCCTGGCGCGTTTGAAAGAAAATATCCGTCACGAAATGGCAGCCATCACTGAGTCCACCTGCCGAGCCGTCATAAGTAATTTTACTGTTCGATTAAATGAGTGCCGCGAACGCGAGGGTCTACATTTGGACGATATTATTTTTAAGAAATAAATTCCCAAATTGTGTATTTTAATAATCAATAAACATTTTTTCGATACACGGGTTACTTTTGTTTTAATCGGTCCACGAAATATAAACTTTCTTTTGAGACACCTTGTATTTGATTTTGTACATAAAATATCACATTTTCCAAATTAATGTTTACCTTTTATTATTTTATTCTTTGTACGTCATATGTTGTCATGCGTACCACAGACATAAAATTTCTTCTCTATGGTCGTATGTAGCTGTCATAAAAACAAATTGGAACTATCCGTAAGTAAGATGGCAATGTACCACTCTAGTCCGTATGTCTGCGCAATAAAAATATACAACCACCTTTCGAACGATATTAGGGCAGAGCGGGATGTAAACAAATTCTTAAGCAAACTGAAGCAATTCTTATATATAAAAGGGTTATTATACTGTAAAGGAATACTTACACTACAAGATTTAATTGAAATAGTTACGCGTTATAATTAAGTTAGATTACCACATTTATTTGATAATTAATTATTATAATGTTCCATATAGATACAAGATGACATGAGTATTGAATGTATAAATTGAACTGTCCTGAATGTTTTACCATTTAATTGAGATTTTGTAATTGTATAAGTATTTTGAAATTAAGTCTAATAGGCCAGTCAAATCTTACAAAAAAATTGCCCTAAATCGCAAAGCGCGATGTAGTTCTGCATTTTTATATGTTATTTGGACCCCTTAAGAGAGTGTAAAACCACATATTGCAAGCAAAAAAAATTGTGCTTCCGGCGTAATACGTGAAAAACGGCGAAATTTTGGGATTTTCACTTTTTGGTCTAAAAATCAAAAACTGTATTTTTGAACTAATAAAGCTCCATAGCTTTTAAAGTTAATTATATTTCCCACTACTTAAGCCCAAACGTAGCTCTACAAAAAGTATAGTGACCAAGTTATGACTCTTCAAGGATGGTCAATTTTTTCCAAAAATTAACAATTTTAAGTTTTTCTCCCATCCGGAGCAAATTATTGATAAAATCGCTAGTCCTATGATAAAAGTAACTAAAAGAAAACAGTAGTACATTTAATTTGCTTTCAATCAAGCACAAAATGAACTTAGTGACATTAATAGTTTACTCACAACCTTGTAAATGGTTTTTTGAAGAATTCTGTGAATATTTATTTGTGTGAATGGTACCAAAGAAAATGTTTCAGTCAAATATCGGTACAACCACTTAAGCTAAGAGAATATTTGTTAGAAATAGTTTTGAACAGATTTCTCTTTTTATTTAAAACAAACGGCTTAAATATATCGCGCGGGAGCGCAACCGGGACATGACGCCTAGGTAATGATGATGATGGCTTAAATGTAATGAATATTTTTGGAATCAGCTCGGAACCCCCTTTCACTTGATACCCTACTCAATAATTTGCAGAGAAAAAAATACTTTCTCCAAACAAAAAAATTATGACGTCACTCCTCACCTTAGGGAAATATTGTTAAATACTGCGAGTCAAAATGATTGTTTGGGTATCTAATATATACGGGTGTCAAACGGCTAGGTTGTACATTTATTTGCGGATTTTTTGTTTGTAGGTAATCATCATCATCATCATCCTGGCGTCACGTCCCGGCTTCGTCCCCGCGCAGCACGCGAGGGCCCAGGGTCCGCCTTCCTGCTATTTCTGGCCCACCTCTTAAGCATAAATGGAGCGTAGATTATGCCACAGCATAATCGGGTCACAATAGTATGAGTAGGCGACGATAGATACCTACGCCACGGGTCTCCGGAAGGAGACCCCGGTCCCCGGCGAGAGAGCAACATTTCATCAATGTCTTCACCCTGTGGGTTGCAATCCCAGCGGATGTTTGTGTCGGCGGAACTGTTCTGCTCCGTATTGGATTCTCTATTGTGTCCCGGATAATGTTATAGGCTTCATGTACCGCGTAAGACCGCAACGCCCACTAATTGCTTGGGCATACCAGTAGCTGAAGGCAGGGGCTCTGGGCGGCAGATCTTTGTGAGGCCTTTGTCCTATGAATTGAAAGTATTAATTAAGCGGAGCATCGGTGGCCTAGTGGTATACGTATCCGACTCGCAAACGAGAGGAACTGGGATCGATTCCCACTGCCGCCATGTACTAATGACTTTTTTCGGAGCTATGTACCTACATTAGTTGAACACTGACCGATGCTCTTACGGTGATGAAAAACATCGTGATGGAACCTGCACATTCAGGCAATTAAATGTGTAAACATGATTTAATCTGACGAGGTTCCCCTAGTACCAGAGTCACGGAGATCAAATGGCAGTCGCTCCACTGTAATTATCTGTTCTGCCAAATCCTAGATCGTGGTCAAAGCGGGCCCTTGGCCCTCGTGTGCGAGAGTATTACCTAGGACATTAACGCCAAGATGATTATTATTAATTATAATTGTTTCTGATGTGTCCATCAATTTATTTTACACTAGTTGCCCCAGTGCGACCCCTACACCTACCCTACACCTATCTTATACATAATTACCCTGTTTTTGTTCACTATAAACCTTCAAGATAAGGGTAGAAGTATGTATAGAAGTAGGTACCATTACAGATATTTGCAAGTAGTTGCAAGCTTCAAAGTTCACAAGCACAGTAATAAAAGTACCTAACATAAATCAATGAATGAGCGAGCGCAGCGAATTTTTGACATTTATTGCAAAGGCGGGTTGATTTAAAGTTTAAAATCCTTACAACAGTTTTCTAGTTGGGTTGTTGCGCGATGTCCTGACGGTTGCTCTGCTCACCACCCCCTAGGGCCGCCACTGGCTGAAGGCATCCCTTGGGTGGGATGCTAGCTATTCCCTTCAGAACCACATCTGGCTCATCCAGGGTCCACCTAACCGGTGGGAGAGTGAAATGTTAAAATTTTAGAGGTTCTCTATTATTTCTATTATAAAGATTATTCTGTTAAGGTTATTTAGGGGTCGTTCTACGCGTTTGATACAACATATCGTTCGCTATCAATATAAACGTTTTTAATATCTCATTTCTGGGTACCTATTATAAAAATTATTGATTTCATACTACACAGGGTAGCTTCAACAACATACTTCCGATATCATATCCTGGTTCGTAGCTGGTTTCGACCAGTTTATAGGTTTTTGATATCTCTATTGAAGGAATGGCTGTCTGAAGGATTAGTCTATAATACCTATAGGGATGAAAAACAAAGACGATATCCACCACAATCACCATAGCTTGTTAGGTATACGAGCAGGAGGGTGGCAGGGGGTGGCCCGGAGTGCGGGGTGTCGGCTAGTGCTCGTTAGCGATGCAAATAGCTGCGGGGAGCGGCTGAGAATACAATCGGCCACGGCTACCACACGGCTTCGCTTTGGCACTGATCACTCGTCGCGGAGACACCTGGCTTTACGGGTAGCTGCTAAGGGTCAGCTCGAAGATCTTGTGGCCTATTCTAGGCAAGCATGCTACATTTTGACCTCATCGTCGTTTCCCAACATGTAAGTAATAACGCCAAATGCAAGCCAAATAAAATACAAGTAGGTATAGGGATTGCTCAAAGCCGGAGTGAATAGTATAATTGCAACGTATCGTATCTAAACAGCATGTTCCATTTATGGCCGTATCGTCACTTACCACCAGGCACAATACACTATTGTACATAAGGTGAGATAGCAACTAAATGCCTGCTGCCTAATTAGGAGGAAAAAGAACCGTAGTCGATATTTCAGATTTTCAGTCCCGTAGCCTTGTCTTGTTTTTCGTTTTCCATTTTTTACTTTACCTACTACCTACATTATTGAAAATACCTACTAATTAGTGATTATTACTTTGAGAAAACGTACCTAATCCATCCATCCATGTATTATTATATCATCTTGGTAGCGGTACAAACCTATCTACCTCTAGCTAGGCATAGGTATGTCAAAATCTTTGACCTAACCTATTTACTCAACGAAATAAAGACAGAAAAACGTATGGGATATCAATATTTACTCCTATACAGGCGCCTACAAAGGCCTATAGTCGTATGACTCGTATCTAGTTGATAGCCGATGTCCAAATCGACAGATATCAATACCGCGCATTTTTTTAATTCCAAACGATAACCATCGAGTCGAGGTTTTTATTTTGTAGCTTTAGCATGCTGCCGTTCCTTTTCTGCGGCTGCGATCGTTCTGTCCTCTTCATGATTGATGTAATAGACAGAGACACAGAGTGAGGAGAGCTTGTCGCGCAGGCATGCCTAGCCCGCTTGTCGGTATACGGACGGTGACTTGCAGAGGCGTGGTGGTCCTCATGCCTTAACAATTGCTTGGGTCAAAGAATATTTGATTTAATCTGTCAGAAGCATCTTCAGAGGTTGAGCCTCTTGGACTATTTGGAGTTTCTAAAAATAAACGAACCTGATGAGCAATTACTTCTCCCTAACTTTTGCATCAGTTTCTCTATACGATTGCGTTGGACATACAAAAATTCACTTTTTCAAACTGACTGTAGAGTCCATACAGTTCCTTCCATTCTAACACAAGCAATAAATGTGAGAAATAAAAAAAATACGAGATACCTGCTAAGCAACCGCGAGCGAGCGAAAACAGTTACAAATTAAAATATTTTTACGCTTCATTGTGATAATTACTTCACAATTTCAATTAAGTAGCAGCAAGCTTACGCTTAACTAACTACTTTTTACTGAATTTTTGTAGAAAATTCTTCACCTCGATTCTTTAAATTACCACTAAACTGAGCGACCGGAGAAAGCTTGAAATTTTGGATAATCAAAGCATCAAGATTTGTACATCAAGCAAAAGGCCTTTGCTTCTTCATTGGGGTAGGTTGATCAAAGAAGTGATAAATGAAGTTTTTTCACAAATTAAAATATGAGTATACCTGACAGCACTACCTTGTCTGAACGCCCGCCTACTCTATGACGGTATCGTTGTTGCTGGCGACATGAAAAGGCCGCCTGGCATCACCGACAACTGAGGATGATATATGGAGAGTGTATGACGCGCTGCTTTGATGCCACGTCAATATCTGTTAGTTAGTGGGTCGAGTGGACACGGCCCTTGAACTAGCCTGAACCCGCCGCATTGTCGGCGGTCGCACTCTCTGAGAATGTTGAGTAGGCTTAGTGTTTTCCAACTCAAGTCGATGAAGTGCCTAAATATTTGCTAAGACGACGTGCATTGGTGACCAATACGATGACAATGTACTATTTTTCTTTTGGTTGTTTTATTACAGGCCGCAAGAATAACGCCTTCTTTTAGGAACTTATAAATTCCGGGATTGAGTTGTCAATCTCTCGTTATTTTGTTGTTATTTGTGTGCAAATTCTAGCCTATATACCACAGGTTAGTAAGATTTCAGGAAGACTTTATAGGTTATATAGGTAATTTTATAACAGTCCTGCGCCCTCTTTTATGGGGGTTAGAGCCGGTGAACGTTAAAAGATTCAGATTTTCTTAACTTTTTTTGCAATTTGTGTGCAAATCCTCATAGGCAAGTGCCGAGGTTTTGTTGAGATGTTAGTCAGTCAGTCAGTGTCGAAATCGACGAATATTAGGTGCTAATAAAATCCAAAGTATGCAAGGACAAAATTGTAGGCCATTTATTATTTTGTTATAAAAGCTAGACAAACTCGCCTTTGCCTTACATTTTATATTTTGCTGAATGCGATCAAGAAGTGGAGCAGTTATACGTAAGGCGCTGTCCTAATTGGCAACGGTCGTGCGACCTTGGTCGTACGACGGACGTCGCTCGACCAATAGGAGACCTCAAAACCGCCCGTCGTACGACCATGGTCGTACGACCATTTTCAATTAGGACAGCTGTCTTAGCGTACCGATGCTATGAAGAGCTCCCGCAGTATAAGCTGCTCATCATTCAAACAGTAGGTACCTACATCATATTAATGAGGCTATATATTCAAATCACATCCTTTAACTTTACACTATTTTTTTATTTAACTATTTGATATAGGTAAAAACGGCCATGAAAACAAGTAATAAATGAAAATTTCAAATATCTATCTATTCAGGTTCCTAAGATATTGCCCCGTGACCGACAGATGGACAGACAGCGGAGGCTTGTAAACAGGGTTCCTTTTCCACCCTTCGGGTACAAAACCATCCAAAAAGCATATAACCCTTTAACTGTGCTCAAAGCTCTCCGGGTTTCTGTCGCGTTGAACTCTTTTGTACTTACATTTAAAAAATCGTAATTTTAATGAATGTATGTATATATTTGTGTTTAGCTAATTGTATTGTTATACAATAAAGCATCACCTATAAACCGAACTTTAAATCATAGCAGTAGAAGACTGGTACATATTATACAGATATATTATATACAAAGATATAAAAGGAGACGTCGTCGACTTTTATATGAAACATCAACATTGATTGAATTACATCTAAGGTAATATAATTATCATGTAGTTCATGTGGTTGAACTTGTAAGATTGATAGCTATCACCCGTTGTCAAGCAATAAGTACTACACTACCTACCTTTTCTCGAAGCGTTTCGTCGAATTTTCAGAATTTCAAATTTAATAGCACGAAAATTTAGAAATCTGTAACGTTTAACTTTCAACCCCCACAAGCGAGGGTCAGGGTCTGTATCTATATAAAATTATTCATGTAGGGCACTTCCCGAGTACTAGAAAGTACTAGAAAGTTGAAAGAATGCGGGCAAGTGCCTATACATGAATCTAGTTGAAGCGTCTGCAGAGCGTCTTGGTATGTAAAAAATATTATTTTATTTCAAGATTTTATGGAACTCATATCAATAGGTAATCATTTTCCACATATGAAAGTCTGTAAGTTTTCCACATATGAAGATTTCGAGTTTGTAGATTATGAAGAATCTCTTTACATGGCTGTGCTTCCCTATCCATATTGCACGACTTTCGGTCGATCGCTCTTCGCGGCCAATCCTAAGTCCAACTCGTCCCGCCATCTTCGTCTGAGCCTATCGCGCTTCCTTACGTTATGTGGGGTACAGTCGGTAGATATTTTAACAACAAAATTTGTTTGGCCTAGTCCCACTTCGTCTGGGTAGGTAGGTCGATATCGCTAGCCTAGTCCCATTTCAGGTTGGCAGCTTTTTGACCCACATCGGCGATTTGAGTTTTGGAGCGCAGTACACTGTTTCTTATGCGACCTGACAATTTGACTCTCAAGATACTGCGCTTTATGGCTCGCTGGCAAACACCGAATACGGACTAGTCTGTCAAAGACTAAGTTTGAGTGCCGTAGGTGAGGATGGGGTTAAAACATTTAATTTAATTTAATTTAATTTATTTATTCATCAACATAGGTAATATATACAGCTGTTATGAAATTATTCAAAGTACCTCTATGTTGAGTCGGTTGGCACACGAATGTAGCAGGTAAAAATCACAAAATTAGAAAAATTCTATTCATTAAAATTACATTTAATTCAGTCCAATAATTAAACAATCATAATAAATAGCAAAAATAAAAAATAATAAGAAAAGAATTAAATTGAATTGAAAAAGAAATGTCAAATTATTAACAATAAAATTTCAATAATCCAATTCATAAACATTAAAATAATTTAAGTCCAATTTAAAAAATAAACAATAATGTCGACAATATAATAATCATTCTACCTTAAAGATTTACAATGTCACTATCACAGTACTCACATTTTGTTTATTAATTAGTTTTTTCCGTCAAAAATTCCTCTACTTTGTAATATGCGTTTTCGCTCAAGAATTTGTACAGTTTTTTTTAATTCTGGTAAACATTGTGCGTCTCTAATATGTTTCGGTATGTTGTTAAAAATGTTTGGTGCCATACCGAGAAAACCTTGGTGAAGAAGTTTAGTTCGACATGGATGTAAGCGGAGCTGGTCTGCTCGTCGTGCCCGCTCATATCTTTCAAACAGACGTAAGTTATTTTTTATAAAAACACTCATTTCGAAAATATAATATAAAGATGGGACCGTTAAGAGGTTAAATCTTTCAAAATATGGCTTACTGGAGTCTGTTTGTTTCAGTCTGAATATAGCACGGACACATCTTTTTTGCATTTTCAGTACTTTTTCACTGCCGACAGCATTTCCCCAAAATATTATGCCGTATCGGAGTGTTGATGCCACTAATCCGTGATAAGCAGTGATCAAGGTGTTTTTTTTTTGCAACCTTATTGAGCATATATAGAGCATATGCATGGGAGTTCAATTTATTGCATACATTCATAATTTGAGTGCTCCAGCTCATATCTTTATCGACTGAAACGCCAAGAAACGTTTGTACTTTTGTTTCATGTATTGGTTTATTCCTACAGATATATATATCCATCAATTTCCTTTTTGATCATAATGGAAGATTACCTTTTATGAGGTATTTCATGGACACATAACTTTTCCAGGCGTTTTCGATGTGTCATGCAATATCTAAATCCTGCCTCGCCTGGAAAGAAACTTGGCCCAGATAAAGATAACAAAATTAATAATAAATAAGATAGATTCACTTAATCAATCTCTTCCATTCACTTCTAACCCACGTTTCTTGCTGCTCGTCATTAGCTAGGTCTTTGACATATTCATTTATTACAATAATTTTTCGTAAATAAACTAAAATATTTTTGTATTTCGACTTCCACCATAACAATGTAAACGGTTGTCTGGATCGCTATTGGCTATAAGACCGCCCTTGTACGTAAAAATATGCCTATTTATCGTAAAAATTCATAAGTTTTCATACAGTCGAATAAACATAAGGCTCAGTCAAAAACAGTGGCTCAAACAAAATGCGCCATTTTACATACAGTCCCTGTCTGTGTAGCCTGATAATGTTCGACCGTGGCTACCCCCACAAACGGCCGCGTGCAGCCCACCAAATTACTTACACTAACCTTTTACCACGCGCTCATAACGTAACGCTGGGCATCATAAATCGTAAGCTGATTAGTTGTCAATTAGAGGGCGCGGGCGATCTGCGCCGGCGTCGCGCGCCGCGTGCCCGCCAACAATGCGGCACGTGCCTCCACACAATTCAGCCGATCGCTTCCTTCCTGCGAACCAACACGCCTACCATTTTAACAGAATTATAACTACGCCCCGCTCGTCGGGGGCGAACGAGCGACCCGCCGGGGGCAACGGTAAATGTTGTGACAGATTTACATGGCTTGTTTGTGACGAGACGGTGGCGCGACGTAATAGTTTGTGTGGCGCTCGCTCGTTTAGGATTTTTCTTGTTTAGTTTTGTCTCAAGTGGAGGATAAAGTATAGTGTCCGCATAATGCTTAGGAGAGTTATTGTAGGTACTAAAATTACAGTGAACGTATTCTGTCAGGTAGTTTTAAACCGATAATACAAAAAAAGGGTGTAATAAATACTTTGACGTGTTTATTTGTATGTCTGGCATCGTAGCTCCCAAACGGATGGACTTACGAGTATTTCGATGCTTTTTTTATTCGAAAAAAAATTTAATCGAGTTTGTTTATTAGCTTTGTTTCATCAAAACGGTGATTCAGGTATTTGGGAAATATTTGAGTTGATACGTAATTATAACATAATGAGGAAGTTTCCAAATTTTATGTAAAATGAAAGAAAAGCGCCACCGACCGACAGTTCATCCTCACACCTTGGAGCCAAATTGGTCGCGAACTGTGCAGTTCCAAAGGAACTTTCTCCCACGCACACTAAGGTTGTGGAATTAACTACCTGGAGAGGTTTTCCCTGGATAGTACAACATAAAGTTCTTCAAGAAAGGGGTTAAAAGGTTTTTACGGGGACGGCAACGCGAAGGTGGTACCCCTGGTATTGCAAACGTCCATAGGCTGCGGTGACTGCTTACCATCAGGCAGGCCGTAAACGTGTTTGCCACCTTAGTGGTATGAATAAAAAACCGGTGAAATGTTTTTAAAAATATATCTTCAACAAAATAGTTGTGAGACTTTAAAGTTGTGCGAATACATGCCGCTATCCATACACTCGTACTCTTTGTGACTGTATCTTTGGAATCGCAGTAGCAAGACTCTCTGAACTTTTTGCAGTGTATGTGTTTTTGCAAATAATAATAATAACATAATCAAAAATAAGAGGGATCTCCATACGTATTTAGTTTTTTCTCTATCGCATAAATGGTACGAGCATCAAACTTTGGGAGAGCGGCAATGGTTTAGTGGCAGCGTGTTTAGATGACGTACTTTATGACTAGTCAAACTTGAGCACTGCAACAAGCTTGCCACTCCTTATGCGTGCCCCCCATGCAAAACCGTTATCCTAAGTACCTCTAATAACGCCTTAAAGTGACGTTTCATGTTACCCCCCTACATTCTGTACCTTGCCCCCTACTCAAATTATTCTATGGATTACCAATAGATGATGGATAAGTTGAGATATCGTAATACTTCCATTGGTATTTTATGGGATAAATAAAACCCCCGTCAAACTCAATTAGGTAGTATACTCTCGATGCAGAGTACTTTCGATCTGGTGTACCTACATACTTCTATGATTTAAATTTATTTTTACGTACATAGAATTCTTCTGCCACTTCAGGAAACACAAGGGTGGAGTCATAAGCAGTTTTGACCACGGATTGTTTCCACCATTTAAACGGTCCGTAAAAATTAGGTTGGTAGGTACCTGTCTGTCCTATGCACATTATAATTTGGTACCAGTATGTAACTTTCTTCTTTTCTGTGAGGGAGTGGGCCATTCATGGTGAAACAACCTTTCCTTTAGTTATGGTAACTACCTGCCTGGGATCTAATTGGAATTCCAATGGCAGCCTATAACAAAACACATAATCCACGTACGAAACAATGAAATACAGTGCTAACAAAGTTTGCATTTCCATCTAAGAAGGATATCATAGAAATTGACCTAAGTTTACTTTAGTATCAATGTGCCGTGTCTAAGTTAGCAATAATTCTACCATTTCCTTGATATTCACCAGCAAAATTGTAAGTTCCTACCTTCTTAACCGACTTCAAAAAAGGAGGTTCTCAATTCGTCGGAATCTTTTATTATTGTAAATATTTACAAAAAAGAATTATTCAGCCCGCTGCGTCTTCTGCAGCTACATCTACATAAATACGCTTAAGTTCAAAAGGATTTGGATCTTTGTGTGTTTTTACCCTCCGTCTCTGCCCGCATGTCTATGTTTGCACACCCGGAATACTGTTACCAAGTTGGAGGGCAAGTGGCCCTCCGAAGCGCGGAATTATCTGCCTATTGTCGGCTTTGTATCAAAGGGTGGATGAGGGTGAGGTATCGTGGAGTAAAATGAAATGCGGTGAATACGTATTCGTGTTTATTATTGGTTTGTTACGTTGGGCATCTACCGTCTTTAATTGTAACTTGAGGTAGGTCGGTTTTGTACAATGCTAAACGAATTACAGATTTTAATAAACCGGATAAACATAAGGATTTAAGGTAGTCTCTAATAGAAAGCACCGTTTTACATAGAAACCCGATGTCGCCTTATATTTGTTCGTCCGTAAGTACTATTTGTACAGATTATAGTGAATTTTACCTAATAAATATCGGGATGCACTCATTCACGTCCCACGCGTATTGAGCCATAGTTAAGAATAGATTAGTCAAACGACTTTCTATTCGCATTTGAACTATCTATGTAATAAATACCTATAGATTTTCTCTTCTATCGAATCGAATAATGATGATCTATTTCTATTTCAACATTGTTGTCATCTTGGCGTCTGTTGGCGCACCTGGTGGTATACGATGTATGCCTCTGTTTCTCAAAGCCGACCTTATCCCAAATCATAAGTCACAACAACCACCAATGTCAATATCCCTGTTGCGCTCTCGGTCGTTAGATCCAGGTTGATCATATTAGTAGACCAAGCAATTACAGTACAGTACTGTTACCAGGACTTGACCAGATTGGATCATGGTTACACATTCGATCACCTGAATGTACATGTTTCCTCACTATGTACTTGTTCCCTCACCGTGAGAGCATTGGTCACTTATCAAATAATGTACAGTCCGCGATAGGTCGATATGGCAATTGTCTAGTGATGCGACATTACACTGTAATAGATGTCGATTTTTCTTACCATTTGTCCGAATCTACCTCCTGCGCACGTCCGCGACAAGTCAACAACGTGGTAATTTTTTACTGAAGGGACACGTCACGCACAAGGTGCCCAATCGATATCGATATTTTTTGAGTCAGTAGAGTCGTGGTGTTAGAAGTAGAAAATAATCACTGGATCGCTCTTGGGTAGTTGGATCCCATTAAATATATAATATATCGTCGCCTTCCTTGCTAACTGTCATAACTACCATTTTGCAACTTTTCAGTTTCAGTTAAGCGCTTGTGATTTTTGTATCGTAAGTCGTCTGGGTTTGAGCTTGTACATTTTTTTGAACTATTATGTTGACATCATTTAAATCTCTGTTACATATTTTAGATATGATTGAAATGCCCATGTAAATAGTTACATCAGTATAAAGTCACGTTTTGAAAACTGAAATGCAGATTTGGCGGGAACTTGTATTACAAAAATAGAAATAAGTGTTGAGTAAGTCTCAGGGACGAATACGTGAGAAAAAAGTGGTAAAACTGGTCGTTACCAGGAAAGAGGTCCCGTGGGATGCCTTACGGTGTGAGGATGTCAAAGACAGGGCTAAGTAGAGAAAGAACAGGAATAGGACGCTGGTAGAGCCGGGATTGACCTCTAGGATGATAATGATGATTGTCTGAATTAAAAGTTTATTGTAGTAAGTGAATTTTCAATTATGTACCGTACGCATTTGTAAAAAAAACTAACAAAACGTCCAGCTAAGTGTCATATGTACATACGTTAGTAAAATATAGTAAAAAAAATCTGACAACTGTTGTAACTGCCACAATTTCTTGCTAACTGCCCTATCTACGCATAGAAGCGCATACCGCAGTTAGCAAAAATTTTTTTCCATTACAATTTTGCAGATACGACAGTTTTAAAAGTTAAATCTCCTAAACGGTTAAAGATAGAGAAAAGAGTCTCTAAGAGAACTTGTAGAGAAAAATCCGACGAATACGATGGTGGTATTAGTGCAGATATGACAGTTAGTAAGGGAGGCGATAATGAGACTAAACCACTTGGAGCCTTTTGTCCACTTTCCAGTTCCACCGCCGTAACCTAGCTTACTAGCTACCTTCTAGGACTAGTCTAGTTCATGTCAAATCCAACAAGTCTAAACTCAATAGAATTTCATTGTTTGATTTAAATGATTCTTTGGCCAACTTTTGTCTCCATCATCAGATCAGCTCACAGAATATTGAATAGTCATCTGACTTAGATGCATATGCAATATTTTAATTCAATTGAATACTAGGAAGTAGTGTTCGTGGAGCCACCTTCCGTCTAAACGTGTGTGAGTTCGTGTAAAATTGGGCTGTCTTAACTCTAGTTATGTCACATTATGAGGAGAAAGATTCGGACATGTGGTAAAATACATATCAAAATCGATTTGGTACGTTGGGCCCTCTTTTTAAAACCGCTCGCATCCACATGAGCATTAATCGGTAGTTGCTAGAGCACGGGGGGTTGTGCGGGTGTGCAGGGCGACCCCTCTTCCGCGCGTACCTCATACCGCGATTGCCACGTCGACTTGTCGTCAATAGTACATAACTCAGAAAAAGTCATTAGTACATGGCGGTGACACTGGGGATCGAACTTGGTACAACGATTCTGTTATCCATTAGGCCACCGACGATGCTTTCGTATAACATGTTGCCGAATTAGAAACCAAAATTACTAGCCAATTATCTTTTATTCTCAGTAGTTCGATGTAGTTAGTAACTACTAGTTACCCATCTATATTTTACCAAAAATATCCCCAAAAAATTACTCAACAAAATAACATACACGTCACTTAGGTACCTACACCGGAGCGAAATCCGTGTACCGGAAAGATTAAAGATTAGAGGACAGTTTTTGTCGTCGGCGGCGCGGTAATTGTGACAAAGCGAAAACGCAGAGGTTGCAACTCTGAGGGCGCCCCGCACTACACTGCTGAACGGTGATTACACATGTCTAATTCGATAAATAGCGCGCACCCCCGTCTCCCCTCCCGCCCCCACCCTCGGTGCGTACTAATGAAATTTATTACTTGATTGCACCACTTGTGTGTCCGCGGCGTTGTACAAATTGCTTGTTTTGATTCGGCAGTCAGTGAAGACGTCAGCTTAATAATGGGGTTCGTGATTGCTGGTGATGCCGTTGCATATAGAGAAAAACATTGTAACTACATTATCATAGAGCACACAAGTTCTGCGCTCCTAGCCGATAATAAATGTTTGAATTTTGAATGTTACATTTTTCAAACATAAGAAACCGAATCAATGATTTAAAAAAATTTGCGGAAAGTCGCGTGTTTTTAATCACTAGTTGAGTTCGTTGTCTGTAGCAAAAACTGAAATAATGCAAAAAGATTTTAGGGCGATGATCATATATGATTTTAGTAGAACACTGCACCCCTCAAGACTGCACTGCTCGTCTTTAAAATTCTTATGGGAGGGAAGCACCTCAGTTAAGCACCGTAAGGCGTTGTTCGCAGAATATGATCGTGGCCGTGTTTCTCTCCATGGTGAATTTCGTGAAGGTCGGTTATCAATTGCGATCACTAAGGAAAATGTGGCTACTATCAGGCAACTAATTGAAAAAAACCGGCGTATCACCTTAGATGAAAAGATTCGAGGACATTTGGGGATTAGTATGAGGGAAATTCAAAAAGTCTTACATCAACATGTAAAAGTTAAAATACTTTGTTGCCGCTGGATTCCTCATGAAATCACCTTAGAACAAAAACTGATTCGAGTTGTTTGGTGAAATTTTTATTTGTTAAAGTACGTTACGTCCATAACGACATTATTACAGGAGATGAAACATGGATATATTATATATTATATAAAGCAAGCAATAGTCTTCTGTATGGGTGTTCGATAGCGACAGCAAAGCAACAAAATAATAGGCAGGTGAAAAGCGTCGGCAAAAAAATTATTGCGTTATTTGTCTCCCGGACGGGTCCTGCCTGCACAATCCTACTTGAAGAACGAAAGACAGTTCATGCTGAGTGGTACACCACCATTTGTCTGCCCAGTGTCTTTGAAAAAGGGAAAAACGACCAAGAACTATTATCAATGCTTCGGCGCACACCGCGAACCAGACAAAGTCATTTTTAGTTCTGAAAAGGTAGATATAGTGACCCATCCTGTACATAGTCCAGACCTTTATTTTTCCCAAAAAATCAAAGATGGTTTGACATTAACGGGGCCGGAAGAGGCCGTGAATAACATCAGACCAATCAAATGGTACTCAATTTTTCAAAAATGGTTTGACCGTATGGAAAAGTGTTTAAAACGAAATGAAAATATATTAATTTTATTGAATACATTAGTTTGGGTTACATTATTTGCAGTTTGAGTTGCAGCAATTTTATTATTCCTCCATATTCTACCTTTTCAGGCGCACATAATGGAGAATACTTCGAAAAGCAGTAAATATACATGTAAATTGTTTTATTATTGAGTAACATAAAACTGTTCGTGTACTCCACGTAGTGGAAACAGTGCAAGGCCAAGATAGGGGACGTGAATATCGAAGGGCTACTTACAACTCGAAACGAGTTGACTGAAAATCGTTTCAAATTAAACATGTCAGTTTTTTTTCTGCTTGTAAATTAAGATTTAGCGGTGGGGTTTATACGCCAAAGTAACGAGAATTGGTATTGTAGAATTAAGTAAGTACCTAATTTTATCTATGTGAGGCACTTAGTGTTAGACCATTAATTTTACAAACCACTTCTTCATTCGTGAGACGTAGCCTTACGATAGAGGCTTTGAAGCAATGGCAAGTCGCAGGTACGGTGAGGTGAGAAGGGGAAAGGGGGGGGGGGGGGGGTCTCAGGCTCGCACGCGCCGCGCCACGCTTCGTTACCAATAAGCATGATTTATCTCGATACCGATCTGACACGCCGGCAAGCGACAACGCGAAACTCTACTTTTTTGCGAACGACCGCCGGACGCTGTGTGGGGTTATGTTGGCTTGTGCTCAGGGTTCTTGTAAGGATTTAGGGTTAACGGTAAAGCTTAGTTTGAGCTGTAAATTTTGTAGATAATAGCCGGATGGTTATATAAACAAAAATTGGCCTAACCGACTCCAAAAGTGCACTAAAAAGTTTATAAAAATAACAGCGTAGATTAGTTTCTTCAATTGACTACGATTACCCTGTTGTTTTACTCAATCCTAACATTGTCCTTACGAATTGGCGTGTACCACTTACGTAAATTGCACATCTAATACTACAATATGATTATAGTTATTTTCGTAATCGCTGCCAGCCGGCTATGCTAGACTTTTAGTGTGAAGTCGCCGGAACTACAAAGATCATTTGGCACACAGAAGTTGTAAATGTAGGTTATTTGGATTAGGCATAAGACGAGCTATCTACATGATTATTACCAAGGATGTGAAACGACGATGAAAAGATGATAACTGGATCGTCCTTTTAATACTTACTTAGTACTTCTAAATCGGAAGAAGGTTGAAGAATCAGCTTAAGTTATGAATTCTTAAATGTTTGGAATTTTTCTAGTTCCACTTTATGGTGTAGAAAAAGATAGTAAAACCCGCTAATCGTAGCTGGTTTTTGCGATGGCAAAAAAGTTATGCATTCCATAAGTGAATAGAACGGTCTTAAGGGGAAGACCCGAGACCAAATTGATGATATTGGAGAAAAATATGGTCAAGAATACCCTAAACTTACGTTGATGCCCCTATGTTGAAGAAGCGAGAGATATTTGGCATGTAGTGGTTGCCGTAGGAATTATGTGGTATCGTGTTTCGTGACGTTATGTAAAAATAGTGATGCCAACAGTTTCCTTCGGAAAATAACACACGAAAAATGTAAGAAAACCTATTGAAGTACCTTCCGGTAGACTCTTGAACAACTTCAACACAGAGAGGCTTGATATTTTTCTTAAAAACACCTAGATTAACGTATTAAGTATTAACACTTACAACAATCTCGATATCTCTAAGTAGGTAATCCATGCCTGAGAATCGGCTCAGGCTACCACACCATAGCAGCAGTCCGTGCGGCGCAGGCGCAGCTCTTGCTACTAAACGCCCGCCTCGGCCCGGGGCAGAACTAAAAGGATTTTAATAACGCGAGTGACTGTAAATCAATATTTGATTGCGAGAATACGGCAAAAAGTGCTCGTTTCGATTGTATATGTTTCTGTAGTCATAACTCAGGCAGCCGGGCGTTGATAAGAGCTTAAAATGTAGTCTGATGTTGTGAAGAAACTCCCTTTCATTACAGCCAATTTATACGTGGGCCAACTACTAAATACCTAAGTATTACAATGAAGTGGTTTAATGCGGGCGGACGGTGCTGCCGCGCGAAAAAACCTCGCTCATTCAGAAACGATGTGTGTAGGCTGCGCTGTACAGTATGCAGAAAATTACCTACATCTTTTTTTTAAAGGTACTTACAACCACCAGTTTTGGATTTTTACAGAGGTTTATTTTACTTTAATAGGGGGGTTACCATTTCGGGGGCACAGCCCAGCCTCACCTGCTCGCAGCATGAAATAGGTGCTTTTCTAGTTGATAAGCTGACCTGGTAGATTAGTCGCTTAGCCGGAGTTTACCGCTAAGATAAGGATTTACCTGCACTAATAAATTATTTACAATATTTTAGAGCTCTACCGAAAATCGTATTTTTTTAATATGTTCTACACAGATGTACCTAAGCCTCTTTGATTTACGCGTTTTCTAAACATGTTTTCTTTTGTTTAGCGTTTTCCAGTGCGCACTCCTTCTCTACACATCGGGCGCTGTGTAGGTATTTATTTATTTTCAATATTAAATATGCACTTTGGTAAATAATGATCAAATGTTAAATAAAGGCCACCGACCATCATTCTAATCATATTTGCTTAGTTTGGGGCTAGATGGCGCTGTGTGAATTTGTCCACGAATAGTTATTTATTCATATTTAAACACACTAAAGCCACTCGAGGCAGCCGAGTTGGTTGACCGTACATCCTCGAACAGATAGCAATAAATACGAAGCTCCATATATCTGTCGGCGGTCGGCGAGATTATTTACGATTCAGAGCGAATAAATCGCGCCGTATGTAAACACCCCCGCGAGCCTGCCGTGGGTCTTCCGTGGGCCTGGCGTGGGCTTCCCGTGCCCCTATCACCAGCGCCCCTCCCCCCTCTGCATGTGCTTTCCTGCAAAGCATTTCGGAGATCCACAGCAACGACGCTATCTGCGTAGCTCTCACCACGCCAACCAGACTGACGAGCCTTTGCAAGTAACGTGGACGCTATCTCACAAGTTACGCATCCACATTCAAAACTCGTTTCTGCAGTCGAAGTGGCGAGTTGTGGTACGGTTTAAGAATATGAAGTATTCAAATGCTTATTTCGCGACCGGCAACCTGATAGTAGAGAGGTACGAAATTATTGCCGAAACGTAATCCTTCGCCGCCCCAATTTCAATGGCGGACCGTCAAAACGAAAACCAACAAAGGGAATTATTCTAATGCGGAATGCGCTTTACGACTGAATGAATGACAATTGTTTAGTTAGTCGAAGCTTCGATTCCCGCTCATCAGCAGCGGCGGGCGGGTTGGCGCCTCATTACGCCGCGTGTTATTCAAATTTATACAGCGCGGGCCGGGCGCCCGCCGCCACTGCAAGCCACAATATTACAATTCATTTGCCGCTTTACATAGCCAGCTTGCTTCACCGCGCAATATGTTGCGATACCTACTTCGCTATTTGCTGGAGGGAGTCACTACTATCGCGTCGCGTTTTGCAGTCTGAAATGGTTTTCGTATGCTTCAGGTACATAAGTCAGTTTAAAAATGTCAAACATTGCCAAACATATTTTAATGGAAATAACAAACAGCTACGTCGTGTAAGTATTGCTCAGCAAAGCAAACAAAAGTAAGTGTATAATCCTCCCGAGTCGCAGTGAGTTCGTTATACGTCTTACGGCCGTAACGAACTGTTTGCAGCCCACGGGGGCAGGTAATTCAATCTTGTCGCCCCCTCCCTCCCCGGGCGGGCTGTAGCGTTTTTCCCGCTGTTTATTTCAGTATCAGAGACTGGCGACGCGTGACCGGAATGCTAGGCCGCTGATCGATACGCTTCCTCTATCCGTCGGCTATGTGCTAGTTGTCTGTGATACAGATTGGTGCTTACCGTTGATGGTTTATGTCGAGCCGATGCAGTTAGGTACAAATGCGATTTAACTTTTCTAGGGTGTTGGCACACCGGTTTAGCCATGTTTCGATGTAAATTAAATCCGGACTTGATTTGATAAAGCCTAATTGAAGAAGCGAGGTTGAAGAGCATTAGATACTATTAAACTATTTAGACAGAGATCTCTCTCGAAACTCCAATTGAAAGATAAACTCAATCTATAAAATCCTCTTTATAGTGCTCAGGATTTATCCTATTATGCTCTATTGATTTCAGGTATTGTTTTTTATTCTTCGATATGTAAGTATTCTCTCATAAAGATACAAAATAAGTGTTCATAAACAGAGATCTCGTAAATCAGTCGTGTTTCCTGTTAACTCTGACGGAACGGCGCTTTTACTGCAGCACTAATATTGCATTGTGAAGTTAAATAGTAGATATGAACACAAATTACGTGCGCGTGCTCCAAGTGATTCCCTATTCTGTTGCAGTAGGGTTCAGAACACCGAAGGGCTGATATTCGCAACCAGTGGAGCGAGCAACCGTTGCGTTTTTAATATAGGTCTCACGCAAATCATTCACTTACTCATTCGCTCAATGGTGAAAGAATGACATGATCGCCGTGGGCCAATGGGGGCGCAAAAATCATTCCAAATCCGAAAATGTGACGCGTGGCTTTTGTCAATGACCACTGAGAGCTCTGAATGATTAGAGCCTGCGTCGACGATCAGACGTAATGATAGTCTGAGAGGATAATTTCTTTGGTGAGAGCTTGCTTTGAGAGGCATCGTGACACGAGGCTTAGCTTTTGTGATTAGGGACAAATTCGTTGTAATAGTCAATAGGTATTCTGACGAACAATGAATGAATGATTTCTAAGTTACACAGTTTCTAAGTTGCACAGTTAGTACTCGATATCTATTGCTAAATACGTGTAGTAATACACCATTCATCCTTCTTTGTTCATAGTCGTATCGCTTTTGTAAGTAAAATGTTAATGTAAATAATAGTGATAATATTGACGGTGCTACACTTGCCACGCTGTAGCTCACCCTCTTGTCTCTTGGGATATCAATTACGGATACTAACAAATAAAATACTAGTTACACTGTAACAAGTCTCTCGGGAACAATGTGACTGGAGGGCCATACTGTATTCATAGTAACGAATACACACGTACCTATACAGACTTATTTATTTCTCTGTTGCCAGTGTTGAGACGGTGTGGAAATACAAATACTTGGCGATTTGAAGGAAATATATCATATCAAAATATGTAGATAGACAAGAGCTACACTTTTTGACATCAGTTAGACCGCTTATCACTATTTTTTTTTTATAAATGCTGAAATACTTGCATACCTACTATGTCTTACTTAGTGGGTTAGAAGATTCTACAGGCGCGCCGTCCGTCACTTGAATATCTGTAAAAATCATCACAAAAAAAATCAACAGGCCGACACCAACTGCTTTGTCATTTTAGCGGCACACGGACAACACAGCCGACAACAGTGCGCGGGAAATCCTGTTACAGATCAAAAAATGGGGGCCAGCGGCAGCGGGGCGCGGGGCGAGGGGGGTCCATAATCGCATTCGCGCGGTCGGGTGCGCGCGCGCGCTCCGTGTAATCTCGTTGTCCTAATTGTCTTAAGGCGCACAAAAGAATGATCAAACGCATCAATTTCCCGCGCCAAATGTCGGCACCGCAATTTGGCGACGCAGCGGCGATGCAGCGAATACTATAGGTACGTAACCACTAGCTCGTTCATATTATTCAATTTTACGACCAGCCTCCATACGAGTATAAAGATATTAATGGTTCAAAACTTTGGGTGGCTGCACTGTAATTATCGAAATGTTATTGGAAATTAAATTGATGTTAACGATTTTATCGCTCGTTCGATCAGCTCGTCATCATACTACCTTTTTTATATTTATTATCTTACGAGAGTCTGCTTTGCAAACTGTTCGATCCCGATATCCGATACTTCTCCGGCATATTAGGTTAGCTCAGCCTTAAACGCTACCCGTTCAAATCGCCTCAAAGACGCCGTGGTCTGCTCTGCAACAGAGCTGCGTGGTAGCATGCGAAATTATCTTGAAGAGTTAAGAGAAACTGTTATACCTATCTGGTACTCCTCCATCATATTTGGTTGGCGCACCCCTAACGCTGCCCTTAATCTCTAGCTACGCCGCTGGTGTACTCTGTGACTGAGCTCTGTGGTGTCACACGAATCACACAATTCCGATACGCAAGTGTATCAATAGGTGGCGATTACAATGACGTCCCAGGCTAGGCGCGGAGTCCCACAAGGCACAATGGCGCAGGCGCAGCGGTAATGACGCCGTTTACTGCCGGGCGTCTCGCAAACTGGCGACTACGACAATCGCTAGTGATTCACGCTTTATTGGATTTTAAGCGGACGGACAGAAGCCGCGAGTAATTGTGTCGGCACAAGTACAGGGGTAGGCCGTAGTCGAATTATGTTGGTCGTAGTACATTCAGGAGGGACAATGTTTTGTTGTCGGAGGAGAGTGAGCGCCCGTGTTTAACTGGCCACTTTATAACTTCACTAGTGACGGACATATTGATGAACATAGGTCGCCTTGTACTGTACCTGTGTAAAGCGCTGTCCTAATTGGCAACGGCCGTGCGACCATGGTATTGCATACCAAAGTTGGCAGTCGCGTGGACAGGAATCACAAATCACGGCCAAATTATAGTGATGCTACATGCTAATTGCGTGTTTGAGTGTAAAGCCGATGCTATTCAATGTCGAGCACGGTGGTTGAATACGGGATTAAGAGTGCAGTATCTGCAGAATTGGGTCAATCTCATTGGCATCACCACCATGGTCCAAACATGAATGCCGGCGTCGGTCAGCGTCCGAATTTTCCTGCTAATTCTCCTCCACATCGCCTTATCTTTGGCATTCTCTTAACCGACTCTGCGAAGTTACGCCATTTTGAATCCATCGCCAATTCGTTAGATTATCAATGTGCCTACCTACGTGTCACCGCAACGTACCTACTATCAAAATATTTTTTTACAGTGTGCCCGATAATGACCCGGAAATAATACGTAAATCAGGCTAAAGGCAGCGGAGAGCGCAGCGGAATTGCCAACAGGGATCCCTTATCGTCAATCAGAATTCTCGTGGTGTTTTTGAACGGACAAGCCTCTGCTTGATTGTTAATTTGTCCCGCTCGGGAGCCGCGCCCCCCTCGTCCCTCCGATGACACGCTGAATGAGCCTGTAGACACGAATACGGGGTGGAATTAAACAATTTTCCGAGTTTTGACAGCATTTTGTTTACTGTTTTGCCTACGAGTACCTACTAGCTACATTTATTTGGTGAGAAGAGAACCATATGCATATTCATTTAATGTAGAGTGCCCGGGCTCTCTCAGAAACTGATGAAAATAAATATGTATCAGAAGGCAGCAAATTAACCTACCGTAATGGCACGTATGTGTAGTAAGTAGGTTGAGAGTGTGCCTTCTGTACGAAGACGAAGGGAAAAAATTGTATCGCGAGTTCTGTAGCCTTAATGATGAACTGGATTTCTCCGCGCCGTAGACAATGGTGACCGATTCGTTATTGTTGATACCCGGGAGTTGTTGACCGAATTTATTGTTAACTTTTATTTCAGAGATCTCTTACGCTTACGTTGTTTTTAATGCCCACCTGTTAGATGCATACAAATATTTTACCAATAAAGGGTGATTCTAATGTATTGATAATAAAAGAGGGTAGATTTTAGTTTATCACAGCGATCAGTAGTCGTGGTAGATGCTACAGGTGATGATTCATAACTCTCAGATGGAGGGGAATAAGCATGCTTAGTTAGGCATGACTTCGTCATACTTCTGTCTGTCTGATAGAATGTCTATATTAGGGCTGCCAGATTTATTTTGATCCTGTGAGGACAAATGCTCAATTTGGCAAAAATATAGCTTTTACCGGCACAAATTAAAAACAGTTCTTATTATCTGTTTTAAATTAATACTCAACAAAATAATTATTTTGTAAATCTATTATACTATACCTACTCTAGACTTCTAACAAGTAACAAAATAGGTATCTATATATGGACGGATTTTTCTGATTTAAAAAATTATGAAGAGCAAGAACGTTTGCTCTCTTGTATAACAAATAACTATTATCTATCTTTTTCATTATTAGTTTCCTCAGTTTACCACGTCACACACTAGTCCTGGTCAGATATACATCGGGCTTAAGTACTTGGTTACATTTAAGTAGTACCTATATTACGTTGAAAGACGAAGTCTAAGTAAGTATTAAATACATTTGGAGCCAACCATGCTCGTTGCTTCCCCCAGTGCAAGCTACTTCCCCCGATGAAAGCCGCTCTTGCGCGCTGAAACGGCAAAAATAATTCAAAAGAATTTTTCCCAATTAGACTTGCAAATTTATTCAACGTCCCTTCATAAATCGATCCTTCCGGCCAATCTGATCCGCATCCGGTAATAGCGAGCGCTCGCAAAAAATTCGCACCGACGACGTCTTTGCAAAGAAAAAGTCATTTAAAATCTGCCGGAACGTAAATATTTATGTACATATTTGTATTAGATATGTACATCGACGTAGTGAAATCTGCAAATCGCACATTTTTTTGAAAGATATGTGAGTGATTCAGTTCAGTAAGGAAAAGGAAGGCAAAATGGTCCACTGTGATATTGTGAAAATTAATAACGCTATATCTGGATGTCATACGCCAAAAGGTAGTTCGCTATGCTCCCTCACTCGGTCAGTGTACACAAGACCATCGCCCTCGTGTAGGTACACAATTTTGACCTTCACTTTGGTTTGGTTTATGGACCTATGATCTAGTATTGGTAGGTGTGCAAAGTGGGTTATTATTATTGATTTAAGTCTAAAAAACGTATGCATGTGTATTCACATGATCTTAATATTATCTTTACAATGTGTATTGGAACATTACGCTATGAGTGTAGATAAACTACTACACTCATAGCGTAATGTTCCAGTTACATATTCGAAAACAGTTGTGTAAGGATACACTTTTTTCACGCCAGTCTATAAAATTTTAAAAAATTATAATATAAGATACAGCCTTTCCCATACTATTTTCATTACAGCTGTATCGTAAAATAACTTTTTAATCATTATGCAACACTTTTCTATTTTTAATTTTTGTCGGGCGCCGGAACACGGCTAAATGGCTGAATACCTAAATGTCTTCAACAAATTCAAAATTCAAATTTTCCTGTTTATATTTTTATGATCAGTTCATAGTCTGTGGTTGTCATTATGTACATTTGGAATTATTTTCCCGCTAAACCGAATATTTTTTCTAATTATTGTAATTTGTGTTTGTGAATGTTTTTTCTTGTTTGAAGCAAATAAATAGATTAATGTGAAAGTAGAGAAGTAAATTTCCCGCCGCTTGATATCCTCGACGCGTAGATACAACAGAACTGATTCGCAGTTACTTCCAGCAAAGTTGGAAATATTATAGGTACGAAATTTTAACATGAAAATATGCGTGTAGATAAAGTAGTGTATGCAACTGCATATAATTAGGTATTAAAACACTCGTGTCAAACTATTATCAGACACTCATGATTGAATACCCCCTTTTATATGACAGTTGCATAAACTACTATTAAGTGTTCTAAAAAGATTGTAACGCTAATAAAGGATTTTTAAAATTCCCGCGGGAATAGGATCAATGGTGAGTTGTAATATTGTATGGGAAATGCACTTATACGAAAACGTTAAAAGTGGTTCACTAAGGCGAAGTCTTAGGCGAAGGCTAGTAATATGGCACATTGCTCTTGAGCAGGCTTGGACGATAACGTCGTTGAGGCATCATTTGCAAAATGGGAAGATCGTTTAACCTTCATTGTTTAAGTTCTTCTGAATGGTTCATTTGACTCATAGAAGGCAAAACGGTCCAAATGGTTTTTCATCATCATCATCATCATCATCTTAGTGCTTATCCCGGCAGAAGCCGACCAAAAACTTAATAATATCTGCTAACCAGATAATGAAATCTTCCGCTTGCGACGAATTAACCGGAACCTTGTCAAGGTAAATCAAAATGTAGTCGCCAAAATCACAGCAGCCCCCAAGTAATCTTATTTCTTATTAAACATCGTAAAATTTGCGATGTTATATCTCAGCTGAAGCAAACGAAGTAGCGAATTAATAATACTAGTTCTGTAGTAAAATAAATTGGCCACTTATATTCGCGCTACCAAATTTACTCACCATTCATGGATGTTCATTGAACTCTGGTAACTGATACGTATAAATACTTAATAGGCATTTTATATCTTCGGCCTTTATCAATAAATTACTTAAAGTATTTTACAAGCTTGTATTTAGTTCCACATGCCATGTCTTTGTAATAAAATCTTGCTGGTTAATTTTGATCCATTTCCCGGTTTCCCATTGTGATGAAATTTTGCAGTCATGTAAGTTCGGTGGCAATGTTATGACACCATCGAGCTGGTCTGATGATGGAGACGGAAGGCCATAGCAACTTCTGAACTGCACATGGTAAACCCACCGAGGTTGGGCTCGTTTGATTAGTCTTGACAAATACTCTGACTGATCATAGAGAAGCTCACTTTGAAAACATATTTTTCATTTGAACTTGTTATTTGGTAAGTTATGTTCGTTTACTTACCCGATCTGTATAACTCGTAAGTTAAGGTTATTAGGATCACTCTTAAAAGGTAAGAAGGGCACAGAAATCACTAGGTGTTAGCGACGCGCTCGTTATTTTACGTTTTGCATTTACGGTGGTAGTTCCACTTTGTGCAGCAGTCCACTTTCATATCTACTGAAAGACACACTACCTTGTAACAGAAATTGTATCTAAATCGTTAAATGTGCACAAACTGTCTGTTTACTTGCTAATAAAACTTAGCCACCTTAAAAGTGTCGAATTCATTAGTGAGAAATCACCGCAACTGCAACACTAGGCTAGTCCGGTTTCAAATAAATTGGACACAAACCAAAGTCCTATTCCACATGGCGGTTGAACACGACTGTGTGGGGTGCAGATAATACAATTTTGTTCTTGAAATGCTGTTTTGTTCTCTGTACTTGTAGTAGAGGGTGAAATATCTCCAAGTTTCGGATTAAAGTCAAATTACGTACGTCGCGTCGTCGTGTCTACTCTCTACCCCTTGATTGCGCTTCAGTTTCTACTGTGGCGGCGAAAGGCGGGGACGTAATGAGCGGCTTAGGGAGACTACATGCTGCGGTGAAATTATAGTCTCTGGTGAGGTCGCGAACTGCTTTCCTGCTGGCATTCTATTTTGCGCATTATATTTTCTTCTTAGGTAGGGGGATGCAAGTCTGTATAAAAAAATTAACTAAAGGGCACTTCCCAAAGTGCTAAAAAGCGAAAATTTGGTTTACAGACTAGGATATGTACTTAAAGAAGTAGGAAATTTATAATTTATGCAATTTGTGACATCCAACCTTCATAAACGGTGCAGGTCTGTGGGTATACCGATAGCGCGACTTTAATTATGAAGTCGCAAGAAAAAAACTGCTGTTTCATTGCTGCTGTAACGTTTTGGCAGAATTCATTTTTAATTTAGCTATAAGCTTTACAGAATAAGCCCTTGGTATCGAGAAATAATTTAAAGTCATATAAAATTAAACATTTAGGGCACTTATCAAGTGCTAGAAATGGTAGGTAGGCAAGAAACATGTACCTTGGGCATCCATTCCATACTTACTACAAAAATGTATTCCATGTAGAATTGATTTGCCAAATCCGTTAGCTCTTAAAATAACGGTTTCACTGTGAAAAGGTTATCAGATCACATGAAGAGCCAAGCTGTTAATTCTACAAAGCCCTGCTCTACCCTACATTTGGGTAGCTTGGCTGTAGATTCAATTGTAGCTCAATCAGAGACAATTATCAACCGATGTTAGCATTTCGCTAACTTGGGCCGACCGACGTCATCAGCGCTCAATAGTCATAGGCGTCATTGAAATGTAGGGTGTGTAGAGTTACTGATTTAGGCTTTGTAGAGTTAGGAGCTTGGCGCTGCATGAGATCTGATAACTTTGTCATAGTGAAACCGTTGAGAGCTTGCGATGCTTAGCAAAACAATTTTACACGAAATATTTTTGGAGGGATTACGAGTCATAACCCGTATTAGGTAATACTTAAATTGGCAGGTAAAATATTTTATTAATGCATTTTTGTTTTTATTTTTAAACTTTATCTGGTGGGGTTTACTGAAATTTTAAAGAAACTCCTCGAGACTGTTTCAGTGGGTAACCTATAATAATTTATTTTTACTTCATCAACTACTTGCACGATAAAGGCACTGGTGAAATAATTTATTATCAAATTAAACACTTACCGTTGCGTTTTAGCAACGACACCACACCGCACCTACTTAACATTATAAATAAATACAATTCCAATATTCACAAAATAAACTGTTAATTACAATAATTAAAAAGTGGACGATATTTACGTCGCCGATTGCGCTTTTCAATTAACAAGCCGCGTGGCGGTTGCGAGCAGCGGCTCGGAGACGCCTCGGTTGCGTCGACGGGGGCCATAAATCCGCGCCGTAGAAGCTGGTTGCATCTTTTATCTTTACATAGGCAAGGAAGTGCGCAAGGCTATACGTACCGTGCGAGTACGTGTCAGGCCCCGCCCTTTTCGCATGCAGCCTCCAATGAGGTGTTTGCGCTTCGAGGGGTCGATTCCGGCGCCGCCCAATTCCCCGTAAAAAGTTAGTTCAACCGATAAACTCGCCGCGTTTAGTCGCCCGCGCGCGCCGTCCGCGCAGCCTCAACTTGCCACTGATGTGCCCCTCTAGCCTGCCCCGCGGACCGTGGTTGCAGCCTCGGGAAATGATCTGACAGTTGAATGACGAGGCCAACAAATACATTGGGTGCTTGTTTTATTTTTTGTTTTGTGGAAAGCGCGACAAATAGCCGGCACCGTGTTGGGCGTTAAGGTAGAAATGAAGGTAATTGTTTTGTCTTACTAGCTTTGTTATGTACTATTTGTACTCAGCTTTCCTGGAAGTCCGCTTAAAACTTTTTTAGAACTTTGGAAATTGTTAACGATGTGCAACAACTTTTTGTTTCGCTAGTGCGGCACCCAATTAGGTAATTTAATTACCTAAGTTATTGTTAGATACCCGACGACTATATCTCACTATGTCAAACAGTACTATTTTAAAGTGTCATATCTCCTACCTACGTATGTATCAAATTTAAAATTCGTATTCCGCTGCATATACTGTCTAGGGCTAGATGCCTAAAATAATAAGCGTCGAGCTATCGTTATCTGACAGTTAAAACAAATTTCTGTAAGCTAAAGCACCTTTCTGAAAGGGCGGCAACGCAGTCGCGGTGGTCACATCAGATGATCTGCTTTGCTCGTTTGTTGCCTATAACATCAATTATAAAAAAAATCCTCAAATTTTGGAATAATATGTATTTGTATCTTATCTAACGGATTCTAAACTCAAATTAAAAAATACCTACCTAGAAAAAAAATCAAGCGTCCGATTTGGTGATATTAGGTAAACTGCTGTGCCGTGTGGGATATGGCAAAGTAGAACATTGCACCCGTTCAAACAAAGGAATACCTATCGCAAAAGGTGGATATTGTCTTGGTTCTCTCCTAATGAGAATAAGTCTTTTTGGGAATCTGTCCTTATCACAAAGGTTTAAGGTACCTCCTAGCATATCAGGGTTTATTGTTGTATATTTACGAACACTGCCATCTCCAAACTGCTTGCTTATAGTGCAGATTATGGCAAATTCCTTCCATAAAGTGGCCCAAGCTCTAGGCCAGTAAGCGATGATGATATAAACTGCATTCAATGGGAGGTTCAACAGAGCCGTGGAAGGTTACTGACTGATAATATAAAGTTATCAATACTATCCTGTATTATTACTGTCAAAAACCTAAAATAAGATGTCACGCCAAAGAAATAAATCTCGAAATATCTACTGAAAGTTTGTAATAATACTTAATTTGGAGGTTATCCCACTGTGATTGATTATATAATAACATCTGCTTCCTGGGAGCAATGGTCGCTCTTAAAAGAGGAAAAAATTAACCACATTTCACTGAATTTCTAACGTTAGGTAATTAATACACGATAATTGAGCGCGGAAAGCTCTGTGAACTTGACGTAATTCGTGCTCTCCGACCATATATAGGGATAGGAAAACAACCTGCCGGTATTCCGCTTCAGACTTTTATTGTAGTCATCGGATTTTTAATTATTAGTTAAAGTCTTATTACTTATACTTAATACTTATAAGTATTACTTACTATTCTGCATCGTGGTAGCCTATTCCGATATGACACAAAACTTACAAACTAGCGTATTGTATTTATAGTTTCTATTTTTTTATGCTACGTAGGGACCAACGAGCAGACAGTTCACTTAATGGTTAGCGGTAACTGTTGCCCATAACATCTACGATTCATGCATTTAGGATGCAGGTAACAAAAATGCAGCACCGCAAATTGCATTACCTTATTCTTCAAACCGAAACATAACAATGCAAGCATTGTCGCTTGGCGGCAGAAATAGATAAGGTGGTGGTACTCACCCAGGCAGACTCCTCAGCTTGACAGAGTCACACCACCTGATCATGTTTGAGACCAACCAATAATCGGATAGGAATTTCCTTACTAGTGATGCTAAAGTGCAACTGGAATAGAAAAGAGAACATTTTAAAGGTAGTAGGCACTACATATTATTATATTAGACGGGACTTACACACGTACCTTTTCCGTCTTTTACCGTCTAATATAAAAATATATGTAAAGAAAGCGAGTTTAGTTTGAAACAAACATTAGTAGTCACTAGTCCTATTTACCTGTCCTCTGTGTGAAATTCACACAGTTTCATGGAGACACAAGCACACATATACAACTTTCATCTATTAACAGAATCATAATAAGCCGAGGAAATAACGGTTTCTCTACGTAATATGGGTGCGTTTTTTAGAAACACCGCAAAAGGAAGGGCACCCTCCGGAGGACCACGGTTGGAGGGAGGTAGTGAATGCTCATAGCCTACCAACGCGAGGCCGGTCGGGTTGGTTATGTGGGAATTGTATGGAAACCTAGGCACCTATCCATTAAATACTACATATGGTTGCCATTAGGCGTGAAAGTTTTCAAGGCTTCATCGGACGCTACACCCCTATGAGGATGGGGTGCGCACATTTGTTGTACTTAACCATATTGAAACATGATAAGAAAAAGGGAACAAATGGGTATTGACGCAAAAGAATATAAAGTTAATAAGTTTTATGCCTGGATAATATTTTTTTTAAATGGAGAAGTTCGGTCTAATATAATACTAACTTCGGAATTTTACCAACGTACTAATCGTAGCATTCTGCTACAATTAAAACTGCCGTTGTGCTGCTATTGGGATCCAACATTTTAACAATGCAATACAATTAAAATTAAATTAGCCGACTCGAGGTCATAGCGGACTCGAGGCCCTGGATGAGAAGCAGTCGAGCAGCGCACGACTTTCACGGTACTCTTTTCTCGTACGAGCATGGAAGGAGCTTCCTGAAGCAGTGTTTCCAAAGTTCCAAGTTACAAGAAGCCCATACCTATATCAACATTCGTCCGGCATTCGCGACTCTCCGGGTGTTGCATGTGGTGTAAAGTACAGTAAAATATGTTTATTGCTCTTAATTCTAAGGCACAAAAAGTACTAAACATACAATACAAAACATAAAAATAGAAAAGCAAAAAAATATTTAAACAATACAAATTGTCATTAGCCATGCCATGGAGAAGTGCAATGGGCCGAACTCAGCATAATGCTGACTAATGGCTGACGCGGTTGCACTGGTCGTCAGTGCGCCACAATTCAATTTTGGGGGTGCAAATCGGCTCCCTGTTCAACTAGTCTCCCCTAGCGGAAGACCTAGGTCGGACCTAGATTGGTAGGTATATAAATATTTACCTCTAATATTACACTAGTTTCTTGCGTTTGTGATAGGGAGTCCAATCATCATGAATTATAACGATTGCATTCTTTTTCAATATGTGGTTTATGAAAGAAAGAAAGTATATATTTATTTATAGAATGTAAACATTTTAACAACACGAAATGATAATTAGGTACAAAAAAAAACAATTATGAACAAAACGTACATAAAATAGAAATTAAAATTACGTTAGAAATTTTTTTTAATATGAAATAATAATATAAATATGATAATTACATTATTTCATAAATATTGTCTGCTGCATAATAAAAGTAGGTACACAATTTTATTTGAAACTATAACGCGGATTTTTAGAGAAGTCTCTACACGTCTTCTTGGTAATAGATTTTATAATAACTTATATTGAATTACAACAATTAGATGGCTAATATAATCTGGAATGGTGGATGTAAAAAAACAAACTTCGTGTATGGAGTTTTGGTAGAGTCCAATTGGCGTAACCGCCGTCCGCCGTCCGCCGTGTCGACTTTGACTCGGTTGCCTTCTTGATAGTGAATGAATTATGTGAATGATGATCGTATTTCTTAAGCAATTTACTGTAACACGACATATTAAATAAATAAAAATATTTACATTATTAAAGTGCGCATTTTTCTTAGATACTTAGATTTGTTGGTGAGATCTCATAGTGCGCGTGAACGCACAGAATTCCGACTAACTTGTACTTGAGTGGCGATGGGCACTGCGCGTCCGTCAAAATGAATGGTAGCGATCAATATTGACCAGTCACAGAGCCACATTGAACATTTACAAGCACTAAGAAATTCTTTACTTAGCCTAGTATCATTTGTGAACACGGGTGATCGTAGTGTCGTTATATTTTAATCGAATGATTTTCGAATTTTACTTATTAAAATATTTACTCGCATATTAAATCGATACATTAATGTTTGCAGTGTTAATCGCACTTCGCGCATATAATCCTTAAAATGTTAGAATCGGCGCGCTGCGCGGGCGACGGCTGCGCGGGCGCGAGCAACAAAACCGGGCGGCGCGTGTAATCCGTGCGCGGTCGCGGCCGCGTTACTTCAAATCCGATTACTGTAGAATCGGGTGCTCGCGATAAATCGTCGCCGGGCCGTCGGCTGTCATCGGCGGCGATTCGTTACGTGCCGGTTTACCAAAAACTTATTCGATATTATATCGAGTAATGCCGCGGCGGCCGCTTTGGAGACTAATATGTTATTTGTGGCGAGCGCGGAGCCCTGCGGCGCTGCCACCAGCTCAATGCTGATATTAATGGGCGGAATGTATCACTGGTCTTCAAGGCCCGGCTGCGAACGTCTTCCTCGACGCGGGATCGATCACGGGCGGGTTAACAACCGGCTGCAAGCGCCGGCCGCCGGCCGCTGGCCGCCGCGCCGCGCGCCGCGTGCCGCCCGGGTCGTCTCGCGGAATGCGGATTATACTTTCGCTGCAACTAGAATACTTTAGTATCTAAAATTATGAAGACTCTATGAAGCCCTACTAAATTGCAGTCATATTCCGGATCACTTTCCCCAAAGTCATTAAAAGCGTTAAATTCAATAAACCTTCGCCCATGGCGCGATCGCGGTCGCGGCGCAACCAACGAAAAGAGATTAAAAAACAAGTGTGATAAATAAGAATAAAGGCTGTCGTAAGTGACAGAGGACGTCCGAGTGGAGAGCTGGGCAAGGATTGGGCTGTTTATTGAATAAACAAGACTGGCGGGTCTGACGACGGTAGCGCGCGGGCGAGCCTTTGTGCGCCCGTGACGCGGACTTTTATGCGCGTACGCGTCTTCCCCGCGCCCTACGGATCACAGTTGGATCATTTACAAAAGTTGAGGTGAGAAAAAAAATGAAAGAGGGACGAGATTTTGTGAATTCGATAGGTATAAAAGTTAAAATAATCTCGTATCTACCTACACTTATGTGTCGATGTTCCACGAGGTGCCACGTGACTGTATTTATTTTATGCAATTCTCATCAATGTTTTGCATACTTATCTCAAGTATTGAAATGTACTGACAAACGGATTCAAAACAAGTGAATTGTTTTTGATCGAAGAAAAATGAAGGCAACAGTGAAAACCTAATTGAATTAGCTACTCTTTAAACTATACTAATCTTTGTAAATAGCTTTGAAAATGCAACAGAAAATGATTTCCAACAAGGATTTGTCAGTTTTCCGGCAGAGAAGAGCGATGCTTCCGTCATCCAAAATAATCTGTTTCAACACATGAGAAGTTATCGTAAAGTATTTTAGCAGTATAAGTGCCTGAGGATGTATAAGCCGCTAGAATAACGCAACTTGCGTTGATATAATCCGCGCCCTATACGTTTCTACCTTAGCCGTACCAAAGCGCGCCTGACCTAATTAGAATCTGTCGTAGTCCGAATCTGACTAAATAAGAAACTGACTACCTCAGAATCTGTCGACCTGCAAATCTGACCTACATTGCCGAGTTCAACCATCGCATGCTAATAGGGCGGAGGATCTTAACTAGAACACTGAAACGACATAACTCTATTGCACGAGTTTAGATGTACACTACGGTACTGTAGATATTGGCCAGGCATGTGACATTGTAATTAAAGCAGAGTAAGACGTTCCAACCAGCACGCGACAACTGTTCAAATAAAACGAATTCTCTTTCTTTACCTTACGGACCTTTGGCCACATCAATTTAGGCGGCACATTATTCGTTACCCGTAGAAGAGTACGTCCATTTCTTATTAAGAATATTATAATGTACAATTTTATAGAGACGAGTACCTACAGCCCAACCAATGTAAGAAGAATGCGTAACCAATTTTGTAACTAAGACAGTCCTTCAAAGGTCAAAACATCCCAAAACCTGTTCGCGATTGAAAATATTCAAATATTTTGCTTTAGCTGAATTTTATAGACAGCGCTCTTTGACTTTTTACATTCCTTCAAATTTAATGATCCAACTGGAAGTTGCAAATTGTGACTGACTAATTAAAGATGGCCTCTCAATTTGGTCGAGCGCTATTTCATTATGGCGATACGACTCCAGTATAAACTTCACTAAAACTTACTTAGTTCAGCAAGTAAATTATGTTTTTATTTGACTAATAACTTTTTCAGTTATTTAGCCTAACAAAAACGATGAGTAGGCCAAACATCAAACCACACTTTGTTATAAATAAATTTAGATAACTTGAGACAAACGGATGTTAATAATTTAAGAACAAAGCACAAATTTTAACTCAAAAGTCAAATATTGATACGTGAATTTAATAACATTTTATGCATTGTAATAACCGAAGTCGACCTAGAACCGCGTCATGTTTTATAAGTTGTAACGAAAGCCAACCTCGGCTATCAATAAAATCACTCCTACCTACCTCGATACGATCGGCTGTCGGGCATTGTAGCATTTGTAGCCAAGCGGCAATCGTCTAGCCGTATCACTGCTCACAATGAGATTGTATCGCGGCGATCGCTATCGACACATCATCGCCGCACTACATGGGTGGCTGCATCCTACACTGGCCTAAACAGCGAACCGCTAACAAACAAAAACAACGTCCTCCAGCCCATAAAAAGTGCAACAATAGATTTCGGTCATTGTTTTCGAGTACTACAACAATAAGTGTTATAAATAGTAGTGACGGACAACTGTACGTCCTTGTTACGTTGAGAATAACGGCTCCCCTTAAGACAGTGCGTTAATTTGTTGGTCGAGAAACGAATTCGTTAACCGGTGCGATAAATCAAGATACATTGTTTACACCTGAGCGACAAGTGGATGTCGGTTGATATTAGAAGATTAATGTGACAAAAAATTTGGTTGGAGGTGCGCTCGACCGCTCGCCCGACGCTGACTGATGGCGGCTCCCCGCGCCTTGTAAACATTAACACCTCTGTTTATAATCGCGCGAGAAACAGCGCATTAGTCACTGCGCGCGCGCTGCACGTGTGTTTGATCGATCAATACTCCGCAACAATGGCCGCTGGCATGATTAATATCGCCGCGGTCACTCCGTGCTCTATGGCCTAACGCTCGCTCCACTCCAGCCTCCAGGAATCCAATCCTATTAATATTTCACCTAACAGATGTGAGGTGGCGTGACGAGTGCGTTCTCCTCTCGGGCACGCCGTTCGGCGCGGCCTTTTGATAATACTTAATAAAAAAAACATATTTTGATTGTCAGCGGTTTGGTTATAGAAACATTCCATATTTCACTTCGTAATGATTATTCCGATCTACAAAACGTGGTGGGTACAATAGTGGAAGTGTTTTGATGAAAATGAATTAATCTCGAGGTTGTTCTGACAGTTTAGAGGGTGCACTTATGGCTGCGTGGTCAGATGTGTTTAGTTAGCCTTATTATTACGCAAAGAGCAGAGCGCGAATAATAATTTGAACATTCAATAACTAATTTATTCTATCACCAAGTTAATTAAAACATATTCAACAGGCAGGCTCTACTTGGGTATGCGTATAAAATTCGCTATCCAGCGGGGCAACACGGAAAGCCTTCTGGGCACTTTTCCGCAATCTAGGGACCTAGGGCAAACTTTTTACCATATGTTGGTTAAGAAACGTTTTGTTTGTTTGTTATTTAGGTCGTAGTCTAGTCCTACTTTTTTGCTTTAATTGTAAATAACTAATTCATCTTGGCGTTGATGTTCCGGTTGTGCTCTGGCACACGAGGGCCCGGGGTTCGCCTTGACCATTCTTTAATTGTAAAGAACTATTATGTAGATATTGCTGTTTTAACTAAAACGATAGAAACGAACATATTAATACATACGTAATATTTTTAACCCTTGCAGCTAAAATACGGGTATTATAAATATGAACTCTGTGGCATCGTAGCTTACGAATGATGGAAACAAATGCGATAGTGTTTTCCTTACTAGAAAACATGCCTAATCTACTTGGTTCTTAACGTTATGTCATTAACGAATACCCATATTAACAAAGAAAACTTGTCTAAGTAAAGTTGCATTGCAGCGTGCTCACTGCGTTCAATAAGGCTCTATTGAAGCAATTACATTCATTTTGATTGACGCCTTGGTCGTAGGCACTTTTTGCTCGGTACCATTTGCCACACAGTCACAATTGCCACTCAAGTACACAGCCAGCATAAAAGGAGCTAACGTTGCTATGCTTGCCTGTAAATACATTAGCTTATCTTATACTGGTTTAGGGTAGGCCGGTATATACTGTTGACTGTACCTACTGTCAGTTGGAACCCTGTGCGTTCGCTAACGGTTCTGAGTAAGGCTGTAAGAAAATCGGTTGAGTAGTTGTGAACATTTGTCTTACTTACGACACGTACGAGTACTTAAGAAATCTCAAAGTGAACATAGGAAACTGCAACTGATACTTATACTGTTTCGTACCACTATTATTTAATTTTTTATGCCTATTCTAGAAAGGAAACCGTTCTAACATTTTGAACTGATATTATGAGCCAATATTTAAATTATGTTCATAGTCATTAGCCGTATGGTGTCCGGCAGAGCAGAAAAGCACCAACCCCTTACACTCGTGGGTGTGTCGTACAAGGCGACTAATATTTTCGAAGCAACAGATCTAGAGCCTCCGTAGGCTGAAAAATGGGCAGCAGTATTTTCCATTGTTATATGGTAAACACGGCGATCTCCAACCCGCCTGCCAAGCGTGGAGATTATAGCCATAACCTCCCCTTTCGTGGTAGAGGTCCTAAGTCCTGCAGTGGACTGTTATGGGCTGTGATGATGATGATTCACAGTCATTTATTCGAAGTAATAATCACATATACATACATTTATGTACCTAACTAACAGGACACAGGAATACACAACCGTCTAGGATTCTGAGCGCGTTGATGTCTTTTGTATGGGAATTGAGTTACATAACTACCTAGAGGTGGTATGAATCAATAAAATAAGGTATAAATGTAACTTTTTGTTACCCATATTATTGATTATTAGTTAAAAGCTTTTGCCCACAATTTTGTTCGCGAAAAATTCCATTACAACGTTCTAGACCCGTGCTCGCGAGAACTTTTCTAGGGGGGAAATTTCTAGATACATTTTAGCCTGGGCTATTCGACTCTATTTTGCTGCTAAATTTCATCAAAATCTTAAGTATTAAATATAGGTACATCCTTACCAACTTTCGCTTTTATAATATTAGTAAGATACAAGGTTTAAAAAGTGAAGAAATTTACTTTTCTGTTGAAACAATTTCAAACACAGGTAACGAACGAATCGACCGGCAAATAAACTATTACGCAGTAGGTCTCCTACAATGTAACAAGCCGTGGGCAGTGCGTGTAATAAGACCTTAAGAAGCTAGACACTATCCGTTACCGGCACTTTACAACGTGCTCTAAAACTTTTATTACACGAACGAGTCTATTACTTACCACTATTCGGTAAAGATAAAACAAACTCATAAATTAAATGTGGGCGCAATTTTTTTTCCATTAATTATCAACCGACTTTACACTTACATGTTTCATTATGGTTTTTATTAAAGTTTTATGCGCCGTGGATGCGGCGCGCGTGCTTATAAATGCCCTCGGCTATCGGCCACAATGGCGGCCATACATCATCAACTCGGCACACCATTTTAAATGCATCGGAACGGACCCCGTCCCCCGCACCTCCCCCCCTCCCTCGCCGCTTATAATCCTGGGTAAAGTGTTCATTTCTCGAGGATTAACCGTGTCCCACTAGTAATTTATCAATTTGTTGCTTTTTATAACGTTTCTAGATAATATATGTAATACGATGTTAGTATAATAAATAAAGCTTTGTGGACCGCTGATTCAGTGGACTGGTCCCAGTTTTTCGGCTCTCGTAGCCTTTGTGGAGAGCATTTGGTATGAGCGGCGTCAAATGACGGAACTATATCTGGAGGTAATTCATTACGAAATCTATATATACTACGAGTATCTAAACTATAAATTTTGCTACTTAAACCGCACACAAAATAAATGTACTACCCCAAAAAATCATTCAACCTTACCTGACCGCTAATCTTTGGCAAGACAGCTGACAAATGAATACAAATATGAGGTAAACATGCTTGAAACTTTACCGCTTTTAAAATCTTCGATAAATATTAATATTAGAAATTAATAAGTAATTAATCGGTGTTATGTATGACATGACTCCATGGGGCCGGTAACTCGTAAGTGGGTCGGCGCAGGCGGCTCGCGGGCGCGTGTGAAACGCAAACCGGCGCTGCCACCGCGCCGTTTACGACTTCATTAGGTACCTTAGTACCCAAGTAATGGTCTAGGCTAGAGTTCTACATTACCTATATTGACCAACCTTAGCGAAAAACTGTTACATGGCCATGGTGATACGCGTTTGCTACAAACCAGAACCCAACAACACTTGAAATGGTGCTTGGCGAATCAAATAGACGGATGGGCTAAACGAACTCCTACAGGCTTAGACTCCGATCATTGCAAAAATGGTTTTCTAAATCATTTCGTACGAAGAATTCTCTGTGAAAAGTTAGAATCAATCACCGCCAATTTCCTCTTTCTCACGAACTCTACAACTCTATATTGTACTAACTACATGTTGGAGAAATGTTTTACGGTGCTGATAATATACTCTACTTTGTCGGCTACAAAACTGTCCAAGATTCAATCCCGCAGATTGGAAAGTTATTTTTATAATTTCCTTGTTACCTACTTTCCTCAGTCGACTGACAACCCTCAAAGTCGGCCGCGAATTCCTGCCATCACCGTCACCGTCACGCCGCGGCACAGTTTCATCAATCAATTTCCACCGTTAACCCTATTTGATTACGTTTTATATTTCTGGACACGGCACATTGCTGCGTAAAGACCAAGTAAACACAGCGGTGTTTGCGTTCAGTAAAATCACTTGTGTCAATTGTTGCTCGGTGCGTTTGGTGACGCCGCGCCGCGCCCGCTGCAGTTGAGACAACAGATCATTTGTAGCTATTTGGAGTGTTATAGTTGTGTCATTTTTAAAGACGTTCAAGAAGACGCCATGTTTTCATTTGCTGCCGACTTCAGTTGAAACTGGGTTTTGGGTGCGGAGCGAGAAAATGAGGTTTCATATCAAACTCACTTTGTTTTTTTTTATAACGTAATGTCAGGAGACCCCATAACCCCCGGATGGGTATCTTCTATTTGATACCAAGGAACAATGTTTCAGTTAAGCGACATGAGCCGCACTCAGCCAAATTGAAATCACAATCTGAGACGCAGGGCGTCCGCTAAATTGGTCCTCCAGAAATTTAACCCGCCACAAGTCGACACACCATGAACAAGAAGGGAGCTTCTCGCGCCTTCCACACCGACCGAATCTGTGCCTCTTGTATTCTTTACAAGATCTTGACATAGCAGTAAAAAGGAGGATTTGCTTTCTTGTTACACATCGTCAAATAAGAAAAAAAGGGCTTGGACTATTAACACTTGCTTGGACTATGGACATTTTGAGTGCCAGAGTGCCATACTTATTATACATATAACACCCAGACCCGTACACGAAATTAAAATTCATCATTTCAATTTCTTCATGGCCAGGAATCGAACCGGGACCTCTGCGTGGCTGACCGTCATGTTAACCAACTGAACAACTCAGGTCGTCAATAGGCCGTCGTGTAACAAAGAAGTTTCAGATGTGATCTAATTTCATCCTTCCTCCTGCGAGTACGTGGCGAAACTTCGGCCATTACCGACGCACACCGCAAATCGTTTGACTCAACAATTTACAACGTCCATTGAATAGGACTGACCTAACAGTCGATAGCCAAACAATCGACAAAAACGTTTTGAAAGAATCCGCTTAGACAATGGTCGATTGATGTGCGAATGGTGTCTGAATAGAGGCACAAGAGGTGTGGGTTTGAGCGCCGGTGGTGCGGTACTGGCGGGCAGGTGTGGGCAGCTAGCACGAGCGGACAGGACCCCTGCTGGGATTGACGCCAGCGCGCTAGTGACGCCCTCGACGACGAGATACCACATCGATACTGTGTCGATAATGTCGATGCCGACTCGGCGGGGAGGTGTATCGATCGCAGTCTTTGCTTCACACAGAAAGTTGCACTCGTGTGTGATAGATAGTTAGTTTAATGTACAAGGTACTCAAATTTGCTTCGAATTTATTTTACACGTCGTGTAATAATAAACTTATGTTGTGGAATAAGTATATTGATTTATCGATAGAGTAATATGACAACCCTACAGGAGAATTAAAGGTTTTACAAGAAATTAACACCTGCCCTCGACCAATTCTTGTTCTTATTTTATTTTTATTTTATAAATGCTACGAAGTGGCCACATTGGATGTTTTTGCTAATATATTTTGGCTTACATGGATTTTATCGAATACGATGTTATTGTAACATTATATTCGAATGAATTGATTGTTTGCAACTCATATATTATTACCAAACTTTGATACCAGCGTAAAGCGTGACATGGTCTCATTTAATATTAATTGGAACAGCTGGGAGAGCATAGCTGTCCACCGCCCTGGTTGGCGGAAGATTATCACTGACGGTGTGACAATTCACGACAATGCCTGGTTAAATACGCGAAACGACACTAGCGCGCTGACAATCCCTTGCCATCCAGGGCGAATTCTCTTGTCTGTTCACTGTGTGAGCGAATCTGTCTTCCCCAGGCTGGCCTCTACAGCCATCAAAGAAAGTGGCGTGCCATTAAGAGTGACGCTGTTTAAATCATTTATAATAGATGTCTATGGAGAATGATATTATCACCACTATGGATGCTGGATACAGCGAAGTGGTCTAGGAGAAGTAGAAAGGCGGACATCGTACCCTCACGCACCGCGCAAGATCACAGCCGTGACTGATCAACCGAGAAGTTTTAAACTTTTCAACGGTAATTTTATACATAGGTACAATAAGGGGTGACAAACATGCATACGGCCCGGCCCGCAATGCGGCAAGCTTTTACGGAAGCCTTGAAGCGCCAGGGGAATACTGGCGCTGACGCTTTGACGCTACGCAAAAAAAGTTTGCCCACCCTTCTTTATAATTCCATGTTGTACATAGTGTAGGAAATATTTCTACAAGGAATTAAATCAATAATTTAAGGATGCTCAGTTGAAAGATTCTGCATTCGTGTTGGGCCTCAAGTTCGCTAATGTACTTTGCTCGATTGAATTGTAATTGGATCGCAACACCAGCTCAATAGGCGTTTCAATGGTAGCAGAATGAAAAAAACTGCGATTGCGTTGCATTTACAATTGAATTGGGTCTTGGGTAACAGTTCTGTGGTAAAAAAAAACCGCGGGCGTCCTCTAATTCCCGAAAAAGATGTTGTGTATAACTGTGGTAGAACCTGTAAAAAGAAATAATCATAGTTTCAAAATTTCATTATGTGCCATTTAATCGATAAACAGCATTTATGTAAATGTATGGTAATTAACTTTTGACGTTACTACAGATTAGCAATAAATAACAGTCGCAGTTAAACATCGAATGGTGGGTATTTTCATTGATAGTATCGTAAATTTAATACAGAATGTGTAATATAACGTAGTACCTACACCCGTAATTGAGAGCATTTTGTGAAATTACTGAAGAAATTTGTGATTCTTGGAAGCTCCAAATCAAATACTCAATTTCCAGATTGCGAGTGTTAGTAAAATAAAATGTCTATTTGGATAAATATCAGTGATTATTTATAAGAGCGCCATTGCTTGGGCTCCGCGGGCCGCCGCGCCGCGCTGCCGTCCCGCCCGATATATCGTAGGCAATTTCCTGTCACTGGCAACAAACGCAAACAAATGGAGGCCAGCGCCTCGGGCCCCGATTCATAACCCACGGAATTAACACAACTTTTAATTAGTTTAAAAATTTTGTTTGAAAACGCTATGAATATTAAAAGGGGCTCGCCGACCGTTTAATTTACTACTTTCGGAGCGTCGGCTCCTCGCCGGCGCAATTAACCGCCGAAACAGAACTATCCTCGTATTAAAATTGAGAAACAACAGGCGCCTCGGCCGCGCGGCGTGGAAAAAACTTTGAATTTATATGTCAATAAGAGTTTGTTGGGCATTATCGTAAAATATGAATAGTATTTAATAGTTGGCACAGACAGGGCCGCTCCTATTAAGTGCTGAGTTATATGACAGTTGTAATGTGCGGGGCGAGGGCCCATCCGACACGGCGCCCGCGCGGCCTGCGCCGGCGACGCCGCCCGCGCCGCCCGCCAGCCGCCAGCCGCCAGCCGCGGTGCGACTCGCAGAATTGCCAACGGCCTGGGGTGCTGTGCCAGCTAGTTTGGATGGGTAGCTAGAGTTATAATGCGATAACTTATAGCTCGGGAAGATCTTTGCTGAAGAGAAACAAGAGACACAAAATAGAGCCTAAATTAAGCCTAGGTACTCGATTCGTATTGTAATGGGAATTGTATGCACGAAACTTTCTTACCACAACAAGTGAACAGCATGACATATGTACTCGTATCAATATGGAAACCGACGAATTTAAGCAGGCAAAAAAAATTCTATAAGATCGGAAACATTTTCTTCGATGGAACGATTTAATTTAAATTTCGTCATAAGTAGATCACATTTATGTGTATCGATGTGTTGATGGCACTCGGCTATCGGACCTCGTTTTTAAGATGGGTTTTTGTTTCCAATATGCAATAAATAGGGCAATAAAGAAGCGCCGCGGGCGGCGGCGGGCGGGGAGTGGAGGGGGGAGGGGGGGCGTCTAATTGTTTGTAATTAGCGCGCTCTGCCTGCGCGCTCTCGGGTCAATCCCGTTTCGACTAATAATCGACTAATATTACGAAATAGGCGAAGCTTGTTAGAGAATAAGTAGGAAAGTTCAGATTTTGGAAATATTGTTAAGGACGACGTGAATCCACTCGTAAATGAGATACGAATTTTTTTTATTCATATTTAAAAAAGCAGTTCCTAATTAAAAAAGTTCTGGGTAAAATAAAACAATTATCTCACATTATAGTGGAAAACTACGTTGAATCAACCCGACTATTCGTTGTAATGGGAGTGCCCCTCGATGGCGCTTGTCTGTCGGCTCTTCCAAGTTTATGGACTGTTTATTACTTAATATGTTATGATAGTTGGGCGCGGTATTGAGTGCTCTTATAAAAAACAATAACAAGATGGGGCCCTCATTGCCGGCACACACGATTGAGCGCTGAGAATCTTAACTGCGTACTTAAGTTACATAATAGAGGTAATTTATGTACCTACCTACTAGGTTCACGACTAGCATGTACGGTCGGACAAATGTAAGGCTAGAAGGGGCTGGATGCAAACGACGCGTTTCGATGGAGCGTCTGCTGTAGCCTTATGTTTGTTTGACTGTAGGACTCGGGGTATTCCGGTGTTCCTTTAAGGAGACTATGGAAAGACTTGCGTATTCTATCAAAGCATATGTGGCGAATTTTTTAAATTAAATCAAGTTATACACCATGAACGTGACCAAAACAGGAACTATGTGTCGACAATTTAAGTATCATCTGGAGGCAATATAAAATTCAACAACTGCGACGCCGTAATTGAGCCTGATAAGTTTGCATCAGTACACACAAGCGATAAACGCATGATCAACGACTTTTTTATTAGTAACTAAGACAGTAGGTAGATTAGAGGGATGTAGGTAGTGCGTTTTCTACCTGAAGAATTTTAGCAGTGGGAAGGATTAGAGATTTCTAAAGAGATATTTTAATTCCGTTTCAAAGCTATGACTCATCAAAGTGATCATAAACGTTAAGTTCCTTACAGTTTACGTCATCAAGCGAACGATTCTCGACATAGGTTTATGTCTCTTAATTGGCTAACCATTGATATGCCATTGTACATTTTCTTTGTTACATGACGTGATACATCCAATAAAAATAAAAAATAATAATTATACTAAAAATATATCGGTCTGGAATACCTACTAACCTAACCTAACTAATGGTTTGCTATTTTACATTTTCATTTCGGCGTGATGTGATATGTCAAAAAAAAAAAAGACAATATACTGAAAACATAAATCGATCTGGAAAACGTGTGACGCAATATGATATCGCAACACATACTTGTACTCATAGAACTTACTCATGGTGAGGCTTGCGTTACTCTGCCCCGTGCGCCCCGCGAGCTAGGCCGCTGCACGCGTCGCGCGATGACGTCACGCGCGCGAGCCACGCCCAGCCCCGCCCTCCCCGCCCCGCCGACCGCCACCGACATCAAACAGACAAGACAACCCTCTGCGCTTGATGTGAAAATGATGTGACTGACTGTAGTGACGAATGTGCAAATCTTGTTTTATAAGGGATCTGGGCGCACGGAATGCGGCGTGCGATGTACCAAGACGAGCAAAATGTAGGGGGCACTTCCTACCTTTTCTCGAAGCGTTTCGTCGAGTTTTCTGACCCTCATATCTTCGGTATGGATAATACTAGAAAGCTCAAATTATCAGATTATGATACAAGTAGTAGACCAAACAACAGAAAAAAATTGCCAGTCTCTAGAGAGGCCTTTGATGGCTTCTTCATACAAAAATACATGCCGACAGCAGCAAATATAAAGGGATGTTCATTCTGTCGATATTTTCTTTCGATACCTATGTAATAGGCGACATTATCGATATCGATGTAATGAGAATTATTCTTAAGTCATCATTATCCTAGCGGATCAGTCAGTCAGTTTCTTCGTCTTGCAAGTGCGCGAAACCGTATGAGGGCGACCTAGCGAATGATTACATTTCTTTACATCGAGGAGAAGGTACTGTGCTGTTATCGACAGCTTTTGACATACCTCAATATCTTTATTATGAATAGAGTTAAAATGATTTTAATTACCTATATGGATAAAAAGCATCGTAATTCGATTAAATCCCAAGCAAGAATGTCTCCAATAGCTCTATACGCCTGCAGCACCAATAACGGTCGAATCGATTGGTGGTAGAATCGATTGGTGGTAGAATCGATTGGTGGTATATCGGACCACATATGGGTGCAAGCAATCCCTAACCGCAGCTAGTGCCCCGAAGATGGAAGGGGAGGGCGGTATGTTGACGAAGTGCAAACGCATACTGACCAAAATGCATCACGTAAACACCGAAAGCAAGCGATCAGCCTTCGATATTCTAGGCTTTGGAGCTTCGATTGAATTAAGGCTCTGCGTCCCCAATCAGATTAATGGCACGTTTGTCTATGGAGTCTAGGCTAGAGCATAGGTCCTAGCTATTTTTAACATATATTTTAGAATTAAATAGGTAAGTAATGAATAATCAATGTTTTTTATAGAATAAGACAACGATAAGTCGCTAAAACAACTCTGTATCAAATTTTCCAAATGTCATAGAATTTAATTCTTAAAAGTCATAACAAACAATTTGATTTACGTAGGATTGGGGTTTTTCGTGAGTTATGAAAAATATTATTAAATAATGGGCAAAACAATTAAAAAGGAAGTGCGGCAAATAATTTATAACATGATTAATAATTTCGACTAACTAAAAGTACAAGTTTAGACTAATAGTGATTCAATAAATGAATGTTTACAAAAATATCCTGAAATGTACACGTATGTGAGCCGTAACTTCTTGATACTTATTACCGGTATTTCAATAAATTTTTCACTCGATCACATGAATTATGTTATCAAAGGTTAATGGCGTGTATTCACTTAAAGGTGAATGAATTTCTCGCTTAATGTCTGCTGTTTTCTTACCGGTCATTGTACTTATATTGTTAGTGTTTCTAAGTTATTTGTATTTTGTATATTAGAAGATATGTAATTGTTTTTTAACTACCTTTCAGTTTAATAATACTTTACGTTACTTACAAGTTATGAATATTACTATTGCATTCCCTACAAGTTATCAGCATTAGCATATTCATCCTAGCATCCTAAGTAGAAGGCGATCCTAATATAAGAAAGCAGAATTTATTCTCAATTTATTAAGTATTTATTTAGTTCTTAACTTGCTAGCGTCAATCCGGCTGCAAAAATAATAATTATCGCGATAATCATCATCATCATCCTATCGTTTATCTCGGCTTATGGCAGGGTCTGCTACCCGAGTTTGCTTCCTCCACTTCGCCTTGTTTTCAGCATCCTCCCTAAATAAGCCATTGCCTCTCACATCCGACTCGGCGATGTCTATCCATCGCTTCCTGGGCCTCCCTCGGGATCTCTTTCCTGATACCGGCAGGTTAAGACACCTGTGTCCCACGTATTCCTGGGGCTTACGCAGCACGTGACTACACCAGCGCAGGCGCGCCTCTTCAATATTGTCCGCGATGTCTCTACTCGTTACGTACTCGGTCGAGTCGTATTACGCCCCACATTCACCGCCGCATTTTAATTTTATTGGCACGAAGTTCGCGGACGTGCTTTGTCAGCGCCGGCCAGGCGCTGTGCTTTTGTATATAAGGCCCTTGAGTTTGATAGGGATTCAATAAGTAAATATTATGGCGATATCTTCCACGAATCTTGAAGAGACTCAGGTCAGTAGTGGACTTTCGTTGTAACGATTTGTGGTTACTGATTCCTTTACATTGATTCCTCCATTGATTACCGTGCTCTAGGTAATTCAACAGATTTTTTTTCCAAAAGGCATTATATAATCCAGTTTATTTTATTTAAAATACGTACTTTTACCATAGAGAAAAAAATTTATATACAGAAGCAGAGAGTACAATCCGAGTTGAAATACGAGACTAAATAATACACATCTGTAAAACACACACACACTAATGCAAATGCAGGGACGGAACAAGGCAGCCCATCTGCAGATGTTATATTTTGCTACGACTTTCTACTAGTAACGTACACACAAAATCTGACTTGTTGGCGTATTTCGCTCCTGACGACTTCGTCATTTTTTTAAACTTGTACTTATAATTTAATTTTGTCATTATAATAAAAGGTTAGTTTCTAGTGAATCACACCCACGCCCTGATACCTACCACCGTCTTTTCGATCTCTCGATTCTACATACCGTGAATCGGCAGTGCTTGCTTTTGCAAAAAGGAGGGTTATGATTTTGACCGGTATTGATGTTTATTTGTTGCCTCATAACTTCTAAACTAAGTAGGTACCTACTTACTTATCGTTAGAAGAGTCATCATTGTTCGCAGGTTGGCCTATGTGACTTCACAAATTGAATATGATGCCCTCTAGAGGACATAGTCATGAAAAAAAAAATTGGAAAGGATAAGTACATTAATATATTAAACAGACAGCAATGATGGCGCACCAGGACAGAAGGGACTTGCATCTAATTATTATCTTGTTCTTCAAAATGTTTACAACGCAGTACTTCCAATTTGTAACCCAGACATCACCATGTCTGGTCTTTAGGAAACCTAGAAAAAAAATGATATAAACGAAAATACGCGTTTAATCCGTTGTTTCATAAAATGTCTGAACATTTAAAATGTCATTTTGGTATATTTTGTGTATGAAACCCTAATACATATAAAATTGTGGACCGCTATTTACAAGATTTGAGTATTAAAATTCTATACAATAAATGCTAAGTCTGACTCTGTTGGCATCAAAATATTTTCGTACCTATTTAGACACCGAAATATTGCTCAATTTGGCAATAATTTTAAATATATCTTTAATGGCATACTGTTTTAAGGTAAATCATTTCAATTATTGCAAATTCACACTATTACGATGCTTATTTTTATCACAATTTCTAAAATTGATTCCTGATCGCCGCGACCACGAATGAAATTACTTACCGATGAAAAGATAATCCATTTGTATTTCCATACTTTGCGCTTTCTCATAAATGTGCACTAAATTACACCATCTTTTAAATGGTTCGATTTAAATTGTATTAGGAAATTATAAAATTTACACCGATGTTTGAAAAGAAACGTCAGGTCGTAGGCCCTCGAGCAATATGTCGAACGTTCAAAACATTGCGCGCGTCATTTTCCGTGAACTTATTCCAATGGATGAAAAAACGAAATTCATAATCATTGTAGAGCGAGCGAACAGGGATTATTAGTGATTTGTGTTTAGTCTGTTATGTCTGTGACTTTTACCTACAAACAAAATCAATGGTAACTTTAATGTAAAGTATAATCTATACTCACTATAATTCAACAATACAAGGACAGATTATCACATCAATGTTGCCATATCCACACTTTATAATTTTACCACTGTCAGTCAATGCCAACTTATCGTGGTCCTATTTTAGCATATATCTATTACAGAGCTTGCCGTATTATTTAAGTCCAGAAATTACTGAAACTACAAGATAAAAAAAGTTCATGAAACAGGAATCTTTATCACACAATCTATATACATTATATACACTAACTTTGGATTTTGTTAGCACCTAAAATATGTTAATTTTAAAAATAGTTTCCAACCCCCATAAACTTTTTAGTACCGATGTGCTTTTTTTGTAACATTAGTACCGACGTGAGGCTTGAAACGATATATAGTGGACCCGGTGCGACTTCGTTCGCGTGGCGTCCTACCAATACATACACCTACTTTATCTCTACTTACCCTTTTTTCCTTGCTCACAAACCTTCCACTTGAATCACTCTATCAATTATTGAAAACCGCATTAAAATCCGTTGCGTAGTTAAAAAGATCTAAGCGTACATAGATACAACGGGTCAGACGGTGGGAGCGACTTTGTTTTATACTATGTATAGATAAAAGTGATGGTTTAAATATCTGCCTTTGCAATGTGATGAAAAATAAAGGGTCTTAAGAAAATTAAGTATTGCAAGAAAATCAACTTTGTGATGTTTTTAAATTTACGACTATTATTACGTTTGGCTAGAATGTTGGGGACATATACGACTATTAGCTTTAAAAAAATAAAAACACAAAGATTACTCCTCTTATGATACAAAATACTTTATTTATTTATTTATTTAACCATTTATTGTACACAAGATTTTTACAAAATTATACTTTATATATATATGTATATATATTTCTTACTTTTTAGAAAATCAAATGTTATAAATACCTTTTGGGAAAAAATTGTCCACAGTCGAAATACACCTAGAATTCTAAGCACAGTCAGGATACAGTTGTTTCGTGTCCTGTAAATAAACGTGCTTGAAAAATGAAAAAATATAATAAAAAAATAAAAATGGCTTGGCTTGGCACCAATTTTACATGAAATGTTTTTGGTGGGATTATTGTCTTTTTATTTTTGGTTATTCCGTTTCAGTAATTATCTCCGGTTTTTTCTTTTGGTACAATACAGATTACATTAATCTATCAATCAATCAATCTCTTGGTATAATACATTGGACTTTGGCATAGTCAAGGCAGACCCCGGACTCTCGTGCGCGAGAGCACCACAAGGACAGGCCCATAATGTTCTTGTAGTTTCGCTGCTAACTACCAGATAAACGTTTAGCATCTTTAAGACAATGACGGGGCATGTACGCTTTCCCTTTCATATTAAAATGCTAAGAAGCACTTCGGGGCGACGAATGGTGGCACGGATAGGGCGTGGACTTGTCAATCTTCATAAAATCATCTCCGCGTGCTCTCCGCGCCTTGTTCTCCCTGTATGCATAGCACCGTACTTGTCTACTTGCTTATAGCTGCCAGCACCAATAAAGGAATCTACTTAGGTTAGGAAACCCAAGAAGATCTGCTCGTTTTTTTAAAGTTTTCCATGTAATACACATATTAAATTATTTTACTTATCCAAGTACCCAAACGACGATTTTAAAGGTTAGTTTTTAAATCAAGTATCACCTCCAAAAATAATGTAGAAAAGCGATTGTGCAATGCCTTTTCTAGCTGTTTGCGATTTTACACTGATGGATTCCACACAACTGCTACTGGCTACATCTGTGGGACACGGAAGTACCCCCGCCTTTAATAAGAGGCCCTACGAGGCCTTTTGTCGAATTTTTATACCCTCATAACTACAGTCTAGCTAGATAGAATCAGAAAGCTTACATTTTCAGGATAATGTATGCAGCAGACTTATAAAATACACAAAGATAAATTTGTTTTGGTTTTTGGATATGGATTTAGTTAGCACCAACGTCGATCTCGACACCGTCTGACTGACTGGTTGACTTAACAAAAGCTCTAGGCTACTTCTCAAAGGCCTAGGAAGGTGAAATTTAGTAAACAGGCTAAAATATACACAGAAATAACAAGAAAATTAAGAATTTTTTGATCTTAGTCTCTAACCCCCATAAGTCTATAATAAAAAATATATAAAGTGCTTCAGGTTCATGAAGTCTAGTGACTAGACAGAGGCTAGATGGAACTTTCTTAATTTTTGTAGATGGGCTTTATTACGAATCTGGCCTGATTTAACGCCCGGACCAGCTATTATAACATAAAAACGCACGGCAAGCGTCAAACATTGTTTACATTATCGCTTCAGAAGACATAACTATATCTAATAATGTAAACCTAATATTCCTGCCTCAGAACTGCAACAAAACTGCATTTACTCAATCGACAGTGAAACTATTATCTTTAAATTCAACTACACTTAGTTGAATTTAAATCACTATTCAAAGCTAGTTTCCGGCAATTTATTATCTGCACTGGTGGGATTTAGTCTGGGATCCGGGCTCGGGTGGGCGGGGTGGCTCTGCAAACTCAAAGGATTTTACCTTTTGGTGATACAGGTATTTATTAGGACACATTTAATAACACTCAAACATCTAATGGGCAAACTAAGACGCTCTATTATTGGTCGTTCCTGAGCTAGACTACGGACCACATAGGAAGACCTTGTAAACCAAACAAAGACACCCATTCTATGAAACTATTTCGATTATTTCAACGGACAATAAACCTTTGCAAACATATGGAGAGATAGGGTAGCAGAAGCAGTTAATTCGGGGAATCGTCTATTACGAGATCGTCCCCCAGATAGCGCGACATTTGCATCCTTGGCGCGTCGCGACTGTCCGCCGTGACGGATGGTGGTGTGGCGGCGGCCGCGAGCGATCCGTGAATGGTGTGAAACTGCGGCCATTATCCCGCGGCGCCCCCGCTGCGCGCTCTCGCGCCGCTTTGTCTGCGCCTCCGGCCCGGCCCGCACCGAACCACCGCTGACGTACACATATAATTTATTTCCAATGACTTTTTGTTACGCAGTTGGTTTTAAAAATACACCCGATGATCGATCGAAAAAACACGGGAAATCGAGAACCCGACATTCCTTTCGAAAAGCTTTAAAAAACAAACAACAAAAGTGGCCCTCCCGAGCACCCAAGGAGCCGACGCGAAGTTCCCCGCGAGCGATTGTTGAGGCAAATATTTTGAATAAATCGCCTCCAATTTCCGCGTGATTTCTTCCGTGCTGCCAAAAAATTGCAGCCTCTTTTGAATACGAAACGAGCCGAGGAGAAAAGGCGGTGATTTGCTGGGTTATTATGGAAATTGTGACTACTGAGTTTTCTTCAATTCTGTGTGTGGTGTTTGTATCGCATCAGAAACACCACTTTGGAAGCATCATTTATCATACTTTTGTGTTCGATCAACTTTCATCTAGGCCCACCACATGTAGGCTTTAAGTAAATAATTTATTCACGCGTAAGCATTGAAACGGATCCACGACCCAAAGTCGACTCGAACCGATTAAGGCGAGCGGAGCCCATTTCTAGAAATCTTTGAATAGCGCAGCGCGCGCCGAACGAATTCTCCGAGCGCACCCACCCACAAAACTTAATCTTCCGAATACATTTATCATGTTCAGCCGATAAAATGCTATTGAGATCAGCCGTACACAATGAGATACAAGCACGCGGTACCTGATATGAGGCGGGAAGTCAATTATATTCAAATATAAATCGGATTTGCAAACGTAAGCCCATGACAATGGCATAGGTAGGCGCCGCGATACCACCTTTGGGGTGCTCGCAGCTCCTGGATAATGGTCGGAAGCGACAATAGCGGGCCACGGACAGTTTGGCCCGGGACAATGCGGGCGGGTGTCCGCGATCACGCCCGCCCCCCGCCCCGCCCCCGCCCGCGCCCGCGCCCGTCGCCGGCCGTGCCCGATCGCTGCATTATGATTTATTTTGTGGATTATGAAGTCAACCCATGAAGTACGAGTCGAGTACTTTACAATTTTTTTTATGAGGTGAATGTTTTGAAGAGGTGTCTTACTGCAATACTAATGTTGAAGTTAGAGTCTTTTTATTTTTTCATATAGGTACGCGAGATTTCCACCGTAAAATCGTATAAAACAGTATAACTGCCATTTTATAGAGAAGTTTGGTCTAGGAAAAAAATCATAATTCGAGTTTTTGGAGGCTCATAGATTGTTCCTTTTCTTAGTAAATGGCTCTCCCTTGTTTCCAAAATTGTTCCTTTCCTTAAAACGGCTTTACATTGGTTCGATTTTTGTTCTATAGTAAACGACGCAATGCTTCGAAAATAGTTTCACAGTAAAAAACTAAAGCTTTTGAAATGATAGAAAATCGAATATTCTATAACCTTCTGGCCTACTTAAAACCAAAGACCGCATCTCAGCCTAAACCTAAGACACCACAAGCACCCTCTTACCAATATATCACGCCCAGCTCCTCACTGGAGCATATGTGCGACATGCGTTATAATAACAATGTCGCGCTTACATCCCCATAAACACGTAGCATTACTGCTAGGGGGTGGCAATATTGTTCTAACATCGTAACCGTGTCGCGTCACGCCCGCCGAATCGCGACACAAAGCTGCCACCGACATATGTGATGCCAATGTGATGCCTATTCACACTCGGGCCGCTTTGTGGCTCCATTGGATATCAATGACAGTTGCAAAAGGGAACAGTGTCAATGTATCATTTTCAATCTTCCGATTTAAGATTTAGATGCGCCACAATAATAGCAAACAAATACGGCCCTCTTTTCTTTTCTTTTGGGACCTTTTCGGTATAAGTATCGCAAATCGAATTGGATGTGTTCGAATTGTAGTAATGGGATTTTGACTTCGTTTCTTCATCAAACTTTTATAGAGTGCAAAAGCATCGAAATAAAAATATGTCGTTGTTAAATATTAATTTGTTCATCTCACGAGTGCGTTTCCGAGAGTACCCGTAAACGTTTCATTTTGAACACATTATACTTTTTATGTTGCACGAAAAGTCACATATCCCGCACCATAAAAAGGTAGCTGCTCATTTGCATAATTTCACCCAAAAAGGCAAAGCAAACAAACCCTTCTAAATGACGCGTTAAATACACTCAAACAACGTCATTATAGCCGAGTAGCCGGCTCGCCTCGCCAGAAAAACTGTCATAAAAAGCCATCAGTCAGCCGAAGTCGCGTCTACGACAATGCGACCACCGGGGTCTATTATACGCTCACGTCACTGGAGCCTTAAGAAATTTGTTACGAAGATTTTGATAGGTGGCAACTGCTTTTGTTCGGCGGCGGGAACGCAGGGGTTGCGCGGACGCCGCGGGCCCGAGGGCCGCTCGCGGATGGCGGTTAATATTTATTGCTTACAAAACGTTGCCAACTTGTTGTGGGGTGTCGGAGCGTCGCTAAACGTTAATGTTGTTCGCGCATTGTTTGCTATTATTCGGCGGCCGGGTGCGCCTCCCGCCACTCGACGCGACTCGATAACTGTCAATGCGCCGCGACACGGCTGTTTGCCAATGACAATCATTATGAAGTCGAGTGTGTGGCTACAAGTTTATATTCCAGCTATTACAGGGGTGAAAAGTTTACAGAGATTTATTGAGGTTGTGTACATAAATTTGACCGCGACGTGAAATTACTGTTTCGCGGTGCATGGAGGTAGGCACTGTTATGTTTTACAACAAGTAAGGGGCAAAAATTCTCTATAAGTACATAATATTGTAATAAAAAATAACATACGACAAATATATAGCAGAAGCTTTTATGAGATTATGCAGCGTTTCTGCTCCATGTAGATCCAAAGTTTGCCGAGAGCGTAAAATTGACGGTAGAATCGCAAAGATTCAAATTCTATTAATCGGGTCCTTGTTTGGATTCGCGTCGCGATCCCGCCGACAAAGCTTTGCGCCCGCACCTTTCAATCCGGTGCAACGTTTGATTATCACATTACAACTGTTCCAAAGCGGAGGGAGTGGTGTTTATGCAACGGCTCTATTAGATTACTTTGGACTCCGGTCACACCCAGTGCGCTCACAATCAAATAAATTCTGTTTGCGCCCGAGAATAATTCGCTTTCACACATGGCGCGCCCGCGCAGCGCTGCCGTGCCGCGCGCATCGGTAGGAAATTGAATTTGCTACATTTTGAATTTTTAATGTTTCCAACAAAGGGTCGCGCTTTCATCGGCTTCTAGTTCTAGAAGATATTTATTTTGGATATATTAGTAGGACAAAATCCCAACCATAAAAGTTTAAAGTTCTAATAGTTTGCCTTGTAGAGATGTACGGTATTAATAGATCAATGTGGGCAGCAAAGTGTTGCTTATGGGGTTGCTGTTATGGGCTATTGTGGAACGTAATCATCATCATCATCAGCGATATAGAAAACAGAAAACGACACTTATGTCATAGAGGCAGACCGTCTCCGAATAACTTAAAATAAAAAATGCACAGCAGCACTTTCTGTTGAGTACAGCTCAGTAAGACTTTTTTAATGATAACCTGAAGATTTTTGCATACTTCTTAAATCCAGACATGTTATAAAAATAATAATCTTAAACGCTTTATGTCCCGGTTGTGCTCTCGAGGACGAGGGCCTGAGGTCCGCCTTGACCATGATCCAGGATTTGGCGATCAGGTAATTACAGTGGAGCGACAACCATTTGACCTCCGTGAAACTGCTACCAGAGGAACCTGACCAGATTGGATCATGGTTACAAATTCAGTTGCCTGAATTTGCAGGTTTCATTCCGATGTTTTTCCCTCGCCGTAAGAGCATCGGTTAGTATTCAACTAATGTACATAACCCAGAAAAGAGTCATTGGTACATGGCCGAAGCGGGATTCGAACACGATACCTCTCGCTTACGAGTTGGATACTCAACCGCCCGGCTACCGACGCTCTGTTACTCTTATAGCAAATAGGCAAACATTCGGCCACACTGAAAAAGCCCCATGAAGCACTAACCACTTCCTCCCTGGCACTATTTGAAATAGTAATGTTCTGCTACGGTATTCTGTAAACTGGAAGTACCGATAGGTACCTATCTACCCCAGTCGGGCGGGTCTGATATCAGGCTATGCTCAAGTCTAAGAGAAGATAATTGTAGTGTAGTGTGTGCACTCCCCTTTTAGTATATATAAGGTGCAACCATCATGTAATATTAGTCAATATACATCTGAACGCAGTCAGGTTTTTCTTTCTTTTCGCCACCCATTGCACTAGTCTAGTATCGCCACATGCTATATAAATATAATTTATTTATTAATTTTGATTTCTTAAGGTGGCCAAGAGTCATTTAAGGCATGCCTATAAATTGGCCGCCCTGGGCCTTGACTCAAATTGTCCATATACCACTGATCCCGAGCTATTCACGAGCCTCCCCCCCTCACCCTGCAGACGGAGCACCGCACATGCTGCGCGTGCGGCGAGCCGATCGCGGACCGCTTCCTGCTGGAGGTGGGCGGCGCCGCGTGGCACACCGGATGCCTGCGCTGCTGCGTGTGCGCAGTGCAACTCGACCGGCACCCGTCATGCTTCCTGCGCGAGAGACAGGTCTACTGCAAGCAGGATTATACCAAGTGAGTATATTAGCTGGCTGGTTTATCTACACTATTCTGGTCCAGTCTGGCACAGTAATTAGCTACGCTGACAGCGGTGTCAGGGGCTGTCAAAACATATATTGCGTAAATAAATCAGGCCGGCTGATTGCGCTACAGCGTGTGGGCGGTGCAACTGTACCGGTAGCCGTCGTGCTTCCTTCCTGCAGCATCAGAATTGCACCGAGTAAGTACACTAGCTAAAATGGTCGGCCCAGAAAGTGTTATATCAGTTTTGACAAAACTTCCTGTGACACCAAAAGTAGCTTGATTGATTGATAATTGCAATGGAAAATCAAGCTTGTGCTGATATCACGTACAACCAACTTCAACCTTAGGGTGATAAGCAATCGAGTATCTAAAGTTCTGGCTCAAACCTTTGCCACGTTTACAGCGTTGTTAGCCTAGGGGCTACAAAAGTCATTTGAACTGAGCAGTTTACTTATGGTTCCTCCAAACGCGCTCCAGTGCGCTGCTTACAAACGTAGTTTGATCAGATTTTCAATATTATGCAATCAAAGCCAATGAAATTTTGTAGACGTGATCCAGAAATCAATATCGATGCCTGTAGTTTGTCAGATTATCGTAAAATGTGTCGTTTCAAAGTTGCACGGGATTTAAAATTTAGATACCTAAATATTTTAAATATCCGATCTGGATATTTCAGTGTCAATAATGAAAACCAGTACGTACATTTAGCAATGCATTTAGGCTTACAAGACTGTAGTATTCGTGTTGGAAATTGTCTTTTCACAAATTCCATATAAAAGACATCAACGCGTTGCTTGCATTTCTAAAGCGCCAGTAGAAAATGTACCTCTTTTCATTAGAGGCCTCGAAAACCTAAAAGCTAACACATGCATTGTTATTCATTTAACCAGTATGGATAATATAAATAATACAACGCATTGTTTCAATCGTCGGCAAAACAACTACGGGGAATGCCGAAACTATTTTTGTGCGGCACACACGAAATCGTTTAGCCGGTCCTCACGTTAATTCCTTTACAATACACTGCCTACGTCCAATTAACCTTCGACGTATTAGAAATATCCATAGTCATCATATTTGAAGTCATCCGTGAAGATGCATAACCCGGTTGATTTCGGACGGCATTGGTGCTGTGTCGGCGCGCGGGTCAGCGATTGTTGTTTTGCATCGGTTGGGTTATACGTGGAATGTATAACCCAGCCGATGAGGGTAGGCGGTCTGGTGGGCAGGTGACCTGTGACCTACCGCCTGTGTGGCGGCCGTGATGATGCACTATCGACAGCCGAGCGCCCCGCCCGCCGCCGCCGCCGCCACTTGTTCATGTATACTCGAGGGAATTCGTGGACTTTGGAGAATTTGCTTGCGTTTACCTTTTTTTTATATCTATTAAAGTTGTTGTTTTCGATATACCTAGACACTTTTTTTTTATAATAGAGCTAGTCAAATGAGCAAGCAGGTTACCTGATGGTAAGTGATACCGCTGCTCAGGGACATTCGCACCACCCGTGGCGTCGTGAGTGTTGCCATTCATTAATTTAAAGTCATTTTCTCAGTAGATCAATTTCGAGGTACGTCATTTTCTGGTGTAGTCATCTTTTAGTATTGCAACTGCTTTTGCAAATACATCATATAAAGCGTCCCTTATAAAAGTTTACACATATACCTACTGAATTTTTCGTTGGTGTCGTAGTCAAGCTACAAATCAAAATTTTCACCGCTGCTCATTTAAATGGGTAACAACGTACGTAAACCGGGTCGACTATTAAACTAGGTAGATGCATTGTGAAACGCACAAGGCAAGTATTCGCAGACTTAAGTGCCGGGTTAATTTACTGTATACATTGCAATAAACTACAATGAAGGTATATTTATTGTTTTAATAGTTAAACGGCTCTTGTTAGATGGTCGGTCCCTATTCCATACAATTTACATAAAACAAGCTGCGCGGACTCAGATAGGTACCAATATTTGCTCGCGAGTATGTATGACTTGTATAACTACATATAATGTTGTCTTTATCAATAAAAATCATAAGTAGTTAATGTATAATAACTGAGAAGCTGAAAATATTTTTGTCGGAATGAAAGAATAAATGCTCCAATTGTTTTTATTTTATTATTCAGCTAAACCTATGTTTTCCTTAATGAAGAAAAAGTTGTAGATATGGTAGCTTTAAGTACCTAAACAATATAGTCAACTATAACCTACACAATATGTATTTCGATGAGTGAGGAGAGAAATTCAATTGACACAATTAGTACAAAGCGGTGCACGCATGCGCGGCCGCAAAGGCACCCAACCCCGGGACAGGTGCGTGAGAACCGCACCTTGAATAGTAAAAAGCCCGATATCTCTTTGAGTGGTTTTATTGAAAAATCTCCGGCACACCGAGGCCCGGGAATGCATACGAGGCCGGATAAAAAAAAACATCGAGAGGCCGCGGTGACTTGCGTTACGGACGTTTTCATTTGTCATTTATTTTGATTGTGATAACTGGGTGCGACGTGGGGCCATATATTTTAATCGGGACGGAGTGAGGCATGCGATGGCATGCGAGCCATGATATAGGTCGCGGACAGTCGGCTTCGACGCAACGTGCGCCCGCGCCGGCCGCGGTGGTCTGCGGAACTGTTGACTCACCGCCGGACTGGATTGGCAGCAGCCGGACGGACACACACCTTTCATTTGACTAGCGCTGTCAAATCAGAATGCTGTCCAATTAATTTAGCTCATTTCTTGATAGATAACAATCAACCGCTCGTAGTTCGTAGATGCAAGTCCGGAGCAACCGATGATAGTGCCGCAATACATACTCGGAAAAGTATGTGTATGTTAAATTACTATACAAGTTCAATTGAATGTATAAATAAGACACTTATAGCCACACAAAATACCTAAAAAGCTCACACGGCCGCGATTGCCAGCGGTCGCTAGCGGGATTCGCTGGCTGCGCCCGCGCGGCTCTCGTGCACAATGATAAGGTCACGACGGGCATGTCAGTTTTCCAACAAAAGCCACGGACAGTTAGAATGAGCATTCGAGTATCACCCAAATCCTTGACATTCAAGAGATTTATTACTTTACATTATAATTGGACACTGTTTTTGATTGGAGCTGCCATCTAGTCAAAATGATAAATAAAATCCGTTTATATTTTTGAAATGTAAGGGTGCGTCTGCATATATAAAAGCGCGCGAGCGGCGCGTTGCAACTCGCCGTACGAAACGATTGAAAACGGCGCTTACGTACTTAGTGCTATATCCGGCCCGAACCAAACCCGAAAAAATGCAGTGCGAAGTAGAAAACTATATTCAAGGACGAAATTTAAGTGGTTTAAAATTTTTGGCATTTTATGACACCGATATCAGACAGCTACCCCGCGAATTTCAATTAATCTGACCCGATTGACATTGATCGATTGATGACTGTGCTTGTTTCTGATAATAAACCCAGAACCGTTCACCAGAATTACCCTATCACTATAGAGCACGTGCGATTTTTAACATAGCTATGTCTCCTGCCTCGTCAAGTCAATTCATTTACCATATATTTAATAAAGAAAAGCATAATGTGATCATGTGTGCAATAATGATGTAGCGAGAGCATAGTAACCAATTATCAATACAAAAGTAGTTTAAACAATTCCGCATGTTCTATAGAGAAATCCAAAAGATTTACTGCAGCGTATGCATGTCAATAAAATTACAAAAAGAATACATTTGAATCAGTTTCGTAACGAGAGGTGTATCGAGTTTCAATTTCAATTTCCAAATATTTAATAACGAACGTGATGAATGTGATAATGTGTGGAATAATGGTGTAGCGAGAGCACAGTCACCAATTATTAACACGAAAGTAGTTTAAACTAATTTCGCATTTTCTATAGAGACACCCAAAAGGCACTACAGCGTCTCAATAAATGTACAAAAGGAAAACATTGGAATCAGTTTCGTAACGAGTGGTGTAGGTGGAACGTAAATCGGCGGTCGCCAGCGGCCACCATTGTAATTACTCCTGTTGATATATCATCGCTCATTGTTTATTTAACGCACCTTTTTGTCTGGTAGCGGCCGGCGTCGTTGATTTGCTCCTTTTTGTTCTCGACAGGATGTTTGAAGACGTTTAGTTGTTACACCTTAGCGGCAGTGGTTCACACTTTACTGTGACAAGATCTACAGCCTCTAGTTCGTCACATTAAACTATGTTTGTAGGTAAATAGATAAATCCACTTTCGGACACACACTACGTTCGCTCAGATTTTGGACCTTTGCCTGGGACATTTGAAAGGTCTGTAATTATTTGATAATTATTGTTAGGCCAGGTCGAGCCAGCTTAGATGTGACAAAGTGTGTTGCGATAAAAGGTGTACACGGCATGTTGCTCACAAGTGTGAACTCTAATAAAGACAGTTAGTGCTGCAATTTCAAGGGACTATCTAACGAAGCCAACAACAACATGCGACCACCACAGCTTCCTGCAAATCTTACTTGATAAGCCGGTTTACCCCTGACGAGGTGGAGAGGTCTCTGGCCTGTATGTAGAACCGAAAAGCTATCGGCCATGGTGGAATACCCATAGATACCTGAAAAACAATGGGTACCTATGCCGTACGCTTGCTTTTTAAGCTATTCAATAGAATCGTAGCTAAGGAGCTTATACGCGTAAATATTATTACGCCAATCTATAAAGGAAAGGGCAGTGCGCAAGAGTGAATTATATGCCAGAAAATTCACCAGGAATGCTCCTGGTCGGAAGTGGATCCAGTCTTTGCCCTCAGGGTCCTCCGGGAGTCGCACTGCAGTAAGGATCCACCTCTGCATTTCGCATTTCTCGACCGGCAGGGCCTTCGAGAGTGTCCCTCGGGAGGTAATCTGGTGTGATATGAGATCAAATTCTGTGCTCGAGGTGTTTATTTAAGTAATCCGAGACATGTACGCCAACACTGAAGCGGTCGTCAAAACCATCGTAGGCCATACTAATCCCTTCCCGATACTGTAGGTGTTCACCACGTTTCTGTACCCTTACTCATTCTGCGTTGTGCTCGATGTCCTCTCTCGTTGTGCTCGAACTCACGGCAGTCACCTGTGCCCTTCAATCCTAATCAAACTCAAGGGGCTAATACAAGAGCATAATTAGGCCTGTGATTCTTTATGGCTGGCTTGGCGTAAGAGATATCGCGGATAAGATCGAAGAGGCACGTTGCGCTGGTATGGTTACGTGTTGTGTAAGCCCCAGGGATACGTGGGAAATAGGTGCCTGAAACTTCCGGTATCAGGAAAGAGATCCTGCGGAAGGCTCAAGAAGCGATGAATTGACATCGCAGAGTCGGACGCGAGAGCCAACGGCTTACGGCGTGAGGATGCCAAAGATCGGGCAAAGTGGAGAAAGCAAAGCAGGAAAGCAGACCCTGGCAGTAGTCGGGATTGACCGCTAGGATGATGATGATGATGATTCTATATGGCTGCGAAACCTGGCCAGCGCTGACGAAGTACGTCCGCGAACTCCATGTCAATAAAATACAAATGCTGCGGTAGATGTGTGGCGTTACGCGACTTGATCGAGTACGTAACTCGCTAGCTTTGTGAGCGTAACCTCAACTTCTGTAAATGGCAAATTCTCATTTGGGCAAATTTTCTGATAAAGGTATTCTAATTAAACACTTTCGTCACACATAGTATCGGGTTTGTTAACTTGGATACAGGTCATTGTTTATCCGCTAGTTTCTTTCTGGTACGAAAACACGAAAGTTGTCTTTATTTTTAGAAAACTCGTTCACGTTACTAAACAACATGTAGACTACATTTTTACGCTCATGTCACGCATCTATCGCGCGACTCAACCTTCCAGAGGCAGCGTTATCGCGAAGGGTATTTCAGTGTCGGACGCATCGCAATAAAGCGCGTCCTATCTCGGAGGCTGCGTAATCATATCGGTGCGTTTCCGCGCTGTTGCCGTCCCGCTCGCACGCGATGTCGCGCCCACACCGCAAATGCGCTCGCCATGTCGTATGTAAATGCACCATGTCCCCTCGGAGTTTAATTAATCTCTAGCCGCATAAATAAACCTGCGCCCCATCGATCCCCACGGAATATTAAACAATGGGAATCTGTTGTAGGTCACTACGTACGGTGTTAATGCATTTGCAGTAGCATCCACGTGTTGCTGTGGTGGCTTGTTTTTTGTAGATAGTCTAATTAAATTTCGGATTACAGTAAAGACTATGAGAGCTTCTATAACCTTTTCATAGTTCCTATTTCTGCAGCTGCTACTTTTGCTGTCCAGGTAGGTAGATGCGCAAAACCAATCTTCTCAGCACCAGCGTTAACTTACACGCAGTTACCTTATCGTAATTTCCGACGAAACCCGCGTAATTTTTCATTTGTATTCATAAAGCAGTGTGATTAGTGCGGCATTGTAGCTGCATTAGGGCAGGCGCGCGCCCGTCGCCGGGGGCAGCCCGTAACAGCATTCGGATCGGTAAAACAAACCTCCGTATAATATTCCAATGAATCTCGTATTGGGATTGTATCTAAAACAAATAACTTAAATCATGTCGTCGAGTGAATGGACGGGCTGAATGGGTATTAAAATGTGAGAGGAGGGGGGCGGGGGAAGCAATCAACGGGCAAGGATTTACGGCGGCGCCCGCGGCGGTTCGCGATGTGCGCGGACGCCGACGCACGCACCTGATATTGTCAAGCGGACACCCGCGGCACTAGCGCCTAGTGACAGTTGGTCCTAGGCAGGCTCGTGATGCTATGATGGTCATGACAAGTGTTGGCAATATCACATAGGCAACTACTATAATAGCAGAAGGTATCTGAGATCCGTAAGTATATGAGGCCATTCGCACTCAGCATAATACAGTCTGGCGCAGCGGCAGTAGATGAGTTGGCGTGTAATATATTCGTTCTGTTCTTGTTTTGTGTGAGCCAGTTACCCGGCTTTATTCGCAAAGATGTGTGGTGCCCTTAGAACTAGAATGTTGTGTTCTGATTTTTACCGACTTGAAAGAAAAGAAGGCCCTCGCTTCCGTCGTATTTTATTTAGATTAAATCTATGGGTATAAGTCCGGAGATTGGTTATGGCAATGCTCTCTCTAATAAGGAGAAGGCACAATTGAAAAAAAAGCAGCCTAATTATTGTCAAGAATGTCCAAAGAGGCTCCGTAAATAAATATAGAATCATGGATTTATATATCTGTGTATGCTAATATCTCTTTAGCTAACATCTCTTGAAGCTGAGATCATTCAAAATCTATGGTATGTAACATATTTGCTAGTGATCTTAATAGTTTTATCCTAACCTACCTACCCCAAAGAAAATATACTAAGCTAGAAAAGGAACTCTACCTAAGCTAAGAACTATTATTTATAATGTACCGTCACGGGGTGCTAATCGGCACCTGTAATCGCAAGCTTTAATCTTGATGTCAAAATGAGAACTGAGCAAACCAAGTAAACTTGGTAGCAGGTTTGACACGTAGTAGGTAAAGGGGCAACAACGATGACTGGTCTGACTATCTTATCGCATAGGCAAAGTAGCACCGATACCACCGATACTGTCGTATGCGCACCGCAACCAACAGAAGCAAACCGAGTGCCCAGAGCAGACCACCCGAGCCCGGCGCGCATGAATACTGAACGGGGAAAGTGGCTATCAGGCCGAAGAACGCGACATCTTCATTACGCCAGAGTGTTAAAACTTGTTAATCTGTCACTTTGTTAATTATTATGCGAGGGCCGCGTTAATTGAATCAACCGGCGACAAAATGTTAATAAGCGCCGATAAAACCCCAAAGAAGTAGCGCTCTGCGCAGTGACACTGCGTTTTGAAATGCAAATCGTGTGTTTGAAACGCCGATGCGGATAGCTGCGGTGATAACAGACGGAGCCGGCTAAATTAATATACATGGAACACGCGATTTTGCACTTAGGTTATTTTATAAGTTAAGCTATCAGACGTTTTTGAGATACGGGCCAGAAGCAGTGTTAGCTTCTGTGCACTGCAGCTAGGTACGCTAATCTACATGCTGTGGTTAAGTGGTTAATATGGCGGTATAATATGCCACGCAAATATTCTCAAGTATAAATTTTAATTTCTGTTTTGGGTGTTAGTTCGAGTAACTAATTAATCTCTGCTTAATTAATTAAGATTTGCTGAGTGAATCCACAGCAAATTTTTTGAGGTCGTCAACGTCAACTCATCCATTCTTCACGTGACCATAAAGTCGTGAACAATATTTACATTATCACGTTTTTATCAATATGTATCAGGCGCACACGCCCGCCGCGCCGCGCCACCGCTAGCCTGTCCGCGCGTATTCGTATGAACAAATAAAAAAAAGGGACCAAGTCGCTTCCTTCTGTATTTATAAAACAACGGATCGCGTGTTAATGGAGTGCTGCGTACGCTTAATTTAATCATTTGGATTACCTCCCTAATTAAATATGAAGGGTCCGCTAAATTGTAATGGCACTCATTAACATTACGCTGTTTCGCCGCCAGATAATTTAGTTACGAAACTTTTATTTGCGTTATAAACTCAGCGAACATTAATTTGTTCCCTTTATTGAGTATTACTCGTATCTTAAGCTGCGAAGTGGGTTCACCGAGCTTCATATAAGCAATATTTAATAAAACGTATTATATGAGGATTATACAGATAAAACTATTCAATTTATTATTAACTTTTCCATTAATTGTATTATTAGTATTAAATTCGTGCAGTGCCTTCAGCTGCTCGGAGTGGCACGCGAGGCCTGAGCGATACGCGGTTGCCGCTCCGGCACTTTTATTGCCTACCTAGGTAATATCAAGAAGAATATTTATTGAAAGAAATTTATGAACGTAATATAGGAAATACCATGGCATGGCCGTTAAACACAACTAACATTCAAGCATTTACTCCTCGGTATTTAATTCAGGTATCACATCTTGTCTATGCTCTTTTTATTTAGTAATAAATAATTTTATGTTAGAAGCTTTGCGACATTTACATTTGATAAGCTTTGCGAATTGGACTTAATTGGATTCCCCTCATCAGTAAAGCCGATGCGAAATTTCGTTCCTGACAAAATTTGATTTAAGATTCCATTCCTATGTTGTAATAATGTTTTCATTGTTATTGAAATTGTGTTAATATGACAAAGAGAAGTGTAGGCTTCTGTTAAAGTTATTGACAACCTTAACTTTTTGGATCTCTAAATCCATTTAAGCCAGGTAATCGATCCAACGACTGACAGGGTGGTGTTGGCAGTTTCATTGTATGGCAACTCTGTAGGAGACTTCAGACTGGGATACTGTCATCCGACCATAATTATGTCAGGAAACAGCCGCCACCGTTCATAGCTAAAAAATTAAAAAATGCCTTTACAATTTAAAGCAAGGGAGACTCGCTGTTTGTGGATATATTCAGTGTAACGGGTAGACGGTCTGATTTATTTTAATTAAATTGTAAGAATAGTAATATTATAAAACAGCGACGCGCATAGAAAGTAATTGTGAATAACTATAACTTTCTAACTCGCAATGAGTCCGTCTTCTCTAGCAAAACTATACCAAAACATCGAAACAGTCAGCGACGGCACCGTATAGTGCCTTGTATATTTTCTCCTATACTGTGTACCTATAGAAGAAACTATACAAGTCTATTAGGTGTCTGTATTCGTTGTATGTTCTACAGCTGTACACTTTAGTATTGTCTATAGTGACCGCGTGTTGCGCAGGAGTTTCGGCGCGAAGTGCTCCAAATGCTGCCGCGGGATCTCCTCCTCGGACTGGGTGCGGAAGGCGCGAGAGCAGGTCTACCACCTGGCCTGCTTCGCCTGCGACGCCTGCGGCCGGCAGCTGTCCACGGGGGAGCAGTTCGCCTTGCATGAGGACCGGGTGCTCTGCAAGCCACACTACCTCGAGACGCTGGACGGGGGCTCGATTTCTTCGGACGGTTCGTTTCTTGTTGTTCAATAGACTAGAGTTTGGGGACCTCAGCTGTGTTTAGACACTTGATTTTGTACTCGCACGTATATTTTTTACGGTGTCGATGACAAACGAATAGATAGAAATGAGTAGGTAAGGTTTGCACACATTTGCACAGTTTGATGGACAATATCATTATTTTTATTGATTATCCTGGCAAACAAAATGTTAGATCAGACACTCAAGGAGTAACAATATCGGAGTAAAACTGCTCTAAATGGCGAATTCTCATATAAGCAATTAATTCTAATACAGTAAATAATCGTCTTGGTGTTAATGTCCCGGTTGTGTTCACGCGCACGAGAGCCCTGGGTCCGCCTTGACCATGAGCCAAGATTAGGCAGATCAGATAATTACAGTGGACCCTGCTACCATAGAATCTGGTCAGGTACCAGATTAGTTCATGTTTACACATTTAGTCGCCTGAATATGCAATTTTCATCAAGATGTAAAAGCATCAATTCTATAATAAACTTAGGGTTACCATTTTTATTCTGCTTTGTCTCCTCAGAGGGCTGCGATTCGGAGGGATACCACAAGAGCAAGGCAAAGCGCGTGCGAACCACGTTCACCGAGGAGCAGCTGCAAGTGCTGCAGGCGAACTTCCAGCTGGACTCCAACCCTGACGGGCAAGACCTGGAGAGGATCGCGCAAGTCACCGGCCTCAGCAAGAGGGTGACTCAAGTCTGGTTCCAGAACAGTCGAGCCCGGCAGAAGAAACACCAGCACACCGGCAAAGGGAAGCAGAGTCAGAGTTAGTATCTACTCGAGGGCAATTTGTTCTCACCTCTTCATTACTGATGCATTCGAAAATGATAGGTTCATTTAAGTTGATCATCGTTACTGCCGCTAACTGCGAACTGCTTTGCGATTTTGTGCCTTATGGCGAATTGTTCTAATGTTTTTTTTTAAATGAGGTTGTCGGTGTGACGTAGTTATTAAGGCGTGGTTCACACTTTGTCCGCAGTGCTGGCGCGGGAGTCGGACCCGGTGGGGTTTGGGCGGCCCATCAACCTGCACCTCACCTACTCCTTCCAGAACAAGCCGCCGTTCGTTCCCATTGGTACGTAAATAAACGTGACTAAATATGTTTTAGGTTCATGTAAACTTTTTTTTTTATATTATCTAAAATTATTGCAACAAAAGTAACTATGTCTGTTATGTTTTTACGCCTAACCCGCTCAACAGATTTGGACAGAATTTGAATCTTTTATCATCAAGAATGAATAAGCATTAAACTAAATTCAATTAGAATTCAACTAAATTAGACGCGGGCTAAAGCTAGTTAATAATAATTAATTATTTTTCTTAAACCAAGTACTTTCCTTTTGTCTTCTTTTATAGAGTAACAGCAGTTTAAAGTTCCCAGTGGCTAAAGTGATTATCTCCCCCCTAGAAGGCGCTGTCCTAATTGGCAGTGGTTGTTCGACCATGGTCGTTCGACAGAAGTCGCCTTATCAATAGGAGACCTTAAAACCGATGGTCACACGACCACGGTCGCACGACCGTTGCCAATTAAGACAGCGCCATAGGATAAAATACTCCCGGCCACCTTTAAATCTGTGTTATCAAATAACTGGTTCACCAAAATTCACATTTTACGTTCTTTACATACGAATTTATCTCTCCGCAGATGGGACATCATTCACGGATTCTTCAATGGACGAGTTGTCAGAGGACTCTTCCATACACTGCATGCAGAGTGAAGTATAAACTTTCCAAGAAACATTTCAACGAACATGTTAAAACTAGCGAACCCCTGTTGTACATAATAATGGGAGGGTTATGTTATATTATGAGTAATTTTTGTAGATTGTGCAATCAAATAACTAGTTCAATTAATTGTTGTAAACATTCGAATAGAAATAAGTTTGTACCTTTTCACGAAGAAAGTGAATTTAGACAAGACACACAACTAACACATACTTTAGAAAAGCTTGTGTCAAACAAGCCCGATGAAAATGACATGAAAATTTAGATTAGGTTAGAATACCACAAGAATACACAATAGAATGAGATATTTCGTTGGATAATATAATGTACATAGTTGCTTAAATTGTTGATTGTGACCATCGTAATTCACTGTTGTAAGTAGATTTGTAGGTGTCAGTAGTCTTTCACTACTGCGAAGTTAAACCACGTATTTATTCATGTTTATGTACAGTACAAACGCATGAGTGCATTACCATCTTAAGAATCATATTCTTATGCATTTGTTAAAAAGTTTTTACTGCATTCATGAAGGTTTTTATAATTTTTTTAAATACATCCCTAAGTTCAAGGACGCGTTCTTGGGGCCTCATAACAGTTATACTCGTTGTTTCAGCTAGAATAATTCGGCTACCGATACACCAAAGACCCTGTATGTATTTGTAGCTGCAAAGGAAGTTTTTCATGAAGTGGTAGTCTGCATTTGAATTGTACATGATCAACACAGTGGTTTAACTTTTAGTGTTGACGCCATTCTTAATACTAGATTAGTGATAACTGTCAATTTTCTAGTTTATTGTAAATAAATGTATTTATTTCTAGTATCTGTGATACTTTTGCTATCATTAACAAAAAGGCTTTTTATGTAGGTACTTAAAATTTGAATTTGCCATCATATTGTACACTGTTATATTCAGAACTAATATAAATTTTTAACCATCTTTACTGTAAAACTTCCCATTTTTTCCTTGCGGGAACGAATGAGAATAATTGGCTTCATTGTAGTTTTTACATAGGTACATACTTTAATTAGCTAGGTACACAATACTATTGTGTACTTACCTATAATTCGATGAAGAATTGTATAAAACGATACTTCGCTACTTTTAAAAACACTTACCTAATATCTACTATCAATGTCAAGATTGTTATGTATAAAACTTATACATTAGATTACTAAAATGCAATGAAACTAAATGTTTGAGTAGCTATTTATAATAATTGATGGGTGTTGGTATACAACCGTTGTTGATTTCTGTTCCAATAATGCTAAGGGTAGGAAGGTATCCACGCAAGTGTATACAATAGAAAACAACATCGTGAAAAACATAATTATTTTACAAACTTATCATACCCGGTGGCCAAAACTGGGACTGCGAAAAAATTACGGCACTTCATTTTGAAATGTATTTGAAATGACATACCAATGCCAACAACAGCGACACCATACCGGGTCAATGTTTGTAAATAATCTAGAGTTCGTGTGTCATAATAAGGTTGCATTGTAGGTTCCATAAATAGGAACACCTGTAGTTTCTGAGAGAAGTTTTACACTACAGTTTTTTCCAGAACTACGAAACTGTGTAATTCCCTATTTGAATAAACCTAAAAGAAAAGCTTATTCGGTTTTTCAGTACTTGTAAATAAAACTTACTATTGTGTACCTATCTTTTTGTAAATTTTATATTTATTTATGAATTAGTTAAATGCTATCAAATGTCACCATCTCGTCATTTTATTATAACATATTTAAAATAAATTAACGCTATATAAGTACTAGGTACTTTTTATTCTGTACAAAATTTATTTAAATATATTACGTTGTTTTAAATTTACCACATTAATGTTTTATTTACTAACCTTGGCTCCTATTAGAACACAACTTACTTATTAGGTAATTATATACTATACTAATAATGTTAAGTAATATAATATCAATAGTATTATCATGTAAATAACTAATTAAATCTTTACTGGCATATCGAAATACTTAATCACTCTATATAATCTCAATTATTAAAAAGCATAATTTTCATAATATAAAATTCACAGTAGAGGAAACTTGTTGTATTTATGCCAATTAGTTATTTAGGCATAGGAATGCAACATTAAAGTACCCAATTGGCTTCAGCATCCTAAGTTTTTAAGACTGGTTACAATCAAAATGTTTATAATATTTGCTATGCAGCCACGTTTCCGACATTTATTACTGGAATATTAATATTGAAGCCTTGATATTTTGCTGTTCTGAGATTCGAGTGTTCAGCCGCAAGCTTCTTCCCTCAAAGTTTATCCATGGCATTCAGCAGCAGATCCATCTCTTGATGCACCTCCTTCAAGAGATCCTTCATCTGTTTCGCTGAATCGAGGATGTCAATGCTTTGAGTGTAGGGGTTGTATCTGACGCCGAACTCACGAGGGATTGTCTGGGCGAATTTGCTGAAAATAATAAAGGTGACGGTCACAAAGTGACCGTGAGCGTCTATATAGCAATATAGACGCTCCGATCTGTGTTATGGAGTGACTATTATTGTCAAATAATAAGTTATCATTCATATTGTCTCAAAAAGCTGAGCGACTAGAAAAAAAACGGCCAAAACGTATCAGGCGACGTTAAGGATAGGGATCCGTAGTTGCCTGTCAAATGTAAGCTTAAAAAATGTCTTTTTGATACTTTAAACACATTACCTATCACTTTACTCCTATACAACTTGTATGAAATATTAGCCAATCATAAGTTGGTTGACTATTTTTTTTTTGTTATTCCAGACACTTACATCATCTTTTCCTTAGCATCCTCAAAGCTGTTCGCGACGTAGTAGATCGGCTGGTAATTAGTGATGGGGTACTTCTGGTCACCCGTCACCTCAGGCTCGAATTCCAGTAGCGTCGGCTCGTCCGTCAGGCAGTACTGCAGCTCTCCGAACGACGACAGGAGGCCGGCGCCGAAGGCTTTCAGCTTGCCTTCTTGACGACATAACCCGAACTCCACGGTGAACCAGAAACACTGAAAAGGGGAATGACATGGTAGTTGTAGTTATTTCTGTAGACAAATAGGGGGAAACTAGCGTATGTTATATTTCTTGTAATATAAATGATGCATTTAATTGTCACGATCTCTCTGCTGTAGGCCTGCTGGAAGAAATTTCTTTATAGAAACAAGTAGGCCTGTTGTGTCTGATATATTCTGTCATATAGTTTTGTAAAAATCTTGTGTACAATAAATGGTTAAATAAAATAATAATAAATAAATAAACCCGTCATACTAATAAAAAACTACTGATAAACAAGCGTTTAAAACCTGTATAAGATCAACGTATGAAGTACCTAAGACGGAAAAGACTAACACTCCAAGGCAGAAAACTCAATCGACAAAAGAAATATTTTATTAAGGCGGTGCAGTGAGACCCATTAAGGCTACAGTTGGACTATATAAATACTACATCATCACATTTCTAACCTAAAATATAGGTAGGGTAGGTTAAAAATTTAAAGGTGAACTCGATTGCTATACAACCGCATAACTCGCAATTAAATCATAATATATACCTTTTTACGACAAACGAGTTCAAGGCATTCAATGTAAACCTCACATAACAGCCACTTAGGTATAATAAGAAGGAAACTTGTTTACCGTGGCGAGTTTCTCGATATAATCGTCTGGCGCGCCGAGCGACGCGAGCCCGATTTCCTGCGAGAACTGAGCGAAGGCTGGGTCAGCGAACAGTGGCGCGTGGCCCAGTAGTTCGTGGCAGACGTCCGGTTCCGGGGTGTACAGCGGCCGGGAGTGATGGCGGATGTACTGTGTGCTGTGGAACACCCGGAACGCGAGACCGGCGAGGAAGTCGCGCGAGGAAAGTAGCCCCGCTACAGGACGCAGGGTGAAGCCCGTGCAGTCTGCGAATTAAAAAAATACCAGTAAGTAAATGCTGAAAACAAAACGCGCCTTAAAAGAAGTAAGTATGGGTAAGTTCTCAAACGAATTACCTTTCAAAAAGTTGGACACATCCTCTAGCTGGGGAATATTATCTTCTCTATAGCCACAATTCTCAATCAGCAGGGGGAACACGTGGTTGTGCTCCTTACAGGCGTGCGTGGGGTACAACTCTGTCAGTTTCGTGAACACAATACCCCAAGTGGCCACCTCTTCTTTCGTGTAGTCGACATGGGGTAACGGCTGGCCGTGCTTGTAGTTGTACGCGATGTCGGCGAAATACTTCCGACGGGATCTGTAGGTGGGGTCGGTGAAGCCAGGGTGGTCGGAGTCCAGCTCAGCACCGTACGATAAAATCTGGTTGGCGAAGCGGTCCAGGTCGCGGATGCGTCTAGGGAACCAGGGCACGGCAGCTGCGGGAAGAACACCACATATTATACACCACAATTCGAATTTTTAATGACAATAATTACTAATTTACACAACTGTGTTACTAACATCGGTTATCCTTGTAATTCCGTGAGATGATGTTGAGGTATCCGACATTCGTTTTCAGGGCATCGAGGGTGGCTCCGAAGTCTCCAGTCCCGTGTTCGCACTCCACCATGAATTCGTAGCCTGGTCTTCTAGCTGAGGAGCGCGACTCGATGTGGCTGAGGTTGACTCCATGGCTTGAGAAGATGCTAAGGAACTTAGCGAGGGCGCCGGCTTCATCGGGGGTCTCAGGGGAGAACAACAGCCAGGTGGACTTGGACGAATCACGACCTTCCTTGATGTAATTGCCGCCGTGCATCAGTTTTGGCTGCAGGAAATTGTACAGTATTAATATAATCTTCAAAAGTCTACGGTCTTAGTCATACGTATTGTAGAATACTTCACACTTCGATTCATAAAAATCCAGCTTAAGTAAACAAGAAGTTTTTACTGCAAAAACTACATAAATAAATAATAATCATCTTGGCGTTAATGTCCCGGTTGTGCACTCGAGAACGAGAGACCGGGGTCCGCCTTGACCATGATCCAGGATTTGGCAGGTCAGGTAATTACAGTGGAGCGACTGCCATCTGACCTCCATGACCCTGCTATCAGGGGAACCTGACCAGATTGGATCATGGTTACACATCCAGTCGCCTGAACGTGCAGGCTTCATCACGATGTTTTCCCTCACCGTAAGAGCATCGGTTAGTATTCAACTAATGTACATAACTCAGAAAACAGTCATTGGTACATGGCCGGAGCGGGATTCGAACCCGGGACCTCTGGCTTACGAGTCGGATACTGTAACCGCTCGGCCGCCGACGCTCTCTACTGCAAAAGCTACATGTTGTGTTGAAATTACAAATCACTGATATATAAAATAATCATCTTGGCTTTAATGTCCCGGTTGTGCTCTCGCCCGCTGTCCGCCTTGACCATGATCCATGATTTGGCATATCAGGTAATTACACTGGAGCGACTGCCATCTGACCTCCGTTACCCCGTTGACAAGGGAACCTGACCAGATTGTATCATGGTTACACATTCAGTCGCCTGAATTTCATCACGATGTTTTCACTTACCGCAAGAGCATGGGCTAGTGTTCAACTAATGTACGTAACTCAGAAAAGAGCCACTGGTACATAACCAACCCGGTAGGTACCTCTCGCTTACGAGTCGGACCCCTTAACCATGATTACTCCTCAGGCGCTCGCATTAGCATTAATTTTATAATGCTGGAGCTTTACAATACCTAAGTGTAAGTCATATCACAATCAATTTTCGCATACCAACTACGCATAACTGGCACGCACACGTCACGTACATTGCTGATTAATTTATTTTGCTAAAACATACCTCTTAATTCAATATACATATAAGATAACAATTAATTTAATACAATAATAAATTACCGATAAATTAAACGAAAACATTCCATTTGGAGATATTCAGGTTACACGTAGAATCGATAGTGATAACCCCGGCGACTATGCGGAGTCGACGGCCGTTAGATACGCCTTCCAAAACAATGACGTGATAACTGGTATATCAGCCACGCGTCTTGAGATAACACGAGAGCGGTTAGCCCCGGCTGATGTTGTGACCCGTGACAAGCAGATTTGCAGCTTCAGACGAAGGTGGTAATAACTACGAATCATTGCATACGAAACGGGCAATCGTCAACCGAAATTGATATTTACGCAAGTACCTACAATAATTTGTAGCGCATTATTAAATGGACGCATCCAATGACGTCATAAAGGTTTGCGTTTCGCGATCAGTATCTGCAGCGATATACGAGTATTTTGCTTGCCTCTATGTATATGTGAAAATCTTTGGCTGCACGTATTTTGTTTCGTTTATTTACCGGAACTCTCATTTTAAAATGCTGTCACTTTATTTGAATCTTCTGACATCAGATGGGTTCGTTGTAACGAATCATGAATTTAGAGAGCCCACGTCTTTGGTAGCGTCCGCGTGGATGCGAGCGGTTTCAAAAATAATGCCCAAAATACTCTATTTTTGAATCGCTAGCCTCGATTTGAACGATTTTCAATTTGAATTTTCGAAATAAAATAAGTTACAACAAGGCAACACCGAAAGAGTACGGTTAAAAAAATAGGGAAAATGAGCATCATGCATCAAAATATTGAATTTTTCAACCGAAAATCAAAATTGCAAACCGTTGATCGAGGCGCGCGTATACTGGCGAGCGAATATATAAAAAAATAAGGCAGTAATTCTCACAAGCTAGGAGAAACCGTAACTGGCTGGACGCACCCTAAGATTAGAGAAAAAGACAATTTTCATGTAAAGTGTACTCTTCATTAGAAAAAGACAAAACGATAGTGTCATCATCATCATCACAGCCCAATACAGTCCACTACAGGACTAAGGGCCTCTCCCACGAAAGGGGAGGTTATTGCCATAATCTCCAAGCTTGGCAGGCGGGTTGGAGACCGCAGTGTTATAAATATAACAATGGAAAACGCTGCTGCTCATTTTCCAGCATATGGAGACTCTTAGATCTTTTGCCTCGAAAATATTAGTCGCCTTGTACGACACCCAAGGTGTTGATGCTATTCTACTCTGCCGGACAAAATACGGCAAACGATAGTGTGAGACAAGGATAATAATAAATGTGTCGCAAAATGGAGCTGGCCGGTTGTCGCCAATATAAGATAACCAGGAAGCCCTGATTGAATGACACTGAGTCCCCCTTGGTTCGTTAATTTACACTACCCTCTAAGTGGGCGACACTGTTGATGTGTTATCTTTGTTGCACTATTGTTTTGTCTAATTTTTCGATGTTCTACCTACACGATCGTTTGTCTTTTCATTCGCCTTCGACACAATATGAATTCCACACAACTGCCATGTAACACATTCGTTTTTCCACGAATTTATCAAAGCTTGCGACTTTGAGACTGGCTGTAACCTAAGCATAGACCTGGGCTTAAGTTTAGTGGGCTTAGTACCTAAAGGTCAACCCTGGTCAACCAACCCGGGCCTTGCGTCCGCTAATTTACTAACGGCTCGATCAAATTGTAATCGATCGCAGCTCAATAAAAGTTTGACACGGTTTTGATATTCTGCTACTGTTGAAAATGGCTTTATTGAATTATAATTGGATCGCAATTGCAGCTCAAGGTAGTTTTACGAGTCTTTTGTATTCTGTTACAATTAAAATTGCCCTTCAGCTGCTATTGCTATCCAATTACAATTCGATAGCATCAAGTAAATCAGTGGACTCGAGGCCCTGGTGAACGCTGGGGAGGGACCCTGGAGTGCTATTCAAAATATTCGATATTTTATACAATGTCTTATTCTGTTGAATCCCGACGTCCCGATCATCAAAATTTGTAAAAATATAGTGTTAATAGTAAAGTAATTCCATCTCTAGGTAAAAAACCTGAAATTATAATTTGAATTAAACTAGTTTTTTAATTCGAGAAAGAGTCTTTAAAATTGGTTCTTTAATTAAGCTAATAACACCTAATGACACTATTATTCAAACACAAACAAACAAATAATTTTGGAGATGTGTTTTACGGAGGGGAACTGCAGAAGATAAAGATATTCAATTTTTATACCACAGTTCGAGAGTTTTACCAAAAAGAGATCAATGTATTAGATATTCCATTGCTCGGACTTGCCGTCTGTTCATTGGCGTAATATTAAATATTTTCCAAGATAAATGAAATGTTTTCCATATTATCTTATTTAATTAAATGAATATTAAGTAGATAGGTACTTGACAGTTAAATTATGGAATTTATGCATTTGATACTTAACTGACTCTACTGCTGTATAGTGATACATACATAAAAGAACATGCCAAATGTACACTTATACATGATTGTTGTTTTTAATGGTTAAACTCAAAAACTTCTTAACCAACTTTAAAAATTATTTTTCCGAAATTCAATGTGGTTTCTGCGGGAACGGGTCCGGTAATAGTAACGGAACGGACGAAGTCGCGGGCAAAATATTCAGATAATTTACCTAATTGAACACAATAACCAACTAAAAGTAAAATAAATAATTGTATCTTTCAATGCCTAAGATGTCAACAATCGCTTTGCAACTATAAAAAAACATTTTCTTCAATAAAAAAAAACATGCACAACAATACGCGTCAAAGAAAAGCTACTTTCATCCAATATACCTTGTCTGGAGGCGATGAGGAGACTTCCTCAGTAAAATGTCTTGGGATATCCATCGCAGAAGGGAGACCAGCACAGCTGAGATCAGAGATTCGGAACACCACCGGTCACACGCAGCGCAGCTTTTGTATACACAAGTAGCGGCGCGCGCGCACTTTTATCTAGCTTAATACGTCACGGGTGACAGGCGCCGGTATCTGTATACTTACACAGATATAATAAACATACTGCGAAAACTTGGATTAAAAACAAAAGTCTGTTGGTTTGACTCATAGAGAAAAAATTTTGTATACAGAAGGTCTGTGGTTTGACTAGTGTGCTGTGCATTATTATTTTTGATCGACAAACTAGAGAACAGATTGCTCGATTGATCTGTAGTAAACACTGTAAGGGCCCGTGTTTTGTACAACTCGAACTAGTTGAACGGCTTTCATATTTTATTTTCGTCATGAAAAATTCCGTATTGTCATAAATTACACTAATTTTTTCTATTTTTGAGTCGTTCGCTTTCGGTGCTGCCAATGCAATTACAAAAATATGCATACAATAAATATATATTTTCATGCCGAAAATCAAAATAGAAAACTGTTCGACACGAAGCAAGCGGTTTAAAATCAGGGCCCCAAATTTAGGTACATTGCTACAGAATCTCGGAGGCCGATTGGCATCCCGTGTATATTATATTATTATTTAAATTAACGAAATCGCTCTTCTGTACAAGTTTAGTCTATTCAAAGTATAAAACAATGTCGCTACCCGCCATCTACCCATCTGTGTATATGTACGCTTAGGTCTTTTAAACTACACAACGGACTTTAATGGGGTTTCGACAATCATTCAAAGAATTTAGAATACTCTATTAGTTATGTAATAGAGTAACCCCGACAAAACCCGTGCGAAGCCGCTAGCTTATAATAAATTAGGTATTAAAAGGTACAAAAGAACGTCAAATGGTTAATGTGGTTCAAAAGCGTGCAGTTCTGTCTTTGCTCTTAGCGTCAATACTCTGGTTGCGCTCTAGGATTTAGTAGACAGTATTATTTAGACCAGATCAGTCGCCAGAATGGTTTTCTCAAAATGTTTTCCCTGACCGTAAGCGCATCGGTTAGTGGTCGCGCATCGTTATTTTGTACATAACGCAGAAAAAGTAGAGCATGACACGTGACAGCGGTACTATTGTCCACAGAAATCTAATTAAATTGATATTTATATATTCACAGAAATCAAAAGAAGTAAGAATATATATTTCAAAAGTCTACTTATTTAGATTTCTGTGGTTTAACCTTTCGTTAACCTACTCTAACTTGGTCTTTTTCTATTGGAAAAGGAGGCAGCCCACCGGGTGGAAAGCGGCAATGGTCGATTCATAAAATTTATTCAAGAGTCTAATAAGCTCAACTTTAATTTCTTAATAGAATTGTGATTAAACCTTCTGTGTTATTTACATCCATTTTATATATCGTAAACAATCGTCGAATTGGACAGATCGAGGTCTTCCTGGGCATATCGTGTGGCTAGTTTGCTTTTATTAAAGTTGCCCTGAGTCAATCGATTCATAGATGTGATATAATTTTCTCAAGTCACTCTAAACATGATGTGATGTTTGTTTTGTTGATTATGAAACAAAGTAGGCAATAAAGGCGGCCCACGTTTTGCCTGGCTATATAGTGCAATAACAAATAGGATTGCGTTTTTCGTTCTTTACGCACTTATTTATCGATATAAAAAGTGTAGGTAATGTCAAGGTTCATATAATGTTTTCCCCTTTAGTACCAACTAGATACGGCTTGGGAAACAGGAAAATAAATCAGTTTATGTAGCGTATAAAGTTGTATTCCTACATTACGGACTCCAATAAAGATTCTTTAAATAAAAGATCATCTTAGAAGAAAATATTCGTTCAATTAATCTTTACGTATTGTTTATAGACCCTTTATGGGTTAAACTTTGGACAGCTTTTGACCTCAACGTAAATACAACCCCGTGGTATAACCTCCTTGTAGGAGTCATTTTTTTCATTCAAGATAAGGGTGTATTCACATCGACCCTAGCTTTTATAAGTCGTTTTTATACACGAAATTACTGTCAGCATTAATCTGAAGATATCGACACGATGATTTTGGTCATGCAAAATCACTGCCAATGATCAATGATGATCAATGTCCGTAGTGCTTAATAAAATAATTACTTACGAAACGACCCGAAATGAGTCTTGGCCTCCGACACTAAGAAGCTCCATTACACTTACAAAATCTTTTTTTCTTTATATTTATCCTGTTAGATTATAAAATAAGATTTATTTCGATTTAAGTATGTCTTATGTAATACTTTGTAGATTCTTAGTTATCTTTGAAAGACTCAAATATCCCTGGACAGTGTTGATGTGTGTATAGGTATACAGAAAGCAAAAATCAGTCAAAAATAAAAGTAAGTTAATTATAGCTAGATCACTCTCTTCTAACTGTAGCCCATAATGTCGTCTATACTGAAACAACTGTCGGAAATTAAGATTAAATGGTCAAAAACAGATAGATACACTCTTTGGCGCACAAAATTACAAAAAAAAAATAAACAAATACGTGCACAGTTCAGTAGTAGCTGCAGGGAGAACTGACCTCCTACCATACATTTAATATATTCTGTCACTCTTCAGCAGACTGTACAAATGTAGTGCGTGCGGTGTGCGTAGTGTGATGTTGCGTTGCGTCACATGCAAACTCTTTGGATTGTTAACTAACACTTACACATAAACCCTATGACTGGATACTTCAACCTAAAAAATTGTTGACATTTTGTGCCCATGCCGCACTTATTTTCTGAAAATATATTTTATTTAGACATCGATAAATTTATCAATTACTTTAAGCCATGGTTCAACTAAAACAAGTTTCTTTGAGATTGAAGTCTATTAGTAACATTTCTAAAATTACTAAAACAATGAAGATGGTATCGGCTAGCAAGTGAGTCTCTAAAGACTTAGGGTTGTATAATGTAGGATTACGTATCAAATAGTTATTCCCTAGTCCCTATTTATTATATTTATTAGAAATTTACTTATTTTACTTGCATAATTCATTTGTTGACCATATACGTAATGTTGTGATGTATGTTTATACCATGAATCACTGTTTGTAAACAAAATCGTTGGCAAGTGTAGATGACGCTCATATCATGTTGTTACTCAATGCAATGCAAAGTTCACAGTTACGTTAATGGCCCTAGTATTGTAGTCAGACAACATCATCCTGTAAGTCAGACTTTAAATAAATATGCTTGGAAAAATTCACACAGCGCCATCTAGCCCCAAAGTAAGCAAAGCTAGTTTTATGGGTGTTAGATATCTAATAAAATACTTACATACTTTTTTTAAAGAAATTAAAATTAATTATTTCAATTTCTGCTAAGCCGGGAATCGAACCAGGGACCTCTGTGTGGCAGACCAGCATGTTAACCAACTGAACCGTCGAACCAAAGTCGTCAATATATTTTAAAGAACTTGAGCAAGAGCGTTATTTCAGATTCACGAGGGCTGAAAGAGAGTTAAAGGCAGCGAGGCCATTCGGTTACGGGCCCCGCAAGTTCTACGAATCATCACGTCTGGTAGTCCCAGTCAAGTCAGACGAGAAAGGCAAGGAGGTACCCCCCGCAGCCGCGGCCCCAGTACCAGAGGCAAAGCCTGAAGACCCGGAGGCTGCGAAGAAATTTAAACGGGTGTACGTGGCGATGACATCTGATAGGGGTAAGACATGCAGCTTCTAATATACTATTAATTAAAATCGCTTTCCCCGTCTGTCTGTATGTCTTTACGCTAATTGCTCCTAAACGATCACCACCAGTTAGTGAGGTTTTCACCATCAGTTAGTCGATTTTTTCTGGAATTAGTAAAGTTAGAAAAGTAAGAAGCCGGTCATCATCATCATATCAGCCAGAAGACGCCCACTGCTGGGCATAGGCCTCCACCAGAGATCTCCACAAAGGCCGGTCCTGTGCTTTCAGCATCCAGCTGGTACCTGCGATCCTTACCAGGTCGTCGGTCCACCTAGTGGGAGGCCTACCCACGCTGCGTCTTCCGGCACGTGGTCGCCACTCGAGAACTTTACTGCCCCATCGGCCATCTGTTCTTCGAACTATATGCCCTGCCCACTGCCACTTCAGTCTGGCAATCCTTAGAGCTATGTCGGTGACCTTGGTTCGCTTGCGGATCTCCTTATTTCTGATTCGATCGCGCAAAGAGACTCCGAGCATAGCTTTTTCCATTGCCTTTTGGGTAACAGTGAGCTTTCTTATAAGGCCCACGTTTCAGTTCCGTAAGTCATCACTGGCAACACACATTGGTCAAAGACCTTCGTCTTGAGACTGCGGTAATTGGGACGAAAATATATGGCGTAGCTTCCCGAATGCTGCCCAACCGAGTTGGATTTGTCGATTGACCTCTTTCTCGAAGTTGGACCTACCTAGCTGGACTATTTGTCCTAGGTATGTATAGTCGTCAACAACTTCAAGTGGAATGCCTCCAACTGTCACTGGAGTAGGCACAACATGGACATTGGACATAATTTTCGTCTTGTCCATGTTCATTTTAAGACCTACTTGTTGAGAGGCACTACAGAGATCATCGAGCATTTTGCCCAAGTCTTCCAGGGTTTCAGCCATGACTACGATATCGTCAGCAAATCTGAGATGAGTGAGGTACTCGCCGTTAATATTGATGCCAAGTCCCAGTCCAGAAGATTAAAGATATCCTCCAGTGCAGCGGTGAACAACTTCGGTGATATGACATAACCTTGTCTAACACCTCGCTGCAGCTGAATAGGTTCTGTGGTCTTATCCTGGAGACGAACTGACATAATGGCGTTATCGTACAAACACTTCAGTGCTTCGATATATCGATAGTCAATTTGGAGCACCGCCCAAGTTTCGATCGAATCGAAGGCTTTCTCATCGTCCACAAACGCCAAGCATAATGGCCGGTTATACTCTTCGGTGTTCTGTATAACCTCCCGCAGCGTATGTATGTGGTATATGGTACTAAAACCTTTTCGGAATCCGGCTTGTTCGGGAGGCTGGAAGTCATCAAACCTGCGTGCGAGACGATTCTCTGACTCTCGAAAACATTTTATACACATGGGTCGATATTGGTCTGAAGTTCCTCAAGAAAGCCTTATCACCTTTCTTGAAGAACAATATCACTATACTTCTGTGCCATATTTCCGGCGTTTTTCCCTCGAGGATGACGGAATTGAACAGCTTCTGAAGGGTCTTAAGCACAGGTTTGCCACCAGTTTTCAGAAGCTCAGTCGTAATTCCATCATCACCCGGCGCCTTGTTGTTCTTAAGCTGTTTGAGAGCCATACTAATCTCGTACAGGCTGATGTCCGGGATATCTTCGGTTTAGTGTCGGATCAACTTGGCTCTGGGGTCTTTTGCCATACTGGTAACAGGTGCCCGTGTTGTCGTGTATAACTGTCCATGGAACCTCTCGACTTCCCTCAAAATCTCGGACTTGGTCGAAACAATCAACTCTGTCCAATCGACAGATCTCTCTCTCTCTTTAGAGCCTTTGTTCCGCTCGATCGCCGCCTCAATATTGATAGTATTGAATCGGCGTATGTCGCGAGTCAGAGACTTAGAGATCTGTCGATTAAGTCGCCTAAATTGAGAGACATCATCAGGGGATTGCAGAGTCGTTGCGCGTCTTTCTTCCATGAGTTTGAGGGTATCGTCAGAGATTTTGCCTGTTCTTTTTGTACGGCAGGCTTTGTAAAACTTTGACCCAACCGTATAGATAGTTTCTACGAACCTGTTATTGTAGTCGTCCACGTCGACGCACTCTCCTAGGCGCTCGAAGCGATTTTGTAATTCGAGTTGAAAGCTCTCGGGGTTTTGGATTTGGATGGGTATAGGCCGAAGCGTGGACCTCATAAATCTCGATCTTTCTAGCTGTGGATTAATATTCAATGTGCCTCTTACCAATCGGTGATCACTGCCAATTTTTACGCTGTTGATCACCGAGACATCATTGAATATATGCCGTTTCGTAGATAGGATGAAGTCAATCTCATTTTTTGTGACACCATCGGGACTAACCCACGTCCATCTGCGATGATCCGGCTTTCCAAAAAATGAGTTCATCATAAAGAGTCCCTCTTTCTCCAGAAAGCCGGCCAGCATCTGGCCACGGGCGTTTCGACTTCCAGCTCCAAATCGCCCCACTCTCAACTCGTCTCCGCTTCGTTTGCCCAGTTTTGCGTTAAAATCCCCCATGACAACGGAGTAATGTGTGTTGGAGGTATGTAAGGCTGTAGTAATATCCTCATACATAGCCTCCACTTCATCGTCGGAGTGAGTCGAAGTCGGTGCGTAGACCTGTATGACCTTCAACGAATACCGCTTGGTAATTGTGAGTACAAGGTACGGCAACCCTAGACGACACACTCTCGATCTTGACGATGTTGTTCACGAGACCTTTGTGGACGAGGAACCCGACACCACCTAGGAACAGTTGGTCGCCCTCCCGGAAGTAAAGCAGATTTCCGGGAGTCCTCTCCCTTTTTTCGGACTTCAGATAACCCTATATTGTCCCAATGTAATCTGCTTACCACTTCCTCCAGCTCCACAAGCTTTTCGTCGGTCCGCAGTGTCTGGACATTGTATGTTGCCAGGGCCAGTGGTCGTGCTTTATGGTAGCTTGGTCGCGTCCGGTGATTTTTCGCACCCCCTGCCCCGCCGTTACCGTGACCGCTACCACGGTCCGGAATAGCGGGACCGCCGGGTACTGGGGGCCGTGCCCTGTGTGTGCTTGCCATAATCGCCACGCACGGGTTGGCGATCGGGATGCAGTAGATGTAAATGTACCCAGAAAGATGCTGCTGCCCATCTTTCGGGGTTGTCCCGGGTGGTTTTGCGGGGCAGGTCACTAGTGAACAATAATTTCTTTCTTTTCATTAACTTCTTTCTTCTTGTACTAAACCGGCTTCATATTCACTTGCACGCGTGCGGTGAAGGCGACACTAATAACCCAAACTAGCTGATGCGAGTTGCATCACTTACCACCGACATCTGTACCACAGTTATCAGAATACCAATTGGATCCAGTTCGTAGATCAGGAAGTGACTCGTAATCGTAAAGGGTTCCACTTCACGGCCTTCCACCTAGCAGGAAGCTACTGAAGGATATCTAGGTGCATAAAATGTGATTTAAAAAAGTTAACTGTATTTATGTCTTATATTTCTTTGATAAAATCCTCCAAAAAAGTCTATTCAACACGATTTAACGCTGTTTTCAGTAATAAATTCCGTGAAAGCAGTGCGAAGATACATAGCTAAGAAGGTAGTTTCTGGTCACGGAGCGGACATTATCGGCAGCAATAATGACATTGATCTCAATCCATTCGGCACATATATTAAGAAGTGTCATTGAATAAAAATGGGACAACGCGGCACTCAATCATATACGTGCCGATACCAAGCGTTTGTAGAAAAGTTATCGCCGGATCAGGGACTAAACGAGACTCTTCACAATAACAACTTGACTTGCGACATTATTATCTATTGAACCAATAATATTTTTATTGCCCCTTAACTCACCTAATACGTATTTAATTTACTTCTTTTTTTCAATATTAATAATGATGTAATATGCGTGTGCTATTAAATAAACAAAACGAGCTTATTTTGAGGCGATAGTTCAAGTCCTTAGAATGTAATAAGATGTCTATGTTTCGTCATACCCTGATGTAAGTGACCCAAAGATTGGTTCTTTATGGTTATTTGCGTCGTAGAGTTTAATATGTTTAAATAACAATAACAGGGCATTTCATTGAATATTAGAGAGGAAAAAGGGTGCCTACCGCGATATACTGCTTTTTTATGTTATATATTTAAGTTATTCTTTCACTTTTGTTTTTTTCTGCATCCTGTAATTTCGTGATAAACATTCAGTTATGGATCAGTGTGTTGGGGGGGTTATGAGGCCCTACTGTCACCCCAAACGAGGGCCCAAGCAAACCTCCTGGTCCCCTTGCTGACAGACAGACGGACGGGCTCTAGCGGATCCCAACGACTAGTGCGAATCAGATGGTAGTTGCCATACGTAAAGCGTCAAAACAATCAGGTAGGAAATGTAAGAATGCATCCAGAGGTAGGGCGTCGCCGCGTGGAAATGTAGGTACATTATGTGCGCAGGCCTCTGCGGCGGCGTACACAGCGGCGTCGCGCGCCGCATCCGGAGAGAAGTGGCGGAAAAGAAGGCCGACCCGGCCACCAACAAGCTGGTTTGCGTTGGCGATAAGTCACGCAGCATGCTCCGCCGCCAGTTAAGCTCCATGATGCTCATCAGCATGAAGGACGTGAGTATCACGCGATGACGGCCCTACACCCGGGTCCTGCCGACTTCTCGGTTATACGGACCGCGTCAAACGCTTACTAGCCGGTTTATATGGGAACCAAATCAAACGCCGTCATACCGGCAATACGTCTAACTGTAACTAGATATAACTTGGAAACCACATATTAATCATCATCATCATACTCTTATTAGCAGAGACGCTCACAGCTAGGCGTAGGCCTCCGCCAGACATCCCCACAAAAGTTCCGCATTCCGGTACGTGGTCGCCACTCGAAAACTTAACTGCCCGTTGCGTTGGCGAATGTCATTTTTCCTCAGTACCTTTTAATGTACTTACGAAAAAACGAAATCGTGTCTATAGTTTTGCCTAAGTATATCCTTGGAATGCTTTGCCATGCCTAATTTTTTATTCTAAATCAGAATTATATGGACATATTTTGGTTCGAGAGCGTCGATGGCCGAGCGGTTACGGTATCTAACTCGTAAGCGAGAGGTACCGGGTTCGAATCCCGCTCTGGCCATGTACCAATGACTCTTTTCTAAGTTATGTACATTAGTTGAATACAAACCAATGCTCTTACGGTGAAGGAAAACATCGTGATGAAACCTACACATTTAGGCGACTGGATGTGTAACCATGGTAGCAGGGTCATGGAGGTCAGATGGCAGTCGCCCCACTGTAATTACCTGATCTGCCAAATCCTGGATCATGGTCAAGGCGGACCCCGGGCTCTCGTGCGCGAGAGCACAATCGGAACATTAACGCCAAGATGATTATTATTATTTTGGTTCAACCACGCGATCACATATCTACTTATAAAAATAACAAATAACAAATTGAACAACTCATCTACCAACAGAAGAAATACGGGGCATTGTATGTCCTATATTGGTTTTACTAAATTAAGGTACACAATCAAATTCAGAGCTGAAAACCGGGACATCCCAAAAAATACGAAACATGTGGTCAGCCGGAGTTTACGTTCCAAGTCTTAGAAAACTCAAGTAAAGAGATGTAGGTACCTACGGTATGTGTATGGAACGATAAGGAAGGGGGTGCGATAACGTTAATTAATAAGTACTCTTTTGACGTCATATTCCAAAAATACGAGGAAACGCTTCGAGAAAAGGTAGGCAGTGCCCTGCGCCTCCGTGGTCTCTTTTTGGCGGGAACACTTCCATGCCCCCAGATTTGCATTGCCATGAGTGCGTGCGGGCGTGCTGCAGTTACGTCGACTTCACCCCCGGACGTACCCTTCGACCTACTGAGCTAAGAGCTTAGTTGTTTTGCCTCGAGCGAGTTGTTTTTCGCGCTGCGATTGGTTGACGCGCTACGATTGCCACTTGCGTTCACCAATCACCGCGTGTAAAAACAGTGCAATACCGTTTACGAAGCGTATTCTGCACATCACCAGTCGAGCGCTTTAAAGTGCGTCAAACGCAATTTCACAAATGATGTATTTCATCGTCCTCACAGTGTTAGACAATGCACCTGGGGAGCGAGTCTCGGGCTGTGACATCTCAGGGGCCTAATTATCACGCTCTGACGTCTCGATTTCGACATTTTCTCTAGCCAAAAAGGTGTAAAATGTTACTGAAATTGATTTTCGAAAATATACAACTGTCGAAGATAGTTAAGAAAATATTTTTTGGCTGCAATCGATATTTCAATGTCATTATTAATCTTATACTTAGCTTGTAAAAATTTCTAATTCGAGAGCGCGAGAATTAGGCTTCTGCTGTTCTGCATTTTTTTACCTATATGAAACCTAAGTGCATTAATCGTAGATGTTATAGGTGGGCTGTCAGTGTACCAGTCAGCGGTAATCAAGCGTAATATGAAAAACTTGGTAGTAAACAGTAACCACATCCATCTTTAGATTGGTCGCAAGTCGCCTACGTTCCTGGATGCGGCGATCATCGCGGCCGCCATCGCCGACTCAGGCTTCACCTTCGACCATGCCGATATTTACTACAACAAGTACTACAGCCCCGTGAAGTATGAGCTGAGCGTGATACCAGCTTACACCAAGTCACAGATTGCGGTAGGTAATATACATGTATACAAGGCAGCTCAATCCTATCTACAGTGTTACTTTAAATTCATGATCGCATGATACCATGCATGTGCTCGTGATAACAAATAACTTTTACTACGGTACCAACTGGAATCGCGTTTATACAAAAATGAAAACAAATTCCTTCAAAATGTATGAAACAAATAACTTTTTTTGCGATTCCTAAGTTGCTGCTTAGGTCGTCTTCGATTGATATACGTACTCGTTTATACTGGTGGTTATATTTAAGTCCGCCACTTGCATCTATACAATGGTTACAGGCAGCGGTAACAACTTTCCATCGGGTCGCCCGATTGCCTGTTTGCCTACCATATGACATAAAAATAATTACCTACCATATTTAGGTCGTCTTCGGTTGGTACACCTACTCGTTTCATACTGGTGGTGGTGGTTAAGTTTAAGTCCGCCATCTGCATGTGCTGCCATCTCTACAATGGTTACTGGCTGCTGACGTCCATGACTGCGTCTTTATTTCTGAACCGCTCGTCTCGATTCGAATGGTTTTCAATTTCAATGGTTTTTGATGATATGACGCTGATTTACTCTATTTTTGCATCTTTCGCCTTCGGTGTTGCCAATGTAATTCAAAAATGTTGAGTTTATTCTGTCGAAAATCGAAATTGAAACCCGCTCCCCTCGAGACGCGCGGCTCAAAAACAAGACTCCCGATTTCAGTTGGCGCCCAACATAAACGCCTTCGACGAGGTCGACGAGGATATGCTGGTGAGCTTCACCGAATGGACGCTGGCGGCGCTGCTGTATTACGCGCTGAAGGAGTCCGCTGCCTCCGAGCAATCGGCCCGGATGGCTGCCATGGACAACGCGACCAAGAACGCCAACGACATGATAAAGAAACTGAGGCTGCTCTTCAACAGGACGCGCCAGGCTGTCATCACCAGAGAGCTCATAGAGATCATCTCAGGAGCCTCGGCATTACAATAGCCAACCGAGCAGCGCTGATAGACTAGCGATTTGCTATTGTGATCTGTGATACCATGATTGTAGGGCTAAGGATCTCAACAGGACTACCCAGTCAGTCATGAGGATGACAGTTATCCATGTACGTGTAAATTTATTTACGTTGTTGCATAATTTGGACGTAATAGGGCGTAATATTACCTGTGTAATATTGTAATACTAGGTCCTACTACGTCGTAATATTAGGCAATATTATAAATCAGCAGTGGCGACTCTTTGCTTGTCGTAATGTAATAAATGATGGATCTCTCCGATGTCGATACAATTGTCAAATTCATAAACAAGCATCTTCTTGGCAAGAAGACCATATTTTGTTGTGATTTAGAATGGACTGATTGACATACGGACGTAGCGGACGGATTTCCTCTATTCTTCCCGATTACAAAAACAGAAATCCTAACCTACGTTCCGTACGAGTCGATTGGAGCAATTGAAATGAAACTTGATTTATTTCTAAATTCTAAATTATGGCACGAGCCAACTAGACTGTAAAATTTAGATTTAAATTATGAACGGATTTAAGTGGGCGTAGGTAATTGATATTAGGCTAAGAGAATAGACCTCATTATGTGTGTGTGTACGCAAGCAGTAGTTTTGAACACCGGCACCACTGCGTAACATAATATGTTGAGATAAAGATTAGGAATTGTGGCCATGTATTTTTATACGGGATTTTAATACGTTACCTAGAATAAATAAATACTTACAATTTGCCATGCCCTGAAATAACTTTAATAAATGTGTTCTTTTTGTTCCAGACTTTTTTGTTATCACTTTAATTTAAATTACTGTTTCGAAATAAAATACCGACTAAATTTTCGCTGTTAATTAAATATGTTATTAGCAGTTAGTATCATTTTATTAAATTACTAGCGGTCCCTCGTGGTTTTAACTCAAGTGAATTTCGAACCTCTGCTGTTGCTGATGTCCATAGGCGGCGGTGACCACTTTCCATCAGGTGGCCAGCTTGCCTGTTTGTCTATCGTATAACAAAAAAAAAATCTATAATACTATTATTCACGGGACATAATGTGCTACTATTTCATTTTATACATTATATCCAATTCGTGTATACTAATAAAGGTATAAAATAAAACTCTCTAATTGCATTTGTATTTACAAAATCCGTTACTACTTTAATGATTTTCTTTCTGACGGAATATTCTTCATAAACGTTGTCTTTACATTGCATTTAGTCATTAGTCCCAGCCTATATTCATGTTAACGAAGCTATTAAAAAGTAATATTATGAAAAGTAGAATTATTAAAAAAACATTCCACTTTAATAAATTAATAGTCCTCTATGGTTGTTAAGTGTCTTAAAGTAAGTTTAACGTAATAAGCAATCACAGTTGCAATGAAATCGTACGTACACGAAAAATAATTTTGAGTTTGTCCTTCAAATAAAGAAACTCACAATGAAATTGCGACTCACGTATTGTTGTAATAGAACTTAGATTAATGTGTAGGTGCATTTGAAAACATTTTATTTCGTTCCTCTTTCAAAAATCAAATGTGTAAATAGGTATACTTTAAAATCTATGACTAATTTTCTTAAATAACTGTTAATCTTACACGTCTAAAGTTCAAATTCGCAGAGCGAACCGTCCAAAACGCATAAATTAAAAGTGAAACGTTAAAACATTTAAATAATTGATACTTCATGAACTCGCTTTGAAAATATTTGACGCCTCTCAGCGTTTTATTTTTCATACCTAATCTTTTTTAGAAGAAGGCACTATTTAAAATCGTGGCCTGACGTGCATTTATTATTGCATCGGGATTATTATTCGTGGTCGTATTTGTTCGCACATTCTCGTAAAATACATAAATATCTAATTTTATATTCTGGTAGAGTGATTTAAAAACATAGTGCTAAAAGATAACAACTCAAAAAAATACATAAAAACAAATATGGCGCATAATCCCTTTTGTTACTAACATTTGCCAACACAACAATTGTATGAACTTCCTAATTGACGAACAAATCACGAGGCAATAATAGGTAGCTAGTGTGCTTCTTCAATGTACTTGTCGTAAGTCGCTTGGTCCATCAGCTGTTTTAGCTCGTCGGCGTTGGAGATCTTTACTCTGAACAGCCAGCCGCTGCCGTAACACTCCTTGTTGATCAGCGCTGGTGAAGACTCCACGGCGTCATTCTTTTCTGTTATCTGAAATGTAAAAAAAATATATTTTGGAAAGTGATTACGATAACTATCACCTGAGTTAGTTGTCATCCAAACTAATTAAAAATGCTTTATAAATAAATGTTAGCAACGGTTTGTCTGGTTATTTTCGGAACAATTTAGTTGAATTATGGTTGTTAAATATTTTTCCTTATTTACATTAAGAATATACAATAGAAATGTAAGAAGTTGTGTCCAGGCGCGTTTTGAGTTTTCTTTGCGGTGTTTTTAATAACGGATGATAAGTTGTGTGCGACTGTTAGGTATACGAGCGCCCCGTGGTATCCTTTTTATGACTGACACTGTCTGTTTATAGCGCACTCCTCATGTGGGCAGTTTCGCGGGGACACGAGAATGTAGAGGGAGTATTCGCCTATATTCGTGTAGTCCCGTGCATGTTTAGCATGTCTCGTCTATTTCATAGACTAGTAGATATATTCATTCGGTTATTTGTTGTCATCTCGCCTTGTGCTGAGTCACATCACTTTGGTTCTTTCTAGTCGAAAATCTACCAAATACATCCAAAAATGTACAAAATTCACAAAGAAGTAAATTCACTGAGTACAAACAAAATGTACCTACAATATCATAGCCTCCTTCATATTACAAGCCATGCTGTAGCTTGGAACGGCAACGTCGCTGTGAATCGATTTACTTACTGTTAACATGTCAATGTGCGGAAAAATTATAAATTTTATGATGTTAAATTAAAAATATATTGATAAAACTGTAAATTAACGCGTTTATATGGACCATCTACGAAGGTAAATAAAAGTAAATATATTTATAATTGCGCTAAAATTTGGACAAAAACGATTTTTAAAAAACAATCTTTGACCATTTTTGTTGTCGTTTTTTACTTATTTCATAAATCAAATTCCCCCTAAAAGATGCAAAGGCGTTGTTGCATATGAAAAATGCAAGTAAAATTATGAGTAAGCCTTAAAAATGGGAAAGAAGCTGTGCCGATGTTTTGCTTTCCAAAAGATGTAATTCTATTAAACAAATAGACTTCTGCTATTCCCCAAGCATGCTGGAGTCCCACCGAAGAATCTTTACTGTGCAGCTAACATTGTCGCATTGTAAAAGTTATCACAACTACTATAAACCACGATCTTTGATTATCCACGATGATGAAAACGTTGAAGAAGTAGGTACAATAGGTATGTAGTTAGAGAGCCAATCTGAGTCATGTACATTAGCTGAATTCTAACCGATGCTCTTAAGGTGAGGGAAAACATCGTGATAAAACCTGAAAATTCAGGCAACTGAATTTGTTACCATGATCCAATCTGGACAGGTTCCTCTGCAGGGTCACAGAGGTCAGATGGCTGTCGCTTCAATGTAATTAATGACTGATCGCCAAATCCTGGGTCATGGTCAAAGTGAACCCCGGGCCCTCGGGCTCGAGAGAGCACAACTGGGACATTATCGCCAAGATGATCATCATGCCACCCACCCTCTCATTCTTTAATTCGCCATCTGTGGGTAAATTAACAAACAATCAACTTCACGCGCTCTTGTGTCTTAGCTTCCGATAGGTAGGTGTAGGAACACTATGGTTTGAGCTACGAACCGGACGCGCCAGTAGGTGGCGTATTTCGCAAGGTACATAGTAAAATGAATACTTGCAGACGGCAAAGGCGTGTCGTCTAGACTATTGATCATGCTACCCACCCTATCGGAGCGTCGCCGCGTCGGTAGCCCGGCGGTTGAGTATCCGACTCGTAAGCGAGAGGTACCGGGTACATATTCCGCTACGGCCATGTACCAATGACTCTTTTCTGAGTTATGTACATTAGTTGAATTCTAACCGATGCTCTTACGGTGAGGGAAAACATCGTGATGAAAACTGAAAATTCAGGCAACTGAAATTGTTACCATGATCCAATCTGGTCAGGTTCCCCTGGTAGCAGGGTCACGGAGGTGAGATGGCAGTCGCTCCACTTTAAAAACCTGATCGCCAAATGCTGGATCATGGTCAAGACGGACCCCGGGCCCTCGTTCTCGAGAGCACAACCGGGACATTAATGCAAAAGATGATTAATATAGGTAATTACAGTATACCAGCTGCCATCACCTCTGTGTCCCTATTTACAGCAGAAAGTACTAGATTAGCGATATTACACCGATGATAATATGGACGCATTTTGACACCTACCACATCACTAATAGACGAGAAGTAGAGGGCCTACCAAAGTCCCGGCAAAACGTGCGCTCTAGGCACTCCACATGTTCGCCAACACTTCCGGCGAAACTTTTGCCGGGACTTTGGTAGGCCTGGAAAGTAGAAACAATCATACTTTGTTGTCAACAACAAAGTATGATTGTTTCTACTTTCCAGGCGGATCGTGTAGACGTCAAATGTTAAGTCGGCGTCACCTTATAAATTTTGTGTTTTGTCGTCCACACGATCCGTTTGCGCAAACTTCGTTTGTACACCTACTTACCAGCACGACACCAGCATTAGACATTGCGCCACGCGGACCAATCTGACTTTACTTGGATATCCGAAAAATACCCTCTTGCGTATTAAAAAACTGTACGAATCATTCGAGGGCCAATAAGATAGAAAATAGCGTATCATGTCATAGGTCAGTATAAAAACCGATTACTAAAATTAGCTGAAACCCTTTTTAATAAGTAAATAATTTTTACTGGATTGTTTTAACTGGCCATTTTTATGCAGGTCATAGATTAAGAAAAATAAAACTACAGAAGGGTCACCGCTCTGGATTTATCTACTGGAATTAAACATTTGTTTAAGTTACTGAATACCAGCTATTCTTCTGGTTCGAGATGTATTATTGTAATAAGTTTACGATGTCAAATATATGATAAAAAAAGTTTAGTTTAGTCAATTTTATATGTACGTCGTCTGTTCAAAAATTATCGCGATTTTGTATTTTTTCAAAAAGTATTTATTTATTCATGAATATCTATTTTGTCCCCTTCAAAGTATTTCCCCTCGGATATAATGCACTTGTGCCAACGTTTTTTCCAATTCTCGAAGCACTTAATAAAAACATTTTTTGTCATCTTGTTCAGCTCTTCCTTCGATATCGTCTTTATCTCCTCAATCGTGGCGTAGCGTCGTCCTTTCATGGGCCTCTTTAGTTTTGGGAACAGGAAAAAGTCACAGGGGGCCAGGTCTGGGGAATGCGGTGGCTGCGGCACCATTACTGTGTTGTTTTTGGCCAAAATGAAGCAATTTTGGCACGAATTTCGCGGCGACCCGACTCATGCCCAAATCATTGGTTAAAATCGAATGGCACGAGCCAATCGATATGTTTAGATCCTCAGCAACTTCTCTAACGGGGTTTCGACGATTGGCCAATACTATTTTCTTCACTTTATCAATGTTTTCGTCTGTTGTTGACGTGCTCGGGCGTCCAGCACGCTGTTCGTCCTTCACATCTTCTCGGCCCTCTGAGAACATTTTGTACCACCGATAAACGTTGCTTTGGTCAAAAAGTAGCTTCACCATATGCCACAGTCAACATTCGAAATGCGTCTGCGCACTTTATTTTGTTTTTTACACAAAATTTGATACAGATTCATTAATCCATTTTTTGGAACAAACAAAAATCGAAGACGAGCCAAAACATATCCAAGCAAAACAGCTGTCAAAAATTAACTAAACATTCAAATTGGTCGACCTTGTGAGCATAAGTAAGGGACATGAGTACCAACATAACGCTACAAAAAAAAATCAAAAATCAAATATACGTAGCCCTTGGAAATTCAAAATTCGCGATACTTTTTGAACAGACTTCGTATTAGTGTATATATTTGGTATTTTAGATGTAGGTATTAGTGTATTTTTTTATTATAACTGCAAATAATTTATGTGTAAGGTACATATATATATAATAAAGTTATTGAATTGTTTACTTGTGAAATTTTACATATTATTGGTTTAGATTTATTTGTTCATCACACGTAAAAAACAAGAATGGATCACATTTGTCAAAAAAAATCCCCCAAAGAGTTAGTCAAACGTTATCGGTGACTTTCACCGGCGCGCAGTTCGTTTCTCTGTAAACAATCAACTTTTCCGCGTCAACCTATTATTTTCCCAGGATATTAAGACTATGTAGCATTCTATTAGTAAAAGAATTTTATAAATCGGTCTAGTAGTTTTTGAGTTTATTTTCAGTTTATTGATTGAGTAGGTAGAATAAAATTATATGGTCGCATCTGTAATGTCGCATTCTATGACTTAGCAGCCTCCCCCCGTACCTCCCGCAGGTGACAGGTTAGTTTACAAGCTTTTTGTTTGTGATGGCTGCACTATTCTTCTGTATATAAATTGTTTCTCTATGGCACTATTACGTTAGTAAGTTCTTTCTCTATGGTAAGCAGTGGCTCCATCGATTGAGTGCCCTCGAATATCGGCATCGTTATTTGCACTTATTGACATATATTTAAAAATTATAATAAAATATGTAAAAATGAGGCAATCTTACGCTAATTATTTAAAACAACGAAAGCACAAACATCCAAATATCACAAAAACATAACAAACGGCTCGGTGTTGTGCGTGACGCGCTGCTGCGCCTAGGATCAAGGATAAACATCCTTGTTTATCCATGATCCTAGGGCTGCGGCGCAACGCTGAAGCGCGAAGTTTGCTTCGCGTTTTACACTGCGCGCGCAGAAACTGACTTCATGTACTTCATGTACATGCTACGACAACGGCAGCGTGGCGTCGCGTCGTGACAATAGTTTGTCAACAAATGCATATAAAAATATATCACCATCACCAGGCTTGGCCAATTGCGCAGGCTCCAGCGACGCCCACAATGCACCCAAGCGTTAGCATGTGATCGATACAGTTAGCAAAAGGCCAGGGGTGTTGGACCCTCGGAACTATTTTTAAAACATAACTCACAGCACGCATGATGTACGCCTTTAATTTTTTTTATGCAATAATTGAAAATCTTTATCTTATAACAACATGCCATTAAATATAGATTTAAAATTATTGGCAAATTGAGTTATATTTCGGTGCCTAAATAGATACGGAATATTTCGATGTAAGCAGGGTCGGATTTAGTATTTATTGTATAAAATTTTAATACTCAAATATTGTACATAGCGGCCCCCAATTTTATATATATTAGGGTTCCGTACCAAAAATGTCCCTAAATGACATTTTAAATTTTCAGAAATTTTATAAAACAACTTTAACGGATTAATCGCGAATTTATGTTTATTTCCTTTATTTGATATTCTAGGTTTCTTGTAAACTCAACATGGTAATGTCTGGGTTGCAAATTGGAAGTGCTGTGTTGTAAACATTTTGAAGAACAAGATAATAAGTAGATGCAAGCCCCTTCTGTCCTGGTGCAGTACCTACCATAATTATATGAATTTTTACTGAAAATAAAGAATATGTTGCTTGTTTGATATATTTATGTACCTATCCTTTTAATTAATTTATTGTTCATGACTATGTCCTCTATAGGTATTCACGGTTTGCAGGATCGACACCTTACCTTTGAAAATGGTTTTTAATTATATACCTAATTCATATATGGATTCAAATCATTTATTTGGCTTTTCAGTGAAGGAAAATTTCGTAAAGAAACATGCATGTCAGAGTCTGCCAATCCGCATTGGGCCTGAGTGGTAAACTATTGCCCGATCTCTGTCAATGAGAGGGTAGATCTTTTAAGACCCCAGTAGTTTAGACGTGCAGATTCTGATGGTCTGCCTTGTTTCATCCCTGCATTTGCATTAGTGTGTGTGCTATAGAGATGTGGGACAATTTGCCTCGAATTGAAACTCGGTATCTACTCACTGCTCCTGCTCCTGCATATAAAATGGTTTTCTCTGTGGTTTTTCTGTGTTGTGTTGTGATCTGAAATTGATGAAAAACTTTTGCTGTGATCTGCTGTTTTTGCGCAGTTTAAGAATTAAACGCTGTTGACTGTCGGCTACTTTGTTCGTGTAAATTCACAAGTCGATTAAAATGGACGACACCAAATCAATAGATGGTTCCGGTAGGTACCTACTGGGCAGTGTCGGTTTTGCTTTTTAAAATAACATTGTAGATAACTTTTAATACTTTCACCACCCACCGCTGCGTAATTGTTGCGCCGTTTGTTTAATTCTGTAAAGGTGTCAGGTTAAAACTTACCTCCCGATGTTTGCTAAAGGTTAAAGACTGAGAGCAAATGCTAAGTACAGGGTCAGAGGGGGCGTTGTACCCTCTTTTGTATACACGGCCAGACAAAAGTAAATACTACCAACTGATGAGAAAACCACATCCTCCCATTTGCTACGGTCCTCATAAATCTCTCTTACTTCTACATTAATTGACCTTTTCATACATTAACATAGACTTAGGCTACTCTACAGCTGCTAGAGGCAATTTCTAGCAACTATCATCATCATCATATTAGCCAGAAGACGCCTACTGCTGGGCATAGGCCTCCCCCAGAGATCTCCACAAAGGCCGGTCCTGTGCTTTCCGCATCCAGCTGGACCAGCTGGATTCAGCTGGCTGGTCTAACAACAATTTTACCCGAATTTTTAGCTAAAAACGGCCTCTCAAGAACTTCACTGTAATAAAGTTTTAGAGATGAGGTGATAAATAACGTAATTGTAGTATGACTGACTTTTCACAAAAGAACTATTACAAAATCATGTCATAACATAAAGGACAAACAATAACACATCTCTAACACTTAATTCAAGTGCAGTTCCTAAGAGGCCGTCCATCCTATTAGCAACAAAATTGGATAGAGCACTCTGGTGTTTCTTCACTCTAATTTATACATTGTAGCACCTCCTTTTCCGCTGAAATACCCAGCTACCGCCATTTAATGCTTGATTTTTATTTCCTTAGCTCGACCATTAATGGTGCTGCTACAGGGATTGGTTGACATGGTAGACATTAAACGTAGCAAAAAATTGAAATTGACCAAAGCTAAAACCTTAGATATGCTCAAAGAGGAATTTGATATTGACATTTCACAACTGCACAAGTTAGAAGTGGACATTTACATAAATGTAGTGCAAAGATTCCTGAAAGACTGGCCTGAGTGGGACAAGTTCGATCGCAGCGTCACGCAAATGAAGCAAAGGAAAAGAGTGAAAGTTAATTTTAAATCATTTTTAAATTCTAAATATGCAAGTCTTATAGCATACCTGAAAGCCATGTTGGAAACTGTAAAGCCGATGGCTAAGGAAGCCGTGCAGAATTATGAACTGGAGAATGCTCCTAAAGTCAAAACTGAGGAGAATAGCCCAGACGATGTTGTATTGGAAATAAGGTGTACACGTGCCCAACTGAATAAGCTAGTGTTTAACCATCCAGGTAAAAACACTGTATTCAACTACGCTGCTGGCGATACACCATCGAAAACCGTGGTTGGCACAGTCTCTTTACAAGGCCTATTTAATTGGCATAAGGTTGCGCTGGTCATTAATTTGCCAAAGTTCAGCTATAAAAGACGTATCAACCATGACATGAAACACATATTGATGAATAAAAAATTGAAACATACAGCAGAAGTAGTTGAGCTGAACAGGTGTTTACAAAAAAAAGAAATCAACGGCAAAGTTGCTGCAGCTCAAGTGGAGACATTACTAAAGATGGTTATGATTTTAGCTGACAGGGAAAGAAAAAAAAACAAACCATCAGCACTCAAGGAAGTTTTGGACTTATTTTACAAGGTTATTAAACAGGACTTGAGCTGTGCACCGAGTGAGTTACAAGTGCCAAGCACTCACAGGCGATATATGAACAAATATCCGTATGTGAGGTATTTGTATACAGATATTAAGGCAGAAGAGGGTACAGAGGAGGCGCAGAAATATGATTTGCAGTTGCAGGAGACTATTAGTCCGCAATACCAGTTCTGGCTTATCAGGGCTGACACAGATATGTTAGACACGTCAAAGATGTTAGCTAAAACACTTGCCGAGCTCAGTGACAGGATCTTTATTAAATGTGAAGAGTGCGATTTGAAGTTCCACTGTAATGAGCTGTACAAATTTCAGTGCCATATGATGGTGAAACACCAACCGAACGAACCAGATTTGCAATGCACTAACTGCGACAAAGTGTTTACTGTGAATGAGTTGGCTGATCAGTACTGGCACCATCGATGTTGAATCAGCAGCAAATTGTTTAAGAGTACCAACACCATGTTAATATTTTGAAAAAAAGAAAAATATCAAGCAGGAGCTGTCGGTGTCCTTGGCCCAGCCAGGAGTTAAATGGAGACAGGAGACCGCATGGGGATTGCTGGACCACCAAGAGTTGAATAAGAAAAAGAGGCAGAAAGTGAAATGAGTGTTAGTAAGTAGACATTAACTATTTTGTAGGGAAATATGTATTTACCCTATGTACCATAATTATAGTGGATTATTATTCGCATGTTGACAATACTGAATCTTCGAGTAAATGGAGACGGGAGAGCGCATGGGGATTGCTTGACCACCAAGGGTTGAATAAGAAAAAGAGGCAGAAAGTGAAATGAGTGTTAGTAAGTAGACATTAACTATTTTGTAGGGAAATATGTAAATGATGTCCCAAAATTAATGCAAAATTTGAATTAAATAGAAAATACAGTTTTTAGTCTTTTGATTGTAATTTTTATATTGAATCATAAAGTACATAGGATAGGGTTATTTATGGAATAACACATCGGGCAAATGGCCTCCAAAGCTTTGCATACACATACACACTTGTTTGTCGAAATTTTCCATGACCATTCTGCATGAATGTGGCTGGATTTCATTGATGCAACGTTGAATCTCCTCCTTTAATGCACGAGTGGTTGTGGGCTTGTTGACATAGACCTGTGATTTTAAATAACCCCATAAAAAGAAATCTAACGGTGTTAAATCACACAATCTAGGGGGCCAATTCTGATCGTCGAAACGAGAGAGTGTGGAAATGTCTCATGCAGTAATTGAAGTGTTTTACGAGCTGTATGGCATGTGGCACCATCTTGTTGAAACCACATATTGGCCACATCAATATCATAAAATTTCGGCAAAGAGAACTGTATTATCATGTCGCGATATCAAGCACCATTAACAGTCACTGCTTAACCAGCCTCATTTTCAAAAAAGTATGGTCCAATTATGCCTCCAGCCCAAAATCCAAACCAAACAGTGACACGTTGTGGATGCATTTGTTTTTCGACAATCACATGTAGGTTCTCAGAACATTTATACAGAAACGAACGTCGTAGAGAAAACTATTATAGTTCATAGTTTGTGGAGAAAACCGCCAGCATCGGTTTTGCCGTATAGTTTGACATCATTGACATAACAATTTTGACAAGTGCTAGTGCTGCGCTCATAACGCAAAGACCAATCTATCGATTGCGATTTGGCTAGGGATGTACATCCATTGCATATTCTCGATTTTTACATTGTACTTTATTATTACTGATTTCCAATTCTTATTTTAATGAAAACACAAATGGCATATAATTAACATACATATAATTTGTCTAGAAATTAATTACAAAGCCTCTCAATTTAATATAATCACTGCAGGATCACAGAATGTTCGCGAGTTCTCACCGTATACCTAAATGTAAAAGTCAATAATGGAGCTTTAATGTCATTGTAGTACCAATGTACCAGAGCAAACCATACACCTGTAGGTGACCATTATTAGGGGGATGTATGCTATTAAATGCAAGCTTGACTTCAAACAATAGTTTGGCCACATAGAAGTCCTGTATATGGCCTTTGCTTATAATTAACCTAATAAAAATTGTTTTGGTGCAGGTAAAATATGTTACTAACGAGGTTAGGTTTACAAGCCACAACGTGGGTGGTCACAATGCACGTCAAATCTATCTGACAGGCCGAGCTGTCATAATATTCTTTTTTAAATATTTATGGCTGAGCCATACCAACAATACTACTTTGGCGGTGAAGGATATGGTAGCCGCCAATGTTGGCATGCGAAGATGGTGAGAAGGTGGAAAAGGGTAATTACCCACCCGGCCGGGTGTTGTGACCAGGGGACCAAGGATCGTCGGAAGTCGTATATATGCCACGGAATTGGCACATTCCGTTAGCGCGATGCAGGAAAGTTAGCGCCATCTATGTGCGTATGCTTGCCAACCTTGTGTTCGTGTACTTGTAATGTGAGTACCGTTCAGTTTCCCTATTGGAGCGATAGATGTCGCTACACTGCTTACTTTTTAAATAACAGAGTTTTCTTTGGCAGTGAAATCAGTGCTGGATTATGAGGTTTGAGTAATTTTAGCCATATTTCGAAGTTCTGGAGTTGGCCAACTTCAAAATTCAAAATCAAGGGTCAAAATCAACCCTTCCTTCCATTATTTTACGGTATTTTGCGGAGAGGAAAGGCAAAGTGACCACCCCACATCAGATAAATTTAGCATTTTGTAAAAACGTACTAAATAGTACGATGTGGAGCAAATTACGCAAAAGGTACGACAGTCGGCCAAATAGTACGTAAATCGCACCAAAAGATGGAGATCCGGCAACGCTGTCACCGACACTCTCACGCACTGCTTCAATATTGTCATTTGAACGACTTGTTTTTGGACGACCACTGTGTTTGGCGTCTCCAACGGATCCTGTCTCCTGGAATTTTTAAATTAATCTCTTTACAGTTGACGAAGTTAAAATTTTCGAACTGCGGCCGCTAAGCTTTCATTATTTTTGAAATATTGTTCAATTATGAAGACACGTTGTTCTATCGTATAACGCTTCATTTTTACTAACCCTAAACTGTCAGCTGTCGATTTTTTTTTTTTTTAGGGTTGTCAACACTACTGCATAAATGGCGGCAAATTCAAATCTTGCGTTAATTTTGGGACAGCCTTTATTTACCCTATGTACTATAATTATAGTGGATTATTATTTGCATGTGGACAATACTGAGTCTTGGCGTAAATGGTGACGGGAGAGCGCATGGGGATTGCTGGACCACCAAGGGTTGAATAGGAAAAAGAGGCAAAAACTGGAATGAGTGTTGGTAAGTAGACATTATCTATTTTGTAGGGAAATATGTATTTACCCTATGTACCATAATTATAGTGGATTATTATTCGCATGTTGACAATACTGAGTCTTGGAGTAAATGAAGACGGGAGAGCGCATGGGGATTGCTGGACCACCAAGTATTGAATAGGAAAAAGAGGCAAAAACTGGAATGAGTGTTGGTAAGTAGACATTATCTATTTTGTAGGGAAATATGTATTTACCCTATGAACCATAATTATAGTGGATTATCATTTGCATGTTGACAATACTGAGTCTTGGAGTAAATGGAGACGGGAGAGCGCATGGGGATTGCTGGACCACCAAGGCACAGTGTTCCAAAAACCCTTCGGACCTGACATTTCGAACTAAGCTCAGAATGTGACGCGTTATGTTATTCTAAATGATAAGCAAAAACTCCCGTGTGGAAATTCCTTATAGTTTTAGAGAAAACTCAAACCTAAGTAGGTCGATTTTTTATACTTCGAAAGTAAAATATTTTTTTTTCTACCAGAACAATTACATTATTTGCTCAACTTTTTACATAAATTTATTGAGCGTTTAAAACCCAATTTTTTTATCGCCACCCCTAGTCGAAAATGTAAGCGTAAGGCGAAATAATAATTTTTTTCTTTAAAATGGTTTTATTTTAATATCTATAATAATTCAAGCTATTAGCACCCAAAAATCTATTTAAAAGGTAGAGCATTAGGCTGTCTATCTTCCTAAAAAAAAACAGCTGCTCATTCCGTGGGATATCGGAGAAATTCGATTCTAAATATTTCGTAACTACAAACCCCTGAAACTTATTAATAGCAATATTTCATATACACATTTGCTATGAACTTTTAGTAAGGTCTAAAATTTAAAAATACAATGGATTGAACGATTTTTATTGTATTAGTAGCTGTTACCCGCGGCAAATAGTACAGTGGAACAGAAAGTAAACTTAAGTTTTTTACAAAAATTCCACATTTTTTGGCACAATCTTTTATCGTCACCAGGGAGATCTTGGGGCATTTAATGCATGACAAAAATTTCATGTCCGTGCAGTAAACCATTGAGGAGTTCCCTCGTTGGGAGCCGATCCTAAGTGTACCTTCAGGTTATGTTATCATCACCAGAGTGATCTTGGGGCATTGAATGCATGACAAAAATTTGATGTCCGTGCAGTTAACCCTTGAGGAGCTGATCCTAGGTGCACCTTCAGGTTATGCTTATCATAATAATGCATTGTCATCCAAACTAAACAGATATCTACTTTAAAAATGAGTTAATATTAGTTATAATGAGTTGTAAAGTATTGTTGGTAATTTTAGTATTTATCTTTTTCTTGCAAAATTATCATTATATAATAATTATATTAACGTCAGATTGAAATCCATATTTGGTCGCAAGCATAGGTTTTTTGTTATACGTCTTCTAGTACCTTTATTAGGTTATACCATTTAATTCATTCGATGAAGGGCTAGGTGTGGCGTGGGAAGGGGTCCACCCTCGTTAGGCGTTAGCTAAAACCCCATGTCAATACATCTAGCCTGGAGAAACGGGGGCGAGGCGACATGGAGCCGTTTCAGACCCATGCCGCCGCCAATAATGCTGTGGATAGCGCCTAAGCCGGCACCTTTCCCTCTCCGGAGGTGACCGCAAGTATGTTAGGAGAATGTGATGCTGTGGATAGCGCCACAGCCGGCACCTTACCCTCTTCGCAAGTACACGAGGAGAAACTAGTCCTGGACAAATAGAAGCCGGTACTTCTTCGGGAATGAGTAGTGGAAGTACTATTTCTTGTAATTCGCGTTTGGCAGTTTATTGGGAGTTTGTTGCTAAAAGCCGTCATAATTATGCAAATGATGGACCCCTTCCCACGCCAAACCTAGCCCTTCATCGAATGAATTAAATGGTATAACCTAATAAAGGTACTAGAAGACGTATAACAAAAAACCTATGCTTGCGACCAAATATGGATTTCAATCTGACGTTAATATAATTATTATATAATGATAATTTTGCAAGAAAAAGATAAATACTAAAATTACCAACAATACTTTATAACTCATTATAACTAATATTAACTCAATTTTAAAGCAGATATCTGTTTAGTATGGATGAAAATGCATTATTATAAGCATAACCTGAAGGTGCACCTAGGATCAGCTCCTCAAGGGTTAACTGCACGGACATCAAATTTTTGTCATGCATTCAATGCCCCCAGATCACTCTGGTGATGATAACATAACCTGAAGGTACACTTAGGATCGGCTCCCAACGAGGGAACTCCTCAATGGTAAACTGCACGGACATGAAATTTTTGTCATGCATTAAATGCCCCAAGATCTCCCTGGTGACGATAAAAGATTGTGCCAAAAAATGTGGAATTTTTGTAAAAAACTTAAGTTTACTTTCTGTTCCACTGTAATATTTGCCGCGGGTAACAGCTACTAATACAATAAAAATCGTTCAATCCATTGTATTTTTAAATTTTAGACCTTACTAAAAGTTCATAGCAAATGTGTATATGAAATATTGCTATTACTAAGTTTCAGGGGTTTGTAGTTACGAAATATTTAGAATCGAATTTCTCCGATATCCCACGGAATGAGCAGCTGTTTTTTTTTTAGGAAGATAGACAGCCTAATGCTCTACCTTTTAAATAGATTTTTGGGTGCTAATAGCTTGAATTATTATAGATATTAAAAAAAAACCATTTTAAAGAAAAAAATTATTATTTCGCCTTACGCTTACATTTTCGACTAGGGGTGGCGATAAAAAAATTGGGTTTTAAACGCTCAATAAATTTATGTAAAAAGTTGAGCAAATAATGTAATTGTTCTGGTAGAAAAAAAAATATTTTACTTTCGAAGTATAAAAAATCGACCTACTTAGGTTTGAGTTTTCTCTAAAACTATAAGGAATTTCCACACGGGAGTTTTTGCTTATCATTTAGAATAACATAACGCGTCACATTCTGAGCTTAGTTCGAAATGTCAGGTCCGAAGGGTTTTTGGAACACTGTGCAAGGGTTGAATAAGAAAAAGAGGCAGAAAGTGAAATGAGTGTTAGTAAGTAGACATTAACTATTTCGTAGGGAAATATGTATTTATCCTATGTACCATAATTATAGTGGATTATTATTCGCAAGTTGACAATACTGAGTCTTGGAGTAAATGAAGACGGGAGAGCGCATGGGGATTGCTAGACCACCAAGTATTGAATAGGAAAAAGAGGCAAAAACTGAAATGAGTGTTGGTAAGTAGACATTATCTATTTTGTAGGGAAATATGTATTTACCCTATGAACCATAATTATAGTGGATTATCATTTGCATGTTGACAATACTGAGTCTTGGAGTAAATGGAGACGGGAGAGTGCATGGGGATTGCTGGACCACCAAGGGTTGAATAAGAAAAAGAGGCAGAAAGTGAAATGATTGTTAGGAAGTAGACATTAACTATTTTGTAGGGAAATATGTATTTACCCTATGTACCATAATTATGGTGGATTATTATTCGCATGTTGACAATACTGAGTCTTGGAGTAAATGGAGACGGGAGAGCGCATGGGGATTGCTGGACCACCAAGTATTGAATAGGAAAAAGAGGCAAAAACTGGAATGAGTGTTGGTAAGTAGACATTATCTATTTTGTAGGGAAATATGTATTTACCCTATGAACCATAATTATAGTGGATTATCATTTGCATGTTGACAATACTGAGTCTTGGAGTAAATGGAGACGGGAGAGCGCATGGGGATTGCTGGACCACCAAGGGTTGAATAAGAAAAAGAGGCAGAAAGTGAAATGAGTGTTAGTAAGTAGACATTAACTATTTTGTAGGGAAATATGTATTTATCCTATGTACCATAATTATAGTGGATTATTATTCGCATGTTGACAATACTGAGTCTTGGAGTAAATTAAGACGGGAGAGCGCATGGGGATTGCTGGACCACCAAGTATTGAATAGGAAAAAGAGGCAAAATCTGAAATGAGTGTTGGTAAGTAGACATTATCTATTTTGTAGGGAAATATGTATTTACCCTATGAACCATAATTATAGTGGATTATCATTTGCATGTTGACAATACTGAGTCTTGGAGTAAATGGAGACGGGAGAGTGCATGGGGATTGCTGGACCACCAAGGGTTGAATAAGAAAAAGAGGCAGAAAGTGAAATGATTGTTAGGAAGTAGACATTAACTATTTTGTAGGGAAATATGTATTTACCCTATGTACCATAATTATGGTGGATTATTATTCGCATGTTGACAATACTGAGTCTTGGAGTAAATGGAGACGGGAGAGCGCATGGGGATTGCTGGACCACCAAGGGTTGAATAAGAAAAAGAGGCAGAAAGTGAAATGAGTGTTAGTAAGTAGACATTAACTATTTTGTAGGGAAATATGTATTTACCCTATGAACCATAATTATAGTGGATTATCATTTGCATGTTGACAATACTGAGTCTTGGAGTAAATGGAGACGGGAGAGCGCATGGGGATTGCTGGACCACCAAGTATTGAATAGGAAAAAGAGGCAGAAAGTGAAATGAGTGTTAGGAAGTAGACATTAACTATTTTGTAGGGAAATATGTATTTACCCTATGTACCATAATTATAGTGGATTATTATTCGCATGTTGACAATACTGAGTCTTGGAGTAAATGGAGACGGGAGAGCGCATGGGGATTGCTGGACCACCAAGTATATAATAAGAAAAAGAGGCAGAAAGTGAAATGAGTGTTAGTAAGTAGACATTAACTATTTTGTAGGGAAATATGTATTTATCCTATGTACCATAATTATAGTGGATTATTATTCGTATGTTGACAATACTGAGTCTTGGAGTAAATGAAGACGGGAGAGCGCATGGGGATTGCTGGACCACCAAGGGTTCAATAAGAAAAAGAGGCAGAAAGTGAAATGAGTGTTAGGAAGTAGACATTAACTATTTTGTAGGGAAATATGTATTTAGCCTATGTACCATAATTATAGTGGATTATTATTCGCATGTTGACAATACTGAGTCTTGGAGTAAATGAAGACGGGAGAGCGCATGGGGATTGCTGGACCACCAAGTATTGAATAGGAAAAAGAGGCAAAAACTGAAATGAGTGTTGGTAAGTAGACATTATCTATTTTGTAGGGAAATATGTATTTACCCTATGAACCATAATTATAGTGGATTATCATTTGCATGTTGACAATACTGAGTCTTGGAGTAAATGAAGACGGGAGAGCGCATGGGGATTGCTGGACCACCAAGTATTGAATAGGAAAAAGAGGCAAAATCTGAAATGAGTGTTGGTAAGTAGACATTATCTATTTTGTAGGGAAATATGTATTTACCCTATGAACCATAATTATAGTGGATTATCATTTGCATGTTGACAATACTGAGTCTTGGAGTAAATGGAGACGGGAGAGTGCATGGGGATTGCTGGACCACCAAGTATTGAATAGGAAAAAGAGGCAAAATCTGAAATGAGTGTTGGTAAGTAGACATTATCTATTTTGTAGGGAAATATGTATTTACCCTATGAACCATAATTATAGTGGATTATCATTTGCATGTTGACAATACTGAGTCTTGGAGTAAATGGAGACGGGAGAGCGCATGGGGATTGCTGGACCACCAAGGGTTGAATAAGAAAAAGAGGCAGAAAGTGAAATGAGTGTTAGTAAGTAGACATTAACTATTTTGTAGGGAAATATGTATTTACCCTATGAACCATAATTATAGTGGATTATCATTTGCATGTTGACAATACTGAGTCTTGGAGTAAATGGAGACGGGAGAGCGCATGGGGATTGCTGGACCACCAAGTATTGAATAGGAAAAAGAGGCAGAAAGTGAAATGAGTGTTAGGAAGTAGACATTAACTATTTTGTAGGGAAATATGTATTTACCCTATGTACCATAATTATAGTGGATTATTATTCGCATGTTGACAATACTGAGTCTTGGAGTAAATGGAGACGGGAGAGCGCATGGGGATTGCTGGACCACCAAGTATATAATAAGAAAAAGAGGCAGAAAGTGAAATGAGTGTTAGTAAGTAGACATTAACTATTTTGTAGGGAAATATGTATTTATCCTATGTACCATAATTATAGTGGATTATTATTCGTATGTTGACAATACTGAGTCTTGGAGTAAATGAAGACGGGAGAGCGCATGGGGATTGCTGGACCACCAAGGGTTCAATAAGAAAAAGAGGCAGAAAGTGAAATGAGTGTTAGGAAGTAGACATTAACTATTTTGTAGGGAAATATGTATTTAGCCTATGTACCATAATTATAGTGGATTATTATTCGCATGTTGACAATACTGAGTCTTGGAGTAAATGAAGACGGGAGAGCGCATGGGGATTGCTGGACCACCAAGTATTGAATAGGAAAAAGAGGCAAAAACTGAAATGAGTGTTGGTAAGTAGACATTATCTATTTTGTAGGGAAATATGTATTTACCCTATGAACCATAATTATAGTGGATTATCATTTGCATGTTGACAATACTGAGTCTTGGAGTAAATGAAGACGGGAGAGCGCATGGGGATTGCTGGACCACCAAGTATTGAATAGGAAAAAGAGGCAAAAACTGAAATGAGTGTTGGTAAGTAGACATTAACTATTTTGTAGGGAAATATGTATTTACCCTATGTACCATAATTATGGTGGATTATTATTCGCATGTTGACAATACTGAGTCTTGGAGTAAATGAAGACGGGAGAGCGCATGGGGATTGCTGGACCACCAAGTATTGAATAGGAAAAAGAGGCAGAAACTGAAATGAGTGTTAGTAAGTAGACATTAACTATTTTGTATGTGTCATGGATTTATAGATATGTAAAAAATGGGTATTATCTATCTCTTTAAACAGAACATTTTCTTTGTCGTGTTGTCAACTTGTCGAATATTTAGTTAAGTACTTATGAATAGAAATATTAATATTTGAATTTTGAAGAACATCAAGGAATCGAAAACGATTTCATATTTCAAATCTAACATAAAACCATACCTTTATGAACACCAAAAATCACTTCTTATAGGCTGCAGAGTTGTTCCAACTTATCTAAATTAATTACCAATTATACATTAAAATAATGTATTAATAACTCCCAATAGGTATTTAAGCATGTCACGCACATATGGTTGTTAAACATATATTTATATTATTAATTATAAACACACTGGCACATAAGATTATGGGCAAATGTACAGCACTACGTTACCTGTCTGACCACTTGATTCACGCACTAACTGTTCGGCTTAACTGAAAATCAGCGCTGTGGCCTTACTGCCTAAGCATATTCTGAGCTGAGCTCTAGTTTGGCATGCCACTACAATCTTTAACCTAATTTATGTTAGTAAGTAGTAATTTATAATTGTAAAAATGGCCAAATAAATATTATGTCTATGTCTAAAATTATGTCATAAATTCGTAATGTAAATAAAAATTTACATACGTACAACATAAACGTAATAATATTATTAGTAATTTAAACATAAAGCAATGCGCAAGTGCGTTTAGCGATAAACATAAGTTTTACATATCGTACGTTATGTTTGAAACAATATTCAATATTAGTAACAAATTATTCTTTCCATCGTGTTTACATGTAACTTAATGCATTGTTATACTCATGATAATACCTACCCAAAAAAAAAAGGTCTATTATATTTTGATTGAGTTACATTGCAGAAAAAAATTCTTTATTGTACTTTTCAAATTACTTTTAATTAAATTTTCAAATTTCTAAAGTCATAATTAAGTTTATTTAAATATTTTGCAAAATAGTTAAATGACCATTCCATAAACTATTAATTGTATGTTGTTCTTATGCATTTATGTGCATACTTTTAAAAATAGCTAGTGAAGTTCGTATTTAGTCATTTGATATTAGAAGTCATTTATTAAAAGTCAGTTTTATAAAAAAAATGTAACGACAGTGTAAACATTTTTTTTACTCATTTACGGGGGAGGTGTAGTGTGGTACTCTTCTCACCCCTATGTAGCTAATATAATCAACTGCACCTAATGTAATGCAATGTAATGTAATGGATCCAATATACGAGTATAATTCATCTGTTGCGTGTCATTAAATTTCCTATTGCAGGTCGTAGCCCAATGCGTTGGTCCGATCAGATCCGCACCACATTACATACTACATTCCACGAGGCTCTGAGGGGAAGTGCCTTTGTCCGTGACAGGATTATGGGGAAGAGAGGTCACGACGCTCAGCTGCCGCAGCCTTATTATTTTCAAAATCGCATTTTTATCGTTAGATATGAGTAAATTAAGAAACATTTGGCGTATGTTTTACAAAAATTTACTAAGCCGTCTCCTACCAGGAGGAGCCCAAAACTGTACATGATTTGAAAATATTTCTTAGTTTTTTTAGAAAATAGGTGGCCGAAATGTTTTGGTGTTGTATATTTTAGAACCGGCTCGTGACGCCCTTTCATTTGATATCAAACACGATAGGGTTCAGTAAAAAATATTCATTCCCCATACAAAAAATTGATTCTGAATCTGAAAATTGAGAATGAAGACTTCATTGAAATATTTTTAAGAACTACCGCTCTAAATGATAGTTTTAACCTAAAGTACCTGTGTACCAAACGTCTATCTTGTACATCTATTTGTTTTTTTTTATCGTAGACCGTCCACTATTGGTGTAAGATGTACCTATTTAATCGTCAAACCCTCGATTTGTCCGATGTACAACAGTGCAGTGCAGGGCCGAGGTATGTTAGGGGTGTTGTACCTCGTAAAAACTTTAGTGTTTTACTTGATCATCGAAAACACCTATTGATCAAAAATAATGTTTTTGTAATTTCATGGTATATACTCGAATTACTAAACTTTTTATTAATGTAATTAATAACAGAGATATAAGGGTAGGTATCAGGCGACTGAATGTGTAACCATTTTCTCCAAACAGGTCAGGTTCCCCTGGTAGCAGGGTCACGGAGGCCAGATGGCAGTCGCTCCATTGTATTTATCTGACCTAGCAAATCCTGGATTATGGTCAAGGCGGACACCGGACCCTCGTGCGGTAGTACAACCGGGAAATTAACGCCAAGATGTTTTTTTTATTACATAGGGATAGGTATAAGTAAAAACCTGTCCGCGAGGTACTACCATCGTAAAAATAACAGGTGGTATCAAATTTCCAGCTTGAGTCCTACAGCCGCTAAAACTTAAGGAGCTATCTGTGCCGCCGGAAAAAAATCAGAAACACTACTTACATGCTGAAAACTCACAAAGTCATACATTCGCAAGGGTTTGCAAATATCCAATATTTCCCAATGGCACTACTGGCATCGCTTGGTTGTGTCATCGGGATTATATTTTTCTAATGCTGTATATATTTTTTTTATGTAATGCTGTGTGCATTACGGTAGTGCCCAAGCACAAAGTCTCCCCAGACAAAGGGAATAGTATTTTCCCGCGACGCTACTGCTAGTGTCATGCGATTGTGCGTGGGACAGAAAGGACCTTTATAATAAAAATTAAAATAAGAACTTACATACAGTATAACACACGTTTTCTCGTTGTTACTAATCTAAATTACAGTTATACCTAGTTCACTACCTTACCTACATTATTATGTTTACATTCGATCCATGCAAAAATGCATATATTTTACTGAAATATTAAAAATGATGAGTCGATGCGAGAGTTTATGGCACGAGGATGCCGAAGACCGGGCGAAGTGGAGAAGAGAGTAGGAAAGCGTACCCAACCTGGCAGAAGCTGGGATTGGTCTAATAAATGCGAAAATTTGGATATTATGTCACATTTTCACGCAAGATTCAGATTAAATTTAGCAGTATCTAGCTTATAGCTCAGAATAGCACTTAATGACTCCCGAAGTTTATTGCGGATCCCGTGAGAATGGGTCCGAAACGTAATAACCGAATTTGGCGCAGACCAAAAAGCGGGCAAAAGCCAGTCATAATATAGTCGTCGAATCCTTATCAGAACTGACCGTGCCCGAGACAGGCGTGTAGATCTCGCTGGCAGCCTTGACGCTCTCCAGGGCGCCGCACTCGTCGCCGGCGGCCACCGCCTGCCCCACGTCCGGCAGTTGTGCGTACACCACCTCGCCTAGCGCGTCCTGCAAGCATCGGCGATTATGTTTTCTTTATGCCATCACACACATCAACATACCATTTATATTGCATACGGCTAAGGAATAGAACACGTTGCCTGCGAGTGTGTTCCCTGATCATTATATAATCTGAACGTCTTAAAAATAGTGTAAATAGGCTGTTCCTAGACAGGCATGTTTCATCTCAGGCCGCATCGTCACTTACCACCAGGTGAGATAGCGGTCAAATGCCTGGCTAATTAAAAAAGAAACAGGAAACGATGGATTGATATCGTCGAGTCTGATACGAGAGCTTTTTTTTAGCCAGTCAATAGCGAAGAACATTAAATTTGCTGACGGCAGCGAACGTGAGGATGCTGAACACCAGGCGAAGTGGAGGAAAAAGAGTAAAAGCAGACTCTGTCAGAAGACGAGATTGACTGCTCGAATACATAGATCTTCAAAGTTGAACATACTGACGCTATTACAGCTACCTACATATTAAAAGGAAGAGTTTTAGTGAACTCCGGCCAGACCAACAATACCCTTAGAAATAATTTGTTTGTTATACGTAATCCTGAACACAAAAATTCCCTATTAAAGTTACTAACCTAACACCGAATTTTTTAATTTACATATTTTTATTTACATATTACAGAAAATGTATGGCTCTGTGGACACAGATATACTACATTTTTACCTATTGTTCTCTAATCGCGACTGACCAGTCACACTTTGGCATTTAACTACTTCAATTATTCGGGAGGATGGAGATAACCTAAGATAAAGACCAATTGCGGTAATTCGCATCGTAACATACGTTTTGATCACGAACTATGTAAGTTGACCTCATCCACATTAAAAGAGAATGAAAATGTGACGAAAATACACCATTCTTGTACGAATCGTTTCAATTAAATATTATTTTACCAGATCATCATTCCACCTCACCTGAGCTGAGAGGTTGCTTGATAAGTCATAAATGTGGATTGCAAGAGGCATAGTCTTTATCTAAGGTCTTGATTATTTCACCAACTTGCCCTTTGATAACAGCTGGCTATCGCAATGGCTTATTCAGTTACAAACCTATCAAAAATGGACTCTTGAATGGATTTTTTTCTGCCTATCGGAAAGCTTTCGGGCCCGATAGAGTCCCTATTGAGACGTCGAAGTCGATAGACTCTCGTGGTGTGAGCATCCTCACCGACTTTTTAACCGCATCCTCGTCACCGGGGAGATACCTGCTGATAGAAGCCTGCGTCCAAAACGTACCTACACATTTACGTAGCCGTCACGTCCGTGACATTGCAGATAAGGAGCAAGAGTGCCTTTGATGGTAGACCACGGCTCGCGCAGACGCAAATCACGACTCCACTACGGAATTCCGAAATAGGAAAGTACGCACGGTGTAAGTAAAAAATATAAGTAAATACTTTAAAATTTCACGTAGGTACAGGTAGGTACTTTCGAACTGACATACATTGGAATTACTTACTACGAAATTCCAGAGTGAAGTCGCAAATCACGTAATGTCTGACAATGCCACCCCTGCTAGGCACGGGGAGGATAGACCAGCCCAAGAAGCGATGGCTTGACGTTAAACTAGACAAATGTGGCTAAGTTACTGGGCCACTACTTACATGTTTGTCATTGACACGATAAGAAGAATTAAGGTTGAATTGACATGACAAACTGACCACCGAGGGTGCCGAAAACGTAGACATAGACATAATTTTATTGGTAAAAAATGTTATCAAGTCATTCTTTGTTTTGTAGGTTATATCCATAAGTTATATACATAATATTACCGACCGACCGATTAAGACCGAGCGAAGTAGACAAGGAAAATTAGGAAGCACAACACGACAATGACGCCGAGATGATGATGATGGTATATGATGGGTTGATAAGCTCCATTTTATATGAAATGTTGTTTTGCATATAGGCCAAAGATATCTCCTCGAAAGAAAAATATTTTTCGAATCAAGCTATTTTCTCGCTTTCTATTTTCAACACTCTGCAATAAATAAATAAAAGTTGTAATTAAAAACTGAGTATTTGAGCACTAAACAGATTTTTGTTATTTATGTTTAGTTGTATGTCCCAGAAACTTGTAAACCTAATTTAACCTACTTGCCGGCATTTAATTACAGTTTAAGGGTTCGGGAGAACACACCTATTTTAAAATAATATCACTTAAGTGACCGTCACATAGGGCAGAAATTCATTGGAATACTTAATAAAAAATTTTTTTTGGTTATTATTATTACTGGGATGTAGGTACCCACCTGTGCATAGTCAGATATTCCTATGGTACCGACGTTGTCGCTCACTGAGACCCACTCGTGCTTCTTCGTGTAGTAACGCACTGGAAAATAAAACCGTCTTTCATTAGTTAGATCAAGGAACTAAAAAAATTTATTAAAAAAGAAAATCGACTTCAAAACACAAATGATAAATGGTAGTAGTTCCTGTCGACAAATTGCGGTACTATCCTCTAACTCCTAATCGTTATAGAGTTCTGTGGCTTCGTCATAAGCAGAGCATCATCAGATGCTGACACTTTGAATCGAACACCTGAGTAAGATCTTTTAACGTAACAAACATCCTATAAGTGCCTACAATTTTCGAGGATTGCCCTCGATGTCTCCATGATTCCATCATCAGATCCTGACCTGATGATCAGTGACTAACCGGGAAGTATACCCTTTCAAACAAAAAATAATTTTCCAAATCGGTCCAGTCGTCGTTGAGTAATTGGGGAACAAACATAAGAAAACAGTTCCGACGAATTAAGAACCTCCTCCTTCGAAGTCGCTTAAAAAAATGTGGGAGCTATAGTGAATAAGCATACACCAGCTTGTTAGAAACAGCCTTACTGTGGTCTTCCACCTATTTTGGTGAATAATCAGGGGGCGGGCTGCCTTTTGTACTTTGTGGCAGTAACCGCGACTATATTGGTTAATAAGTTTTGCGAAAAAAGTGGGTTATGTCTACGCCAAAATTCATGAAGTACTTTAGTTACGGTATCTAAGATATTTATTTTTTAAGGCACACATAGCCGTATGGACCTATAAGTCCCAGGAATACGTGGAAAGAAGGTGTCTAATCCTAAGACGACTAGTATTTACTCAGTATGTTTAAAATAAAACAATTTATTGAAAAAACGTGCTGTCAGTCTTGGCTCCACCTTAGATCTCATATTTTTATGGAAGACGATATTTATACACACTAAAACAAGAAACGTTTCCTAAATAACTAAGACAGTTTCCATGAACACGAAACGTCGATAAAGCTGAATGGAAAGAGGCTATCATCTAATCTGCCCTTTTATACGGCTTCGAGACTTGGCCTCTATTACACCGGCACAAGCAGAAGCTGCGTATCACGGAAATAAAAACTCTGCGATGAATGTGTATATTTTCACATTCGCGCGTGACATCGCAGATAAGCTGCTACAGAGTAGCTCACGATAGTATTGCCACGTGTCGCACAGACCGGCTAATTAGGTAAGAAATAAATGTCTCCTCCACCAGACACGGGAACGAGAGGCCAGCCCAAGAAGTGATGAGGCTTGTCGTCGTGCGGATGACATGCGTGCAAACTCGCCACCCGCCATGAATGCAGAAAGCTGAGTGAAGTGGACTAGGAAAAATGCAAGCGGACCCTGGACACACACGAAGATGATGATAATTGACATAACCTCCACGTTCACAGACGGGTTTGAAGATTGCAGTATTGAAAATAGTTAACACAAAACGCAACAGCCCATTTTCTGGTTTACGGAGGTACTGCCACTTTGACATTAGTCATCTATGACACCCGTCTGGGGCAGGGATGTCTTTGGGATGCTTTGGAGTTGGCGCCATATTCTACTCTGCTGGATGCCAGGGTGACACAACTAATAATCATGCTTTCGTTAATCATAATTCATTTTGAATCCCTATATAATTAGAGACTGGTTGTGATATAAGTCTACGCACAGCAGATGTCGCTTTTGCCAAGTACAAATAGACACAGATAGGTACAGCCATTTCGTACCGTACAAAATATATCTACTTACATATTAATAGACTTACATAAATTACTATCAGATGTTTACTTTAATAAAGTTGTTACTACATACCTCAGGCTGATATGAAATTAAATATCAACTTCGTATTGCATAATCGAAACATAAAACTCCAGTAAACTTTTCTGTGTAGGTATTATTAAATTGAAACTTAGATGAAAACGTTTAGCAAGTTTAAGGAGAAATCCAGGATCTTATTATATTGAAGTTGACATTAAATTCAGAAAATTTCAACAATAATTGTACGTAGTTGGATATGTAGGTAATAAGATATTTTAAGCATTGTTCCCTTGTCCGGTTACAATACGATTTCATTTTACGTTAAACATTCATACCCGTAATCTTCGCTGGCAATTACTTTAGATAAATACTTAACGCTTACAATGATTGCGTTGGCTGGTTTTTTGACCTCTAATGTATTGCTTATCAACAATAGATACCTAGTTAAGACAAGACGCATAGCTATGGACAAAACCTTGATGTACAATATTAATAAAACGTAAGTAATGAAAATGAATATGAAAACATAATTACCTTTGTTTTCTGTACTGTAGAAGCTTCGGCAGCAATATGACACCATGCTAGTTCTCCCTGCGCCTGCGCTGGCGAATCGTCCCACGGCACGTAACGCACAACTCAAAACCATTTTTTATTAAGTATTTGTGTTTTCTGTAACAAAATTAGTAATAAGTAAGGTGTTCTTACTAAAAGACGCTTATAAATCTTATTCTAAAACTTCATTTCGGATGAAAACATCTCCTTGACGCAGGCAGGGGCTCATATGAGGGTAGGGATAGTGTTTAGCACAGCGTTAACATAATTCGCACCTAAAACTAATTTGTTTCAAAATATTAGCAAACACAAAAAGAATAAAAAATCATGATTACTTAAACAAAACAGGTATTTGTGTACTTACATAGAGACACGTCGTTAACAAGTAGTCGGAGCGAATGCTCGTACTAAATACGTGTTGATACCCTCACCGCGCTGTGCGTAATAGTGATGTGACACACGGTCACGGCGTATTCAATCTTGTTTGTAACTTGACCACATTATCACAGCATATTGTAATAATAGTGCAGTGACTAAGAAACGGCGTATCTTATTCCCAAGTCGAATAATACGCTCTAAATTCGTGAACGCTTTACTGGTTCGTACGAATGCTGTTCGTGTAAACTGTAAGACAGGGTAACCTCGTACATTACATATTACAGCGTACGAAGTAAGCAATCCATTCCTTCATTCGTACGAAACGTACGAAATATGAATACGAATATGTGTGAAAAAAGTGCGACTGGTCCTTTTAACTACCATAGTCAAATTATAACTACTTTAACGGATGGTCTATAATTCTAGAAATTTAAGGCGCGGCACAGCTTTAGTCTTGATTAGGGTACCTACTTATACCCTAACATTGTAACCAGACCCGGTGTTTCAAACCGTCCACTATAAATCGTGGTCCCAATAAGTTTGGTGTCGTTCATGCAGAAGTAACAACAAAGACGAGCCCTACGCATGCGGGGCCAATATGTAACCACAGTCCAACAGGCTACCCACTGCTATGACAGTTTAACTTTCGTAATATTATTTTAGTAGACACCATGTACTGTAAGAGTGGCCATCGCTTCACTGAGTCATACTCTTAAATATATGATGATGATGATGTATTGTGCTTTTTTGGGAAGTACGAGTAAATATCGATGTTTGCGTATCGATACAGCGGCCGCTTCTATGGACACATTGGTCGGAGACTTGTTTGTCATTGCGCCGCGGTTATCGCCGTTATCTCGACCCAGTCCGCTGGGGGTCGCCACTGTATAACATTGTTAAGGGTAAGCTCCTAATTGGCTTGGCTTTGACCGGGCGGTCAGTCCGGCAGAGTGGACTATAGCACCAACTACCCATTGTATGCTGGGTGTCGTAAAAGGCGCGACTAATATTGACGGCGAAGGAACTTTCACCTACGCACACTGAGGAGTCTGGAGAGTACAACATGGAGTTCTTCAAGAAAGGGATTGAATCAGTTTTTACAGGGACGGCAACGCATCGGTGATGCCCCTGGTTTTGCTAACTTCCATCGGCTGCGATGTCTGCTTCAGGCAGGCCATAAGCTTGTTTGCCACCTTAGTGGTATTAAAAATATCGTAAAGGCAGACCATCTATACACCTATACTACCTATATATCTGTACACTAGAAAATGGGTAGCAGCAGTTTCTGTTGTATATTTTAGATAATGCGATCTTCAACCTACCAGCGGGGCGATTCTCGCGCTATGACATCCCAAATTCGACATTTTCTGTAGTCAAAAAAGTGTATTAAAACGTTACTGAAATTGATCTTCGACAATATACGATTGTCGAAGATAGTTAAGTAAATATTTTTAGCCTACAATGGACATTTCAACGTATTATTAAGACTTATTGACTAAGATATGTGACTAGAAAAAATGTAGAATTCGAGATGTCACAGCGCGAGAATTAGGCCCCTGCTAAGCGTGGAGATTACGGAGATGGCCCTCCACTAATGTGAAAGACCGAAGAAGCTCAAGTCCAGCAGGGAACTCTTATGGGCTGTTCTGTCAACTGACGGTGATAGTTGCTTTGTAAAGGGGTTTCTCTAAAGGTCACTGTACAACTCCCTATTAGTAAAAATACATCGTCCTCACGATGTGTCATGGTCATCATAGTACCTCTACCATATATTACATAGTACATACAATAAAATTACTATTTTAGCAGAAATGGGTTTGGCATTCAGGGTTACCCATTCATCTTTTTGCTGCCAGAACAACGTATCCCAGGTTTTTAGAGGTGGGTAACATATTGGTGTTGCTAACGTCTATGGGCAGCGTTGACCACTGTCCATTAGTTGGCCCGTTTGCCTGTTTGTCGGCCGGCTGACATAATAAAAATACCTGAACACACCCATCAGCATCTATTGGTGTCCACTGTTGAACAAGTATCCACATTTTGTAGAAGGTGGACTATACCAACAGAGGCAAAAACATCTCGGTAGAATTTTAACCAACACCTTTCGTCTGATAACTCACCGTCGGAATGTCTACCCCTTAAGAAAATATTTGTGACACAGTAACATAGAAATAAAATTACGTCAAGTTTAAAAGATATCTTATATTGCAATATAATATAGTAAAAATACTAGAATGTATATAACAAAATACAAGAGTAATTTATTCAATACTGCCTGCCTTCATTGAGTAGTTGGTAGAATGAGTGGCCACACACTGACCAAACTCAATAAAACTATTATTATAGCTAGAATGCTGTTTATGGTCTGTCGCAGTTGTGAGTGCAGTGCAGGAAAAATGATAATGTTACAGTGCTAAATTATTTAACTTTAATTGCAGAATGTTTGTACGTGCATTCGAGGTAATATGCAAAATACAAATACAAATACAAATTATGTATCTACATTAAGCATTTTCTTGCATTTAACTTATATGTATATCTCTTTAATAATATTGCATGGCTTTTGACACTTAAAGCTACAAACAAATGATCAAAAAATATTTAATAAATAATGTTAATGGTGCATATCTATATAAATAAATAAAGAATTGCAGTTCTTTAGTTTTTACGTTCCTATAGATTTTAGTGCGTATGTTAATTGATACATAGATAGTTTTGTCTATTTAGAAATTACCAAGATGTTTCATCAGATTACATACTCGTAGAAATACTGCCACAAATAATACCTAATACTATCTAAACTAGCCGGATAAACGTACCAATACGTTAAATCAAAAACCATACTTAAACAATTAAACAAATAGGTACTTAAGTTCATTAGAACTTCATTATGGCAGTGACCACATCAGAGCAACAACCTCTTAACGCTCTAATAAGCCCACGAGCGACGAAAGGTAAAAATGTTGTCAACATTCTCCATGGGTAGCCTATCTCAAGTAACACGGAGTTACTTGCGCGGTACTGAAGATAGCGCTGACGGCGCTGTAGGTGGCGGCGACTCCGCCGAGCACCCCCACCGTGATCACTTCCCAGCAGACCAGCTTCACCCAGCCGGGGGTCACACTACGAACAAAGCACGGAGTTAGTACAGACTGTGGTCAGTCGGTAATGATAATGGGGCATTCCCCATTATCATTACCGACGGACCACAGTCACCCATTGGTGCCAGTGTTGAGATAGCAGGGCACTTTCAACACCGACGCGAACGCCTTTTAAAATTTTTGGAACTTTGTTGCACAATGAGCAATTGCTATTACTTTTTACAGGCGTAACATTGAGGCGAAGAGAGTTCCGCTTGATCAATCAATAAACCGTTTTACTCATAGCTCATAGCTAGGGTTCGGATGCGCTGGCTACTATCCTTCAAACCGGAGCACAACAATGAAAAATTGTGGCTAGGCCGATAGAAATTCATAAGGCGGTGGTTCTCAAGGCGGATTCCTCAGAATTGACAGAGTCCGTTCTTGACAGAATTGACAGATTACATTGTTGAAAAAAAAATAACATAACATAATAAGTAGCTATAAAGTTTCGTATCAAACACTTACATGGGCGACTGTCCCTCTGGCGGCGTCTGGCTGACGAGGCAGAGGTAGCAGTACGAGGGCAGGACGTAGGTGAGGAGCGCGACCGTGGTGCCGCCGACCAACGCCAGGATCGTGTAGAACCTCGGAATGCTTTCGCCAATGAACAGTATGGCTGCCATCAGCGACAGACGGACGCCCATGCGCCATCCGACGGAATCTGGTTCAGTAATTAACAAAATCAATTACATAAGTACCTAACAGAAAATTATAGGTACAGCATCCAATACAGATTTGTCAGGAGCAAGTAGAACAATGTAGTATTTGCCTACATCGAGGGAAAAAGGCGTGGCAAGAAACATAACAAAAAATGTAAAACAGGAAGTAAAATTGTTACCGAGGAGATGCCTAAATTAATATTTGGCTATATTCGAAAATCATAACCTATTTACATGTTATCACACAGGGGTACCTAACTGTATGTATAACACATTAATAATTATTCGGAAGAGCTATCTACCGACCCATGGTACAACTATGTACAATGTACCACGGGTAAGTATAAATCGCGAAGACACCAAGCCAATCAGAACTAGAGCCTGGCGTCAGGCCACCATTTCTCACAAAGCCATACCTCTAGGCACCTCATAGAGCTCTTCCAGCTCCTGGCAGACAGGGTTAATGAGGATCGTGAAGGCGGAGATCAGGTGCACGGCCATCAGCACGTTGGCGACTAGTGTGAGCGCAGTGGCGCTCATCGAAGCGGCCACGTTTGGCGCCACGTTTTCCCCGTATACTGCGTAGCCGCCGATCGCAATGGGCAGGTATAGGGCCAGGATTGCTGTAAAAAATTATTTTTTATGTTTTTCGTAGGAACAGGCCAGCAAGTCACCTAATGGCAATTGGTCACAGCCGCCTAAGCCAATCAGATACCAGGGGTGCTATTTAAGGGTAAAAATCATGAGGGTGAGTCCAAATGAGCCGCGAATAGGCAGTTGCAACAACGGCTCACAACTTTAGTCACAAACGAACAGATAGCTCTGATGAAAATCGGTAACTGTCGCCCAACACAATTCGTCGACCAATGACTCTATGTATGTAAGTACATTAGTTGAACAATAACCGATGCTCTTACGGTAAGAAAACGCATAGTTATGAAACCTGTACATTCAGGCGACTGAATGTGTAACCATGATCCAATCAGGTAAGGTTCCACTGGTCAGGTGGTAGTCGCTCCACTGTAATTCCTGGATTCAAGGCGAACCCGGGGCTGTCGCGCGCGAGAGCACAACCGGGACATTTACGCCAAGATTTTTCTTTTTACTTTATAAAAAATGTTCTAAGTCTACAGTACAGAAAGCTCACCCATAAAACTGAACCGCACGCTCTTCCCGAACTTGGTCTTGTCGGTCATGTCGTTCTGTATCGTGGGGAAGGCTGAAGCGCCTCCGAACGCGAACATGATGGTGCCGAACGCCAAGAAGAACTCCTGGAAGCCGTGCACTCCCCAGCGGAAGACGAACGGTCTTGCGTCATTCATCATCTGAATGAAGTATAGCACGCACGCCACGATCGTCGAGCCGAATGCTATCGTGCCTGTGAAGCTGGCGAGGAGAATTGCACTTTACACATTTAGGTACACTTTTTTGCAGTTGGTAATCAGCTTTTGCCCACGGATGTTACTGTGGTACCCACCCAATATCCTAAATCATACTTGTGCTAAAATCAAGCTAATATATACATACCATAAAACAAAGTCGCATCCCGTCGCCTATGTACGCTTACATTTTTTTTCTACCACTAAGGTGGCAAACATGCTTACGGCCTCCCTGATTTTTTAAACTACGCAACTGATTATAAAGCGATTTTCAACATTAGATAGAGTTATTAAAGAGGAAGGTTTATGAGCAAGAACAAAAGGGTAGGTAGGGGTAAAGTAGGGATACGCGAACGAAGTCGCGCCGGATCCACTAGTAGTATATAATATCTTACTAATGAGTGTGTGAATGGACGCTTTTCGCAAAATTCTCTAAACGGGTTGTTTGTTATTATGTGCTATAGATATAGCTGGAATATTATTCTCGAAAATCAAAGTAAGTCCTCGTAGTTAATTCCTACGGCAACACGCTATAGGTACCTATATCTAATTTAATTCTGCGTAGATTTTCGTCTTAGGTAGCAAGGTTCGAAAGGTTATCGACTACTTCTTATCTTCTTTTACGCGGCAATTCAAAACTTACGCGAAATCCTTGGGCGTGCCAAAAAGCAGGAGCGGCGTTACTGCGCCCACCACGATCAGATACCAGACGCAGAGCGTCATGGACGGCAGCACGGCGAGCAGCACCTGCTCTATGATCTGCGCAGCGAGCAGCAGGTACACCACCGACGCCCCGAACAGCGTCACCACCACAGCAGTGGATACCACCACGCTGAAGGATAACGGTGTTGGTGATTAGTGAACTCGGCCAATGGATAGGTACCTACGTATATGTTACGGGCAACTTGAGAAGTTCGGGTTAAGAATTGCTTAAGCAATGTATGTTAAGTACCTATTATGGGCGATGCTCTTAAAGTAAGGGAAAACATCGTTTTGAAACCTGCATGTTCAGGCGACTGAATGTGTAACCATGATCCAATCTTGTCAGGTTCCCCAGGTAGCAGGGTCAAGGAGGTCAGATGGCTGTCGCTTCACTGTAATTACCTAATCTGCCAAATCCTGGATCATGGTCAAGGCCCTGGCCCTCCTACGCGTGAGCACAACCGGGACATTAACGCTAAGACGATGTTTTTACCCTATCGAAGACGTGAGATTTTTTTTTAGAGCTAAATAATGTATTTGCTTGCTTGTTTCCTGTGTCTAGTACATTTCGCGAACACAACGATATAGTTGCCTATAAAAATTGTGCGATTTCCCATATGTATTTTTCATAATCACCCACCTCCAAGTTTTGCCGAGGGCTTGGTCGGCGATGATAGCGTACGGTTTCCTTTTCCTGCTCCTCATGTCAGGGTTCCGTTCCTCGATGATGGACCAGCAGTCGCCGAGTCTCTGCCCGCTGAACGCCGCGATTACGCACATTAGGACAATCACGGGAACACCAACCCATCCTGCAAAAATACCATCATCAGAAATCACAATAAATATTTCGATGGCAGTGGATGTTCACTGCTGGCGTATGCTTCCTCTTCACTTCGTTTCGCTTGCCTTCGTTGGCTTTCTCGGTCCTTTGTATATGCTTACTTTGCCAGTAGAAATTATCAAGGAGCTACGTGTAGTACCTATTTACAATTTTATACCTACCCACTTGATTACATTTCGTTGAGTATCTCTAACAGGAGAGTATGTACCTATGGGACTGCGACACAAATATATAGAATTTATACATAATGTTTAAGTCACAGCTTCGTAAATAGTTTGGCATATGATTTTATATACCACTACTGTCAGGTAAATAGCAAGCGTGAAAGAAGATTAAATAATACATTAAGTAGATACCACTTTTTTTCTTACCCAGCAGTGAACGTTGGTAGTTTTAACTTCTTTAGTTCTTTGTTAGTAACATAACCGAAAAGATAAGTTGCAACAAATCGATGTTGAAAATCTTTTCAAAGAAGTAAGTTACTCGATTAGCTTTCAAATCTTTATTAGTGGAACTTTGTAAGTAGTTGTGGATTGCCTGTTTCAAATGCAATGTATTGACGACGCGCAATAGTGTGTCACGGTATTAAATTACTCTCGCCTCAGGGTCAGCGGCTTTGTTTTTTCTAGATTCCGCAATAAGCTAACAATAATCTCTACAAACATTTAATTTAATAAGTATACAAAACACCATGTTCGCAATTAATTATTAGAAGAAAAGACTAGGTACCTAATTTATTTTTATTTTTCGTCTTGCCTATTAAAGTAAAGTGTTTCTCAAAGTAAATAGATATCTAAGAAGAAGGTTATACCTGTTCATAAAGACCTATTTTTCAACATTAGATCAGTTACCGCAATACTCGTCGGTTATCCAGATCTTGTTTGTTTACATTACAGTTTGACTTTGGATGCAACCGACACACACCGACACTTTTCGTGTTTTTTTCCACGAAAACCGGCTCAGAGTAATAGCCCTTTGATGGTTTAGAATGTCTTAGTTCCGACCACAGCGTCGACACTTTCCCAATTTAGTTACCTATGCCCGTCATAGCTTCGTAGAGTCAGTTGCAGATGGAATTGAACCCCTAACATACATTAATATATACCAGGGAGGTCCAATCACTCTGCAGCTCACTGTACTACCACTTCTAGCTCTATCTTATAATTATAATTTACTGTACTCAACTTAGGTTAAGGATGTAATGTGGAACCGAATAAAGTGCTGTCTTTATCTATGTCTACCTAGGCAGACAGAGACTATGGACCGCCACTTCTCTCTGTCCTGCCGATCCAATTCATCATCATCATTATCATCATCATCTTGGCGACAATATCCCGGCTGTGCTACGCGCGCGACGGCCCGAGTTCAGCTTTGACCATGATCCAGGATTTGACAGATAAGCTAATTCTGATAACAAGGAAACCTGACCAGATTGAATCATGGTAACACACTCAGTCGGCTAAATGTGCGTGCAGGTTTCCTAATTATGTTTTCCCTCACCGTAAGAGTATCAATTCATATTAAATTAATGTTTATAACACACAGAAAAGGTATCTCTAGCTTACGAGTCGGACCCGCTAGCCATTAGGCCACCGACGCTCTAGATCCTCCTCCTGCAGTTTATAAGTAAGTAGGTACCTGGGTAAATGCCCACCATTGTTAATTAAATCTATATTTCGAAGTAATTTGGACTATCTAAACTGTTTTGGCGATAAAACTAAACTAAGCACTTTGTCTACAGCTTGTGTTGCATCATAAGAAGATAAGCAATTCGATAATGTTTTATTGGTGTTGATTAAGTTCAAAATCTGGGCCCTATTTTTGAATCACTCGCCTCTATTCGAATGTTTTTAATTTTTATTTTCAGCATGCCATCCCTTTGAATCAAGATTTTAAATAAAACACTGAATATATCTATGGAATACTACATATACCATTCGATCATAATACCCATTTAAGGTCATCTACTCAGTTTATGAAGAGTAAGTAAAGTTATAAGTTTCGTTTCATCGGATTACGTAACAGAATCAAAATATAAGTAAGTAATTTTCAAGTTTCAACCATGTGACATCTTAGAAAAATGCGCCCGAATCTTGATAAATCAACTTAATTAAAATAGCCGCTGGACCACTTCAATGCACTGTTTCGGTCTGACTCGTTATGAGTGAACGAAATAGCAGACAACTTAGGTCAACAAAAATTTATTAGAGTTAAATCAATGGATTCCATTACATTATTCGGGGTTCCGTAACCGGAGCTTAACATTTTTACAGATTACTAGAATGTTTTGAACGACAATGTGTTTAAATGGGTAAGTTATAGTTAGGTATAACTTACAAGGATTTTATAAAATCGCATATTTTCTGTGTATTGAGATTTTTCAAAAGTAAATATACTTACTGGAAGATTCCAGAAATTAGTAGGTAAGTAAATACCTATGTTTAGGTAAATTGTGCTGCAAATTTTAAATATTGGCACGGTGGCACTGTCGCATCGAGACGTTTCGAATGAAGCCCAGTTTATATATTGACTTGGGTGGTAAAGACAAATTGGTAAAGACAAAGATGTGGAATCATCTAGCCATCGGGTGTACCGTCTTAACTACACATAGGACATTGTCGATCTAGTCAAATTTTTAATTTGCTCAATCAGCAAAAACCAAAACAAATAGATTAAATTGTCAAGTCATTTTATATAATACCTATCTATTTCAACTCTGTGTTGCTTTTTATATTATCTGACCGACATGTAGATAACGTGTGTTACCAATAAATAATCTCATTTCATTTAATTTCTAAGTTCACGCGGACGAAGTCGCGGCACAGCGACACAACCTCTTGTTGTATTAATGTGATAAAAACCGGTCTAGTGTCAGTCGAACGGAGAATTTTACGAATTATATTATCTGGCTTTGACTACGAATCCCCTTCCCGTAGGTACTTTAATGGTTTTTATAAGTATCTATACTTACCTAACGTTTGAAATTAAGTTTTTACTTGTTGCTCAAATTAAATTTTAATTATGGATGGGATATGGGCGTGAGTGTGTATGTAGGTATGTATGTTTCATCTTCCCAATTCATTAGTTGGATTCGTCCAGTGATTATGGTTGGTTTCCCACTGCATCACGAAAAATTTGTGTCTCCAATAGTTTCGACGTTAACCATCGGGGTACTGAGCGACTTACCTAAATACGTGGGTCTATAGTAAACAAATCATAAGTCATTACAATTTTTACATGTCGCATAAAATGCAATAAAATGCATATCGCATTGCGACACACATTGCAGTCTAAACATCTCGCTTTATTTGTTAAGTACCAATACTTGTACACTGATAACCGTATTTTACCATCTTATAACCTACAAAGACGCCAAATGCTTACCTTCATACCAACTAACAAAGGATCGTAACTAATTGATGACAGTGTTACAATTTAAATTGTTATTGAAATAAATTAATAATCATGACAATATTCTGGTACTAAATTCATCTGTATTTAACTACCTAGTATTTTAAATATAGATGAATTCTACCAGACCTTTCACCACTACCTGGTTTTGCAGCAGATAGCGTCGATTACAAGAAAGTAACTTTTAAATTAAATATGTAGCAATACCCTTTCACATATTATTTAAAGACTTTAGGTGGAAACTTTTGAGTAGGACTCCTCACCTGTCTTCACGAGGGCCCGGGGCAACGCCAGGACTCCGCTGCCGGCCATTTCGCCAGCCACCAGCAGAGCGGCCTGTTTCACCGATAGCCCGCCGCCGTCTCCGCTGGTCTTGTCCGAGGGTGCTCCACTCCCATTCCCACCTTCGGGGTCCTGGAACAATGCGGGATCTATTTTATTGATGACAGTGGCTGGGTATAAGGTTTCAGGTCACGTTGTGAGCTTTTTAGTAGGTGGAAAGCCTAATTGTTATATACACGATTCATGCGATACGATTTCAAACCGGAACACAACACAACAAGCATTGTTGCTTGGCGGTAGAAATAGATAAGGCGATGATACTCACACAGCCGGACTTCTATCACCTTGGTGTGATTGCTTGTCTTGCTTGGCAGACTTCCGTAGACCAGAAAATGATTGCCGTGGAAATTAGTAGAATATTATTTAAATAATAGTAGTAGAACTCACGTTTTTAGCTACAAGTGGAGTCTTCTCAGTCGCTTCATCTTTGCTGCCGCTCGGCGGTGATTGCAATGCGGTCTTCGACATGGCGATTTGGGATCTAACAAATTAAATATACAGCTAATCAAGCATTAGACTGCTATTTCACCTAGATCTAAAAGTGTACTGAATTGACGTAACTTATGATTAAGTAGTTCAAAATGCTTTCGAGTAATTTAATTATCTAATTAGGTATATAGGGCACAACCGACACAATGAAGAGATAGACGATTTTAAAGTAAACTCCAGTTTTACTCACATGTTTGTCAGAAAGACTTCCAACTTCTATTTAATTTATTTGGCCATTAATTTCAGTATAAATAAAGAAATTATTTACGTTACTCCGTGCAACTCTCGTCGCGATCGATAGCGAGCGTAAACTGAAGCAGTTGATTCAATTTCCTGTCCGTCAATGAGGTGTATCGTATGGCTTCTTACCCACGATGACCGACGATGGCCCGCCGTGCGCCCGGTCGCGGTCGCACTGTCTACTACACTGCGCACGAGCACGGCAATACCGCTACACGTCTGCGGTCGACGAATAATATCTCTTATCCACCCGTCTAATGATAGTTGTTGTTGGAAACTTGTCTTGATGAAGCCAACATTTTGAAACTTTTAGTTTATTTCGATGTCGACAGTTTTTGGGGGAAAAATTATCTAAATTATAATGTTCTGGGCACGTATGACAATTATAGATACGTGTTATAGGAGCCTATACCTGTAGATCATCGTAGGTGTATAGCCTATGAGCACTTTGGTAGGAAGATACCTAATAATAATACGAGTCCTATGTAAATAGTGTCCGACTGAAGGTCAATTTCGCTACAACCTTCGGCCAAAGAAGCTCTAAGAAACTTTGTTCATGATTGGCCACAAGCTATAATTAATAATATGAATACTTTTAAAACTTTAATATACATATATCTTTTATTGGCTTATGTTGACTGAGTGTACTGTATACATTAAAGGGTACTTTAAAGCATATATAGAATAATTGTCAAAAACCTTGAATCATGATCAAGGCGCACCCCGGGCCCTCGTGCCTCGGGCGATCTCGCTGAAAGTGTTTTTTTGGCCGAAGGTGGCCGAATCCGAGGCCGAAGTTTCAGTCGGACTCTATATGCAACTTAGTTACAAGCCAGATGGCTTGTCTACATGCCAGAGGGTGATGATCCACCACCACATGAGCAACCTACAACAGTTCGTGCAAATAAGCCACAAGTGAGGACCTGGAGCTTATCGTGGGAACAGACAAACGCAAAGTACAACACCCTCATTGGGGTAGGTAAGATGCTTACTGATTTCCTACCTTTTTATTTGCAAACTAGTAGACGAAAGTGCTGTACCTTGAACAGAATTGTATCTCGGTTAGTAGGTAGGTACGACTTTTTAAATATACAGTTTTAAGACACCATCATGATAGTTTCACATGAAGTTAATCGCGCATCACCAAGTAGTGAGTGCTAGGCTAGTGCAGACTGCAATGAAAGATTTTTTGCAAGAAAAGTAATATTTTTTTTGTTTGTTTTATCAGTCAGTTTTTTAACAGTCTGGCCATCCATAGAGAGTTGTACCTCGGGGAATGTAATTGCCAAAGGGTTATCATAGCAATGTTTAGAATAAACCGTGGTGGTGGCAGTTAGACGGCCTTATAACAGTATTTGCCCAACGGACAGTTTCTTGTAATGACGTCACCAACGGCCTTAGTGCATACTACTTGTGTACCAAACGCCTCTCAAGCCCTTTACGGCAACACACTTCGTCACATGTAGGTATCTATCTAGACGAACTTCAGGCCCTCCGTAGTATCTAGAATTCCCGAGTTTTACTTGGTCACTGAAAAGTAGGAGGAGCGTCGGTGGCCGAGCGGTTACAGTATCCGACTCGAAAGCTAGAGATCCCGGGTTCGAATCCCGCTCCGGCCATGTGACCAATGACTCTTTTCTGAGTTATGTACATTAGTTGAATACTGACCGATGCTCTTACGGTGAGGGAAAACATCGTGATGAAACCTGCACATTCAGACGACTGGAAGTGTAACCATGATCCAAAGTGGTCAGGTTCCCCTGGTAGCAGGGTCATGGAGGTCAGATGGCAGTCGCTCCACACTAACCTAACCTAACCTGACCTGCCAAATCCTGGATCATGGGCAAGGCGGACCCCGGGCCCTCGTGCGCGAGAGCACAACCGGGACATTAACGCCAAGATGATGATGATTTGGTCACCGAAAACACCTAGGTACCTATTATTTACATGAGTATTTTTTTGTGGTAAGCTTTTTTATCCACGTAAATCATTTTTTTAAAACTTTATTCATAAGAAACATATAAAGGTATAAGTAAAAAACGGTCCTAGGTACAGCACCTTCCTAGTAGTTCTGAATAGGATTTAATGAATAGTAATGATGAATAGGATTCAGAAACAACTTTGTCAACAAAAGGAACAGAACCATTATAACTAGATATTCCACTGGTAACAGATATATCAAACTAGCTCGAGAGCCATCTTGTTCAGAGGCATCCTGTTCGGCTCACAGATGGATTCTCTTCGAGCTCAATACTACAACCGAAACTGCGCCTCCGCGCAGAAATCCTCGAAACAGTTCATTACTATTAATGAATCCTTGATTTTGATTCCATGCATACAGCGGTGAATGCCGGACTGTCCACATCATGGGGTGACTACGCTAACTACCTACCACAAATAACTTTAGGTAAAATAAATCTCAAAATCAAAAGTTTAATCACAACCCGCAAACGAAAGAAAATAATCAGTCCCACATTTTCTTTTAGCATTTTTGCTTTCCTCAATGCCGCAAATGTTCTTCACGTAAAACGCCAAAGAGAAGAACCAAGAATAAACAATAAATATTAAATATGTTGGACGCAAAGAGATTGGAAAGTTAGCTACCATTAAGGCTTGACCATAGACTTACTACCCAAAAGGGACAGTAGTCCCTTCCCTTAACTGAAAAAAGGTTCACTTTCGGAAACCAGCACCATCTTTTTTAGTATATTGTAAAGTATGTTATTCTCTTCTGTATATAAAATTTTTTCTTTATGGTTATTCTGAATAAAAAACAGCCGGGAGACTGAACTGCTTGGTTCTCCAGCTTCAACTTTGACAGCTGTCATACAAAATGCAGATATCGACGAGTACAACCAATTCTCTTTAGGAACTAATGTTCTAGGATAAATAGTTTCAGAGTTATTACAGTTTTAAGTTTGACAGCTGTCATCCGAAATGTAGATCTCGAGGAGTGCTATCATTTCACTCTAGGAAGTAGTGTTCTAGGACCAATGGGTACCGAGTTATAAAAGATTAAACCTTGGGTTGAACCTTGGTGAAAATATGAGCGTTGCACCCAGTTCGGCTGTGCTTGGCACTGATCGGTAGGTCGGTGTCCGCGGTAAGTAATAAAAGTAATTCGGAATTTGCATCAAAAATGATGGCAACACTAGAAAGGTACACAGGATTATCGATGGAGACTCTCGCTCGGCCCGGTTTTTGTGTTACAAGCGCGCAGTCCCTTTTGGGTAGTAAGTCCATGGGCTTGACTGGCAAATTTTTTTTTCTCTGTTGTTGGACGCTATACTCTCTAAGAAAAAAGTACGTGGTCCTTCTCTGTACTGAGCAAAGACTCGGTGCCAAAACCGTTTGTTCTATAAAAGAGTCAACAGCGTCTGGGGGATCGGGCTCCGCTTTTCTATTTCTCTTTGTCCACTTCGCTTGGTCTTCAGCATCCTAGGTGGCAGGTGCGATGGCGCGTGTCGTCCTTAACACTGTCTGTCAAGCTATCGCTTCTTGGGTCGCCCTCTCCTTCCCTTCCCGGCTGACGGAGGTGGCCATATATTTGTTCCCCACGCAATTTGGCCTTCTACGCCGAGGACGCCACTCTTGCAGTTTATCTGTGACGTCACGGGCGTTTCGGCCCAGTGTTTACGCGACCCCACACTTCCACTGCAGATTCTTAGGTATTTCAAAGACGCCCAGCTCAGACTTGTGCTATTCTAGTAGAGTTTAAAGTCTCGTAGCCGTAAACCTAGAAGGAATCTATTGAAATCACAGCCATGGAATGCAACGCCCACCATATCATGGCCACAGTCAAAGGCCTTCTACACATCCAGAAAAAGAAAATGCAAATGCGTGTTATTTGATTATTATCCCTCCATGAGAGTTCCCAGGGCAAATACAGGGTCCATGGCCTTGACCTTGGCCAAAACGCGTACCTGCTGACACTCATACACTGTATACTCCTGTTCATGATAGTGTGAAACATCACCTTTGCAGCTCTACTGCACAGATCCCTTTCCTTTAAAGACTGGAGTACCAACATACGTTTGTTGGTGCTTGCAGTTGGGTATCTTGCCGGTGATGAGGATGCGATTATAAGGGCCTGCTCATCGTTGATTTCCACGACTCAATACCGACAACATAGGATACGACAGCCCGATTCTTCGTGCGGTGTATAGAGCCGTCTCTACTTCAACAGGCGTTGCCCATGGCACAAATCCTTGATTCGGAAGGGGGCAAATTCGAAAGTATATAAATAAGACGTCTTTCCACAAAATAACAAAAATATTTTCGGTTTCAAATTTTTATTTTATTTTATACAAGACAGGCATTGGACCGCCATCTCATCTGTTGGTAAGTGACGATGCGGCCGAAAATGTTGCACGATGAGAAGACATAATGTTTTGCAACACTTAGTGATAGTCTTATGATTTGTATAACTAATTACAATATCAAAAATCTAGTTTAATCAAAAAATTAAAAAGGTAGTCAAATATGGAATAGGTACCCCAAATATGGACTATGAGAAAAAGCCACAACAAATTTTTAAAAATATGGTTTGATATAGTTTTGTAATACTTTATAACAATCTCATTATTTACTAAATTGGTAATTAATTGTAACAATCATTATAGTGTAGTATAAAAACGTAAATTAAAAAATAATTACAAATACTAATGAGGATCGCCATAGTGCGAGTGGTACCCGTATCTTGAGTGTCCCGTCCGACCTAACAAATAGATAACATTTGATGGAAATCGGTTAAGCTGTTTAGACATGAACAATATCTAACTAAATATACATACACATATAATAAACTAAAATAATAAATTACATATACCTACATCTTATACTAATACATAAAATACATAAATACCTACAAATTATCTATACTCATTGCACCCTGCATTTTCAGGAACTAAGAGAGAGATAGTGCTCTTTTACCGTTTCTTAAAAATACCGACAGATTTACTATCGCGTATTTCATACGACAGAGAGTTCCACAACCTTGCAGCATGAACAGTGAAGGAGTAGGAATAGAAATCGGAATGGTGAGGAGCTATTGCTAACGAGGTTCGTACACTGGGACGACAAGGTTTGCCTAGTGGACGGGAGAAATGAAACCGTTCAGAGAGATATAAAGGAGCGGACTGGTTATAAAGGATATTATAAAGAGCATTCTGAAAGATAAATATAAACATATTAAAAGTAAAAATTAAACCATCAATTGCGATTTTGACCTAAATATGGAATATTCCATAAGTGGACCCCAGTGCCTTGACCATATTTGGCATTTAATGACCTCAGAAATTATTGTTAATATTTAAATAATTACAAAACTGAAACAAATATTTGGCCCGAAAATGGAAGAACTACCATGTATGCAGCCACATAAATATATGAGGAAAATGTTATAACTCTGTAAATAATAAGAAATACATAGTTTTTACGTGCCTAAAAATGTTCTGAACAGCGACCAAACAAAACACACATGCCATGCCACCGGTCTTCGCCCTACTGACAAGATTGAACGTATACACGTCTAATCTGAGTATATAAAACAGAATATGGCTTTGTATTGCGATTTCAAATATTATTTCTGAAGAAATCAAGGCATTCCATATATGGTTACTTTCCTCTACTAATGTTACAAAAAATGCACTTCGGTACTTAAAGGTTAATAGTAGCTTAATCAGGTGGCGCTTAAAAATTTTACGGTAAAGATATGTGTACCTATATTTACAGTAAAGTTAAATGCGCAGTAATAATTTAGTCCTAGTAATTGTAAAATGTGTTAAAACAAAAGTGTAGGTACTTACCGAAATTATTATCCAATTGCAGAATAATAATGGCGACACAGTGGCGCGAGCCATTAACGTGTAGGTACTAATTAGAACTTAATTAGATATTTTTTAAATATTATTTGAATATTGTCTCCAAAGGAGTACGAGAATAATCTAAATGGTGAATATTAAATGCATAAATAAACTTGCACACTTTCAACTGGTTAAAAGAGCATTTATACAGATATTAAGCTTTTAGAACACTTATTAAGCTACTATGTTGCTACTATACAAATTGAAGCATTTTATTTATACAGATATTAAGCAGTCAGCTTTATCAACTTGAAGTGTCAACCAGTAAACAAGCAAAAATAACAATCGAACTATTGTGTATATCCCTATTAGACCTAAACCAGAATAATAAATAGTACCTAGATATAATTCCATTTATGTACTATTTACATGATACGTTGGTAACATAAACGTTATTAGATATTTCAACTCAGTTGTGCGCTCGGCCCTATGCGTGGGTAACCCTTGTACATATACAGACACGTCACAATGACGCCACGCCATTGGCACGCCAAGTGATCGCGTCACTGCCACATAAATGAAAGCTGTATATTTACAAGCGCACGCACACATAGCGCCGCGCGCACAACTGAGTTGAACTATCTATATTAATGTTGAAGTTGTTAATTTCTTTCCGGCTAAATTACGATTGATGAGGGTATATTTTTTCAAGAGAGGTTGTAAAAATTTGCTTAGATGGCGACACGTGTTATCGATCGAACTTTTGCTTTGTTACGGTATAAATCAATACAAGACATACAATAAAATAGTTATAATATCGATAGGAAACGTATCAGCTTCTTATTTAACTCCCCTGAAACCACTTCTGTAACACTTCAGAAGTGGGATCGAGAACCACAGCGGCCCACAAGGAGGATGTCAGGTACGTATATCAACGGTTTGGGTCGACGAAGAAAGAGAAAACTCAGTGAGTCGTCGGAAGAAGAAGACCAGAATGAAGAATTTTTTTTTCTGACAATGAGCACTTTTCACGGTCTAAGTGACGACGCCGTATTACCCCTGCCGATGCGGAGCTAATTCCAAAATTCCGCCCAGAAGGCACATCTACTAACGTCGTCGGATGGCTACGCAAGATCGATCACCTCGGGAAGATTTACCAATGGTCCAATACAGACCGACAATTTGTCATGCGCTTCGTGGTTCCGCCAGGGAATGGTACGACGATTTAGAATATTAGGACTTGAATTGGGAAGACTGGAAGGAGGCATTAAGTACAACATTTCCTAGGTCCACTGACTATGTAGACAGGTTAGAACAAATGTTGGCGAGGACTAAGAAAGACAACGAAACAATGACCAAGTACTTCCACACCAAAGTTTCGCTGCTCAAGAAGTACAGTATTGACGGAGAAAAGGCCAATTCGTGCATTATTCGAGGTCTCCCTGCTGAACTGAGAGCTAACGCAAAAGCCTACCAATGTGACTCACCAGAACAGCTGTATTACGGTTATTTATCAACGGCACGGCAGGTTTACGGCAGGAAGATCGACTTGGAGAAGAGGTAATAGCAGCAATACATCCATCGGAGTGACGGGACAGCAGCAACGTACGCTGCTACCGAAGTTGTGTTACACATGTCGTCGGCCTGGACATGAAGCGCGAGATTGCCGGCAGCTGCTACGCTGCGACATTTGCCAGCGTGTTGGACATACTTTTATTGTTGCAAAGACAAGTCAATCAATCAATAAATGTATTTATTGCATTCATGAGGTTATAAAGGTCTTATAATTTTAAAGTACTTACATCATGAAACCCATGTAGGTATGGCAAAATATATTATGTAAACTAATAATCGAAACAGTTATATGTACTTAGGCTTAATTTCAAAATACTTATATAATTACAAAATATCAATTAAATTGTAAAATATTCAGGACAGTTTAATTCATACATTCAATACTCATGTCATCTTATATGGAACATTATAATAATTGATTATCAGATAAATGTTGTAATCTAACCTAATTAGAACGCGTAACTACTTCAATTAAATCTTGTCGTCTAAGTATTCCTTTACAGTATAATAACCCTTTTTATATAAGAATTGCTTCAGTTTGCTTTGGAATTTGTTTATATCCCGCTCTGCCCTAATATCGTTCGGAAGGTGGTTGTATATTTTTATTGCGCAGACATACGGACTAGAGAGGTACATTGTCATCTTACTTGCGGGTAGTACCAGTTTGTTTTTACGACAGCGACATATGACACTCATACGACATACGTCAGACATACGACAGCGACTTGCTGGTTCACTCGTAATGTTAAGGCTATCACATATGATATATTTCAAGACCTATATAAGAGAAATGTAAAGATAAACGATCGTCAATTATTGGCTTATATTGATACAGGAAGTAAGCTCTATTTACTTTCGCTCTCGTGTGCTCAAAACTTACATATCGACATTAGACCCTCTAATGTTGTTATGTGAGGTTTTGGCGGAGGAAGTTCTCGTTCACTCGGTGTGAGCAATATAAGTGTAATGATTGACGATTTAGCATTGCACGGTCAGGTGGAGTTGCTAGGGATGCTCAGCAAACCTAACGCGGAAATTAGATGGGATCTATACCGGACCCTATAAGGTCACTAAATCTGATCAGTCATTGGACCGGTATACTATAACTAGCATAAAAGGAAAGAAAGGTTATAAAAAATTCAATGCGGTAGTTAGAGGTGACACTGCGGCCTTATAAGGTAATAATTTCGGACGATGATACTTCAGATAGTGATCGTGAGGTAGACCGTGATGATTTAATAGACCTTCTAGAAAGTTAACTTCGCCGTTATTCTATCATTCGATTGAAACTGTGTGCAAATAATCATTTATACCTATAATATTAAGTAATAAATATTATGTTTTATATTTAGGAATTTATGGCACCTACACTAACAATCTTTATAGTACTTTTGTTAAGTGTTTGGAACAAATTAGGTAATCTTAATAATACACAGGTTGTATTCACATGAATTCATCATCATCATCATCATATCAGCCAGAAGACGCCCACTGCTGGGCATAGGCCTCCCCCAGAGATCTCCACAAAGGCCGGTCCTGTGCTTTTCGCATCCAGCTGGTACCTGCGATCCTTACCAGGTCGTCAGTCCACCTTGTGGAAGGCCTACGGCCTACGTAAGGCACGTGGTCGCCACTCGAGAACTTTACTGCCCCATCGGCCATCTGTTCTTCGAGCTATATGGCCTGCCCACTGCCACTTTAGTCTGGCAATCCTTAGAGCTATGTCGGTGACCTTGCTTCGCTTGCGGATCTCCTCATTTCTGATTCGATCGCGCAAAGAGACTCCGAGCATAGCTCTTTCCATTGCCCTTTGGGTAACAGTGAGCTTTCTTTTAAGGCCCATAGTGAGCGGCCACGTTTCAGTTCCGTAAGTCATCACTGGCAACACACATTCACATGAATTATTTTATATATATTTAATAATGGGTAGAATTGAGATAAAATTATTAGTTGAGTTTAAATATTATTGTAGTCTTTGAAAATAATAGTACATATTTTTCCTGGCGAATTCAACGACGCCTCGCCTGCTGTTACAGTCAGTGCATCAAAAAAACGCAAATCATCTAACAATGAGAATAATACTGAGGGAAAGAAGAAGGTTACAAATATTAATTTAATAAGCGCTTCGATTCAGAATGTTTATTACATTCCCCAATTCGAGGATGAACTTTTTTACTCGAGCTCGGATAAGGGTCCCTTTGTAGTCCATGTTTGCAGGAAGGAGAGCAGTCCTGGCCAGGGTGCTACTTTGAACGCGGTAAAGTTAGGTAAATTATTCTACGAAAGAAAAGCCGCAGACATTGTCAGGGGCAGTCTGCGGAATGAAGGTCGAAATAAATGTTCAATAGAGTTTCCGTCAGCCGAATTGGCTAACAACTTCGTAAAACTTTCCTTTCTTGAAAAAGAGAAATTAGCGGCTATAATTCCATCATTTAATGTATCGCGTTTGGGTATCATAAAAAGGGCCCCATTAGATGTCAGTATGGAGGAGTAGGTCTGCGGGTTGAGCTACCCTCAGAGTTTTGGCACAGTTCTTAAGGGCCATAGGCTGAACCGTAAAGTTTTCATGAATAGCGCTACCCAGTGGGTTCCGACCCAAACGGTGGTGCTGACTTTCGCTGGATAAGTGTTGCCCCCTAATGTGTATTTCTACTATACTTCTTTCCCAGTAGAGAAGTATTCCCATTATTCAGTGTTTAAATTGTGCTCGCTTTGGTCATGTAAAAGCCCAGTGTCGTTTTGATTCTTGTTGTGTCCGGTGTGGCGGGAAGGGGCACAGCAGGGATACTTTCCCAGCTACGTCAGCCGTCTGTCTTTGGTGTTCCGGCAATCACCTTGCTACGGATAAGGCCAGTCCGCAGTTCCAAAGACAGAAGGCTATAAAAATAGTCATGTCACAGGAGTGCGTCTCTTACGTTGAAGCTGCTGGAAGATTCCCCTTGACGAGGGTTAAAAATCGTATGCTACTATGACTGCACATTCTCTTCTTCCAAACTCTCGCCCTAGTTCTCAATCCGTTTCTGCTTCTACGGCGTCATCGCCACAACGTTCTTATCATAAGACTGTGTGGGTTCCACGGTCTCCCCGTCCGACATTGTCTCCGGGTTTTGATAGTGCTGCACATAGTTCTATCGTTTCCACGCCCGTATCTGCGTTACCCAATGGTTCTGCATTTAGCAGTCAGTTCAAAAGTCCTTGTGGCACGTGCTCTTGTGGTGCTTCCATCGATAACGACTCGTCCATTGGCGAGTTGGTTTCTCTATTATTAGATATTATTGTTAAATTTAACAAGTGTTTTACCGTCCCACGTGTCTGACCGTTTAGTTAGTTTGTTAAGTTCGAACCATAATATCCAAAATGCTGAAGGCCCTTCAATGGAATAGTAGGTCAGTTAGATCAAAAAAGTCTGATCTGATCCATATGATTAACAAGCATTGTCCCGCCGTTCTGGCTATTTCAGAGACATGGCTGAGCCCGGGCACGAATTTTCGTATTCCGGGCTATTCATGTTTCAGGGATGACAGAGGTGATGGTCATGGTGGCGCACTGTTGTTGGTGAATAGGCTGGATCTACCTGTTTTTTCTGATAAAATAAATACAGTCGCTATTTCGGTGTTTAATATCTCGATTTTATCAATTTATATCCCCCACCCCGATGTTACTTGTATTCCTGAATTGAATCTGATTTTGGCTTCGCTTATTTCTCCTATGTTGGTGTTGGGTGACTTTAATAGTCACCACCCTATGTGGGAATCCTACAAAGTAGATAGTTTTGCTCTTTTGTTGTTGGATGTTTTGGATGAGTTCAATTTATGTATTTTAAACGATGGTCGCCCAACTCGTAGAACTTCCCCACATCAAAATTATAACTCTGTGGTAGACCTTTCTGTGTGTTCGCCCTCACTAGCTTCCAGATTGAATTGGAATGTCCTTGTCGACTCTTGTTGTAGTGATCACTTTCCCATCCTGGTTTCCTTTCCAGGTTTGTCTCTTCCTGCTAGGCAAGTTTCTCCTATGTTAAAATTCCAAACATTAAGAGCCAAATGGCTGGAGTTTGCCGAATTCTGTGAGCTTGTTTCTCCTTCCCTCCCTTTTAATGATCTTCAGTGCATACCGTTAGCCTATTCTCAGTATACCTCTATGTTGTTGGAGGCGGCTGATGCTTCAATACCTGCAAAAAAAAATCCCTCAGGTGTTGTGTCCTCCCCTCCCTGGTGGGATAGTGAATGTACAGATGTGGTTAGGAAACGTAAATTTGTGGAAAAACAGTTTTCTAGCGTTTTATCGGAAGATACTTTGTCTCAAAAAAAGAAAATTGGTTGGCAGAATTTCTGTGAAAGTTAGCTCCTCTTGTTTCTCTAGCCTGCTGTTCCACTTCCTCTTTGGTGTGGAAGAAAGTGAAAAGGTTCCGTGGTTCCTTTGTAGACGGTTTTGCAAGTAGGCTTGCTCCCCCGTGGATTACTACACATGAGGAATCCCTCCCATTTTCTCCAGTTGACTCTGGTTCTTCTGGTTTATTATTGGAGCAACAGCTCAGTGATATCGTAAAGCCTTTTACATTGGAGGAGCTGAACTAGGTTCTCAATAGCCTGAAGGATTCTACTCCGGGTTTCGACGGTATTCCCTATTCCTTTGTCGTTAAGTCGGGTGCTTTAGCCAGGCCCTACTTATTGGGTCTACTTAATTGCATTTTTGATTCTGGGTCTTCTCCGGATTGTTGGTGCACCCAGGTGATCATTATTAAAACCCGGCAAGGATCTCAGCTGCCCATCGAGTTATCGCCCTGTAGCTCTTTCCTCTTTCTTAGGGAAGATTATGGAGCACCTTATCAAAGTAAGGGCATTTTCCCTAAGAATCAGTTCGGGTTTAGGAAGGGTATGGGTACGATAGACAGTCTTAGTGTTTTGGTTACCGATATTCGGTTGGCTCTGTCTAGACAAGAGTCGTTAGTTGGTGTTTTTCTTAATGTTTCTGCTGCCTATGACAGTGTCCTTCTTCCGGTTCTTAGACAGAAACAGCTTCAACTAGGTGTCCCTATTAAATTCGTTCGGTTTATTTCCAACTCACTCATGGCTAGAACGATTCTCTTCCATTATAATGGTGAAGTCTTGCCATCTTCGAGAATTGTTTGGAGGGGTCTCCCTCAAGGATCGGTTCTGAGCCCTTTACTTTATAACATTTATACTTATAATTTGAATAATTCAGTGAGCAGTCTTTGTGAGGTGTTACAGTATGCTGATGATTTGGTTCTCTATTTGGTGGATAAATGCATTTCTGCTTGTGCATCTAGGCTCTCAGCTGCGGTTAATTACTTAGATGAGTGGTTAACCAATCATGGTGTATCCATCTCCGCCCCTAAAAGTAATGTAGTTATTTTCACAAGGAAGAGGAGTATACCTTCCCTTTCTATTTCCATTGGTGATAATATTATTCCAGTTCGTTCTGATGTAAAATTTCTGGTTGTAACATTAGACTCGCATTTGTCAGGGAGATCACATTTTTGCAATGTTGTTAAAAAATGTGAGACAAATTATAATATTCTACGCTTGCTCTCTGGTGTCTGGTGGGGCTCTTACCCGTATACGCAGAAATTGTTTTATAATGCTATCATACGCAGTCACTTTGATTATGGGTCATTTCTTTTGGAGCCTTGCAACATGGGTGCTTTGGTTTCCCTGGATAGGCTGCAATATAAAAGTCTTCGTGTGGTTGTAGGTGGTATGCGCTCTTCGCCTACTAACGCTCTATTAGTTGAATGTGTTGATCCACCCCTTCGTATCCGCAGGCAATATCTAGCGGACAGGTTCTTAAATCGTGCTGCTTCATTCTCAGGGCATCCTTTGCTTCCCAAGCTTCAAGCCCTTTCAGCTTTGGTTGATTCTAGTAGTTATTGGTCTCATAAGGATCTTTCATGTTTGCTTAAAAGTTATATAAAGCTTACAATATTACCTTCATGCCAGGGATGCCATAGTCTCTGGATCCATGGATCGTAACAAACTGTATTGTCATGATTTGCCCGCTCTTGCGCTACCGGATTTGTATACAGAGTGGGATAAACAATTAGAGCTCTCAAAGTTACTTAAAGGCAAACGTTATTTTGACATTCAGCAAACTGTTCCTGATAAACCTTGGTTTTTTCACTTTCGTGGGGCTTTCAAGGCTATTACTTCTGTCAACTGCCGTATGCGTCTTGGCCATACCTGCTTTCCTGTCTTTCTATGCAAACTTCGCATTCGGGACAACTCGCTTTGTGAGTGTGGTTTGGACGAAGGCTCTATGGAGCATATATTTTATAGCTGTTCTAACCTTCAGTGCTCGCTTTATGATATCTTACCAGATGATATTCCTCGTCCTAGCGATCTAAAGTATTTGTTGTCTTTGGTACACACTCCTTTCATTGGTATTTTGTCTGCTTTTATTAAATTAAACAAAATTAGACTGTAATTTTAAGCTTGTTTTATCGTTAAGCACTACAGTAGTGCGTGTTGTGTTGTTTATATTTTTCATTCATTTATTTTTAGTATGTCATTTATGGGAACTTAATAGACACCTCTTTTTATTTTACTGGCTATATTTCTTATGACGTGTTGATAGTTCATTAGTATTTATCAAAATCGCTACATAAGCCACACCACACTCCACATGTGGAGAGTTCCACCGGAACACGAGAATGTAGAGGAAGTATTCGTGTAGTCCCGTGCATGTTTGGCATGTCTCGCCTATTTCATAGACTAAGTAGAGATAGTTTGTTGTCGTCTCGATTCGATCGATTTTATATTTATATTTCTAGCGCTTTTTCCCGTTACAGGTTCGGAGTACACTTGGCCATGATCCAGGATATTAGTAGATCAAGTAATTACAGTATAGCAGCTACCATCACCTCTGTGACCCTGTTTACAGCAAATTAGCGATATTACACCGATGAATCGATATAATGTCGACGCGTTTTGACACCCACCCATCCCTAATAGGCGAGAATGTAGAGGCTCGACCAGTCCCGGCAAAAGTTTCGCCGAAAGTTTCGGCGGACATGTGGAGTACGCTTAAAACGAAGAAGAAGAGTGCGGATGGATAATCTTCTATTATTTTCAGCCTCTCGCGACATTCAGACAGTCGACTAAAAAGTATTCGTTCAAGCTGTCGAAGTTTATCATCTAATACTTTATTTAAAGCTAATACATGATCTATCTAGAGTATTCTTCCCGAGTCTTTGAGGATAAGCTAAATGCACTCATCTTAGCGTTAATGTCCCTGTTGTGCTCTCGAGGACGAGGGCCCGGGGTCCCCCTAAGATAAGCTGAATGCACTAATAGTAGAATATTGAGACGCACTTTCAGTTGATAGTTTTTCTGCTTCTAAAACGGCATTCAGTTTATTTATTTAGTTACACAGTAGGTATGTACGTTACGTAAAAACATCACGTAAAAACAATAACCACATTAGTTGTGTTACCAATCCTATTTCGTATCGTAGTATCTATCACTAGAATAAATAATCTAAAAATTGTGCTATACTTTGTCAAATATAGGATCAATACAGTGTAGCCAGGTTGGATCATCAATATTCTGTATATAAAAATTTTTCTCTATGAGTCTCAACAACTTGTTGACAATGCTCAACGACAACAATGACGCCGTTAATTGTGGTGATTTACTGGGCGCGGTGGATTTTGTGGTAATCTAGTATATTAGAATAGCTAATTCATCGATATTAGAGCTAGGTATTAAAAAAAAACTATTGTTAGGTGGCCATAAAGGTTGCAAAGGTGTATAACGCAGGTTTATAAAGTGAAACAATGCATCTCATCTATAAAGCACATACAGAATGCATTCTAGTTACGACAGCGTAATATCTCCATGTATTAGACCACAGACTACAAAAACATCGTAGAACGCGGGGATGAGCAGGTAAAAAGAACTATCGATATTTATCATATCGATATTTTTAAACGGTCTATCGGTATAAAGCGCACTCCACATGTCTGCCGGAACTTTCGGCGAAACTTTTGCCGGAACTTTGGTCGACCCTCTACATTCTCGCCTATTAGGGATGTGGTGGGTGTCAAAACGCGTTGACATTATATCGATTCATCGGTGTGATATCGCTAATCTGCTGTAAACAGGGTCACAGAGGTGATGGCATCTGCTTTACTGTAATTGAACTACTAATATCCTGGATCATGGTCAAGTGTACCCCGAACCTGTTACCGGAAAAAGCGCTAGGAATGTAAATATAAACTCGATCGAATCGATACGACACCAAACTATCTCTACTTAGTTTATGAAATAGGCGAGACATGCCAAACATGCACGGGACTACACGAATATAGGCGAATACTCCCTCTACTTTCTCGTATTGCCGCGGAACTATCCATATGTGGAGTGCGCTTTGCGTGCGCAGGGTAATGGGTTTATATTCGATCAGTCCAGAAACTACAAACTACAACAACAAGTAATTTATAAAAGGATATTAAAATTTAAGCACGAAAGTTCTTACGAAAGTCTACTCTACATAACCTATGTCCAGGCTGGATCACTGAGTTCACTTGGATTTCATTTAAGCTGGCCGAAAAAGTATAGATTGCAGATTGACCCAACAGACTGATTAGTTAGAGAAATTCGAAGATAATGATTTGATGCAACCATGTGCATATTTTGACCAGTCACTTGTATTTCATTTAGTTAATGAAAATAGCTTCTTCTAGGTAAGATTCTGATCCAACTTCTAGTTCGAATGCTGGGAAAACTCTGCCCACTCCTCAGCTGCACTGTCTATCACAGGCTAGGGTCTTTTTTTAAACACGTTCGAGAACGATTTTGCTCAAAAGAAGATATAGTCTTGATGGCCAATACTCATAGTCAACCAGCCAGTTCCCGAAGTGGTCGATATTAATTTTCGGACGACCTCGTCCATGAAGACATGATGAAGAGTTGGATCCAGCATTAAGAATAAGAGGAGCACAAAAAAGTGTAAAATCTCCGATGACTAAAAAATGTGTCCGCATGACAACATATGACGTACAAAGAATAATATAATAAATTCTAAACATTATTTTTGAAAATGTGATATTTTATGTACAAAATCAAATATTTGCCACTAAATAAACACTCTAACGTGATCGAAAAATGACCCCCGTGGCATGGGGGTCCACCTGGATTCTGAACAAAAGGAATACAAGAAGTTTCAGCAGTATGAATCCAGACACACACCCTAATACCCTTGTATTTGTCCAAAAACCATAATTACTTTTATCAATTGGATATTTAGGAAACGAGAGATCATTTCCCCAAAAGAAAATACTCTAATCGAAGTTCGATTCGAATCAAAATATTTGTAGATGGTAGTTACAACGTAGTCAGAATTTACAGTATTAACTAATTTTCCAGGCAAGGATGATGAGCAATCAGAGCCTGAAGGGCCAAACCCAAGAATATACCAATTATATGTATAAAAATTTAAAATAAAAGTGTCAACGTGCTGAACAGTTGTTTGAACAGGATTCCTAATAACAGTAAGTATATTCGACACCAAATGACACCACCATTAGTCAGGGCAAGACCCTACACTCTGTGGAATGGCGTCCCATCATCTAATTCGAATAGGCTTCTCCAATAGCCTACACCGTAAAATGAAGAGAAATGTACGATTTTATGTTCCGTTCTACTAACATAACTTTCATGCTTTTTAGTTTTTATTTGACATCGTTATATAAATAAATTTTACAATGCAGAATACTGATATTTTACTCAAAATAACAAAATACGAAAATAATTTGGAAATATTCTATACAATATATTTTTCTATAATTATTATTCAATTTAAAAAGTACGATGTTTCAAAATCAAAGTGCGAAACGGATTGTTACCAAACTCCCCAACTCACCATTCATTTCGTTCATTCTGACCGATTATGAGTTCTGTACTGTTCTGTGAGTAAATTCTGTGACGTCATTCCACATGATGGGAGCAAGATGGCGGCGTTCAATTGGAGATAAGCGGTACCGCCCTATTATTACATTACAATATATATCAACAACAAAAATTGCTGTAATTTATGCCGTAATAGTATGAATAGGAAAGCACAAGCGAACGGTCAATCAGAGATTACAATTTTGACAGTTATCGTTACAAGTTGTACTTGTGGTGACATCTATCGCTCTACCGCTGTAATAGGGAAGACTCAACGATACTCACATTACGAGTACACGAATACACTGTTGGCAAGCACCCGCACATAGATGGGGCTGACCGTTCTACATCGCGCTAGCGAAATATGCCAACTCCGCGGCATATATACAACTACCGATGATCCAATGTCGGACCCTTGGTCCCCTGGTCACAATACCCGGCCAGGTGGGTAATTACCCTTTTTCACGTTCTCCATCTTCGCTTGCCAGCATTGGCGGCTACATTATAACCTTCCACCGCCAAATACTTTTTTTGCGTAAGCTCTTGTAAATAGATGGCGCTGTACCGAACTCTTATGTCAGTTTCGTCCTTAAAGTCAGACAGAAGGATATATCACTCAAATCATGTCGTAAATTGAGTATACCTAGTCCATAATGCTAAAATATCATCCCCCCGTTAAAACTTGTCCAATTAAAAAATCCAAAAAGTTAGTTATTCAGGTCTTTGTGTGTATATTTAACATAATAGCACCTAGGTGCGCCATCTATTGACGATAAGAAAAACTCTTTATTCTTTTTTAATGCCATCTTGAAAACCTCTCAAGCCTAAATTTTTCTAATTAAAGTAGAAGACACGTCTAAAGGGATAAATCGACATGATAAATAGATATCTATTTGTAAAATATAAACATCGATAAATCAAAAAATCATTTATAGTGTTTGCCCAAGCCGACATATCGACAGTCAAGACATGACGACACAATTGGTGGAGTCTATGGTTGAAAGAAAAAAAAAGAAAATTGAAAAATGTCAAACATTTCTAGTGGCTGTCTGACTGCGTGATTGAGAAATTTTATAAAATTATTAAATTTTCAATTATTGTCTCGATTGTTGCACTTCTCAGATTGTTCTTCGGTGAAAGTTGTTCTATGACATTTTTGCGCAAAGTGTATGATAATTCCTATCAGCTGGAATAACTGTACTAGCAGGTAAAATGTATTCAGATATGCTCTAAATTTTTGGTATCCAAATAAAAAAACTTACGGTCTTACGTTATATTTTGTTAATTTCCATGCCATTTGTTTATTCTAAACTTCTAATGCTTTGCGAACGGCATTTGTTTAACTTTAATTACCTTTCTAAAGTCCCTCCCGTTCCTCTCGTTTATTGGGCACAATTACGAAATTATTGTTGTCATTGCTGCGGCTTCCTGATGTATTTAACAACATCTATTGAGAGATTCCGTAATATATTAGTATTTTCCATGATTTGCAGTTATAGGTGCATTTCTGTCTATGTGGTACCAATTATGCCAAATTTCCTATAAGTCAAACCATGATATTAGTAAATAGTTTTATTAGGTGTGAGTCATTTGAGTCACTACAGATAACAATATTAAATATCAATACCTATAATACATTTGTAATTATAGGTATTGGATTTGTTGATATCTACCACACACTGCCATTGTCTGCTGTATTTCCTTACTATCTAACATTGATACTACAATATTATACAACACACATTGACTGACACACCCTGAGTCAGGACTCTTCTGAGCTCAGGAGCTCTTCTGGCTGTATTAGTTTAAGAGATTCCTTCTTGGCCTTTAGTTTACCTGTTTGGTTTTAGGGTCATCACCTGAAAACTTTTTGTTAAGTGTGAAAGCTTATATTCGAGTGTGTTGAAATCTGTTCCAAATCTGTACTTTACAGTCTATTTGAACACTTGATGTAGAGACTATTTTGTACAGATCAGACATAATGGCTGTGCATGCTCATATTACACCAATTACTACATGTAGGCTGCCTCAGCGAAGGTCTTAATTGGATTCATAGGATTTGTGATGAACCTAAAGGGAAATTTTTATCATTTGTAGGTGCTCTGTCATAATTTGCCCGTGTATCCCATACATTTGGGGTTGGCACAGCACTAGGAACTCTGTATTTTTTTTGTGATAAATAACAATTTAAAAGTATTTAAAATAATAATGGTTATATTTAGACCTTAATGTCCATGATCCAAAAAGTTTGGGGATTCTGTTCTTACAATTCTCATTAAATTCATACAAATTTTATGTCATTGAATTTATTATAGTCTGTTTATTTTTGTGTAACAACTTTTAAACCTGCAACATACTCAATTTGGCCCATGACATTATGTATGTATGTACAAATTGTTGTTGCGAAGGATTTTTGAAGTTTTAGAATCTTAGTTTTGAATTTTAATCCTCATTAGTGGCCTAGCTACATCTACATAGCCTGTTTCTTGTGTAAAATCTCATATGTTGTTTTAAAAACTATGTTTAATAACTATTTTCCCATTTATTTCTATTTGCAAACAATCACATCTCTTTGCCATGACAATATGTGTTTTAAGTCAATGAGGAAAATCTTAAAACTTTGTAAGACCTATGGCCAGCACTACCACCAGACTGGACTAGTACCAGAGCTGATGATGACCTTCAAACTTAGTACCAATGTTTCTTTCAGGTATTTTATACTATGGTGTGCATACTTTTTTCTGTACGTTAGTTTTTATTATATTTAAGCTGATATATGCGATCTTTATATTTTTTATTTAGGTTTAATTGTCAAACTCAGCAAACTAGTATAGTACGTCGATCTGCTGAACAAATTTAAATGTTTCTAAGCAAATAGTCTGACTGTTTAAAATTTCAGTCTTGATTTCATCTCAATAATCTTGTTGAAAAATTTATTAGTTAAATCAAAGAGACAGAGATTACAAATACCCTTATTTCTCCCACAGTGGAGTTTGAGTCATCTAGATATCTTGCGAACTTGGTGCAGATATAAACTACATTTAGAGAAAAGCTTTCATTTAATTGGAAATAGATGACACCATCTAAACTTGAGCCATTAAGTAATCTATGTATGAAAATGCACACTAATACAGCTTGTAGCATACTGCTGATATTTCATGCATGTGTGTGCTGCTACATTGCCATGCTAGGCAGACAGGTTGGAAATTGCAGTGTTGAAAATATTCAATAGGAAATACTGTTGTCTATGTTCTTCTTTACAGTTGTGCTAGATAGTCTCCCTATACGACATTAGCCACCTTGTATTGGCCCGGTCACCATATAGCTCTAAATGAAATGGGCTGATTAATATCTTATTGACCAATAATATTTTCATAACCACTTTGTTTTTGTTTTTGTTTTTATTATCATTAACAAGTTTATTTTAAAATTGTACACACAAAGTGTAATACAACAGAGTTATTTAAAATTATGAAAGCTTTTATCCTTTGTCAAAAAATTGTATAGACAATAGACAGTAGTGGTTGCAGTTGTTGTTGTCTATTTACAAAATAAGAAAAGTCTTATTCTTGAATTTTGTTATTAATTGTGGATAGGCCTTGGTGAATATTTACTTATTTAGTGTTATTGTTATAGGAAAAATGACTTTGCCCTGCATTAGACCCAGCGTTTTGAGAAGAGGTGAGCATAATAGCACAGCTCATTAGCCAGCGACTTATGGTCCCATATGATAGTTTCTTTTAGTACAATAAAGATTAAATCAATCAATCAAAGCATGAAACTTGTAAACTATAAGTTGTAACTTGTATATATACCAAGGATAATATTTAAAAAAATTTAATGGAGAATAAATACCTTGTACATACTTTTCTTCAAAAATATAAATCTGTCAATGGGGATACAAAGGGGGAGAGGTGGGAAAAAAAAACTTCTCGACATGTTTCTACTTCTACATTTCATTGTATGTACAAGCTACATGCATGCCAAGTTTTATGCTTTCTGCCAGATGGGACCATACTCGAAACTAAGAAGCCAGAGTATAGGAGGTAAAAAGTACTTTGTATCAATTATATATTGTGTGTTTACAGCTATTTAACAGAAAGTGATTATTTGAAATTTTTCAAAATGATGACAACGGAGGATATAGATTCCGTCAGCATTGTGCCTTCCAACGGACACCTAGAGGATGTATCAGGTAAAACCCAGTAATTGTGATTTAAAAAAAATTAATCATCTTGTCAACATCCCGGGCCCGGAGGGCCCGGGGTCAGTGTTGGCCATGATCAAGTATTTGGCATATCAGCAAATTATCATGGAACTACTGCCATCTGACCTCCATGATACTGCTCACAGGGAAATGTGACCAGATTGGACCATGGTTACACATACAGTTGCCAGAATTTGCGGGTTTCATCATAATATTTTCCCTACTGTAAGAGCATCAGTTAGATCTAACTCAGAATAGTCATTGCTACATGGCAGCACTGGAGATGGAACGCGCTACCTCTCGCTTGCGAGTCGGACCACTTAATCATTAGGCCACCGAATAATATTTTTAGGTTTGCTGTATTAAGTCGTGATTATGTAGACTTCATTATACTACCACCATATTATATCTATATTTCGCCACTATCTCACCTGAATGGTGGAGCATGCCTGTTCAGAAGCCTAATCACTGTGGCAATGAAGTATTTTCATGAATACTTACTATAACATTTTGAAGGAAATGAAGACGCTCCATCATCTATGGTATCGAGTGAAGCTGAGTCGGAGGGCAGCGTGCTGTCGGAGCCTCTGCGGCACGAGAACGGCGATCAGACATTATCCTTGTACAATCATGATGGGCTGAACTCTGACATCCGACTATATGACAAACCACCAACTCTAGTATCCAGTGACTGGCGGAGTGTTGGGACCACAGTATCTTCATTAGTCTCAACTAGAGGTATGGTATCTTCTGTTTTATGTTGTTTATCTGCTTACTATACACCTTAACGTTATATAAAACTATATATATTGCAACATGAACAATTTCCAAAAATAAATGTCCAGCTGACGGCTGATAGTGTTCGTTTTTGTTCATCTTTCAAAGTCAAAGGAATGAGACTATGAAATGATGATGGTTATTCTTCACAAAGTTCATTTGAAATCCGTTACACAGATTCTCTGTTGTAATGTTGGATTCATTTTATCAACATCATTCATCAATCTGACTAAATTGTCAAATGTGGCTTCAAAAGTACAATGTTCAATACAAACAAATAATTTAATAAATGGCTAGTGTTCCTTACTTCCTCAAACTCCCTGTAATTTACAATTCCAATTTTCCTTATGACTGTTATTTTTGTTGGTTATATTTAGTACTTAATAATGGTTTGTTCGCGACCATGCAGCTTTCTTGTTGTAAAAACTTATCCAAATTAGTATTCACAATGTGTGATTACCATCATAAGCCTGAAGAGACTTATTGTGACATAAGACAAAGTGAGTATGAAACAGCGGCATAAATATTGCTGTTAATAATTATGCACATCCATAATATGTATATTTTCTGTTCGTACGATAAAGATTACATCAATCAATCAATATTTCTAAGAATTTCTTTATGGGGAGCTTTTCTGGTTTGTAAGCGGTGTGTTAATTGTATGCGTATGCCCGCAATGTGAAAGAATATTTATCAAAAAGATTGGCCACGTAAGCCACGTGCGAGCACACCAATGACAACAACAACGGATGCAGTCGCCGTTTCCGAAATCGGCCAGGATATCATCATTACTTTCACAATTGAAGATGTTTTAATATTTTAACCCCCCACGCAAACAGAGAAGTGTTTAGGGTTTACGTGTGCGACAGTAACTCACGGACGGATGAACCCGTTCAGAAGTCGTTTCTCGTTAATAGGTATTTTGATCAAGAAAATCCGTGCAGACATAGACAGTTTGGAAGATATTTGAAAATAAATGAACTAATACTGGGGGTGGGAGTTAGGAGTAATATGAGCTAAACTGAGTGAATGTTGCAGGGTCCATGCTACCATGGGGCTCTCAAAAGGGTCTGGTAGTGCCTCCGCCGGATTCAGAGCTGCGCCCTGGCGAGTTCGTAATGAGACTCCTGTTCACCGAGTTCACGGTGCAAGCCGAGCGGAAGATGGAGGCCGTCATGGCTGAACCTCTGGTATGAATACTATTATTTTTGTATTTTTTGTTTATATTTATCTCGCGCGCGCAAGCCAGGGCTTTACTTTGATCATTTGACCTACGTAACCCTGTTAACAGAGGAACCTGATCAGGGGCCCTATTTTTAAATCGCTCGCCTCGAATCAAACGGTTTTCAATTTGATTTTTGGCATGAAAAATTCAATACTTTGATACGTAATGTCGATTATCCCTATTTTAGAAACCGAACTCTTTCGATGTAGCCAATGTGATTTTTTTAATATTGAACTTGCATGCCGAAAATAAAAATTGAAAACTGTTCGAATCCCAAACGAATAAATAGAAAAAATACAGCCTCACATTGGACCACGATTACGCATTCAGTCGGCTGACTGCACGTTTCACTGTATGCCGTACTTTTCGCTTACGAGGTCAACCCGCAGCCCTTACGCCATCGAGGCTATTAAAGGGTCGGCAAACAGTGCTAAGTCAATAATAATTGGCATGGAGGCGTGTCTTCCCGTTTTAAAATAATGGCTTCCAATTAACGTCATATTCAAAGGTAAAAGCAGCACTGGTTATGAGTTATGCGACTGCAACTTAACGGCGATTTTGTAACTGCAATGCGGCCACCGCCATACGTTTACCTAAATTTATTTTCATAAAATCGTCGTCGCATAGCCGTCGCTTTGACAGCGCGGCCTTGGCCTAAGAATAATTTAGCTAGTCAAAGTGGAGCAGACGAAGTCTAAATCGATAGAATTCTAAATGACTATCATAGCATTTGAACTGACACTGGACTAGTAAGATACTCTGCTGCGATAATCGATATCGTTGCACTGTTCAGGAGAAGCCATTGAACAAAACACTGCAACGAGGCGAGGATCCCCAACTGGACCAGATCCTGTCGGCTTTCGGCACGGTGGCGGAGCACTGTCTGCCCTCATTGCTGCGGGCACTCTTCGGCTGGCTGGAGAGGCAGATGGCTGATTCCCCGCAGCTCAGTGAACAGGCCAAGAAACCACACCAGGACTTGAGGAATAAGAGGTAGCTACAGACTGTTGTTGGCATGCTGTTAATATTTAGGCATGGATATCCGTTCAATACATACAATAGATACAAGTAAATGATGCAATTTTTGACGCCATACAATTTTGCAGTATAATCTACATAGTGTCGGGCAGTGGCGCTGGCACTGAAACTGTGGAACGAAGCTGCGAGGAACTGCAAGCTGAAAGGCGAGACTTGGCGGTGGAATTCCTGTTTTGTCTGGCACTGATCGAGGTTTTGAAGCAGTTACCTTTTCACCCAGGCCACGAAGATTTAGTGCAATACATTGAGAATGTCGCGTTCAAGCGATTCAACTACAAAGAAGGGTAAGTATTAGAAGTTTAGCGATGTATTTAGATGTTGTGTTGTAACTAAACATGTTAGTGTTGGGGTACTCTATTTCGGAGATATGTGACATATATGTTTCATGAATATTTTCCATTCCACAGGTTGCAATCGAACCCGAACGCAGCCAATGTCCATATTCTGGCCGACTTGTATGCCGAAGTGATCGGAGTCCTCGCGCAATCCCGCTTCGCGTCTGTTAGGAAGCGGTTTACCGCTGAACTAAAGGTAATTTTCACCAATTTATGACGAAAGTAGTTAATATAAGTAAACATGCATAGTTCCGTGTTTGAATGATATATTATTTGTTACAGGATCTTAAGGCCAGAGAGCCCTCACCGCATACCACACAATCGATAATCTCTTTACTGATGGGAATGAAGTTCTTCAGAGTTAAAATGGTGCCTATCGAGGAATTCGAAGCGTCTTTCCAGTTCTTACAAGAATGTGCGCAATATTTTCTAGAGGTCAAGGACAAAGATATTAGACACGCCTTAGCCGGCCTGTTTGTTGAGATATTGGTGCCGGTAGCAGCTGTAAGTTATGATTTCATTATAATCTCTATATATTACAGTTATTGTCGTTACTAATTACTGGTACTTTTTCACAGACTGTCAAGAACGAAGTAAACGTACCATGCTTGAAGAACTTTGTAGAAATGCTCTACAGCCACACATTAGACGCCAGCACCAAGTCTAAACATCGCTTAGCCCTTTTCCCATTGGTCACGTGCTTGCTCTGCGTTTCGCAGAAGCAGTTCTTTCTGGCCAACTGGCACTGCTTTTTGGCCATGTGCCTTTCGCATTTGAAGAACAGAGACCCCAAGATGTGCCGCGTAGCTCTAGGTATGATTTTTTCTTTGTCATTTGATTCTTCTTCTTTCTAATTAATTGTTACTTACACATTCTTTTTGTTTTTTACAGAGGCCTTATACCGACTTTTATGGGTGTACATGATTCGGATAAAATGCGAGAGCAATTCTGCGACGCAATCTAGACTTCAGAGCATTGTGAACTCGCTGTTTCCGAAAGGCTCGAAGGGTGTAGTACCCCGCGACACGCCGCTCAACATTTTCGTCAAAATAATACAGTTTATAGCGCAAGAGAGATTAGATTTCGCTATGAGGGAGATTGTGTTCGATCTGTTGATGGTGGGGAGACCAATTAAGATCATATTGACGCCTGAGCGGATGTCGATAGGGCTCCGGGCGTTCCTGGTTGTGGCGGACAGTCTCCAGCAGAAGGAAGGGGAGCCGCCCATGCCCAGGACATCGGGGACTCTGCCCTCGGGCAATACTCTGAGAGTGAAGAAGACGTTTCTAAATAAAATGTTGACCGACGAGACTGCGCGTTCGATCGGAATGAGCGCTTACTTTCCCTATGTGCGGAGAGTGCTCGTGGAGATTCTGAGAGCACTCGACGCCCACTACGGCAGACCGCTGATGCTTTCAAACACACAGAATGTGACAAAAGAACAAGAAATCAACACAGGCGAGAGGAAACCTCGGATCGATCTGTTCCGCACCTGCGTTGCAGCCATACCGAGGTATGTGGGGTATTATTTCTAGAATAGAGCTTAATGTTACATATATAATAAAATAAATAATATTTGCGTTAATGTCCCGGTTATACTCTCGCGCACGAGGGCCCGGGGTCCGCGCATGATCCAGGATTTGTTGGATCAAGTAATTACTGTGAAGCTACTGCCATATGACCTCCGTGACCCTGCTACCAGAGGATCCTGACCAGATTGGATCAGTATACATCTGATGTACTTAATTCAGAAAAGAGTCATTGGTACATGGCAGCTGTGGCATTCGAAACCGGTACCTCTCGCTTTTGAGTCGGATATCTTAACCACTAGGCCACCGACGCTCCCTGTTAAATACTTAATGTTATATACTTTAGCATAATTGGCGCATAACAACTGAACTGAAAATGGGTCCCTTTATTTTTAGCCAAGATACACAGGAGTCTATCTTGATACATAATTATTTAAGTAGAAGGACAATATGGTACGGGAACGAAGGGTAACACTATTATGTATGTTTGTCCAGGTTAATCCCGGAAGGCATGAGCTCCAATGAGCTGGTGGATCTCCTGTGCCGACTCACCGTTCACATGGATGAGGAGCTTCGAGGCCTCTCCTTCCAGAGCCTGCAGACTCTCATAGTTGATTTCCCGGAGTGGCGACAAGACGTGCTGGCTGGTTTCACGCAGTTCCTGGCTAAGGAAGTACAGGTATACAGTCTTGATTTACTGAATTGATCTGTGGCTCAATTATATAGTACTATTATAAAACTGAACCGTTGCCCGATGGGGCACATAAGTTGTTGAGTGGCGATCATGTACAGGCTTGTGTAGGACGAAATTGACGACTGTATAAAGGTCATAGGCCCCTAGACAAGAGCAAAGTTCCACGTCCATTATCAATATGTGTCCTTCTATGATTGGAACAGTATCACTTTTGCTAGCATTGAAGTCACAAAAATGGTTCTCCTCTACGGCTTGTCTATTGCACTTGGGTGGCAGTAAAAGATAGGGAGAGGGAGATAAGTTACCACGTTTACGCATGCGATTGTGGGGCCACCATCTCATGAGTCCAACCTGCTTGTGGTCTCCCTGCTGATAGATGGACGAAGTTCTGGCTAACCTAACGTTATGTGCGTCAGGTGCCTGCCGCACGCAAGAGCCAAAACATCTCAATATAAGAATGAAATGGTTTGGTGAGAATGCGTGCATCGTCGTAAATTAAATAATACTTCAGATGGTGCTACTGATGCGGCTGCTATTAAAATAAAGCCCTATCATTGGCTACAATTCATCCGTCATTTTGCAACTGTTACATCTGCCCAATATATCTCACGCCTCAGTTGCCCCATCTCCTAGACTTTCCCGCCCTCATTGTCACCTTTCCGTGCAGGATACGACTCCCCAGCTGGTGGAGAACGGGCTCCGTATGCTGCTGCAACTGCTCACCAGCTGGCGGAACGGCGAGCCCGTGGCGACCGCGCCGCCGCCGAAGATGGAGCCACTCGCGTCGGTGATCCGGGGCGCGGAGGCGCTAGGCTTGGTGATGCTGTGCCAGTGCAAGGGGTACCCGCGACGACTGGCGGTGCATATACTCAGGTAGGCAGCGAGATAGGTTGTGATGACTGCTGTCTGGCGATAGCGACGTAGCGTACGTAGAGTACCATCGTTATTGTCATCTTGGCGTTAATGTCCTGGTTGTGCCCTTGCGTATGAGGGCCCGGGGTCCGCCTTTACCATGATCTATAATTTGGCAGATCAGTAATTACAGTGGAGCGACTGCCATCTGAGCTCCGTGACCCTGTTAACAGGGGATGCTGACCAGACTGGATCATGGTTACACATTCAGTCGCCTGAATGTGCAGGTTTCATTACGATGTAGTATAAGCTTTTATTAATGAAGCATCATTTTTTGCTACTGTGCACGTTTTTACTGCATTTAATTATCACGATCTCTCTGCTGTAAAACTGCTGAAAGAAATTTCTTTAGAGAAATAACTTAGCCTGTTGTGTCTGATATCTTCTGTCATATAGTTTTGTAACAATATTGTGTACAATAAATGGTTAAATAAATAAAGAAATGTTTTCCCTCACCGTAAGAGCATCGGTTATTGTTCAACTAATGTAACATTACCCAGAAAAGAATCATTGGTACATGGCGTCAGTGGGATTCGAACGTGGTACCTCTCGCTTGCGAGTCTGATGCCTTTACCGACCACCGACGATCAAGCGTACTTAAAGTACCGTCGAGCAGTATTATGGGCCCATCATTATTCTTGTCGTATATCACCCCTTAGAGAGGCGAAGTGTCTCCTGGAGAAGCTCCAGCTGTCCCGCGACGAGCCAGCGCTGCTGGACGCTGCGGACGCCCACGTGCCGGCCTTAGCCGAGCGCTGCCTGCCCTTACTGCCGCCGGCCGAGAAACAGGCGGTGCTCGCGGCGGGCCAGCCGGACCTCGTCTGGATAGCTGACAGGACGCACGCGGTATGGACCGCCGGTGAGTGAGGGTTTCTTTTTAACAGGATATTGGTGTGTCTTTTCTTAGGCAAACAGCTGTCGAGTTTACACAACTTTAGAGTACGTACATATGCGCTCACGAACACCGGTCGTCTGCGGCGTTTTTCGAAGCATATAGTATGAAAGATGACACAAAAGGGAGCGACGGTTAAGTGCATACGCAGTGCTACAGCTCTCACAGTGGTGGATTGTTTTAGTGTGGTACCTACGGTGACCATATATACGATATACGACGAGTACGTTCCATACTTATAGGGTTAGGTTCGATAGTATGTGTAAATATAATAGGCCACGATAAGTCCGTATTGACTGACAGTAGTAAAAATTATAAAGTGTGGATATGGCAATAATCTGGGGACAATCTGTCCTTGGCAGTCCTTGTCAGTCCTTGTAAACATTCAGTTATTTGATCACTATTAGCTTGAACTTGTACTTTTAGTTTGTCTAAATGATTAATCACGCTGAAAATTATCTCCCGCACTTCTTTTTAATTGTTTTGCCCAGTATTTAATATTTTCCATAAATCACGAAAATACAGAAATAAAATTTATTTGTTATGACTTTTATGAATGACGTTCTATGACATTTAAAAAACTTGGCATAAGTTACCATACAGATATTTTTTTTTATCAAAGGATTCGGACTTATTATACATACATTCGACTGATTAAGTGATTTTGCAGTAATGTGTAAAAATGTGTGTACCCAAACTCAGTTGCTTAATATTCATAAATGTCGTCATATTGCGGATTTTATTAGAACCTATTTCTTACACGGGCAACATCAAGCAACAGCTCCCTCTTGATTAGGCTCAGTCTTTAATTACAATTTTTTTGCAATCATCCATCTAGCACTAAATGTGTTACATTATACAATACATATTTACAGGCATTCAACACGACGAAGCGTCAACCAAGAACAGCTGGAGCGGCAGCACTTCGAATGGCGTCGATCCTTGGGAGGTCAGTTCTCACTTCCCATCACTAGATAGAATCACCAATAATCTTTAACATGAGTATTAATGGCTTGTATTTGTCTTTCAGGTGATATTGTACGGTTTATTGGAACGCAATAGAGTCCCAGCGCGATGTCCCGCCACCATATTGCAGGCGTGGCCCATCCTCCACGCCCGAATCCATGCACTTTACACTATAATAGAACCAGCGTGAGTAGTAGAAGTAGACCTACTGTATTTTAACAATAATTTTTACGATCTCATCGTAAACATCGAAAGGCGAACTGCCCATGCAGGCGTCAACCATTCCGTTGATGGTTGCGTCGTGCTCCATGGCGTCTGTTTTTAAATTCATAACTTAATTGTATAATGGCATGATATTTATAAATTTCTTACATAGATTTCCCTCCATCGAAATCTACCCGAACGACGTTATGGAACACAGATGGTTAGATATAATATAAACACATTGATTATATTATTTCCACAGGCCGGTGAACGACAACCGCGCGTCGCTGTTGTCTCGCACCCCGGCGCTGCCTCGGAAGCCTGAGAAAGAGCGCGACGGCTACATGCAAGTGTGGAAGGCCTATCTGACTATGGCTTATCTGGTAGTACCAGCGGTACCCAGCCCCGTGATCCGGTGCGCCAGCCCTGACCTCAGTCTAAGGTACGGCTTCCCAAATTGCCTCAGAACAGTGGTACTTGTAATTAGAATTAGTTGTGTCCAAAGCCCAGTGATGACTCGATTGGAGTGATCTGATAACCGTATACTAAATACTGTATTAGTATTGCCGTTAGACAAACCTCTGTCTGTGTTTGATCTATATAATTACTGACTAGATCTAGAACTACTCTTCTATTCATCATCTATTGTTGTTCTTTATAAAATTATGATTATTTTGCTTTATTTCAATATCTGTCATTTTACTTAATAATATTAGTTAGGTTCTCCGTTGTCCTCCAGAAAATTATAGAATTATTTTGTGCTGATTGCGAGTACTTATTTTGCAGTGTCTGTATGATGTATGGAAATCGTATATCAATGTATGGCCTTGTTAGCGTGCCGATTAATTTACTAGTTTTAATAATGGCTATTTCTTATTACCCGCAGATTGTCCTTAATTAATGTTTGAGAAGCATGATATTGTGGTCATGTTACGATCCGAATGAGTTTAACGTTCTATATTTATGTTAATTTTATTAATTTACAACTGCACATACCTATTTTCTTTTTTCTGACTGATAAACAATACTTACGTTGGGTTATCTTTTATAATGATATTCTACTTATTTCTAACTCTATATTTATCTTACTTAAACACCTTTCTGGTTCTATTTTTTCTGAGAGTGATACTTGAAATTGGATTGGTCGAGTACTAAGCAAAAAACAACAATTTGATAACAACACATGGACAAAAGGCGAAACCTCAATAGAGACAGCAAACCATGTACTAAAATTTCTCGTACATACATTTTATCGATTTCCCTTAGATTCTGAGATAGAGAGTACAATGTCTTTGGCCGGTTGAGGCGCGCGCCACTGCCGTGGCCGCGGCCGTCACCGAGGCCACTCAGGCCACTCAGGCCACCGAGGTCACCGAGGCCACCGAGGTCACCGCAGGGTTGTTATAGCACGGAGGCGGAAGGCTGGCTGGGGCTGACGGCGCTTAACTCGTCCAGCGAGAACCTCAACGCGCCCGGGGGGTTCTTCACGCTGCCGTTGAGCTATGCGCGCGCGCACAGGCACCATAAACGGACGAGGTGGCTCATTGACGCTCGCTATGTGCACGTCGCATCAAACTTTTTGACCATTTTTGTGCCTGACGGTTCCATCTCATGTTCAATTTCATACCCACTACAATTTCTGTTTTACAGTAATTTAAATATCTAAGGATACATGGAACTAGTGCATCGAAACATTAAACTTTAAATTTTGGATTTCATTGATACACGAGGAGAGCAAATGGAATCGTCACCGCATTTTTCATCGTGGGTAACTTATTATATTACAGCGGCCTTTTTAACCGTCCAGTTTGACTGCAAAGGTCGCTGTAGTGCTGTCTCATCGTCCATCAACTCACGCCTAGACCCCGTGCACTGCTAGCCCGTCTATCTTAAGATACGTTCTGCGGCCCATGGCCCTGTGCCAATATTAAGTATTGTGACGAAATGTCAACTTAGATGGGCTAATCTCCCATCCTAAGTGACTAAGATAAGTTGGGTCACAGTAACTCTATGTGAACATACATGTATGTCTGTACGTACCTGACCAAAACGACCTTCAATACTGTAAATAACACTTATGTTCAGAATGGAATGCTAAACAATAATCTGCAATTAGTGTATTACAACGTCATATTTGTACCGTTTTCATTTTTGTTATAACAGTAGATAGATTCCTTGATTTTTACGCTCTAATTTCTCTTGTAAATATATTCTTGTTATTTTAAATATAATACCATGAATAGTTTATAGTGCCTACCTAATAATTTATTTTCGCTACTAAAGCAAGTCGTCCCAGATCGACGTTCTCATTCTTTCTACACGTATTCTGTTTGCGATCAAGGACTGCTGCTTGATATTTCGCTCCCGACCGTCCCGTTGTATAACCTCAAGGACCTCCCCATTCCATGCAAGGACCCACCCGCTCTGTGAATTTGTTGTCTGCAATAACAATGACGCTTACTTGTTTAACGTTTATTTCACTGGACAGTGCCCTCTTCCTTTCTGCGTGCCCGGAGTCACTGTGGGGGTAATAAAGCACCATAGTCGTCTAGTCCGTGTGTCCTATGTACTACATTTGACCCGTGTTTGTGAAGTGTACTGTCTGCCGTAATGCAGGTAGATGCTTAGACGTGCGCGTAATACTAAGATAGGCTGACGGTTGTGGTTAATAATATGTTTATAGATGAATTGGTACAGAATTATACATATTTTAATACTGAAAAACAAAACAGAATTTTAAAGGTCATGTACTATTAGTACTTGCAATATTAACAAGCGCCCAAGACGCTGCGTATCGGGCGCTCTTTAAAATTTTTATATGAAACTTTTATTTTGTATGAAGTTCTACGCAACGAATTACATCAAGCGCCGCAATGTCAAATTCATGCAATTTCCATACAGCGCACTGTACACTCGCCTTGGGCCTTAGTTATCACTATTATAGATCCTAGTACACAATTGTTAGATAATCAGTGTATTATGTGCACGTGGAAGCAAATCATAGGTTGATAAATACATCTAGATACCTCTAGGACCCCATAGACGTTGTGTCATGCCCTTACATCCCTATCTGGCATGCGTAGGCATTTTATCCTTAGCGAGACGTATCTTATTAAACCGTAGTTATCCAGTACTATAGTGTAGCGACATAGAGAATTGAGAATAGAATAATTGTCACGCGTACCCGTGACTCTTATAACTTTCAGACGCTATGTCTTACCGTTTTCTATGTAGGAGGGAAACGTTCGTTGGAACCCATAATGCTGTTGTAGTGTTGTCCTAACATGAACGTGTTGCAATGTACTCGACAATGTGTCCATTTGTTTCTGTTCGCCTACGCAAAGCTTGATCAATATTTTTTGTGTTTCAAACGCTTCTATACTTATACATTGTGACGTCAAACCTAATTGACGCTTCTTTTATTAACCTGCAAGGTGCAAAATTATTATGAAAGCAAGTTGGTTTCTCTATGTACATCTGGTGTGCAGATAATGAAATAGTAAATTAAAAGATTTGGTAAATTCTACATAATGCATTTTGCACCTTGTAATGTAATTTTTGAAGTATTTTTGTAAAAATTTTTAGATTAGCTTTAGACCGACATTACAATAATTTTTCTATCCGATTTAGTTAATGAATATATTTTCAAAAGAGCTTTTTTAACCGTAATAATTCTTTCACTAAATATGCTCCATACTAATTTGATGTTACAACAAAATAATTTGGGCAATAACTAAAAATTAATAACGATTTAACCCAAGTAGGTATTTTACAAGGAATAACGACCGTGGAATTTGTGTCGCCATGGCCGGCCAGGTTTAATGAAACAAAATGGAATAAATCCAATTCTATGTCCACCACATTCCGATGTCTTCCCTAAAACAACCTGAGCCACCCAAGTTCAACATTGATATCATGTTCGTTCGGGTTATGAGAAAATACAAAATTGCAAATTCTTAGTAACTTTTACTTTACGACTCTAAGCGGACTTGCGAAACTTATGTCTTAAAAGAGAAGTCGGCAATACTGTCTCTTATTGGTAACAGTTTTGTCAGAAATTTTACCAAACATCGAAATGTGACAACTCTGCTCTATATGCATGTCCTGTGATGCAAAGTACACACTTGACATTGCATTACAGTAGGATGCTGGAAGACTAAGGAAATATTTGGGTCAAAGACAAGTATATAACAATCGTAAGACCGTTAAGTAATCTAATGCCCAGGCCGGCCCACAGAAGGGAGGCGCTTAAAAAACACGGTTTGACTTCTAGAATTGTCAGATGGAATTTATATCGCAGGGTCTAAGGCGCGAGTCACTCAACGGTATTGGGAGTCTGGGACATTCATTGCAGACATTAGTCTATGGCCCGCCGCCTCAATATTCATTGCGGGATTTAACCAATTCGAGGGATTAACGCCCGATTCCTATAGTCAACGATCCATTGGCGGTAAATTTTAATCAGATTATAATTTAATCTAGAAATGATTAAAGCTGCTAATCTATTGGCTCTAATTCTGTAGATTCGACGTCAATAAACGGCTCAGTATATATATTTACCGACGACAGTTCGCTAAATATTGGTATCGGACGTACACATCCACGCGCCCAAAAGCTAGGCCACGAACTCGCGACACACCTGCCCTATACCCTAACTAGCTCCTTCGATGTAGCTCGTCACCCGACTCGCTGAGCGAGCGCAGCGGCGGGGAGGCACGCGGCGCTCAGGCGTCCCCGGGATCGCTTCACAAGCTGGCGGTGCCGCTGGTGCGGTGCGAGGTGTCTGAGGTGCGGGATGCGGCCATAGCAGCCGCTGGGAACATCAATGCGGATGCGCTCAAGTGAGTATATCAATATAGCACTCCAACCTTGCCTATTCGTGACACGTGAGTTCACGGCAGTTGTTGATGGAGATATTAGCAAGGTAAATAGTTGTGTTGCTCAAAATACTGTTAAACACCGCTCCGCTACAGCGGGCACCTGGTTCTCACTTAAGCTCTACCCCGATTTCGTAATAATTAGATGAGTTTTCTATCCATTTAAATATTTTGATGTATGGCTTTTTAATCATTTCCTATAACATCATCAGAACCTCAAAATACTTGAGAAACATTGAAACAAACAATTTAAAAGAGCGTCAGAAGACGTCAGTGTCGCTGTCACTGATAGCCCAACGGTGACCACGTCAAAGAAAACCACACTGTATAACAATGTATATTTCCTCCATCAGGGATCTTCTGGAAGAGCTGCTACCCCTGTTGCGCGAGGCGGTAGACCGAAAACAGGAGAACATGCGACGGCGGCGGCGACGGGACGCGCTGCGGCTCAATCTCAACAAATTGCTGCTGCTGATTGCCCAGAAGAAGACGTTTGCCAACAGGTTAGTGCTGGGATCTATCCAAGACGTTCTAGACGTCTATCCCTTGTGACAATTATGGTTTTAGCTATTCGAAAATACACTAAGTGGTGCTACGGAGGAGTGAGATAAATGTCAAAATAAAGTCCTGTCATTCAGCATCACAAAAAATAACAGTTCACTGCAGGACTTAGGGCCTCGCCTAATAAAGGAGAGGTTATTGCCATAATCTCCACGTTTGGCCACGAGTTGGAGATCGCAGTGTTATAAATATAACAATGGAAAACACTGCAGCCCATTTTCCAGGCTACGTAGACTATATCCTTTGAATCAAAAATCTTAGTCGCCCTATACGACACCTACGAGTGTAAGGGGTTGGTGCTATTCTACTCTGCCGGACACTACGGCACGGCAGTATTTCGACAACGGACCTTCTCTGTAGCGCCTATGTGGATTTTGAAATTTATTCAATTATTTATATTTATTCATGAAACATACAGTAATAAACTAAAAATTACCAACAAAAACATTCTTTCAACTCGACCTAGAGTTCCATAAATGCTTACAAATTTTGGTAAACTTAATCGATTACAAGCAATTGCGAAAACCCTAAGCGAACCAACAAACATGTCTGTCCATAGCACCTCCGCCCTCGACGGCGGCAGTCTCCACGCCTCCTTGGCCGAGTACCTGGACGGCGCGCGGCAATGCCTCGAGGTGGAGCCCGAGAAGGACGCGCCGGCCGCGCGCGAGCAGCGACTCACCTTCGCAGACTTCGTCACCGAGCTGGTGAAAAGCTTCCCGCGTGAGTACTGGGAGTTCCTTTTCTGTATCACTTTGCAGTGTAAGCGGCGCTGGTACCTAGACGGAGTGGCTGTGAGCGGTGGCCAGCTGGTTACGTTCGCGTTACGTTCGTTCGGTTATGTAATTACTGAGCTAGTTAGGAGAGTACTGCGAGGGCCGGTCTCTTCAGATGACTTCTAGACGACTCATCTCTCTCGTAGCTAGACTTGTTTAGATCACGAACGCATAAAGGTCAACAGTCCGCTCCTCTTAGGTTGCAGATTTCTTATACAACGATGGCAGCTTTTTATCAAGTAGGCCGTGTGTTAGTGTGCCTCATTAGGGAATAAAAAAGCGGTGTCTGTTGACGTAAACGCCGAGGCTCCAATGTGGACCAATGTGCCTTGATGTACTGATGAGAGAGCTGTAGATAAGTAGCTTGCATTCTACCTTTCATATTTAATAATACGTTTGACAGTGATATCACGTTTGCGGTTCAGCATTTTTGTTCCGTGAACCTTAAGCGGAATATGGTGACAGTTACCACTTTCCATTAGGTAGACTATTTTCTTATTTGCCGCTTGAATCTTGCAATAATACCGGCTCAACCTTCGCCCCGATTCCAGAGGAGAGTTACTGTTTCACCAATGAAACTATAATCTGTCCAGACTGACTTGTGTTATTTGGTTAAGGAAATTATGTACTTAAATAGATAATGTTCAGCAGTATTTCTTGAAATTCACGGTCTATGTGTTTCTTGTATAATTCTCGACATCTATACACATTATACGTAGCGTGATTGATACGGCAAGTGGTGATTTTGGGCATGTTTGTTCACCAAATAAGACAAGTCAGTTTAAACAGATCATATTTCCTTTGCCACCTGTATCTTGCAAAAGCACCGTTTCCAATCCTCGTACCGTTTCCAGTGGAGATGTCCGCGTCGCTGCTGAAGCGCGAGCTGTGCCGCAACCTGTTCGTGCTGTTCGCGGCGTGGTGCGGCCCGCTCGCGAAGCACTTGGGCGCGCTGGTGCCGCCCACCGCGCCCGAGAACGACGAGAGACTCAACTTGGCCGCGCTTAGGGTGAGTTGGGGGTGTCTGTTTTGTTTTTGGAATTGCTTGGCAGGTATTTGACCGCCATCTCATTAAACCTAGACACAAGACACTATAGCCTAAGCAGCAAAGACCGCTACTCGAAACTGCCTAAGCCCGAGGCATAACTGGTCGCGCTCAGGATAAAGTATTGACATGTAAAATATCTTAAATGGATTTAAAACTCACTTAAATTAGTAGTGAATTTGGGCATAATGTGAGTGGAGATTGCATTTAACGCTGTCCGTTTTCTAGTCTAGAGAGGTTCATTATTTGCCATGTTCATGCATTGCCATGATGTATTTTGTATATTATATTTGTAGTATTTTGTATCTACGTTGTAGTATAGCCCGCAGGTCTAACTGCATAAAAACATTAGCATGAACACCTGGGGATCTAAAAAGGCCCTATTAGCGGTTCATAATATAATTCATATTAATTTGTCACAAAATCTGCGTCACTTAGTTCCAGTATTGGCCACCGGATCAGATATGTTTGTGGCACTGATATTAATCATAATATGAAACGCTAATGTGGCCTTTTTGGACCCTCTGGTAGGAAAAGTTGGTGGTAACATAAAACAAATTCAAATTCCTCAATTCTGGACTCGTTAACTTATTAAATTGAACGTTGTTCATTTCCATATACCCGTGATATCCAATCTTATGACTATGTTTTTTTTACGCAGGCCATGAGCGCGCTGTGCAGCTGTGGGCCTTGTTTCGCGCCCGCAGCGCTCGCCGAGGATGGCTCTCTGTATCCTTGGCTCAGCGAGATGTTATGCTCAACAAATGACAAGGTAAGCTATTTCTGACAATCCTACTAATAATGTTTTATAATGAAGGGTTAACGGAACGCAAAAATTACTGAATAGATTTTGACGAAATCTTCCAGTCTTCGTTCTCCTGGTGCCATCTCCACTGGAGGTTGGCGATCATGATGACTATTCGCACTTTATGTACAGCTTTTCTGAAAAGAGACCTATTGGACAATGTCAACCACTCTTGAAAAATTTTCAGCCACGATATTTTATCTCTGCCTGGTGTTCGGCGCCCTGAATTTTTCTGAATAATGACTTGTGGTGTTCCGATTTGAAGGATAAATAGAGTACAGTAGTTTTGAAGTTATGAGGTATGCTAGTTTAAACCTCACACTTACAACTGTGCAAGTATAGTGTCGAAGACGTAGTGGACGACAGTTGCCGTGGCCCATCGAGAAGGAAAGCAACTCAATCCTTAACTGTGTTATCCAATAAACAGGCCTATATCACGCGAACTGACTGTGCCAACTCTTTGCCCGCTAGATATACGAGTTGGCCCGCGAGACCATAGTGTTGCTGCTCGACTGCAACTCCGACATCGGGCCTCTACTCGACTGGACGGTGGACAAGTGCTTCACGGGGCCGCCGCGCGTCGCCGACGGCTGCTTCATGGCGCTCGCCACTATATTCAGCGCTAGGTGAGTGACTTGTCATTTATTACTTTAAAAATGGAGTATTTACAACGGGTCGGTATACGGTTAAAAAGGAGAAACCCAAGGGCGCAAGCAGACCAGCAGCGACAAACCGACTGTAAAGCTCGACAGGAAAACATGGGTGACCCGTCAAAGAGGACCCTAGTTCTACGTTGTATGTATCAAAACTGGAAGAAAGTAGTATTTTGTGACAGAATTTAAATGCCGCGTATAGTGCAACATGGATCAAAATGGACGTGGTGGAAATATAAACTAATTTGTCTTTGTCGCCATTTCAAAACAACACTGACCGGCTTGGAGATAGACCTAGCGCCCTCCTGCATGTTCATTGTAATTACAGAAATCTAATAGGTCCGCCTTGACCATGATACTGGAATTTGCAGATTAGATAATTACAATGGACCGACTGCTATCTGACCTCCGCTTGGAACTGCGTCCATAACATAGTCGTGTTCGTAAAGGTCTTATCTAAGGAAAAGGTCTATCCAAAAATTTTAAAAATGTCTTTAGTTCACAACACTGGTTGAAACAAGGCCTCCAGCCAGGAAGATTGTTGTTGGCTACCTAACCACATATATAGCAGTATTTTGTCCTTGGGAAAATAAAAATAAAATATATTTGGGTTACCAGCCATCAGGATGCAGGAAGGGATGCCCTTCCTTTTCTGGTTATCGACAAAAATATGAAAATTACATTGAATCGATCGATATCTATACTTTTTTTACTCTTTGAATCCCCATGAACTTTTTTGACGCTTTCGTAGTGGCATTGTCACAATAGTTATTCCATCCCTTTCTTGTTTAAACCGACTAATTTTAGAAGGTATACAATGACAAAGACAGTGGTAAAGGCTTTAGGCTATTTATAATGTCGAGGTACATTTCCTTTTTTTTCGTCTATTATTGCCAGTAAAATAACTTTAGTATACTCATTTTTCCGCAACCTTTCAAAGTAACCTAAGTCCCTGATCCCCCTATACTAAATTTATTTTACTGGCAATAATAAACTATATAGAGGAAATATAACTTGACCCTATTGAGTAGTCTATAACCTCAATAAGCTGCCTTCGTTATTGTACACCGTTTAAAATGAGTCGGTTTATACTGTCAAAGTTTAGTGACAATGTTTACTAATACGTCAAATGTTGACTGATTTTTTGTTGAGACTAGGTCTTTTTCCGAAACGTCATTATTTAAATTTTACAATCGGGGCATGTTGGTTTATTTTTCCGTCATGTTCCTTCTTATCCATATCCCACTGTCATCCTTCCGGTGTTGCTACAGAAAACGCAGAACTAGCGCCGCCATTGACAGGTCACCTCAGTCTCCGGTCAAGCTTTATAAGGGGCAGCACTACAGCTGACAGCAGAGACACGGTGCAGATAAAAAACGAAACTTTCAGGGAGCTGCCACTGTGACTTTTCAAGAATGAACGATAATAAGAACCTTGAGGGGCATCAGTATTTCCCCACCGGCGCGGCTTCATGTTGCGACAATAATGAAAGTGGCGTAAAAATATACTAAGATACCGCCGATACTACAGACATTATTTATCACCCATCTTCTAGCATTTCGTTCGAGTGAAATTCCAGAGAGGGCATCCTATTAACAAAAAAAATTGACTTGTAGCTAGTACCGTTTCCCGTATTCTTCACCGCTTCGTGCGGCGTTCTTGTTCCCTGATTGTATGATAACTATAAAATCGTAGAAACTAAGGACGTCTATAGAGGATTTTCGGTTATTTCTAGTTTGCTGATTGCACAAATATAGGTATCTATCTACATTATACAGGGTGACCTAAGCCTCTGGACGTATAATGAAACTCTGCATTAGACTGCTACTCCGCAGTATCCTAAAATAGATTTTTATTATTTAGACTACAAATACATATAAAAAAAAATGAATTGTAGTTTAATCGGTAACAATTACAACATACTGTATCACGATAACACGAATGAATTGATCCTATACAATATAAAAAATGTAAACAAAAGGTTGGCCACTTTAAAAAAATAACCCAAATAGTAGATTATATTTCATTGAAATATTGATAAAAATTATTACATTCTAAATGAAATAAAATCATATGAATATTTAAAAAGATATTAATAAATTAAATAGGGAACAATGTTTTTTTTGTTACGTATTTGTGCTGTTCCAATAAAATATGTGTAGTTTTATTTATACCACTGGTAATGGTAAGAAATTCTAAACATTTGGTTCGTTGTTAAACTACATTATTGCAAAGACTCGGAAAGTAAGAGATTGACCGACGCCGAGATATAAATACTGCTTTTCTCAAATAATAATATATAAAATAAGACAAGATTCAAAATGGCGGTAAATTCTCTCTAATATTGGAGTTTTCTAACAGAGCGTCGGTGGCCGAGCGGTTACAGTATCCGACTCGTAAGCCAGAGGTCCTGGGTTCGAATCCCGCTCCGACCATGTACCAATGTCTGTTTTCTGAGTTATGTACATTCTTTGAATACTAACCGATGCTCTTACGGTGAGGGAAAACATCGTGATGAAACCTGCACATTCAGGCGACTCGATGTGTAACCATGATCCAATCTAGTCAGGTTCCCCTGGTAGTAGGGTCATGGAGGTCAGATGGCAGTCGCTCCACTGTAATTACCTGACCTGCCAAATCCTGGATCATGGTCAAGGCGGACCGAGGGCCCTCGTACGCGAGAGCACAACAGGGACATTAACGCCAAGATGATTATTATTATTTTTATTAGAGTTTTCTAACTAGTGTTCTAGGACTAGTTTCCGAGTTACTTATTACGTTCTTAATATATTGAATAAATGGGGGTAAATCGATTTGTTTCATTTTCGAAAGTTTACCAGTCATTGTAAAACACACTGAAAAGTGTGCGTGATGCATAACCATTTGGTAAATACATTCATTCGATAAAAATGGTTTTAGACCCCTGGATAGTCTCTTTGACATTGACAGTTGTGTGTTTACATTTTTGATCTTTAATTTCATCTCCAACTTTAGAAATGACATTCATGACGTCACACATAAGAAGCGAGTGACGTAATGTCTCATTTCAAATTATTATCAAATTACAATAGACTGAGGGCCACGTAACTTTGCTGTCAGGTGATCGAGCTGCTGTCGATTTTTGTTTTTTTAATCATTTGCTTTATGGCTCTATATTCCGGGTTATTTTGAGCCAGTCTTGTCAAAAAGTGTCCCTACTATTTTTTACTACAAAAAAGGTAAAAATGCAACGCAAGCTGCGAACAAATTTGCGATCTTTATAGACCTAATGCAGTGTCTGTGAGAGTAGCACAAATTTTGTTTAAGCGTTTTCAATCCGCAAATTTTGATGTCAAAGATGCACGTCGCTCTGGTCGCCCTGTTACGGATAAAATGGATGCTATTTTTGAAAAAGTGGAGCAAGATCGGCATATCAGTAGTTACGACGTAGCTGAAGAACTGGGAATTGACCACAAAACAGTTATGGCGCATTTGAAAAAAAATGGGTACACAAAAAAGCTCGATATTTGGGTACCTCACGAGCTCTCTGAAAGAAACCTAATGAACCGTGTACTCATTTGTGATTCTTTATTACGACGTAATGAAACCGAACCATTTTTGAAGAAATTTATAACTGGTGATGAAAAGTGGATCACGTACGACACGAACGTGCGAAAAAGGTCATGGTCAAAGGCCGGTTAGGCTTCACAGACTGTGGCGAAACCCGGGTTAACTCGCAACAAGGTGATGCTGTGTGTGTAGTGGGATTGGAAGGGCATTATTCATTATGAGCTGTTACCACCAGGCAGGACCATCGATTCAGAACTCTACTGCGAACAACTGATAAGATTAAAGCAAGAAGTTGAGATTAAGCGGCCGGAATTAATCAACAGAAGGGGTGTGGTTTTTCATCATGATGACGCTAGACCTCACACATCTTTAACCATTCACTAAAAATAAGAGAGTTTGGCTGGGAGGTGTTAATGCATCCGCCGTATAGTCCTGACCTTGCACCTTCAGATTTCCACCTGTTTCGGTCTCTTCAGAATTCTTTAGGCAGTTTCAGGTTAACATCACGAGAGGACTGCCAAAACTACTTGACGCAGTTTTTTGATCAGAAGCCCCAAAATTTCTAAAGCAATGGGATCATGTCACCTATAAGATGGCAAAAAGTTATCGAACAAAATGGTACCTACATATTTAGTTAAATGTAAATAAACAATATTAAAAAAAAATTTGAATTTTCATATAAAATGCGAAGAAACTTTCTTCCCAACCTATTATTTATGACAGTGTAGTGAAAAGTATAGCCTACCACCATAAGTTGATGATCCGTTGTACCTGCCTAAGTCATTAAACAAGAATATTGTTGATTTTCTCTTGCAATAAATGTCTAGACTCACCCTTAGCGACATGACCACCCAAAACGACCACTTTTTTGTCCGGCCCTACCTCATATCATAAAATATCTCTCAAATTTTTAATAGGAGAGAAATTTTGAGACTTTGTTTTTATAAATGAGTGGAATTATAGGGGTTATGTGGCCAAGCCTTTGTCACATTGTGCTCGTGATCCCGTGATCCCGAGGTACTGACAGACGGACGAGCGAGGCTCTGGCGAATCGGCGTTTTCCTATCGAATTGTGCGGGTCTGATGGTAGTCGCCGCACGTAAATTGCAAAAACACTGTATATAATATGATAACGAGTTCTTAAACAAACCCCGACACGGCTAGTGCATCCCCCTATTATGACACGCGAGAGGATCGCCCTAATGTGTTTCTTCTTGAACATACTTAATATTTTTAGAATTTATAGTTCGAAAGTATATTAAATTGTAGTTGTAGTGTTCAATTGCTAAAATTTGCGACTCCGCTGTTAATGCCATGCGAATTAAAAATTAACAAAAAATAAATTCCGCCAAAGTGAAAGGCGCGCTTTAATCGTTTCCATGAAAATGACATACTGATTGTTTTGTGTACTGTGGCTGAACTTGACAATATCAGTCAAATAGCATTTAACATTTCGGTTATCACCCAGATTCCGCCATTTTGAAAAATCTCGATTTTGCGGCCACTCATAGAACTTATGCCAATCGATAAGAAACCTTAATATCTATCGATCACTTTATGTTCAAAAATGTTGCGAGATATCGCAAGTCAAAGATGTACATTAACTACCAACATATCCCGAATAAACAACCTCTACTAAGTCTACTCATACTTAAATATCTTCTAAAGTACTGAACTGATTTCAATTAAATAAAGCTAGGTATAATTTCGATTAAAAGATATTTCAAATAAAAAAACCGCATTGAAATTGGTTCCACCGTTCCTTTAAAGTTTCCTTTTGATTGGCATAAGTTTTATGAGTTTCCGCAAATCCGATATTTTTTCTAAATGGCGGAAAGTGGGTGGTGATTTTCTCCATAGTGAACGTTCAATGCTCTTGTGTTTCTCCATTTTCAGCCGGGCGCAAAGTTTTTTAATTGTTTAATCTGTTATCTGGCGCGGAGTGTTGATGCAATTCGAATGAGTTTCAATGTCTTGGCCACTTCCTAGGCCATGCCAACTACATACAGACTGCTCCTAAGTGATACATTGAAAATAGTTGATTTTGCGGCGTTGCTCAGCCTAGGTTATCGGTCTCGCAAGCTTATTTATTTAATTTAATAAGATAATTAAAATCACTGCACTGATTGTTATGATACTTTGCAGTTTAGGTTTAAATACCTTACTCAACTAGTCTTAAGTCTAGACTTTGTCCAGAGCGTAAGGATACCCTGTATGTTGGTTATGTATAAGCAATACAGAAAATGAGTTTGTATTAAACCGTAACTTATTTGGCTTAAAAGTCTCATTTATTAGAAAGTAATACAATTTTACATCATCGGATGTATGTGTGTATTTTGTGTGTTGGACCTTCCTTAAATGCAGCAATGCACTAACTTTAAATAGAATTTATTAACTTAATAAACAAAAGTTATTACGCGAAGTGTCAATCTCATGTTTCAAAAGGTAAAAGTTTCCGGATAAGCGCTACTAGACGGCAGAACTTCCAACTTGTACGTTCTCTTTAGCGCTATATAAAATATCTTTATATATAGTATGATTGAAATAGATGTTTATTTCGCTTGGGTTTTGCCACAGAAATAATTTTCTCATCTTAACGTCTGTGGACATTGTTATAAATCTACTTTATGTAATCTATTAAAAGATATGGTATTCTAATTTCTCTAATTAGGAAAGGTAGTTCCTACCCTAATTAGAGTAACTACTAGGTACCCCTCCAGTTCAGGCTATAAAAACCCATAAAACATTAACATTGTCAACGTGTTGGCAACTTCATTATCGTACGGTTACGGGATTTTACGTATCCCGTCGTCCTCCGAATGTGACAAGCATACTCTCATCACCGTTATGACGTAATCGAGTCGGTAAAACAGTTTTTATGGTTCAACATTTAAGCTACGCGGATAGCTTTGTGAAAATTGCAAAGGCTCTTAATTGGTCAAGTGTACATAACATAGAAGGTAAGGCCAAAATAGCCTCGAAAAAGCTTGGAGTGCTTAACAGGTCCAAGCGATACTTTACTCAAGCGATACTTGCAAGCGGACTCTGTGCACAGGCGCGCCGTACGAATTGTCGATGATCCCATGCTGACAAGCAAGCCAGAACTACTGGCTAACCAAAGGGACTTTTTCTTCCTGTATGTGTTCAATCGGCTATACAGGTCATCAAGATCGTCGAAAATTCTCAAAAATTCAGAAAAAACGTTATAACTCGAAAAGTATGAAAAATCGCGGAACATACATGGGGGCGATTCGGATACCTCAAGGGGTGCTCTATCTCTGGACATTCGCTTGACACTATTTTTTGGGACAGCCTGTATAATGCACAAATACGAACACAGCACAATTCCGCTATCGCACCACCCGCATTGGGCTGGGAACTCAACCCCACCTATGTAGAATCTCTGTTGGTATCCACGCGAAATTTCGAGAGATCGTTTATCGCTCGTGGAATGAGCTCCCAGCCACAGTGTTTCCTTTGGAATATGACATGAGAGGTTATTAAAGGTCTCTTCAGAATCGGGCAGCGCAATGGTAAATCCTCTGGTGTTGCTGATGTCCATAGGCGGCGTTGACCACTTTCCGCCAGGTGTACCCGCCAAATTTTTTTTTTACCGATTTTTTATTATAATGTACCAATGAAAGTTACATTTATGTAATCCAGATAAGTATAGCTTTCAGAATATATTTTTTCATACTGATATATTTCATCGTTAAAAAGATTTAGACGTTGTTGCGTAAAAATATTGTTTAGGTTTTACGGGTTTTGACAATTTTATTGTTATTTTTGTGGGGAAAGCCAAAACTTTTGTTCCAGAAATGAATTTGTCGTCCTTCAATTATCTGAAAATAACATCACACTTGCCCTAGTACCTACATTTCGAGAAATATAGGCCTCAAAGCAGAGTGCGGCAATTTCAAACTTTCCCCCTCCCCACCCTGCGGTGCCTCCCGGGTGAAATCCGCTTAGACCAACCTAACGAACAACTATGCCAAGTATCAGCGACTAGTCCGATTTAAAACGGTTCCCATACAAGATGTTGCGCTCTATAACTGAAACTAAAACAACTGTCAGGTGTCAGGTAAAATGGGCTCAGGTACATGGGGTCATCTCCAAAGCGACAAAGTTACGCGGGCATATGAATTATTTATAGCCTGTGGCGGCAATAATTATAATTGTACCGGTCCCGATTTAATGCAACTAATTTTAGAAGGTCTACTGTCGACCCAGACATAATGTATGATGAATGTGATATTGTGATAATTAAAAGTGGATATTGACTTAAATTGAAACACAATGTTTGCGGTTAGATCGATAGTTTAATTGTATATAGAATGCTTTGGAAGAAGTTAGCTGTCAACGTGACTTTAATAGTTTTAATATATTGGAGCGTTTTGATGCATACACTTTGTGCGTAGGCGCGTACATATTCGCCCCCCTTGAAGGCTACAGTTTCAGTCTTTACGAATCAATCATGGTTCAAGGTTTCATCTGTGTTCTCATCTTTGGGTAATGGACAAATTCTTGTTAGTGGTCTCCTGCAAATTCCACGTGAAGTCTGTAATTCGGCGACTCTCGAAATTCCGCCAGCTCCTGGAAAAAGTTGTTTGACGCGACCCGGACGTGGCCCGGACCGTGACCTAACCGTGACCCGGCCCCGGCCGGTCCACAGAGTGGACGGCTATTCAAAATAGCTTCAACCTGCTCAAATAGACATAGAAATAGACATCATTTATCTGTGAAATGAAATATCTTAGTGTGGCTAACTCCTCATACGTGAGATTTGTATTGCCCAGAACTCGTTTTATATGAAATTTTTACGATTTGATGCCGCCATCCGCAAATCCGTTAGATAGAAGCGTAAGCAAGAACAAAATTAAATTTGATGTTTTCATTTGTTGCGAAATCAGATATAGGCTCCGAATTAGTTTATATTCCCGATGTCTTTGGCAGAAGCAACTAAGTTGCGACCGTTGTCTGAGTAAATCTCAGCCGGCTTTCCTCTGCGGGCGATGAACTTGCGCAGATCGCTTATGAAGGCATCCTTTGACAGCTCTGATACTGTTTGCCTATGCTTATAATTTTAATTGCATTAGTAGGAATGCTTTCTAGATTTAATTCGTTCATGAGAGACTGGGTCATAAAACTACATTGATTTCCTGTCAACTAGAAGGATTGGCTACCCTTATAGAGTCGCTTGAAAAGTTTACTGTCACGTCGGATTGAAAAACTGTCCATTGTTGCATTCTACTGTTTTCTGTTGTCGCTGGTGGCGGAAGTGGCTTCTTGTGTAGTAATGTGTTGTCGTTTTTGACATTCACGACACGATCCTACACGGCAGAGTTTGATTGAACAGCCTGCACGTAGACAGTTTAAGCATACGTATAATTTGATAGCATCTGTTACTCGTTTTTCGAGAGATTTCGATAAAAACATTGGACAGCTGTATATGTTGTGTGCTCCTTTACAAACAACACAAACATTGATGTACGTATTATCTATTGTGTCTTGAGTGACTGCTAATGATTTTGTATCGTGTTTTGTACTGGGTGTGGATGTTACGATAGAATGACGTTTGAATTTATTGTAATAGTGGGTCTCTAATACATCGGCACGATTCTTTAGAAATTTGAAAAACTGATCAGGCGTAGGCATCTCCTTGAGAAGGTCCCTCTTCTCGGTGGGTTGCCCTAGACTGGACAATGCTGGCAAGTCTTTAGAAACGTTTATTTATTTAACGTTATCGATTATAGCTCATAAAGAACGATAATCTCGCGTTGAATCGGTTGAATGTTGAGCAATGAATTAAGGTGATTATTGATTAATTGTCTCGTATTATCGTATCGTTCGCAGAATAGCTCCCAAGCTTTGGTATAATTGGTGGCGGATACCTTGAGATTTGAGATGCCACGAGCGGCGTTCCCAACTAAGTACAAGCTCAAATAATGAAACTTGTAAATAGGCAATAAGTTATCGTTATCATGAATCAAGGACTTGTATGTATCTCGAAATTCCAACCATCAGTTATATGATCCATCGAATAATTTGAAACTTACTTTGTTTTGGGAAGTTGAGCGAGAACGAGATGAATGAGATGAGCAGGTTCGCCTATCGCAATTAGCAGCGTTAATTCCTCATCTAAGAATCCGTAATTAAGAACCTTTTTCTGGTCTTGCAACGAGTCGAATTCGCTGGACAAAGTTGTAAATTTTGAGAGATTGAGATTTAATTCATTTAGCAGAATCTCGCTAAGATTAGGCTTATCTTTAATTAATCTAGACAGTTTTTAATCCTAGTTAAACGACCTTTTATAGAGCTGCGCTTGTTGCAAAGATCCTTTAACTCCGTCATAATTACGATTAGGTAGGCACTATTTTATAATGTAATACAAATACAATCTTTTGCGTATGAAATTAGCTAAAATAATCTAGAATATAGGGCTGTGTAGGTATAACAGTGGAGTGCTTACCCAATGCATTCAATCAAACTCGTAATGATATTATAACACGTATTGACTACTGGTAATATTGATTACAATTTTGTGGTGTTCGTTATATTAGATAACGGGTATATTATAACGGTATAAAAATATACTTAAAACACCTAATATTAATACATAATATTTTCTGCTATTATTATATTGTCATTTCACACAACACAAGATAAATATAATATTGTTGTGTTATTTTTTCCGTTATATTCTTTGTGCGATTATGTATTCGATTAACGTCGTCAAAAGTCTCAAAACTAATGTTTGTATGTGGTAATGCAAATATATTGATTAATAATGCATGCAACATTTTTAAATGCAATTTTGTTCCCCAAGGTACTAAATTAATTGTAAATAATAATAGTTCAACGCGTTCACTAATGCCTAAATATGGATGGATTAACCAATAATTTAGGTGCGACGAGCTTAAGCTTAATTAGGGCGAAATATAGTGGAATAGTGACAACATTGGTATATTTGTTCAAATGAGTGACAAGCTTTGAAGTGAATGTTAATAACTGTTTGCGACTGAATACGTAATTACTATGCACTTATAGTATTCGCTTACGCCAAATGGATTTTTAAATGCGAAGCAGTTTTGCACTTGAGCATTGGATGCAGTGCTTAGAAGACGCAAACTTAGCCAAGAAACCCTTATTGCCAACCTCAATTGACGGTTAGTAGGTTTGTTAAGTTAACAAAATCTTAATCTTGACGATTAAATCGATCTATAGTGAATAATATGGATTTTGGGTGCATATGCAGGGTAATAAAAGCGTGCTTTGCCAAAAATAGCAGTTATATTTGCGAAATTAGCGATATGAAATGTATGCAGAGGTCGAGTGACCTTTGGACGAACGCTATGGTATGCACGTAGGATGAGTTTAGTTTTGTATTTGCACTGATTTAAGCGTGAATAAATAGATATTGAATAAGGATAATTTGACGTGTGAGCGGATAGGAATTAAGGTAAGAGGTCTAGCACACTGAGCTACTAGAATAGGCACGGTGCTCGCAGCTTGACCGGCGGCTTGTTGCCTCGTATCGTCTCTTCTCGATTGCTTTTCACGGTTGCCTTTGATTTGCATAATGAATGTGATATTGTGATAATTTGAACTGAATATTGACTTGTGGTGACCGGCGCAAGGCGGTACAAGGCGCCTAATGTTTTCGAGGCAAAAGATCTAGAAAAGATCTCCGTGCGCTGAAAAATGAGCTGCAACTTATCCATTATCATGTTTATAACACTGCGATCTCCAACCTGTCTGCCAAGCGTGGAGATTATGGCAATAACCTCCCTTTTCGTAGGAGAGACCCTAGTTCCTGCAGTGGACTGTTATGGGCTGTGATGATGATTGACGTGATGGTTTAAATGTAGCTATAGTGATACATAACTATTTAGAATGCTTAGGTGGAAGTTAGCTGTCAACGTGACATAATTAGTTTTGCGTTTTGATCCATGCGAGGTGAGGAGGTTATGTGGGACCCGAAGGTACCGAATTAAAATGGTGAAACGTAACTATAAGACTTCGTCCGTATATCTGTTCGTCCGTCCGCCTGTCACGGTCAATAGCATAGTAGTTATAGACCCTGCTGGCCCAATCACATCATGTCCGCTTTCCTACTCTTCTCCACTCGTAACCCGTTGGCTCTCGAGTCCGACTCGGCGATGTGAATCCATCGCCATAATATGACCAAATCAGCGCAGGCGTGCCTTTTCGATCATACCCGCGATGACTCTCACGTCTAGCCTGCCACGGATGTACTCGTTGTGCACTCAATCAATTCGCGTAACGCCACACATCCACCGCAACATTTTTATCTCGTTAGCGTGGAGTTCGCGGACGTGCTTCGTCAACTTCGGCCAGACCTAATTATGCTCTAGTAAGCTTGATCGGGATTTTAGGGAATAATGAAAATGTTGAATTGCTAAAGTAAACTAACATAGCCGAGTGGGAAATACGAAAGGAGAAAAAAAATGTCTTCCTTCTTCATATAGTTTTGGAGCTATTACGTTATCATCCAAAATATTACCTTACTATGGTGATCCAGCAACTCAAAAATGCACAAAAAACAAACACGCCCTGTACAAGTTGATCGGAGAGCATTTAGCAAGAGCAAATCAAACAAAAAAATTATTATTTATTTCCTAGTAAAATAAGCGCGCAGTTTCCCTGCTGATTAAACAAAGATATTCGGAAAGGGCGCCGGGCACGAGTTTTGGAAGCCATGGAAACGAAGTGTAAGTGGCTCATTTGGTAGAGAACTCTTTTGCAACAAAACCGCTGGTAGAAGGCAAAAGCAACAAGTGAAAAGTTTAAAAACTGAAACCCAACAAATTAAACTAAATGGAACATAAACACGATACTGCTGGAGCTCTGAGGACTGAAATGACGTAAAACTGTGTTGTTTATTTTCTCTTTCAACTTTATTTATATTTATGAACTCAGAGTTATCCTCTTTCGTTAAACATTTCTATCGATGTGATACATATTATTTTTTCTTGGACTCTGTTTATAGATATACGCGTATACGCGTAATGTCGACGTCGTTCATATAAAATGACACCACGAATCTTACACCACATTCATCAAAATCGATAAAGTACCATCAAGTAATTAAGAATAAACTACACTTATAAACACATATAATAACTACTACAATAAACTAAACTACACAAAAAAGTACACTTTGCCCACGAACTCGAAAGGCTAAAAAGAATGATTAGAAATGCAGTCACGAGGATCTCTACTTAAGATTAACCTATTACATAAAACAATGAAAATGTAATACGTGCTTTTTCTACCTACTTAGATTTTGTCGTTGTTACGTCATTTTTACGCAAAGACTAACCTATACCTAGGAATAAAAAATACTGATGGTGACTGCTTACATTAATTACAAGGCTTGCATTAAGGAAAGTAAACATTTATTACTAAGGACGCCACGACATAATAATCTGCAATACAATTATATTTAACACAAAAAAGGTACATAAAACACGGGGACAATTATAAGGTTCACAGTGGCATTTTTAGTGGGCATCCAGCGTAAATGGACCCTCTTCAGCATATGTTGAGGCCGCTTGCCGCGAATCACAACAGTGGTTTTCAGTAAGCCCCATAATAAGCCACCGACACTGCACCGTCAAGCAAGCAATACCCGCAGAAAAGCAATACCTACTACCTACGCAAGCTTACTTACCCTTCCTTTTGACTTTGCCGTAGTCCGGTAAAACCTTACCATAAGTATTTACACGACTGTTACAGATTCACGACGGACACATTTTCCACGATCACCAAAAAACATCTTCGTTACATCCCTATAAAGCTAAGCTTCTTAAATCTGTATCTATTTTTGCCAGCCTTGATGATGAATTACTCAACTATTTAAATTATCCAATTTTGCTGTGACCAGATCGACTTCGTATACCAGTTTCCGTCTCACGTCTGTTTTGGTTGACCTTTGCATTTTTATGCAGTTTTTATAACCTGAATTTATGAATTCTAGGTCTTATTATTAGTCAAAGGTTTCTGCCTGTCAGCAGTTGGTTTGTATAGAAAAGTAAACGTTGGAATACTTCAACACTGGATAACCTTCCAGGGGTATATAAAATTGTTAACTTTGTACCTACTCGTTAAAGTATTTGTTAGGTCCTTACCTATGAAATTAGCGTTTGTATGGTGAAAATTACGGAATTTTCATACAAGCAAATTTTTCTATTTGGTAATGGCCAATCCGATTATAATGAAATATTGTAGGTATAATCGGACAACATTAAGCTAATTGTTGCATACCATTTCATTTTGAAACTACACTTTTCATAAAATTACATTTTGATAACGAGGCCAAACCGACGGACAAATGAAAAGGGGTATTTTCAAACCCTTTTAAAAGCTTAAGAAAATATTTTTAATTCCTTTTTAGAGACTTACTGGCATCTAAAGATACTCTATTTCCGAATTCAAGTATTAATTTTGCGATGAGATTTGAGCAAATGTGTAACTGTGAAAATAACGCCAATTTCATAGGTTCGGATCCAGTATAATTACGTAGGGATTAAGTATAAAGCTTTGTAAGTGTGGAGTAATTACAACGTAATTTGCATTCCTTTTTGTACCAGAAATTTCCAATGCCCGGTAAAGGGTAAATTACATGGTAAGCTATGTATCCCAAATAAAGTTTTCAAAGTAGTTCCCGCGGGGACTGCCACGTGTAACTGCGTCCCGAACCCATTAATTCTATCGTTCATGAAATAAGATAAAGCTGTCAGTGGTTCCACTATCATAATCTTCATCTCCGCTTTGAGCCTGTTCTACTTTTATTCCCAACCACAGAAATGACACTTTAATAACGATTGTCATAGATATCAAACTATATTTAACTAAGTACAGCTCCAAGGTCACAGGCACTGCAGCCAAAATAATTTGGCTTTTAGTGAAAAATAGTCTTAGACTGCAGGGACTTACGCGGACAAACATCCAAAGCTAATATCAAAAGTTCCGTAAATGTCTGTTATCTGGTAACAATAATGATTACGCCGAATGTGTATATACACTTGTATAGTGTATATAACTATTTCGATATATTTATTCATTTTCTATCGTTTTGGTCTGCCTCTGATATCGCTCTGGGCTGTCATGTGGATATTTGTCACAATCTATCAAATGATTGTGGAAAGCTTTGTATAAAATAACAGGTGTACAGTCGTAACCTTTTCTTTGCAGTCTTTATCTCGGCTTTGCTTTAGTTAGGGTTTGTCCTTGCCGGCGAATTTTCGCTTTGCGAATTCATTCATTCGTCATTGCGAGAGCATTTATTGCGTAAGCGTTTGTAGCTATACATATAGAGTTGTTGCCAATAATAGGAAATTTTGTTGCGTAGCATACATTCATGTAACAGTTACTAAAATTCGTGTGACCAATTAGGCTGACGCCATAAAAATGTAGTCTGGGTCTTAATATTGCTCTTTGTCCCGGTCCACCAGACCTGACCTGATCAAATTTCAATATACAAAGAAAAAGGGTTAAGTATTTGAGAAACGAACATGAAGTTGTAAAATAATCTTCCGATGTTCGTTTCAATTCAACCAAAATATTAATATTGTGCTCAAATTACCAACGCGAGTAATAGTCTGTTCAGCAAATGCTCGTCCGTGTAACGAGTGTTCACGTTCAGGATAAACACTTTGGTGCGGTAAAATTGTCTGTAGATATACGGATAACCCCGATTTCAGCAACTCTTCAATCAGTCGCTTATTTTACGTGGGAGTAGAATTTTCCGTTTAGGATAACACTAATATTCCAGGAAAATCGACCTTTTGATAATTGTCTTGCTAAATGTACTTTCTTTTTTCAAAAAAATATTATTTTATGTAACCAGTGAATAAAATCATTCGTGGCCTTCTGCCGCGTAAGAAAGTCTCCTAACTGGTTTCGAATGAAAACCGATATTGCTCAAATAATTTCTAGGCTGAAATGACAATGGGGAAGGGCCACACTTGTCGCCGAACCAATAATTTTTAGGGTATATGGGACAATTCATGTCTGCCGTTCTCCGCAGCTGACGTGCACAAAACTGAATACTATTATGATGAGTGAATAAATAATATATTACAAAGAGGTAGAGATCAATTTAATCTCAATATAGTGGGACCGTTTCGGTATCTGCCCTGTGAACACAAACATCTCGCACTAGATTAATTAAAAGGAAATTATTTAAATGTCATACGAACATGTAGGACTCGTATTTTTTTATTCTTGATTATTTCATGAAAATATTTTAAAATGGTATAGCGGGGTATCCCTTTAGAATTTGAGCCGTCCGACTGGGAAAGTACATCCTACCTACGTTACAGAATACCGCAGCCAAACAATACAATTTTAAATACTATGTGTTCTGCCAGTGGGTTTCACCTTTCTCGGCCCTACATAGACATTCCCATGGGTGGCGGTGATCACTTAATATAGGTAACCCGCTTTGGCTCCCCACTTTCCCGTTTGCCTCCCTCTCAAAAAACAAGTGAAACTGAACGAGCTGCGTACCCCCGCGGCCTATTCGTCCCAGAACATACTGTTATAGCAGATAGCTGACCCCTCACGCGTGAGCACTCGTATGTGAGAGGGGTCAGGTCAGGTACTACGTACTGTACATGACATCACGCCTTTTTTCTTTTTTCAAATTACAATTTTTGACACATAAAACTGAACACAACTTTGTGCGTAGTAGATATAGATATTGTAGATATCCTGGGCGACGGTGGCCGCTTTTCATCAGGTGAACTGTCCGTCTTTGTGTCTCTCTAGGCAATAAAAAAAATATGTATATCACTTCCCAGTGTGGGATAAGCCCGCCTTTGCAATGTATTTTATATAATTTTTGTTATTTAGTTCTAAGGCATTTGATGCAATAAAGAGTTTACATACATACATACATACTTCCTTTTTAAAGATATTTTAATGCTGTGTGAATCTATATATGTAATCCTTCAGTAGTTGACACTTTGTGTTGTGCATTCTTGATGGAACTGCATTACATTCCACTGAATAAATTATATTCGCGACCGGTTTCGGACATCATCTCCTGTCAAGAATAATATATTCCCTGGAACTAGTGCATAAAAGTGTTTTAATAATATAATCCTCCAGTAAAACACTTCCTTTACTAATTTTATTCAGTTTCATTTACCTTTGTACGTAGTACGTGACTGGTAATAAATACTAGTTAAAATGAGCCAGGCAGCTGTCAGCGGCAGCTAAAAGCGGAGCCATTCGATATTTACTAAGAAGGGCTCGGGACGCTGGGCGTCTCATAAAATCTAATAAATGAACAGAACTAATAAAATGCCAAGACAAGATCCGAGTAAGCTGATTCCTTTTCCCCCAAAGCCCACGAAAGTAGTCTGTGACAGACAATATTTAACCGTAAAATGTTAATAAATAGACTTACATTCTTGTTTATGTAATTGGCATTTACTTTTGTTAATTTTTATGGTTGCAAAAAGTTTAAGAATCCTTTTCCGTTCTTAAGGCCGTTCTTAGCCAAATTTTTAATACATGTTCTGATATTTTCGACCCCGTATTCTCAGTAATAGCAAGCTTAAATAAATATTTGGTTACGGCTCACGATAGGTCTATTTTTCTTCTAGTATGCCGGTTTAACACCTTTTCATTTTTGTTCTCGTAAATTAACAATAAGTATTTTGTGAACTGGATTTACTAGAAACACTGTCGGCGATACGCTCTAATTTGCATTGTATTCTAACAATATGCAACAATTCTTTACATGTCTTTATTGTTTATTGGTTAATTATAATTTCTTTAAATGCTTAACAACGCCAAAAAAATGATAAAGAAACCCTATTTCGAGCAGAAAATGTCGCTTTTCAGCGTTATTTATGTTCCAAATCAAATATATCGCAGGAAACTTCTATACATAATACCGTTCATAACTTTTTTATCATTACTAGTAACTAACGCTAAAAGCAAAGAAATTAAAATACTAGGTGTTCCGAGAAAATGCGACACCTCCACCGCCACTCTCTTACTGAGAATTAAAGGGCATCAACATTTTTCTAAGAACGATAAAACCTCTTCATCTACTACTCTGAGGTTTGCTGTCCCCGAAACGCTTTAAAGCTTAAACATATACACATAGCTGACGCGGGGGTTGTGGCCGCAGCCTGTTCGGGTGACATGATATAACTAACCGTTTATTTTATGTAGCCCTATTTGGAGGCTTATTTATCTGCACTCATTTATTTTTAGTTTCTGATGGGACGCTATTAATTGGCTGAATACCGCACGCCATTATCTGTGGATGGAAAGTGAGTGAACTGCGCTATATGAAACTGGAATTATTTTCCCGCCAAACAGAATATTTTTTTCTGATTCTTGCTGCTTGTTTGTAAATAAATGTAATAAAAGTAGCGAGGTGAAGTGGTGTACTTGATATCCTCGACGCGGTCACAGAAATGCGACTTGCAGCTTCCTTTCAGCAAAGTTGAGAAGTTATTTGAAAGTTTTCTGAGAAATACGTACGAATTTTACATATGAAAATATGAGTGTTGATAAAATAATGTTTGCAACTGCATATAATTCGGCGTTAAAACACTCTGTAAAACTATTATCATACTCGACTACGCCTCGTATGATAAACAGACATTCATGTTTTAATACCCCCTTTTATATGCGAGTGTGAATCTCAGGACAATGGAGTAAATAAAAATCGACAGAGGGTTGTGAAAAGTTTTCATGTAGGTACTTGACGTACGTATTCACTGAAAACGTACGTCTCATAGACAATACCTATAATGCTTTTTTATGGGGCGATGCTGCAAAAACGAACCTTAGAATTTATATATTTGGTATTTCAGTAGCCGTTTACAGGTAATTAGCGGAACGCAATTAAACACGTCTTCTTGGTACAATCGTATAATTAAAGACTGCAAATGGCGGTACATACAAATACTTATATTGATATCTACCCCAAACATCACAAGAATAGAGGCTACAAAACAGTTTTCACAACAATTGCGGTCGTATTTCGCTTAACTCGCCGAATGTTGTTTTATCGTCTCTCGTTTATCGGTGTACAACAGCGTCTTGACATATCTCCAAAGAAAATAATGCAATGTGCAGTTAGTTCACACAATCTCTGTAGTCAACATTAAATTATTCGTTGATGTTCATTTTTCTCCCCATACAAAATTTTGTTCAGCGATGAAGCTCACTTTTGGTTGAGTGATTAAGTTTATTAACACACGATGACCACATGTGACCGAATCATATTCAAACATAAATGCCATAATATTATCTTTCCAATAAAGCTAGTTTCCCTGATACTAAATACCATTTCTTTGTTTTATTTCAATTTAAAGTTCTCCGCCTCTAAAAATACACTCTTCATAAGTCACTCGTAGCGCGATACCTGCGATAATCCGAAGAGACTACGAGTGATTATAGTGGATGTTAATCAAAGAATAATAGAGCTGCGGAAGAGTCCTAGTATTTTAGCGCAGTGTAGATTCTTGCTTATTTAATAAAGTTTCGTTCAAGTTAAATGCCGTGTGTCTATCAAAACGAACCCCCTCGTAACAACGTATGAAATAAAAAGAAAATGGTTCACAATGTTACCGCTAAAACGGGTTGAATTTGACATTTGACGTGTCACATTCCTCGCTCGGGGGCGCACGCGAAGATTTACTTGTCAATCATGAGGTCGAACTGATAGATTTTTAGAAATTCATGGTCTTACGTACGTTTTTACTAAACGACTCTGATTCTCTGAACTTATTTCTTACTGCACAATATTGCGCGAACAACTTTCTTGCTTCAACTTTTAAGCTATGATTTAAGTTTCTTAGCATAATGAAAGATTTGCCCGTAGGTTTCTGAGCTATTTTTAACTGGCATACTTTTCCGAGAGCTTTTTAAATACAAAATTATAAATGCAGGAATCTTATAGTTTGCCTGAGAGCTCTCATAATCGACTACCTAGTTGGTATTACAGTAATTGCAGCCGGTGTGTGGGCGGCGAAGTTAATACAGAATATTTTACAGTTTGATTGGAAATCCGAATAGATTACGGTGGGTGGGCACCACTGTAACTAGCTATATCTATAGGTATACGTCTTACATTGATTGGAAATCTGAACTGAACTGAATATAAATTTTAGTCGGAGAGATTTCTGTGGACCTCGTCTTGCCTAACCCCGCTGGTAGGGTCGGCCCGAATAAGCCATGATGTTGAACATATTTGTAAACTTATTATTATGTTCTATGCAGCTTTGATGTTATTGTAATCGGAGCGAAGAGCTGGCCCGTAAAGGAAACACTCGTTCAGAGGCTTCACTCGGCGGAAATGGAGATGCTGAGGCAAGATGTGAATGTAGTTAAGAGAGCCGACAACCCTAGACAGAATGTCATGGCGCAGACAAATTAGGAGAGCCGACCCCACATAACGTGGGATAGAGCTGTAGGGATTCCTTTTCAAACCTTTACTAAACTGTTCAGCTCGTTGAAACATTTATTTTCAATATTAATGTAATTTTCAATTTTATTGCTATGGGTTTGGCCCTTCAGGCTTTCATTTCTCTCCAATTCACTATATTATGTTCTAAAAATAAAGGATACCATGTTTGTTTGGATGCGACAATTATTGTAAATGGTCTACGAATTATGTATTTCTTGACATTCCTTTTTGTTTTGTTAATTTATTTCCTTTTGACCTTTTAATTTTTGTAGATATTACATATTATATATATGACATCACGTATTATTGTTTACAAGTTGTTTTGAAATTTTCAAGCAGCGATGAACCATAGATCGATGCCACGATGGCGAACATTTTATTCCTACTTGCCGGCCACGAAAAGGCGGTGGCTGTCATGAATTTGAAATTGATTGACGGCTAGAGTAAGAAATTCAGTCTGATGTCTTGGAGAGGAAACAGAAGAAGGATTTTTGATGCGATTTTACGAAAATTATTATTATTTGAAAAAGAAGGAGTATTATTGCCCAGCATAAGCGAATGCACATGATACATCAATTAATTCTCTATAATATATTTTAAACGATAATTTGACAATTTTCAATCTGTGTAAAGTTAACTCTGAGATCCTGCCAGGACTAAGGTCATGTGGATGAGGGACTCTTTTAGGAACTTTTGTGCTTTACTTTGTTTACTTTTATAACTTTTATTATATGTAGCTAGTTTTCCTGGCACTATACGTGGAAGAAGAAAACCAACATTTTTTATCATTTTCGCCCATCTAAAGCCTGGGTAAGCTTATTATAAATGTAAGGTTACAGAAATTATCTGACCAAAAAGTGCGAAATGGCTTTTAACGAATCAAATCAACCCAACAAAATCTAGAGCACAAATGTGGGACTATTATGAGGGGTCTCCTAGTCGGGATAAGCCCTGCGGGCGGGTGCGAATCAACAAATCCTTTTGCTCCACATTTTTATTATGTAACACTAGCTTTTGCCCGCAACTACGTCCGCGTTAAATTCGGTTATAACGTTCCGGACCCGTTCCCGCGGGAACCACGTTGAATTTCGGTATAAATTCTAGATACCACCATCACAGCCCTTAACAGTCCACTGCAGGACTTAGGGCCTCTCCCACGAAAGGGGAGGTGATTGCCATAATCTCCACGCTTGGCAGGCGGGTTGGAGATCGCAGTGTCTAAATATAACAATGGAAAATGCTGCTTCCCATTTTCCAGACTACGGAGACTCTTGATCTTTTGCCTCGAAAACATTAGTCGCCCTGTAAGACACCCATGAGTGTAAGGGGTTGGTGCTATTCTACTCTGCCGGACACCACACGGCCTAAATTCTAGATACCTAGGTGCTATTATGGGCTATAAGCTATATTGCTGTAAAATTTAATCAAAATCCGTTCAGGATTTTTTGTGTGAAGGAGTAACAAACATCCATGCTTACAAAGCAATTCTGGACTATAAGCTATATTATTGTAAAATTTAATCAAAATCCATTCAGTAGGTCTTGCTTGAAGGAACAACAAACATTTAAATTTAAATCCAAGCTTACAAACTTTCGCATTTATATATTCGTAGTACTAAACACAGTTCACGTTTTTGCGCTCGATCCAAACGTAATAAGTAGTGAGAAATTACGATCAATTGAATACCTAATCTACTACGACTTCTGTGAAACCCTGGATTTAGCCTCGGGACTTTTATGCGCTGTCTAATAATAATTTAAAAGCTATACAATTATAGGAGCGAAACATGAATGCGTTCAGCTGTTGTAGAAACTTAACAGACAGACGGAGTTACTTTCGCATTTGTAATATTAGTTTGGATTTGGCCTTTCAAACAGTTAGTTAAATGGAACTCGGACTGTGACTGCGAGGGACTAGGGTAGGGACATCATTCAGACAACATGTACATCAACCCTGTGTGTAATAATGTGTATGTGGGAAGTGGGATTGTGCTCGAGGATGAACTCTTACAAAATTAAGCTAATATTTTTTTACTATACAATAAAGCACGTCTTTTCGTCGTAACATAATCACACACTACCGTTTAAAACAATATTATATTTTCAAATTATTAATTACTAGTGGGCCGGGCGCGACTTGGTTCGCGTGGCGACTTACACCTACCCTACCCTACCCTACCCTACATCTGCGCTACACTACCCTACCTACCCTTATTTTCTTGCTATTAATTTTTACTCTTGAATCACTATCTATTAATGATAACCGCATTAAAATCGGTTGCGTAGTTTAAAAGATTTAAGCGTACATAGATACATAGACACATAGGGACAGACGGCGGGAAGCGACTTTGTTTTATACTTAAACTAGTGAATCCGGCGCGACTTCGTTCGCGTACATCTACTTTATTCTTTTGTCTAGATTATAAACCTTACACTTTAATCGATGATAACCGCATTCAAATCTGTTTCGTAATTTAAAAGATCGAAGCGTACATAGATACATAGGGACCGACAGGGGTAGCGACTTTGTTTTGTACTACGCATACATTTTTTTACTCTTGCATGCACCCTCAAAATGAATTATGCCCAAGGGAATGACGAAGTGTCGGGTATTATTACGCAATCACTCATCAACGAAACGGTGCCCCTTTTTATTCTACTGCAGCGAAGCCCAACGGAAAGGCGTGTGTTCGACTTGTATGTATGTTTGTATGCCTGTTTCTTTGTTCCCCCTCGTAACTACTAAACGGGTGAATCGATGTTGATTATTTATATTTCTGTAGTATTCCTAGTAACAATTCCTATCTATATTTATAAATATTTCAATTTCAATTTGTTTTTCAGACAACAGAGATTTATTTATGTTAGTAGTACAAATATCTTACAATCTATGTTAGTAACACACTTTTTAATACTGGAATATGAATTATTAAGGAATATTAAGGTGTACCTAGCTATATTATTCAAAATGGGTCCCCGTCCAGTGTTCGAGCGTTTGAGGCCGGTCTGGTTTTGGTTCGCGAGCCGCAACGCCTGAATAATTATAATTATAATTTTTCCACCGGCGTTTGAGCCCATACTTAAAAATTCTATCAAAAAATGTTTTTTCTTGTCCATTTTTAAGGACATTTTTAATTGCTTGTTTATTATTTTTCAGTTTTTAATAGCAGTCGAGGTTTTAAGTTTTTGTACTCTACCCTTTACTTTCCTGTGTTGGTACCGGTAAACAGCTGTTACTATTTTAATGTTGGGTTTTGTTTGAACTCCAAAATAAGGCATTACTCGGAGTTTAACAAGTATTCGTAAAAAGTTGTACCTACACAAACTTAAAAGAATATTACGTACTATTGTTATACTGTAATACTCTCTCTCTCTTTACGGTTATTTAACAACAGCTGTAAATATAGAAACTATGATCAACATGACCTATTGAGCCGATCAGGCATGCAATAAATTTTTGATCACAGTTGCTCATAACTTGGATGTTATTGTATCACTTTGAAGCACATAATCCAAGATAATACGTACGCGTGCTTTTTACTTTACTATTACGCAGGTGTGCGTAATGCACCCGCATTTAAGTAATTAGTACCTTACTGTAAGTAATACATATGTAGACCAAATTTTTAATTTAATCGGTCAATACTCATAAATCTATAGTTACCGTTTTTTTAGGACCAACGAAGAGTTTTTATGCTACTGAAAATAGTAGGTAAAGATTTTCTTGAATGAATAAATTGTACTTTCATATATTCATTATGATAAATAGTACATTTATTCATCTTAAGCTATTGTAGATAATAACTTGTCACAACTGATTCCAAAGTAGGTTCAAATAAACATTCATTTTTATCAAATTATTTACAATTCGCTTGAATAAATACCAAAATATTCGCTATATTAATATTTTTCTGTATAAATATTTAGTAAATGTTTCAATAATTAAAAGTTAATAACAATACAGTTACTCGCAAGTGTGACGAAAAACGTCGTATGAAACGTGTGTGTTTTGATCGTTACATTTCTATCATTATTTACTTTTAATAACTAAACAAACTATAAAAACTATCAGGAGCCTCGGTGGCCTAGTGGTAAAGGTATCCGACTCGCAAGCAGGAGGTACCGGGTTCGAATCCTATTGCCGCCATTTACCAATTATTCTTTTCTGAGTTATGTACTTTAGTTGAACACTAACCGATGCTCTTACCGTGCGGGAAAACATCGTGATGAAACCTGAACATAACATAAACATCGTGGTATAACCATGATCCAATCTGGTCAGGTTCCTATAACTAAAGAAACTATTAAAGGAAGTTGCAGAACGTTGATTTAATCTTGCCCAGCCTGCGTAAAGAACTGTGACGTGGTAGACTGCCTAAAAAGTGAAACGACTTGTTAAATTGTAAGATTAAAATCAAGAAGTAAGCAACCTGATTTTAAATAATGAAGACGTCCATCTTTTACCTACAATCTTGTTGTATACAGACGGCGTCTTCATTCTTCAATCAGTTTTGCTTACTTAAGATTTCGATCAATCTTATGTTTTCCAAACTCGCTTTACTTTTTAGACAGAGTTTATCAACGCGTCTTCACCTACAATTCGTTTGCCAAAGAACATCGAGAAGCGATTGGTATATTAAATACTTATATTTTTTGTAATTGTTCTTTTTGATTTTACGATTCGATTCGAGTTCGATTGATTTTGTGTTAATAATGAACCGTTTCAGTACTTTGAGAAACACTTTTTTAATTAACTGTCGGTAAATTTCGTAGCAAATCTTGTGCGATATATTTTTTTTAATACTACGCAGTGACGAACGAGCGGACAGCCCACCTGATGGTAAATGGTAACTGTTGCCCATAACATATTTGAAATTATCTTGTTATAAGTCGTACTTAGCTAAATACGTATTTATTGTTTTGCTTGCTCACAAACAACTAACGGATAAAAGTCGTTACTGTGGATGTATATCCCCCTTGTTGAATTAATGGGAGCACGAACGATCCATACAAATGGGATGGGAAATTCGGAGGCGCGTTTAGATATGTTAGTGGGCCGGGAAGGAAAAACTCAGTTAGCAACCAATTTGGCTCCGAGGTGTGACTCCCTGTTTATGGGATACTTGTGTCTTAGTGGAGTTACATTGGACTAGATTCTAGATAGAGCACTCTCGATTTTGGACACAAGCACTTCGCGACTTTCCTCTACTATGAAACGAGGGATATTGCCACGACCCGTATAAAAGGCGTGTCCAGTACTGTCATCCGCATAGCAATGAATGCCGTCAAAGGACAGCATATCACTAATACGAATGAAGAACCGAGCCTTGCTGGAGGGAAACTACCCTTAATATCTATGCTATCGGAGCAACATCCATCAACTACGGCTTTCATGCATCTGCTAAACAAAAAGCTAGCTACCCATTTGCACAATTACTCGGAAAGCCCGTAAGTTGGAAACTTCGATAGAAGACCTATGCCAGACCCGATCGAACGCCTTCGCCATATCTAGGCCAACAGCCAGTGCCTCACCTTGGCTCTCTATTGCTAAAGCCCAACGATCGATTCAAAGTCAGTCTTAAATTTTTAACACGGTATGCTAGGCCTTGCTCTATTAAAACTCAGTCTAAAATTAGGTTAGGTTACCATGTGCAACGATGTTAAATCTATTAGAAAGAAAAAGCCATGATAAAGTGTAGACTGCATACAACATATACAGTCATATCCTCGATTAACAAGTACTTCCCAATAATTTACTGGTAAGTGTAACTCGTTAGAAGTACTTATCTAAGTTTATTTTCACTGAACAATATATGGCTGTAGGTATATCATGACGCAATCTTTATAATTTTTGTGAGAATAAGGTATCTACTATTTAAATATATGCAATAATATGCAGTCATCGTAAGTTGGTGCGCTGGCTTAACACTCCGACACTAACAACGATATTGCATCCTTTCCTGACTCCTTATATCTGGGCACCTGAAGATCGGATACTCATCATCATCATCATCACAGCCCATAACAGTCTACTGCAGGACTTAGGGCCTCTTCCACGAAAGGGGAGGTTATTGCCATAATCTCCACGCTTGGCAGGCGGGTTGGAGATCGCAGTGTTATAAATGTAACAATGAAAAACGCTGCTGCCCATGAACTCTAGATCCTTTGCCTCGAAAACGTTCGTCGCAATGTACGACACTCAGGCGTGTAAGGGGTTGGTGCTATTCTACTCTGGCAGACACCACACGGCCGGATCTGATAGTATTAGGTCCTAATTATCTGTACATTACAATCTGATATATAAAATAAATTCATTAATAAGTATTTTGTATCCACCATCTTTGCTTACTTAGTTTCTAGTAGTCTGAATTTAAAATAAGTAATTTCGCAACACTCTTACTGCAATCAAAGTGGAGCTAGAACTTAAACCTTCACTTTGACCTAATTTCTCGACCATCTATATCATTCTCGAGAGTTTCCTGTGTCGCTATTAGACCGGAAGGTCTGACATGGTTTATAAAATTAAGCACAGGGACGGCCCACGGCGCTTGACAAAGTTACGCCCTCTTACCTTTTTGTTACTATTTGTTGGGCTATTTACGTTAGTGTTTCGAACTTTCCTGAAAAAACGTAATAGGCATTTAAGGATGGATTGCTTGCAAAAAGTTACCATATCGATTCAAAGAAACCTCACAAAACATCAGTACATGTATTCGACAATGAGATGAATGGATAAATATTATTATTCTTGAAAATCGTTTCGAATCACGAGCGCAGGAAACCATAAAATTACTTAGACTCGAACTTACCTATCTAATCAGAAAGCGATGATTTCTTAAAGAACTCTTATAAAGTCTCGTCAAGGGAGGCGGATTAAGCGCGGAGCAAACAAATTGAATAAGTTCTCATTGTAGAAGCATTTCTTTTATAAGGGAAGCTTGGTTTTGTACTACACTAGTGGACCCGGCGCGACTTCGTTCGCGTTTCCCTACTTTACCCCTATCTACCTTTTTTTCTTCCTTATAAACCTTCCTCTTGAATCACTCTATCTATTGAAAATCGCATTAAAATCCGTTGCGTAGTTTAAAAGATCTAAGAGTACATAGATACTACAGACGGCGGGAAGCTACTTGTTTTATACTATGTATAGATCACAAAATACAAAACGGGCCTCCCAAGCGGAAGGTCCACTAGAATCAAGGCGTCATTTTCATCACGCACACATTGTCGTTACGTTTTCAGGTATTCTAAAGCAGTTACAAGCTGAGCTAAGTTGCGAGTTTTCGATGTAAATTGAATATAAATAACCGATATTATCATTAAATACATAAAATTATGTGTAACTAATACTACTTAATAATATGCAAGCAACGCACTCAGAGTTCAAGTACTGATGAGTGACCATTTCGGACTTTGATGCCAGTCGACGAATTTCAGCACCGCTACGAGTTCGATGGCGAAGCAAGGTGGACCAATATCTTCCGCCATGGACCCTGAGACTGGTCGCAAAAGTCTCAAGAGCCGTTTGGCACTAAGTGACGGTTTTAGAACAAAAATAAACGTTATGGCCACCTTATTGGTTCCACCCTTAGTCTCCGTCGTCAGGTCAACTGAATGATACCATAATATTGCATTTTCATGTGTATGAAAATTTGCAATTCATTTGATAACCAGGAAAGTGGGTCATATACTGTGTACGTTATATTTTAACAAGGCTCGATTGAATTGTACGCATGTAGGTAAGTCAGATAATAATGCAATATGATATTATGCTGTCAGCAAGCTGACGTTATAATGGAGATGAAAAGTGGTCACTGGTACCCTTCAATAATACTATGCAACTCTATCGGTTGTATGTATCTTGACGAGGATTCTTTCAACTTTATTCAGGTCAGGGAAAGGTTATTCTCAGTGTCTGATGATGTAATCAGATATTAAGAAAAGTTAATAAACCAGTAAATAATTTTACTCTTACTAAAGACATAATGTTTGAAGCTGATATGGAAAATCGGATAACAACAGCTGGGCTGCAATGGCAAGGATTACATATTTGTCCTTGGCAAGGCAGAAGTAAAAAACTTGTTAGCAGGTGGGGGTGGAAGGGGGGGGGGGGGGGGGGGGGCAGGTTAGGTTAGGCGGGAGTGGACCTTCTGTTATTCCTCTATTTTATGACTATGTATTGGTAGTTAAAATATACATAGGTGCAAAATATATTATATATTCCATAGCACAAAACATATTATATATGCACTACACACACAGTAGCAAGTTGAAAAAAAAACATCTTGGCGTTAATGTCCCGGTTGTGTTGTCGCGCACGAGGGCCCGGGGTCCGCGTTGACCATGATCCAGGATTTGGCAGATCAGGTAATTACAGTGGAGCGACTGCCATCTGACCTTCGTGACCCTGCTACCAGGGGAACATCACCAGATTAAATCATCGTTACACATTCAGTCCTCCTGAATGTGCAGGTTTCATCACGATGTTTTCCCTCACCGTAAGAGCATCGGTTAGTGTTCAACTAATGTACATAACTCAGACAAGAGTCAGTTGGATACCCTAATCGCTCGGCCACCGAGGCTCTCACTACAGCAAGTTTGATAACGACGTAATATTCTTTGTATGAAATTATTTGAGATTCAACATGAACGTGATAAAGTTCGTACGAGTTTAAAAAAGAAGTTTTTGAGGAAGTTTGTAATCCTAGCTTGAACTATTCACTACCTGTAAAGCGCTGCACATTCCAACAGGAATTCGCGTCACCGCACATTAGACTTGAAAGTGGGTTTGCAGAGAATTTTACCAAATTCGTCGCTTTTGATGTGCCCAGATTTCTCGGGGAGTTGACCTAGATCCTACCTGCTACGCCAAATAAGTTTCGTTACTGCTAGATAAATAAGTTACCCGTTTGCTCTTTTCTCCTATTTCTGACGCCAATTCAAGTTGATCGTATTATGTAGCATGTACTATTTTACTAAATAAACCTTTATGAACAGAAAAGCATGTTTTTGTACTTATATACTTTACTCGTATAATTATTGACTGATTTGCGCAAGTGCTACATTTGAAGCTGTGCCTCACTTACACATTTAACCTTATCATGTATCAGTAATTGGAATTTTCATTCAATCTCCAAAGGTAACTACTGTCTACTTTGTTTTTTGTAAAGAAACTTTATATAAACCTAGATACTTCCCAAGTGATCCTCTTATCGAGTAATAGAAGCCATTGAGGCGCCCATAATTTATATTAATTAAGAGACCTCTTTGACAAAAGTGATCGTAATTCCGCAATGTCGGGGCTTTGATACGAAACGCTATCTAAACGTCAAGATTTTCTTAGTAACCCGCAACATATATCATTTTAGTATGTAGATTGCACCTTTAAAAAATTGTTGGATAATAACGATGTTAGATAATGTTAGATTAACTACTCTTCTTATATTACATTTCCCTACCTGTAATTCAATAAACGAAAGTTAAAATATTGTTAACCGTTGCGTTACGTTTAAAACAAAGTCACAATATTAGTGAATCCCATAAAGGTCCAACTTAAAAGGACTTAGTCACCGATCCTTCGCTCTATTATTCCGTAACGCGGTCTGCATGGGCAGGTCACAATCCGGCTTGTGCCGGGGAGGCGGCGGAAAGTGCTCCCATATACGAGTAGCTGTGCGCACTCGATAACTTATCTCCCTTCCCTTTGTTAGCGGAGCTGGACGGAAATGTGAATGCTTCCTGTTACAATCAGGAAACTAAAGTGAACTATGCTGAGTCCGAATCGATATTTCAGAATAAATTCCCGTCCAGACACAGGGCCTTTACACTGAATTGTTAATGTATTGTAACTACAATGCATTAAGTGCAGTTGTGGCCTTTACGAATATTAAATTAGGTACTCTCTGATAGTTGATCGCAAGATTATTGCCCTTCGTTCATGTTTCATTCATGTTAATATGGGTTTCACCAAGAGTTTAAATTCAGTTTACGCGAACGCAATTGATACGATACGCGTAACTTGCGTTGTCCCGTGAATGTTTGTTGCTTCATCTTCAGTTTGTTGGCGCCCTGAATTAGTTTAAGTGGCTTCAGTAGACGTAGAGTGTGTAAACCAAACTAATCTTGTTGACTTGGATTCTTATTTTGTAATGTCTGGCACTTTTTTTTAATTATAAATTTTTTTTTTAATCTCTTTCTGACGTTTTGACGTTACCTCTGTTTGAGATGTGTCGGGGGCTTTGGTGTGTAGAGCCCTTCAAACTACGCGGCATAGCGAAGAGTTAGTAAAATGTTTTACCGCTTCGCATGTAGCAATGTTTTTAACTTTGAGCGGACGTCGGACGTGGGGCAAAGGCGCCTTTGTGTAATGCGTCTAATTTGCATTTCCTACTAGTTTCTGTACGTTAATTTGGAAAGGGCATGCACTTAATTATTGAAATAACGGAGGACTCTGAATGGATAAGGTTGCGCGTTGTCTATCGCGGTGCAAAATGTACTACGACATTTTGCATGCTGATATGACCATGCCGAATGAGTTTTGCCCGTTAAAGGAACATCCTACTGCGAATCTGATCACGCAATCCGTTTCCACTACTAACAATAACTTCAAGCCTGTCTGCTCTGTTCGCGCGATCAGCTTCACATAAAAACTAAATTAACTAAAAGTAGAGTCTGATCGCGTGATCCGATACCGCCAAAACTATCTATTAAAAAGTTGAATCTGATCACACGTATTCCACATCACAGAGGCAACTGCTGGACTTGAGCCTCCTCCTTCGGATGGGAGCTGTCAAAGTCAAAACTGGTATATCTCGGAAACTATTGATCGTGGCATTACTTAATCCATGCCCTAGATATGGTGATGCAGTTTTTATTACGCGCTACCGACCCCGCCTGTGAATTTTCATTTCTTTACAAACTTTCGCATTTACTTTAGGTAGTTCCTAATAGGAATGATGACTGATACGGAATATGTCATATTTATGAACAACATATGAATATGGTTTTAAACTGTAACAAAAACTGAAAACGAAACTAAAATCGGTTAAAGAACATTGACATTTACATTTAATTTTTGTACTCAACTACAGACAATAAATATTTACAGACAAATTTTCTGAGTAAGACTTTTATTTTGGATAGCTTTATACTAACAATGTATCAAAAATAGAATTTATTCGCACTTACATCGCTCCACGTTTCACGTGATACGACAGCGACACTTATTCTAGGAACAACGCGTTCCAGTTCTGTCTATCAGTGTAAATAAAAAAAAGGACTAACGGGCCGCCTGCCCACTATACTCAAACAGCGTCCTCACACCACCCATCCTCCGCAGGGAGTACCCGTGCGACCACTACACTGCGATCATCAACGTGACACTGATGTGCACGGGCTGCCCGCGCGCACCGGTGCACGAGAGCGCCCTGCAACTGCTCCAACTGCTGGACAAACGGTTCTTCGGCACGGTCAGCCCGCTGGTGCCAGACGATGATACCGGTAAGTCGACATTTTTTCCCTACTCAGAAACCAACAAGCAGAAAGCCCTGATGGTAAGCGGTAACTGTTGCCCGTAACACCTACTATTCGAACAAGTCTCAAACTACTACAAATATGCAGAACCGCAGTTCTGTTACTACGCGGACTAGGGTGAAATGCGTCACGCCTATAATTGCGTTGGCTACCTTTTCCTTCAAACCGGAATAGAACAATGCAATCATTATTGTTAGACGAAGGTAGTATTTCACCCTTCCTATCCTTAGGCTTCACAAAGTCCTACCGCTGGCCCTAATTACAGAATACGAAATGGGGCCTATTGCAAGTAAACTACAACCTGACATTTATTGATTGTATTGTGAATAGGTAATAGTGTTTACGAAACTGTGTTGTTTAAAATGCAAAAGGCCCTTGCTCTCTTCGATCGCCGGTCTGTGGCAGAATGAACGGGTTCACGTTGTAATTGTTTTAGGTAAGTTATGCGATGCAAAAGCGGTTCTAGCGTGATAGGCGAATGTAGAATAGACAGGAATTTAATTGATGTTGTTGTTTACTATATTAAAAATAAGCAGGTCAGCTCCCCTAGCCAAGTGGCTTTCTAGAATCGTAAACGCTAGTAAAATAGAATGGTAAAAGCAAAATAGTTCATTTTGGACCAAAAAGCTGAAAGTGCCACAGAAAAAATCGGTTACAATTTTAAGATATTTAAAGTATACAATTTTCAACGTTTTTTAATGGCGGCAAATCTGTACGCCCACCACCACCATGTACCACTGGGCGTACAGTACAGTATTAAATATCGTTACTTTAATCGCTTTGACAACGTAATCATTGAGCGTATAAATTTGATATCATAGTAAACACCTTTAGGAATTAGTTACACTAACATATAAGAACTTAACAATATTATGCAGATAGTCAAACCCCTGAAATTGATACAGTAATACCAAATTTACGACATCGTTATAAGTTTCGCTTATTTATCAAGCAGCCGCGGCCAAACGTGAAGCGTGATGACGTCACACGCCTCTCCGTGAACATCGTGCGCCGCATGCACTTTTTTACTTATAACTAGGAAACGGCGGCCTACAGCAAAGACATGTATAACTAAGGCAATCTACATAATATTCTCTACAAACTTTTGCTGCGAACACTTTCAAAAGTAGTCTCGGCTATGGCGGTAGGTAAACAAACCCTTTTCTTTGAGAGTAAGGACGTCTCCTGTGGTAGAATCCTATAGGTTTGACAATTAAATGTGAATGCATTTTCATAGCACTGTCATCCAGTGAAAGATTTTTTGTAATCCATTTGGAAGTGCTGAAGTAATCAGTTTTTAAAGGAAATGCAACGCGCAATGCCGTGAGTGCCGTGAATTGAGTGGCGCGCGCGAGCCTGGCGCGATTATATCTCATTGCGGGCTACGTGACCTTCCTCCCGGCCACTGCGGGGCTTTTCTCTTCAATAACTCAACCATTTATAAAGAAATAAAGAAACGCAGTTTTATTCGTGGTTTTCCTAGACTATTTTAATAGCTTTAACAAAAATCGTTGGTCAGACTTGCTTTATCAGAAAATACTGTTTTTTTTTTCTGGCGCCAAAGTGCCGACTGTTCGATTTTTGGTCCAAAAATGTATGAAACCAGAATGATTTCTTGTGACAAATAGTCGCATCGCGCGCGAAGTGAGATAGCTGCGACGTCACTATCGTCGTGAAAATTCAGGTTTGAATGGTTCCGTAGACTACGATTTACCGCGAGCGCGACCGCAGACCGCTTCTGTTTGTGGAACACTTTACAGTTCGTAGCGTTTGCCACTTGGCTCGTGGTGCAGAAATGTCAGAACCGCATAGAAAATATAACATACCTACCTATTGCAAATCAAGAAATTAATAAATTTGAAAATTGATGAACCTTTTCATACTGCCGCTTTTAAAGGTTTTTTTATAGAATTTACAAAGTAAGTATATGGAACTGTCAACGGTGCATTTCATGCCTGGCGGAGACAAGGTAAGGTTAAGTAAGACAGTATAGGAAGCTGATACACCTAGTACATCTGTTTGATCATAATATTTGTTCAGAATAAGTAAGACAGTAACAACTACAAATATGAAATAAACCTTATATTAGAAACGTGCCTAAAGCGTAGACAATCATTGTTGCGGTTTTTGCAAGGATTAACAATAAAATGGTATTATTAGTTAAGTACAGCACGGGGAATAGCTTACCTTATACCACGTTCTTCATACTTGTGAAACAATGCTCCACTATCACCTAAAACTACGTTATAGATAAAAAAAACTACACCACCAACAGTGCAGTCGGCATAAGAATAACTGAACTGAAAAGACTATTCCGAATGATCTACAGTCTAAATACAGCATAATGTCCGTTTCACTGTGGACTCAGTTCACGCCAGACCGACGAATTTAATTCTGTCTACGGGTACTATACTCTTAGTTCCGAAAAAGTTTAAAATTCTCAGTTTATTTCGTTCACCTCACAGTCTCTTTCTGAACCTGTACATTATGGCATAGTGTACAGGTAATGTATGTAATGTGGTTATCTATTGAATAATCTTTACATTTATGTATGCTTATGACGCACACAATACGTGATAAACGAAATGTAAGTCTCAGTGCGTAATTTATTTACGCTCGTGCTAGGCGTATGGTGAAAGTGAGAGCGCCGCATTTTTTGACACATCGTAAAGTTGTATTTTAGATTTATCTGTAGCTAGCTGTACATAGTGCTTCTTTAAGTGGTCGGATAAAACGAGTCGACTTCGGTATGGGTTGATATTTGAGTATTTACCACAAAAATTGGGCCTCGATCATGCACGCTTCCAACATTTGTGCCAATCGAGATTGCGAAAGCCCCGCCGTCCAAGGTCGTTTTGTTATGAGTGTAAAAGCACCAAAAATCATCGTTTTAATATTTAACGTTTCATAATTTCATCCTGTCTTTACCTATGAAATTGCTGTTTTTTTTCAAATCGAATTAAATCAGATCAAATAGTTTATTTGCAAGAATACAGTAGTTGATAATACAGTTCTTAACATTAATACAGTGGTAGCTATCATGTATTCAACTTGCACGCAAGTGTGCAAACATTGTAAATCTAAATTATTTGTCGTTCAAACTTTGAATTCTAGGTACTCCATAACACTATAAAAAATGGTGTAAGCAACCAAGCAGTCAATTTAGATTTGAATGTCTTCAGGAAGATGAATATATAGAGCTACGCACATGTGGACAATATTCCTCTAATAAATATCTTTGTAAGAAAGGGGCTGATATAACAAATTCATAATTTTCGGCCTAGTTTCTCTCTGTTTAACTTCCGTTAACGTCTTCCAGTTATCAGGGTCGGACGCAACAAAAACACTAACATCCCTGATGGACGTGGCAAAATATTATCTTTTTAAACAGAGGTTTGCGACTATCATCAAATTTGGCACCACAAAAAGCCCGTATGCACTTTTCTGCACTTTAAAAGCTTTTTCCACGTCAACCTAGTTGCCCCAAAGTATCAAACCGTAACTCAAAACCGAAGACACGTAACCGTGGTAGGCTGTTAGTGCCGCCTCAGTAGAGATTGACTGTCTTAATCTTTTAAGGGCAAACACAAAGCGGTTCAGCTTCGTGCATACTAAATCGACGTGCTGTTTCCAATTTAGATGCTTGTCCATCATGAGACCAGGGAACTTTATACCGTCAGCATTTTCCGCTATTTCATCATGTCTCAACTGTACATTCACAAGTAAACAGTATTTGCTCAAATATTTTATTTTATTTTACATCATCATCACAGCCCATAACAGTCCACTACAGGACTAAGGGCCTCTCCCACGAAAGGGGATGTTATTGCCATAATATAATAATATATATGCCATATATGCCACGCTTGACAGGCGGATTGGAGTTCACAGTGTTGTAAATATAACAGTGGAAAACGCTGCTGCCCATTATACATTACACTCTTGATCTTGAAAACGTTAGTCGCCTTGTACGACACCCACGAGTGTAAGGGGTTGGTGCTATTCTACTCTGCCGGATTCACTTATCAAATCAAAATTAATACTTTATTTCGAAAATAGAGTATGTATGTACAAGGTTTCAATGTAATCGTATTTGTGATTTGTTGTGAAAAGTTTGCTTCTATGAAAATTATTCCTAAAAACCGAAATTTCGTAGGTTAATATATTATTTTGTATGCTATTTGTAGACACCTTTTTCAGCGTTAGTTGCATATTTCAGCAATTTTTTTGAAATCATGGATATTTTCAGCATTTTCCACTTATAGAACTGTCCGTTTTCGCTTACAAAAATGTATGTACGATTGTAGACACATTTAGAACAGGACTTAGTCGCGTACATTTTTAAGGGTTTATTGTAAATATATTTTGTAATTTATATTTCCCCAAATACGATTATTATCCTTGGGTAATAATTTGATAAAATAAAAATCATTTTCATTGAAAATTCGGCTTTTTATTATGTAAATTTTGCATATTTTGACCCTCATGTTGATTTTAGTGCATATTTTAGCAATATTCCTTGAAGGCATATTTTGAGCTTTTTGTTGAATATAACACGGTATTTAGTTACTTGGTTTTTACAAGGTTTAGTAACGGTGGTGAAAATATACAATTGAAATAATTTGAAATCTATGAAGTTTTGTATTAAAAAACGCCCAATGTGTCCATTTGATCCCTGGAGTACAAGGGAAGATTACTGATCCCGTTGCACACTGTACCTGTTGATTTGAAAGTTCCGGGCGGGCCGTCCTACCTCGCCCGCCGCGCCCACCCACCTTAACCGCCATACAACAGTTTTGGTCAAACTACAATCTACACGCACTTACGGTTCCCCGCAATTTTTCCCTAGAGTGCAATCTCTGTTAACAATCAACTATCTCGCAGGATCCTATTACTTTTCTGAAACCATAACCACCCAGAAAACATATAGTTACGTGTCTTGACATTTTGACATTCTATTTGATATGCTGTTATTTGACATTTTTGAATTTGTACACAATTTTTGTCAATTTTATAAAAGTACCTATATACCTATTAAACATTGTAAGTGATAATGTATGATAACATATATTATGGTGTAACCTAATGCATTATCATTGCACATTGCACAAACATTGTTACAATATCTACCGACTTGTAACGTGTTTTACCAATAAATAATTTCATTTCATTTCTGTTAGAGTTTTCAAAGTCTAGTCAGTAGTTCTGTTGCATGCGTAATGTTCCCACTGTATATCAAACCATAAAAGGCTTTTAAACGGGCAGTATGTTTAATGCATATATGTGGCTGAACTACCTCGGCCGGCCTGGTCGGCAATCAGCCAGCCTTGTTTCATTTAGTCGTACTAACTCTGCTCACTTCAGTGTTATTAACATACTAATGGATCCGGCGCGACCTGTAGCGGCGGTGGCCGAGTGGTTAAGGTATCCGTCTCGTAATCGAGAGGTAACGGGTTCGAATCCTACTGTGGCCATGTACCAATGACTCTTTCTGAATTATGTACATTCGTTGCATGCTAACCGATACTCTTACGGTGAAGGAAACCTGTACATTGACTGAATATGTAACCGTGGTCCAATTTGGTCAGGTTCCCCTGGTAGCAGGATCATAGAGGTCAAATGACAGTCGCTCCACTGTAATTACCTGACCTGCCAAATCCTGGATCACGGTCAAGGCGGACCCCGGGCCCTCGTACGCGAGAACGCAACCGGGGCATTAACGCCACGATGATGATGGACTAGCGAAGTTGGCGCGGCTAAGTGCGCGCACACCTACTTTACTCCTATTTACCCTGTTTTTCTTGCTTTTATTTTTTTCTTGCTCTTGTATTACTCTATATATTGTTCAAAACATAAATCCATTAGTGAACCCCTACCCTACACCTACTTTACCCCCTATCTACCCTTTTTTATTACCGTTTCTCTTGAATCGCTTTTTCTATTATCTGAAAATCGCAATCAATGCTTCGTTGTTTAAAAGATCTAAGCGTACATAGATACAGACGGCGGGACACGACTTTGTTTTATACTATGTGTAGAAAATTGAAAGCTTTAAATTTTACCATGGCAAGTTGTAAAGCCACACGGAACTTAACAGAAACTTTGGGAATGCATTTAATGAATTTCCATTCCTGTTTCACCTGTTTCACGTTGCATTTCAGAATGCCATTCAAGTGCCGTATGAATGGGCTCTAAACAGTTCACAGCGCGACACTCGGCTTACACTCGTATTTCATTACTCATGTGAATTTCGCAGAGTTGTGTGACTACAAAGTGTCAAAGCTTCCATGCAGTTTTTTTTATGATACGTGGAATTATATTCATGTCAGTTGGCGTCCATTGAATTTCTGTTGACAGCTGAAGCTAAAGTCTCTTTGTGCACGAGGCTTAATGAACTAGAACATTGTTTCGCTGAATGGCTGATTCCGGAAATGGCAGATTATTTAAACGGCATATTTTGTCAATTTCGGATTCGTAAACGGCAGACTTACAGTCTAGTAATATTTATTTATCAGACTAGCCAGCATTTGCAATACGTTTAAAGTTTCTGTCAAAAACATTTTGACAGATAAAAACTATACAGTTATCGAAGATCGAAGCAATACTTCACGTCGTAGAAACGACTTCTATACAATCTATATTGCCATGCACTGTACAAACTATAGGGGTGGATTCTACACTCAAATATACATCATAGAAAAATACTTTAAAAATTCCAAGCTCAATAGTTAAGAAATGGCAGACTTTTTTATTTTATTGTCCTTGATTTTTGCAGGTGTGTATTAAAAAAACAATATCACAAAAAGTTGAAATCATATTCACTTACCAAAAAGTTTCTAAAAAAGGTGAAATTAGTCGCAAGTAAATAACAACAGTAAAGTAGCCAAAAGTTCGAACATCAATAGGAAAAAAAAAGAAATATGTTGGTTATCAACACCAAAAAAGACGAAAAATACACAAAGTAACCAATTTACTACGAAAATTTCACTATTAAGATACTTGTTTTATGACTTATGTCAAAACTGTTTGAAATGTTCTAAAAATGATACCAAAACCGTAACTCTATGTCTACGAGTTTAAGAGTTATTGTTGGTTGAAAATAGGGTCTGTGTGAACGCTGGATGCACATTGAAGAGAAATTATTTTTATGATAGCATGAGGGTGAAAAAATACAAACGAAAATATGTAAGAAAAATCAGTTTTATTCAAATTCAGCAAAATATAAGCATTAACAGATAAGATGGACCTTTTCTGTTGGAGCAGGCATTATGTTCAAGCAACAATAACTCATAACGTCGTAGACATAGAGTTACGGTTTTGGTATCATTTTTTAATAAAATAAAAATGGCTGCCATTTCTAAACTATTGAGCTTGGAATTTTTTAAGTATTCTTGATGTATATTTGAGTGTAGTCTTCACCCCTAAAGTTTGTACAGTGCATGGCAATACACATTGTATTAATCTCAGATCAGACCACATTTGAAATATGCTCCCACCATGGGCGGGAGCACCGGCATTTCGGCTTGGTGCTTGTGACTCGATCCAAAAACGCGTGGTATTGAGTTCGCTGAGTCAGCGAAGGGATTTCGCTTTCCTTTGTGTGTTCTATGGCTTGTACAACCGTGTTTGTTCTGAGGAACTGATTGACATGATGCCTACAGCTACATTCTATCATGGTACCGCTCGCCATCGACAGGGACTTCATCCTCATACCTTAGAGCCAAATTGGTCGCGAACTGTGCGGTACGAAAGGAACTTTCTCCGCACACTAAGGTTGTGGAATGAGCTCCCTGGATAGTACAACTTAGAGTTCTTCAAGAAAGAGGTGAAAAGGTTTTACGGGGTCAACAGCGCGTGAGTGTTGCCCCTGGTATTGCTAACGTCCATAGGCTGCATTGACTGCTTATCATTAGGCAGGCCGTAAGCTTGTTTGCCACCTTAGTAGTATAAAAAAATTTAACAAATTTCTTATTTTAACAAAAACAAACACAACTTTTTTTTTTAGAGTATTCTTTAATTCTTATCTTTTTAAGTATCTACTTTGTTTACACGACATAATCTTTTAAAACACTTAAAAGCTTTAACAAACTAAAAATATGTTTGAAAAATAAGTCCTCCACTACAGTGTGATTAAGGCAGGCATATGATGATGATGAGTCAGGCTCTTACAACTATATCCTGTACTGCCGTTGGTCAAGGTCCTATTTTACACTGCCAATAAATCGCTGTTTCACTGAATGGGTGACCGTTACGTACTTTGAGGGTAGTCGGACTTCAGCACCGCCACAAGGTCGCCACTCGCTTTGAGTAGGTGTGCCTCCCAATACCGTTTTCGAAGCGAGCTTCACTAATGTCTTCCACTTTGGATCCGGACCCGGACTTTGAACAGTTTTTGAACAGAACAGGGCCCCATGACGGAATCTTTCTTTTTTATAAATGTTGCGAATGGCCTCAGTGGCGAGTTCTCAATGTAGTCCAGACGTTATTGTAATCAATACCTACCAACCACCCATTACCATTGTCATCTATACGTAGCCTGGTAACAACACCCACCTAGCGTCGCCCCTACGCCTCCACCACGTATTCGAATAATAACCATTCCGCCAGGATATTACTGAGATCATAGAAAGAGGAAAATCAAACATAATAAGCACTTACAATATATATGCTTTGTATACTTAGTTATTACCTTGTTTATATAAATGCCTGAAATAAATTTTTTATTATTATTATTATTATTATACAAATATTATAAATAAACGGAAAATGAGAGAGAGCCAAAGGTATTCGTTTCCGCAGGCGCACGAGACGCAGCATCAGCGTTTCCCTCAGCAACGTGACTTTAGTGCCGTGTGCAATGTTGGGGGGCAATATACCTGAATTGGCATGTTACATGGAGTGAGTGCACTGTCCTAAACGATTTGTATTTTCGTTTGTGCTTTTATTTGTTTGGACCTCAAAAGCTACTGAACCGACTTTGAAAGTTCTTTCACCAATAGAAAATAATGTAGCTTACATTATTCCCGAGTGACATAGGCTACATTTTATCTCGACAATAGTAAGTGCCCGCGGCAAAGTCGATCGTTTGCAGATATCTAAACTACGCGTGGGTGAACGCCGCTGAGAACGTCTAGTTAGTAAACTTGAAACGCAGGATTTACTCCTGCCTGCGGTTCATGTTGTCATGTTACACGTTTATGTTGTCTGTGTTTGTCTTATAGTTGTTATTAAGGCTTTAGTTACACAAAGATTTCGAGTACATGCTTCAAACTGAACATCATTAATGAAGCAAATTTAGAATTTGAGTGAATAAGTAATTTGTTTTTGTTTTAATAATTTATTCAGTTTGAGACAATGCATAGCAATACATACAGAAATACATACATTTATGAATTACAAAAACAAATAACTTAAAATATACATTACAATAATTGCGCTATCGAAGCAAAGATTAGAAAAGTTGCCAGAACTGGATTCAGTTATGAGATCTTAGACACAATAATCATACAGAGTTTATGAGGCGGTTAATGTGTGTATGCAATATCTACATCTATACCAGTATCTGTTCTGCTCAACAAAGCTATCAGCCAGTAAGTTTTTTGTGTTTCTCATCACGTTGAAGCACGTGTAAGCTTCTATCAGCTCTTTCAACTAAAATGTCAAATGTCTGTAGGCCATTTGGTGGGGCGTTCCCCTTCCCCGTGACATGTGGTCGCTGTGAATCGCGTCTTCGTTAATGAGGGTTTATATTTTAATTATCTCATACCGAGTCTAACGAGCGTAAATTAAGTGAATGCCATTTTACACCATTTTAAACGAGGCGTCTTAAAGTTTATAATTGAAAGAGCCACGCTCCTTTGCGGTATGAATAAAAATTACTTTAGTTGCGTCATAATGTTCCGATCTACGCAACAGTGTTATACAGCTTCTCCTTGCTTCTTTGATCTATTCATGATTTTCAATGGAAGAGTTTCTTATTTAAATTTTTGTAAAAAAAAATTCTATATGGCTTTTTCCCACGTAGCGACTTAACAGTAAACTGCGTTCATAATTACTGAAACATTATATAATTAATATTGTACGTTTATACTGTGTGCGTTTTATTTAACAACCAATTGGATTCTTTAAGCTCTTTTCGCCGCAAATGAAACGCAAAACCAAGCCAGCCAGTCTGAGGCAAATGCCTCGTTATAACAAGGCTTGTTATGGTTACTATTTGTGTCACGTTTCTATGCACCAAATACCATCAAACGTATACGGCGAAAGCTTCCACGTAAATCACATTGATATATCCAACCGTGCTCTCGTTTCAATGGAAATCATTAGGAAATAAGTACAACTACTTAAAATAGAAGGTTAGAATCTCTAAAGGAAGCTTTCAGAAACATTTCTCGGAAACATTAGGCTTAGATTATCCCGGTAGATAAGACTATTTTAGCTTTATGTCCGCTGCTGTACTTTTTTGTGCATAAAGCTTTTATAAATAAATAAATGATCATCAATTACAGAATTGGTGCTCGTATTAGCCGACATTAACAAAAATAAATACAATAAACATCGTGGCATAGCTCGCGTAACATAATTTTTTTTTTTAACCAATTATAAACTGTACGAAACTCTCCCATTGTTTTTTAACTAACCTACCTAATTTGTACTGCAAAGTTTTAGCAGTATAAATTAGGTGACTATGTTATGGGTATAGCTTCTGCCCTTTATACTGTCCCACATACTAAGGTGTGTTAAATTTTAAATACACCTTAGTATGTGGGAAACTTTTTAATACATACACATTTAATATAGACACATTGTTTTCCGTCGTCAAAACCATCGTAGGCCAGGGTTTAGTGCTGAGCCCTTACTTGTTTTGCATTGTGCTCGATGTCCTCTCAGCGGATATTCAGGACGCGCCTCCTTGGCTTATAACATCGTACTAGTTAGTTAGCAAGGTTAGGCAGGATCTTGAGACCAAGGTAAACACGAGGAAAACAGTGCTAGAAAACGGTGGTTTGAAGCTGAACATCGCCAAGACAGAGTATATGGCTAGCTGCAGCGCGGATCTTGAAACCATCCGTATAGAAAATGAAACTGTCCATAGAACAGATAAATTCAAATACCTTGGATCCATGCAGCACGAGATCGGAGATATTGGCTTTGATGTTAAGACTCGAATCTCCGCAGCTTTGGCCAAATGGCGGGAGCTCACGGCCGTCACCTGTGACCCTAAAATCCCAATCAATCTCAAGAGGCTAATATATAAAAGCATAATTAGGCCTGTGATGCTCTAGGGCAGCGAAACTTGGCCGGCGCTGACGAAGCACGTCCGCGAACTCCACGCCAACGAAACTAAAATGCTGCGCTGGATGTGTGGCATTACGCGACTGGATCGAGTGCGTAACAAGTACATCCGTGGCAGCCTTGGCGTAAGAGATTTCGCGGATAAGATCGAAGAGGCACGGCTGCGCTGGTATGGTCACGTGTTGCATAAGCCGCAGGATACGTGGGAAATAGGTGCCTGAAGCTGCCGGTATCAGGAAAGAGATCCCGCGGAAGGCCCAAGAAGCGATGGATTGACATCGCCGCCGAGTCAACAGCGAGAGCCAACGGCTTACGACGTTAGGATGCTGATGATCGGGCAAAGTGGAGAAAGCAAAGTAGGAAAGTGGACCCTGGCAGCAGCCGAGATTGACCGCTGGGATGATGATGATTAAAAAAGTACAACAAAGGTACGAAACTGGGCAACGCACTTGTGTTCCTGCATTTTTAATTCGTGAAACCAAACCTACATCTTTGATGTTATTGGCGACAGTTACCAGGTTCTTTTAGAATGACAGGTTGTTTTGACTAGGGATGTATTTGTGTTTACATACATACATAGGTATGTGTTTACAAAACATATGGAGAGCATATGCTTGTATTAATCTATACTTATAATAAAACTGTCACAGGTTCAATACTGTACCTACATTGAAGATATTTTGAAAACTTTTTTTGGTGTATATAAAATATACTGAAGCCAAAACTATTCTTTCGTTTTATTTCTGTCTGTCTGTCTGTATCTTGGCCGCGCGTCACTACGAAACTACTGAATAAATTCAAATGAAACTGCCATCTGACATCCGTGACCCTGCTACCAGGGGAACCTGACCAAATTGGATCATGGTTCCGCATTCAGTCGCCTGATGTGCAGGTTTCATCACGATGCTCACCCTTAGAGCATCGGCTAGCATTCAAATAATGTACATAACTCAGAAAAGAGCTATTGTTATATGGCTGCAGTGGGATTCGAACCCGATACCTCTCGCTTACGTATCAGATACCGCCACTCGACGCTCCGCCTGGCGTGTGCACTTTATTGTATATACTTAAAATGGATAGACCTATTTGTCAAAGTCAGATGACTCCAAAGAAGTCAGATATTGCCAAATTATATTTTTCCATGAAAATCCTATTCTTTATACCTATACTTACTCGCCAACAGGACAGTAGTGAAGGCAAGTAGGGTTGCGCGAGGAATAAGATGCTTACTTACGCTTAGATAAAACTCTAAATTTAATACCTGGAATATCCCCGCAATCAGCCGATTGCGACAGAAGAAGGGTCATGATTTTGGAGCGTATGTTTGTATGTCTATTTCTTTGTTACCGGATACATTTCGGAGACTGCAATGGAACTGCCTAGTCTTATACCCCAACTTCGTTACACCACCAAACGAGGTGAGCCTGGGCGAAATGCCACTGTTTTACAGTCTAAAGTACAAAGACTACTCGCACAAATCACGTTGCTTCGACATTTATTGTGCGAACTGCGACGGAACTCGTCGATAAACGTTTGTAAGGCTTGTCTTTGTAACTATTTGTATGTATGACTCGTGTACAGGTAACGCTCAATGTGGTTGTAACCATAGAACACATCTTTGGCTTGGCACAGTTTGGATATCAGGGTTCAACAATGAATTTGTACAAATGTTAATTCTACGTACTATATTGTACCAAACTAAGTAATGTACAAATCTTTTGTGAATAAACTCGTTGCCTGACTTCTTGTCTTTTTATGAATACCACCTGGGAGTTTTCAAATTTTATTTTTTATTTTTATTTTATTTACTTAAGGAAAACCAACAGCAATGATTACAATATAAAATAACACTGGCAGCACAAAGCCAATTACAGGTTTCCACCAATAGACATTGTATAAACTAATACATACTTAACTATAAGTTAAGCATACCGAACAGTCTATAAGACTACAATTTCAAACTTAAACTAAAATACACCTACAATACCCGAAAGTAATGCAACAATAGTTAATAAATTATATGCTTTGAGAAAATGCCACAACGTGTCGAAGTAATACTTGAGTATGCGGTTTCTCGCTGACTCACAACTTGTGTTAAATAAATCAAGGTCAATTCTCCTAGATAAAACATTAAAATTATTAGTTGCTTGCAATAGAAAGGTGTTCTTTCTGTAGTTGGTAGAAGCTTCTGGGACATGCAACGGGTCATTGCGTCTGAAGCACCTCACAGGTGTCTTAAAATATAGACAAGAAAGAAGTCCAGGGCAGTCGACAACACCAGACGCAATTTTGAGAAGCAAATACGTGAAATGTAGACAGCGTATCACGGACTCCAAACTTGAGAAGCATAATCTAAGATACTCCTGACAAAGGTACAATAAAGAATTTCGATGGTCTTTACAGAATTAAATTCCTCAGAGCCTCTTATTATGAACCCAAGTGCCTTATACGCTTTAGCTGTTATTGTATCAATGTGATGATCAAAAATAAGCTTGTAATCATGAAGAACGTCCAGATCACGCACCACCGATTCTCTCTGCAACATTTTACCTTTTAGGCGATTGTTAAAAATTATAAACTCGCGGACGATGTTGATGATGGGGATCTTATATTTTGATTGGTATTAGGTAAATTAAGGTCTGCATCGAGAAAAGTAGAACGAAAATAGGCTGAGAAGTTTGCATATGTTTTCGACAGTGTTTTAAGCAACCCCAATATAGTGAAAGCAGCTTGGCTTTGCATTGTTGTTAGGTTTGGTTTTAATATACAACCAGGAGTATTTGGGTTGCTTGCTATCGAAGACTCAACTGTGATTAGGTAGTGTTTGTAGCTCTCTGCCTCCAGGTATCTAGCACGACTCCGTAATAACAAAAAAGTTGCCTTATCGGAGGCATTGCCATACCTCTTATATTTCTTGAAATACTTATACTTCTCTTTAATAACTTTAATAAGTGCCGCTGAGTACCACTTGGGATAGACATTAGATTTAACTACTCTAGACGGAATAAATTCACTACACAACCTAATATAAACATGATAAAAGTACTCCATCGCTTCCTCTAAAGACCTATGCGTCAGCTCAGCATGCCAATCTATACTGGAGATTTCACGATTTATTGACTCGTAGTCACCCCTACTATAATTATATTTTTTATAAGGTGTACATTCTAATATTTTATAGGATGGGAGATCAAAATTAATACAAAGGGCACCATGAAGTTTGTCTATTGATACCAGAGGGTCGGGGCAGCTGGCCACTATCACTTCAACGTTAGATAATACTAGATCCAATATCTTGGTTTGACAATTTCTAATACCATTGTACTGATTAAGGCCCAAAAGATTAAGTTCATCGACTAGTAGAATTTCATCCTAACTCGTATAATTGGATGGTTCAAAATAACTATAATCGGAGGTGCTCCAACTTATACCACTCATATTAAAGTCTCCAACAATTAGATATTTGTCCGATGGGTATAACTGCATAACTTCATTTAACCTAGTTGTAAAGTTAACCAGTTGTTGTGAAAAACTAAAACCAAGATGTTGACTAATTAGGTATAATACACAAATATGTAGAATAGAGGAACTACGTTGGTTACTAAATCCTACCGTAATCCATAAATCCTCCGCGGAGGAATGGAACCTAGGCTGGGCTGCAACACCTAACTTTATACGCGCTACAATGAGTACACCTCCTTTCCCTGGCCAGTCGCACTATAGTCTCGGTCCCGGTGCCAAACTACGTACCTATTGTCAAACAGTTCGCTATCCAAAATGCCATCCAATAACCAGGTTTCCGTAATTAAAATTAAATCAGCTATTCATGCACACATTACGATAAAACATTGTGGTCTTAGTGCGCAGGCCCCAAGCATTTTGGTAATACACATTGAGAAGTACTTTAGACGCCATTACAATAACAAACACCGTAAATATTAATTAATAGCAATGTAAGAATATTATTTGTTATCACGAGAGGGCCTGTGCACATCACCGCGACGCACTCATTCGATACGAGCCTCACTGTCCGCAAGCGAATTGGCAGTGGCAGTAAGTACCTATGGCAAAAGTGAAAGTTACGTCCTAAAAAAATATAAAGCACCTTTTTTGATAAAAGTGTTTCACCAGACCACAGTGTTGTTTAATATTAGACATACTAAACATCCTGTAGTTCATGCGAACACATGCGAAGTCGCGGGCACAGCTAGTACGTATTATTTGCACCTGAGAGAGATCTCTGGGAGAGGCCTATGCCCAGTAGTGGGCGTCTTCCCGCTGATATGATGATGATGATGATACATATTATTAGTAGAACAGAAAGCAGATATCTAGGAAACCTGATTCTTGCCTTGTTACCGCTTATGATTATGATTAGTAGGATAGAAGGTAAATTCTTCAATAGCAAAAGAAAATATAATAAGCGTATTTCAGCTACAATAATATTTGTTGAGAGGTTCAAGTCACCTATGGCACATAGTAGCGTCCGATCCGTGTCATACTTAACCACAACAGCTGTTTACCTGCCGGTGAAGGCGAGTTTGAAAATGTCCCGGAACGGCATACAGTAAGATGAAGGCAAATAAATTGCGTCCCGTAGGTCACGATAACATAAATCTATGTCGCAGCGTGTGTCGCTACGTTGTTAATGACTACGCACGAGCGCCCGGCTACGCGTTCTGTAGAACACGGCTACGCGGTTTGTAGCATACGTAATGCTACGCCGTAGGACGGTGGTGCTGCTACGAATTCTGTGCTATAATATCATTACCACCACATTTGTTTAAATTTTCTTTGTCACTGTTGTATTTATTATTCATGTGTGCCTCCATAACACTGCGGCAAATGTGTCCTAAGTTTGTGTTAGGCACATGGATTTTTGTATTTTTATATGATTGATGGGTCTGTTAATATGGATAGTTTGTACTTTTTTATTGGGCTGACGTGTTTTGTAAGGATATTTAATGTTAGTAGCACACAACCTTTGCATGATTCTACTGCCACAAAATATTCTTACATGGTATTATAAAAAAAAACTGTAATGGAGTTTGCATTTAACTCGCTATATTTAATGTTATAATAACTGAGATATATTATTATATATTTTTGTTATAGATTCCTTACATGCTCTAATGTTAAATAAAAAGAAAGTTAAATGAATAGGTACACCCAATGATAAATGTATTTATTTTTAACTATTTATTTCTAGTCGTAACATTATTATCATTAACAGTTGTAGGTATACTAATGTATGTTAAATCTCGTGTAATTAAATATTTCTTGTCTAACATCAATATCAATAATAGTTATAGGTAATGTATGTCAAGTACTAACTAAAAAAATGTTTCTAACTAACATTGCATGAATACACTCAATAATAAATGTGTTTATCTTTTTGACTATGTATTTCTAGTCTAATAATATTATCATTAATAGTTATATGTATAGTAATGTATATAAAATTTCGTGTAACATCAATGTCATAAATAGTAAATAAATGTTCAAACAATGTGTCCATCTCCATATTTTTTCTTGATACCTACATTTACAATACAATACAATAACACTTTATTGCACACCAAACAACATGTTCATAAGGAAAATATAAGAAGACACAGTACAATGAGCGGTCTTATCACTATCTCTTCAAGACAACCTTGCTTATGTACCCATAATAAAATCAAAAATAATTCGTGACAGAAAGACATGCGATATTTCAGACATCTACTTTGTAACTGCATCATCCTCGTATTTGTGATGCACGCTGACGTAAATATCTCTTTTTTATTATATAGACTGACCAGGAATTTGACCGCCATCTTACCTGGTGATGATGGATCATGCCTGTCTAGGAACAGCCCATTCACTCTAGCCTTGAATACGTCGAGATTATATTGATCAGAGAAGACACTCTCAAAGATTCAAAGATTCAATATATTCATTTGTAAGAGATGGGTATTACAGATGTTTTCAATCATCTTCAATCGTTTTCCCATCCTTCATTGCAATGCGCGCGCGTTTCGTATTTTAGTGACGGAACGGCAACGCTTTCCATTCCTTAGCCGTAGCATTATAGAGCTTGAAGGAAAGCGGCTCGTGCGGATAGCTGGGAGATCCACAATATAAGGATGAAGCGCTATTTTAATTAAATATTTTATGCGATAAGCATTCAATACGGCATTCGATAATATTCGAGCAAATATTCGATAGAGAATCAATCTAAAATCCAATCCAATGCCATATATTAGATGTGCGTCATTGCGGTATTTCCAAATACAGACGAGAGGCACGCGTTAATTCAATTATTTTGTCGGATAGACTACTTTGCTGACGTTATTCGATCTTGTATTTCGCACACAAATTCGCAAAATATCCTAGAGCAGCGCGAACCCCCCCGGAGAATATTGGTTAGTAGCTTCTAATAGGTTCTAATTAATATGTACATATTTAATAGTAATTACTTGGTAACCCAGGCGCTAAGTAACTTGTGTAGCAGTCGGTTTATTGAAATGTCAATAAGAACAATGTCCAAAATCAAAGGGAATTAATAACATTCAGCATCCCTTCTGTTTTAAACCACAGTCGCCGCGTCGTCACTTACCTATTAAAATAAAGCACTAGGTACTAATAGACACTTAGCTTATTTAGTACTTACTTCGTAACATATACTTACACACTTGCACTGGCTGGCCCGCCGCGGCTTCGTTTGTGTGTTGTCCTGCCCTATAAACCTTCCTCGTGAATCACTATATCTATGGCGAAAAACCTTTGTAACACACATAGATACAGAGGGAGAGACGCCGCTATAAAGCTATCTATCGGCCCGCTTAGCACTAAGTGTCCACGAATATTAATTTAAAAAAAAAAATAGTCGGACAGTGGAAGGTGGGCCGATAGATTTGCTCACAAGTATACAGGGTGGCCCACTTAGATTGGTCAGTATGGGCAAGCCTGAAACTATAAGATACACAAAGATATCCTACTAACACCATGTCATCGATTTTAGAGACAAAAGAAAACGATTTTAATAGTAGTAAAGGATATTAAATACATTGCATTTTATTTACTAACGTAGGCAGAGACTATCGAGTGCCACAAGCTACAATCTTGGTACGCCTCTTTCGCCTCTTCCACATTCATCTTCTATCATGCATTTAACCCTGTTGAGGGTACTCCTGACCTACCCTTATTGGAATAGACCATTTATCTGATCAGTATATGTCCTTCTCGGGCGCCCTCTACCAATACCGACCTTTCATTCACATTCGCACGATAGATACCTTTCGTAAGCCGTTTTTCATCCATCTTCTCCATGTGTCCAAACCATCTCAGAATACCTTTTCAATCCTAGTCACCACATCATTCTTCAGCTACAACGAACTCTTAACACACTATTCCTCATTCCACACATACTCCGTAGCGACTTTGCACCAGTCTTCATTCATTCATTCAACAGTTCATATTAAAAAGAAGTCACAACAATCCCTACCACTACACTTTTACCACTTCTCAGCATTTCGACAGTCACATTATCGTACCCTGCGGCCTAACCCAATTTCATCCCTTTCAACGTATTCATTATTTCATCTTCGTAATTTGACTATCTGCATTGTCTAGTAAGTATGCCGCGTCTTCACCGGCTACAATCTCAACGCTGCACTCAAAAAAGAAACTCGAGATATGATTTCCAGCAATGCAAGACGTCTCTTTCATTACTCAACACTCTTCCATCTCCACCCGCCCTAGCTAATCGTACCTGTTTCCAAAACAGTCTAATGTTAGCCTTAAGGTCGTCTGAGAGCTTTGTATCAAGCTTCTCTTTCTTACCTTTTTTGTTTTGTTTTACTACATTCCTATCTCTTTTTGCATTATTATTATAATTACGGATTTGCGATCCCTATACCAATTATGCATTCTTTTGTTCTAAACGCTAGAAGATCTAGCCACGCTTTTTTCTTCTATTCATCATCCACGAACTATCATCAATCCATATTCCTTTCCATTGCGCTTTTCCACATACCTGGGTAGCTGCTTCGACTAGATTAGGCTTCACAGCTTCCCAAACATCATCCATTCTTCCCTTATGTTCCTCTTCCTGTAGGTGGGATGTCTTTTAACGCAACGATTTCAAATATTGTTCTTCCACATTCCTTTCTCTTAACTTTTCGATCTTGATACGTTGGAAGCTTGCTGTCGTCTTTTGCGGTCTATGTCGCCAGGCTTCGAATAGACATACCACTAATTCACCTTATAACCATTTAGTGGTTCGTCTCTATACTGACCCCTTTATAGCGCCGTGTACCAAAAACTTGTCCTTTATGCCGACGATCAACAACAACAAGATCGATTAAGCTTTTTCTTCCATTCCTCTCCAATGTATACTTACGGATATCCTTGTGGTCAAACGTGCTGTTTGTTAACATAAGGCCCCTTTCCTCAGACACCACCAACAAATGCATACCATCTCATTCACTTTGCACACCCACCATAGATAATTATCTTTTCAATAATCTTACAAGTATCCAGAATTCCTATCATACTTCCCCAGAACTCCTCCTCCGTTCCAGAACACCCCATGACCGCCAAAATAAAAATTCGGTTTCACCATATTTTAAGACGGTTCCAAAGGAGTCTGGGACTTATACACTCGTACCTTTTCATACAGTGAACCAATCTGTCGGAGAGTAAGATACCCACACCCTAACAAGCCCGCTCTGTTTCCGGAACTCCGCACCAAATTGCCGTCATAGCGCGATGCTGTGCACGTGTATGTGCACGTCATAACGTCCTTCTCCTTCATTTTCGTTTCACTTACACTCATAACATCAATTTGTCTTTCTTTCATCATCTGACATACTTCTACCATCTTATCTTTTGTTCCACCTTGCACATTGAGCGTAGCTATGCGACACTCTGCAGCCCGCTATTCACCCCGTGGTACACAATGGCGTGATGTGTGGCGAGCAGCATCGCCGCCTCCGAGTTAATACTATTGTCATTATGATCTCTCGAAATGCAAGGGAATTAAAAGGTCCACCCCCACAGAGCTGCATATGTAAAGATAAGGCAAAAATAGTGGCCAAGGTTGTCGTGTCCCCGGCAAAAGGCAGACTAGAGACTATGCACTCCCCTAGACTTGCATCCATCGCCGTTGCAGACCTTTGATTGACAGAAAGGGAAAAATGGGATTGAAGTAACGATGGGAAACAGGGGATTTTTACTCAAAAGTCACGGACGGAATATGTAAGTGACTGTAGATGCTCGAGGAGGCCGGGGTCACAAACCCGTACCTTCTGTATAGCCCTCGGACAGATGACTATAAAGAAAAGCCCTCTGACCGTCAAGACAGTCGCCTTTTACGGCACCCAGTCGGAGGATTGGTGCAATTCTACTCTGCCGGGCACCACACGGCGTATAACATTCAACAATCCAGTCCAGTAAACAATCTTGAATTTTTATGTAACTATGAAATCTTTGCTAAAGTGAAAAACGCCAAGAGGTAAAAGACTCGTTGTATAACGTTCACCTATGCCTAATAATTTGCCCAACCAAAGTACTTACCCATACCCTCACGCCCGCATCCCACAATGGAAAGTGAGGCAATACGGAGGGAGGGTTACATTCTGTGCCGCATTTTACTTACTGATGTATTATGTATGAGAGTGTAGATGTGGTCGTCTCTCCGTTACACCAAAATTATAGTCGGCATAGAATAGCGACAAAAGTAAACAATTACGGCTCGAGTCGGTTCACGGCTTACCAGTTTGCAATATTGAATCACTTTGCCACCTACCAGTAGGAGGTTCGTCGACGAGAGAGTCGAGAGAGAGTGTAGATATTTAATAAGGCGCTCAATACTGTTCGCGTGTAATCGCGTAATTTAATTATGGTATACATCTATGTTACATTGTTTACATCCGAGAAGGTAGGATAGAATAAATGAATGACACATTTCTTAATTTCCACATTACACATAGTGATATCGCAATAAATGAATAAATTAATAAACAAATAAACAAATTACCAACAATCGAATTTTGTTGTGAACTAAATGTGAGATCTGCCGAATGGATCATAGTCAAGGCGGATACCCATGTTATTGATGTGCCTACTTAACACATGATATAGTTTCTTTGCCATCTCGCCGGTCTTTTATGCAGAGGGCTCCAAGTTCTTGTATGTTCCGTCGTGACGAAATCCGCACGGGCGACAGTCCGGTCAGGTTCCCCCGCGAACAGGGTCACGAAGGCCGTACGGCAGCCACCCCAATGCAACCACCCGGCCTGCCAAATCCATCACGGTTAAGGCGGACCCCAGACCCTAAGAATATTGTAAAGAGGAAAGATTTGATTGTTTGAACAAAGATATTTTAAGCGCCTACTAGAATAATAATACCCATGGGCCATGGGTTTTCTACCAGTTATTTTATACCTAATAGCTATGCTTCAATACTAAATTACCTAGTAAAATGTCTATGCATAGTATAAAACAAAGTCCCGTCCCGTCGTCTGCCCCTATGTATCTATGTACGCTTAGATCTTTTACATTACGCAACGGATTCAAGGGAAAGGTTTTATAAGCAAAAAATCCCTACCTACGTAGGGGTAAAGTAGGTGTCCGCGAACAAAGTCACGCTGGGACCACTATTAAAAATTGTATCATGATTTTCCATTTAGTTTTCGTCTTGCAATATTTATACGATCCCATGAAAATGCGTAATAAATCCATCCTTGCATTTTACATATCAACTTTTAGTTTAGTTTTACTAAATATGAACATGGAACCGCACTATGAATGTCGCTGAAAACTACATGTGGGTTTAAGGGGAAGGTAAGTTCAAGTTACCCACATTTGTCATGGTGATTCCATCTATTCACGAAGTAGGTCATAGCAGTACCCAACATTTTCTTGTTTACTGAAATTATGCTTTATAGAGGATGTGGTGCCACATCTTTAAATAAAAATATATGACGATACATTTGACATGGATGAACAGTTATTATCATAGTTATTTAACATTTGAAGAACATTTATATTGCCAGCAATGCAACACACATCCATTAGAAATTCACATTTGTAAAACGGTCGGTACATAGATTTTTAAGATTTCTATACATCTGTAGTAAACATAATAAATAACAATTCAAACAAATATTGGAATTGTATGTTTTGTAACGGACACCACCATCTGTACAACGAAGTAAAGGGCTGCCTATAAGTAGATATTATTCTACAAGATAAGCCGATTCTACTCTATAAAAAACGAATTTATTTGTAATTTAGATGGGTTTAGCATCCATTAAAAAATTATAGTGCAACAGATTTGTGGCTGACAATGTCTGGCAATATGATGATCACTCGGTATGTCAGTAATAAAATCGGTTAGTATCCGTATACTCTCCTATATCAAAATGGTAAGAGATATATTTTTTTATAAAGGGTGCCTGGTCGCGGATATAAGTATATAATTTCAAAATCGAAAAGAAAAATAATTCATCTTTAAAATTATACACTGATTAAATTTTTTGAAAAACCGCTGTTGCATCTTTGTAGTGATAAGACCGCCCTTTGTACTTATTGTAATATATTATATCTCATATATGTATCCAGTAGTGGCAAATGAAGAGTTTTTGTATTGTATTGTATTGTATCGTCTGGCTGGCACACATTGTTCGAATCGAAACCTTGTCTTTGCGAAATGCGCAATGATACAAAATTCAGTGAGCACGCTTGAATCGTGCTGCTTAGGCTGACACGACGAAGACACAAAAGTTCGCGGATTATTTTTGTAACCTGTCTGTTGAAGTCAGCCAAATCACAACTCTGTCAATATATCATATTTAACCCATGCTTACTGAATTTTGCATTATAGTTATAGAGATCTTCGCTAAACATGTTTTATTTGTTTGATATTACCAAAAAGTGAAATCCGAATCTTTCCTTTGTCCATAAACATTATGAACAAAGGCTGTGGCCGGATTTCTACTTTCTATACTATATTTGCCTTTCTATGAAATGTTAGCGTGATCTTTTCACCAAAATATGTGCTGCGTAAAGTTGTCAGTTACCATTATACTTGTGTTTTTAATCTTTTTACTTTTTTTCTCGATATTGGTCAGTGCTATTTAAATAAATTTTTGATAGACCTATACTTCATTTTGCGACTCAATAGCACCTAATTATCGACTAATAGCTGGCCCACGTGGTGGTGGTGTGTTTTGACTTTTCGTAACTGGATTGAAGGTCTCGACCACGGTTTCTGGTGATGTTGACAAATGCGCTACTTCTACTGATTAATTATACTTTCTTATTTACTTACTTACTGCGCTGGCTCGGCGAACCAAAGAGAATCCTGGCCTTCGACACCAGAAGACTAAACATAAAAGACTTTTGTATTTTATTAATTTTAATCGGCTAAATAGACACAATTTAATTGCAAGTACTTACCTTGTAATTTTTAAGTTAAATTAATTTATTTAGGCTAAATATTATACTTTACGAGCAATGTTTAGTCTAAGCTTGGCTATGACAGAATACTAGCGCTGTGGGTTACACCTTCACTCATACGCTAAGTCATGAACCATTTTATCTATAAGAAACTTTTATATTAAACATCCATTGTTACAAAATTCTGTAACCTTATAGTCAAATTTAGATTTATCTTTCTATTTCTAATAACAATAACGCAGATTAACGTTTACTTATAAGTTTGACCCTAAGCTACCAAATTCTGAAAACTCAATCAAATCCGCTCAACGGTTTTTGCGCAATGCACGCACAGACAGACAGGCCGACGAACAGACAAGAATTGTGTCTGCTTACGTCGTCTCTACCCTAAACCGATTGTTTTTCTATGGAATATCGTCAATGTGCAAAGTAAACGCTTCTATTTTACACATTTTATAATAGAGTCGAGTGTTACCCAATTACTTTATTTTATCTGTACAAAAAAGTTACAAATATGTACTTGAATTGAAAAGATTTCTAGCTATCAGGGGAAACGGCTCGTGTAATAAAACATACGTCCGATACCTTGTCCTTTTTCCCGAAGTTGGAGGTTGTACTTACTGCCGTGTAAATGTACTAATAACTAACATATCTACAGAAATCACAACGTCCGTAATTAGTACATATGTACCGAATAAATCAGTAAATACTATGTTGTAGTGCACCGCTATTTTACTCTACCGCTATCCTACCAGTATCTTACCGGCATCCTAAAGCGGCCGCTACCATACCCTACCGGTCTTACCGCTACCCTACTGCAAATTTACTGCTTGCCTAGACTCGCGTTAATATATCACAAACCTAACACTAATCTACTACTACCCAACCCTACCGCTAAACTACCGCTACCCTACCGCTAACCTAACCTAACCCGTGGTTCCCCTGGGAACGAGTCCGAAACGAAATTTATCGGGATCGAATAGATCGCTACAGCAATAATTTTGCGAGAAAACATCTCTTGAAATGAAATGGCTCTTGCTTTTCAGAGTTCACCACTTAACTTCCATGACAAGGACTCGGCGCTGAGTAGTGGGTACCCAGGGGGAATGCCTCACCCGATTACCCGATCACCCGATCGGGCACATGGCGAAGTCATATTTTCGGATCAGCAGATAATCGATCTGTGTTTGGGGCGGGCAACTTTTGTAGATGACGGGTATTTTCTGAAAGAAGGAGTTGACCACTGCCCAATCGGCGGCCAGTGAGATTCGGAGAATATTTACTCCCTCACTGTTTCACTGGCCGTAGCCAAAGCTACCTTGCACTCCTCGCTCCTCGGAAAACAAATTTTCACATGTAACCTCTGGCCATGGTTAACTCCAAGGAACAAAGGACTCCTCTGACTCACGTGCCCATTGAGATCCGCACGAATCACAATCCGTTCGGGGTATGGTATATGTCGCAGGATGTTCTTTTCGCTGTCTGATGACGTTCATTGATTGCCATGAGTCGATCGCTCACTCTGCTCACTTCTAAGATGCCGTTCCGGAACTCATCGCCCACCACAACAACGACCCCATCCCTCCCTTCTGCCGATCCAGTGTACAAAAGCTTGTACCCCTGTCTGATTTCGCTAGTCTACTTGGAGCCACTTATCAGAGGTGTAGGGCGATACGCCTGCGCGTCGTTTAACGGCGACGCCCTAGCAAGATGTCGATTTCTAGCAGGAGACCTTATGATTTTTTTTTCGTTCGTTTTAACGGTGTCATGGGTTTTTATACGCGGCGACTACCATCCGCCCTGCACAACCCGTTAGGGAAAAGCCGGTTCGTCCGACTGCCAGCAGGAGGACCGCGGTCAGGTGAGGTTGGCTTGGGCCCATGAGATGGTAGTTGGGCCCCATACTCACATATTTATATACAATATTAAACAACGTGACTTGTCATCTTTTTTATTAAACTACAATATACGAAATATTATCGACTAATTTTACTGTTTTGTACTTGACGGTGCTCGATACTTAAAATATGCTACTGAGTGCTCTGACCCTCGTTTGACGTATTTATACACCAAGCTAATTCTTGGAAAAAATTTAATGACAGGCGACATTCACTGCGAGACTTGTCAAGGCTATCCCGTTGCGAAATTCTATGGACGACAAAATAATGTCATAAACTGCAACGACAATCGCGTCACGAATAAAATATATTATGCATAATAAAACGTATTCATTAGAGGTCAGTCTAAAGTAGGCTGCGGAAATGGAAAATTTTTAAAATTATAAAATTTACTGAAATGTCAAACAAACAGAACAAGCACGTCATGATAAAACTGAATCTTTGAAGTGCAGTACCTACTCTCTAACCTAACGGTGTATAAATGTCGAGCTAATCAACTCTTAATACATTAAACCTATACCTTATCTATACATATAATAAAATAGTATAATAAGGGAGTCTGTACATTAAATATATTTACAAAATAAAAAATATTGCAATGAGGAAATAGTAATTGAATAACAATTTTTTAAAAGTTTGTACGCGCTAATCTCCGAAACTACTAGATGGATTTCAATAAAACTTTTATTCTTGTGTAGCTATTAAGCCTGTCTAATTTTGGAAACTGGAACACTGGCTGTAAAACCATAATCGACCAGCAAAACTATAAGAAATATGAATATGTCGCCAAACGGATTTTGGTGGGGATTTCAGAATTTGGTAGTTTTGGGTCTAACTTAATATCAAGGTCATGTTTCATCTAATTCGGTTGGGTTTCATATATAAGGGAGGTCATTTAAAATTGTCTCTCGGCAAAAAGATAAACTGCCCTAAAAACTATTACCACGCCGACGAAGTCACGGATATAAGCTTGTATGTCGCTATTCACATATGTGCAATGACTAACAATCTAACTAACCTTTAGATATTTAAAATTATAGTCAAAGCTCCCTGCTGGATTTGCACGTTGAACATTGGCGGAAGGTTTTGCCATACATACCGCGTTTGACAGGCGGATTAGAGATTGCAATGTTACAAATACTCAACAGGGACGCCTCATACCAATTTCCTATATTAATAGGCTTCATGATCTACTATATTGGTGGCCTCGTACGAAACGAAGAGAAAAGATCGGTGCCATATTGTACACTACCGAGACAGGTCTACAATTTTTTTTTTTTTTTTTTTTTAATATGTATTTTTAATAATTGTTTTTGTCTTACATTCTATTGAGACTCCTATTGCGTCAAATTAAAAAAAAAACAAAAATAAATAGTAGACAATAGGTCGGTAGTGTTCAATACACTACCGAGCCAGGGGCTCAAGTCTACTATTTTTTTTTATTTTTTTTATCTTTTTTTTTGTCTTACTTGCTAATGACATTCTATATGACTCCTGCTCATGCCTACTATTTTTTTTTGTTTTTTTTTTTTTATATATAAATATATATTTTTAATTGTCTTACATGCTATTGATATTCAATTGAGACTCCTATTGCGACAAATTGGGTACCTATTCTGCAAAACCTTTTATCAATAGTTCGTAATCGTAATTGACTTCCAGTGGAATAGTGCTGCTTTCGATATTAGTGGCCTGGTACGAAACGAAGAGAAAGGATTGGTGCTATATTGTTCACTACCGAGCTAGGGGCTCACGTCTACTATTTTTTTATATTTTTTTTTTATAAATGTATTTTTAATTGTTTTTGTCTTGCATTCTATTGAGACTCCTATTGCGTCAAATTAAAAAAAAAAAACAAAAATAAATAGTAGACAATAGGTCGGTAGTGTTCAATACACTACCGAGCCAGGGGCTCAAGTCTACTATTTTTTTATTTATTTTTTATCTTTTTTTTTGTTTTCATTGCTAATGACATTCTATATGACTCCTGCTCATGCCTACTATTTTTTTTTGTTTTTTTTTTTATATATAAATATATATTTTTAATTGTCTTACATGCTATTGATATTCAATTAAGACTCCTATTGCGTCAAATTAAAAAAAAAACATAAATCAATAGTAGACAATAGGTCGGTAGTGTTCAATACACTACCGAGCCAGGGGCTCAAGTCTACTATTTTTTTTGTTTTTTTTATATCTTTTTTTTTGTCTTATTTGCTAATGATATTCTATATGACTCCTGCTCATGTCTACAATTTTTTTGTTATTTTTTTATCTTTTTTTTGTTTTACTTGCTAATGATATTCTATATGACTCCTGCTCATGCCTACAATTTTTTTATATATAAATATATAATTTTATTTGTCTTACATGCTATTGATATTCTATTGAGAGTCCTATCGCGACAAATTGGGTACCTATTCTGCAAAAACTTTTATCAATAGATCGTTATCGTAATTGACTCCCAGTTGAATAGTGCTGCTTTCTAAAATCTACTATCAGACCGGCGTTTTTGTCCATAATCGAGTTACAATTAGATTAGAAAAAAAAACCGATGTAAATTCAACAGATTGGAGAAGCGTTCTTGTAGGTGCGTTATTATTTTGTGCACGTATAAATACAGAGAAAGAATAAGACAATGCTTTTAATACCCTAAATTTCACGTTTGTATAAAGATTCAAAAAGAAAATTAAAATGTGTGCTAGAAGCTCCGCTATACCTAAAAGTTATAAGTACGTACTCGATAAAGCGTTTATGATTCCTTATATCCGTATTCCTTAGTTCTTATGCTATTTATGTATTTATTCATATGGCAATTCATAACAAAATATGCTATTACCTATTTGCATTACTAGGACCGTGGGTGGCCTAAAATACTCGTAAGCGAGGGGTACCGAGTTCGATCCTCTTGAAGGACGTTTTCTGATTTATGTACATTAGATGAGGTCGTAGGAGGAAAAATATCGGGAGGAAACGAGCACGAATCAGCGACATTTCGTACATGAAGTACACGAGTAGCTTCGGTGAAACAAATACTTTGTCATCTCTACATATGTACAAATGTAGATCTATCGACCTAGAGAAAACTAAAAACTTTTCGTAAAAAAAAATCGTCTAGCAATCCTTATTTCACGGATGTTTAATAAGATTTTTACCGTTCACTTTGAGTATTCCGATTTTTTCGATTTCATCTCGCTAAATTTGATTTTTGACAAACAGTTTACGAAATAATTACTTTTCCGTCGTAATAGGTAAATAAAACATTCCAAGCACTTTGGGGAGGTGGCACACTGCGCCTTTTTACGAAAGATTTACTTTACAAGTGTAGTTGGTGACAATATCGCTGGCCCGCCAGCGCCATTAAAACCGGTTAAGTGCAACTCGAACTCGAATACAAAGGGTTCCGTATTAATAGCACTAATAATTATTAGGTTAGCAATAAGATTTTGATGCCAGAGCAAGTCGTAATCGAATAAATCGTCAAATTCTAGTAAATTCGAAACCTTTTACCGTCCACCGTTTAAACCGTCCAGTTTTAGTATATGTTGTTTTACTTTAGTATTAATTAACACTAATATTAATTATATATAAAGTTTTATGCTTGACTGTATTGCTGTTAATGCGATAGAGAAATAATAAAAAAAAAAACATTTGAAATCGCCGCATCAAGCATATTAATCTTGTATGGGCACAGAATAGTAGTAGACTATAGAAACACTTATTATGCGAAAATTTTAAGTAAATACTGGACTGTTACCGTTTCAAAGACACCGTCCTATGACAGACAAACTGAGAAACTTACAGCGTAGGCATAGTAATACGGTACCTTTTTAATACCCTTTGGTTCTCAGAAAAACAACGTACATGGCAGTCACCGGCGCCGTCGTCGAAAGTGACCACTGGTACAGTATTACATATATTTAGTTATTCACAAAAAGTGCTAACATCGCAAACGCGCATGTAACTATGATTCTTTTTAATTTCAAAGGAGTTTGCACTCAAGTTTGAAACACTGAGAAACCAGTACTACTCCCATTGTGCTTGAAAAACTACGATTTTTTATTTTTGGCTGGAATCAATATTTTCTCAAATATTTTCTCGTTTCTACCTAGTTATATAGAGGAGGAAATTATGGGGCTTTCGTACTCGAAATTGATTCATTTAGTACTGGATTGCGTTCTATTTAAAAATATCCTTTTTGGCTTCTAATTGCAACTGAGCCTTCGTCTTTTTTATCTTAACTTTTTTATGCTAGATACGATAACAAACGAGCCCACAGTATACCACGGCTAGCACAGGTGTGCTCTCGCGCGCGATAAGCGAAAAATTGCACGATATAGATACTGCTATCTCTTACATCTTAGTATTACATAATCTACGCTATACATATTAAAAAAAAAACTTTTTTTTTTGTATTTTTGTACACGCTAATCTCCGGAACTACTGAACAGATTTGTATAAAACTTTTTTTGTTGTGTAGCTATTATAAAGCTTAGGCAATATTTAGGGTATTAATGATTGTTGTAAAACCATAATAGACCAGCTAAACTATAAGAAATATGGAAGTGGCGCCGAATGGAGTTTGATGTGGTTTTCAGTTTTGTAGTCTGGAGTCCAACTTAAAATCTAGGCAATTTTTCATATAATTAGATTTCCACATGGCCGAAGTCGCGGGCAAAAAAGCTAGTAAATAAAAATAACTTATTACGTGATACCTCAACGGACAACAAATATTTGCATTGTCCATTAGGGTTTTTGTAAAACAAATTCGAAAGGTACGATAACTTCGTTTTGTCAAACGTCCCTTGCTAATTTTTTCTCAAACATGAAGGCGTGGTGCCTTAACGATACAAACCAGTTCGGTCACCTGTGCTGTTTTTAGACGCCAATTGCTGAATCCAGCTACGGTATTATCATGAACCAGTCTTGAGTCGCATTTGCTGCATAAGCAACAAATGCGACGTGATGGTTACATATAAATAACAGGTCCTGGTCATAATAGCCCATATAATAAACATAATAGGTCATATAAATTTGACCGAATCCATCTTGCAACCACAGACACCTTTACGCCTGGGCAAGTTCTCATCGATGCAAGCGCTCGACTGTCTCGATGCAAACGCACGACTGCATTGCTGGAAACATGCTTCTGCATGGAAGCAGACACGCGGCTGTCTCGATGCAAACGCAACCGCATTGCTCCAAAAGACTGTGTTGACTGTGTCCATTAGATTTACATAATTGATTTCTTTTTGCGGTTTCATCAAGGAACAAAAAATTGTGGAGGCGATTATTATTTTGAATACAAAATGTTCCGAGTGTGTCTTACTTTACATAATGTGCATTAATGAAACATGGTCGCTCTACTTATCTACCGTTACAATTCTGGAAAGTTGAGCATGACTAGCCTAGATATTAATTATTGACATTTGCAGAGTGTTACAAGGATTAATAGGTATTTGGATGAGGCGTGGGTGTCAAACATTAACTCCAGCTCCAAACTCAAAAGTGACGCTTTACAAGGTGGCGGCGTTAGTTCTGTGTTCTAGTAGACTCCACTCTACAAAATGTCATTAATTTGCATAGCAGGATATCTACTATTTTCTAATCCTTATTTATAATAATTGATAATTAGATACATAATTTCCTATATAATTTTTCGTCTCTATATCTACATACAGTACAGTAGCTTAATACTATAATAAATTCTTAAGATACTCGATGCGTAAAAAGGGATTAACCAGCTTTTTAACGCACAACCTTGAGGCTGACGAAAATATTCATGACGTGAATACTAAAATATGTTTGCGACGGAAAATGCTGCAAATCTGTTATTCAGAAACGTTATTTAGGTACAATAGCATGAAAACAATGTGGACAAACTCGATTAGAACAAATGTTGCACATCGCCGTAATTTACTATCCTAGTAGACCTAAAACACTCAACTGGAGGGCAGAAAAGCGTTAGAAGAGAGAAAACGCGATTATTTTGTTTGTTTGCCCAAAATACAAGCCTCACATTGGGAAACTCAGTGAGAATTTGCTTTGCCTTACTTACCCCGGAGAATAGTTCACTCTACGATTCCGTAGAGCTACTTACGATAATTATATCATTATATAAATAGAATAAAGAATTTGGAAAATAAAAATTTATGCCAATTTGATTATCATCAATATATTTAAAATTTTAACATGCATTTTCATATATATGCCAATTGGATAATATAAATAATTATATAATAGAAGTAAATTAAGAACATGCTATTGTATAGCGATAAAATATACACGTACTTACATACAATTTTAAAGTTATAAACAAGTTAATTAAATTTTAACATGCATTTCAATATATATGCCAATTGAATAATATAAATAATAATATAACTTACGTAAATTAAGAATAAAATATAGTGTGTACTTACATAAGATTTTAAAGTTAAATACGAGATCACATATGAAAGTTTAAAAAAAATATAGCATTGAAAAATAAAATATTCGTTGTCCGCAATCTGATATGCAATAGAGATTTACAATTTGGGAATTGAGGCCAAATTCACTCGCCAGCCATCATCAGCGTTATTCACTATGTCTGTAAAATAGCTGTAGCTGTTGCAGTTAGTTATCTAACGTCAATATATTCTAATAAGTTTGTAAATTTTTTATGTATTACTTATCTATCTTAAACTTAGACGTAGTTCAGTTGTCCAAGAGCAGAATATTATTTGATATTTCGAAGTTACAGCCAATAAACGGTTATAGAAACTGACTTTTATAACTTTAAACTTCTTAATTGAACGAGTTTCGACAGCATGATTTCAAGTATTATTTTAATTTACTTTTTATACTCCCAGACCACCGACCTTTTACATATTAACATTTACGTGGTTTAATACCCTAATCTACATACTTTGATTACAGGTACTTTTAATACAGTACACGAACGGTGGCTAAAATATTACGATTACAATAAGCTCCACACTACAATGCCACAAACCTTTACGTTTTGCGACTTGCTTGCGACACTCTTCGAGGAAATAATTTCTTAATTTCTATTGTTTTAAACTACGTCAATTAGGAAAGGGTCCCAGCGGAGCTCGAGGATTACATGTGAAACGATTTACAATAGGGCTTTTAATTTTTGCTAGAGCGGGGGAAGACCCTCATCTCGAATTGTTCGGAGTGGTGGCGGCGGCACCCGCGGCGGCGGTGGGTGTTCGGCTGCGGGGACTGTACGTGGGGGCAGCCGTTGGCGACGCCTGGTTGGGCCGGGTTCTGCTGGGTGCGGCCGGTCTGGCTGCGGGGCAATGAGGGGTTCTGCCCCGCGTTGGAAGGCCCCGCCTGCTGGTTCGGGAGATGGTGCTGCCGCTGACGGCTGTTGTCGAACGTCCAGCGCGAGATGACGGAGTCGCGGCGTTGGCGACGCGACAACGGCGTGCGACCGGTCAATGCGCAGCTAGGGCAGTTCACTTGGGGCTCGGTGCAGTTACTGACGAATGACGCTGCAACCAATGTCCAATGTAAGGGAAATGAAGCGGCGATCTGCCGTCTATATGTACGTACATCTAATAAGTATTCCCTTTAGTCGATAGGTAGACTTGTCGGCTTAGCTCCTTCAAACTCTGTCGGGCTGTCGCCGTTGATACCTGATACCTCTGATAATAAATACCTATTCAAGGAGATCGCCATCTCAAAAGACAATTTTAACTTATGATGGCGGAGTAACGACGACGTGGTGAAAGAAAGAAAACAGTATTTTGCCAATTAAAAGTTTTTCTTATTATAATTTTCACCTTGAATAACAGTGTCAGATGTATTGCTGCTATTAATATCTATAATTAATTTTAGTCCTAAACATAGGTACCATGTCTTAAATACCTCTGGGACAAATAGCTTGGCGCAATCATTTGCAGTTCACTTACATACTCACACACAATACATTGACATTGCCTTGTCAAATCACACTTTGACAAAAACAAGGACGCGTGTGAAGGCGCGCTTTACATTTCAAAGCTTATATGAAATTTCCTACCATCGTGAACCACGATATTCAACTTTGAATGGAGTAATTTACAACTGAGGCTGAGGAATTTTTAATAATTCGACGGTTTGCGTTATGTCACAAGTGACTAACTCCTGTAACTCCTAGGTAACCAAGATTAGCGTTGACCCGAAGAGAAGTCGAGATTTTATACTCAGGCGATACGATGACCAGCTTATATTCCTAGAAAACTTTAATTGGGGGCTCTGGTTATAACGCGCATGTCGGCCTGGAAATAACAACCGCGTTAAATAGGGTGAGCCGCGTTGGTACGAGCGGCTCAGTGACAACACCCCACAGATTTTAATAAAAACTAGGTAACTCGTCTAAATCTCTAACGCGCGCGATTGTAATAAACGAAGCCTCATTATAATTTATAATAGGTTCCGCTGTACTTAAAGTAAAAGTACGGCGAGTATACGGTAATCTGGTGCTGTCTCTAGAAGATAGTATCCTTACTTGACACGCTGCTCGCCCGGCCCGGGTGTGCAGACGCTGCGTGGCGGTCCGTGGCGGCCCTCCGCGCGCGGCAACTCAACCAAGGCATAGTCTGCCGGAGCGTTCTGCGGAAATTCTGTCCGCTGAGGCAATATAGGATGAAGTTGATACCAAAGTTGGTATTGAAAAACATCAACGCTATTTGTTGGCACGCACTCCAACGGCCGCTTTCCTCCTCATCGCTCTGTTGACAATACAAAATGGCGTTTTATAACAACATATTTGATGTCAACCAGGATAGTGATAATTATCTTGATAGTAATATTGATTCTATTTCGAACCCTAAAAAATACACGCGTTGCCTAATCGGATTCGTCTTTTAAATATGCGGTCACATAAATTGCGTTCGACATCGGACTGTTTGGGACCGTCCTTCCGAATTTTTTTGCTAAATTCCTTTGCCTATATTGCCCTGCCTTGGACTAAATTAAGTTATCCCTTCATTTTCGAATCATATTCAGCAAATGGATAATATTTTGACAACCTTATCTTTCATTCAATTTAAAGTTACATTGGAAGCTTGCAAAGTTGGATCATATTAAGAACTTTAGCAAAGTATTCTTAACAGAATATGACTTATGTTCTGCGTATGTAATAACTTATCAGACAGATGTCGGATAACTTTATAGGGGACAAAGTCTACATTTCAGTACATGAATAGTTTTTAATCTGCTGAACCTTTTTAATTAATCAAAGCTAAGGCCCACCTGGATTATAAAATACAGGCTTACAAATGAAAACCTCGTCGAAGTTAAATTTGTAATAGTTTCATCCCTCTTTGGTTTCTTAATACGCTCCTTTATGATAAATATGATGAGTTGTTATTCTAACAACCTAATCAGTGCCTAATGGTTAAGGGGCCCGACTCGTAAGCGAGAGGTACCGGATCCGAATCCCAGGGCCGCCATGTACCAATGACTATTTTCCGAGTTATGTGTAAATGATACATTAGTTGAACTCTAACCGGTGCTCTTACGGTGAGGGAAACCATGGTGAGGAAACCTGCACATTCAAGCGACTAAATGCATAACCATGATCCAACCTGTTCAGGTTCCCTTTTTATCAGGGTCAGATTGCAGCTGCTCCACTGTAATTACCTGATCTACCAAATCCTGGATCATGGTCAAGGCGGACCCCGGGCCCTCGTGAGCAAGAGCACAACTGGGACCTTAACGCCAAAATGTAGTTAGTACAAAAAATACGTACTCAAAAATGTTACGTGTATCGAGGGCCGTTGTAGTTATGGCCGTTATGATTTAAAATATATCGAAATTATGAAAATAACACGACTGTTTGGTGGAATAGGAAGTGATTTAGTTTTTTAATCCTGTGTCTAGCACCTATACATACCTAGTATATAATAAAGCCGCTGCCCGCCCTCTGTATCTGTGTATGTACGCTTAGATCTTTTAAACAACGGAACGGATTTTAATGCGATTTTCATCAATAGGTAGTGATTCAAGAGGAATGTTTATAGGTAAGAAAAAAGGGTAGGGGTAAAGTAGGCGGAAGGGTAGGGGTAGGACGCCACGCGAACGAAGGCGCGCCGGGCCCGCTAGTTACTGTATGAGACGTTCCGTCACCTCCTCGCTCGACTGTCCTTTACCGGTGCAATTACGAAATTAATATGATTAGGGAGTTTCATGCAGTCAATCAGTTTCCGTTCCGTCTAACTCTACTCATAGTTACTAACTCTTAGACCTTGACCTGAGCAAACATCAAGCGAGTACTTTGCAAACTAGCGTTCCAGTATCAATCATCTTGTTACATATTCAACAGAACTGTTGGCTATTGTGGCTGGCAGAGAGATAATTTCGCTCTGGCACATCTCGCACGGCGTACCGACACCGGCGGCGCGGAGCTCTCAGCTTACAATTGGCCTATTTTGTTTATTCTCGCTATAAATTTCGCCTTTTGCATATTTCCGACGGTCTTAGTGGCCGAGCCCTAACGATTACTTGGTGTAACTTCATTTGTCTTTGGGAATATAAACTTCGGCTACATGGAAGTCGAAAATATTATAGAAGCAACCGAAAATGTACATCAGAAATTACAGGTGAATAATAAAGTTGTCTTGTTTTTCTGTGACACTTTTTTTGTAAGAACCAAATAGCCCTAGCTATTTTATTACGAATAGCTTATGAAAAGGTAGTTTGTTTACTGAATTCAATTTCCAATATTCATTTCCTGGTACCGCTGAATAGTGTCTGTTATCTTGTCTGTTCTGCCGTGACAAGGCAGCTATAATATACGCGGAATCTCGATTTAATTTGAAAGACCTATTAAGCTAAATAGGGTCTTAAAGACTTTCGGGGCTTCCATAAACTGTTTTTCATGTTCAATGGCGTGACTATCAAGCGAAGACCACAACAGTGTTTGAAATTGAATACCTAAATGCAATCAATCATATTATTGTAGTTAGGGAGACAAATTGTTTGGAGTACCTTAATTATTTGCTTCTCGCAATATCTGCACACGGTAAAGTAGATGTTCATCGTTCCCAAATGTACCGTAATAAGCCACGGAATCGCGTCACGGACTCGTGGACGACTGATAAGTGAGTGACGTAATTGAATAATGGCTCTCGCGTCTCGTGTAACTCATTACAGGTGTGGGCCGCTACTTGAGAGTACGGGCTGAAGTGCCTAGGAAGGATTTAACTCTCGTGACGTGGGTCCCGATTGTAAATAGGGGTCGAGGTCTGCCCCATTTAATTCCAGCGTCATGTCACCTATAAAAATATCTAACGTAGTATATTTTTTATGTTAAAGACGAAACTAACATTCGGCTTATGTTGAGAAAGTTGTTACAGTTCAAGATTTATATTACTCGGCTTCAAGGCGATTTTAAATACCAAAGTGACATACGACAGGCAGCCCTAAATGCAGCAACAAGCTCAGATGTCGTTTTAAAACGATACTATTATGAACACAAAATAGCACGCAGTCTTATTAAAATTAAAATTATCCCTTAATAAGACACGGCGCGTTAAAGCGAAAGTGGCTCGACCACGATTCGTTAGCCGGCTGTTTCGGTGCTCTAGCCTCGTCTTACACCGTGTGATGATCAAGACAATTTAGCTCGAGTTATTAAAGCTAAAATACGGGTATAATTTGGTGGATATTTGTCATTAATTGCGGTTGTGAACGTCATCCAATTAAAATTTACTTGCGGCGCGGCTGCCGTGAGTTTGGTAGGTTGAAACTGTCCGTTACAGAATGACGACGATTTTAGGGCTCTGAACCTCTAAAGGTAAAAAAGCGAAATCCTTATAGCAGGTGTCACCAATTTGTTTCATTTGGGGTCCCTTTATTTTTTATATTATGACCGTCGCGGACCGTTTACACTTTTTACGGTAGAATAAAACAAAATGATGAACCAATGACTCTTTTATGAGTTATGTACATTAGTTTAACACTAACCGATGCTCTTACGGCGAGGGAAAATATCGTGATGAAACCTGCATATTCAGGCGACTCAATGTGTATCCATGATCCAATTTGGTCAGGTTCCTCTGATAGAGGAGGCAGTCGCTCCTCTGTAATTGGATAAACTGGATCATGGTCCCTCCATGAACACAACCGGGACATTAACGCTAAGATGATTATTTATATGAACAGAAATTAATTTTGGGTCTTATAACTAGGCCAATCGTAACAAAAGCGACTTAAATCAACAAATGAGCCAACAGAGCAAGCTTGAAATTTTTGACATGTTGAGTCTAGCTAGGGTGAATAATGAATGCATATGAGCGGATCGAGCTCTAAAGTTAATAGCATTTGGAGTACTATAAGCTGGGCCAATTGTAATAAATGAGCGAGCGAGCTCGAAATTTTTGAAATTTTTGCTTGAATTTTATCGATTGGTGACTGATGATAAGAAAAGTAACTGAAACCAATGCATTTGCGAGCGACCGAGCTCAAAATTTTTGATGTTTTGGTCCTTAACACGGTGTTCCTCAAAATGAATGATTGAGCGAGCTCAGTTTAGCTAGGGTTTTTTGGCCTTCGGCTCAAAAAACCGCGCCTATATACTCAAGTAATGTACTTGTGTACTTAAGGTCCACACAAAATAGGTCGGCAGTTTGTATTAAATTTAAATAAATGAATAAATGAATATGTTTTGCTTTGTTGGTGGCGGTAGTAGTAGTATTTACTGCTTTTCGAAGTATTCTTCATAAAATTTTCCACACTTTTTCATTCGGTCAAACTATTTTGTATAACATGAGGACCATTGGTGTGACTTTCAACCAGCACATGTTTTTCATGTGCTGGTTGAAAGCTATCACGGCCTCTTCTGACCCCGTAAATGTCAAACCTCTGTTCATGATCTTTGATTTTTGAGAAAGTAAAGAAATCACATGCTGTTAGGTCTGGACTATGTGTGGGATGGATCACTAGCTACCTTTTTAGAAGTCAAAAATGGCTTTGTCTTGTTAGTCTGGACTATGTGCGGCATGGGTCACTAGCTCTACCTTTTCAGAAGCCAAAAATAGTTTTGATTTGTTCGCGATGTGCGCCGAAGCATTGTCATGGTGATGCGACTTCTTGGTCGTTTTTCCCAAACTTTTTCAAACACAGTGGCCAAACATAAGGTCGTGTATCACTCAGCGTTAACTGTGATTTGTTCTTCGAGTGATAGATAGGACTCGTCCGGGATAAAAAATCGTTTTTCTGGGCTACGCTTCTCATCTGCCTCAATTTCGTTGGTTTGCTGCCTTCGAAACCCATACAGAAGATTGTTGCTTTTTTCGGCATGGGTAGGGTTGCGCGTTTGTCGGTCTTCTACAGGTTGCATTTCGGAGAGTGTGCAAAGCAGTTGCACGACCTCATTCCGCCGCCCCCTTTCCGCCATCGGGAGACGCGATCCGGGCGAGCGCTTCATCCTTATGTAGTGGATCTTCGAGCTATCCGCACGAGCCGCTTCAGTTCAACCTTTATAATGCGTACGGCCAAGAAATGGGACGCATTACCCGCGTGTGTGGTCCCTGGTCATTATAATCTAGACACTTTCAAGGCAAGAGTGAATAGGATGTTTCTAGATAGGCATCATCCATCGTACATGTTTCATCTTCTGTCATACACAGCATTTGAACGTCAGTTTATCCTTTAACAACATTTTTTTACACCAATCAGATCGAGTCCGTTTTTGTTCTGGGGTGAGTTCGGCTTAAATGTTCATTTCAGATTTTTTAATTTGGTTCATACCAATCCCTAAATGTTCTCGTATCTCCTCATAGGTGATGCGCCGATTTTCTTCAATTAGTTGCCTGACAGTAGCCACATTTTCCTCAGTGATCGCAATTGCCCATTTTCACGAATTTCACGGCCACGATCAAAATCTGCGTATCGACGCCTTATGGTGCTCAAATGAGATGCTACCCTCCCAAAAGCATTTTGAATACGAGCAGTACAGTCTTACGGAGACAGTGCACTTTTAAATCATCAAAAGTCCTCGCCTTTCCATTCCATTAATTCCATTTTTGCTACGGACGACGAATTTCAACTTGTGATAAAATATAATTGACACAAGATATCCCGCCAGTTTTTATTTTAAACTCTGATTTACTTTAAAAATATAACATTTCAAACATTTACACGGCAGCTCACCGGGAGAGCAGAACTTTCAGTATGCTGTATGTAGGATCAATGTGTTCTCTGTCTGTCTGTGTATCCAATCCCAGTAGTTCTGGCTGTTTAACATTAAAGATCCGATTTCCCTCTTATAAAAATATCAGTGACTGACCCCATTAAGCTTTAAAAAGATTCCACGTTAATGCAATAAAAATATTGTAGGGTTAAATCTACATTTATAGGGTGCTGCCCGTACAATTATGGAATGTGGTAAGTGGCGAGGTCATACAGCACACATAAAGGAAGAATTCCGAAAAACCATGAACTTGTCAATAAACCTATCATGTAAAACTCGTAAACTTGATTTTTGATATAGGTAATGACTTAACAAAAATTGTTTTACTAACCACAAATAAAAGATAATTAATTTTGGTCCAAAAAGCTGAAAATGCCGAAACATGATATATTTTGTTAAAGAAGAAGGTACGTCGTATAGTGCTCGCATTATTCCTTCTTTTATACAAAGAGAAATTCATTTTACACGATCATAAGTTTTTAATTTTATTATTTTAACTAGGCGTACAGTTTTGTAGTCATAGTTGAAAATGTTATGTATTTGTATTGGATGGTACCTAATAAAAAAATCAAATTCTTCTTCTTTTGACCAAAAATGTAAACGTCTTTTACTTTGAGTGTATGAGCAGCTGATTATCCATAATTTGTTATTTTGAAACCCACATGACGCGAGAACTATATGAACTTTCCCAGCTTTTTCATCGGGTATAGTTTGGTAAATATGTAAATACCTAGATGATACTGGTTGAACAAACTCGGGAGTCGATTGACACCCCGAACGGTATTATTAAATTGGTACAATAATTGAATGCAAGTATAACTTAATCACTGTATCAACATAGTGGCCCTTCAAGTATTACGTAAGCAGTATTTTAGCCAATCTCAACTCGCCTCCTCCCTCTTCCCCTTGTCAGTAAAAGTAAACATAGCAAAGCTCTTAGCTAACATAAACATTGGTTTAATTTTCACAAAAAAAATCCCTTTAGGCTCAAAAGGCCCAGTTCGTTTATTGCTTAGCATGTTTATAGCTTTAGGTTAGCGGTCATGGGCGACATGGGCACAGCCAGAAAAGGAGGGGTGTGCTGTGTCCGCTCTGGCTCTTTGAACCAAAATCCGAAAAATTTCGAGCTCGCTAAATTGACGCTTGCTTATTTTATAATTTAGGTTTACAACGAACATTGAAGAGATAAAATGTCATAATTTCCGATCTCACTCATTCATTGATTTTGGTTACTTTTAACTGTTACCCCAGCTTGTGGGGGCGGAGTCGATTGTTAAAGTCAATTCTACCAAAACGCGGACGTGTTTGTGTTTTCCACCAACAGAGCCCATTCTATGTTGCTTAGGCCTGTATTTTGAATCCAAAGCGAAAACTGCAGCACAATAATTGGGCTGAGTCGAAATACACGGCCGTTGGTTTTACCATGGTATGGTATATACCATATACCACGGCCTATGGCGTCCTCTTTCCGACGATAGCCGTGATTTGTATTTCTTGTTGGTTCCGCACGGGCTTACGCCGGCATAATTATTTTTCGTATACTTTGTTACACTTTTTGCTTATTTTTGCTACAAATATTATCCATATTACACCTCTTTTTACATGATTTAATTACTGTAGACAAATTCAATAAATTCACGCAAGAATCACCGTCGTGAGTTACACAGAATAGAAATGCGCGGAAGCGCGCTATTCGTTCATTCATCTCACTCTTCATGAAGCATTCGTTAATTGGACTATAAGCAAAACCAAGACTTTGCCTTGCCTTGACTTGAACGGCCCCGTAGTACGATATACATACAAATAAAAACATTATTTCGTTCTCAACAGTTTTACAGAAATCAAAACATACCCTCGTGGTTAATTCGAGCGTACTATAATTGTACAATCAGACCAAGAAAGCTTTGTATCAGTTTTCCCGTGTAACCAAAATGTCGCTAAGGTCGAGACTGTTAACAATCGCAATATCATTGCAAGGGAAAATCGAGCTTGTTGCTTTTTGACATGCAACTGAACTTCAACCTTAGCAATATCCTTGTTGAGTTTATAGGAACTGCAACAAGCGAGCAAATATCGCCCCGGGAGCGCTGGGGCGCTGCACTCGGCAACAAGTGGTGCACTCCGGCTGTAATCTTGTATCAGTTTTCTCGCCTTTACAGCCTTAGCGACCGTGCGGGCGGGGGCAAGTTTTGTGGAATACCTAGTTTAAATGTTTTTCAACTCACATACTCTTAAAGGCTCATTTAACCGATTTTGAAGTGAATAGATTAGAGTAGCGTATGGCTCGGGCTGCAATCACGCCTTGTGCGTAATTGCGTAATAAGTGGCGTCATTTCGCATACACTCCTGCGTAGCCTTACATCTATTTGACCACACTATTACGGATATAATTTATTTCCCGTTTTCATAATGTTACACTTTTGCGCCTAACTTTTTGTTATAATTATTAGGCACACAAATAAATCGCAACGCTTAATAAGTTACACAGAAAATTTACATGAAAAATTCACAGAAAAGCAGCATGAGCATAATAAATTCGCTTTATAAAGGTAACAATATCACAAAAATGATTAACATGGAAAACTACAATATTTAAGATTTTGCTTACCATGTCGTAGGCATACGCCAGGATCCGCATGGTGTAGGCAGGCAGGTTTAATATGACGAAAACCGAGGATACGATCAGGAGCATTCTTGTTATGCGCTGCTGAGAACGCGCACTCTGACTTGCTGCCGCAGCAGCGCGAGCGCTCATTCCACCGAGTTGCGATCGGGTCATTATCTCCCTCGCGTTGGCCAGTCTGTAGATTAGCGACACAATGCTAGTATTCAGGACCAGGATCACGAAGAAGGGTGTCGTGAACGACAACAAAGTATCCATTAAGTTGAATTTCTCCGCATACTCCTTGTAGTCTAAGTCGATATTGCAGTCTCCGTTTTTGGGGATCGCGAACCGGAGCACGGGTATGTTGAGGACGAGTGCGGCGACGGCGAGCCCGCAGACCACGTAGCGCGCGCGCTTGGGCGTGCACACCGCGTTGCGCCGCAGCGGGTACAGCACGGCCACGAACCGCTCCATCGTGAACGCCACCACCAGCCACGCGCTCAGGCAACACGTCACGTACGACATATACACAAAAAGCTGGCAGAACCAAGGTCTGTAAAACACCCCGGTTATGTCCAGCGCGTTCAGCCACGGCGGCAGCAGTTGAAAGAGAAACACAGTATCCGAAACCGCCAAGGCGGAAAGGTAGTGGCTCGTCGATTGAATGCGTAGTTTGCTCGCGTAAAAAACTGTTATCGAAATTAAATTTCCAATAGTGCCCAAAGCGACCAATACCGGGGTATAATAGATATTGAGCACGTCGAAGATATTATTTGCACTATAAACTTCAGATCGGTTTCCAAAAGTAGAATTGATTTCAAGATATCTGTCGTAGTCCGTAAAGTTCGAGTTCAAGGCTGCCATGGCGCGGCGTGCGGCCGCCGCGCCAGTCCGTTTGCGACTACAGCGATGGGAGTGCGGCATCCTGCGGGGCTGTGACGTTCCCGCCGGAGTGAGCGAGCCTGCACATGCACTGGGGCGGCCCGTCCGGGCGCCCCCGCGCCTTGCATCGGAGGGGCGGCACTTGCACACGCGCAATCTGACACACCACACAACACTCCCTCCTGGATAAACTAAGTAGACTCTAAACCATTGCAATACAAACGGCGTTTCGTAAATTATAAAAAATATTGAGTTAATACTAGTTCTTGTAATTTCTAGATACGTCACACGACTTAAGTACTAACCGTTCCGAGAACTACGTACCGAATGAATTTCCTGTAGGGATTAGCTTATTTTTATAATTGCTATCTACTTTCTATTAAACAAATTTGTGGTGGGGGAAAGTTTGCACAAGCACAATTGTATGTAAAGTCGCCACTGCGCGCAGTCATGTGCTGATCCAAGAATATTGAACCTTTCTTTCGTCGAACCACCCCGGTCCCAACTACTTTCATTAATTGAAGTCATGTAAATACAAGTAAAGAATCAAAACCAAAAGCGAGATATCCTGGATCTCTACCTACCTCTTGACATCTCTTTCTAAGCTCCCCAAAAATAAGGAATACATAATATTAGACAGTGTTCGTCTGCCTACCCCCCGTGTGGGACAGAGGCATGAGCTTCAACAAACGATGAAATTCAGGCAACTGTTATAGATATACGAAGAATAACTTTGAACTTGTCTAATTACAATAAATTAATGGATATTTCAGTACATCTTTCAATTTAATATTAATATGAGTTTTGACTTGCAACCAGGCTCATTCATAGACGAGTCCATCGCTCGCGGCAAATTATTTTAGTAGCGCACAGCGTTCACCAAAAATTAATATTTAAAACAAAGTTGTCAAACTAGGAAAAGCTTTACAGTGGTCCTTTGTTTCTATAGTCATTTACTTATTACTGTATCTATACATAGTATAAACCAAAGTCGCTTTCCGCCGTCTGTCCGTGTTTATCTATCAATATCAACATCGTCCTAGCATTTATCCCGGCCTCTATCAGGGTCCGCTTTTTTACTCATTCTCCTCCACTGCGCCCAGTCTTCTGCATCCGCGCGTCGTACGCCATTGACTCTCGCATCCGACTCAGCAATTTCAATCCATCGCTTCTTGGGTCGCTCACGGGTTTCGCGTTTATCTATGTATGTATCTAAGTACACTTAGATCTTTCAAACTACGCAATTTTAATGGGGGTTTTCAACAATAGAGTGATACAAGAGGAAGGTTAATAAAAAAAAAGGGTAGGGTTAAAGTGCGCGAACGAAGTCGCTCTGGGTCCACTTGTTGTAAAATATAATAGTAAATTGAATTGTATGTATCCCAAGAGAGCAAAATGAATTTTTTGGGGCGAGGGCGCTATTTTGAATTCAAAGCGAGGATTAGGATTTTAGATACTAAAGTAGAATTTTGGAACGTAGCGTAGGATATAAAGTACACCGCTGCCCGAAAGACAAAATAATTTGCGACCGGGTGCTACTCAATACTTTTCATCCCCATCTGCGAGGAAAATATGCTATATAAAATATACGTTTTGGTGCGTTAAATGCCACAATTGGATTCGCCCCAATCGGAGATTGCTTTGAGAGCTTCGTTCAAGCGACCAGCCACGGCCTGACAAGACTGAATATCATCCGTTACTGTGCTGTACCCTCATGGGCTCATGTTTTCCCTTTTACTATAATCGAATTGGCTGTGGTCTTGAATATTTTTACTATTTATTTAATAATTTATTGTGCACAAGAGAACTTAACAGAAAATACAGATTAGTTACGATACAACAGGCACTAATTATCTCTAAAGGAAATCTTTTCCATTAGGCCTACAAAAGAGAGAAATTATGGTTAAACGCAGATAAGACGTCCACGATAACTATAAATATACTATAACAAATACATACATTAAATTATATACCTATTATATTAATATACCATATAAATGGAATAAACGTATACCATAATAACTAAAACAATATAATATTAAGGCATTTAATATACTACATTACATCTAGGCACCCTGGGACAGATACGTTCTTTCATAGGTTTTTTTAAATATAAATTTGTGCGGAAGGGAATTCCACAGCTGTCCTGCATGAACAGCAAAGGAATAGCAGAGGAAGTCCACCACATCCTTTTCTTTGTTCACGAATTGAAAGCCGTTTGAAATATTATTTAAAATAATTTCATCAGTTCATTGAGACGTGAGGATGAAATTCTACAGACACTTGAAGTTAACAACGATGTCAAAATATAAATCAGTGAAATATTTATAATTTGTCTTGATAGAGGGGTTAAAAGTAGATTGTCACTCGGTCGCAATATGATTTTTTTTTTGGGCGCCTTAATTTGAATCACTCGCAGCTCCGGATTCTACTTTAGAATCCCTAGTGCGGAGAGAGAAACCTTCGATTCAAAATACTGCCATCGAATTTAAAACATAGTTTTGCTCTCTTGTGCTCTGATCCATTCGCTTGGTCTCATCTTCGCCTATGCGAACTGATAGGGGATCTGTACTGTTTGCAGGTCTATGTCCCCCACAATACCCTGCGGACACGGATTGTTACGCAGTACTTCAGAACATCGTCTTATCCGCGTCCTTGCATGCGGCTGTGGAGCGTAGACGCTTATCAAATTGGCCTTGACCCCTATTGGGATTAATAGATCTATATTAGCGGCTGTTATCGGGTAGTATAACGTCGTTTTTGGCGAAGATGGAATAAAAATTATTTTCTCCATGTCACTTTTACCGACTTTAACATTTGTATTGTTTAAATTAAGAAGTTCCTGAAAGCAGTTTTAAAAACAATCATATTGATAGTTAGGTTAGAACCATCTACCATAGTTTTGCCATAATCTCTCCGCCCGGTACTCAAGTTTGAAATCCCAATGTTGGAAATACACAACTGACTGGTTGAAGAGTTTAAAAGTTTTACGAGGTTATCTGACATCTAACTATAATATTAAAACTTAATAAATCATCTCATCTTGGCGTTAATGTCCCGGTTGTGCTCTCGAGAACGAGGGCCCGGGGTCCGCCTTGACCATGATCCAGGATTTGGCAGGATTTGGCATATCTAACTATAATATTAAAACTTAATATAAATACTAATCATCAATGGCTCTAAAGATATTTAAATACGTCGCAGCGTAATACCTACCATAATTTGCTATGAACCTTTACCTTTCAGCCATGTTTAATTATAGAGGAATTTCTGTTAATTTAACGGAAGATTGGACATTGTATTGGGTACCGGGTACCGTTGTTGAACTGGCAAAATTCTTTGAATACAATCATTGTGAACGCTACGTTTTCGCTCTATTCTATTGTTCAAACTTTCAACGTTTTACCTGTTTTATACGAGCACGTGCATATGAAATCATAATGGCCAAATGATAATGCGGAGTGTGAACTTTCCCTAGTGACCATTATTTTTACCCGGAATCAAGTGGTAAGGCAGGCCTAAGCTTATACAAACTTTACCTTTATTATAAATCTCCCTCCCTCCTATAGAGGAGTAATAATAGTAATAGTACTGTAAAAATATTTGTAATGTATTTGGGACGATGTACAACTAACACTGAATAATAATAAAATTATAAGAGGTGAATCCGTGACGTTATGTAAGTATAAATCTCCTTATGATAAAACATTTTTGTATTGATGAATGTTGGCTGAAAAGTATAATTGCAGTAGCAGTAATATTTTCGGCTTTGGACAAAAAAGTAATAATATTGATTCAGTCAAAATATGTCCGTTACCAGGGAGGCCCGGGCGCCCCCCCTCTCGGCCAAGTTGGGTAATGCTTTGGAAAATAAATGAAACAGCCATTTCCATAAACACTTGACGTGTTCGCATTTATTATTTGCATGGACTACGCAAGACTCTTTTGTAAGGTTGTAATTTTTATATCAGAAATATAACACAACTTGTACAACCCGATTAATTCTCACCACAGGCTACACTTCGTTTATTTATCTATGAAATCATACGAAGAGAAGCCGTTATTAATGACTGTCGTCCACGTGCCGACATTGCAGATACTCTTGCCTCGAGGAAACACACAAGGGTGGATGTTACGATGCATAGTCATAAGATGGACAATAATTGAATCACTTATCCTTGTGTAATGTACTGCAAAGTATACATTGTGCGCAGTGGAATTGCACACTTTCCTTGACTTCAAATCATTTCTATCTTAAGATGAAATAAATCTACTATGAGATAAAGATATTATTTTTTCAGACTGTATTAGGTATGTGCCCAGTCGTATTACATCGCCTTTTGGGTCTGAAATCAAATGATAGAATGTATTTATTTCTATTGTTACCAAATGATCGTAGCATTTGTACTTGTCGATTTATTTTTTTCCATCCCATATGGCCGCATGACGCTTTGATATCTAGCCGTCTGAGCTTGATAAGATTATCCATGGGGTGCACGGAATACTCTCTGGTCAATACATCCCACTCAGCCCGCGTGCCTAAATAACCTCTGGGAATAGTTTTTTTATTTTAGTTTAAGAGTAACTAAATTCATTATCATTATCTTAAAATAGTACTTTTTCAAACTTGACATTTTCCTTACTCATCACATTTTTAACTTGTCTTAGCTTTAATAACAATGTGTTTATATCTTGTCCACCAGGGTCGGAGAAGGATCGCGGCACCCTGGACGCGCTGCTGTGTACCACATACTGCCGCTCCCAGCTGTATCTATCGCGGCAACTGTCGCAGCTGCACCCCGAGCTCACCATGCCCATGTTCTCAGGTGAGTCGACGTAACCAGATGAAACTGGTATCAATAGACCGGAAAGGCGCAGCGGTGGTTCCTTGATATTGTCACATGTGGACTGGCAATATGAAGAAGTTAAGTACTGTAAACAAATAGCCATAATGAAATGTAATAAAGCCATTGACAAATTCATTGAAAAGTTAAAAATTTAACTGCAGAATTTTTCTGGTTAGGAATTGGTTTAATCAAAATATTTATATCGATACACCTGTGACGACAATCAGTTTATCAATATTATCGATATCAATACTATCGACTCACTAATTCACTACATCCTAATATTAGTCATTATACAAGTAATATAAGTGTGTACGTAATGTACACACTTACTTGAGTACAAGCCAAAGGCCAAAAATTCCTAGCTCACTGCGCTCGCTGAAGCATTCATATTAGCGGTCTACCCAGATTTTAAAAACCAAAATAACGAAATCGCATATTTCGCTAATTCATTGGTTTCACAGTTACTTTTCTTATCATTTATCATCAAGATCAAAAGTTAAAACTCTAAAAACTACCGAGTTCATTGCAATCGCATTTTCGTCGATTTCCCTGAGTTTCTTTTGTGAGATTAACATCTGTTAAGAACCAATGTCACCACCAATTAGTGGAAGAATTTCCAAAATCGGTTTAGTTGTTAGTTTCGGAGATTACCCCAACATACTAACCCACAAACTTACTAACATGCAAAGATTTCCTCTTTTCATTATAGATAATTTCCAAACGCCAATCAGATTTGCAAACGCTGCATTCAGCAGGTTTCCGATAGAGCTTCATGTTTGTTTTTATTCCATGTTTGTCTCCATGCAGACGAAGGAATGTGGAAATGTTGTATAAAATGTCGCAAACATTTTTTCTAGTAAATTTTGGCTACGAATGCCTATTTGTCTGTACTATCGATTTGCGCTATTTGTAGCAGAAACGGGGATGAATATGTTTAAAATCAATTTCGATGTGTACATAAACCGTACCACGTGGCGCGGGGCGAGTTTCATTTCACAGGTCGTTGAGCAAAACCTTTGAGCTTTGTGAGTGCATGTTCGTGCGTAGTTAACGTGCTGATGCACAGGGATTACAAACTAGCTTTTCGACTGGTATTTCGATTGGCTCCTAGCTGGAATCGATGGCGCTAAATTACAGCTTAGCTCTCCGACCATCGGATTGACTAAACCGCACGGGATCCGTTAGACGGATTCACATGGAACCTAATCACTCAGGCGGACAAATATTTCAGAACAGATGACCCGATACCTCTATTATAGAGAATTCTCCAATTTTATTTGTATGTTCGAAAACTACGACCTGAGTGGTTCGGTTGGTCAATATGCCGGTCGGTCACGCAGAGGTCCCGTGCTCAATTCCCGGTCGGGCAGAAATTAAAATGATGAATTTTAATTTCTGTTACGGGTCTGGGTGTTATATGTATAATAAGTGTGTATGTAAAAATATATATAAGTAGTTTATCAGTTTTCTGACACTCATAACACAAGCTTTGTTTAATTTGTGGCTAGATGGCGCTGCGTGAATTGTCCTAGCATATTTATATATATTTTTTTTATAACTAAGACTCCATAATAAGATAATTTGATGCTCCGCTTGACCTGGGATAAATAAACAAGCATACGTTTACTTTTAAGCCATTAGTAACGATTATTCTAATTAGGGTGGAAGGTGAATTTCAAGATTGTCGCTCAGTGGAGATCGCTTACGGAGTGCCAAGCCAAATCTATTTATAAGCTTTACCGTCCTAAAGCAGATTGAGGCGCTTCACGCCTGTGTAATCTCAATGGGCAGATATAGGTTTAGGCCTCACGGCTTTTAGCATTCCTGGGTGTTGTATGGGGCTCAGACCGATCTTTCTGGGTGGATTGATTGGGATTAACTTTATTATATTTATTAATTAGTAGATTTAAAACGATATTTATTTTTAACATTAAGTATTAATTTGTACGTTAGACCTTAATGTATACCATATTCTTTGCAAATAACTAAGTATTCTATTCTATGATATTCTAAGACTTTTATTATGATCCCATCATTAATTATTATTTGAGAACCAACGAATTATTTTATTTCCTATAAATATACATTAATAATTATATTGAATTATATAATACTTTCCCCCAGCTGAACATTCTTATAATGAACTTCTAGTTTTACCCCATTTCAAAAAGATTGTCCTTTTTTTAGAAATGTGCATTGTTGAACATATGTTGACGTTGTTCAGTCTTACGTAATATGACCGGACAACCAGACAACAACTCAAAAAAACCGCTTCCGTTATGAGTCTACAAGCAAGTCGTATTACTTTTTGGTTACCGATGTTTTCTTACTAATTCGAACCCGCTCAATCTAAAAAGGCCGGCTTCCAACAACAACCCCCCCCCCCCCCTTTCACCCTCTTTCAATCTTCAAACTGTCTCTCGTCGTTGTTTTTCTTTTAATTTTACAGTGTAGCGGTTACAATATTTTTTTCTTTTCTCATTTTTCTCCTTCTAGGAAAGACAACAGCAGTTACGACAACATTATTACAGGCATTTCATAGAATACCATGAATTTATCTACCAAACGACATAGGTGCGTGAACAATGGTTCTTATGATACTGGAGATATTCTCGCGCGATCCGTCGCTCCCGCGAAGCATAACAAAATCATCCTTGCGTTATGTCCCGGTTGTGCTCTCGCGCACTAGGGCCCGGGGTTCCCCTTGACCATGCACCAGGATTAGGCAGATTACATAATTACAGTGGAGTGACTGTCATCTCGTGACCCGGTTTACGGAAGAAAATTAAAAATAGGATAACATTTTGTTCAACATCCAGTGACCCGCTTCCTTATCCTTCCTGTTTCTTACACCTACCTTACATAATATACTAATAATAGCTTATATCTATATATAGTATAAAACAAAGCCGTTTCCCGCCGTAGTCCCTCTGTACCTATGTATGTAAGCTTAAATCTTAAACTACGCAACGGATTTGAATGCGTCATAAATCATTAGGTACCTATCTAAATCATATCAATAAATAAATATGCTTTGACAAATTCACACAGCGCAATCTAGCTCCAAAGTGAGCAAAGCCTGTGTTATGGGTGTTAGATAACTGATGTGAAGAATTACTTGTATACTTTTTTTAAATACTTACTTATTATACATACTACACCCAGACCCGTAACAGAAATTAAAATACATCATTTCAATTTCTGCTCGGCTGGGAATCGAACCCGGGACCTCTGCGTGGCAGGCGTTAACCAACTGAACCAGTCAGGTCGTCGAAATATCTACTGGACATTTCTGTGTAAACTAGCTCTCAACCACTCAACCGTAAAATCTCTACCGGACATTTCCCGGGAAACTAGTTCTCATCGTTTGCTCGCGCTCAGTCAATACGAATATCTGGCTGAAACAATATTGGAATTTCATCGCTATTCGATAGTTACAGCTAGACTTGATTTCGCAAAGACCTTCAACGAAAATACACAAACTAAAACATTATCTATATTCTGATCTACGTAGTTCTGATTCTGGTAGCCCTTGTATTTACATCTTGTACATCGCATTGCACATCGCTTTGTATGACACCAGCGTTTAGGTTCACTATACCAAAATGTCCACTTTACCGAAGGGAGTGCTATATTTTAATCTGCCAGTCACCACCAGGCCATATGAAGCCGGATGCTTATGTTATTTAAAATAAATAAATATGCTTGGACAAATTCACACAGCGCCGTCTAGTCTTAAAGTAAGCACAGCTTGTGTTATGGGTGTTAGATAACTGATAATTTACTTACATACTTTTTTTAAATACATACTTATTATACATACTACACCCAGACCCGTAACAGAAATTAAAATTCATCATTTCAATTTCTGCACGGCCGGGAAGCGAACCCGGAACTTCTGCGTGGCAGATTTTAACCAATGTTAACCAACTGAACTCATGACGTCGAAATTTAAATATTTCGCTGAGTATTATACCTAGACATCTAGATCATCTAGTAAGCCAATCTAAAACACACGTTAGGTTAGGTTAGGGCGACGCCGATATGGAAATGGGTGATATTGCGTGGCAGCTGACCTCTACAAAGAGTTGATTTCTAGAGTCTGCGAGGGTGGCGGGCGGACGCGTGGGATAGGCACGGGAAGTTTGTTGACTTTTTTGAAGGAGTAATTTAGCGCTGTCCTTCAGGGCTGTCCTTTGTTGACTTTTTTGAAGGAGTAAGTGTTCCGGCTGATAATGCACGTATTGTGCATACCGAATTCAGGTATCTCATAGTCGTTATTAATATTTTCACCGAGATTCGAGAGGAAAATTGCCTATCGTAGTCTTTTTTTCATTTTATTACAAAAATTAAGTCGGATAATCCGCAAAACTGTTAGGGTAGCAATTATTTTTTTAATTGGCTTACGAGTATCTTAGGTTTAATTCCAATGCCCGTCGAATCATGAATCATTACTTGGAAATGTTTTTCTTTTTTGACTCGTCTATTGAAATTATTCAGTGCCTACGACTAGACCAAGAATACCTAAAACGAACGATCGATTGCGATCCAATTACACTTCAGTAAAGCCATTAGTAAAGTAGCGGAGTTTAGGCCCGGAATATCCGTAGACCAGGAAACGAGCAACTCGACTGCCAAGTATAAAGGTTATTGCTTATATTCCCGCCTGAGCAGTGCGTGGGCTGAAGAGAATGGCGTCTGTATTAGCAGACGAATCTTATTTCAGCAAGCGTCACAAAAGAATTTTAGTAGTAAGTTTATCCGGCAATATCTACAATTGTTTGCCTTGTCAAACCGAACTATTCTCTTGTAATCAGACGCAAACGAGTAGACAACCCACTCAACGAAAAGCGGCAACTCTCGCTCGTAACATCTGCGATTACTGCATTTAGTTTTCATGTATACCTTGTCTCAGATAAGTTTTCTATGGATGTAAACAAAGCTCTTTTACATACCTCAAATGCGCCAAAACAATAGAACAGATGTGAACTCTCGCCATGGGTCACTAGTTTTGCTTCAATTTTGTAAGCAAGTACCTTTAATTTATATTGAACTAGTTTTTTGGCTCGCGATTTCGTACACGTAAAACACTACGTTCCAGATTCGGATCCGTCCCCATGGGAAACCCATTGAATTTCTGGATAAAATACAAATATATAAATATACATACCTTTCATCATCATATATTTAAGAGTATGACTCTTGTCGGTGAAGTAATCGCAACCTCTTTCCTGTCCGCCAACCTCTTCATCTGTTTATAATCTCCGGCGCTCACTTTTTCCTTCACGTCCTTCCAATATTTATTTATTATTTAAATTATATACAAATGCTTGTTACTCGCTGATAATGTAGCTGTCGGCGAAAGCATTTTTAAAATCGGTTCGGTGGTTTTTGAGTTTATCCATTACAAACAAATAAACCGAGAATCAATCATATCTTTTCTCTTTATAATACTAGTACTTATAGACTGATCGCAGAATTGATGGAAAATTGATCAGAGGCAAAGTATAACAGAAACGAAGAGCACTGTGGGGGCTAAGATGAGTGCCTCATGCCTGTAATTGCGCTGGCTACATTATCCTTCATATTGTATAGCAATAATGCACCCAGACGGGATCCATTCTACATTTCTAAGTAGGCAGGCACCAATACGAATATGGGGTCCTGCCTGCTTTCAAGTTTAAAATAAAGTAAAATTAAATTTGCCTTATATACCTACATATTTACGTACTTCAGTCTGCTTGTTATTAACTTTTCAGCTTTCAATAACATTGTTTGTCGACATTCATTTTTTTATTTTTCACAATACGGCTGCTCTTGTTTGATATTCTGGCGCTCGGGAAACTAATATGTCAATAGCAATGGTCGATATTCAATCATGGTGATTGCATGCGATGAAAAATGTAAGCCTGTTATTTGTTCGGCCGTACAAGAGACACACCTGCATGATGCAACGTCCTCATTCAGTAGTCTAAGTATGGCTACAATTTTCATAATCATATACTATCATTGTGAAAATTGATGTCATTGTCATGCATATGTTATGACTTTATGCCTGATATGATGTGTATGATCAAGGTAAAATTAATTGTAATTAGTTTAGATTAAAGTGTTTGGTATTTTCTGTGTAATAAATCGCACGAGGGCCTGGGTTCCGCCTTGACCGTGATCCAGGATTTGGCAGACCAGGTAACTACAGTGGAGCGACTGCCATCTGATCTCCGTGACCGTGCTACCAGGGGAACCTGACTAGATTGGATCATGGTTACACATTCAGTCGCCTGAATGTGCAGATTTCATCACGGTGTTTTCCCTCACCGTAAGAGCATCGGTTAGTGTTCAACTAACGTACATAAATCAGAAAAGGCAGTGGGATTCGAACCCGGTACCTCTCGGTTACGAGTCGGTTACCTTTACCATTAGCCCATCGACGCTTCTCCAATCCGTCTCTGTGTAATATTATAAATGTAGAACAACCTGATTGGATGTAATGCACATTTACATTGAAGACGCCTTCCACCAGGCTTTTGATTCTCCCCGTATCGGTTTTCGCGCTCCTAAATTAAATTTGCAGTTCCAGCGCCACTACTACGTAAATTCAGGTATCTCCGATATTCACTTTATTACTGTTTGTTTGTGCCGAGCTATAGAACTGGTTGTTCCGAGTATTTGAATTTCGGTTCCCCCGCAATCTTGTCAAAGGATTCTCGAGGCGAGTCTCTTATTAAAGGCTACGAAGACTGACTTTATGATTCAGCCGAGCATTGATGTACCATTGCAATCTGTCTCTTGGTTGTTTATTTTGCTAACTAGACGGGATAGGTAAATAGTATTTAGCATTTACACAGGGTGTTTTGCCATGCACTGTACAAACTTTAGGGATGGATTCTATATTTAATAAAAAATACTTTAAAAATTCCAAGCTCAATAGTTTAGAAATTGCAGACTTTTTTATTTTATTGTCTTTGATGTTTGCAGGTGTGTATTAAAAAAACAATATCACAAAAAGTTGAAATCATATTCACTTAAAATAAAGTTTCTAAAAAAGGTGAAACTAGTCGCAAGTAAATAACAATCAGTAAAGTAGCCAAAAGTAGAAAATCCATATACAAAGTGGATATCTGCAATATGCGCATGAGAATATTGCCGGTCCGCCATTACAGGAAAAAGTTAATTAGATCCCAAAGTCAAGATAACTAGTCAATGAAGATGTGTTGTCGCATAAGCGATGCGAATGTTAAGAAACAACTGACTGGCAACTGGACCGGAAGATTTAGTTGAATCAAAGGCCCCATTGTTTTTTTTTGTACCTGTTTCACCCTTGAGCGTTTTGTTTTTGTCCTTTTCTTACTTACCCAGCACGCGGTAAATATATATCCGTTTCGCTACCCCATGCAATGCAGTAACAGATAAGACGGAACTTTTCTGTTGGAGCAGGCATTATGTTCATGCAACAATAACTCATAACCTCGTAGTTACGGTTTTGGTATCATTTTTTAGAACAGCTCAAACAGTTTTGAAAGAAGTTATAAAATAAGCATCTTAATAGTGGAGTTAGTAGTAAATTGGTTACTTTGTGTTTTTTTCGTCATTTTTGGTGTTGATAACCGACATATTTCTTTTTTTTCTTATGATGTTCGAACTTTTGGCTACTTTACTGATTTTTATTTACTTGCGACTAGTTTCACCTTTTTTAGAAACTTTTTTTTAAGTGAATATTCTTTCAACTTTTTGTGATATTGTGTTTTTAATACACACCTGCAAAAATCAAAGACAATAAAATAAAAAAGTCTGCCATTTCTAAACTATTGAGCTTGGAATTTTTAAAGTATTTTTTTATCATGTATATTTGAGTGTAGAATCCACCCCTAAAGTTTGTACAGTGCATGGCAAAACATCCTGTATAGTTTTATACTCTAGTATACTTCTTTTTTTTCTTATGATGTACATTTGCTTAACTTTATATGTTTTTATCTTTTTCCCTGGTGCATAAAATCTAAAACATGCGTTTTATAGAAACTTATATTTTCAAGTAGAATTTATAATATACAGTTTTAAGTAGCTTACAATATAACACGTGTTATTTGGAGCATCAAACCTAATACTGTCATCCAACACGTTCCTGTTGTCATCCAATCCAAAACATATTTTATACACGAATCACGTAATTCAATACGTTTTTAACTTTTTCTTCTTATCGATTCGATGGACTAAACTCTGACTTATACTTTATTCGCCCAGTATTCAGCGACGCATACAGCGTTTGAACTGGCCTTGAACAAGTCCTCCATTGTACAAGTTTTAGGGCACGCCGAGCATGAAACGTGGTGGTCCATGGTTTGCGGAGATATGCTACAGTCGCACTGAGAACTGCCATTTGTATATCCCTACCTAAAGAGATTCTCTTTACATCGGCCCACCTGGGTTCGCCTATTTAGCGCCTTCCAGGTTGGCCACGGAAGTTTGTTTCCGGGTGGGAGATAAAGGCGGGATGGGAAAATTTGTTGATCCACAGGTTACTTCTGGCTGTGGGGGCGTCACTTTCACAGGCAGTGGTGGTCGCCAAGAAACTGGATCGGCTTTTCAATCTCTTGACAATAGGTTCCAGACCATAGAGAGGGTGGCGTGAGTCCGTTTCCTGTGCGTTTCTCAACTGCACTGGCTATCTCTCTGCGAACGGCTGGTGGAGCAATGCTAGCTAGTGGATACAGTTTACTCACCGGAGTCGGTTTAAGACATCCTGTTATTTTCCGGCAAGTATCGTTAAGAGCTGTATCCACTGTCTTAGCATGAGCTGATCGGTGCCATACGGGACATGCATATTCGCCCGCAGAGAAACATAGTGCTAAACCGGTAAAGCATAAAACCTGTGGCGTGACACCCCATTTTGAGAAAGTAAGGCGTGAGAGTAAGTTGTTTCGGGTGGTTACTTTGTGGCTTATGTTCTCACAGTTTTTCCTGTAGGTAAGCGAACGGTCTAAGGTGATGCCAAGATATATTGGGGAGCTACAATGGCCTACTGGAATTCCCTGCCATGAGATATTAAGTTTGCGATTCGCTGATCTATTTCGTAAGTGAAATGCGCATGACTGGGTCTTTGTAGGATTGGGCCTAAACGCGTTCTCCTTATAATATTCACTGAGGCTGGACAAGGCGACTTCAAGCTTGGTTTCTGCTTTAAAGGAATACGTCTGTGAAGTGAGTGCCAGGTCGTCGGCATACAAGAAACGTGCCGTCTCTGGTGACTGAGGCTGGTCGTTCGTATATATGTTGAATAAAGTAGGAGCGAGCACGCTACCCTGTGTTAGTCCGTTCTTTTGGCGTCGCCACCTACTTTTTCCTTCAAGCATATGCACTTGAAATATTCTGTTATGCAGAAGCTCGCTCAGAAGTGGTTCCCAGTAGCTCCACCTTCCATAACAATCTTTTGAGGTTTACTGTTTTACTGGTTACTTTTGAGGTTTTAGCTTATGATGCCCGTTTAATGCCTACTGCCAAAGAACGAACCACCTAAATGAGCATTTTCATAAACTTTTTTGCCATCGTAGGCACACTACCTTCCTCAGATTTAATTATTTAGCGATAATAAAATGAAAACTAACGTTGGGCATTTATATTTATAACAACAATTACGGTTTTTGAAAATGTAACTTTTACTACTACTTCGAGTACTTTAAATATTCACGGAATACGATTATATTTCTTTTTAAAATTTTACAAATATCATAGTGTGTTGGCAAATCCAGCAACGTTTCAGTTGTATTGCAGTACAATAACATACACCCTTTTTTTGTATTGGAATTGTGACTTGTATTTGTGTCATGAAAAATAGGTCACCTCAATTTATCCGACCCAAGATTCGGCTTCGGCTTCGGCCAACATCGGCCAAAAAAACCACCTTCAGTGAAACCCTTCGGTTCTTAGCAAACGCCGAAATTTAACGAACTGTTGAACGAACAAATAAATTGCAAGGTAATTTTTTTAATCATCTCTAGATGATTAAATTTTGTTTTCTATGTTGAAATTGTTTTACAATCATCAATATTATTAATTGTAGCCAATCTTAAACCAAATTTCTTAGAACTTTTAAGCCTTTCTCGAGGGTTGAGGCGATAGCCGATTAATCAGCTTCGGCCAGAAATGGACCATCGGTCGGACACTACCTGAATTCTATCCAAAACTATGCAAACAAATTCATTGTCACTTTCTTCAGAGAAAACCCTTAAAACGCTCCGGTATTGCGTCATTTGCAATTCTTGGAATTTATCCTTTTTTATCTTTCATTGCGTCTAAGCTAAATTCTTTCATCTTTAATTGCGGTACTCCAGGAAAATGTAATGCATTGAGAGATCGTGTAAGAATTGTTACTTTGCAGTGGGCTGGAATTGGTACCACCGTCTCACTAATTTATTATTTCTGTCAATAAATAAAGTTGAAACAAGGGCCTTATTAGTAAGCTAAAAGTTCAAGCTCGCCACCACTCATTAGGCGTGTCTAGCCAGCCAGTTCTTCGGCTGGGGAGCCTGAGATTGGTTGAACGGTCTCGGAGGCTGCTTGGCACACCATGACGATATATATTTACTTAGCAAACTACTTAACCCCTGAATGTATACTTTTTTATTTACAAATCCGTGCGTAAAGTAGTTTCCTGACTCTCACATTTGTCGACAGAGATAACGGCGCGGTTCCAGACGGCGCGCACAGAAGTGCGGCAGCTGCTGCTGCAGTACCTGCTGCCATGGCTGGTCAACATCGAGCTGGTGGACCCTAACGTGCAACCTGCTAACCCATTGTCCTACATACAGGTAAGCGCGCGTGCATACTAAAGTTCAACATTATGTTGAGAATTAAAATGCCCGGTTTGGAGAAGCTTCCAGAGGTAATGAGCGAAGCGGTCGTTGTAGGGATACCGTCAGCGTGAAAGTTTATCCATACCTGTCATCATCATATCAGCCGATAGACGCCCACTGTTGGGGGTAGGCCTCCCCCAGAGGTCTCCGCAAAGACCGGACCTGTGCCTTCCGCATGATCTGGTACCTGCCATCTCTACCAGGTCGTCGTGTCACCTTGTGAGAGGACTACCCAGGCTGTGTCTTCCGGTACGCGGTCACCACTCGAGAACTTTACTCTGCCCCATCGGCCATCTGTACTGTACTCGTACTGCGAGCTATGTGTCATTCATTCTATGTCGGTGCCCTTGGTTCGCGTGCGGATCGATCGCGAAATGAGATTCCGTGCAATAGCTCTTTCCATTGCCCTTTTGAAGACAGTGAGCGTTCTTGGAAGGCCCACAGTGGGTGACTACGTTTCCGTTCCGTAATTTCACTGGCAACATACACTGGCTGACTTTTAACTGCAATAATTGGGACTAGAATATATAGCGTAGAAACCGGAACGCTGCCCAACCGATAGATTTGCCGATTGTCATTTTTTTCGAAATTTGAGCTACCTAGCTGGACTATTTGCCCTGGGTATGATAGTCGTCAGCAGCTTCAAGCGGAGCGCCTCCAACTGCCACTGGAATATTATACCTGTGGTTATAGGTACTAAGAACTGAATAGAGCCACCGTATCGCAATAAGGACATTCAATTCGCGAAACCCTTTAACGTTAGACACGTTACTGTACCTTATTACTTACGTATATTTTATTTATGGGATCATCCCCTTCTGTGTTTTATATTGTACGCAGATGGCGGAATTCTTGGTAATGTCCCATTTCAAATGTACAACAAAGACTGATGTGACCTTTTCATTTCAATATTAATAGTCCGTGCTTCAGCTAAAAATGAAATGCTCAGGATTATATTCATATTGAAATGAAATTGGTATTGTGGTAATAAAAGTAACGTCTGTAACCACATATAGTCGATGGGAAAAGCACTTTACGTTATTTTGTAGCAAAAGCCTCCGCTCCAAAGTAACTAGATTGAGGTAACCGGATCTGGGTAAACTATTTTCCGTAATATCCGTAACATGTCCGCCTGGTAATAGTGAAGACGACCTATTAAACAAAATGAACAATAATATTAGGAAATTGCAACGCTAAACGATTAAGTTCATTAGGTTAAATGGATATTTCCTATGTTTGTTAGGAGGCTCGTCTTATACAAGAAAAAATGTTAGCCACTTTAAAATACCTTTTACTGTTAAAATTAACCCAAACAAAACCTACAAAATAAATTCAATTAGTTAATCTACAACGATCACACTTCGGGAAGAGACAGTGAACGAAGCCTTTGAAAGCGTTATTAACTGAAGGTAAAGGAGGAAAATAATTATACTTGCTCACTCAAAGATACATTTTCTTTCTTCACACATTACCTATAATGTGTAACACAGTAACTGCTTTACGTGCCACATTTTAATGAGTCTTACAAGAATGGTAGGCCCAATTATTACGGAGCTGTGTTAACGCCCTTGTAGAATAGCGCTCACACAATTTGTAATCACCTGTGGGCGACCTATTTTGCGAATAAATATGCCTGATGGATAATCCTTATAGAGCGGCCATCGGCAATGGAGAGATTTAACGAGTCTGGTGTTCGTCCGTCATTTGCTTAATTGAAAACATTACGCAGCAAACCCGATCCTGTTCCGGCGTGTAGGTAAGAGTGACGTGACAGGCGTATTTATTCAATCGAGACCCTGTTGTGGCCGGAGCCCGGGCTCTGTATTCTTTGCCCGTAACTCGACGAGATTACATTCGCCCTTATTTATTTGCCACATTACTAAACGCCTGTTGCCACTTGTCTTCGTAGGGGCGCACTATAGACCCCGCCCTGTGAGGAGATCTGTTAGTTATTTCAAAAATCAGATTCGTTATGGTGACGACTTGGGTCAATACAACTTGTTCGACTGAATTTCATTTTATTATCTATTAAATTAATAATAAATATCCGAAATGCTTGACTATTTTATGTTTAAATTCGGAAATATTACATAATCTAGATTAATAAGCATGGCTACAGAGCCAAATTGATAATGAGTTATCGTAAAAACGCGTCCATCGTAAAGGGAAACATTTATAACACGATTACAACTTCTACGTTGGCTGGGCATTACTCGGTGGAGTTTGTAGGTCGAGTTGCGGTGGAGAGCAGCGACACTACACCCTGCTAAATATTTCCTTGATTGCCACAGTACTATGCAGCGGAGGCCGGCCGCGGCGGGCGGCGGGAGGGGCTGGGTTCCGCCGAGGCGACCGAGATGGTGCTCAACAACTTGTTCTACATTACGGCAAAGGTCAGTTATATTAAACGGAGTCAGGCTATGGCTTCTTTTACTATTTAACTTAGCTAGTTGCCTAGGGGGTAACGAAGTGAAACGAACGTTATGTATAGAGTATTCGCAGTGTGCCACATTGCGCGCTTGGCGCCTTCGGTACCCACTACCCGCTAGGCGACTAGCTAGGCTCTAGCGCTAAACAAGACGTCAAGGTGGGCATAACCAACAACTAATCATAAATAATAATAAAACTAGTATCACACGATATCAAGGGAGCCCCAACACTAATCATCATTATCATCCTACGGTATTTCCACCCTACGAGTACGATTTGATCTCAGAGCCCAACATATTACCTCCCGAGGGACACTGTGGAAGCGCGACGAGGAGCATTCCTAGCGAACAAAAGAACCTACTCTCCATATCAACCTAATCACTCACTAATGTATCAATCTACTTGTCACTAGCGCGCACAGCACTTAATATCCAATTTAGCGTTCAGGAGAAATTATTATGTATTTATAATATGTAGATATCGGAATACACTCCCGCTTTAATTTACAGCTTTGTAATAATGAAATATTACGCAAAAAGTAGGAATGTACACTGAATCCTGTGGCTGCAACGTTTTAAATTATGTACTTTATAATGGTTGAATATTGCTGCTAAAGATTACAATATTATTTATTGTACTTTAACTGACATGTTACAAAGCGCCTGAAAGAAATGTTTCTTTTTAAATTTTTTAAATATATTTATTTTATTTGTTATTAATCGGAAATCAAAGGGCCGAGCCTAGTCAGGACGCTTTGCTATGAAAGGCGCGAAACTATCAAATGGACGGTTTCATTTCATATCAGTGTCATATAAACTATTCTAGGTTGCACATTTAAGAGACCTATTAACTAAGGAATCATTTACACCGACCGGAGTAAATCCGAGCGCGGCGCGGGCGTACCTAAGACTGCTAACAAAAGCCACTAGTAATGAGAACTGTCGCCGAGCGCACTCCATACAAACGTAGTTTGATTCTAAATTGAATATTACGCTATCAAAGCCAATTAAATTTTGTAGACGTGATCCAGAAATCGAAATCTATGCTATCTATGTAGTTTGCCAGATTTTCGTTAAAATAATATTGTTTCAAAGTTACACCGGATTTAAGATTTTGTCCAAATGTGTTGGCCCATTTGAAACTAAGAGTAGCAGGAACCAACATTTGAACAATTTCATACAAGAATAACATAATTCAAATTAATTTTATTTTCCCATCACCCATTACACGTACTGTATGTTTAGGATAGCACATAAAATGTTTGCTTTCGAAAAGTTCGTACTAAAAAGTAACTTCTATACGGGTCACTAGGTACGATATGAATTACATTCCAAAGAACTTTAATTGTCACAATATGCTAAGAATTTAATCATAGTTGGATTTAGAAATATATTTCAAAAAGGAACATGAATATTGGAAACACTAGTTTATTTTCATTTTACATTCCTTCGGATATTTTTCCATTACTGGTAGTCGGCTTCAACTCTTTATTGGAAACACTAGTTTATTTTCATTTTACATTCCTTCTGATATTTTTCCATTACTGGTAGTCGGCTTCAACTCTTTGTGAAATGTTATTGCGCGTGTCCCCAGCCCCACGCATCCAAATTGGAAAACCACCGTCGCGCCCGTAGCGACGAGAAGGAACCCATAGTAATAAAACGATCCCCGCTTTATTATGATTCCTTTGTATGATACGAGTAAAGTCAATGTCGTCACCACACGCCTATATTTACCCCATCCGTCACACGTGGCCTTGTGGCGGCCAACGCAATACACTCCGCAAATTTAAACCCCTACCGCGCCAACCCGGATTTACTCGTAATCTGACGACCATCAGACGGCCAGCTATTAACTCCCGCCTGTCTGTAACTATAGAGGAATAGTGTACCAATCAGGGGTCGGCTCGGGGGCTGCCGTTATTAACTGTGTACGCATACTTTGTGGCTTTGACGTCTCGGTGGCCAATTATTGAATCGAATGAAAAGAGCGAATGGGTGAAGTAAAGTGGACATTTTGCGAAAGTGTGCATTATGCAATATTATGTGAGGCATCAAACACTAGTTAATAATTTGCGATAGGAGTATCAAGCGTTTCAAAAGCGTATTAAAAGAGAAAGTGATTAAAATGCTAATCATTCAAAGATAAAACACGGAATAAAATCTAACTTGCGAAAGTGTAACAAATGCGTGGAATCGAAGCGTTGGAAAGGACGACGTTCGCAGGTATTTTAGGGAAAGGCCTACCTACCTTAAAAAGCAAAAGATTTGTCTGGACCGTAGCAAGTGGAATAATGTGGTCTCGTCTACCGCTACGGGAAAAAGGCGTATGTAGCAAAAGAGCTAAAGTTATTGGAACAAAATAAAAAATTTAGGGTGACTTTAAATTAATCCTTAATACCAAGGGGTACTAAGGATTAAAGCTCGTGCTAACAATAGTTATTTATGATACAAGAGAGTAAAGTAATTTTTTGTTGCGAATGCCTCTACACACATTTAAATCACGATGTAGCAAAGTAGATTTAAAAGCATATAAAATATTTGCTCTCGTGTATAACACACAATTTTTCACCTCTCCTGAAATTCGCCATAACCACAGATAGTAATAGGTATTTTGTTCTAAAACCTCTTTGTTGCGCCATTCTGTTAATAAGTTTATTTTTTAATAAGATGTTGCGTTCAGAGACTGCAGCTTGAGATTTTAATTAATAAGAAACATGATATTTTTAAGTAAGCGATATTAATGTTCATTAGCATTTATTTAAAATATGACGTCTATAAAAATGCAGTAGTATAATTTATAAACTATATATCAATAAATAATACCCGAAATGTTGTGCCTAATGATACAAGATTTAATTCAATACGGACGACATCGTCATTTTCTTAAACGAGCCCTTTTACAAACTTGACATTTTCTCTCGTCTCATTTTTAACTTGTCTTAATTTTAAATCGTAATTTTCCCACATCGGCTTTTTTATGGAGTTAATTACCAGACCAAAAAAAGTTCTGAATGAACAATCACCCAGTTTATTTTTACCAACACAAAGTATGTGGTGTTCGACATTCAAATTAGTTTTCCTTCGTTCACGGTTTTGCTGCGAGTTTTCGTGCAGTAAACGCGTCCTTTTCGCGCTGGAGAGGTGAAAACAATTTTTGCTGTTACGCCAACAATCGTGAAAAAGTCAGCTGTTTCATAAGTTTGGCAGAATTCATTTACAATTTTCGCTTTCAGGGTTGGTGCCGTAGTAGAAGTTGTTTGTTGTCACGAGCACATGCATACCCTTTGATATCAAGAACTAATTTAAACTCTCACTGTATATTTACACCGGGGCGGTTGCCAAATGAATATTTTCTATAAACGCAGACTACAATCTCCGCCCCGCCCTTTCTAATAATCTAAAATGAACTGCATTGGCAGTGGCTTCCCTTCGTGGGGGATTGAGGGAACATTTCTAGTTTCGAATGCTCTAATTGGTTTGCCGGACCTCCTCTGGCTTGTGGCTACAACTTCCTCCAACTTGCGGCTACAACTTGGGGGCAAAAGTCTGCACGGGAAACACCATCTAAGGAATACAGCTATGTTTAGATGTATTTCTACTTATATAAAGGACATTAACGAAATTAAATCGATATCGTTAATCGATTGCTGTTAGACAACAGTTTTAATTCGTTTGTATAGGACTTCATCCCGCTACAAATCATTTTGTAACGGAATCGGTTTGGCATTTTATTGATATTGTACTATCTGACATAAAAAGAGATAGTTACTTAATATAGTTTTCTAAAAACGATTTTACCGCTTGTTATGACAATAGTCATGTTTATGCTGACAAAAACTCCGGCATCTGTCGCAAGAGGTATTTGTTCTTATATGTTATACTATGTCCGTCTAGTTCTCCGACAAACACCCGAAGGAGATCGAGGAGCTGTGGTCCACGCTGTGCGCCTGCTGGCCGAACAACCTCAAGGTCATCATCCGATACCTGGTGATCGTCTCCGGAATGGCGCCCAACGAGTTGCTGCAATACGTGAGTAATTCACTTTTACCTGTTGCCTGACGAGACTTACAAAATGTGAAAGGTCATACTTTCATTTTCGTTGTGGTGCAGTATCAATTCGTAGAGATGCAACGAAAACGAAT